>JBANSL010000020.1:41564097-42869597 GCA_037127255.1 Persicaria tinctoria
ATTTCGGTTACTAGTGGTAATGAATTGGTCAATTATTCGGTGAAATCTGATTTATTATTCGTCGGTAATGGAGTTTTTTATTTGACAAACAATATAAAAACCCTCACCGTATGAGCATTATTCGGTGAAATGTAAAACATTATTCGGTGAAATATGAAACATTATTCGTATAAATCATAAGTATTATTTAGGGATTTGTGTTTTGGTTTTAACTAAAATTGATGAACAAAAAAAATATTATTCATTAGTATATGGCAAATTATTCAGTGAGATTGGTAAATTTTAATATAAACTAGATGGAAAAAGACAATCTAATATTATTCGATAGCATGTGAAACATTATTCGGTGGAATTTCCAAAATTTTAAAACGAACAAAATCAGGTGGGTCGCACCACGAATCGCCCATAATTTTTTTTTTTACAAAATCATATTTTATATTTTTTTTTCAAAAAAACTCAACAAAAAATGCAAGAGTGGGTGGGTGGGTGGGGGATATTACGCGCATGTAGCAAGGGAGGTGGGTGAGTTTTTGACAGTGGGTCCCCCAATTTCTAATTAAAAAAAAGAAAAAATTCCTATTAATCTTCACCATCCATTTCGAATCAATTAAGGGTCAAGATTTGTGCACAAGATACACTATAAGGGTGTGCACTCTGGAACCACTCCATATATATATATATATATATATATATAACGAAATGTCTGCTGCAATCCATCAAGTGTGATATGCCATCAACTGCCACTATTAATTTTGACATTCGAAAGAACACTCTCGTCCTACAAGATCTTAAGAAAGCATCTACTAAACAACAATTATTGGATTTTTTTTATTTTTTTTTGCTGGTGGGCTGTGGTTTTTTCGAAATCAATTGGTCTTTGGCCGGTCTGCGAATATTACCGTTAAGAATCTACAAATCTTTATGTTAACAACAAAGCAATCTTGGGTTGAGGCATCTCGCTTTGAGCTCGATTCAAATATTTTTTTGCCATAGTTAATTTGAACTATTCTAGCTCGACTACGGGCACCTCGCCTACACATAAAATCAAGCGTATTCAGCATTGCTACCGAGATAGACCTCCTTCTAACTCGTTCAAACTTAATTTCGACGGTTCTCACATTGTCTCAGGTAATGCCTCGTTTGGTTTTGTTATCCATGACTCTTCTGCAAATATTGTTTCATTAGGTAATGGTACTTGTAATAACACCTCGATTGTGTAGGTTGAAGCTCTGGCTCTCCGGAATGGGGTTATCTGAGCTTTAGAGTTAAGAATTCAAAATTTACTCATTGAAGGAGACAACTTAACTTATTGATCTTAAGATCAATTGATTGAATCAATGAAGAACAAGATGAACACTCAAAGAACACTCAGATGAAGAAGGAGAGAATAAGCAAAACTCCCATAAACCGAAGTTGTATTACTTTGAAAAACAAGTTTCTGATTACACAGAGTTTTCTATTTATAGAACAATCAAAGGCAATACACACACACTAGCCTACACGGGGAAGGTTGTTACAGCAACAACTTCTTGAATCTTCTAACTGCTGCACTAACAGCTGCTCTAGCTCAGCAGCTCCAGCTCAGCATCTTTTAGTTGATCACACAGCTCCAACACTCCCCCTCAAGTTATGAGTTTGAACACATTCACAACTCCTAACTTGATCATCATTTTCTCATAGATGTCCTGTATCACTGTCTTAGTAAAGATGTCAGTAGGTTGTTCTTTGGTGGACACATAGCCTAGAGTAATTTCATTACTTAGAACCTTGTTCCTTACAATGTGACAATCACCTCAATGTGCTTTGTCCTTTCGTGGAACACGGGGTTCTTTGCTATATGTATAGCTGACTGGTTATCACAGTGTAGCTCCATAGACCCTGTAGTTACTCCTAGAGTCCTTAGCAACTTCACCAGCCATGTTACTTCACAACATGTCATAGCCATGGATCTATATTCAGACTCAGCAGTTGACATTGCCACATATGTCTGCTTCTTGGTTCTCAAAGATATCAGGGATTTGCCTAGAAGAATGCAAAATCCAGTGAGTGACTTCCTAGTCATTGGGCAGCTTTGCCAGTCTGCATCACAGAATGCCCTTAGCTGTAATTTGGAATCCTTTGCCAGTAGAAGTCCTTGTCCTGGTGCCTTCTTTAGATACATCAATACATGCTTTGCTGCTTGCCAGTGCTCAGTGGTGGGTGAGTGCATGAATTGGCTTAACATCTGCACTGCATATCACATATCAGGTCTTGTGATAGTTAGGTAGATCAGCTTCCCAACCAGTCTTCTATAGGCAATTGGATCTACTCCTTCTTTGCTGCCTTCCATATCTAGCTTTACTCTTGGATCAAGTGGTGTAGCAACAGGCTTGGCATCAGACATTCCTGCTTCAGCTAGTAGCTCCAATGCATACTTTCTCTGGTTTAGGAAGATTCCTTTATCACTTCTATCAATTTCTATGCCTAGAAAATATCTCAATTCTCCCAGTTCTTTCATTTGAAAGTGTTTATGCAGATGAGCTTTAAGTTTAGCTATTTCTGTTTCATCATTCCCTGTGATGATCATATCATCCACATATACTAGTAAGGCTATGATACTCTCTTTATGTCTTCTAACAAACAAGGAGTAATCTGCCTCAGATTGCTCATATCCTGCAGCTCTTACCACATCTGAAAACTTTGCAAACCATTGTCTTGGAGCTTGCTTGAGTCCATACAATGACTTTTGCAGTTTGCATACCACATCAGTTTGATGTTTCATACTCTGTGACTCCCCCTGAACATCAGACTGAGCAGATTTCAAGTGATAGTATGCAGGAGGGAGCTCCATATATACTTCCTCTTCTAGATCACCATGCAAGAAGGCATTAGTGACATCTAATTGTGAGATATACCAGTTCTGTATAGCAGCAACTGCAAGAATAGTTCTTACACTGATCGTTTTTTGCTACTGGAGCAAAGGTTTCACTATAGTCAATGCCCTCTACTTGACTGAAACCTTGAGCTACTAATTAGCTTTATGCCTATCCAGACTTCCATAAGCTTTTAGTTTGAGTTTGAAGAGCCATTTGCATGTGACAACTGATTGATGCGCAGGACGAGGGACCAAAGACCAAGTGTCTGTCCTTTCAAGTGCATTCAATTCAGTGATCATGGCTTGACACCATTCCCTGCAGTGTAGAGCCTCTTTCACAGTAGATGGTTCAGTTAGTGGTGCACTATTGGTGATGAAGGTGTTGTAAGCAGAGGGGCAAGAGGCATAAGAAATGACTGAAGATATGGGGTAAGGAGAAGAGAACTTACTGTTGGAAGAAGAGCTTGCAGAGATAGAGACATCTGGGATTGTACACACATAGTCCTTCAACCAACCTGGAGGCTTAGTAAGTCTGGAAGAGTGTCTGATCTCAGGTGGTGGTGATGGTGTGGGAGATGTAGAGATCTCAGGGGTAGGTGATAGAGGGAGATCATCAAACATGGGTGGAACAGGTGAAGGGGAGTAATCAGCCAGAGTTTCAGTTGTTGTGTCTGGATTCAAGGAGATAGGAGAGGATGTGTTTGATGGCATAATGGGTGTGAAAGGCCAGTCATCTACATACTGATGGTGTGATGGAGACTGAGTAGGGACTGGGGTTGGTATTGTAGATGGGGATGTAGAAGCAAAAGGAAAATAATCCTCTACAAACTGTACATCTCTACTAACATAACATTTTTGAGTTTGTAAATTGTAAACTTTGTAGCCTTTAAAACCATAAGGGTAACCTAAGAACACACAAGGGTTTGACCTTGGTTCAAATTTCTTGTGATGTTGGAAACTTATAGACATGTAACACAGACATCCAAAAACTTTTAGTCTAGGATAATCTGGTGGGATACCAAATAAGACTTCATAGGGTGATTTGTTATGTAAAAGAGGTATAGGTAATCTATTAATGAGAAATGTGGCAGTTAAAATACAATCACCCCAGAATTTGATTGGTAAAGAAGCATGAAACCTGAGAGCTCTAGCTGTTTCAAGAATGTACCTATGCTTCCTCTCAACACGTCCATTCTGTTGAGGGGTAGCAGTACAAGAGCTCTCATGTTGGATGCCTTTTGAGAGTAAAAAATTTCTCATTTCAGAGTTTACAAATTCAGTACCTTGATCAGTTCTTAAGATTTTGATTCTAGTGTCAAATTGGTTTTCCATTTTTAAAATGAACTGCTGTAAGACAGAAGCAGTCTCAGATTTGGAAGTGAGTAAGTGAGCCCACACACTCCTACTCTTGTCATCAACAATATTTAGAAAATATTTTTTGCCATTGTAAGTAGGAGATTCATAAGGACCCCAAAGATCACAATGCACAAGCTCAAAAATATTTTTAGCATGAGATGAACTGTTGTAGAAAACATTTCTTGTTTGCTTTGCAAGGGGACAAACTGAACATGAAAGGTCTGTATACTTATTCATATCAGAAGAAATGCAAGATACATGTAAGAGTTTTTCAATAGGAGCATGGCCTAGTCTGAGATGCCACAAGGCATTAGAGTCAGACTTACAATGTGTAGAAGGCAAAAACATAGGAAGGGTAGGGCTGTTGGCACAAAATTTGGTGTGGTCATCATCAGCTTTTTGAGACTCTTCAATCAGGCTTGGTATTTCAGTTTCAGGAACCAAGTGATACAATCCATCAATGTCTCTACCAGCTGCAATGCTCCTCTTCTTTACAGGGTCCTGAATGAGGCACATTAAAGGTCTGAGATTGATATGATAGTGTAAAGTTTTCACTAAGGTACTGAGAGAGATAAGATTGAGCTTGAAGTCAGGTATATAAAGGACATTATGCAGAGACAAAGAGGGTGTGAGATGTGCAGTACCAGAGTGTGTAATTAGGCTTGTATGGCCATCAGGAAAGTGTATCTTGGATGGAGGAAACATAGGGACAATATTTGTTAGGTGTTTGAGATCACAAGTCATGTGATAATTTGCACCACTATCTAAAAGCCATCTATCTATTAAAGAGGTAACTACACCACAGAAAAGAGTACCTGCCAAGTTCACATCATGATGCTTGTCTGCTTGAGGCTGATTCATGGCATTCAGAAGAGAGATCATCATCTTTTGCTGGTCCAAAGTGAGATTCTGAAACAGGTTTGGTTGAGATTCAAGAGCTTTCTCAGAGGTTGCAGCATTTGCTCTATAGTTTGTGCTCCCAGATCCTGATTTCTTGCTGTCTACATTGTAAGTTTGACCAGGTTTCTGTGGCTTATACTTGCTCTTGGAATGCCAGCTTGGATACCCCATCACTTCCCAGCATTTCTCAGACGGGTGATTTCCCTCACAGTGGATGCACTTCTTCTTCCTGGCTGGGTTTGTATCCCCATCTTTCTTGCTGAACATGGTTGTAGCATCTGGTGGTGACTTGAAACTGATGTCTGGCTTCTTGTTGCTGGTCTCATCTTGAACCAACAAAGAGTGTGCATAGCTAGCAGTTGGAAGGGGAGAGCTTAACAAGAACTGTCTTCTTGGAATAGCATATAGCTCATTTAACCCCATGAGAAATTTAATCAATTTCTCTTCACTTTCAGCAGCCTCAATTCGAGAATTCACACTGCACTCACACTTTCCACATGTGCAACGTATTGGAGGACACAGACCTGCTAATTGTTGCCAGGTTCCCTTGAGTTTGGTGAAGTGCTCAGTGATACTCGTACTCTTCTGCTCGCAATCCTGCATTTCCTTTTTGATTTGAAACACAAGAGGTCCATTTTTCTGCCCAAAGCTCTCATGGAGGTCATCCCACATTTCTTTGGCAGAATCAAACTCATCTAGAGTAGCATATATTTCTTTTGACACAGTATTCAGAATCCACGAGCAAACCATGTCATTTCCTCTATTCCACAAAGCCGAATTTTCAGAAGTTTCAACTAATGATCCATCTATAAATCCTACTTTGTTCTTGACCGATAATCCTTTCATTACAACTTTCTTCCATCGGCGAAAATTCTCGCATGTAAGCTGAATTGAAGTAAGGATGATACCGGAGTTGTCGAAGGGATGGATGAATAGAGGACTCTGTAAATCCATGGCCGAGATCACATCGCTTCGACGTCGCTCTGACCTCTCTCCAGATCTGTTTGTGTGTTCTTCATTAAGCGCCATGAACGCCTGATTGATTTCGCAGCAAGAACGAAATCAAACACAACAATTGATGCGGAAACTCCAGCGATTACTGATCGACGACAGTTGCTGGCTCTGATACCATATTGATCTTAAGATCAATTGATTGAATCAATGAAGAACAAGATGAACACTCAAAGAACACTCAGATGAAGAAGAAGAGAATAAGCAAAACTCCCATAAACCGAAGTTGTATTACTTTGAAAACCAAGTTTCTGATTACACAGATTTTTCTATTTATAGAACAATCAAAGGCAATACACGCACACACACTAGCCTACAAGGGGAAGGTTGTTACAGCAACAACTTCTTGAATCTTCTAACTGCTGCACTAACAGCTACTCCAGCTCAGCAGCTCCAGCTCAGCATCTTTTAGTTGATCACACAGCTCCAACATAACTGTCATCAAAGCCTTATTAGGGGACTGGAAAACTCCCTGGAGTATTGAGCTCCTACAAACGGATATATACTTGATCGATTGTTATTATGTGCTTTTAATTCTGTTTCCATTCGTCATATTTTTAGGGAGTCGAATACTATTGCCGATCGAATCTGTCATCTGGTGTTTAGTATCCCTACCGACGATGTGCTACTTGTTGATTCAGAACTGAAGGTTCTCGTCGGACGCTCTAGAATAGAGTTGTTCTAGACTATGACTCTATTTTAATGTATTTCCTTGTTTTAAAAAAAAATAGGGTTTAACAATAAATATGCCCCATTACTCGAATTTCCGGAGTATATATTTAATTAGTACAGAATAATTCCACGTACATTTATATATGTTACAACAAGTGGCATTTTATATTGTAACTAGGTAGGCAGACCCGTGCTACGCCCGGGACATATGATTTTATTTCAAACATTATAGTGAGATCGGACTTGGTGAATACAGAAAAAAAAAGTAACACATTATATAAATTTTTAAAAGAAGAGAATAATAGATGTAGTGTAGTTTTTACACACAATAATTAAATTGAAATATTATTATTCAAAGAAAAAAAATAAAACAATATCTACTGCTATATATATATATCCAAAAAAAATCTAGACCCATGAGTGAAGAGATCAAATTTTAGGGAAATTTAAAGATGGAATTTTTTTTTATGTATTTGATAATGTTATACAAAATAATTAAATATAATGTCAGGAATTTATTTTTTCCACAATTTTTGCTTTTGAAATGCAATTATATTTGTTTCTAATAAGCTAAATGGTGTATTCTATCCAACACTTTCATTAAATTTGGGTGAATTTGTTTGTGACAAAACTAAAGAGCTACTTCATTTTCTAAACTCCCTATCGATAAACAATGAGTATTTAAACGACATTTCTCATAAATTTGAATTTAATATTGAGTTATTATTTATGTATGTTAATAAGGTAATAATTGCATAATGCATAGGTTAGAAGCTAAAACATTTTTTATTTAAAAAAAATTATGATACTTCGTATAAAGTAACAACATAAAATTTGGAAAATAAAATCATTTATACTCTACTAATATAAATAAGAAAGTACAATGAAAAATAAATTAAAGCAACAAATAAATGAAATTTGAAAAAGGAAAATAAAAGATGAATAGAAGCTTATCTATTCGTATATCCTTCTTCTCTTATTTGGTTGCAAAACAATGAACGGTATTATTTTAACAAACAAAAAAAAAACTCCCACCCCTTTGACTACTCTATTTAAAGCTAAAAAAACTCTCACCCCTTTGACTACTCTATTTAAAACATTGTTTGAAAATAAAATCCAAAATTGTAAGTAAAAAGAATTCGAGATAATTTTTTAAAGTAGAAATATAACAAATTTATGTTATAAATTTATACAAAATTAGAATAATGAACAAAAAAAAAATTGTACGACCAAATTGTTTTTAAAACACTAATCCCCACAAATAAAGAAATAAAAATGCATTAAAAAAATTTGAGCATACCACATTTTCTTATAAGCCAAACAACGATTGTGTCATTTCAACTCTCAACTCATTTGTAATAACATCATTGTATCCCAGTTCCAATAAAAATTATATTAAATATTTATAAAAATAGACAATGACTTAGAACCATAGAGTATATATAATATAGTTAAAATACAGAGGAAATGGTAATAAGTAACCCACTACCCGAAAATCATTGCACAATTATCCCCTAACCTCAGCTTTTTGCAAAACTAACCCAAGTGTTACATAAAATTGAATAAATATAAAATTGTTTAGGAAATAGTTGTTTGTAATACCAAAAAACAATAAATATAAATGAACTAACAAATAAAAGGATGCAAAGAAAAAATATAATCAACCTAACATAGATTATAATAAAATAAGACAAAAGATCTCTATAGCTTAAATTGTGAAAGATTCGTTAAAAAATGGAAAATATATTTATAGGAAAAATTTGGTGCATTTTTTAAATTGAAAATTACTTACAAACATCAATTATTATATTTATAGTCAATTTTATTTAATTATAACAACTCATAACTTCTTTTATTTATTACCCGGGAATTTGAAGAGAAAAGTAACCGCTACCTAATCAATTATATATTCAAGTATATTTCTTAATATGTTTGTAATTTCAATTCAGTGGTAATTAAAGTAGTTTATTATTTCAAAATCTAACGGTTGAAAACTTTAGAAGGTTTTAACCTAAATGTCAAACTCTGCATTATTTGGTTGATTATTTTTTAAATCGAATATCATTATTTTAGACCATTCTTTTAAATATGTTTAACTATACATGTATTTGATAACGATTTTTCTTGTGGTTGTTTGTTGGTTTGTATAAACTTTTAATAGAACTAGTCTATACCCCGTGCGCAACGCACGGGATTTTTAAAATTAATCTAAGTGCACTTGTATTATTTTTCAGGTGTTGTCATATTAACAGATGTTATCATATTAATCAATGCGTTTTAAATGATGTATAAAATATAGTATTCGTTTGGAAAACATATTCTCGACGCAGTTTTAGCAGCGGCATCATAAATTCGTCGTCTTTGTCATGGCTATTAGCCACGAACCCAGGAACATTAAAAGTTGGTGGCTAAAAGTCATAGCTATTTGATAATTTTTTAATAGTGTTGAGATTTGAATGAATCTTAAAGTGATTCATTTGTTGACATTTCGTCGACGAGCTTCAGCTGAATTTCTTCCAAATCTTTAAATGAAGATCCTTCTTTGTTGAGGCAATGCAAGTAGAAATTCAACGACCAACATAATTTCCTTCAATTGACATTCTCACCGTATGCTTCATTACTATTACTAAAAGGGAATCCGCTTGAAAATTTAAGCTAAAATATCACTTCATTAATTCCTTATGCAGAATCCAAATAAATCATCGCATCTCAAGGAGCCTACTTCCATATCCGGATAGCTAGCAATTCCAATATCTTTCATATATAGGCTAACGCTTCCATACTTGCCACATGTACCCGCGCGTGACGCACGAGATTATAGAAAAATATATAATGTTATTTTATGTGATTTTCGAATACATAATGTTCAATTATTATAATCCGATTATATCAATGATATGATCTAATTTGGTGAATCATGTAGCAAAGGATTCAAGAAAAATCAGTAAGATAATGTATTCAAGTTCATCAATAATAACTTTTGTGATTTCTCACCTCTTTAACCCCTTGAATAATCACTACAAGAAAAGAGGATATTTTGGGACGGTAAAACCTGCCATTCTCGATGGTTTAAAGCGTTGAAAATTCTACTGTCATAAATTTTAACGTCATGAATGGTAGATGGTAATTTCTGACGCTTTTGGCCGTCGAGAATGGCAAGTGGTAATTTTTGGCGCTTTTGGCCATCGTGAACAAATCTCAACACCTTACATTGTCTAGATTGGCAATTAAATTTTAACACTATATGCCAATCTCGACACCATAGGCGTCTAAAATGACAAAATTCTTGACAGTATTAAGTTTAAATTCCCAACACATAGTGATGTCAGTCAAGCTTTTGAGCCTTTGGAATGGTCAAGCTGAGATAGATTTTACTAAGTCCCGATACATAGTGATGTCGGTCAAGCTTTTGAGCCTTTGGAATGAAGCTTTTAGAAAGGTCAAGATGAGATAGATTTTACTGAGTAGATCTTATAATGTATTCTATGTGGTTTTCTTTAATTGAAAACATCATCTCTTGGCAATCCCCAACTCAAGTTTATGAAGTTGAAACTAACCAGCCATTGTTGAATCCAATCCAGATGAACACACAAATGATCCAACACGAATTGCGCGATCAAATCGGATATCTCGGTTCATGAACGTCTTGTTAAACTCGATAAATCAAGGCACAAACCTCCTGCAAAACTACAATCTCAGAGGCTAAAATCATTGGTACCGCCTTTGAGGTTCTCCTGTGAACATACGGACAGAGGCTTCAAGTTGGATTCCCAACATTTAGAGCTATGATGTATTCATTTGTACATTATGAAGGTACTATCTGACAATTACATCTGCATATGGTTACACTACCGAAATACAAAACAGGGTCCAAGTACCTAAGGTTGCGCAATTCTAACCTCTACAACGCTATGATTCATAAACATGTACAAGCATCCGATCTGAGTCCTACCCACAACTAATGCAACCTTCCTTTAGGAGAGGATGCTTCAGAGTCATGTCTACTCCGACTAAGCAATCTTCATAACTACAGGTTACGTGCTTCAGAGTCATGTCTACTCCGACTAAGCAATCTTCATAACTACAAGTTACGTACTTCCACCCGTACAAGGATTTTTACATGCCCCACTACTTCGAAACACTGATAATCTGCACAGGAAATACGAAGAAGACGATTTGTATAGGAAGAGTAAGCTTCACACGTCTATATATAAAACATGGAACCTACCTTTGAGCTTCACAGTGACAGTGAGAATGGAACTTCCGTCTTCATAATAAAGACGATAGTAACTTGTGGAACCGTTGTGCCCTAGATTGGTTCTGTTTGGCAGGTTGATCTACAGGCAAGTTTCTCATTCTCTTTGATGGCCGAAAGAAGAAGTCTTCAATGTCCAGAACATAGTATATCTATCAGAATAATCTTTATGTCAGCACCATAAATTTGGTCACAAAATAAACCACTGCAAATACGCAAGAATCCGATCAGGAGAGGCAAGAGCAAGCTTTATAACTATTTCATTCATTTCTATTGTAGACTAACTTTTTCCTTATATAGATGGTTACATTTAAGATCTGGATGAATACCCCAAATGGGGGAGGGGGACTTTTTGAAGTTACTCAAATGTCACAGCAGGTATTGCAATCTTTTTCAAATACCAATAACAATTTTGAACATTCAACCATTTTGTCAGGAATTGAAGTGACAGCTCCAATGCTATCGACAGAACCAAAGTAAAAGGGAAAATGACGAACCCATTTTGTTAAGAATGTTTAGTTATTTGGCTACCAAATGCATGAAACATAAAGTTAATATCCAAGGTGATTTCGTACGGTTTGTATACTTATTCAAAATGTCAATTCTGTCAAAAGGAAGAAAAGCTCATTATTTCAATGGTAAATCCTTCAAATTCAACATTTCAAGCTTGTATTTCTAAAAGTTCAGCTCATGGGTTAAAATCCTAGATGAGTTGCCTAGTTGGATAAAAGAGCAAAAGGATGATAAAAGTAGGGTTAACCATGTGAATAATGATTCTTAAAGCGGGATATTTGACAAGAGCTTCGTAATCAGAAATGCCCTTTTCTTGTAGTTTTTCTCCTTCGTGTGGGGGATGACAAATAACATCTACTGTTGGGATGGGTAAATTAAGAGAGATGCACAACACAACACTGTTAAATGGAGTATTGTAAAGTAGATAATACCTTGGAAGTTCGGCACCTTATTTTATATTCCAGACCATTGAGAAGTTCAACATCTTCCATAGCCATAGATATAGTTGAATGTTCATTAAGGCCATCATATTTGCGTTTGTTCCTGAATAGTGAAGGAAATGAGTTACGTCTGCAATGAAAGAGAGTTTCCCCTAAATAAATTTTTAGATGCCCAGAAGTATTAAATGGCAATGGAATCCAAGTGAAACTCTCCAGTTCAGCAACTGGTCATCTTGTTATATATTGAAGGAAAATATGATCACAGTACTAGATTAGCATACACTAATTAAATGGAGAAAATGACACAGAGTGATGGAAAAGTATGCATTTTCAAGTCTCTCATGTTGATTTAAGGGTGCACACTCTTGAAAGGGTAAATTAAATGCCTCGGTATCAGTGTCTAGAAAGGCTTTGCAAGATTAACCTCTGAAGAAGGATCCTGTTAAATTCCTTTTTGTTAGGGACAAGTGACAGAAGATCAAGAACTGACAGTTGAGTAGGGGTGACACCATGACAGCCAATCTAGCAGTCTTGATCTTCTCCTTGAAGTAGAAAGAGGCTTGTTTCTTGAACTCATGGAATAAAGAACTTTTGTGCTGAAATTGAATCCTCTAAACCCTTTTTTTTTTTTTTTTTTTTAAAGCATCTGCAAATCAAACACATATCTGTGATGCCAGCAGACAATGCAGCTGATTCAAAAACTTGCTGAGAATTAAGCAAAGAGCTAGTATCTAAACCAACCAGACACCAAAAACAAAAGTTAAAGTTATAAAAAGTAAAAACACACACACACACAAGGAAAAACGTAATCAATAACCTATATGCTCATAAACTTTTTTACAGATTAGCAGGAGAAAAATACGATATGCAGGATAATCTCAGTAAGACATTATGAGAAGATTCTACGTTACAAGAATCTTTACAAGGTTGATGTTGCAGCTTCAATCCATGCACTTGATAAGTAAAGATTACCTCCTTCGGTCGTTTAATAGATACACAAACCGCTATATCTCCAATGACACTGACCCATTTTTCATTTTCATTTTGTTCGCCATCTCTTGCCAAAATCTGAAGGTAAAGTTAAAAAAAAAAAGAATATAGCTGTGAAGAAAAAGAACACACATGTTCCTGAAAAAAATAATCAATAGCAAGTATTTCCAACATTTCCCATCTCAAGATCCTCCACACATTCACAAAAAGCCTTTAATGCAATCAAAAGTGCCCTGCAAATGGAAACATGTACCCACAAAAGAGATAAAGCAGCCAAAAAAATCCCAAATATAACAATTGTAACACAAATAGAACTATCGAAGAAAATGAGGAAACTAAATCAGGTTATCTTTCACATCACCATCGTTTTATTCTCAAAATTGCATTTAAAACCACCCTTTATCTAGTTATCTATTGCATTTAAAACCACCTTGGGTTGAAGGGCATGTCAAATGTGAAATTTTATATACTACCAATAGTATAAGATAGGTTCCATAAAAACATATTAGGATTTGACTAAAGCCTAAATAAGTTGCCTCTGCTGCCAGCCTGCCATAGTGAAAATGAATTGTCAATAATTTCCCATCTTATAAAACCTGAAATATATATACAAGAAAACTCAGCACACGAGCCAGCAGGGAAGTAAGCACCAAGGTCTAATATGATGAATACCTCAAGACTCTTTAAGCAAAGCCCATCAGCTCTGATTTAATGACATAAGCAGGCAGCTGAAATCCTATATTATTAGCTCTATAAAAAAATTAAATCAAGATCAAAATCAAGTACTAACCTTGCTCCGCAAATCCCATACAAGTGTTATAGATATTGACAAATTTATGGTCTTTACAGTTGCTTGCTTCGATCGCCTATTTACACTTTGCTTTATCTTCTCCAGGCCTCAAAAAACCACCATACGATCGCCCATTGGTAAGGGTCGAGCCTATCAAACAAAAAAAACAGTGATATCAAATTCAAAACTCTCAATCTCATACGTTAAACCTCACAAGGCTCAAATGAATACTACATTTATTGGAATCAATTTCAGTAATGCAATTCAATATTAGTGATCCATAGAAAATTCCATATGAACTCCTCCAAAAATGTCCAAGCACCAAAGTTCTATCACTATCCACTACAAATCCTATGAGACAAAATTCTTGGTATTAGATTGAAATTGTACCAAATGTGTTCAGGAACTGATTCTCAAAATTCAAACCCTAGATTATAAGCAAAGGCAAAAATTACAACTAACGGCCGCAAGGGGTTTCGGTGGTCGGAAAGCAAAGCGTCCATGGATTGGCCTTGATACATCTGTCATCGGCGCTAGCGAAGAGGCTAGAGGCTGGAGCGGCCTCACATCGATCACATCCATTTGCAACAACCACCTCTGCATCTTTCCCGCAAAAAAAAAAATCAATACAACCTACAATCCCAAAATCGAAACCCTGGATTATAAAGAAAAGCAAAAAAGACAACTAGCCACTAGGGGTTTGGGGTGGTTGGGAAGAACAGGGTCCATGGCTTCGAGTATCAGTCCTCGGATAAAGGACAACTTGCATCTGCTCTCTCCGTGCCTAACCACCAGGCAGCACCACTTCCGCACCTCATCGAGATCAATGAACCCGACCTCCTCGGCCGACGCTTTCAGAACCCTAATTCTCGGCAACAGGTGGTAGAATCCGATGTCCTTAACCCTAATCAGCCTCACGGATCCAAAATCCCTAAACCTCATTCAGAAAGGAGTGATTTAGAGAGATAGAGGGTGAGAAAAAAGGATCCAATCTCGATTAGTAAACGCACCTTGTTGAGAACCGTCACAAATTGGAGAACGGGGGACTCGATGGAGCAAACTTCAACTGATCCTGTAAGCAGTTCTTCCTATTCTTGAACGCTATTCTCAATGGAAACCGCCAAGAGAAGACTGGGACCCCTTCCTCCTCGCGCTCGCCATGAGCCCAGCAGCAACCACCACTCCCCTCGAAGATACGCTCGGTCTTCTCCTCCTGCGGCTTGATCCTTTGTTGGCCACAAACTCCGACCCTCGTAGTTGTTCCTCAGAGATCGTCGACCTTGAATCGTTCTTCCTCGTCTTCTCCTCCTGCCGCATCTGATTGAGAGGGAGTTGGAGAGCAGTTCGTCGGAGAGAACGTGGAGCAAAGCGCGGAAACGGCTTCAAGAAAGACAGAAAAAAAATTAAAAGAAAAAAAAAATAAAAACTCTTCAAAAAGCTACGCTAGACACGTGGAGCGTTCTTTTCAACAAACAATATTTTTGCTCTTATATTGTAGGGATTTGTTTTCAAAATATCCAGTAAAAAATAAATAATTACAAAAATATTCACACTTTAAAATTATTTACGAAAATATTCATTTTTGTCAGATCGGGCAAAAAAACGCGGTATGAGATTGCGTTTTATGTTGCTAATTTTATTTCCGGATGAAATGGGCAATTATTTAATTTTTTCACATTAGACACGTGAAACCGCGTGTCTTGTTTTTTTTTTTTTTTTAAATTGAAACTGGAGGAGGAAGGAGAACGGGGATACCTAGGCTAGGAGTATATAGTAACGGCTAGGATAAAAGAAAGGACAATTAATTTATGAAACTCCTAATCCCACTAAACATGTAATCACACTAAACGCCTAACTGCCATTAATTTTGTGAGAAAAGAAATAAATTGAATACACACATTTACGAAGGTCTGCACATAATTTTTCATGTTATATTATAGATATATATTATAGATAGATGTATTATAGATTTTAAATAATTAAACCTAAAATAAGATAATTGAAGATAAAATAAAATGGTAAAATATTAGCAAAGAGTAGTGAATGTGATCTGAAACCAAAACTTGAGTTATCCGTAAAGAATCATCAACCAAAAAATGATAATTTAATAGATTATAGATTATATTCCATTTTGAAAAATTACACATAACAAACATGAAAATTCATTATTATATTCAATTTTAAAAAATTACACATAGCAAACATGAAAAATTAAGAGGAAATAAAATTTTGGCAAAGTGTGAACTTAATGGGATTTGAACCCAAGAACTCGGGTATACCAAACAACTCTCCCAACCATTGAGCTACATCAGTATTTTTGACATTTTATGAAATAGAAACAAAAAAAGTATAAAAGACGAATTATTAAATGAATTGGCATTAAATTGGAGGTGAACACAACTTTTTATGTATTATTATATATATATATATATATATATATATATATATATATATATATATATATATATATATATATATAATAGTATTTTAGGGTTTCATATATGGTCGAGTACGTACTCCTAGCTGCACTTAATTGGTCCCAAGCTCGGTTAAACTTTGTTAGATCATTTTAATTAATAAACAATATAAAAATATTAACTGTACAATTTGAATGATTGAATAGCCCAATTTGGGTAATTTATAAAATTGCTCTGGATTACTACGTTATAAACAAGTGCATGTATGGGGTTGCTGTATATATGAGTCAACTTGCTCAAAAACAAATCGGCTCAACTCAAAAGAAAATAATTCACGAATCCCTTTATTAAGTATAGACACAATTTTAATCTCGAGTTATAATATAATATAGCTTCATTCATTTTTAAACAAACTCAACATGAACCATGCTTACTCGTTCTCATAGAATAATAGTAATGCGGAAACTAACTGCACCTTAAATCAAGTTAATTCGATCAGGACACTACTTCAATACGAACGTAGTGTCCTAAATCCTTAGTGAAATTTTGAGAAAAAAATATTCTATTTTTAAGTTTTCTATTGGTAAATATACCCTTTGGTTTTTGTTTTTAGTAATTGTACACTTTTAAGTGGATTTTACCTATATATACCCTCAAAATAAAAAATTTATCTTTTAAAAATTTTAAAATGTAAATAGATATAGATAAGATTGTTTTTTTTAAAAAAAATTTATACTAGATAAGATGATTTACTATTTAAATAAGATTGTTTAGCAGATTTATTTACATTTTAAAAAGAGAAATTGTTGGGACTATTAATTTGCACAGACGCTATGTACTTCTTCCATCGGTTCAATTAGTCATCTAGGGGTTAGTGACAAGAATCAAATCACTTACAAATTAGTTGTAAATAAAAAGAGAGTAGAAAATAGGTAGCATGAGGCCAAAGGAGAGGCTAGTGATGACGGAGTTTTTGATGGAGATGTTGGGAGGTCGAGCTCGCTGGTGGCCGACGCGAAGGTCTAAGTGAGGGCGCCCCAGGAGTACGGTTAGATTAGATGTGGCTATGAAGATGGTGGGACCCGCATTGTGCCAAAGCAGCTTTGACTCTTCCTTAAACTCTTGCAACAGGGAGAGGCTAACCTTTACCTAATTTTCCCTTTAAATTCCTTTAATCTAGGTTACACTACTCTACCTATTAGGTAATTAGTTATAAGAATCAAATCACTTACCACGAATATCTCAACCGAGGCTTGTAACCGGTAATAGTATACCATGATTACTTGTATAAGAATATTATCTTGTAATTATCTAATTGATGCGCAAAATATCTCTAATTTGTATTGTAATCAACACAATCAAATTATTGTAACTACTTTATTGTATACGATTTAATTCTTATAACTAATTACTTGTACGTAATTTGTATATATTGTAAGGAAATTTGTAATTAATGTTTTAGTATAGGTTACAATAAGTATAAATAGGCTTCAATAGGCCACAAAAGAGCGTAGCATATAGTTTCAATAATAAAGTTTCAAATACACAAGGTTTCAAGAATTATAATAGGTTTTACAACAAGTACACAAATATGGATCTAGTATACAATATTCTTGTAAGTAATCCTATTGTAATTCACCCTAGTCATCGCCCTAACTAGAAATGTTAAAATAAATTGAGCAATGGGAAGAATTGGTGTATTGAGCGATGTGTTTGAAACAGTTTGAGAATATGAAAATTGTCATTTACAATAGACGTTATTCAAGAAGATGCAATATTGATTTCTCCCTCCTTAAAATATATGGACAAATCGGTCAATGGAGAGAAAAAAAAGGTACAATTAGTAAAACAAAAACTTAATGAGTACAATGACCCATAGAAAATATGAAAAAGGTATATTTACCTAATTTTCCCTAAATCTTATTTGTCTTCGATTTTCATTGTCTCCACGTATAGCGTAATACGAATTTACGGTGTATCTAACAATACTCTTAGCCTAATACGAATTTGCGGTGTACGTGTATGAGTGTATCTAACACGCCTACTGCAATTTGAATTGTACATTAATTGGCCTATATATATACGTATTTATATATGGGGTGATATGTCAGATTTTATTATCTAAATAAAATGTCTCCAATTTCACTCTCACTCTCCCTCCGCCTTCCCTCCACCGCCGCCAGGGCCCAACTCTTCCGGAGCGTCGCCTGTGCTCCGCCAAAGAAACGGCCAACAGCGATCCAAACAATGAACGCTAACCAATCGGAGGTGATAAAGTCGTTGGAGGGGTGGGCCACCAAGCACATGCTGCCCTTCCTGAAGCCGGTGGAGGAGTCGTGGCAGCCGCAGGATTTCCTGCCGGACTCATCACGGCCGTTGGATGAGTTCTCCGAGGAGGTGCGGGACCTACGGGAGCGGGCCCGGGAGCTCTCCGACGACTACTTCGTGGTGCTGGTGGGGGACATGATCACGGAGGACGCCTTGCCCACTTATCAGGCCTTGCTTACAAATACCCATGGGTTCGGGCCAGAGTCGGGCGCTGACCCGGCCCCGTGGGCCACCTGGACTAGGCTCTGGACCGCCGAGGAGAACCGACACGGAGATCTGCTCCGGTCGTATTTGTATTTGTCGGGTCGGGTCGACATGGCCACCGTTGAGCGGACCATTCAGTACTTGATCGGTAATGGCATGGTACGTTTTTTAAATGGTTTGGCTTAAAATAGTAAAATGTGAAATGTCCCAAAACACCACGTTTTAGATTTAATCCAACTAGCCGGTTTTTTTTTTTTTAAAGATAACATAAATTTACTAAATTTAGAAAGAAATAGATCCGCTGATTCAACGAGTCAGCTCAGGAGAGACCCGACACGATTTTTTATTATTATTTAAAGTAAATAATGTAAAACTGCTATGAAATCACTTCTAAATTAAAAAATTATATTGTTTAAAATGTAACTCGTAAATTTTCTTTTTAAAAATTGCTCACAATTTTTATGCATTTTTGTTTTTGAGCTCGTATATTATGAATATCACTTTATTTATCAATTTAATCTAGTTATAAAATAAATAAATAAAACTAGTTCCCAATTTGTTCGTTCTCAAATACGGAGTATGGTTTACACGTATTAAAAAAGGTTGTTGGAGTTGATAAAAAAATAAATAAAGTTTGTTGGAGTGATATTATGAGAAAAGACACGTAACTTTTTGTTTATGGATTATTTTATGACAAAATCGATCTTATTAAATAAAAAATCGATGTTAAAAAAGAAATATTAACAAAAGATAAAATAATTTAAATTTGAAAAATCTTTTCTGATTGAGTGTCATTAGGCCATAGATTAGAAAACTCATTATTTATTTTAACATAAATAACTAGGGGTGCTTTTAGAAACAATATTTTAATTTTAGCATTTTTTTTAGTTTATAAATGCTATTTTTTATGGTTAATTTGACTGATCGAACAGTTCTCGACTTATACCAATTAAGTTTAATAAGAGAAAATATTTTTTGGTGCTAAGAAAACAAATATCAACTCGGGGAAAATGAATTTTACTTAAATCTAAATTTATTGTAAGATGATTTATATACTCTGATTTTAGCTTAACTTCCCCTCTCATCATGTATTTAATTCGAGTATAAGAAAACCCTTACCTAAGTGATTTTAAAAAAAATCCTCGTATATGAAACTTTATATTGGCATCTGAATTAATATTAATTTTATGATGTAATGCATGGTTGCAAATTCTTTAAGTATATATGTATGTCCATAAATCACCATCGGGATGGGAAACGACGTCGTTTGCAGGATGCAGGATTGGAGAGGAGCCCGTACTTGACCTTAGTCTACACATCCTTCCAAGAGCGCGCCACCGCCATCTCCCACGGCAACACCGCGCGGCTAGCCAAGCAGGGAGGCGACGCAGCCCTCGCGCGCATCTGCGGCACCATCACGGCCGACGAGAAGCGGCACGAGAAGGCCTACTCGGCGGCCGTGGGGAAGATCCTGGAGGTGGACCCTACAGGGGCAATGCTAGCAATCGCGGACATGATGAGGAAGAAGGTCGTGATGCCGCCGTACCTGATGTATGACGGGCAAGACCCGCAGATATTCGACCACTACTCCGCCGTGGCACAGCGGATGGGGGTCTACACGGCGTCAGACTACGCGGACATACTCGAGCACTTGGTGGGGCTGTGGAGGCTTGATCGGGTGGAGGGTCTGACGGCAGAGGGTGCAGAGGCGCAGGAGTACGTGTGTGGGCTGGCGCAGCGGATCAGGCGGCTTCAAGAGAGGGCGGAGGAGCAAGCCAAGAAGCACAGGCCGAGTGTGGCCAAGTTCAGCTGGATCTTCAATAAGGAGGTGTCCACCATTCAAGTATAGGAATGACAACGGGTCGAGTTCAATCGGATTTTCTATGCTCTTCTGAAAAGAGTAAATATATGTACTGTTCTAATAAGTTTTTATTACAGTGACGAATAATAAATGCAAAGCGCTATTTAGTACCCACTTTCTATGCCTACTTTCATCAATTACCAATACCAACCAACTTTATTACCACTGTAAAAACTGGGCAATTTGAAAAACTTCACAAAGGAGATGCCTGAAAAATTACAATTAGGAGTACCACTATCACGCCACCAACTATAACTGGCCCAAACGTATGTCATCCTCTACAATTTTTACCCACAATGAAATTTAGCAATCTTAAGATGGGGAAGGGCATTTGAGTGATGAGCATGAGAAATTACATTAACATTAAATCCAACTCAAGCCATATTGCAGTTGCTGAAATCATTGCCCAGCACAAAACTGAGCTAAGCTTGTGGAGGTACGAGGATGAAGATTTACAAGAGTCACTAGAAGCTAACAAAACTAACCTTTTTCAACTCTTCTACTCTCATGACTGGGCAACTTTACCCAGGATAGCCATGTCGAGAATTTTCACATCCAAGGATTCGTCGACCTTGACGATACCATCTGTGCCGTCGACACCTATTAGTTTTCCGGTGTAACCGCGCTGTGGACCGCCCATGATCTTGATCTTGTCCGATTTTCTTGGTGGGACTGCCTCAACCTCACTTGGCATTGCAGTGATCGTTTCCCCGTTGCCACTTGATCCAAGTGCGACCCGACAGGAACCATCCTGGTTGATAGAAATGTGAAACGTTAACTGACCGTAAAATACACATCTGACAGAACAATGGAGAAATCAACGGAGTTGGGAGGTATATAGGGATTAGGGGCAATACAGAAAGCACGTCTCGAACAACACCAATCATTGGATCATCGCCTGCCCTATGCACATTCACTAATACATCAGGCATGAACAACGGCCCATCATTATCTCCACCTGTGACGACAAGAACCCAGACTCATTATTTGTGTCAAGGACATGGAGCATGGACTCTACCCAAGAATATTCATGGAGAAACAGCAGCACAACACGATTCCGATTAGAGCATATATATTGCAGAAGGAAAGGAGTGTGATACCTATAGCAGGAGACATCATGTCTAGACCTCCCCCAGGAGTCATTGGTTGCCCGGCAGGAGTACCAGGCAAGTACGATGCTGAACCTGGTGTCATAGGTTGTCCAGGCGTTGAGGGCAGATAAGGACTGGGAGCATTTGCTGCAAAGGAAGATACAGTCGATGGTATGCGGGTACCAGATAAGATGTTTGTACCGTTTCAACCAGATAAGATGTTTGCATCATAATGAGCTATTTCAATGGAATGCACTATGCAGGTACGAGATAAGATGTCTACATCATAATGAGCAATAAATACTTACCGTAACCGTCTCTGGGTGTGCCAGCATCATTATAATGGCCGCCAGGAGTATTAGTCCAACCTGAGCCTGGAGTAGGGGCTTCATATGACCTTGAAGGAGGACTACCAGGCTGAAAAGTGGATACTTTTATTGAGTTACTTAAGATGAGGGCAGTAACCTAACACTCCAGGATATGCAGAATATACTTACGCGATACTGTGGGGTGCTGCTGCCCCAAGTCGATGGATTTGCATCATCCCAATTATCCCTGCATCCATCCAAGATTCCATAGTTAGTCCAAGTTCCAACAATAGGTGTATAAACTATAAAGACACTTATTCAGCATCAACTACTGAGAAGGCATATTGCAGTAAGGCAAACTTCAATCCAGCAAAAAAGGAAATGTGAAATGTTAGGGCTCGTTTGGTACAGATACCACTTTTCAGTTATTAGTTCTTTTAAATACTAAAATAAATATCTTTGGAAACCCCTTTTCATGGTTTCAAGTTGAGGTGGAAGTTTTGCAAAATTAAGATATAACAAACTTGGGAATGAATTTGTTATAAATTCTAACAAAATAAAAATACTCCAAGCTGAAAACTCTAGTGAGAAATAAATTGCAAACTTG
Source organism: Persicaria tinctoria (assembly GCA_037127255.1). Taxonomy (NCBI): domain Eukaryota; kingdom Viridiplantae; phylum Streptophyta; class Magnoliopsida; order Caryophyllales; family Polygonaceae; genus Persicaria; species Persicaria tinctoria. The sequence continues at coordinate 41,586,695 of JBANSL010000020.1, forward strand.
AATCTCCAATTCTAGGAAAGACTGGAATTCTTCCATCAGCGATTCAGCATAATAAAACTTAACCATGCAAATGAATATCTATTTTCCCAGGACGTCCATCAATAGAATAAACCAAACAAAGACCATGAGGATGCTCATATATATTTGTTGAAGTAAAGATTGGGACAAACCTGGCTGGACTCATAGGTGCATATGGATTCCATGCTCGGTCACGCATAGGGGTACGCATACCATCATGAAGTGGTGTTGCTGCAAAAGCATTCAACATGAATCCCATGTTAGGAAGAGACAGGGAGAAGGGAAAATTAGCCTAATCAGTTAAGGAAGAATTCCGGTGAATGAATTTGGAAGATATCAACCTCCAGGGTCTCTCATAGGAGTCATAAATGGATGCATAGGAGTTCTTGAAGGATGCATTGGTGTCTCACTCCCCCCACCATACCGTGGTGTATCCCTGAAAGTTCCAAAATATAATATTAATATTTTGACTACAAAAACCAGAATATAACATTATAAAATAAAACAAAGGAAAAATAAGACCTAAGAAGTTGTACCTATATGGGGTGCTCATGACATTCACATTGTCAGTAATATGGTCTCGGTCAACTGCAACAAAGAAAATCATGGAACTACAGATGTGCAGTAAAATACTTAATATCAGTTTTCCAAAGACAAGATCTTACCAGTAACATCCTTCATGGTGGAGTCCAATTCAATTCGCAGACTATTAGCTTTAATATCCTTCACGCGACCACGGTGACCCTTGTAAGGTCCTAAACGAATTTTCACGGTCTTCCCAATAAGAGAATCGTGCCCTCTACCCCCTCTACCCCCCCTTCCTCCAGCTGGCAACAAGAATTGCAAAATTTTAAGTATGCCAAATTTAACAAGTAGGACAAACAAACCACAAATAGAAGATATTTTACAGTAGTAGAGACTCACAGTTCATTGGACCTCTAGGAGGCAATCTACCAGGAGACTGGGGAATCCGTTGCGGTGTTCTCAAGTAAGAGAATGGGCCACCCTAAAATGAGTCAAATGGAGATAAAGAACAATTATGTATTTAACTAAAGGAAGGCTGAATATTAGAAACTCAGAACATCATGATTAGCGCCTCATAAAGAATATCAAAACCAAATAGAACAATTATGTATTTAACTAAAGGAAGGCTGAATATTAGAAACTCAGAACATCATGATTAGCGCCTCATAAAGAATATCAAAACCAAATAGAAAATAATAAAGAGTACTACTCACACTCCTATCTCCATTAGAACGTGTGCCACCAACCAACTTGCAAGACTGGGACTTGGCACATATAAATCCTGCATGTTCAAGGTGATGCCGGTCATATATGAACAACACCCCTCTGAAGATGTGCTCAACGGGACCTTGTTTTCCCTAATCATTGACAACAACATAAGGGCCAAAATAGAAGACTAGACATTTAAAAAAAAAAAAAAGAAGAAGAAAGAAAGAATAGGGGAAGCTTACTTGACATGGGCCTTCACAAACCCTAACAATATCTTTTACTGCTACTGTGTTTCTTTCACGATCATGTGAGACCATCTTTCTATCAACCTTGGATTTAATTTCCCTTAATCTAACAAGTACAACTTCTGGGCGATCTGGAACCCCTTTCAGAACCTGAGAGGCAAAACAACACTTATTACTGCAAGACATCCAGATGCACGATCTTTATTTATGAAGTATAGACTGCTAACCTGAAAGGCTTCACTATCAACTCGTATAATAACTCCAAAACTCTTATTACTGCAAGTTTTACAGAGTATACATCATCCATATGCAACAAAAAGAGGTGATGAAACTTAATATACGACAGTGTGAGAGAGAAGAGGCCCATACTCCAGAAGTACAAGGTCATGCAACTCATAATTTCCAATTCGTGTAATACCAGTAGTAACCTCTGAGCTTTCAACTACATGATCTGCAAAAACACGGATCTGCATACACGAGATGTTTTCTTTTTATCAAATATTGTTATAAAAACATTAAGAAAAATACTAGAGTGAGCAAAGTACAAGAAAAAGAATCCCACATCTTCTTTTGTTGTGTCAGATAAAATAATCAGGACATGGCCCTCAACCTTGAGAACCATACCAGTAGCACCTTCGTGGGCTCCTGAAACAACCTTCACATGATTTCCAGGTTCAAAGTATTTGCAAAGATCTTTCTCATTTACTGAAAGAGTTTTCTGCGAAAAAAGGAGTAAAGTGTGGAGAAAAAAGGTTGTCATATCGAGGAGAAAAGGTCTGATCATCCAAGGAATGTTAAATGAACCAACAAAAAGACTACCGGCAGGCCCTCGGCATTAGGTTTTATATGAACATAATCGTTCTCAGCTTTCTCGACCCAACCCCTCAAATTTTTTAGGTCTCCCTTTATAACTATAACGGCATCACCCTTCATGAAATGTCCCTTCTTCCTATTGGCAAATAGTGTTGACAAACTGGACATGTCACCATCACCCTCGCCTGGCTGTCGAAACTTCTCTAATTCATCAAAAGTGGGCTGAACGTTCTGCGTGCTTATTGTTTTCATGGAGACCGTTTTAATCAAAAACCCATCCTTAAACATCATTCCACCAATGTTTTCAAAGTAGTCTCCGGTCAAGTGATCCTTTCTACGCTCAACAGGAATGTGCAAATCCCTAAACACAAACAATGATGCGAAATATCTTAGACACAGAAATAACATCCTACCCAAGAAAATATAACATAGGATGGCAGTGCAGATTACCTGGCTTCCTCGATATTCATTAACCTTGGAGGAGGAATAAATTGCTTTTTCCTTGAAACATCCCTACCATCCTGAAAATTAAATGAATCAATTCTGTATAAGATTATCAGCAACAACAAAGCACAAATGGTTAATGTAAAATAAAGACCACAATGCACAAAAATTATAACCCGTAAATAACTAAACAAGTTGAAATTAAACCCAAGTAACATACTGCTTAAAAATCTAATGTACAAGGAAGTTCACCATTCAAAATAGAAGTGCAACCTTGTTAGAACCCCAACCCATGAAAAAGAAAAAATATAGAAATCTGATGGTAAAAATCTTGCTAACAGCCCACTAGAAGCAAGCATCTCGCTCCTAGGATTGATAAACATCTGAAATGCCAGTATCTCGCAAATCAGCCAGTTTTGAGGAATCCCAAATCAGTAATTCAATTCATATTCCTAAGTCTCCTTAAAAGCTGCAGGATCTCCTCTTTTTTATAATAGAGAGAAAAATAACTAACTCCTAAACTAAATTACTTGATAATTAAAATGCTGGAAATGGGAAACAACATGGAGGAAGTGGGGGAAGTGGGAAAGCTACCTAAAAACTAGAAAGTTGGAATCTGAAAACCTAAAAACTAATAATATAGGTTTGTATCAAACCGTACAACCAAAAACATACCAATTTATTTGCAAGTGCTTGCAAATCAAGCCTTGGGATTAATTTCACAGTAACTCGCTGCTTCACGTTATCAACATCAACAACCTATAAAGCATAGAACAACAGCTGAATGAGTTATCAATATTGCAGAATTAAAGGTGAACTCAGAGAATAAAATATACATACTTTTGCAAGATCTCCTTTATATGTCCCGGACTTCATTCTGACCCAGGTGTCTCTTGCAATGTCAATACTTTTACTTTCTACAGATAGGACATCAGTCATCTCTTTAATGGGTACAATTGTAATTTTGTTCCCGAATATGTTCCGCATGCCCTTAATAGCCTGCATTTGCAAAATTTACCATAATGGATTAAAATCTCAATATGATTGCATTACGAACCTAACAAGTAACAACAATCATAAATTAAAAATTAAAATTACAACAGACTTAATGTGCAATTCTGAATCTCAATACTTTTCAAAAATCATACCTCCCTGACATGACTTTCCTTGTCCGCTTCAATATAAATAAAATTTTTTAGGTGATCGAGGGCTACAGCAGACTTAATTTGCAGTTCAGAACCTCTGTCAATGTACTTCTGCATAAGGCAAACAGCAACCTCCCTCTCTTTGCCAATCTAAATCAACAAAATAAATCTCATTACACTATATTCATCCAAGGAAAATGGTTAACAAGGAAACAAAAGGGAAATATTAAGTATCTAAGACTTACTGCACATTTGACCATGAAAAGTTTAGGATCCCTAACTGAGGGCAACAATGCTTGTTGCTCCACATCTGTGGTCTCTTCGTATTCCATATCACTAGCTCTTGAGACATACTTCTGACGCAAGTATTCTTGAATGCCATCAATATCATCAGCATCCAGGTCATCATCTCTATGATACATCGACCGTTGCCTCATCTGTCTTGCACCTTCTTCCTCAGGAATATCTGCTGTGTTATCAACTATAAAATCTGGAAAAACACAATTACCCATCAGTTTACTGAGATTGAGGTGCTTTAAACAAGGCACGCCCCCATGTTTCATTTTCCATCCACACATATTCATCCAGAACAACAGAATTACGAAAGAAAGGCTTCTAAACAGCATTCGATAAGGAGCGTTTACATAAAACCTCATAGAACTGACAACAGGGCACACAAGGGATTATAAACAAACCTTCAACCAGTTCATATACCTCCAATCATCCCCCACTATATCAATCTTATTCATGAAGAAACTAAGTAACACCTCTCCTGAAACAACAAAGGCACTTCCACGAACCAACAAAACCTGATTCATATCAACTTTGAGCGACGCCTATCATGAATCAGTAAGCCCTGTTCATGAAGCGAATTTAGCTAAACCTATCGTGTTTCGCGAATCCAAGCTCTCGGTCACTTAGCTATACAACAAACAAAACCCTAAAATCACAAAAAGAGGACAATAGAAAACAAGAAAACTCACCATCTTCACCCTCGTCCTCTTCTTCCTCCTCATCACTGTCAACAATTGCTTCGTCGTCAATCAAAGCGGAGACCCGGCCCCTTTTATTAGACCGCCGCCTGGAGCTGCCGGCGTTATATCCCTCCTCTTCGTACTCCTCCTCTTCCTCGTCATCGTCTTCCTCAGCCACGTCGTCTATAAACTGAGATCTCCTCCTCTTGCTGCCACCTCTAGCTCCGTAATCTTCCTCCTCCTCCTCCTCTTCATCGACGTACTCTTCCTCCTCCTGCTCGTCGTATTCATCTCGATCTCTCGCCATTTTTGCGATTTAGCCTCAGCTTCTTCAGGAAATCGAATGAATTGCAATAGATTGGGATTAGGAGCTATGTACTGGAAAAATCTAGGGTTCTTCGGATTTGAGTTCAGGAAACTCACACGCAGTGAAATAATGGGGGAAGGGAGGGTGAGACGAAGCAACGATGAGACGGGATTTTTATTCAATTGTAATGAGATTTGCCCCCTCCATCGCCGTGAAGGGGAGAACGGTAGATCCATTAATTAAATGGGCCTCCAATTTTGTGCTCTCATATGGGCTTCTGGCCCAGCAGGTAACGACCCTCTCCATAACACTCCTACATCACTAAACTATTTTCACATTTATTTAATCTTTAAAAAAATTATAAAAATTATATACATGCTCTAAACATCTATTTTTATAGGTTTATAAATTTTATTTTTGAAAAATCATGTTATTAAATTTTTTATAATTATATTTTATAAAATAATATCTTTATAATCTTTAAAAACTTTGAAAACATTATTTTTTTTTAAATAAAAACTTATAAAGATATTAAAATGGAGGTTTATAGTATGTATGTAATTGTTATAATTTTTTAGATTAAATAAATACATAAATAATTTAGTGATGTAGAGAGTGTTGTAGAGGATTTGGATTGACCTTAAGGGCTATTGACAACATCCTAAAATGATTATTGACAAGACAATATTGAATAAATTGCATACAATGTCTTGTGTACAAATGTTGATGTATGTATTCACCATACACAGAGAGGTGAATGGTCCAAAAGTTTAACCCCAATTCCTCTTTTTATTTCACACCTAAAATTCCCGTTTTTATCCGAAATTTGCATATAAGAATCCAAAACTCACCAGAGCCTATCAATTTGGAAGCTCCGGCCGTCACCACCTCCAGTGGTAGTGATGGAACTCTAAGTGTCGCTGCCTTTCTTTGAACCATAGCCACCAACTTTGTTATGCCTAAATGTAATCTAGATGCATATGTACTAGGGGCTTTGGATGCTTGGATGACTAGGCAAAAACTAGGACCCAGATCTAAGGTGGCTCAGGCTATGGTTCAAGTGGAAGAGGCTCGGCAGGCTCGACTAAGACCTATAGGTTCCATGGTGACAAGCTAACTTGGTGTGGCTCTATGTCCTAAGGTTGTAGCTGAAGACGTTGGCCCATTCCTGTAGCTCTGGCCCAACTCTCTACTACTCTCGGCCCAACTGTTTTCTGAAGGCTCCAACGGCTCTATTAGCCCATGCTCTTGCTTAACTGAAACGCAGCGTTTCCTTTAGTTGGAGCTCGGGTATAAAGCCTCGCCTTCTAGAAACCCTAAAGGGTTAAGAGAGCTCATTCCATCGCTTCCGCTCCGAAAGAAAGAGAGAGAGAGAGAGAGAGAGAGAGAGAGAGAGAGAGAGAGATAGAAACCCTAGCGGCGCTTTTGGTGATCCGCGGCGACGCTTGCTGTTCCACACTCCGACGAGCTTGATTCCCAAGCTCCTGACGTGATCCAAGGATTCCGAGCTCATCATAGGAAGAAGAAGTTGCTTGGTGTTCAACCTTGGCTCTTCACCAACTTCAGTTCGTCTTCGTCTTCTCAGATGGAGTGAAAGGGAGTATCTGTTCCTATACTTCGAGTTTCTCCTTGATTACCTGCTTGCCTGAGCCGCTAGATCTAGGGCTACTTTCTAGTTTGTCTGTCATTTGTATCCATGTCTTGTATTCGATCATACTTAGTGGATTCATGGGTTTGAGTCTCTCCCTCTTGAGGCTCCGCAGAGTAGGGTAACCGAACTGCGTCATCAATCCTTGTGTCCTCTCTTGCTTTCATTTATCTGTGCTTAGCTCTTCACTATCTCTATTCTAGGGTTTATATCCGAAATCTGTGTTTTTTACAAAGTGGTATCAGAGCTTGATTGACCCTTTTCTTCCTTTGTCTCGTCTTTGTAGACGAGGGAAATAGATCTGGGGGCGTGGACATTGGGCAGGCCGCATATAGTGTCCACTGGTCGGGCGTTGTTCCTCTCCCGTCCGACGTACCACACTGTTTTCAAAACATATATGTTTTTCAAAACGTTTTCTCTGTGTTTATGTGTTAGTTTCACTATCTGTTGGCTTATTAACGGCTGGTTAAGCTTCAGTTGAACAAACTAACCCTAGTTTTTCCTTCTTGTCTCAGGTACCATGGCAGATTCTTACGTCAAAATCAAGCCATTTGATGGCAAGATAGATTTTGCTATGTGGCAGGTCAAAATGAAAGCCATTTTGATCGAGGAAAAATGTTGGAGAGCTGTATCACCAGCTTCCCCATCACCAACTCCAACGGGAGACCCTTCAGTACAACAAACACCACCCACCACTATTGTGATACCACTAGTCACTCCAGAAATGTGTGAGCAAGCCCACGCTGAAATTATGCTAAGGTTAACTGATGATGTGGCCAGACAGGTAGTAAAGGTAGATGACCCCAGGGCCCTTTGGTTAGCCCTGGAGGATTTATTTCTTGCTAAATCTTTGCCAAGTCGCATCTCTCTACTGTGTAGGCTCTTTACCTTAAAAATGGATATCTCTGTTTCACTCACTGATAATTTGGATAAATTTTTAAAAATGACACAAGATCTAGAGAGATGTGATGACAGCATTAAGGATTCTCATCAAGCCATTTTGTTATTAAACTCATTGCCCTCACAATTTGACCATTTTAAGGATGTCATTCAGTTCTCAAGAGAGCCTCTCACTAAGGAACGTATAGTGGAGACTATCTCTGAGAAGAATGAGATGCTCAAAGTGTTCAAATCCAAACATGGTGTCAAGTCTGACACCTCTGAGAAATCTGAGGTTTTGTTTGCTAAAACAAACAAACCAAAGGGCAATAAGTCTAAAAACAAAAAGAAAAAGGAAGATGAAAATTCAAATGCTCCTAACCCTGAATCCAGTTCCAAGGTACCCAAGGATTCCAAGTGCAATTATTGTGGACACCTTGGACACTGAATAAAGGACTGCAGGAAGAAAAAGAGGGCTGATGAAAATAAACTCAAGAATTCCATGTCTGTTTCTTTGCTTGAGTCTGATGTTGGTAACTATCCTAATGAACTTTTCATGTGTATTTCAGATGATAGTGATCCATCCTCCTGGATTCTTGAATCTGGTTGCACCATACATGCCACCCCAACCAAAGCTTGCTTTGATAACCTTGATCAGAGTAGGAGAGGGGTGGTCAAACTTGGTGACCACCACTCTCTTGCCATCAAGGGGGTGGGAGATGTATCACTGAAAATGTTTGATGGGAATGTTATCACCCTTAAAGATGTTAAGTGGGTGCCTGAATTGAGGAGGAGTCTTATGTCTGAGTCTGTCTTTGATTGCATGAATTATGACATCAACACTAGTAATGGCATTAAAAGAGTCTTTTGGAATGGAAAATGCATTGTCAAAACCATTAGAAAGAAAGGCTTATATCATGTTATTACTCCTGAAAATGAATGCAATCTCCTTGCTAACTCTGCACACATGACTTCTCATTTGACTAAGCTGTGACATCTTAAGCTAGGTCATATTGGAAACAAACACTACTACATAAGTAGTTATTGATGACAGTTAGAATATGGCGTTTTTAAAAAATTGCCATTAAAAATGTCTTATATGACGTCCAAACAAAAAAATGCCATTAATTTCCATAAGATAATTTATTTATGGCGTTTTAAAACGCCGTAAAATTAATAGCGTTTTTAAAACGCCGTATTTTAAAACTGTAAATATAACAAAGGCAATTTTATGGCGTTTTTAAACGTCGTTAATTTTATGACGTTAAATAAACGTCATTGAATTCGGGGCAATATTTTGGGTAAAAAATTTGGACCCAAATTAGAGCGGCGCGCAAACGAAAAGGGCTTATAACCCTAAATCCTCTTGACTCTTCTCTCTTTACCGCAATTTGTCTCTCTTCAGACTTCAGAGAACTTCATTGCCTCAACTCTCTCTCCAGTTTCTTCAAGGATCTAGCAAGGGTCCAAGATGAACTCTGTCCACCCCAGATCTCCACCATGTCTACACGACTACGCCGGTAGTCGGTTTCAAAGGTCATTGCTTCCTTCTTTTCTATCTTGCCGCCTCGTCCTCATCACCGTCTCTCTCACATCCTCATTGCATTGGCATCCTTATAGGAGCATTGTAGGAACCATACTCTATGTCTGCAAGAGCTCCGATTCCGGTGTCGTCGCTCCCACCACCCCTTCGCAGTCTCTCAAGGTCGATTTCAAAGGTTAGGGTTTCCTCCTTTTCTATCTTGTTCTGACTTTGAAAGACTTTAGATTGATTTATTCTTTGAATCCTTTAATCTCTTCAGATTGGAGCTAATTGATTGAAAAGGTTCAAGGTTTCCTCATTTTCTCATGAAATCAAAGGTTAGGGTTCCTCCTTTTCTATTTTGTTATTTGACAGGAAAGGAAAAGGAAGTTGAGTATAACCTCCATAACTCAGGCTTTCAATCATACTGAGACGAGCAAAAAATTTCCATTAAACTTGAAACGCACCTACCAAGTTGGAGGACCATAGTATTTCTGCAAATTTGATTTTTTTCATTCTTATTTGGTAATGACTTGTTGCTACTTCCTAATTGTTTCTGTATGTGTTTGGTTATATTTAGTCGAAACAACATCATAGGCATTATATATTATTTCTGAAATGCATTGTTTGAACACATTCTATGCTTGAGAAGCATCAATCATGTAAGCCCTTTAATTGATCCAACTCCTTCATGTCCATTGTTTTCCTAGGTTTCATGGGTGTGGACACTTGCTAAAATGATTTGGCTTATTTCTGATGGCTGGTAGGTTGCATTTTAATTGTTTTCTAGTTATTTGAAGTTCAAGTCATTAATTAGTCCTCGTATAAAATTTTGTTTGATTATGAATGAGTCTTATTGTTTGAGTGTCTTGGTGCTAAAGACTCATTTATAAATCCTCAATCTAAATAGTTGAAGATATTTTGGGTTTTGGTTGAGTTTGCACTAAATTATTTCAATTGTGAACTTTGAAGGGTTTCATTTGTGGGTTTTCACTCCTTAGTATGAATTTTTTTTAAGAAAATGAAACGTGTCTTGTGTTTTGAGTATTTTTCTCTAAATCTAGTTGCCTTTAACCGATTGCATTTGATGTGTTTCATTTTTCTCTTTCTTTTGGTCAAGTGGGCGTCTTCCTCTCACATTTCTGGTACGTTCATTTCCAAATGATCACCAATGAATGTTGTGTAGTTAGTTGATTTTGGATGTTAGGTTTTGCTGATTCACGCGATGAAATTGATCAGTAATTTGTATTGTTTATGCAGTTGTCGTATTTGAATCTCATGGATCTATCGGGTGCTCTTTGCTTCAAAATCAAAAGAGTATGTTTCTTACCTTCTAATTATCAATGATACTGTCAAGTTTTCTGCCTTTTCGTTACATAGACTCGGAATTTATCCTCGTTTTATGTTTATTAACTTAGCAGATGAGATAATGCCAGAAAATGACATTTCATTAACAGATCTCTAGCTAGTTTTGACTTTATTCTCCAAATTGGTTGATTTCCACCAACTCGGTCTGAATATTTAATAACTGCTAAATGGAAAAAGATTATTTTTAGCTGTTGAGTAATTGATCAGAGGAGCAAGTTTTCAATTTCTAGGGTCCATCAAGTTGCTTTTGGGGTTTAAAGAATCAAGATGTCATTTTCCTTTCTTGTGTGCTGGTCATCTTGCAAAAAATGGAGCAAATATTTTGGATCTCGTAGCTATTCCTTCATAACGATTTTGTCAAGTATATACATTCTCTTTTCTGATTTATTGAGTATCTTGAGTTGTCTCGATCATCAATATGCATATCTTGCATTTATGTTTTACTTGCAGTTTTATTTTATTACTCTGTTTTTGTGACTGATGCCTTTATTGCTAGGGGTTTTGTTGGGTGATCAGTAAGTTGTAATCTGGCGCAAACATACTGGAAGCATTCTCATAACAGGCATCAACAGTGAAATTTTCATTTTTTCTTCTAATTGTTTCTCAGTTAAGTTCATATTGTCACTCATTCTGAATATTGCTGTTTGCATTTGCTAGGGGTAAAGTTTGATGTTGCTGAAGATCAAGTTCTTGGGTGTCCAAATTCTAAAGTTCCCATCAGATAATCTAACATCATCTCAGCTCCCTCTCGTTAATATAATTATGCCTATTGTAAAGATTAGAGAGATTATATTTTGCATATTGTATTGGAATGTGTCTCTTGCAACTTTAACGTGTAGTGTTTTATTGTGAATTTTTTTGTAAGTTTTACATTTGTAGTTTCTATTTAAGGGATTTAATCCCTTATTCTTTTTTTTTTAAATACATACTAATCCATGGCGTTTATAAAACGCCGTGGATTTTATTTTCCAATTTTTTTTTAAAAAATATGCATATTTATCCACGGCGTTTGTAAAACGCCATGGATTTTATGACGTTTTATAAAACGCCATGAAATTTATACCAAAAGCACGGCGTCACCTTCGACGGAGTTGAAGGATGACATTTAAAAACGCCATGGAAAGTCTTTGATGGCGTTTTTCAAACGCCCTTGATTTATACGTTTGTACTAGTGAAAGGTCTTTATTATTTGCATAAGCATGGTTTGTTATCTGAAAAACCTACTGATTTGTCTTTCTGTGAGAACTGTGTCTTTGGGAAGGCTACTAAACAGGTATTCCCCAAGTCCTTGTACACAGCCAACAAGCCTCTTGAGTATGTTCATTCAGACTTATGGGGGCCTGCACAGGTGGACACAATTGGGGGAAAGAGATACTTTATATCATTCATTGATCACTTCTCCAGGAAAGTTTGGCTCACTCTGCTGAAAACAAAAGATGAAGCTTTTCAGGCTTTCAAAACCTGGAAAACTAAAGTGGAGCTTCAAACTGGTAACAAACTTCTATGCTTCAAAACTGATAATGGACTTGAGTTTTGCAATACTGCCTTTGATGATTTTTGCAGGGAGAATGGCATCAGAAGGCAACTCACAGTGCTTGGGACCCCTTAGCAGAATGGTACTGCTGAGAGGATGAACATGACATTGTTAGAGAAGGCCAGATGCCTTCTCTTCACAACAGACATGAAGCATACTCTCTGGGGAGAAGTTGTTGTCACTGCAGCTTATCTAATCAACAGATCCCCCTCCTCTGTAATAGGCTTCAAAACTCCACAAGAGTTGTGGATTGGTAAGAAACCCAGCTTGACATACCTGAAACCTTTTGGTTGCACAGCTTATGCTCAAGTCTCCCAAGGGAAGCTGCAACCCAGAGCCCTCAAAGGTGTCATGCTTGGGTATCCAGAAGGAGTCAAAGGCTATAAGATCCTCCTAATTCAACCTGGAGGATACAAAGTCATTGTCTCTAGAAATGTTACCTTCAATGAATCTGAATTTCATTTTAAAAGTGTTCTAACACCTAGAAATGAGAATACAGGTAACTCTGGACAGACTTCAAAGTTCTTTGCACCAGATGACCAGCTGCTGTCATCCACCACCTCTGAAGAAGGAGATGATGAGTTTGACATAGGCTATGTCCCAACTCACCACAACTCTCCTCCTGCAAACCAAGAAATCGTGACTGATGCTCCAGTTCAGCAAACACAACAATTAGGAGGAGAAAACCAAGAAGAGCAACAACCTGAAGGAAATGAAGAGAACACAACTCAGGGAGTACCTCTAAACCCTCAGTCTGATTCTGAATCTCCCAGTTCTTCTTCTTCTGGGCCTTCTATGTCTGAGCATGCTTCCTCTTCTTCCTCTTCTGATCAATTTGTGCCTCCTGTTCTTGTTGATAATTCTGTGCTCCATGACTATCAACTTGCTAGAGATAGGAGTCCTAGAACTAGAATTCCTAATAGAAGGTATACAGATGATATTAATATTGTTGAATTTGCTTACATTGCTTCTGAGATTGTCAAAAATGTTATTCTTGAGACTTTTGAATCTGCTATGAGATCCCCTGATTATGTGAAATGGTTTAAAGCTATGCTTGAAGAACTTGAGTCTATGAAAGTTAACAACACTTGGATTTTAGTTCCCAAACCTGAGCATGCTAAAACTATTGACTGTAAGTGGGTTTTTAAAGTCAAAGAAGGGATAAAATCTGATGAACCACCTAAGTATAAAGCTAGACTTGTAGCAAAAGGGTTTAATCAAAGAGAAGGGTTAGATTATAATGACATATTTGCTCCTGTTGTTAAATACAAAACCCTTAGATTACTTCTTGCTATTGCTACTGTCTTTGATTGGGAACTTGAACAAATGGATGTTAAGACTGCCTTTCTTCATGGTGATTTGGATGAAACTATTTTCATGAGACAACCTAAGGGATTCACTGATAAAAACAAACCAAATCATGTATGTTTGTTGAAAAAGTCTATTTATGGTCTTAAACAGTCTCCAAGATAATGGAACATAAAATTTGACTCTTGCATGAGATCTCTTGGTTTTATTAGAAGTGAATATGATTCCTGCTTGTATATCAAATGTGTTACTACCAAGTTTCCATTATTTATCCTACTTTATGTGGATGACATTCTCCTTGTCTGTGCATCTATGAGAATCATTTTTGACACAAAAAGAAACTTACTAAAACACTTTGATATGAAGGACCTTGGCCATGCCAAGAGAATTCTAGGGGTCATGATCCTCAGGGATAGACCCAAGAGGAAACTCATGCTTTCCCAGGTTGATTATATTGAAAAAGTTCTCAAAAGATTTAGTATGTTTGATTCTAAATCCTCACCTATACCCTTAGGAGGGCATCTTGAGCTAAGCAAGGCTCAATGCCCTAAAACTGAACATGAAAAAAGGGTTATGTCTGATGTTCCCTATGATGTTGTTGTTGGTTCAATCATGTATGCCATGCTATGTACTAGGCCTGATTTAGCCTTTGCCATTAGTGTTCTTAGTAGATACATGTCCAATCCTGGAATGCCTCACTGGAATGCTATGAAATATTTGCTTAAATATCTAAGTGGCTCTAATCATCTTGGCCTTGTGTACTCAGACTATGCACCTGCTGGTGATCTCCAAGGGTATGTGGACTCTGACTATGCTCGTAACAAGGATACAACGAAGTCCACCACTGCCTATTACTTCACCTTGGCAGGCAACTGCATATCCTGGAAGTCTCAACAACAATCTGTGGTTGCCTTATCATCAACTGAAGCTGAATACATGGCAGCAACTGAAGCTGCAAAAGAAGCTATCTGGTTGAAAGGCATTTTTGGAGAGATTTTCATAAAGAAGTTTGTACCTGTTATAAACATGGATAGCCAAAGTGCTTTGTATTTGTGTAAGGACCCTATGTATCATGAGAAAACCAAGCACATAGATGTTAGGTTTCACTTCATCAGGCACAGGGTCGAAGACAAAGCTCTGGACGTCAAGAAGATCAAGGGAGAACTCAACCCAGCTGACTTTGGCACGAAGATAGTTCCCTCCAGCAAGTTCTACTATTGCAGGAACTTTCTTCACATACTTGATGTTCACTAACCATGCAGGTACACGAGCCGAGGACGGACGGATCGAAGACTTAAACCCAATTCCACTATTTAAATGATCGAATACCATATATGGTGGCTAGATTAGGAGGGCAAATTGTTATGCCTAAATGTAATCTAGATGCATATGTACTAGGGGCTTTGGATGCTTGGATGACTAGGCAAAAACTAGGACCCAGATCTAAGGTGGCTCAGGCTATGGTTCAAGTGGAAGAGGCTCGGCAGGCTCGGCTTAGACCTATGGGTTCCATGGTGACAAGCTAACTTGGTGTGGCTCTATGTCCTAAGGCTGTAGCTGAAGACGTTGGCCCATTCCTGTAGCTCTGGCCCAACTCTCTACTACTCTCGTCCCAACTGTTTTATGAAGGCTCCAACGGCTCTATTAGCCCATGCTCTTGCTTAACTGAAACGCAGCGTTTCCTTTAGTTGGAGCTCGGGTATAAAGCCTCGCCTTCTGGAAACCCTAAAGGGTTAAGAGAGCTCATTCCATCGCTTCCGCTCCGAAAGAAAGAGAGAGAGAGAGAGAGAGAGAGAGAGAGAGAGAGACCCTAGCGACACTTTTGGCGATCCGCGGCGACGCTTGCTGTTCCACACTCCGACGAGCTTGATTCCCAAGCTCCTGACGTGATCCAAGGATTCCGAGCTCATCGTAGGAAGAAGAAGTTGCTTGGTATTCAACCTTGGCTCTTCACCAACTTCAGTTCGTCTTCGTCTTCTCAGATGGAGTGAAAGGGAGTATCTGTTCCTATACTTCGAGTTTCTCCTTGATTACCTGCTTGTCTGAGCCGCTAGATCTAGGGTTACTTTCTAGTTTGTCTGTCATCTGTATCCATGTCTTGTATTCGATCATACTTAGTGGATTCATGGGTTTGAGTCTCTCCCTCTTGAGGCTCCGCAGAGTAGGGTAACCGAACTGCGTCATCAATCCTTGTGTCCTCTCTCGCTTTCATTTATTTGTGCTTAGCTCTTCACTATCTCTATTCTAGGGTTTAGATCCGAAATCTGTGTTTTTTACAAACTTCATGCGATACCAAAACTCCAATTCTGACGGCAGTTGTGGATACCCCTCTCATGTGTTTTTCGAATCATTATTTCTCTGTTGATACGAAAACACGATCAACGAATATTTTTGATAGTGACTCTAGGAGCCAAATCAACCAATGACTGAAATTAGGTGAACGATAACGGCACCACCAAAGCCCTTTCTAGTTCCTCTTCCCTTTTGCGTCTTTGCTATTGGTAAAACCACCCAACCTTTGACAAAATTATCAGTGCAATTCAAGTTAAATTATTTTACAAGTTTACAAATAAAGAATGTGGAATTAATTTGAATGCTTGTTGTTTGATTTCCATTAATCTATGTAGAGAATCGAGTCTTTAATTGGTTCTTCCTCCCTGGGTCATTGAATTTAATTTCTCGGTATATGGAAGTCAGAGAGAATGAGATTAGGCTCAGGACTTGTGTGTAGTTTAGTGAAAATCGATCTTGTCAATGGTCATTTTGATATATTTTGTAATGTAAGAAACCGCCCCTTAATATATGCTATATTGCATATAACTACCCCTAGATACGAAATTGTAGCAAACCACTCATTAAAGCATTTCCGTAAGCAACACCACCCACATCAACTATTCCATTAAATTCATTGATGAAAAATGTATATTTATCATTTTGCCCGTGGACTTTTCCAATTCCACTCGACTTATGATAAATAGTTAAAAAAACACATATTAATTAATATGTCATATTGTAAATAAACGCCCTTTAAAGACATAGTTTCAACATACCACCCATTAAACTTGTATCAAAAAAACTTGTTTAGATTTTCTATGTACGTAATGGATTTTAAAGTATAGCTAAAAACTTGTAGATTTTACTATTGGTTAAAGCATGAATTTTTTTTAGATTTTCTAGATGATGGATTTTAATAATTTGTACAATATATTAATTTGTGTACTATTGAATTTTTGTAAATATTTTAATTGATTTAAATATTTTTTTTTTACAATACCTAATTTTCTAAACAATCAAGTCCCATCTTTACTAAAAAAAAATTACTCGCAGCAATAAAAATCAATTTAAAAAAAAACTATATAATCATATTATACTCGCTTGACTCCCGCAAGGCCAATTTCACATATTCTTATACTAACTCCAGTGGTGGTGTATATTGTGTAAATGTGTATATTTTACACAATTTTAAGTTACAGTTGTTGTTTTAGGGGTGCTTGAATGTGTACATTTGAGCATTAAGTGTGTATATTTGAGCACTCAATCCTTTCTATGTGCAAAAACTTTTCCACTTTTTGAGAAAGTAGATAAATGTTTTATTCAATGAGAAGAGAGAAGACATGACCTCAAAAATGCCTTTTTTTTATTATCATTTTTTCCTTTTTATAACTAAATTTGATTTAATATAAATTAAATTAATCTAATAAATTTCATTTAAAAAGTCACATCTCATGACTAAGAAATTCATTTAAATATTAAGTTTAAATCCAACAAAAAAAATTAATTTAGATCAGTGATATACATTTAAAAAAAATAACTCTCCAAAATTAATTTAGATAAGTGATATACATTTAAAAAAAATAACTCTCCAAAATTAATTTAGACCAGTGATATACATTTTGTGAACAATATTGAAAATTTGATTTTTCAAGTTGAGGTGAAAATTATATTTTTTAATATCAAAATGTGGGTAATAAAAAATTTATAATATAGAATACATATTTAATATTTAATAAATATTAATCACAATTAAAATATAAAGATAAATATAGATTATTTGATTATTAAAAGAGATGTGGGCAAAAAATACATACTTTAACCAATGTAGTAAAATGATTATAAAAAAAATGGTGTGTAAAAACACATCTGTAGATGTACATATTTGCACACCCCGCGGATAGGTTTACAAATAAATTGGGAGAAATAACAATTTTTTTTTATGACAAGGAATACACCTTCGATGGTAAACTCTGAGCACGTGACCCAGCCGACAAGAGCCACGTACCAGGTAAACAGGTTTGCGCCGACCGGCTCGACCCACTGGTAGGGAGCAAGATAAACCCTATATTTTCACCCAAGGAAAGAGGCGGATGTATAGATCGAACCCGGGTATATATTTTACTTTATTTTAATTAAATTATTATATACTCCATTGTTATAAAATGTGGCGGATTATTTTGAAAATTTGAAATTGAAAATATTCTTGAATTCAATGCATGATCTGTACAATAAACAGCCCTAATTAGGAATAGTTAGAAACTAGACCAAAATTATAATCCTAATTCGAATCAAACATATTTTTTTATTCCTAATAATGAAATTACATGAATAGCAACTTCAAGATGCAGATACCCAAAACGCATTCCAAGAACCTGCATACCGGCTATATATTTTACAAGTTTTTTTTATATAAAAAAATTTGATTTTGATTTTAGGAGGGCATGTAATTAAATGAGTTGAACTGGCAGTAAAAAAAAAACAAACGTTTCCCAGTCCACCCCTTGTATAAGCTGTCAGCTTTTGTTTGGTTACATCTTTACAGCTCGTCTTTTACCTGCATTTCTCTGCAAAGTGAAACTGCATTCAGCCTCACATTACTCATCATCCCCCCTTCATTCCAACCCATAAATACTCACTCAAACTCAAGGCATTATTCATAACCATCCCTTTCATTTTCGATTCCTCCCCATAAGCTTTCCATCCGTTGAGGTATGTGTATATATCTTCTCATACTCATCTGTTTAATTGTACTTGACTACTGTCTTGTGGTTTCATTTTCCTCTTAGACAAATTAATTTCAGTTGATTAATATAAAAAAAAATAAAAAATCAGTTGATCAATCTCTTACAAAAACCAAGGATCTTGATTCTTGGCCAATTGCAATTTGTGGGTATTTTTAATTAATTTGTGCCTAATTTTACAGTGATGGATATGAGAGTTACATGCATGCTTATGTTAATATGCCGAATGTGGCAATTGTATTGATACTAGTATGTAAATTAAACCTAAAGGCTTTCTTCGTGGATTATCTTTTGTAGTTTGGTGTTTTTGTTATACTGTCGTTAGTGTCGTATAGTTTGAGTTAAATCTTAGAAGTCGGGTAGAATAAGGAGCCAGATTTCGTTATACTGTTCTTTCGGGTATAATTTGTTGGATTTTCTTCGCTTTGTGTGTTTTATTGTCGTATAGTATGAGTACTTGAATCTTAAATAGAAGGTACGTGAATAAAAACCGTTACTTTGTTGAAAAAATAGTTTTTTACGAAATGAAAACCGTTATTCAAGTGTAACTAGTTGGGAAATGAAAACCGTTATTCGAGTGTAACTAGTTGGCTTTCTCATTGTCACATAGTTTGAGTTAAATCTTAAATAGAAGTTTATGCGACATAAATTGTTGATTCGTTGAAAAGGAAATAACTGGTTATATAATGGAAAAACATTATTACCGATATAATTATTATTAGATTTTCTTTTGTTGCTTAATTCAAGTATATGTTTTATTGTCGTATATATAATTTATAAATTATATATACGACAATAAAAAAAAACCCGTTATTTCATTATATTCCTCATGCAATCAAAAGAGACTACATGTCTACATATGTTTGGTGAACAATAATTTGCCAAATCTCCTTTTGTTTTATAACATGAACCTCACAATGAATTCAATATATAAACCATGTTTATAAAAGGCTATATATGGTATTATGGGGAGACTATCGTGCATCTCCTTGTTGCTAAAAAAATAAAAATGTATTATTTATGTTATATATATTGACAAAATATAAATAGATAAATAGATACTAACTAAATTCCATATATATCGACTTAATGTAATTCTTACTTATATCAGAAAACATTTATAGACTGATCAACTTGATGTGTTACAGTCTGATTTGCGAGATAGCCATGGAACGCAACCCGAAACGACAAAAGACTTGCTTTGTTGAGTTTAACTACGAGACCTCGATGGCCAAGGATGTCAAGTTAGTCCAGGTAATCTTCTTTGTTATCACTCCTTGATCTCACAAGTCACAACATATATAGTTACATAAAGTTTCAAAATGAGGAAAACATATATTCTCCTAACCCTCCTTTCATACTTGAATTGTACAATTAGGGCCCGTTTGGTATCCATATACGTATATCAGATATGGGTATGAGATATCGATATCATGGATATGGGTATCAAATCTGATATCTGGTATCCGATTTCTTGTTTGGTATGTTGAGAATATGAGTTTTAGATATCAAATAAAAATCTCTTTCTCTAACGCCGCTCATCCCGACACCCCCTCGACCCTTGCCTGAACCTCCGGTGACACCCACCCAGCTCTAGCCCGACCTCTGCCTGAACCTCCGACGACACCCACCCAGCCCTAGCCCGACCCTCTCAGCCACCAGACCATCCTGCAAGTGCCAACCCTCGTGTCACCCCCACTAGCCTCGAACTCCTAAGCCCCCACCTACGCCCACCCCACTCACCCACCCCATCCCTACCCTTTTACGATTGCATACCCAGGAATTGATTGCCTTCAAAAAGGAGGGAGGCAACGATGGTCGGGAAAGAGGAGGGAGGCATCAATTTTGAAAGAGGAGGGAGGTAGAGAAGTGTCTGTTTTGATATCCCTTGATACCCCTAATTTAAAGGGTATATGGAAATAGGAAAAAATATGAAGGAAGAGAAATATGAGGATATCACTTTGATATCCATATACTAATTTACCAAACATGGGTATGGGTATGAGTGATACCCATACCCATATTTGATATACATATATATCAGTACTAAACGGGCCCTTAAGCGTACTATTTCTTTATTTACTATTACATGAATTGATAGAGTGTTTCAAGAGACCAAGAAATAATAAGAAGGTAGAAAACTCAATTGAAATCAGCTAATAATATTTGGTTCATTTCCCTTTATGTTGAATTGTATTACAACTGGATCGACTTGATCAAACTGTATACTGCAATGCAAATAGAGCCTCAGTATATAGTACAAAAAACGTAATGTAGATTAAATGTTTGATGAAAATACATAGATATAGACTACTCCGTACATTTTAGTCTTTGGGTATATATTAAATGAATAAAATCTTATTTGACATAATGGACATACTCCATAGTGCGCATATCAACTCATTGGAATTTGCACAAAAACTCTTCTATATATGCTCCGTTCGGATTTATTTGATGTTTTAGGAGATGAAATTTGTTCAACAATATTTGATGTTTTAGAAGTAATCATTACACTTTCTTTTACTTTTGCACTAGTATAATGTAATTTGTACTTTTTTTTTTAAGTTTAACCAATTACATTTGTCCATAATAAATGTGATGATTGAATAAAAATTATTTTATGGGGTATTTAAATGTGAAAGGAGTATTTCTTAATCTTTGTGCATTCATCTAAAACATCAAATAAATCCGAACGGAGGGAGTATACTGCTTTAAAAAGCTTTGTCAAACATTATCTAGTTAACTTATATTGTTAGTTTGTTACATATATGTCCTATTCAGGCTACTTCAGAGTTCATAGCAAAGGCAAACGAGAAGGCAAACGCTGTCTTGAAGGCTAGTCGCACCGTTGTGAAGGTAAGCCTCGCTCAACTAGCTGCATTTTTATACACACATCTCACTTCATTTATAATACATTTCCAAGTGGAACGTACTTCATGATCAATCACTTTTGTTTCTTACAAATCGCAAACTTTGTAGGATTTAACGAAGCTCGGGGAAGAAGGGGCGGATGCAGTGAAGCAACCGTAGGGTGTATGGTACCTCATTCGGCTTAATGCAATGTAACCCTTGGGGGTTGTGGCGCAAAACAGCATAAATATTGTTAACATATGTTTTAAATAAGAATTTGAAACTAATATCGTGCGCATTAATATGGTACCTGAAAAATAGCTCGATATGGTTTGAATCCTTATATTATATGAGCATTTTCTTGTACAATGAGAGGTTTTCTCCTCTTGCTTGATCAAATTGACAAATGAATTTCTGGGTTTTTACATACGTAGTACATTTTTTTTAGCGGCCCGGATATCTACACTGCTAATTTTTACTATGTCCACCACTAATCATCGTAGACATTGAGGATGGCTAATTACATATCCTGGAGTCCACCGTAGCATACAATAGTGGGGTGAGAACCGTATATGGACCCATCGTATCATACAACGGTGGCATGGTAGAACGGGGTCCGTTATATTATAGCCCACCGCACCAACATACAATGGGCTTTGAAATTTAAATTATGCCAACTGAATCCACATGTGGTGGCCGGGTTTTGAAAGTTCAAATATGCCCACCGCGTGGATGCGGTGGACATCTTACAGTTAGAAAGACGGTTCGGTGCCCACTTTATCTTCCTGCAGTGGGTTTTGGGGCCCATAAATAGCCGCGAGGGCCCCATCTCCCTACACAAGCTTCAAAATCCGTCTTCGTTTTTACACATTTCGAGCCTTCTTCGCTCGTCGTTTCTCCGCATTTCATCCTTTCTTTTCTCGTCCTTTCTCTGCCTCTCGTCCTTTCTCGTGATATCTCCAAAAAATGGTGAGTGAGAGTAGTCGTGGTGGAGATCGGGGTCGTGGTGTTGGCCGTGGTGCGCGAGATCCATTATAGGTGACAACATTTCAGATATTGAATTCAAGTCGATTTTTTTTAGAATGAGAAGAAGTTAATGGTAACATATTATTGATGTATGAATTGTAGCTAGATCCGATGATTCAGAGACGTGGTCGTGGACGTCCTCGTGGAGGAAGAGGGACATTCAGCATACGAGAGGTATGTGCGATTCATTAGGCATAGTTCTTTATTTCATATGAGAATAATAGCAAGTAAATATTTGCAGGGAAGTGTGATGTATGATGTACCCCTAGTTAACTAGAGAAGGAATAAACATCGAGTGAAATTAGCTATAGTAATCCGAATTTTGTTTAATTGACAGGATTTAGAATTGTGCGTGTAAAGTAGAGGTTAATACGTTTAATCGATAGGATTTAGAATTTTATTTTAATCGTATATAGAGCTTATCGCGGGGATTAGCTAATAGGCTGGTTTTGCGGACTGTCTGTAGCACTGCTGTTAAGGTAAGAGAGGCGTTGCGCGAGTCACATGCCCAGATTGAGTCGATTCCTCTACGTATGCAGGGTGTAGAGGATCCTATTGGTAGGGATATAGTTTGATAAGAGATGGTTGGGGGGGGGGGGTTGGGTCTTCTAGTCAGTCAACTGTCGACCCAGGTGACGTACGACTCCATACTTGTTAGGCGGCTACGGATGCTACAATGGACCCCGAGTTGGCGGTGATAGAGAAGGAGTTGATGATGGACCGTACTGGAGAAGTAGTAGTGCAGATAGGAGGTTGCGGAGGCTAAAGTGGCACCCATATTGGAGGCGATGGTACAGGAGCTGATGACTGAGGCCACGGTAGAGACCCAGCAAAGCATGTGGGTGATCTACCTGAAACTCATCACTCGGCATACGACACGTACTTTGGCAGTTCGTTTGGGAGCGATCAACTAAACTTGTACGATGACATGACACCCTTAGTCGAAGATAGGAGGGTAGGGACTAGCCATGTTGAGGAGAGGATACGTGGTTTACTGTAGTGTGGGACAACAAGTTATGACACTTGCGAGACTTCTCGTGGGAGTGTGTGGATCACTATGTCATTACTGTATTCATTGAGCATTGACACCTAGAGACTATCAACTTTCACTCTGCGTGGGGAGAGGTCACCATCACTCTGCACGATGTGTATTTCATACTTGGTTTGGGGATGGACGGGTTGAAGTGTGCCAACGTTATGTCGGAAGATGAGGGGACGGTGCAGGTTGGAGCGTTATACGGGTTCACGGCGGCTTAGTGAACCAATTTTAACAAGCATGGAGGTCCGAGTGTTAATGCACTCCTCGAGGCCATAACATCGATGAGGCAGAGGCTGCAGTATGGTGTCCCCCGACTAGGGGTGGAAATGGGGCGGGTTATGGGTCAAAATCCTCATTCCATCACCCGTCCCGTGGGTATAAATATTCACCCATCCCACTCCATCACCCGCAAATCCTTCACCCACATCCAACCCGTGCGGGTGATTATTGGATATCCGATAAGAAGACTAATTATTTTTATTTCAAAACATTATATGAATTTTTTCCTTATAAAAAAAAACATACTAACATATCAAGTTCGGATTTAAAAATACGTGAATTATACATAACTAATAAAATAGAAAATATTTCGGTTTCTAATTTAACAATATACTGGAAAAATATAAAACTTATAAAATAAAAAACAATGAGACTATTCTCACTAAGATCAAAACATAGAAACATTTTTGGATTAACTACGTAATCTAATTTTCAAATTAACTACAAAATTTTCTAACATTATAAACACAACTATAAAAGCATAATATAAAATTAATGTGAGGAAGTGATATCAAAATAATGAAATTTATGGTTTTTAAGGGGTAGAAAAGTAAAATGATAGGTTTAATTGGGTTATTAGATTCTTATTGGGTGATTATTGGTGTGGGTTAATTGAGCGGGTTATGGGGCGGGTTATTGGAGCGGGTATTGGGTGAAAAATCATCATCCATACCTGGCCCGCCACCCACTTCACCCGTCACCCGTATCATCCGTCACCTGCTTTTTGCGGGTTTTCTCCCACAAAAAAAATGCGGGTGGAGCGGGTGAATTGGATATCCGTCCCCCATTTCCAGCCCTACCCCTAACAGCATGATCGTGAGTGCATTACGGCTGCAGTTATGGGGATTGTTGCGGCTGTGGCGTTATTCATTGAGAAGTCGAACAACAAAGTCCGGCCTGAGGTGCTCCTGCGATGGAGGAACGCCGAGCAGATTTCGCAGTTATCTCCAGCGACAAGTACTTTGTTCTGCTTATATCGAGGCTTGGGCGAGGCGACTAGATAGTTCTCCAAAGATATGGACGGGTATAGGTTGTTGCTACAGGTAATTATCTTATTCTCTCCTTGATGAATAGTATGTGTTAACAGATTGTTTCATGGTTTGTGGTTTGATGGGGTGTGCCATGGTAGGTATGGATATGGTTGTACTTTCCAGTCTTTCGAGGGCACATGAGGCTCGATCGGCGGCTTGGTCGGGATCCACGTCACGATGTGCAGTACCTAGAGCTGGCGATGTCGTGGACCTCGACAAGGGATGCAGGACCCTAGGTGAACCGGGTGCAGGAGCTTCGGCGGAGGTTGGATGAGATGACTGTAGACGAGGTATGTGTGCATCCATATAAACTTCGTAGACTTCGTTAGTACTTGGTTGATTTTTTTGTTGAACCTACTAACAAAAAATTTCATGTATTTCCATATCAACTTTATGCCCTTCGGTAGGGACCTGGATTTTGATGGCCTTCTACGACTGTCACGGAACAGGGGCACCATCCGTTGGATGTTCAAGGAGGAGCTCTATATTCCCGATCGTGTGATGCGACAATTCGGTCGGATTCAAAAGCTTCCTGCAGCTTCGATTAGGCCCATCGTCGTGTTCAGATCGAAGTTGCTAAAGGGCAAGAAGGAGACCACCTTCTCCTCGGACGACAACTATTGAGCAGAAAGGTTCGATCCCTTAGTCGACATGTCAGACGTTCCGCGGACTAGCAACGAGTACCCATATGGTGTGACCGACCGGTATCTGCAGTGGTTCTACCATACGAGTCACCCGTTCTTGCTTCCAGAGACAAAACGAGCCGCCGACATCATCCTCCCCCCCCCCCCCCCCCCCCCCACACCTTCTGCTCCTTACATTCCAACGCCTGAGGAGACACGCTACCGCGCTGTCGGTGATGAGATCAATCATCTGTTGGAAGCTGGAGTGGAGGCCACGGTTGCACATGTGTGCCGCATCTACGAGCGGTATTGGTTTGACCCTTCGCAGTGATCTCCTGTTTTGAAAATGTTTTACTCCCATTTTAGGAAATTCTCCATTGCTGTACGTTGTAGTAAATCCAATTATTTTGAAACTCTACTTGGGAAGATGAAGTTCATTTCAACTTTTGTAATTTTGAAAATACATGACGCCCAACCTAATGGTGTTCCATACAATCGTTTCGAACGAACACACAACTACGACGGATTGCATGATTGATAATAGACATGTAACAACTACCAGTAGACGATGACGTCTTCTTGGGCGACACTTGAATCTTCATCTCGTTGAAAGCAACTCGTGTGTCATTTCGGTTGAACGTCCTTAGCATCTCGCATATTTACTCATTAATCTCGAGGGCGCATGTATTTGTCAGATCTTCATCAAAATAGGTTATAAGGCGGTTAATGATCTCTGCCTCAGTCGTTAAGTAATACGACTCGGGGAGTCCTCTGTCGTCATAACAATGCGCACAAGCGAAGTCAATGGGGGAAGAAATTTAAGTGTCAGTTTCGCACTCGAGGCGAAATTTGAGTGACTTTTTCATTCACTTGACCCGCCTTCTCTAATTCCAATTCCTTCGCCTTCTTCACCGTGTCCATGACTACTAATTCCGTACAGATCAAGGACGCGACTACCGGTTTACCGTCTGTATTTTAAATATGTAATTACTAAAAATGAAAATCACTGCCTTATCTCTCTCGATTACAGAGGATTACCTCTCCTTCCAACGTACAATAAAAAAAATCATTTACTTTCTTTAGAGGTAATATACATGTATTCCGTATCTCTGATCTCTCCTTCCAAAATCTATACCCTTGTGATACTGAGTATTATTTACAAAGATTATTGATTGTTCATCTATGCCCAATGCCTCATGATAGTATTGCGACAACTCTACACTGTCATAAGACCTTGACATGTAGCTCGTGTAATAGCTCGTACATCTCTCCCGCGAAAAAACGGGCGAGGGACCAGTATTTATAGGGGACCCACCGCAGAAGGTGAAGGTGGATTACGTTGTATGCCAGTGCGGTGGGTTCCACCGCATAATGTAACGGTGGACTCCACCGTATGGATGTGCAGTGGGCTCACTGCCCCTTGGTGCGGTGTGGTGGGGCATCCTCCTTCCCTTCAAACGGGCTGCTCCAACGGTCGTATTCTGCCATCGTGACCTGTTGTGGTGGATTGCACACACTATAATCCTCGTGTGGGAAAAAACATCCACAAGTCCCTCCAATGGCAGACAACACTCAACGAGCCACTCCAATGTCGGACGATACTCTGCATACACCTCAACCGGTACATACTAGTTTCCGTAGGTTTATATTTTTCGTGTACATAGAGTATTTTGTTGCTCTAATTATGTTTATAGGGTTGTTATTTTCTCGTACTAGCAATTATGTTATTCCGTAGGTTTAGACCGAAACAACCCGCATTGAAACCTGCATGGAGACCGTAACGTAGTGCTTATATAGTCAATGTAGATAGGAAAAAGTAGCGATGTGTATATCAAAACTCGTTATATATCTAAGCACTTATATTACCTTTGCACAACAACCTATGAAGAGCAGACTGATCCGTTGTTAGATGCGTGTAATGAAATGGAATCTCGTAATCAGGTATTCCACGATTACACGACGGATTTCACCACAATACAAACGTGGTCAAATCGCGATGACTTGATACAAAACTATCGTAGCATCCCCCTACCGCTAAATATGGTTATGACTAATAAGCGATCTTGGGGGAGCACTGCTACTAGACGTGGCAGTGTGTTGCTCGTGTGTGAGAAGTACGCTGAGTACACTCCGTGAAAGAGGGCGAGAGTTGTCAGAGATATGGCCAAACGTAACAATCGTAGAGCCATTTCAAAGCTAGAAGAGTGTTTGTTCGCCTTGTCGGGTGTAGTGTAGGATTCAAACAGGGCGAATGGGGATTGGGCGTAATTCACAGAAGGTACAACCATGACCTTCCAACTTTGTTGGTCGGTTACCCATACATTGTTGGGTTGGATACATAGCAACTGGAGACTACATTGGCCCTGACAGTAGTCGATATCCCACTGAAACTGATTTTAGCATCGTTACAGAAGAGAGCTAATAAACGAAACAAGTTGTTCGTCATATCACGACGAAAAGTTTACAATGCGAGGGAAAAGTTTAAAGCTGAAGCTAGAGGAGAGCGAACAGTCACGCAGGAAGCACTTCACCTGTTGCGAGAGAGGGGCTACTTCTACGTTACAAGGAGAGTTGTTGGCGATGCGAACATGCTTCAAGATCTTTTCCTCGCGCATCCAAGCTCTCGCCACCTGCTGCACATCTTCTAATACATTGTCGTCATCGACAGTACATACAGGACGAATGCATATGTTTCTATTTCTAACAAATCTTCTACTTCTACCAAGCAGGGTGTTAAAACTAAATATATGTCATGGTGCAAGTATGGGATCCCATTGTATGAGTTCATTGGATTCACTTGTACGGGGAAACATTTCGGCATTGACTTATGCTTCATGTCACACGAGAACACATATACGTATACTTGGGCGTTACAATAGCTCATGTACCTCTTCCACGGTAATCTTCCAAGCGTAGTTGTCAAAGATCAAGAGTTGGGGCTCATCACCGCACTGCGAGCGGTGCTTCCCAATGTTAGACATATGTTGTGCAAAGTCCACATCCTCCGAAGTCAAAGAATTTTGACGTTGCAGGTCGGTTTACGAGCGCATATTTTGACCTCTTCGAATCCATATCAGCTGAGACGTTCAACACCCGAATGAGGGGTATGCATGCCGAGTGAGGCCACACCTAAGGGTTGAAGCCTTATTTGGAGGCGACCTGGTTGCCGATTACTCGGAGAATATTGTTTGTGCATGGGCAGATATTATACGACATTTTGGTACAAGCACGACAAACGGGTACGTCCGACTTTTTCATCCCCATGCCATTTTCGTAATAAATTGTATACATGCCGATATTCACGCGCAATATCTTTTTCTGTAGGGCTGAGTCCGCCCATTCGATCTAAAGAGCACCTTAAACTCTACAATATGTGATTTTACTCACGTGATAAAAGCAATCGATCTAATGATGGAGGACCAAATCAGTGAAGTGAAGAATACAATGGGTCGAGCTTACAACACATGGCCGACGGACTCTCACGACCTATGGATATTCGATCGAGTTCGACATATTGTGTCGAAGGAATGTTTCAACT
Organism: Persicaria tinctoria; assembly: GCA_037127255.1. Classification (NCBI taxonomy): domain Eukaryota; kingdom Viridiplantae; phylum Streptophyta; class Magnoliopsida; order Caryophyllales; family Polygonaceae; genus Persicaria; species Persicaria tinctoria. The sequence continues at coordinate 41,615,534 of JBANSL010000020.1, forward strand.
TGTTGTTCGACATATACACGAAGATGGAAACTGATCCATCATCGCAACCATGTAGAGATAGATACGGGAGGGACATCTCTTATACACATGAAATGCAAGCTTATCGGGATGCGCAAATACCAATAAGACCGTCCTAGATTCACATTTTTGGAAGCAATTTGACCGGGATCGTCCCTACATTGACCGTGTTGATGATAACACTTCACTCACAAGAGTTGTTGTCGACATGTCGCGCTTAATCACGTTGTTCCAGAATGGAGATATGGTCGAGGATACTCGTTGGAGGATCGCGTCGGCATTTAACGATGAGGATCGACCATCTCATACACCATTGACTCCACATGACCCCGATGACCGGCAACCTAGCGGGAGACCAATGACTCGCCACTCTTGTCAAACGAACCCTCTATCGTGGGAACATGAGCATGCTCGGGCCCAACGTCAAGCCGATAGAGAGGGACCAGCGGATCGGTCAGAGGACAAAGTCGAGGTTGAGGTAAATATTCATAAGACAACGTAGATGCAGTGGAAGGAAATGAAGAGGTCACTGGGTCCAATGCAATCAACGTTGACGACTCTTCTAGTGGTCGTGGAAGGGGACGAGGAAGAGGTCGTGCTCAGGGTCGTGGCCAAGGCCGATCAGCGTCAGATCCTAGGGGTGACATTCCATCTACAACATCGATGACACTTCCGCCTAAGGGTCTCACACACCTAGGTCTCAATTAGGGAACCGGCAACATCGACGAGTTCATGATAACTTTCATTCGAGGCGTCATGAATGTTGCAAGTGATGGTCATTCTGGATATAGATCAATTGCTTGTCTTCTGAACTTGGGGCAAGACGCATGACCACGAGTTCGACAGGAGTTGGCCGTTGAGTTGCAGGTGCATGCAAATCACTACCATTACTATCCTCCCTTAGATGAGCTCATCACGAGGGTTCAAACGAGACGGGGAACCCCACCGTACAATACATCGGTGGGTTGACGTATACACCCCCAAGCCACTACACCATACAACGGTGGGTTGCTTAATTGCCATTAAACCCATCACAACCAGTTACGGTGATTAACGGTGCACATAATAAAAATTAGAGAGAAAATAACAACACCCATTTTTTAGTGTGGGCGGGGAAATGTTTACATAAGTAGTTGTTGCTTCATGCTACTAAAGGCGCGTTTGGTTGCCAATAAAAAAACACATAAAGTAGAAAATCACATATAAAGATAATATATGAGTTTGTATTGGTTGGATTTTTTTGTCAGATAAAAAAATCCTAAAAGTTGAATTTCTATGAATTTAAAGTCCTCTATTTTGGAGAAAGTTTATTAATTACCTAGTCCCCTGTGAAAGTTCCATTTTCACTTTTTTAATTGGAAACTTCTAATTTTCTCATTTTAATTCTTATAATTCAACATGTAACTAAGCACATTTTCTCAATTTCCATGATTTCCAAATTATTAGAATTGAATTCTTAGAAAGTTAACTTTTTGGAAATTAGACTTTTCGTGTTTAACCAAACGAGCCTTAAGAAAGAACCAGATCGATGTCCATTAATTAATCAAAATGTCAGATTTGTCCTTTTTTTATACCAGGAATTAGTAGATCGAAATTCTCACTCAATAAAAGACTTGCATTGTTTTTTTTTATAACGAGGATGGGTAAGTGAGTAACCCACATTTGGTGGTAAATCCGGACACGTAACCTAGTCGATAAGAACTACACACTAAGTAAACCAGCTTGCATCGACCGGTTAGATCAAAAGGTAAGAAGAAGCACTTACATATGAGAATTCAAAGTTTTGTAGTATTAGAAGTCCGTGATCCAAGATACAGTGAAGGTCAAAGACAAGTCATCCAATCTCCTACATGGTTTACTTTCCTAAAGATATGATAAATCTAATACGAAATTAAGTGATAGGTATCAAATATAATTGACTTGCCTTTTAATTGAATTGGAGGTGAAGTGGGGGAGTGTTGGAAAAACTGTCGCACTTACAAAGTTTTACAACCCACATGTTCAACACTTTCCAAATTCCCCAATCATATCGCAATAATCAAATGTATACCACTTATTGAATCGAAGCTTACAATAATTAACGCATACATAAATGAATCGAAGCTTACAGTAATAACGCATACGGCATACATGATCATTTTAGAATCATGTACCCAAATTTTGAAATAATATTACATTTTTTAATAGTGCAACTACACTTTAATTGAAATGAAAAAGGTGCATATTTTACAATGAGTGAAATTAAAATAATTAAAAAATGTAAAACTTACAAAACCATCCCTAATTAAGAAGATTTCTTTTAAATTATTAACAAAACAACAACAAATCCAGTATCTCTCGCTCAGAGCAGGGTCTAAGGGGTTGAGATGTACGCACCCTTGTCCCGACTAGGTCGAGAGGGCGTTTCCGAGTGACCCATGACCGGACATCAAAGGAAAGAGGAAAATCACACCACTAGAATCTGAAAATTAAGATGATAAACGCAAAAAGGGACAAAGATGAAAAGATGAGAAGGATGCACGTAAGGAAAGTTGAGATAGAAAGGAAATCATGAGCGAGAAACGGAATCAAAGTCCACGTACCTATAGTTGAATCTCTGCTTACCTTCCCGTGTCGTATCCATCTGAGCTCCCGATCGATGAAGTGTCGACGTCGAATCCTTCATCCAGTTTTGATTCGAAGGAGAGATGGTTCTTATGGACTCTCTGATGTGCCCGCTTTCAATAGTTGAGTAGAACTTGCATCTCGAGGTTCTTCGGGAGTATAGACAATCTTTGGGCCGTTAAGATCTATCCGCCTCGACTAAAAAGTTGCTCGACCGCAACGGTCGAGCAACGTGCTCCAAGAATCTGACGGGCAATTACCACAATCTTTTTGGACAACTCCGCCTCAATATCAACAAAGTCAAAATTAGTAGATAAATATTCATCGAGCTCCGAGTGGGAGCTCGTCGGTCCACGATCTCTTTGTGCCAAAAATATCTCTAGCAAGAGTTTGTTCGTGCATTAATGCTAGTGCATGATGAGGTCGTCGAGGGAGCGTGGGCGGGTCACAGTTGAGATGGGCGAGTATCTTTGGCATAAAAATCATACAATTATCGAAGTAATTCTCTCACTCTAGGAATTTTAAGATGTACATTGAGAGTGGAATCGTCTTTAGTCCCTAACATAGGATAATAGTTTTCTAAAAATCTTTGAAGACTGGTCACCTTAATTCGAGGGTCAAACACGTTGCTATGAGAAAAATATCAGAAATGCGGGTAGTATTATAATCATTTAGCCCTAGCCTCCATCACGACTTGGCAAATTGGCGATAAATGCAACCTGCCGTTTAGGGATATTGCAACGTTCATTGTGGTAAAATAAAACAAATGTGAGGTATGTGTGCAACTGTGTAAGCATGCCTAAAAGTTTTGGTATCGTCATGAAAAACTTTAAAAACTTCCATAATGTCTTTTGCCGCTACCCATATTTCAACAAAAACATCGGACCCTTCGATATATTATTATATTGGGCAGCAAAAGCGGATATGTGATCTCTGTACAAATGCGATTCGGGAATTATTAAGTAAGTGGAGTTCCACCGAGTGGAAACATCCTTAGGAAATTTCTTTGGTCTCACCTTGTTTTGCTTACAGAAGGCATTTCACCGGTCACAGAGTGTTTTACTCTTCCATTGCCATGTTTGCAGAGGCATTGTCAAAAACAAGTGAAAAAACTCTTTGGGTCAATTTGTATTCTTATAAAACAATTAAAATCAAACGACCTATGTTACGAGCCGATTGTAACTCGTCAAATAGTCGAAAAGCCAAAACTCTCTTATGCAAAGTAAATTTGTCACCGACCCGATGGCAAGTGATAACGATATAAGAGGGCTCGAGCTAGTGATTGGTTCAAATATCACTACAAATTGAAACTTTTAAATCACAGTGGGTTTTGAAAATACAACTATTTGTTTTTTTCAACGTATAAAACGTTTCTCAATTTTCCTAGTGACAGTTTGATGAGAAATGGATCGGTAAGCGGGGTTAATAGTGTTACTGATGCAGTTATTAAAATGTAAACGATGTGAAAAGTTATAAAATAAACATTCCGCAAATTCATTACTACTATATTGGAAATCATAACTACATAAGCCAGGAGGATGAGAGGAAGAAGTTGCGTACCCGGTTAATTGTGTTTGGCCTTGCGCCATGCCATACTTCTCAGAATGCTTGTTCTTTATATGTGTCTCGTAGTTGCCATTGTCTCCTCTTTTGGGATGCTTATATGTACAACGTACTACAGAAGTTGCACTGGGCCTTGTAACTTTCATCATCTCAGAGCGGACCAGTAAACCAGTATTTGAAAACGGCAACCCTGACTTCCCGTAGGCGTTTGGTAGGTCCATCTTTTTTTAGCTTCAAGGGCGGCCTCATCATCCTGTGCATCGATTGGAAAGTCGAGCTCGACTGTCAGATGCATGGAAGGAGTCTAGTGATCGATAGGGTGTGTGGGGCAAAGTTTCAGGTCGGCAACAGTCACATGACCGTTGTCTCACAACGATAAAAAAATCTGAACGTTAGACCCGGTGGATCTAACAACTATATTTTTTTTTATTGATAATTATTTCTGAATTTTAATGCTTTATATGATTTATAAATTTTATTTTCTATAGTTAGGAAAAAATGTAAAAGTATTAAAGAAAAATAATAAATAATTACGAAAACAAATGTTGTTTTTCATAATTAGGTAAAAGTATTAAACAAAAATAAATTTTATTTTCTATAGTAAGTTAAAAATATTATTTTCTATAGTTAGGTAAAATTATTAAAGAAAAATAATTAATTACGAAAACAAGATAGATGATTTTATTATTAATTGGCGTAATAACTTACGTGGAAACGCTACAAACGAACAACATGACTCTGAAAACGGAAACAACTACGGAGTACATCAAGACATCAGGTAGACAATGATAACAACAAAGTACAAACAATGAAACACAATTTCACGAGCGGCTTGCTTCACTTTCCGCTCTCGGCCACTTGTCGGGATGTTTCTTCTCATTAATATGCTTCTTGAGATTTTCATATCCCAAATCGTTCCTTCTTTTGAAACCATACGAACAATAACGACAAACATCCATATAAAAATCATTATCGGGAATTCTTTCTTCCCGTCGAAAAATCCGAAAATGCGTCTGGAACAAGAAATCACTATTAACATACAATTTCCATCTTATTTGTTTTCCTTATTCTGAAAAGATAATATTGTAAAGGCTCGGACTTTCAAATCCTAAATTTTTGGAAAAAGAAAATTAAAAATGAATTTAAATCGGATTTAAAACTCATTTGGCGGATTCCAGCTGGAATATAAAATTTGACGAACGATTTCCGTCATTTTACCTCAAAAATTCAAAATAATTATCGGATGGCGATATCTTTTTCGATTTTAAAAATCTAATTGATCGAGAGCTCCGAAGTCGCGAATATCCTCGATGAGCTCCCACCGTTTCCTTCCTTCCTCGATTCAAATTCATGCCTCCTTTCAGTGCTTAGATTAGTCGCGAGTGAGCGTGAGCTGAGAGCGGGACGATTGTGTGTGCTCGAGAGCTCTGGGGAGCTCGAGAGCGGCAAGGTCGTGCGAGAGAGAGCTAGCGACGAGAGCGAGCGAGCGTCGAGCAGCAACCGAGGAGCGAGCGCAGGAGGCCGAGGCGAGGCGAAGCTGGGCGCAGGACGACGCCGGAGACGGAGGCCGGGAGGTGGAGCTTGGCGCCGGCGATAGTGAAGCCTCGGTCGAAGCTTCGGCGGGGCGGAGCTTTTGAAATGAAGAAGATGACTTGTGGGCCACCTCCATTGTTTTATTAATTGTTTAACCGGTTGGGAGTTATGTTAATTACTGGGTTCGGGTCGGGTCGGGTTATCCGTTTATTTATTTAACTAATTAGCGGAATTAAAAGTATTATATATATATATACACGATATTATTGGAGGTTTTAAAAAAATAAATTATTATTTCGGGAGATTTATAAAGGGTTGGTTTTTATCGAATACAAATGGGTTGGAATTATTTCATAAGGTATTTAGAAATACTCTCTAAGGGTGTTTTATTAAATGGTGTTTAAAATATTATTTCTATAATAATAATTGGGATTTAACATAAATTATTTGGACTTGTCGGTTTAGAAGAGAATTTGGAAAATGAATTTTAAGGTTAGAAGTGATTAAATAATAAATTAAAAAGGGGTTTAGCGAGTATTTTCAAGGGGTCAGAATTCTTAGCTGTATAATTCGGATTTGAAACGGTTTTGTAACTAGCTTGAGAATCTGATTCGTTCGATGAATGACTAGCATGATGTTATGATATGAGCAATGTTCCAAAAAACGCTGGGCGGATGCTCGGCGGAGAGGTGGGTTCAAGGGTTTAGGCGGAGTAGGTGGGGTCTAGGCTGACTTTTTTATTTTAACATGTATTTTTACTTGCAAGTCATATCAAAGACCTAATAAAGGCTATATAAATCAATAAACTTTGATAATCTTCATAATCCATATTTTTCAAGCTTTTTCAAAGCCAATAAGCATAAACCATAACGCTTCTGGTTCAACCGGGAAAAAAATAATAATATAAAATATAATCAAAGTCTAAAACAACCTAGAAGTTGTATAATAAAACTTAAATTTTAAAATATAATCATGTTGCACATTAATCTTCTAGACTTTTATATATTCATTTGGGTTAACACCTTTGAATTTGCTTTTTTAACTAAACCGCCTAAACCGCCCAGACCCGCCTAGACTCGCCCAAAACCGCCTAGACCCGCCCAAAACCGCTTAGACCCGCCCAGACCCGCCCAGAAACCCGCCAAGCTAGCTCTCCGCCAAGCCAAGCCCGCCAAGCTCCTTGGCTCGAAGGTCAAGGACCGCCCAGCGTCTAGGTGGGGTCTAGGCGGCCGCCCAGGCCGTTTTTTGGAACAATGGATATGAGTGACTAATAGCATGTCTTCATTGTCTTGTGATGATTTATTATGTGAGGTTAAATGTTATATGATTATGATGAGGATATACAATTACATGCTAAGTAAAAGTATGAGATGATAACATGCAAATTGGCTAAGTATGAATTGGAATTGTCTTAAGCTGATGAGTTTGCAAATTATATTGAATATGGTACGAGGTAAAGTTGGGATGATGAAGTGATAATAACCGTGTTAAGTTGTGAAGTCGTGTGTGTGATAAATTCTATGCTTTATGTGCCTAGAGATAGACTCATTCATGTGCTTTTACTTGTTAGGTGACCATTTGTGACGTATTGGATTGCATATTGCCTGGTTGATTGCCTTTTGTTGTTCTACGGTAATAGGTAAGTCTCTTCGGAACTTACTCGGATTGAAATAGAGAAATTCCCTGCTTTAGGTGCATGATATACTAGGTACTTGCATTCATAATCAGCATGTCATGTAGTACCATGCTAGGCTGCATTGACCGTTGAGCATTCTACTTCTTTATGCATATGTAAACAGAACGGCCGTTATATGTGAAGTAACTAGAGTCTTTGCTAGGGTTATAGGACGACCCAGTCCCATCGGGCCCCGTCTTGAGTCAATCGAGTCATGGAACTTCTTTTACTTATATTATGAGCTGCCTGCGGGCTTTAGGGCTGGGCATGCGTGCCGCCGGATTATTATGGCATGCGTGTCGTCTCTGCCCAATCGGAAAAGGGGGTGGAGGTAGGAGAGGGATATACTATTTGGTATTTTGTGCTAAGGCCTTATTAATATTATGCACTTGATCTTAGGAGCATGTTAGTGTGTTAATGTTCCGCCTTGCATCTAGAAGCATCTTTATTAGGCATAGCGTATGTGTGTGCTTAGGGCTGGGATGCAGAGCCAAAGTGGGCATCGATCTGATCCCGTCCACTACTAATTTTTTTTTTAGGTATCTGTTATGCTTACTACTATTGATGCTGATTTGGCTCCATGACCGTGGGGTCTAACATGGCAGAAAGAGAGAGTTGAGATTCCGACTTCACCAATTTAATTACAGTTTGGATTTGAATGGTTGATCATGTTTTGACCCAGCTTTGCCGTGGCACCCCCTTGTACTATGCTTTACTTCCGTTATTTGTGTGACCATTGGGTTTCCACGCTTAGACCTACGACAGGTACAGAGGACTTCCCCGGGGGCTCCAACGATCCCTTCGAACTTGGGTATGAAATCCCACTTTGAAAACGTTAGTTTAGAATTTCAAACCTTCAACCTATACTTGGGGCGCAAGATCCTAACGAGGGGTTTCATCCCTCGGCCACCTTCCCGCAGCATCATCCTGTATATAAGTTGAGGCTTCTTCCCGCAACATCATCCCGCAGCATCATCCGGTGAGAGCCGGAGAACCTTTTCGCAGAATCATCCTGTATATAAGCTAACGAGGGGCGCAAGATCCTAACGAGGCGCAAGATCCTAACAAGGGGGTCGGAGTAGAAGGGCGGTTTGATATGGTATCAGAGCGGTTAGCCTAACGGCCCGTGTCGATCCTGATCTGGGTTACCCAGTTGTCCAAGTCTCAACTAGATGGCCATTCCTAGTTGGACTTGCGGGGGCGTGTTAGAGATGTGAATGAGACCAAAGTGTCTCACATCGGAAAGTTGAACATATCAATCTCTAGTATATAAGTCAGTGGGCTACTCCTTCTATTGCCAATTGGTTTTTGAATGGAACCTCACTCGGCTTGTGTGCTAGGCTACTAGCGCATGTGCGCTTGTGCACACGACCCTCAGTCATCGGTCCGAGTCGGACTTTGATAGAATTGAACTGAAAACGACCTAATATATGCCTCCGTTCGTCGGCCAAACCCTAGAATGAGTGAAGATAAAAGTTCTCATAAAGATGGATTGAGCTGCGTATCGCAAATCCGGATTCTGAGAGGACGGCGGGCGCCGTGGAAATGGCGGCGGGCGCCGCCTATGCAGTAGACAAATTCGGCAGACTGAATTTGTAATACACTTTCAAGAGTCATCCTTTGTCCGATTGACGCATATGAATATGCGTTGGAAAGCTCTTTCCAAGCACTACGATTTTCATGAAGACCTCAGAAGGTAATTCCAACTTCCCAAAACCTTAAAGATGGGGTTTCTCCATGTTCTCCATTTCCGCTCTTGTTCCTTACCTCTTCTTTGTCCATTTTGCTCCATTCTTTCTCCACCTTTCGAGGCGGATCTTATAACCTACAAATAAACACTAGAAACCGTAGATTCCGAACTTCGAATATCAAATGACCAAGAATATGAATAAGCTTATTAAACACGCAATAAGAATACCTAATGCACCTAAGACTACCTATAAATGACCATATAAAATATGCATTATCAGAACACTCTTGTTTAGTTTGTCCTTTGGCAAAACAAACTTGAAATCCTTTTCCGGATCGTACTTTGATTACTTCTTCTTGTTTTGATCTTATACACATGGATATTTGGGTAGGCTATCATGTTCCATGTTTAATCAGAGCACGCTATTTTTTAACCATTGTTGATGATTATTCAAAATTTACATGGATTTATCTTATGAAAAGCAAGGCTGAGGCTCAACCTCTTATCATTCAATTTATTACTCTCATCGAAAACCAATTTTCCAAAAGGATTAAGATTGTTCGTATTGTTAATGGTCGTGAATTCAAATGTTTTTATTTTTACTCTTCTAAAGGCATTCTCCACCAAACTAGTTATATTAATACATCACAACCAAATGGTGTCGCCGAGCGCAAGCATAGACATCTATTAAACGTGGCCCGTGCACTTCTTTTTCAATATAGTTTTCCAAAAATATTTTGGGGTGATGCTATCCTCATCGTCACTTACTTGATAAATCATATGCCCACTCGCAATTTACACAATAAAACTCCTTTTGAACAACTTTTTGGTAAACCACCTATTTATTCTCATTTACGTATTTTTGGATGCCGATGTTTTGCATCAACACATCACCATCGCCCAAAAAAATTTGAACCCCGAGCCGTTGAATGCATTTTTCTTGGCTATCCATCAAGTACAAAAAGATACAAACTCTATGATTTCACAAATAAGAAAACCATTATTTCTAGAGATGTATTTTTTTATGAACATGATTTTTCTTATTCTCACCTTTCTGAATCACATTCCGACGGAGTCTATTACATGACAATTATCAACAGATGCAAACCCCATATCACCACCTCCTCCTTTGCCAGGACATACCGATGTACACCCAATGCCACCACCTCCTCCTTTGCCAGCAACACCACCTAGAAGATCCTCACGCCCAACTAAGCCATCTAATGCCCTTCGTGACTTCCATGTTGAAGCAACCCTTCCTTCTTGATCGGAGCCCCAATCATCTTCCTCACATAATACTACAACAAGTAAGGCCTTCTCCTGGCCAATGTATTATCATATGACAATCTTTCCAATTACTATAAACATTTTGTTCCTAACATCATGCTTGAGAAAGAACCAAGAACTTTTCTACGGGCAAATCGGTCTCGAGTTTGAAAGGATGCCATGGCTAAGGAAATCAAATCTCTCGAGGACAATAACACATGGAGCTTAGTTCCGCTACCTCCAAACAAACATCTTATCGGTTGTAAATGGGTCTAAAAAGTCAAGTACAAACCCGATGGGACGGTTAAACGGTATAAAGCACGACTCGTTGCCAAGGGATATAGCCATAGAAGGAGTAAACTGCCGAGAGACATTTGCTCCGGTTGCCAAGCTCACCATCGTTTGGTTGCTGCCCATGGTCGTTTGGTTGCTGCCCATGGTTGGCACTTGCATCAACTCGACGTCGGCAACGTCTTTCTTAATGGTGATCTCTTAGAAGACGTCTACATGAAATTGCAACTGGGGTTCCATCGAAAGAGGGAGACAAGAGTTTGTAAACTCCATAAGTCGTTATATGGGCTCAAACAAGCCTCTCGACAATGGTTTTTAAAACTCTCCAACTCCCTTAAACAAGCAGGCTTTCGGCAATCCTGGGCTGACTATTCTCTATTCGTCCGACAACACAAAGGTATGTTTAACATTCTTTTAATCTATGTTGATGATGTTATCATTACGGGGACTAACTTGCAGGATATTGAAGACACCAAAAGCTTCCTCACAAATCAATTCAAACTCAAAGACATGGGACTACTCAAATACTTCATCGGAATCGAAGTTGCACGATCCACAAAAGGGATCACTCTTTGCCAACGAAAATATGCTATAGAAATCCTTGACGGCAACGGTTTTCTTAGAGCCAAGACAGCCACCACTCCACTCAATCAAAACTTATAGTTCTTCGTAAAAATGAAGGCGACCTTCTATCGGACCCATCCATCTATAGACGACTAGTTGGGCGCCTCATCTATCTCACTATTACACGCCCCGATCTTTTTTACGATCTCCACATTCTCAGTCAATTCATGGCTACCCCAAGGCAGCCGCACCTCAACGTCGCTCATAACGTCCTTCGCTACATCAAGGGAATGCTCGGGAAAGGCATCTTTCTTCCTAGCAATGGTAATCTCCAGCTCACCGCCTATTGTGACGCCAATTGGGCTTGCTGCCGAGACACACGACGCTCCACCACTGGTTACATCATATTCTTAGGTGGCTCACCTGTCTCTTGGAAAACTAGAAAGCAAGGCACGGTGGCTCGCTCAAGCGCCAAAGTAGAATACTGTTCTATATTGAGCACTTGTTCTGAGTTGTCATGGTTAAGAACGTTGTTGCGAGATTTAAATGTTCCCCACTTACAACAGGCTACCCTCTACTATGACAACAAGGTCGCCCTCCACATCGCCTCCAACCCAGTATTCCATGAGCGTACGAAGCATATCGAAATTGATTGTCATGTGATACGGGAAAAAGTTCAGCAGTGGCATATTCGCACTATGCACATTCGCACCACAGACCAACCCGCCGACCTGTGTACAAAGCCACTTGGTTCGGTGACCTACTCACGTCTATTATCCAAGTTGAGTGTCATCAACATACACTCCACTTGAGGGGGAGTATTAACATATCTACAATTTTCATCTTATTTGTTTTCCTTATTCTGAAGATAACATCCCTTATTATCTCTCTGCATTAGGATATATTATCTTTCTATTAACTTAATTAGCTCCCAAATTCTACTCTTTATCGTTAGTCATTTCTGTATAAAGATACATTTTCACCCATTGTAATTCAAGTGAATCAATACACGCTTACATTTCACACAGTTTCTATAATCACGAACGTTTGTTGCCGATGCTTCTTTATTTCGATTTTCCATTAAATGTTTGAAGAGATGTAAAAACGAGAGAATGTTAAACTTATTTGATTGGAGATGGGTGCAAAAAATATTAAGTTTTGAGGTATTTATAGAGAGGTGATTGAAGAGATGCAACGCCCCCAACGACTCGATTTCACAATGGCTATATTGTATTATTGTACAAACGAGAGAACGTTGCATATTTAAAAACAAACGTTAAGCCGGCGGGTTCAAAATATCTCAACCCTAACCCAGATCCGTAACCCGATCGACCCTTCAACCCACCCAATCTGGACGGCCGGACCCGCCATGCCACGGGGGGTATCATTATTTGTCAAATACAAATAATTATACTTGTTTACAAATATAAATAATTACATTATACATGAATAATCACTCGTTAACTACTACGGATAGTTTTATTGTTTACAAATTACATCGTAAAAACAACTTATACGAGATCCAACCCACGGGTTAGAGGTATAATCATTTGTTAAATACAAATAGTTACACTTATTTATACATACAAATAATTAAATTATATATGAATAATCACTAGTTAACTGTGATTAATTTCGCTGTTTACCAATTACACCGTAAAAGTCACCTAGACAAGATCGGATACTCGGCTAATCGCGCATAGATCGAGTTGGCAGTGCGTACGTGCGGCCGTCCGGGTTGAAATCGTTGGTACCAACTAGATATATAGGCATCTTTAGAAAAATGAAAAAGAACTTAGACACCGACATAAAAATAAATAAATAAATAAAAGAGAAAAGAAGAAACATAAATAAGGGGGGAAAAATATACTAGTAGTATATGCACTCCTGATCGAAGGAGATAACTTACTAGTGATAAACGATCTACTGGGAGATTGGAAATGCCCCTTGACAATAGAGATGCTACAAGCTGATATTCTGTTTGATATTTCGTCCTTTTCTTATGTTGCTATTCGTCATATTTTCAGGGAATCCAATGTGGTGGCTGACTACCTTGCTCGTAGTGCCCATGCATCCCCTGCCGACGAGTCCTGTGAGGAGGATCTAGAACTTCTTGTTCTCGTCCATAAGGATGCGCTATGAAAGGCTTCTGTTGCGGCCGATCCAACCTAAATTTTATCTTGCGTCAAAAAAAAAAAAACTAGTAGTATATGCAAATTAATGAATAATGCTTCAACATTGTACGATATTGACACAGTTGAATATTTGAATCCCTTCTCTCTTCTCTTCTTCTCTGTTGAATGTCTCAAAAAGTGAAGGTTAACTTTGCCGTTGTTTTGCACTTCCTTTGGCCGGTCTCCCCGGGCCCCGCCCACCCTAGTTTAATTCTGAGTTCTGTCATATGTACTCCCAACTTCCAAAATATATTTTACCACATTAAAAAGATAATTTTTTTTTTGATACAAGGCGAGGATTTGGGATGGTCAATCGCGGTTGACCCATCACCCAAGAGCGTCCAAACGGACGATGTCAGCAATCTCGGCTGGAACGTACCCCGCGATGAAAGACGAAGAGAGGCCGATATGCGCAAGTCTATCTGCAACCTGGTTCCCCTCGCGGAAGGTGTGCGAAAAGGAGACCCTCTCGAAAGCGCGACAGAAGATGAGGGCATCCGATACCATCATCTCAATTTCCCAAGGACACCGCCAGATCCCCTTCATGACGTTGATCAACGTCAAGTAGTCGCCCTCCACCTCAAGCCGAGAAAATCCCCTCTTCGTAGCTTCCTGGAGTCCAAACAAAAGACCGAGACACTCTGCTTGCACCGCGGACAACCTACCGTGGTCTCGGGCACCACAAGAGAGAACTGACCCTTCGCTATCACGAATAACAAATCCAGAGGCACCAATGCTCGAACTAACCATAGCACCGTCAAAATTGAGTTTGACAAAGTTGTCGACGGGCTTTTTCCATTTTACAGTTTTCGGTTTTTTTGTTCTGTTTTGGTGAGTATTGACTCTTGTAGAGGGTGTGTCATCTTCTTGTTCCTCTGAATTACAGATGATGTTATAGAACTCTCTATTTAAAGGAGAGTCAACATATTATAAATTTCCCTAGTTATAACAATATTATAATCAGCATCTGAACGTAATGCTGCTAAAAATTTTCTTCATACATAGCAAATCTTCTCGATCATTCCAAAGATTTTCCAAGAAACTTTGGTTTTGTTTCGAGCACAGATCCAAGATGGGTCCTACACGTACTAAAACATTGCAATAACCTAGCCAACACAATCTCGGACGATGCCACAATCTTCCGATGGTTTAACAGAGCCGTTTACATTTATTTTGTAGAAGTTCATTGTCGATCCCAACCTATAGCGTTAATTCTTCCATGGTACTCCTTTTTTAAACAATTCTTTTACTATTCATGCATCATTGATAAAAACTATATAAAATATCAACTTTTACATTTTTTATATATAATTTCATATTTATTATTACTAATAAGGGTGTGTTTGGATTCCAAATGTATTATGCTTATAACCATAAACACTTATAAAGTGTTTGGTTAAAAAAATATATAAGTTATTTGAAATAACGTATTTTTAAAATGAAATACCTTCTAAATTGTGTAAATTAACTATATTATGTTTATAAGGTAATTATAATTAGCTTAACACAATATTGATTGTTTGATTTATACAATCTATGCAATATTTTATTTTAAATTCATATATTATTTGAAATGCAGAGCGATGGGGATCTAGAGACAAGGACATCAAGCATTTTTTTTTATTAGGTAAAAATTCGAGACCAAACATACCTGGACCTCGAAGGCCGACAAGTCGGCAAAATACAAGCAAATCGCTCTACAAAGTGAAACTAAGCCCAGCGAAACTAGAAGAGATGAGGACGTAGACGAACGAACGAAGCCAAGCGCTACCCAGAAGCAACACCGCAGGCCAGCAGTACATCAGGAGTCACCTGTGGGCAGTGAAGACGATCCTCCAAGGAAACAGTCTTCCGGGAAAAGGAGACGCCTCGATACACACTGCCACGACCCCGGTCTGACCCGACAACGAACAACCAAAACCCCATCAACCGGAGAAGAAAGCCCCAATCCCCCAAAACGCAGAGCCACACATTACCAGCATCGAACGCACCAGAAACCCTAGCGGGATTTAAGCTAACCCAACCGGGATTTATTTATAATCGCTATATATTATTTTATGATATTAATATGATTTTTATTAACCTCTTATTTTACAATGACCATTGCAAAAGGCCCAATTCAAGGATTAGGGCCCAAGGAAACCCGAAATGGGTTGAAACCAAACCCGGTTCACCTTGGAGCCCAAGGCAAACCCGGAGCCAACCCGACACAGGAAATCTGGGAAGGGACGGGGAGGAGAGTGCCATGTAACCCGATGCAAGGCATCTAACCACCAGGCCACCGGCGGTGAAGAGGCCCGCCACAAGCCAGCGCTAGCGCAACCGATGCCACCCGCAGTAGGACTGACTGAGGACGGAAGGCCGCCCGGACAGCCACAACCCCGACCCAGGGAGAGCGAATAGGGGGACGCCGGGAGTTTCAGGCCGAGTCGAGCTGCAA
Source organism: Persicaria tinctoria (assembly GCA_037127255.1). NCBI lineage: Eukaryota > Viridiplantae > Streptophyta > Magnoliopsida > Caryophyllales > Polygonaceae > Persicaria > Persicaria tinctoria. Next base: position 41,631,352 of record JBANSL010000020.1, read on the forward strand.
TTCGGAGCCCGATTGTTCGAATAGGATTAGATCGATAAAGGAAAGTATATCCTAGGTCACGAATCTACATAAGCCCTAAGGAATTAGAGCTTTTTGGTCGGAAATCAGTTGCAAAGGCAAGGGGATGCCGAGCCCCCAAGTACCAAGAACATCGGAGATGGAGTACAAACCCACCGAGGCTGACAATTTGAACAGCACACCCAAGCGAGAAGGAAAAGGGGTGGCTGAGCGAGGAGGAGAAGAGGAGGCCGAAGCCGAGATTTTTCGCGCCGACGAGGCGAGCTGTTGGCTCCCGGAGGAGGGTTGGGCTCCCGAAGGAGGGATGTTGGGACTCTCAAAAGAGAGTGTTTTCCTTACTGATTTTAATTTGTATGTTTACAGTACTCAGTACTCCGATGAAGTTGAAAGGAGTAATCGAAGAGAGTGTTGATAGCAACGCAGGTTGGGGATGAACTGCAAAGCAGGATTGGGGGCATGTGGGGCTGAGCCACCAGCGCTTTCTCCAGAGCTTTTTGGTTGAGATGACTCCATGTGCTTGTACAGAGAAGGGGTTTATGCTCTCTCAAAAAAAAGAGCGGACATCAAGCATATGATTTAAGCAGGGTGGAAAAAATAGAGAGTTGCATCGGGAGTCCTATGTGACAAAAAAGTTCCTTTAAAGCTTAAAGGTAAATTCTACAAAGTGGTGGTGAGACCTGCTTTCCTGTATGGGGCAAAGTGTTGGGCGTTTAAGAAAGCGCACGAGCAAAGAGTCATGGTCACTGAGATGAGAATGATCAGATGGATGGATGTGCGGACACATGAGGCTTGACAAGATCAGAAATGAAGCTATTTGCGAGAAGGTAGGAGTAATCAGTATTCGGGAGAAGATGCGAAAGTCGAGGCTTCAGTGGTTTGGACACGTGCAGAGGAGAGACTCAAGGGCGCCAGTGCACATGTGCGCAACTTGATGATCAGGGTGCCAAACGAGGAAGAGGGCGACCGAGGAAAAACTAGAATATGGTGATTACATAGTACCTTGTTGTTTTGGGGCTTACCGAGGAGATGCCGTGTGATAGGATACAATGGAGGTCTACTATTTGCATCGAGGAGGGTTAGCTTTGTGAGGCGACGTATTGGCCGGTTTGGGTTGGTCTTGCAATTTCTATATGACGATCTGGTTTATTTTGTTTAATTTTGTTTTTCCTTTATTCCGATCTATATTCACATTGTATTGTATTGTATTGCATTTTATTTATTAATACTATTGGTCTATCGGAAATACTCTCTCAACTTAGTCGGAAAAAGGGTATGTACAATTCGATCCCTAGACCCCGCTTATAGCGGGACGCATTGGGGTTATTGCTGTTATATATTATTTGAAATGCATAAAAATTTAGTTATAACAAACACTTTCAAAAGTGACGTATATATTTAATTATAAATGCATTATAAACATAAACAGTTTTGAATTTAAACAAACCCTAAGTATAAACAAACCCTAAGTATGAAATTATATTGAGAAAATTAATTTAAACAATTTTTTTTCTCCTATGAAAACATGGATAACAAAAGACTAGCTAAATAAGACTAATAAAATTTGAGCCGAAAGCTGGAAATTAATTAAATTTGAGTCTGATAAGTTATACTCCGTTTCATAATAAGTGTCGTTTGTTTTTTAGTGCACGTATTTTAAGGAGGTAAAAACTCTATAAAATATTATTTTTTTGATGAATTTTTTTTAATAATTCCATACTTATTAGTAATATGTATGAGTTTATTAAAAAAAATTGATTAAAAAAATAATATTTTATAGAGTTTTTACATCATTAAAATACGTGCGGAATAGTAAAAAGACATTTATTTTGAAAAGGAGGTAATTAACTTCATCAGGTACGGTAATGATTAAGGTTTCGTAAAATAAATGTGCACACGGCGGGGGGTTGAAGTGTGGGGCTCGCCGCTCGTGTACATGTTTCTTTTGCTGAACACAGATCCTTAGTTCGTAACGCTACTTTTGCTGAACACAGATCCTTAGTTCCTTACTACCTGCCTTTGCAGTAACTTCAATCCTCAACTTCACCTACCTACTCCTAGTGGTGGAGCTAGAAAATTTTCGGATGGGGACACCATCGTAAATGTACGTTATTGTTTTGGATTAAATTGACATGAAAAATTATATATAATACGATAATCAATGATATTATTTTAAGATAAAATATTACCGGTTTATAATAAAACGCTGTCATTTTTTTTCGCGCCTAAAAAAAAGAAATATAAATATATAAATGAAATATAAAAAAAATCAACTAAATAAGTATAGGAAACACAATATAATAAACATTAAGTTAATGTTATGGTTGATATATGAGTTAAGTAGCTAGAGCTTAATTGACTTGAGTTTTGTTCAATAAAAGCCCGTCTCGAGCATTATTTACAAAATGAGTTTATTATGAGCACATTTTTATGCTTGATTCAAAGTTTGGCTTGGCTCGATTGAAACTCAAATAACATAAATTTTGTGAAATTTACAAATTTTCTTTTAAGTTGCTATGTCATGAGCAAGTAAAAATTGCATAATACTTGCAAAAAAAAACACACGTACTCAATTCAAACTCGTTCATTTACTAAATAAGTCGAATATGAGCTTAATTTTAAATATAGGTTTGACTCGAGCTTGACTTGTTTCTAAATGAGCTAAATATAATCAAACATTAATATTATACTTGTTTGGCTCAAATAAAAACCCAGTTAATATGTATAACTTGTTGCACTCATAACATATATATAATAATGTATAACCATATATAAAATTTTTAAACTTGCGTAACTTCTTATCTAATTGTCAGAATGATTAGTATAACCTCTCATTTCGAAGCTCTCGAGATGAATTATAGTATGTAAATGTTAATTTAAGTAAAATATAAAGAATTATAGCCTATTGAAATAAAAATAAAGTGATTAATATGACTATAATTTTTAAATATTCATAACTTTTTACTCAGATGTCGGATTAAGGCGTGTTATATATCAAAACGAAGCTATCGACGAGGAGAATACACATAGGTAATTCTTCGCGTGAGAGAGTGGGCACGTGCCCCCCCTAGGCCCCCTCAGCTCCGCCCCTGCCTACTGCATTTTCTTCAATCAGATTATACCCATTTTCAAAGGGATAAAATGTTGTGTTGTGGGCTTGTGGCATATATCAGATTCATCCCATATTCGCCCTCTAATTGAACAGATGATTAAATCTTTGATGTTAATTTCTTTGGTATTCAGAGATGATTTCCTGGTACCTGCGTGCAGACAGAACGTATTTATCCAGCTAATTCATACACTTTCCCTTTTAAGGAACACTTAATTAATTCTTTATATATGATTAACATTTAACAAATAAGCCCTTGTCCGCGACTGTCTCCTCTTTCTCAAGCACATACCACGGCATCTTCCTCGCATCGCTCGTCGTTGTCCGCCTAGCGCCTATATATATAACTTCCGAGATCGATCGATCAAGCACCCCATGCCATTTAATTCTGCCTATCCAATTCGAACCAAGTATTTGTGTGAGAAGAAAATATATATCATATATATCCCAACGCCAATGCCGATTTCTTGGAGGCAACAACTCTTGATCCTCACCATTGTGTTTTCTCTCCTTGTTCTTTCGGAATCAGCAAGATTGCCCGACGCAATGTGGAGCCAGATGCTCCCGAAGATGCTCCCTCCCCATTCTTCCGCGCCCTCCAAAGGCACCAACTCTGTGTCCGACTCGGCTTCCTCGTCTTCCTCTACGCTGCAGAGCCAACAAAGCCATTCTTCTTCGGATGGCAATGCCTGAATTGAATGACTCGCAGCAATCTGCAGCAGCTAACAGACTCTTTAGAACCGCTGAAAAACTTTCATCTCCTTTGAGCTCCGAAGATGGAGTCATCATGCATTCATACTCTCTGTAGATTTTTTCTTTTCAATTGCATTTTTCAGCGCGTCCACACTATGTAAAGATCGATCATTTGAGTATATTAAAGTATACATCATATATATATATATATATATATATATATATATATATATATATATATATATATATATATATATATATATATATATATATTGGTTCCCTTGTACACCCCTTTGTGCATTTTTTTATTTTTTATTTTTTTGATTAGGTAAAAATTCGAAGGTCAGACAGGCCTGACTCATCGAGAGGCCGACCGAAGTCGGCAGACGGTGGACCGTCTAAACAGAGCAACCTAAAAACAGTAATACAAGCGTAATGAAACAAACAGAAATAAACTCAACAACAAAACGTTCCAAGAAGATCAAACACTCGAAAAGCTGAGGAAGTCACCGAAGAACGCAGCCAAGCACCACCAAACAGTAGCACCGCGGGCCAGTAGTACAGCAGGACTCTAACTCCTGTGGGTAATGCAGACGAACTCCAAGGAAACTCTATCCCGGATACGGAGACGCCCTGAACGCACCACCACGACCCCATCCAGACCCGACTACAAACTCCACGCCCCCTCAACCAAGCAGAAGATCTCCTAGAACATCGGAAGCAGAGCCGCAAACTGCTCGAACAAAACGCCAACAAGCTTTCACCTACAAACATATCGACAAGCCCTTACGAGATTTTCTCAAACCCTTTCGGGTGGTTATACTCAAACCCTTTCGGGACTTTATCAAGAACCCGAAACGGGTGGGTTTAGAGAGTCATTGCAAGCCCCTATGTATTTTAATATTAAAAAAGAAATTTTAATATTAAAATTAGATTGACAAACCTCAACCTTGGGCCCTAAGGACCCGAAGCTTGGGCCCGAAGGACCCAAAGCTTGGGCCCGAAGGACCAAGGGAAAGAGGAAGCTACGCATCTACACACCAAGGAAACAACCGGCGCCGGCGACAACCGCCAAGGAAGACCGACGAGCCCCCAGTCGGGCAAAGCCACGGCGGCCGGCCGAAGATGAAGGGTACGAAGGTTGAAGCCCCAAACTAATTTCACGGATACATTAAGCAAGACTGAAAATCGAAAGAAAGAAGTCTGAGACAGTGGGGGGAACAAATTCACACCAGGGGAAGGAGGATTGGTCTAGGAAACGGGAGATCGAAAATCAAATTCGCGAAATAGGGATCAGATAAAAAACAAAAGGTAGGAAGGGGATCTCGTCGATCGATCCGGCGACGGAAGCACCAAATTCGCCGGTGGAAAAAATCAGCAAGGTCAATCGACCGGAAAAATGGAGACAGCCATTAACAACACATTGATAACTTTAAGTTTAGAGATTAGCCAATGTATTTGCAGTCCCTAAAGAGGGATTTAACAACACATTCAACTTCCTACTCATTCAATTAGTTCAACCAGCCCTAAAGACACAAGTTTGCCACTTAGGTTAAGGTTCACAACCAGGAATCTACAAAACCTTAGCGATTGAATTGATTTTAACTAGTTGCGCGGGCTAGATAGAATAAAACAATAGACAATCAAGTACAAAGAAGTTGAAGCATTCAAATATAGGAAACAAGGAACGAGAATTAGAAACTCACAATCAATCCAAATAAAGCTTCAAATTGTAGGCAGAATAGATGAGTTTAGTTCCTCATGGAAAACATCGCTCAACTCTCTAAAGTGTCTGATGAACGTAATAATAGAAGAGAAGTGCTGGAAAAATAACTAAAAGTCGGCCTTATAACAATCCAAGTCGGCCATGAAACAAAAAAAAAGCATATAAGGTTTTTAGTAATCGAAACGCAGCGTCTGGCGCTGCCGAACAATGCTGCGGCCGCAACATTAGCAACTTTCTCCAACCCGCTACAGCGGTCCCTGCTGCGGCCGTGGCATTGCTTGTTGCCGTGTCTTCTTGTCTAGCTTCGCGGGTATCTCCACTTGTCTTGCTTCTCTTCCTTCCTTGCTTCTTTCCAATGTTTCTTGTATTCCTCTTCAAGAGATATTGCATCTCCTAAATGTGTTCTGATTCAATATGCAAGATAAACACAAATTTGCGCAGAATCCGAACTCTTCTAGAATAATCACAAGATGCAAATTAACAACAAAGTATGAAAGAAATGCAACATAACTAAACTAAAAATGCCTATAATGTCTATCTAAGATATGCATTATCAAATTCCCCTACACTTAACGTTTGCTTGTCCTCAAGCAATGATAGAATGAACATGAATCAATGCATCCCACATGAAATCCCTTCAAGTTTCAACCTCATCAAAAAGCAACATCATAGAAGGTGAAAACATAAACCAAGCAAACAAACGTCATAGCATGTATTATAGTGATCAAAGCTTAGAAGTAGACATTATCCAAACTCACCAGAAATATGTGTTTCACTCATGTGTTTAAGCTTTAAGATACAATTCTCAACTCAAACCAAAATGCACCAAGCTCATAGACATTGACCACCATATCACCAAATATCTACTGAAATGTCATTACTTGCGGGATACAATAAAGACAACAAAATAAAATGTAACACTCTTTTTTTTTCCTTTTTTTTTGGTTTCTTTTCCTCTTTTTCTTTTTCTTTTTCTTGTCTTGGTGCTTTCGTTACGCGAGGCGCAAACATGGGTGTCATGAATGACCCCGGTCTATCAACACTTCAACCTACTAATATGAAGTCCACTTGAACACCTTTTGACGCAAGTTGCAAACATGGGTGTCATGAATGAACCTGGTTACTCAATGATCAAGCTTTCTTTCCTAGTGGATAGTTTTTAACACCTTTTTGCGCGAATCATACCCATGGGTATCATGCATAGATCCGGTTACTAAGTGCATCAACCATTGCCAGCTTATTCACTAAATATGTACAAATTCAAACAAAAGACTCAAAATATAAACATAAACTCCGCAAGCAACAAACATATGAGTCGATCTTTAAAAATAGATACTGCAGTCAATGCCCAGAGGTAGCAACACAAGGAGAGTAATTCACACAATTGAGCAAAAGAATTCAAATCACTACTAGAATTGTGTCCATAGACATCGGATTTTTTATATCGGTTAGAAAAACACATGATGTAAAAATTATTATAACATCGTCTTTAAAATTATCGATGTTAATGGAAATATATACATCGATCTTACTATTTGGACAATGTTAAAAATGCGTTTTGAATTTTTTTTGAAAGCGCGCTTATAACACTCAAGGCGGTAAAATCCACACACTTAACCAAAAAAAAGGTATTTTGGATTTTTGGTAAAAAGGACCCAGAATATCTCGTATCCCTAATTCATTACTACCCGCAAGGAAAATAAAAAATCCCCAAATTGGAGTAATAGGTGATTCATGGCGATGGCTCGGCGATTGAAGAAACCAAGCCGGCGAGGGTGGAGGCGATGGCCCTCTTGATTCCGATTCCATCGTTTTCGCCGGCTTCTCAGTCACACCGGTCGTCTTCTGGCTTCTGGATCCGTTCTCCGACAGTGCGCTCTCTCTCTCTCTCTCTCTCTCTCTCTCTCTCTCTCTCTCTCTGAGATGCGAGCATAGATCCCTCTCTCTATGAGGTGCGCTCTCTCTCTTTCTCTTCCAATTTCAGATCTAGGAGCTTTCTCTATGGCTCACTCTCGATCTCCGCCTTATATTGCTCGCTCTCTCGATGCTTAGGGTTTCTGAACTCGTCGTCGACCTGGGGACGGAAGCCGATGCCAATGTGTGATGAGCTTTTGAAGTCGATCTGAACTCTCGAAGGTTGGGGTTTCTGAACTCTCAAAGGTTAGGCTCGATTTCTTTATGGCTCCCTCTAGGTTTCTGAACTCTCAAAGGTTAGGGTTTCTGAACTCTCGAAGGTTAGACTCGCTTTCTCAATTTAGGCTCACAATTGGCTAGGGTGTCAAATTTGGCAAATTTTTAGAGAACCTAATAGAACAAGTAACTTGGAAAAACTAATTTATAGTTATTGTTGCTGTTATTGAACCTTTGCTGGTGTCGGATTTGGTTCCTGAAAAACAGACAACACAAGAGGAGGCAGTTCACTTGCTGGTGTCGGATTTCTGGAACAGTCTCAGGGTATTATATCAAGTGAGTTTCCTCTCCCTTTTAATTGAAGTTGTGGCAGTTCACTTGCTTTTACCAAATTATTCTTAGTTGGTGCCTGGTGGATTTGTCTAGTTTGGCTTTTAGAGGTTATCATAAATTTTGTTACCTCACTTGCCTATGTTTTTGCACACAAATATACCGCTACTGTCAAGATATGTTATTGACTGAGCATGTTTAGAAGCTGCAAGCTTTTTTGGACTATATTTTGGGAAAAGGGAAACACTAAATCTATTTAGGAATTAGGATGCCTAAATGGAGTAATCGCATATCTTCATGTATATACCAAAAAGGGAAATGGTATGGTATCTCAATCATTTACTGATTTTGTAGATGAACCCAAAGTTCCTCTTAGTGAGCTTAAGCCTTCAGAATGTGATGTTGAAGGCTGCTCTTCAGTCATTGAAAGTGCTTCTCATCAAATCTATTTAGCTCAGGTTGTGATTAATTCTTCAATTTTCTGATTCAATTCAATCTAAAGATAATCATACTTATTCTTTTTGTGTGGCTATGTGATCTGTAAGACATTTGTAGGGCCATCCATTTGTGGCATGTTGAATTTGCATTGGTTAAAAGTTGAAATGTTTCTTGCTGCAGGTACCCATTTTGATCAGTGACAATGTATAGAACGGGTCCGTCTAGCCGGTTTAAGAGGGGGCATTAAAATACTAAGATAAAGCTAATTTATTTATAACATTTGCTTGTTTATTATTATAATTTGGAAGCTTTTCTTTTGATAGCACTTTTATTTAGTTGTTTATTTACATGTTTTTTTTTATTTTCTGCAGCCATCTTTCTTGGACACCAAGAGAGTTCAGACGGCATTCAGGGTAAATCTATTTTTCAGAGAAATTTGGCACTTTGTTTTTTAGTTTAAGTTCGCTTGATTTTCCTGTATTAACCTTTGTTTTGATGCTAAATAGGTAGTTAAATAGAAGTTTTAGTCCTTGTTTAACAACTAAATTCATGAAAAAAGACCACCTGGCATGAGACTTCGGTTGTATATCTATGGAACTTTCTTTGTCACAAGGATGGTCATTTACTATGCCCCTTGTTGCTATAAAGCTTACTTTTTAGGAAATTATATTCGACTAGCTTGCATTTTCAGAGAACTTTCTCTTGTTGCTATAAAGCTTGCTATAAAGCTTGCTTTTTCTCTTGTGATTAGTGGGATGTCATGTGAGATATTAACTTAATTGTGCATGTTTTTGCACCATCTGTTTCAGTGCTTGTTCCTGAGGAAGTTTTGATTGCCAATCATGGAATAGATCTTGAAAAAGACTGAATTCCGCTTAAGAAGGTTTTTATGTTCCTGCTTTCTTTTATCCCATCTTCCTAGTATGTCTACAATATCCGAGTTCTGTTTCTTTCTCGGTCTGTTTCTTTCTTCCTACAGGTGGCTTTTTTCCTTCTGTTTTTTAAAGTAATTCCATTTTGATCATCGCAGGTTGAACAAATTCCACTTTCTTTGCTTGAGTTTCCTCTCTTGCTCTTGCTTTTGGTTGCCTTGTCTGAACTTGTTCCAGTGCTACGCACAACCTCTGCAACATGAATCTGTCCGAAAACATTGCATTTTCACCTAAGCTGCCACTGACTTCTACTATGAAAGCCGGTACATTCCTCAATTTCATTCTTTCCGGTAGCTTGTTCAAGAAAGTTGTCATGCCTCTGGATGTTTTTTTTTTTTTATCATGCTCTTGAGTGTGCTGCGCTAAACATTTTACCTATTTGTTGATCATTTGTCCAGCAATAGCTTTTCGGCCTACTATGTCATTTATGCTTTATGTTCTATTGATTTTTTAACTTTCTGTCCATATACAAGTAGAATAGAAAAAAAGTCCCTTGGTATGTGGACAATTTCTCTCGACATAGGTAAGGTTCTTTGCGTCGAAATCAGCCTCTATGACTTTGCATAGAAGCCATCCAGTGAGGCTGTCATATTCAAGTTCTAGCCCTCAGATTAGAAGGTGTGTGAGCTATCCTCTGTATATTCATATTGAAGCCGTGAAGATCTTGGAGGAGAAATGTGAACGTGTAATTACAAAGCTCTCATGATCAAACATGATTCAGTTCAAGAATGGGAAAGTGGAAGATAGCACATGTGTAAGGGACTTAGAGACACCAATGTATATTAGATGACTTATTGCAAACAGGAACAGTGTTTAATTTTTATTATTTAATGCATGTGTTCGTTTTTCACAATGTTTGAGTTTATATTAGCCAAAACAGGATTGCAATATAGATCAATAGAGGTATTTGATGATTGGCATATTTGATGAAAACCATCGGACTTGAGAGAGAAAAAACGATATCTATCTTTATAGATACGTCGATTATGAAGACACAAATCGATTTCTAAAACTCACTTTATGTCAAAATCGTAATATAAAACGATGTGATAAAATACAAAAACATCGTTTTTCATATAAAAAATGATTTGAATATATATAAATAACATCGACTTTTAAAATATTAAATGTGGTTCATTATATTTATATAAAATAATATAAAAAATCAAACATGAAAAAAGATTATGCACAAATTGAATAATTCCTAACCGATGTGTTTATTAATGTAAAACGTCATGTTTATAAAAAATAGCGATGTTAATGTGATGTTTTGGGTTTTCCTATGAACCTTCAAATGGCTAGAAATGTAAAATAATAATGGTTTAACATTAGGTTCATCAACCAAAACGTCATTATATCAACGTACTTAAATCGTTATCAACAATAAAAACAATGTTATAAATACTTATAGACATCGGTTATAAACCGATGTGGTAAAGTTTGGATTTTTAACACCACCCACTAACACGTTAAATTTTTTTTTTATTAACATCAGTTTATACCCGATGTCTATGAACAAAATTCTAGTAGTGAATAAGGCCAAACATTCTCACATGGTCATATTTTGAGGATTTCAATCATACTTTAGCTCAATCATACATGTTCAATTATATTTGCTAGCTCATGTTCCACAAAAATCAACTAAAGACAAAACTAAAACATCCAGAACTCCATGAGATTTTTATGAACATGCTTGAAATTTAAATTAGAGGACAAACTAAGCCAGATGGGTATTTGAATAACACATATGTATGCAATGCATGCTTATTTTTGGATTTTCGAATTTTATTTTATTTTTTTTAAAATCCGAAAATTGCATTAAAATTAGACAAAATTTAAATAAGCTCAATAGAAATTTATCAAACTAAATAGCTATTACAGAACTTAAACATGGTGTGCAGAAATTTAAACATGGTCTAGGAAATGATAGAACTGACATAATATACAAATAATCCTTCTCCCCCTCACTTAAAGTTTTCAGTGTCCTCACTGAAACAGTACAAACAACCAAAATAAAACATAAAAATTCAGGGTGAAGGAGACAGAACTAACCACTCATTGGTGCGGCGGCTGGTACGGCGGAGACTGGTACGTCGGAATGTGGGGATACTGCTGGCGGAGGTAGTAAGACTGCTCTCTCCGCATCTCCTCCATGTGATAGTTCGTCTCCCGCACATTGCGATCGATGTCGTGGAGAGTGAATTCGAAGGAGTCCTGGCGCATGGACATACGATGGAACTCGGTGAACATGTGGTCCCGCCAGGCGTCATCCTCAACAGAAGAAAAGCGAGGCCCCTCAGAAGAGCCAGCAGCGTATTGGGCATCCCCCATGTGATAGCCAGTCTGTGTAGGGGCATCCTCCTTCGCCTCGTCATCATCATCCTCATTCTGATCAGCCACGATGTAGAGGGTGGCGTTGGAATGGCCGTAAGACAAGGCCCTGGGAAGGCTCATTCGGTGCTCTCCATGCTTCCCTGACTTCCAAAGCCAGCCCGACTCATCAGAGCCCTCAATCAAATAAGCCCTCCTGAGCTGCTCCGTTGTATAGGTGTACCCACCAGACATGGGTGCACCGCACTGTGTAGGCTCCAAAAATTGGTAGGCTATGAGGCTAATTATGCCTCCCATACCAATCCTCCCTGTCTTCTTTCCTTGGACTTCAGGCAGCTGTCCACAAAGATCTCAACCCAGTCCGGCGTACCATGGGACTGGGGAGCAAGGCTCCATAACCAGGACAGAAAGAAGAACTTACCTCGGGTTGCCTCCCGAGAAACACCTTTGTTTTAAGTCGTTGGATCGACGTAATGGCCCTTGAGTAATGGCCCTTGAGTGGCCTAATGGGTTGGTTCAGCAAGCACCAACTCCTCTTCTTCATTATGCGAAATGTTCTCAAAGTATGGCTTAACTCTATGACCATTGACCTTAAAGAGCTCATTAGACTTAGGATCATAGAGTTCAATTGCTCCGTGAGAGAATATCCTCGAGATGGTGTAGGGTCCTTCCCACCTTGATCTAAGCTTTCCAGGGAAGAGTTTCAGGCATGATTTGTATAGAAGGACCTTGTCTCCTATTGTTAGCTCTTTCCGCAGGATGTGTATGTCATGCCAAGCCTTTGTCTTCTCCTTGTAGATCACTGCATTATCATAAGCATCTAGACGCAATTCCTCCAGCTCTTGCAATTAAAGCTTTCTGAACTCACCTACTTCATCCAACCTCATATTGCAATTCTTTACAGCCCAATATGCTCTATGCTGAAGTTCCACAAGGAGACGACATGCCTTTCCAAAGACAATTCGATAACGGGACATACCAATGGGAGTCTTATAGGCCGTCCGATAGGCCCATAGAGCGTCATTCAGCCTTAGACTCCAATCCTTCCTGTTAGGTGCCACTGTTTTCTCCAGAATGGTCTTTATCTCTGTATTTGATATCTCCTCTTGGCCATTGGTCTGAGGATGATAAGCAGTGGACACTCTTTGTGTGACATGATATTTTTTTAACAAGGCAGTGATCGTCCTGTTGCAGAAATGTGTCCCTCTGTCACTAATTATAGCCTTAGGCACCCCAAATCTTGCTAAAATGGTGTCTTTTAGGAAATCTGCAACCAATTTAGAATCATTAGTTCTGGTGGCCTTTTCTTCCACCCACTTGGAGACATAGTCCACCGCAAGCAAAATATATACATTCCCAAAAGAACTAGGGAAGGGACCCATAAAATCGATACCCCAAACATCAAAAATTTCACAAAATATGACAGTTGTTTGTGGTATTTCATTCCTAGAAGATATGTTCCCAACCCTTTGGCATCTATCACATGATTTACAGAAGGCATTAGCATCCCTAAATAAGTGAGGCCAAAAGAAGCCCGCTTCTAAAACTTTTCTAGCAATCTTTTGAGGACCAAAGTGGCCTCCACATTCATGAGCATGACAAAAAGTAAGGACAGATTGTACCTTATTGTCCGGCAGACACCTCCTGATTACCTGATCAACACAATGTTTCCAAAGGTAGGGGTCATCCCAAACATAGAAGCGAGAGTCATGTCAAATCTTGTCCTTTTGAGCTTTCGTGAAGCTCGGTGGAAATTCTCCCGTGACCAAGAAATTCACCATATTGGCAAACCAAGGTCGAGGAGTATGGACACCCATCAATAATTCAGGAATATCAGAACTTACCTCGTCAAATAGGAGGGAAAAAGACGGAATGGGGGCCTGAACAGCATGCGGAAGCCGCGGCATATAAGCTGCGGCCGCAACAAGATTGATTGGCCGCGGCCGCGACATGGTTGCTGCGGCCGCAGCACCCTCCATTTCCGTAGCTTCCTGCAGCTGCAAAGGTAAAGTGTGAGTTAGATAAAATAATATATCGTCAGGGAACTCACCGTGAATGGGTCTTTGATCTTCCGACTTGTCCTCTCCTTGGACAAGTCTGCTGAGATGGTCCGCTACTAAGTTTTTTGCACCTTTCTTATCTTTGATTTAAATGTCAAATTCACTTAAAAGTAAAATCCAATGAATCAATCTTGGTTTCGCTTATTTCTTAGTCAATAAATAGCGAAGAGCAGCGTGATCAGTGAAGACAATTACCTTAGCTCCTAGGAGATAGGAGCGGAATTTCTCCAGTGCAAAGACCATAGCCAGGAGCTCTTTCTCAGTGGTTGAGTTGTTCCTTTGCGCTCCATTCAGAGTCATGGAGGCATAGTAGATGACGTGAGAGCTCCTTCCTTCCTTTTGTCCCAAGACAGCCCCCACAACATAGTCACTAGCATCACACATAATCTCAAAAGGTTGAGACCATATGGGTGCTTGAATTATAGGAGCGCTAGTCAGGTGACCTTTAAGCTCATCAAAGGATGCTCTACACCTTTCATCAAACTCAAAAGCTACTTCCTTTTTCAGTAAATCACAAAGAGGTGCAGAAATCTTAGAAAAATCCTTAATAAACCTGCGATAGAACCCTGCATGGCCTAAAAAGGAACGAATTTCGCGCACATTGGTGGGGTAAGGCAGAGACTGAATGACATCAATCTTAGCCTTGTCCACCTCAAGACCCCTGCTAGACATGTTATGACCCAAAACAATGCCTTGCTCAACCATAAAATGACACTTTTCAGAATTAAGAACTAAGTTGGTGTCTACACACCGCTTAAGCACAAGTGACAAATGGTGTAAACAAGTATCAAAGTCATCTCCGTGCACAGTAAAGTCATCCATAAATACCTCTATGAAGCGTTCTACATACTCAGAAAATATGCTTACCATACACCGTTGGAAGGTCCCAGGTGCGTTACATAACCCAAAAGGCATCCTACGATATGCAAAAGTTCCAAAGGGGCATGTAAATGTCGTTTTCTCTTGATCCTCCGGTGCTATTGGTACCTGAAAATATCATGAGTAGCCATCGAAAAAGCAATAAAAGGAGCATCCGGCAAGGCGCTCAAGAATTTGATCAATAAAGGGGAGGGGGAAGTGGTTCTTTCGAGTAACTTCATTCAATTTACGATAATCAATACATACTCTCCATCCAGTTTGTACCCTGCTAGGGACCAACTCACCATCCTGATTCTCAACAACAGGAATACCTCCCTTCTTAGGGACAACCTGAGTAGGACTCACCCATTTGCTGTCAGATATGGGAAAGATCATACCTGCCTGGAGGAGCTTCAACACCTCCTTCTTTACCCCTTCCATCATTGGTGGGTTGAGTCTTCGCTGAGGTTGTCTAGATGGCTTGGCATCATCCTCCAATAGTATCCTATGCATGTAGAGGGTAGGACTGATGCCTTTAATGTCTGCTATCGTCCATCCTAACGCCTCCTTGTTCTCCTTTAGAACAGTCACCAATCACTCATCCTGCCCAAAAGTGAGTTTGTTAGAAATAATGACAGGCAGAGTATCATTTTCACCAAGAAAAGCATATTTAAGGTGATTAGGAAGTTGTTTTAATTCAACATCAAGCGCTTGGATAATGGATGGAAGAAGCTTTTCAGTAGGCATGGTCAGGTCAATGCGGTCTCCCCTTGGTGGTACATATGTGGGAGATCGATGGTCTAAAGCCAAGATAGCCTCCTGCAAGTTAGATGACAAGACATAATCTCTAGAAATTTTATCTATAGGGGCCTGTAGGGCGACTTCCATCTCATCAACACATTCCAAATCAAAGCAATCTTGTGCCATAGTATCAATAACATCCACAAAGCATAGAGAAGGATCATGAGATGGGAATTTCATGGAATCATAAATATTATATTCAACTCTTTGACCATCAAATTCCAAAGTAAGAGATCCTGAATAGACATCTATCTTATTCCTAGCAGTTTTCAGAAAAGGTCTGCCCAATAGAATAGGGCCTTCATTGTTACCACGACCCATGTCAATCACAAAGAAATCAGCAGGGAATATCAAGTTATTAACCATAACCAAGACATCTTCAACAATCCCTTTTCGGGTAGATAGTAGATCGACCAGCAAGTTGAATTACTACCCGAGTATCATTCAGAGGTCCCAACCCCAAAGCATGATAAACATTAGAAGGCAAAACATTAATAGATGCTCCTAGATCTAACATGGCTTTGTCAAATTTAGTATCACCTATCACACATGGAATAACAAACATACCAGGATCACTACACTTCTCGGGCATACGCTTTTGAAATACAGCAGTGACATGTTCGCTTAACTTCACCTTTTGCTTACCTTTAAGCTTCTGGTTCCGCTTGATAGTGCAAAGTTCCTTAAAAAATTTAGCATATCTAGGAATGCTTTTAATCAAATTAAGCAAAGGAATGTTTACCTCACACTTACTGAATGTCTCAAAGATCTCCTTGTCGTTCTCATACCTTCGTGTATCCTTCAATGCTTCCGGGAAGGGTGGAACCGGCTTTGGAGTCTCCATAGGTAAGGAGGAAGAAGGAGGAGAAGAAGAAGAAGGAAGAGGGGAAGAAGAAGGAAGAGGGGAAGAAAAAGAAAATTGAGTACCTGGCACCGAAGTGGCGGCTGGTTCATTGGCGGCGGGCACGGCATGGTGCTACGGCCGCTGCACGATTGATTGGCTGCGGCCGCCGCATGGTTGCTGTGGGCGCCGCACAGTGTGCGCTCCGTCTTCTTCTTCTATCACTTCTATATCCTCGTCCATTATTTCCTCGTCGTCCTTTTGAGGTGTGACAATCAGTTCCTTGCCACTCCTAACCGTTACGGCACTGACGTTCTCCTTATTAGGATTCTCGATGGTCTGAGATGGAAGCTTTCCTGAATTGTTTGCCTCCTTAGCACTTAAGATTTGAATGAGCTGACACATTTGATTCTCAAGATTTGTCATCCGATCGGATTGCTGCTTCTCTAGATTTGTAATCCGCTCTGACTGTTGTTTCTCATTCTTCAAGACCAATCGTGACAATTTCTGTAGTGTATCCTCATTATCATCATTTGATTGCTGTTGACCTCCCTGTTGATGTTCATATTGTTGTTGGGGCCTGGCCTGTTGCCCCCCTTGCTGATTGAAAGAGGCTTGGTAGTTCCCATAGCCCTGTTGATAGCATCTATTATAATTTTTGTTGTTGAAATACCCAGGATTTCCATAATTGCCTTGCCTAGGCCTTTGTTGAGCGAAATTCCCAATGGCATTCAAATCTACATTAGGATCTTGCAGAAGCGGGCACATGTCCATAGGATGAGTGCTTTGATTGCAAAGGCCGCATGCTTTCAATTGTTGAGGAGTTTTATCAACTAGCAATTGCTTGATCATCTCCTTCACCTCTGCCATGTCGGTCTGAAGTGCAGCCATAGGGGCATCAACAGAGAGTACACCCTTAACATGAGAGCTCTTGTTGATCTGTCTAGAGCCCTTAGATAGCTCCTTAAATACATCCCAAGCTGCGACAGGCGTCTTGTTTAGCATGTTTCCTCCACAAGCAGAATTCACTGTTTTGCGCTCTATATCAGTCAGCCCATTGAAGAGAAAGAGAACCAGATCCTTTTGAGAGTACCCATGGCATGGGCAGCTGACGTAGAGCTTCTTGAAGCGCTCAAAGTACTCATGTATCGACTCCGTCGCGTACTGCTCAATGTTGCTAAATGACCTTTTCAAAGCATTGAGCTTTATTGCAGGGAAGTACATCTCTAGGAAGACTCTCTTCATCTCAGCCCAAGTAGAAATAGATCCAGGTGGTAGATAGAAGAACCACTCATTCGTCTCATCCTTAAAAGAGAAGGGAAAAGCTCTCAGCTTGATTTGATCTTCAGTTACGTTATCTGGTTTCATCCCAACAACCACCGTATGGAACTTAGAAAGATGCTTTTGGGGGTCCTTCCAACTTAACCCATGGAATTTGGGTAGAAGATGAACTACCCCAGACTTCAGCTCAAAATTGATTCCTTCCGCTAGAGCAGGGAATTGGATTGCCAGGGGTTGCTATGCCAGATCAGGAGTAGAAAGCTCCTTAAGAGTGCGGTTTTCCTCGTTAGCCATCTCTGTTGTAGTTTCTCCTTGATCAAAAGGGAGTTCGCGAAAGTGATCACGAGTTTCTCGCCTTAGAGAAGCAAGGGTCCTTTCAATCTCTGAATCAAACGACAACAAAGAAGAATTAGTAGCATGGGTATGGACCATATAAGACGGTCCACACCAAGATCAACACTAAAAACACACAAGAATTAATAAAAATTCCCCGGCAACATCGACAAATTTGACGGAGGGAAAACCTATCGTTGTTCCGCCAATGAAAACTCAAACCTATAGCAAGTATATTAATAAGCAAGAGGTCGATCCACAGGGAAATTTATAATTCAAGTTTGATTCAAGTGTCAATCAAAGTAACCAATTTGGGGGGTTTTAGTGTGTGAAAGTTCCGCCTTTTATCAAAGCGGATTGAAGCAAACAAAAGTAAATGGTTTTAATTCAGACAATTAGGAGAAGCAATTCTACCTACAATTTTCCACTTTATTGGATTGAAGCGGTCCTTGTAACTTCCTCTCGTCCTATTAAGTTTCCTATGAATGCCCTTGTCCCGACCTAATATAGTTACTAGTCCAACCAGTCCTAGCAACCCTTATCAATCGAACAGTCCCTACAGAAGAATTTAACCTAATTGATAACTTTAAGTTCAGAGATTAGCCAAGGTATTTGCAGTCCCTAAAGAGGGATTTAACAACACATTCAACTTCCTACTCATTCAATTAGTTCGACCAGCCCTAAAGGAACAAGTTTGCCATTTAGGTTAAGGTTCACAACCAGGAATCTACAAAACCTTAGCGATTGAATTGATTCTAACTAGTTGTGCGGGCTAGATAGAATACAACAATAGACAATCAAGCACAAAGAAGTTGAAGCATTCAAATATAGAAAACAAGGAACGAGAATTAGAAACTTACAATCAATCCAAATAAAGCTTCAAATTGTAGGCAGAATAGATGAGTTTAGTTCCTCATGGAAGACATCACTCAAATCTCTAAAGTGTCTGATGAACGTAATAATAGAATAGAAGTGCTGGAAAAATAACTAAAAGTCGGCCTTATAACAATCCAAGTCGGCCATGAAACAAAACAAAAGCATCTAGGGTTTTTAGTAACTGAAACGCATCGTCTGGCGTTGACGAACAATGCTGCGGCCGCGGCATCAACAACTTTCTCCAACCCGCTGCAGCGGTCCTTGCTGCGGCCGCAACATTAATGCTGCGGCAGCGACATTGCTTGTTGCCGTGTCTTTTTGTCTAGCTTCGCGGGTATCTCTACTTGTCTTGCTTCTCTTCCTTCCTTGTTTCTTTCCAATGTTTCTTGTATTCCTCTTCAAGATATTGCATCTCCCAAATGTGTTCCGATTCAATCTGCAAGATAAACACAAATTTGCGCAGAATCCGAACTCTTCTAGAATAATCACAAGAGGCAAATTAACAACAAAGTATGAAAAAAATGCAACCTAACTAAACTAAAAATGCCTATAATGCCTATCTAAGATATGCATTATCAGCAACGGAGCTCAAGAAGGAGATTGTGGAGCCAAGAGCAGTTGGAGACAACATTGGCAACACCTCTGTACTCTGTCTGAGCGCTGGAGCGAGACACGACAGACTGACGCTTTGCCGACCACGACACAAGGGTGTTGTTGAGAAAGACACAGGAACCAGACGTGGTGCGACGTGTGTCAAGACAACCACCCCAATCCACATCTGTGTAAGCAATAAGGTCAAGCTTAGAGGAAGGAGTGATCGTGGTGCCTAGCTCGAGGGTGTCGCTGATGTACCGGATGATCCGCTTCAAGGCCTGAAAGTGGGGTTCCTTGGGGGCATGCATGAACAAGCAGATCTGCTGAACAACGTAACTGATATCAGGCCTGGTGAAGGTAAGATACTGTAGTGCACCAGCGAGGCTCATGTGCAACGTCGGATCATCAACCAAAGGACCTGAGTGAGCACTGAGCTTGTTGGATGTATCGACAGGGGTGGCGACAGGATTACAGTTACCCATCTTGGCCCGAGCAACAATCTCAGCAGCATACTTACTCTGAGAGAGAAACTGGTCAGACGCATGACGCTAAACAACAACTCCCAAAATGTAGGACAACTGACCCAGATCAGACATGGCGAACTCCGCACTCAACTGCGAAATAATAGACATCCGAAGAGGATCAGAAGAGACGGTGAGAATGATGTCGTCGACATATAGTAACAGGAAGGCCATGTCCGAGCCTCTGCGATAGATGAACAGAGATGTATCCGAACGGCTGCCAACGAAACCCAAGCGTAGAAAATGAGAAGCAAAGCATCGGAACCAAGCCCGCAGAGCTTATTTCAGACCATACAGAGAGCGCTTCAGGAGACAGACGTGCTTGGAACGATCAACATAAGCAAACCAGCTGAAACATGTAGACTCTCTCATTCAGATGGCCATGAAGAAAAGCGTTCTTGACATCTAACTGATGGATGGCCCAATTGCGCGGCAGAGCTAAACTCAATACCCCTTGGATAGTGGCAGGCTTGACCACGGGGCTGAACGTCTCATCACAATCAATACCTGCCTCTTGAGAGCGACCGTTGACCACAAGACGGGCTTTGTAGCGCTCCAATGTCCCATCAAAGCGGAACTTGTGACGGAAGAGCCACATACAGCGGATAACGTTCACCTCAGGAGGGAGATGGACAAGAATCCAAGTACCATTCTTTGTAAGGGCCCTTGACAGGCCTAAAGTCGTTATGCCAAATCAAAGTAAATTCCTAAGATGCAAACTATAACAAGTATAGTAGGTAAGTCAGGGTCGAACCCACAGGGAGACAGAATCAATTGTAAGAGCAAGTATTATTACCCAAAAGTAAGCAATTCAAGGGGGAGTTTTGTGTGTAGGCGATAATGACAGAACAAGTTGCAATAAGAGGTTGCGAATATATGATGGAAAAGTATCACACCAGGTAATTATCCGCACAACAATTGAGATGGTTCATCATCGCATTCTATGAGTCTCAAGTTCTAATGTCCAGTAATTGTTCTCAATTCAGATCGTGTAATAGCTTTTAGTCCTACCAGTCCTAAAAGCACTTATCACCAAATTACAAGGGAAAACCTTCACCGAATAATAAAGCGATAGCATTCAAACATGAATTATAATGAGACACAAGCGATTCTAACAACCCGTTAAAATAGCCTGTAATCGAATCTCCTTCACAATCTACCACAAGCAACCTGCGTATGACGATTGGGTTTGCTACAATGAATCTACAACCCCAAACCTGGAATTGGAAACCCTAGCAATATGACTAGTATCGATAAACCTAGGTGATCAATCCAGATTAACCAATAATAAGCAATCAAGCAATAAGCTCAGGAGATCGAAACAATTAACAAAGGACGAACAAGAGTAGAATACTCACAACCAAATCAATCGAAGGCTTCAAAGAACCAAGTGCAACAACGGAGAGTTAGTTCTCCATAGGGTTTGTGAGATGAAGAAAAGGAAACTACGTCTCTGGAAAATAACCTCCTCCTCTCTAAAATTTCCGTTCGGAAATAATATATATCCTACTTAAAGGGTTTAAAATCCCGTAAAAATATAATATTAAAACTAATAAGATCGGGAAAAATCGGATAAGAATCCGTCTCCAGGGACTGACACGGGCGCGTCAGTAGCAGCGCGGGCGCGCCAGTGTTTCGTCTTGCTACTTCCATCTGGTGCATCGACGCGGGCACGTTCTCCTAGCAGCGTGGGCGCGCCAGGGAACGACGTGGGCGCGTCAGAAGTCAGCGCGGCCGCGCCAAGCTCACCAGCTTCCAGCTGCTTCCGAACTTCTTCACTTCAACTCTTCTGTAACTTGCATGATCCTATGATTTCTTCAACTTCTTCAACAGGTTCTGAATCACCAAGTTCCTACAAATATCTCTCACAATGACATGTAAATGATGACAAAAACTACTAAATGCGCTATAGAATATATCGCATGTCAGCCCTGTATTCGTCGAGCATAGCCGCCTGCCAATTCGGGTCGAGGAGGGCTGTTTTGTGGGAGGTGGGAATGGGGGAAAGGGAGGTCGGGGTAGAGGCAGGGGGGATTGGGAGTCGGGAAGGATGGACGCATGAAGAGTGGAGGCGGCGGCAAGCCCTCAACAAGTTGATTGGCCGCAGCCGCGGCATGATGCTGCGGTCGGCGCCAGTAGGTTGGACGAAGGCGGGGATAAGGGATTTTTATTGGTTGCGGCCGCAGCATCGTGCTGCGGCCGCGACATCACTTCTTGGCGAGGGGATGACGGGGCAATGTGTGGTGTTCATGGAGACGATCTGACGGGGTCGAAAGACACCGGAGACGCTGCGGGTGTGTGGTCTGGTGGGAGGGGGTGGTGGTGGTGGTAAAGGGGGAGAGGTAGGAGCACCGGGAGAGCTTTGGGGAAGAAAAAAGTGAGGGAACGACAACTCTGACTCCGACTGAGACACATGAGAAGTGGGAGATGCAAAGGGGAATCCCGATTCATCAAAGGTGACATGATGAGATAGAATGATCTTGTGGGTCTTGATATCGAAGCAGAGGTAACCGCGATTATCAGACGGATAGCCAAGAAAGACACAAGGAGTTGAGCGTGGGTGAAGTTTGTGTGGGGCGGTGGATGATTGATTTGGGAAGCATAAGCACCCAAAGGTACGCAGGTGATCATACCTGGGCAAAGTGCAATAAAGTGCCTGAGTTGGTGAGCGATGGTGGAGGGTGGTGGAAAGGAGAATGTTGAGGAGGTAGTAGGTGGTGGCTAAGGCGTAAGGCCAATAGAGAAGGGGAATTGATGCGTGGAAGAGGAGAGAGCGCATCATATTGGTGATGGTTCTAATGATTCGTTCGGCCTTGCAATTTTGTTAGGAGGTATAGGGGCAAGACAAGCGATAGGAGATCTCATTGGTGTTGAAGAAAGTGTGAAAGTCTTTGTTGTCAAATTCGCGACCATTGTCACATTGGAAACACTTGATAGAGGTGTGAAATTGTGTTTGGATGTAAGCATGGAATTTGGAAAAGATAGAAAACACTTGAGATTTAAAGTGCAAAGGGAAAACACATAAGAAATGTGTGTAATCATCCAGAAACAAAAGGTAATACTTATGACCCTCCTTGCTAGGCATAGTAGATGTCCAAATATCACTATGAATAATATCAAATGGGACAAAAGTAGTGTTTAAAGACCGCTGAAAAGAAAGTCTGGCATGCTTACCTAACTGACAAGAAGAACATAAACTAGAGCGAAGCTCTTTATTACATTTGATTAGACTCTTAGAACGAAGAAAATCTAAAACTGCAGGACTGGGATGATCAAGGCGTGCATGCCAAAGACTGGATGATGATGCCGAGAGAGCGACTGGACTTGACGGGCTGGATGGTGAGGGCGATGACACAGGATAGAGCTCCCCGGTGCTATTACATCTCAAGCGAGTAACCCCCGTATTAAGATCCTTCACAGAGAAACCAAACGGATCAAACACAAGAGAAACATTATTGTCAGTGGGGAACCGACGGACAAAGATAATGTTTTTGACAAGTTTGGGGGCAATGAGGACGTTGTTGAGGTGTAATGGGTTGGTTGGGGTTGGTAATGTGGCATGGCCAATGCCCGAAGTAGCAAGGCGACTACCGTCGCCGACGATAATAGAATGTGCAGGACCCTTAAAAGAAAGAGAAGAGAGAGTACCCGAGGAGTTCGTCATATGAGAAGTGGCGCCAGTGTCCATGTACCAAGCGGAGTCAGGAGGTGCCAGCTGCATGGAAGAGAAGGCGTGATGCACATCATTCGGAGTGTATGCCTGATCAGACGACGACGGGTAGGCCTGATGACCTGCGGGTCGAGGAGCAGGACCCAACAATCTCGCTCCTTGCTGACGGTTGGGATACGAGGTTGGTGGGTGATACATCGCAGGTGGGTAGCCAAAGGGCATCCAAGGCGGATAGCCGGGGGTGGGGTACTAAGAAGGGTGAGAGGAATCAGACTGTTGCGGCCGTCGACCATTGCTGCGGCTATGTTGTGGGGCATAGGTCTCGTCAATGTCGCTTGACGAGACCAACACCGTCTTGTCCTTGGCGGCGTTGGTGGTCTGACGGTGAAGGCGAGTCTCCTCCATGATCTGTTGAGACCGGGTCTTTTCAAAGGTGGGGAGAGGTTCCGTCTGCTGGATATGAGTAGCAGCAACGTTGTATTCAGAGGGAAGACCTGAAAGTACCTGGAGGACAAGGCGAGTGGCGCTGGGTTTGGAGTCGACGACGCTTAGTTGATCAGACAGGCTCTTGATATGCTGACAGTAGGCGGAGATCGACGAAAAAGATGAAAGCTTGCAACTTGAGAATTCGTGCTCAAGGTAGACGTAACGAGTGGACTTGTTGTCTTGAAGAAGATTCTGAAGCTTGGTTCAGTCACCCAAGGCGTTGTCTTTGGGGTCGAGGATGGTTGTTAATAGATCTTTGGAGATGGTGTTTAAGATCTATTGAAGGACAATAGTGTCGAGTTGAGCGAAGAGATCGTCGTCCTCAGTGGTGGGACGATCGATGGAAGAATCAATATGGTGGAGGACCTTATGAGCCTTGACATGGGTCATGAAGAGTTAAGACCACATGGTGTAGGAACTGGATTCGTGATCAAGAATGATGGGGATGCAGTTTTTGATGTTGGAGATTGTGAGAGCGGCGTGGAAGGGCGGCTTGATAGGGTTAGTAGGGGGTGGGTCGGATATTGGGACAAGAGGGAGAGAGGGGTGATGGAAAAGGGAGGCCGGTAGGGGGGGAGGAGTCCGGCGTCGGGAGGTGGCTGAGAGGTAATTAAGGGAGGGTGGCGGCGGAAAGGTAGGGGTGGCGGTAGTAGGAGGTGTCGACTAGGGTTAAGAGAAAAGAAAATTTAGGGTTTAGGGATCTTAGGCTGTGATACCATGTAAGATCACGAGTTTGATTGTAATGTCCTCCTTGAGGGTTTTCATTCATTGATAAACACACACACACACACACACACACACACACACACATGTTACAAAGGTATTGGGCCTGTGGGCCCACTATACAATATAAGACCTATGTAATCTATCATTCGCCACTTCGGTCTTCTAATTCGACCTTCCTTCTGTGCGTGGCTGCGTGCTTCTTTGTCCTTTTCTTTTAATTCAGTTGTTTTATCTATATAAACTCTTAATTTAGAAGAGTTTCAGATGGTATGTCATTCTTAGAGACCTTTTAGGAGTCTTAACTAATCATTTTTTTTTGTCATTTTTCTTTGATTTTCTTAAATTCTCTTTTTTTTTTGTCATTTTTTTTATTTTCTTTAATTCTTCTTTTTTATTCATTTTCCTTTAATTCTCTTTTTTCTTTAATTTATTAACTATCTATATCTATATAAACTCTTAATTTAGAAGAGTTTATGATGATGTGTCATTCTTAGAGACCTTTTAGGAGTCTTAACTAATCAATTTTTTTTGTCATTTTTCTTTGATTTTCTTTAATTCTCCTTTTTTATTCATTTTCCTTTAATTCTTTTTTTTAAAAAAAAATTACTAACTATTAGGCTTAATTCAAAACATTGAATTCAATCTAATATAACTATTTGGCTTAATCTTATTTATTTACTAACTATCTATATGTCTATATAAACTCTTAATTTAGAAGAGTTTATGATGATGTGTCATTCTTAGAGACCTTTTAGGAGTCTTAACTAATCATTTTTTGTCATTTTTCTTTGATTTTCTTCAATTCTCCTTTTTTATTCATTTTCATTTAATTCTCTTTTTTCTTTAATTTTATTAACTATCTATATCTATATAAACTCTTAATTTAGAAGAGTTTATGATGATGTGTCATTCTTAGAGACATTTTAGGAGTCTTAACTAATCATTTTTTTGTCATTTTTCTTTGATTTTATTCAATTCTCCTTTTTTATTTCATTTTCATTTAATTCTCTTTTTTCTTTAATTTTACTAACTATCTATATAAACTCTTAATTTAGAAGAGTTTATGATGATGTGTCATTCTTAGAGACATTTTAGGAGTCTTAACTAATCGTTTTTTTTTGTCATTTTTCTTTGATTTTCTTTAATTCTCCTTTTTTATTCATTTTTCTTTAATTCTCTTTTTTCTTTAATTTTACTAACTATCTATATAAACTCTTAATTTAGAAGAGTTTATGATGATGTGTCATTCTTAGAGACATTTTAGGAGTCTTAACTAATCATTCTTTTTTGTCATTTTTTTTTATTTTCTTTAATTCTCCTTTTTTATTCATTTTCCTTTAATTCTCTTTTTTCTTTAATTTTACTAATTATTGGGCTTAATTCAAAACATTGAATTCAATCTAATATAACTATTGGGCTTAATCTTATTTATTTACTAACTATTGGGCTTAATTCAAAAAATTGAATAATTATTGATTATGAGACATCACATTTAAACAATGTTATAATGATATAGATATTATTATTACTGGGTAATTTAAAATATCTATATTTATGTATTATACTCTACATAAGATTTTTAACAAATAAATTTTTGCAATAATTGTAAGATACATTTATTGTAAAGTTTTTTTAATGATTTTTATCTTAACATTGATTAATATTTATATATAGTATATTTTAGTTTTAAAAAAACGCGTCATGGCGCGGGAAATGGGAATCATACTAGTTTTATTTTATTTTGTAACGGAGTTGTTAGAAAAAAAGGAGGAGGGCACGAGTAGGGGTGTGCATGATTCGGTCCAAACCGAATTTTTGGGCCGAACCAACACAAACCAAACCGAACCGAACCGAACCAAAGTTTTTCGGTTCGGCTTTCGGTTCGAGAATTTTCATTTTTCGGTTTCGGTTCGGTTTGTGTTCGGTTCGGTTCGGTTTGTGTTAAACCGAATTGTTATATACACTACATAAATATATTATAGATATAGGTTTTTGAATATTTTATATATACACACATACTTACTGTATTTGCATAATGTGGCTACATAATGTGTATACATACATTATATTTAAATACACATATATACACTAGATTTGCATGTGTATATATAATATATTGTATATGTATATATACTATATTTGTTAAAATTTTAAATTTTGTATACTTTAAAGTATTTTGGAATATGTACACATATTTTGGAATATATACACATATTTTGGAATATGTATATATACTATATTTTATATATATTTGTATACTTAAATTTTTTTAATGAAAATTCGGTTTAATTATGTTAAAACCGAACCGAACACAAACCAAACCGGCAAATAACCGAACCGAACCTAATGCATTCGGTTCGGCTCTCGGTTTGAGAATTTGAGATTTTCGGTTTCGGTTCGGTTCGGTTCGGCCCGGTTCGGTTCGGTTTTAGACCGATGCACACCCCTAGGCACGAGGTGAAAGGATCCAAAACCTTAGGGGTACCACGTGAAATGTGTACAACAATTGGTCACCACGTGAATTAAGCGATACCACAGGGGTACCTCGTGAAATTGTCGTAAAATAAATAATAAAATAAAAACAAACCATCCTAAACAAATACCTTAATTTTAAAATAAAACTAAGCTTTTCCTCCATTAAACAAATTAAGTAACTAAAATAGTCCAATAATAAGTGTTAAACCAGCTTATAGTTAGTTAGAGGAGCTGAGCTTCTGTTATAACAGAAATTGAGATCAAGCACCTAGCACCTGCGTGTGCCTTCATCTATAAATACTCAACTCCTATATTGTTCCAAACTGTTTTTCAATGTAATAAAATTATGTGTTCTGTGAGTTCAGTTTTCTTCCTTCCTTGTTCATTTTGAGTGTTCTTGAGAGCTTCGTAAGATTGATTCACAGTTATAAGAATCAATATGGTATCAGAGCTCAAGGATGTAGGGATCTGATCGATCTTCGCTTCCACAAGTAATTGATCTAGGTAAAATCTGCAGGCGTTTCTATGGTGGTGAGCGATTTCGTTTCTTGAATCGCCTTCAACCATGGCGTCTGTTACAGAGGATCAAGGATCACAGTCATGAGAGAGAAGACGACGAGGTGATCTAATATCAACTATGGATCTGCAGAATCCCTTATTCATCCATCCATCGGATAATTCAGGTATTATTCTCACTACAATTCAACTGATTGGTGAGAATTTTAGAAGATGGAAGAGGGCGATGATGAAAGTGCTTTCCGTAAAAAATAAAGTAGGATTTGTAGAAGGGGCTGTGATTGAGAATTCTGAAAACTCTGCGTTGTGGAATCGATGCAATGACATGGTGTGTTCATGGATCTTGAACACGGTGTCTAAAGTGTTGAGAATGAAAGGGATGTGAAGAGAACAAAAGAGTCCCACATCGACTATATAAACAAAGAAGCATTAGTATATAAACTAGTGAGTTACTCCTCCTATGGCCAATTGGTTTTAGGATGGAACCCCGCTCGGCTTATGTGCTAGGCTATTAGCGCAAGGGCGCACGTGTTCACACGACCCTCGATCCTGAGTCCCAACGGACTTCAGTATAAAGAAATCTATGCAACCTTAGATGAATTTGATACAGCTAAGCAGATGTGGGATGATTTACCCGAAAGTTTTGGCTAGAAAAATGGCCCTTCGTTGTTTCAAATCAAGAAGGAATTGCAGGATTGTGAACAAAAGAATATGGGAATCACTGAGTATTTCACGAAATTAAAGGGAGTGTTGGAGGGTAAATTTTCTTTAATTGATTGAATTCATGATTTGATAAAAATATCATCACATTTTTCTTATATGTTAAGAATGTGATAAATTTTCTTCGTTTAAGCATAAATCTTAATATTAAGATAAATTGGACCTTTCAAGTTAAAAGGGAAGGTGAGGCCCAAATACAAGCCAAAAAAAAAAGCCCAATACCTATCACAAAGTCTGAGCAGTCTGTCTTTTAATTACAGTTAAAAATAATACTCCATCAAAGGGCAAAAGCAGTTAAAAAAAAACTGTACGTGCAATTGTGCAATTCACCCTATAAAAGCTACTGATGCAATCTGTACAGGTTTTTTTTTCTTTTCCTCCTTTTGGGCTATTCGACTGCAGATAAACAAAAGCAAGCAATTATTCCTTCCTTCCAATTGGGGTTTCTCCTACAATTTCTTATGGTTGGTTTCTCCCTCCGGCTGGTTTTCTTCTGCCTCCTGGACAAACCTGCAACAACAAAAACCAAACAACATCAGCAAACCCTGGTTGCTGCTGCAGAAAATAAGAAGGATCAAGGTAGTTTCAATGGATTCCAAGACCCCCCTATGCAAAATGGGGATATGGGACCACAAAACTGGATCAAAGTATAGCTTTGTACAGTTATATTGTTTTAAGCATATGGTATGGATTTTGGGACCACAAAACTATCCCTAAACAGGTCGAAATGCTGCCGAAATGCTGCCAAAATAGATTCTCAAAACCCCCTTGCAAAATGATATAGCTTTGTACAATTATATTGTTTTAAGCATATGTAATAGGTTTTGGAATCTCAAAATTGCCTTAAACATAGGCAAAACTCTGGCAAAATTTCCACCCAAATTGTTTGCAACAAAAATAGCAAATTGAAACAGTCTCTAGAGACAAAAACAACAGGAGGGTCAAAATTGGTGATCAAAGATCCTATTAAAATTGGGAATTGGCTAAATTAATCTTGGTTTAATTATTTACATCCTAGAACTGGATTCTTTTTCCATGGGTGAGGAATTCTCAAACGGGATCTCAGAGTCAAGTGTGAAATTGAAAACCTGGAGAAGGGCAATAACTAATCCATGGTGCTAATTTTTGCTAACTGTTGTCCGGCATAAGCCTAAGGCAGCCAAAATTGATCACACAAATCAAAACCCGAATCAGTTCATGCTTGGGATCCCAATTTGGAAGAAACAAAGGGAAAATTTTAACCCGGGAAGCCGATTTGGAAGACAAAGCCTGGGATGTCTCCGACGTTGCAGGGTCGCACCCGAGGAGCCAAGTGAATTCTTGTTGCGTGGCCTTGCTCAAGGTCGGGACTCTCCGCGCCTCTAATCAGCATCCATTGCCTCCTCTTTCGATTGTACATCTTGCACCCGAAATTCCCAAATAACAAATCGAAATCAGCCCTAATTTTCTTAAAACCCAAACCACCCAAATTAGGAGCAAATTGCAAGGGAAAAGGGGAGAAATAAACCTGTATCTCTTTCTCTTTACAAGAGTTCCCGGGGTTTTCGAGTGGTAGCAAATCGATTCGGATCTCCGCTCTTCCGGTGTTTGACCTCTACTTCTTAAAAATCTCCCCTCATGGTCTGGTTCATCTTCTGGCGTATCATCTCCTTCGCTTGTCGATCTCCCCCGACGTTGATTCCGTTGGTCTCGAGGCCTCAATCGCAGCTATGGCGGTGTAGACGAGTCTCGCCTGCTGACTGCCGAGGCCGCTGAATGCTCACATCAAGAAAAGGGGTGAGCGTAATAAAGGGAGGTGGAGTCTGTTGTTCAGCAGCTAAAGGAATTGGGCTGTATTGATACACAAATAAAATGGGTTAATTAAACTTAAATTGGTCTCCAACCCATTAAACAAAATAGGGTTAGACCTGTTGATGATTAGGCAGTCACTCTACACTTAGCCGATTGAAAAGAATGGGTAGTTGCTACCTAAGCATACAACATACATATACATATACACCCGTATATGCATTGACATATTTGAAAGAAATATGTTTAATCATAAAACCGACCCATTAAAATATAAGAATTATAATTGACACAAATTAAGAACTCGAGTTTTATAAAAACATAAAATTAAACTTGTCAAATATTTTTTACCAATTAATTCTAGTGGGTCAATTCCAAATCGGCTCCAATAAAAACAGAGTAAAAACCTCAAATCGAGTTTCACCAAATATAAACTCGGTTCCCTTAAGAACTACATAAGATTTGATTCCGACTCGTCGGGTATGTAGGAAACTCGATGTCAAGCCAAACCCGTCGAGTTCAATCACAAATTCAAAAAAAAAAAACTTTCTTCCGTTCCAAACGAAGTTAAGTCAATCAAGCAAAATCGGTTCAAAAAGAACTACGTAAGACTTGATACTCGTTTACAATTTACGTAGGAAATTCGATATTAAAATTCAATATATATCGGATTCATTCGCCCGTTTCAAATCAAATCAAATTTGCCTTTGGTAGAACTACGTAAAGACTTGATGCCTCATATCAGCTATGTAGGTAACTCGATAATAAAATAAAAAATATACCGGGTACAGTCGTCAACCTCTAAATTTCCTTTAAATGAATATGAGGTCAAAACCAAACAAATTAAATTGGTTCGTTTAGAACTACGGGTGATTTGATTCTCTTCTAAGAGATACGTAGGACACTCGATACAAAGTCAAGGCTCGTCGAGTTCAATCGCCAAAAACAAATTCAAATTGGTCATTCTGACTCGATACAAAGCTTCTGCTCGTCGAGTTCATTTACCACTCTCAAATGATCTCGCGATCAAATCCAAATACAAAATTCATTTCTTGTCCCGAACTACGGTGACTTGATTCCACCAAACAAGTGGATACGTAGGAAACTCGGTGTAAATCAAATTCTCACCGAGTTCAGTAAAATCCAAACTTTCAAGAAAATCTCCTCAAATTTAGTTATCGACTCCAAGTCGCCTCAAATATCAAATTTCCGTCAAATTCAAAGTGTCTCCTCCGACTCGATACAAAGATTTCGCTCGTCGAGTTCGGTCACAACCAAAACTTCAAAAACACAAGTACCAAATTCCAATTTTTTCTTTTCAAGAACTAGGTGTGATTTGATCCTTTTCAAAATGGTACATAGGAAACTCACAAACGAGTTCAATCACGATCCCCAAATTGACCTTCAAGTCAAAACAAATCAAATTCCAAATTAAACTCCACAATAAATTCAAATCGTTTTCTATGCAAATAATAGGCGAGTTACTTGATTTACCCTTTTGAGAAGGTGGGCTCAGGTTACTCGGGTGGAGTGTTGTTCGAGCTACTCTTCCTAGAAGGTGGGCTTGAGCTTTATCCTATGATGCATATAAGAAAACGAAACCAAATCCAAACCAAATCAAACCAAACACCAAATCCAAAACACTCTGAACTACGTAAGACTTGATTCTCTTTCAAGAGATACGTAGGCAACCCGTTAAAATTCGGGTGCAGCCCAAATCATAAAAACCATTCAAATCTTGGTATCGGTACGACTTCGAATCAAGAGGATAACCAAAAGGGGTCGAACTCAAATATTAAAAATTAAATAAATTGTGTTGTAGAATTATATCGCACATTTTTGTTCAACAGGGAGCTTGGCAACAATTGAATGGTATGTGTCCTCCAATTAGATGTACTTGTGGCAAATGTGATTGCAATCTCAATGCTCGAATTGAATCATCTGAGAATGAAGAAAAGCTCTTGAAGTTTTTGATGGTGAGCAATATGGTGCTGCTCAACGACAGTTTCTTCTATGTTCACTCATTCCAACAACAAGCTATGTGCATTCCTTGTTGATTCAAGATGAGACTAGCAATAGCAAGAGAGGGACAAACAAAGCTTCATCATCTGATGATGTCACTGCCATGTTTAGTAAAAAAGATGGTAAAGAAACTAAAGATGGTGAGCATTAGGGAAAGAAGAAGAAGTGCAATCACTTTGAGGGATATCACCCATCTGAAAGGTGTTGAGAGGTGATAGGATACCCAAGCTGGCACTCCAAGAGCAAGCACAAGCCACAAGTGCTGATGAGTAACACTGATTCAAAGAAGAATGGCAATGGGAACTACAGGGCAAATGTAGTCACTGAGAAAGCTCCAGAAGATCAAGGAAATCTGCTACAAACCCTGACTATGGACCAACAAAAGATGATGATGTCTCTCCTCAACATCATGAGTCAAGCCCATCAACAAAAATCTAATGAAGTATCTCTTGCAGGTACCTTATTATGTGGTGTAGTGTCTCCTCTTACAGATTCTTGGCTTTTAGATAGTGGTGCAAATTACCACATGAAATGTGATTTGAAATACCTTACCAACATTGTCCATGTGATACCCCCATCTAAAATTCATTTTCCAGATGGCCATACAAGTAGCATTACACACTCTGGTAATGTTTGCTCAACCCCCTATTTAACTCTCACAAATGTTCTATACATTCCTGATTTCAAACTAAATTTAGTGTCTCTAACTACTATTGTGAGGACTTTGAATTACCATATTAATCTCAGACCTATCATGTGTCTCATCCAGGACCCTGTAAGGAGGAAACCTTTGGCAGTTGGTAGAGACATTGATGGGTTGTATCACTTAGTTCCTGAATCAGAGATCCCCCTCCTCATACAAGAGTCACGGGAGATTGAAAAAGCCCAAGGCACATTCTGTGCCACAACACCTGTTATCCCTATGTTTCTTCCCCAGTCCAATTGTAAGTCCGACTTTAATGCTCTTTGGCATCTCAGACTAGGACATGTACCTCTAGACAAACTTCTTCATGTATCCTCTATTTCTCATGATATGAATAAAAATTCAGACTTATCTTGTTCAGTTTGTCCTATTGCAAATCAGACTAGAAATGTCTTTCACAAAAGCACATCTCATGCTACAAACATCTTTGAACTTGTACATTGTGATCTTTGGGGGCCATATGAGACACCCACATACAATGGTAAAAAGTATTTTCTGACTATTGTGGATGACAAAAGTAGGAGTGTTTGGGCATATCTCTTGACTCACAAGTCTGACACCGCTTCTGTTTTAAAAGATTTCATTGCAAAAGTGGAAAATCAGTTTATCACCACTGTAAAAATCTTAAGAACTGATCAAGGGACTGAATTCTTCAACAATGACTTAAAAATTTTTCTAGCTAATAAGGGCATTATACATGAGAGCTCCTGTACAACAAAATGGGAGAGTGGAAAGAAAATATAGATACATTTTTGGAAACAGCTAGAGCTCTCAGATTTCACTCTTATTTGCCCATCAAGTTTTGGGGAGATTGCATCCTCACAGCCACATACCTCATTAACAGATTACCAACACCTCTTCTTAAAAATAAATCTCCTTATGAAGTTCAATTTCACACTGCACCTGATTACTCATTTTTAACAGTTTTTTGTTGTCTTTGCTTCATGTCTACCTGTTTTCAACACAAAAAGAAATTTGATACAAGGTTTGACCCTTGTGTTTTTGTGGGATACCATTTTAGTTTCAAAGGTTACAAAGTTTACAATCTACAAGATAAAAAATGTTATATTAGTAGAGATGTGAACTTTGTTGAAGATTATTTCCCATTTGCTTATGCAAATCCCACACAAATACCTGTGCAGGAAAATACTACTCCTGCAGCTCCAGAGATTCTATCTTCACCTTATGGTAATGATTGGCCTTTTGATCCTATCTCTCTGGAGTATCCCTCTGATCATCAACCTCTTGATCCACCAACATCTCATGAATCTTTGGCAGACTACTCCCCATCTCTTGTGCCACCAACATTTGATGCCATTTCTCCATCAAACACACCCCATGAGAATCTTTTTGAGCCCCAAGCCCCTCCTCTAAGACAGTCTCACAGAGTAACCAAACCCCCTCTCTAGTTGAAGGACTATGTGTGCACTGCCCATCTTGGATCTACAACTGCAAGGTCTACCTCTTGTAGTAAGTCTACTTCCCCTTACCCTTTATCCTCCTTTGTTTCTTATCAAAATTGTCCTATTGCCTATAACACTTTTATTAGCAATAGTGCACCTCTATCTGAACCCATGTCTGTAAGAGAAGCACTATAGTCTAATGAATGGTGCCAAGCAATGAACACTGAATTAGATGCTCTTGGAAGGACTCAAACCTGGACTCTGGTCCCTCGTCCAGTGCATCAATCTGTAGTCACTTGCAAGTGGCTTTTCAAGCTCAAATTGAAGGCTGATGGTACCTTTGACAGGTATAAGGCAAGGTTAGTGGCTCGAGGTTTTAGTCAAGTTGAGGGAATTGACTATAGTGAGACGTTTGCACCAGTTACAAAAATGATTTCTGTAAGAACTCTGCTGGCAGTAGCATCTGCTGAAGATTGGCTTATTTCTCAACTAGATGTCACCAATGCATTTCTACATGGAATTGCCTCATGCATATCAGACTCTTAAATCCTTCCAGACTGTTGTTCAAGGGGAGCATGGGATACAGAAGCAGCAAGCTAAGCAGGATTTAGTATGCAAACTACAAAATCCTTATATGTATTAAAGCAAGCCCCTAGGCAATGGTTGGCCAAGTTTTCTGAAGTGGTTGTGACAGCAGGATTTGTGCAATCATAATATGATCATTCCCTATTTGTGAAGAGGTATGGGAAGAAGATTACAACTCTATATGTGTATGTGGATGACATGATTATTACAGGGAATGATGAAGGTGAA
Organism: Persicaria tinctoria; assembly: GCA_037127255.1. Lineage (NCBI taxonomy): Eukaryota > Viridiplantae > Streptophyta > Magnoliopsida > Caryophyllales > Polygonaceae > Persicaria > Persicaria tinctoria. Next base: position 41,666,543 of record JBANSL010000020.1, read on the forward strand.
ATAAGTAAACTTAAAGCTCATCTTCACAAGAATTTTTAGATGAATGAGCTAGGTGATTTGAGATATTTTCTGGGCATTGAAATAGACAGAAATAAGAAAGGGTTGTTTCTAAACCAAAGGAAATATGCTCTAGAGTTGCTAGGCGAAACTGGGATGACTGATGCAAAGCCAGTGGCCACTACCTTGGATCCTCGAGTTAAACTCAGTCTAGATGGAAGCAAGGAAGAAGGGGATCAAGTTGCATACAAGAGGATGGTAGGAAAGCTGATCTACCTCACCACCACTCGTCCAGATATATGTTATGCAGTACAGATGCTTAGTCAATTCATGCATTCTCCAAGCATAGAGCACTGAGAGGCCGCTAAACATGTGTTGAGATACTTGAAGAAAGCTCCAGGACAAGGTCTTCTGTTGGCCAAGAACTCTAAACTGCAGCTAAGAGCTTTCTGTGACTGTGATTGGCAAAGTTGCCCCATGACTAGGAAGTCCCTAACTGGATTCTATATATTGCTTGGAAGCTCATTAATCTCATGGAGAACCAAGAAGCAATCATATGTGGCAATGTCCACAGCTGAGGCAGAATATAGAGCTATAGTTATGACTTGTTGTGAGATAACTTGGTTGGTCAATTTGCTGTCTAATTTAGGTGTAAAAATGGAACTTGTGCAACTACATTGTGACAACCAATCTGCCCTTCACATTGCTAGAAACCCAATCTACCATGAGAGGACAAAGCATATTGAAGGTGATTGTCACGTTGTGAGGAACAAAGCTCTCAAGAAAGAAATTGTCTTGGGTTACATCTCCACCAAAAAACAACCAGCAGATATATATATTCACAAAGACTGTGAATCAAGACATTTCTGAGAAGATGTTAAGCAAGTTGGGAGTTGTGAACGTGATCAAAATATCAACTTGAGAGGGAGTGTTAAACCAACTTATAGTTAGTTAGAGGAGCTGAGCTTTTGTTATAACAGAAATTGAGATCAAGCACCTAGTACCTGCGTGTGTCTTCATCTATAAATACTCAACTCCTATATTGTTCCAAATTGTTGTTCAATGTAATAAAATTATGTGTTCTGTGAGTTCAGTTTTCTTCCTTCCTTGTTCATTCTGAGTGTTCTTGAGAGCTTCGTAAGATTGATTCATAGTTGTAAGAATCAATAATAAGCACTTAACATTCATAATTTGTCAAGAATAATGTCTCAAAAGGTGACAAACATACAAGGATAATGTCTTAAAATATGACAAACATACAAGAGATAAATCACACATCCAAATATCCAATGTCATCTCTAGTTTCAAATGTCATCATTGCAATTAACAGCATCATGAACAATTTAAGGCACTCATACGTGGATTTGCCGAGTACGTTGAGTAACGAAACAAAGGGCTTAGGGTTTCAATTCAACGTCTTCACTCTTCTGCCTTCAATTTCTAAGGAGATGGGCTACCAAAGAAATAAAAACTAAAAAGGGTCATCGTATCCAGAATACCCAATATCCAAACAAAACAAACACAACTACACAAATATGATTTTTGCTAGGATCGGTAGATCCTACCGATCCCATAGGATCCTAGGTAGATCCTAGCACAAAGGATTCTATATGCCCGATCCGGATCAAAACCTTACCTCGAATCGTAATATCCGGATCGAGATTCTAATAAACATGCGCACAACTATATAACGTAGCTGGATTAGATCCTTTCATGTTTCCCTATTCAGTTCAACTTCTACTTCATTAACTGGAGTTTTATGACCATCCCCATTCCCCATCGATCGAGAGGAAGGTTAACTGATTGAACTTATCAAAAATATTGATTAAAAAAATATTTAACCGATGTTATTTATACGTGTGTTTTTGCTAACTAGCCTATTTTGAACATTTAATTAGGTGATTCGCTCCAAAACTAATTTAATTATGTAAGCTAACACCCTTCCCAAATGGAGTAGTAATGGTCATTGGTCAACTATTTGACCGTCGACCGGTCAACATTGACCAACTCCTTTGGGTTTGTTTTATTTTATTTTTATTTTAATGGTGATATATTTTGTGATGCCATTTTTTGCTGTTTTGATGCCACTTTTTTTTATTACATTTTATTTTCGTTTTAATGTCTCTTTTATAATGAAATGGTTTGATGACACTTTTTAAATGCCGCTTTTTTCAAACTTTGATGACATTTTTTGTTTAATGTGATGTCACGTTGACCATTGAAGTTGACTATTGATGACATTTTTTTTATGTCAAATGTTTGATGATATTTTTTTTAGCATGATGCAATATTTTTTCAAAGTAGTGATGTCACGTTGATCATTGATGATATTTTTGAATTTTTTTTCAAAATATTCACAAAAAGGAAATTATTTAACAAAATATTCACACTTTCAAAATATTCATTTTTTGCAGGATTGACAGACAAACACAGTTTCAGACCGCGTTTTTATCATTAATTTTAATTTCTAATTAAATATATGCTTATTTATTTATTTTTCCACTAAACACGCGGTTTCACCCCGCGTGTTTACTTTTTACTTTTTTTTTATATATATATAATTTGAAATTGTATTTACAGGTGATGGAGGAGGAGCACGAAGGAGACCGACTTTGAATCTGCTGTCCCCAAATCAATCCCCTCCCACTGTCCTTTGAGTTTAATTGGTCCAGCTGGCCCTTTTATTTTAGTCTTTTAAACCCGGTTTAATAAAGCAACCCGATTTTTTATATTTTTAATTAACTCTATCTTCAACCCTATTCTCTCATCCACACACAGAACAAAAGAGAGAATCGCCAAAGAGTTGCCGACAGACGACGGTGGTCAGGGAACTCTCATCTCCATCGGTCGAATGCACTGGGCTCATTCCATGGGGTTGTGTTGTGTTTTTTCGCCGCCTCGACGCATTCTCTTTTCTCCTGGCGTCGTCCCACACACAGAGAAAGAGCGTAGAGCCCTGGTCGGCGCGGTGGACCTCTCTTCCCCTTCGCCTTGTGCACCGAATCAAAATCCTTCTAGTTTCTGCCTCCCTACGAAGAAATAGAATGAAAGGGACGGTGGCGAACACGTTAAATCCTCTCGAACGATTCCTTTGTCAGGTATGTGAACCCCTTAGTCCCTAATTTCTCCAATTGATCTTCTTTCTCTGATGAAATTGAGTCGATTGAAACCTCAAAATTGAGTTGTTTGTGAGGGCTATTTGTTTTGATGAGTTAGCTTAGCAATTTTGGTTGCATTGATGGTTTCAGTACTGATTCGAACTCGAATGGGCTGGCTTGGAAAATTAGGGAATAGTATGACAGATAGACATTGAAGTAAGGAATGAAGAATATTATGACAGAGTGAATGGAACCTCTAAACTATGCAATTTTGTCAATGAAGCATAGTTGAAACCTATAAATCATTCAATTTTGTCAATGGAGAACAGTATGACAGATAGTGAATTAGGAAAATTTTTGCAATCTCTAAATTATGCAATTTTGTCAATGGAGCATAGTCTAACAGACAGTTAGACAGTATAAATTAGGGAATAGTTGCTTGAAACCTCTAAATTATGCAATTTTGTCAATGGAGAAGAGTCTGACACTAAAGTAGGGAATAATTGTTTGAAACCTCTAAATTATGCAATTTTGTCAATGGAGAATAATATTACAGACAGTGAATTAGGGAAATTTTTTATCAATGAATTAGGGAAAACTAAACTAAAGTATGCAATTTTCTGAATGAATATAAGAGGTGTGACAAACAGACAATTTTGTCAATGAATTAGGAAAACTAAACTATACAATATTCATATATTTTTGGAGAATAGTATGAAGGAATCCAGAAAAGAATTTGATTATGTGATGGAAGTGTACTGTGACTTGTGTTGTAAATATAAGAGCTATTATACCTTGATCTATTGTGACTTGTGATGTAATTTTTTAGCCTATTAGCTCAAACGGTAGAGCAATGTGTTTTTATACATCGATGTGAGTTCAAATCTCACATAGGCTTCAAAAACTTATCATTAAAGCTTGAATAAATAATATGAGAAGCACCAGTTGAAATCATCTTAATAAATCATCCAACTATCCAAATCCAAGTCTGATAAGATAAATTAGTGCTTGAACTATCCTACTATTATAGATAGAAAAGTAATATGAAATAATACATAGAAAAGAAATCTGAAATAATAATAATATTAAAGAACCATCCTATAAATCATTCAAACATGACAAAATACAATGATAATAGGCAGAAAAGTAATCTTTGATTTTGAACATCCCCTGTAGCCCATCATTATGTTGTAAGTGATTAGTCTCAGGCCATGGTTCTTTAAGTTCTAGTTTTTGCTAATGTTCTTTTCAACTCGTGCTTTAGATTATTCATTCAAGCTTTAATGATAAGTTTTTGAAGCCTATGTGAGATTCGAACTCACACCAATGTGTAAAAACACATAGCTATACCATTTGAGTTAATAGGTTAAAAAATTGCATCACAACTTCACAAGTGACAATAGATCAAGGGTAAGATAGCTCTTATATTTAATTCATTGACAAAATTGTCAAATCACAAGTCGCAACAAATCAAGCCTCAAGGTTAGAACAACTCTTCATCACAAGTCGCAAAACACTGATTGTCCATCACATAATCAGATTCTTTCATACTATTCTCTAAAAACATATGCATATTGCATAGTTTAGTTTTCCGTAATTTGTTGACAAAATTGTCGGTTTGTCACACCTCTTATATTCATTCACAAAACTGCATGATTTAGTTTAGTTTTCCCTAATTCATTGACAAAATTTTCCCTAATTCATTGTCTGTCATAATATTCTCCGCTGACAAAATTGCATAGTTTAGAGGTTCCATTCACAGTCCGTCATACTATTCTCCATTCCCTAATTCACTGTCTGTCATAGTATTCCCTAATTTACCAAGCCAACCCATTCGAGTTCGAATTGGTACTGAAACCATCAATGCAACCAAAATTGCCAAGCTAACCCATCAAAACCAATAACCCCCACAAACAACTCAATTTAGAGGTTTCAAGCAACTCAATTTCATCAAAGAAAGAATCAATTGGAGAAATTAAGGACTGATATATTAAGGTTCACATACCTGACAAAGGCATCGTTGGAGAGGATTCGTCGTGTCCGCCGCCATCCCTTTTACTCTGTATCTTCGTATGCAGGCAGAAATAAGGGGTTTTATTCGGTGCACAAGGCGAAGGGGAAGAGAGGTCCACCACCCCGTCCGGGGCTCTGCGCTCTTTCTTTTTGTGTGGGACGATGTCGGAGAGAAGGGATTGTGTCGAGGCAGTGAACCACAACAACACAACTCCATGGAATGAGCCTAATGCATTCGGCCGATGGATAAGAGATCTCCTTGACCACCGTCGGCAACTCTCTGGCGTGGCGGCTCTCTTTTTCTCTTTGTGGTGATGAGAAGAATAGGTTTGAAGAGTTAATTAAAAATGTAAAAATGGATTGGTTTAATATTTAATAAACTGGGTTTAGAAGAGCAAGTTGAAAGAGCCAGCTGTTCCAATCAAACTAAAGAGACAGTGGGAGGGGATTAGCTTGGGGACAGGTGATTCAAAGCCCTTTAATCCCCTCCATCCCAAGTACGGTGTCAATCAAATTCACACAATTCATGTGTAAATTAAAAGCCTTTAGAATGGAAACTAGAATCCAATGAACTCAAATTCACACAATTCATATGTAAATTAAAAAGATGCTACAATCAAATCAAAGTTTTCATCTGCCATCACCTAGGGGCATCGGCATTATATGATCACCTGTGCTGCTAAACCCGGATGTCGTGCCGCCATAACTAGAAGTGTTTCCATCATAACCAGCCATGGCTACACTTAACAAATGCTTTCTTTCTTCACCATCATCCACCCACTTATGCTTAACTACGCTCCTCAATCCCTCTAGCTCCCTCGCGACCTCCTTCATCGTAGGCCTCTCCTCACCTCGCACCCTCAAGCACGAGAGTGCGATGTTTGCCACTTCCTTCATCTGCTCTGACTTCTCCTCACTCGACACTATCCCCCTGTCAAGAATCTCCAACAATCTCTGCTCCCTTAGGGCAGCCATGAAGTACATCACCAAGCTCCTTTCCTCCTCCGCCCTATCAAAGGAAACCGCCTTTTCCCCTATTAAGAGCTCCACAAGGACGACTCCAAAGCTGTAGACATCACTCTTCTCTGTCAGCTGGCTCGTGTGCATGTACTCTGGGTCTAAGTACCCCATCGTTCCCTGCACCATCGTGCACAATTCGTCCTCGTTTTGAGGAACAAGCCTTGAAGTCCCGAAATCAGACACCTTTGCAATGCAGTTCTCGTCTAACAAGATATTCATCGGCTTGATATCCCTATGGATGATGGGCACGGTATGAGCCGAATGCAGATAGGCCAGGACCCCTGCCGTCTCAGTTGCAACTCGAAGACGCGTCTCCCAGGGCATTCTCTCTCGCTCGCTGTGCAGGTGATCATATAGCGTCTCATTACTTACGAACTCGTACACAAGGAGAGGAACCGGGGTCTCCAGGCAGCAGCCTAGGAGCCTGACCACATTCCGGTGGTTGATTTGGGAGATTACCATAACTTCATTGATGAACTGGTCAATCTGGTTTTGATCAATCACCTTCGACTTCTTGACAGCAACCACCTCGCCATCAGGCAGGTAGCCCTTGTACACAGTCCCAAAGCCACCGCGACCAGCAATCCTATCCTCGCTGAAGTTTCCAGTCGCCTTCTCGAGTTCTTCCGCAGTGAAGATCTTGACAGTGTTCACCGATCCTCGTTGTCGATTGAGAATATCCTGGAATGATAAGCCGCCATTCTGGATGAAGTATTGCTCCTTTCGCTTCCTGTCACGCCTTCTCTTCAGGAAGACGCATAAGGCAAGGCCAAGTATTAGCATAAAAACGATTCCTGCACCTCCACCTGCAAATCAACAACATTTTTCTTGACTAAATCAATCAGTAATTTAATGCAAATTCATTTGAACAACCTCATAACCAAACCAAATCAGCAGGCCGACTTACCAATGACAGCATTTTTAAGGGTGTGATCTACGCAAGAATAACTTCCTTGTGTGTTTATGCATTTCCCCTTGCAAGGGTAGCGCTTCGGATCATCACACTCGTCGATATCTGATCGATTGCAAAACAAGAAACCACAAATTGAATCGAAGGTCTGATCTATTTTTATTTTAGATTTGGGGAAAAACACAAATTGAATACCATCGCAGCCAATGTAGGGGTTGCCCTGATAGCCATCGGAGCAATTGCAACGGTATCCAGAGCCGTTGTCAGAATCATAACAATGGCTATTCGCTTTGCACGCATAATGAAGTTATTTATTTTTGTAGATTATGTTGGATGGAGAAAAACCAATTATGGTTTTAGACTTGGCTAAATTAAGAACAACTAGTACGATTCCCGCGCTATGGTGTGTTATATATATATATAGAGGGGTAAAGGTTCAAATGAAAATGGGGCTTAAAGTGAAAAATTCTCTTAAAGTGAAAATGGGTTTATTTCTCATGTTTGGGCCGCGGATCCTAATAGCCCGATCCGAACCCGTCTCTCTTTCTTCTTCGTCCTCCCGATTCTTTTTCGCTCCGATCAATCATTCGCTTCCGTCTTCATCCTCCAACATCTCATCTCAACCCCTCTGCGTCCGAGCTCTCCCGTCGACCTCTTCTCCCTCTTTTCTCGGTACCATCTCCTTGTCGCTCGTGACCTCCTGGTCGGGATGAAGAGGAAGCGGAGGAGGATGCACGAAGACGCCACCTAACCTTGGCGATCGGATCTAGGGATATCGATGCCGGACTCCGACCTTCGCCCTGCGACTAGCGATTGCAAAGAGATGAAATCAATGTCGATCAAATAAGTGAATTTCACTATCCCCAAATCAATTGATATGTTTCTGCTAATATTTTTGAATGAATGAAGGCTGATTTTTCCGAATCGATTGATATGTTTATGCTAGTGCTTTAATCTTTACTGCACACGGATCCCCGAAAACCCAAATCATGCATAAAAAACTACTTGATAGAATCATTGAAGCCTCTGGTATTTCAATAACATATCTTGAAACTAGACATGCCTACTAGGTGTTTGATAAAATGTCTAGTTCATGTTCTTTGTTGAAATTTGTTGTCATAGTTTTGAGATTACATTTAAGAGACTTGTCTAGAAAAAAACTTCAATCAGTTACCTCATACTATCATTAATCATCACAAATTGATGTCAAAATCCACATTCTTTTTCTTTGAGTGATAAACTGTAACAATGTATTTTAATCTTAGGTCTTCTCTTGATAATATTATGTTTCTAATTTAGTATTTCCCTTTCCTGTTTATTACAGAATCGACGGTTGCTTTGTTGCGTCATTTAGATTGTTATATCTCAGCTTCTTCATTCCTAAGCAAACATTTTTATTTTTTTAATACTTTCATGTTACTTGAAATGCTGTTTGTTGATTGAGCATTATATTTTTCATGTTTCATGTAATGGCTCCAGGTGGATTTTGAGACAACAGTCGAAAGGGAGAAAAGTTGTTGAATAGATTCTCTATTGAAGAGCAAGGGAAATTCATGTTTTATGTGTTATTCAGGAGCTTGAGGGGATGTTTGAGTTTGATTGGAGGTCTCTTTTTGTAACGGCCCAAAATTATGATTTCCGGGTTACGTTTCAAGGGATAAAACCCCTTGTTCGGATCTTGCAATCCAGGTACGGGTCGAGGTTTTAAACTCATTTTAAGATTAGTAGAAAGAGGGATTTCAAACCCTACAAATCTCGAAGGGCCGTTGGGTACCCTTAACCTGTCCTAAGACTATGTCGCAGAATCCATTTCAAACGAAAGTAAAGCGGAAGCAAAGTAAAGATACAAGTGGGTGCCACGGCAGAGCCGGGTCAAAATATGATCAACCATTCAAATTCGAGCCGTAATTAAATTGGTGAAGTCGGAATCTCCACTCTCTCTTTCCGCCATGTTAGACTCAGCGGTCATGGACTCAAATCAGCATCAATAGTAGTAAGCATAACGGATACCTAAAAAAATTGATAGGGGGCGGGATCAGATCGATGCCCACTTTAGCTCTGCATCCCGACCCTAAGCACACATATACACTATACCTAATAAAGATGCTTCTAGATGCATGGCGGAATATTAACACACTAACATGCTCCTAAGATCAAGTGCATAATAATAATAAGGCCTTAGCACAGAATACCAAGTGGTATATCCCTCTCCTACCTCCACCCCCTTCCGATAGGGCGGAGACTGGCCAGCTCGTGAATGCATTCCATCATAATCGGGCGGCACGCATGCCTAACCCGCTCCACAATAAAGCCCGCAGGCATCTCATAATATAAGGAAGTTCATGACTCGATTGACTCAGGACGGGACCCGATGAGACTAGGTCGTCCTATAACCCTAGAATTGACTCTAGTTACTTCACAAATAACGGCCGTTCTGTTTACATCCACATAAAGAAATAGAATGCTCAACAGTCGATACAACCTAGCATGGTACTACATGGCATGCTGATCATGAATGCAAGCACCTAGTATATCATGCACCTAAAGCGGGGAATAACTCTATTCAATCTGAGTAAGCTCCGAAGAGACTTACCTGAAGATGCAGAACAACATGATAATACAAGCAAGGGCCCAAATGCAAGTCCAAATCAATCCAAAAGCAACACACACCTATCATTAAGCCATTTCCATAAGTCACCGGACCAACATTCATACGCACGAAACTCAAGTTCTCAACATGCTCAAAACCAACCGATAGTGAAACCGTTTTCCAAAACCTTTCCAATATGATCAACCTCAACCAAAAATCATTTCATTTCCAATCAAATCCATTGATAAAATCGTACCAACCATACTTTCCGAAATCACATTATTAAAATAATCCCGGCATGTTTATTTTCAAAATCATTATATAAATAGATTCTGACATTAAATCACCAAAACAATTCTATTTTCACAACCATTTTTATATATCAATAACAATAAATCATATCATAATTTCCAAATCACAAAATAAAACATCACAAAATACATATTCCAAATACTATTACTTTTAAAATAATTCAATATAAATAATAATTTTCAGAAATATAATTATCATAAAATTAGGTTAATAATGTAATAATAATAATCTGTCAAAAATTACTACCAGTCATAACATGTGCGATGAACACATACATCATATAATGAATATGTATAAGCTAAGGTGACAACTTAATAACAACAATAATAATAACCCCAACAACCCAACAGATGCAAAGGCCCATTCCAAAACCGGGCTCAACCCACCCGAGAGCCCAGCCTGAATGAAAAGAAGGACCCGAAAGAAATCCGGATCCAAAAATTCAGCCCATTTTCTCTTTTAAAAGTGAACCGGTTTTCTTTTATTTTAATACCTTGAACCGAACCAAAACAAAACAGTCACAACCGGACCAATTTTTGTTCATCTCCCTTCCAAATCTACTGTAATCGACGGGAGGAAGAAAAGGAGGGAGAGGAGGACCTCCCGCCGGCGACATTGCTCCGACCCTAACTCAACACAGATGAATGGACACAGGTGCGATTAAAAGGAGGAAAGAAAGACGAGCTCACCGAGGGCGTCGACTCGTCGAAAACATTCTATCGGAGCTCGATTCGACCTTGCCGGAGACCCGAACTGATTTTGCTTGGCCTGGGTCGAGAGAGGAGATCAGAAAGGTGGAATTTTACACCATTGTGGAGGGGAAGGAGAAGGGGAGAAGCTCACCCGGATCCATGGACGGAAAACAGAGGGAAGGAGAGAAGAAGGGCTCGGCGGAGGAGCTGCTGTCGGCTCCTGGTTGGCGCGCTCGGCTCGACGGCGTCGGCGCGGCTCGGAGCTTCCAGTGGCTCGGACAGGCGTCAGAGGATGAGGTGGTGTTAGGCGCTTTGGGGCTTCAAACGCGGAGAGCAGGGTGCTCTAGTTGGTGCTCGGCGGAGTGAACAGTGAAAGATGGAGGAGGGAGGTGGTCGGTGATGCTGGGCAACTGCAAGGGGGAGAAAAGGTTGTAGCTTTGGGAAGAAGAACAGATGGAGATGGTGAAATGAGGATAAGGGTTTCTTGGGTTTGAGTAAAGGAAACAATATAGAGCTGGGTTCCAATTAAAAGAGGACAAAGAGAGTCCTGGGCTGCATCCGGATAATAAGAGAGAGGGAGGGAGTGTTGTTGCTGCAATTTCAAACAAGGGTCCGCCTGGAACTTGCCAAATTTGGGGAAACAGAGGCTGTGAGGAGCGGACGTTGCAGTAGAGGCGTGCTCCGAGAAGAAGACAAAGGTAAGGAGTTGTGAATATCCAAAACGAATTCTCCAGATACCCATGAAATAAATCCCTACATCCGCTCTCTCGACTTTAACCCGACTCAAAAGATATAAAGCTTAAAATTTCAAATTTAAATCGAATTCTCGACTGAATCAAATAATAAAATTATATTATACTTTCAAATTTTAGAAAGCGAAAGCAAAAATAAATCTGAATGACCGTCCATTTAAAATAATTATATGCCGGATTCTTTTTTTTTTTTTTGACCTAAATCCCTTTTATTTTATTACTTATTAAAGTTTATTATTCAAAAATCCGAGCCTTTACATCATCCACCTCTGAAAACAAGTCTCGTCCCCGAGACTAAAACCAAAATAAAGTAGGGGATGAGGTTGAAATTGACGAGTCCAAGGACCATGCCTAAGGATCTTGTAATCATCTCGGTTGCGTCTTCCGGGATTCTCACAACATCTTAGTCACTGTCGTGACATCTCCAATTGGCCTTAACAAGTATGCGATAAGCGCCCCTATCACATCCTTGTTTCGACTTTTCGGAAGCACCACAACTCTAAAAGTTCTACAATAGCATCACTAGGTCTTAGCAAGCACCCTATAGGCGCCCCCATAAAATGCATGTATCCACTTCGTGAAGTATCATAGAGTTGCCCGGGTTTGAAAAGTTTCTAAAGGGATTCCGTAATTGAAAATAAAGATTAGCCTCGAAATCGTTGAAATTCTCGGTATCGTTCTTTCTTTTACAATCCAAGTTGGTCCTTTTTCAAAATCGTTCAGAATCTTCAAATCCACGTCTAATCAAGCAACCTTACACTAAAACAAGTCAAATCAAATCAAGATTTCGTCAAAATCTTCCAACCACCAGATCAATTTCTCGCATATCAACAATCAAATTCAGAAGCTGGGAGGTGGAATCATCCACCTCTAAGGGCTAATCCCATATTCTCTTCCTAGTTTCCAGATTATGCAATATCATTCACAACTCAACAAGTATATCATATGACAAGTCTCAAACATATGCCAGCACACTACCATAAGATCACATCAACGTCTCCACACCATACTAAAGGTCATAATATGCATCTATGCCAAAATCATAACACACATCTCGTTATCACACCAATGTCATAAAAGGTATGTCCTCATCATACTAGAAATGATAACAAGTGCATCGTTGAACCATCATAGCCAATCACGCAAGCACACAGGTCAAGAGATCAATGAGTTAGGTGTCAAGGAGTTAGTATGTCACTAAAAGCCAAATCTCAGTATCACATATCAACACCGAAATCTTAGTAGGATCAATCACAACAAGGAATTTCATTTAATGAACACATAACTCACATAGTTGTCCCATCCACGTTCTATCCAACATTGTCATAACAGGTTTATCATATCAACATTGGTATTGTACAGATAGTCATAGGGAATTTTTTTTTTTCATAAGGTCAGCGAACAAAACCATTGCCAACACACCAACATGACAAGGTCATCATATTAAGATTCAACAAAGGGAAATCAAGCTGTATATCAATCATCAAAATGTAAACAAGCTCAATAGACATCACCTTAACTCATCACAGTATCATATAACGATCATTTAGTAACCAGACACCATTATCTCATATATACAAGTCATATTCATCATTTACACATTCATAATCATGCTTACCACTACGTAATATAACATCATGCTCCCACATAGTAACAATTATTATCTCATAGTTCATATATCATATCACACACACCCTAACATGCTTATAAAACAATATAACATGATAGCAAAACATCAAAATATCATGATAACACTTGTCACTTCCAACTAGATTTCAATATTGCATATCAATCATGTAATATCATCCCATATCAGGTTCATCATGGTTGCTATCTAACATTATGACAACACATGTGAATAAATCATATAATCAAGAAAATCCTCACATCATACCAGTCAAAATAAAACGCCATCCTCGCTCACTCGATTCCAATTCCCAAGCCAAGAACAATCCTTATCTAGATTCACCAACATCAACTCAGTCGACACCCCCCAAAGAAATCCCAATTCATTCTGATACTCCAATCTCACCCCTCATTCCATCAAGCACTACCACACACTATCCACCTCTAAGAACTCAACTCCTATCTCTAACTTCACACATGAGCACCCTCTCATACTATGTCCTCTATACTCTCAAAAGCCATTCCCCACACTTCTCATACTACTTAAGACGTCACAAGCATCATACCCTGCCAAAATTTCTCTCTTGCGTCTTACCTCATAATACCATCGATCATCCTAACCGCCTAGAAGTCTTTTACCACTTATCAACCACTCCACAAGAGAACTCTCACCCACAAGTTCAAAGAAGAAGCAATCATGGACATTATTACACATAAGGACCACATCATATCAACTAGCATTTATAAACATAACATCATAGGTTCAACAATTCTCAGTTTACCATCATGCTCAATAATCATTGCAAACATCATGTATGAACATAATCAAGTCTAGCTAACATGTTGCATTATGACCCTATCAGATACAATTCAGGCTTCTTAGTATATGTAGTTCACATTTTACAAGGAAAAGAAGTTTAAACCACGCTTAGCAACTTAGAGTAGCAACACGTCAAGACATCATGGTACATGAGATCTATAAGTCATCAATCAAATCATCATAGACAACAAACAATAAGGCAGTAATCATTTCCAGGTCAGCACATCAACACGTAGATATCATTGTTAGGTTAGTGCACTATCATCACCAACAAATTCAGAAAGGATTAGCAATTTAAACGGACACCCTTTCTTGCAAGCCATATCGTACTCGGTAACTGCAATCCTCAAAACGTGTTTGTCCCACCATCATCGTCGATCCTGAGGCCCGTGGGTTATGGGCCCACGCTTCCGCCACACAGCTCTATCGTTATGCAACTTCCTTTCTCTTTCAAGTAGTCGCTCACCAAATATCAGAGAGGAGTCTAAGTTAGCAGAGATAGGGGAGTGACAAGGACGGGCAACCCAATGTTCACTTCGGAACCAAACATAGACCAAGGCTAAAGAACGACAAGACTAGAGACAAGACTTTGACCCGAGAATGACAACGATTGCCCCTATGAAAATCTATGAGGTTACAATTTGTGACAAGAAGCAAGGGTTCGTCTCAAGCAATCAACCATATCAACCCATACTAACATGTACCTATCTCGAAGATCAACGACATACATGTACATTCAAAAGACACATTCGAGTTCTACCTTGAGGGGCATGCGAGACAAGCTAACAGTCTATTGATTCATGAAAGCCATAATGCCTAGTAGTCTTAAGCGAGATATGCGGGATTTACCAAACAGAGCAAATATCACATATATGAGCAATGCACTAGCAGGGTATATATATCAACAATCAAGGTCAATGCATCATGATGAGGTTATCGTAACAATCCGACCTAATGTTATACGAGAACACATAAGAGCATCATAGTATCTATCACATACGGCAACCATGATCATATAATAAGTCAAGAATGGCATGCAATCAGACGAAGGGTCACATTCAGACAGCATAGGTCCTACAGGATGCTAGCGATACACGATGAGGCATGACATAGTTAAGAGTGGCCTAAGAGAACTCAGCATAAGGTTTACGAAGCATGTTTACGCAATGCAGTAAGTACGAAGAGTTACCATCTAGGAAGTCATATCGGAATTCATAAACCTTATAGGATAATACTAGCACATATCGAACATGAACTCATCAAGGCACTTCGACTAGACCTACCCTAACATTCCGATGTCATGTATATGCGAAAACACGATATAGCGTGGTGTGTGATCATGCGAAGTGTCAAGTCATATATTCATGTAAGCACGAGAGGGCATCATAAAGTAATAGGGAACACTACAGAGCGATGATCATGTAAACATGCTAGGACTAATAAGGGCGAATACAACATTTTAAGAGAATAGCAGAAGGGAAGAGTCACACTATCAAGGACATATCTCGAGAGGGAATCAACAATAATGTAGCCAAGGTACAAATCCGCACAACTCGCAACCAAGAGTCCTACGTGGTACTAATGACGCAATACAACATCTGATACATACATGCGCTTGATTGACTAACACAACGATACACAAGAGGCCACATTGACATAGTCCAGCGATACAAAAGCATGGGAGAAATGTAGCAGTGCATAATATAGGCCTACGTAACATGACAATATAAGCAGAATACGGGGGCATGTGTTCCAATTTAATAATACTAAATGGGACACGCATATATCAAGATATTACTTCGATATCATGGTCACAGATGGAACTACTAATTTAATCAAGCAAGGTCAAGGGAAACACTAACTAAAATGCTGAGGAGATCATCTTATGGGGCATTCGTACAAAGAGAAGCTTACCACACTATCATGGACCTAGCTTGAGAGAGAATCAGCAATAATGCAGGCAAGATATAATTCACACGAGTCACAACCAGGGATCCTACATGATACTAAAGGCCCAACATAACATACGACGCATGCATACACTAATCATGACGACATGCAAGAATTCAATTCAATCACATTCCAACAATACAGAAGCATGAGGAAGGTTTTTACGATGAATAACACGAGTCCAAGTATTGAGCAATATGACTAGAATACGAGAACATGAGTTCAAATCAACACATAACATGATAAAGCATGCATTCATCAAGACTCAAGTATACCACATATTCTCCATCCAACGCAAGTAATCACACAACAATTCAATTTGCAAAGCAACCAACGTTAATTAATCTGACGAATACAGAACATATGGGCATACTATAGATTATTGTCACAAAAGAAATAATAGTATCGACACATCATCATCCAGCATGCTAAGGCAATCATCTACAAGCATTCATACAAAGGGGAGTTGATCACCCTATCATGAACCTAATCAAGGAGGAAATAACAATCATGTAGGTTTATATCATGTGGTCCATGTTTCCAATCCATCATACGATCAATAGGCCAAGTAAACATGCTATAACAACATATAATCATGATAGAAAGCAAGGCATACCATGAGCAGCTTTTACTAATGATCATTTGCAAAGTACATGCAGGAAATTACAAGATTATATCATGCAATTCAGAGAAAGTCACCATTACAACCGGGCAGAGATTCCTAAGGCATCCATTGACTTTTCCCAACCGACTCATCACTCCTCTTTCCCGTGGGACTTTGGTACGACTCTTGTGGTAGGAAAACACTGGTTAATCATCATAAAAATCAAGAAAGACAGCCTCATAAACACCTTACTCTCGACTCAAAATGACATCAAGAACTACCTTCCAATACTCACTCAAACCACCTTTATATCCAGACATGTTTCCGACACAATGTGTTTACCGACCCAATTCCCCGTGGAAGACACTGACATCTAGGAGAAAGACTCGATAGAACATAGTTGAAGGGGCTGTTTCACACAAGCTGGACTTGACCATATAGAAATAAAGGTACTCCCGCTATCCCGTTTGCACAGGTAAGTCAATACACATATCATAGTTAAGGCATCCAAATCAGATCTCTAGCATAGCAAGCATTCAGCACAGAATCAGTTAATAACACTCATAATGATTTCTTTGGAGTCTCCCAACCCATCTGTAAAGAACAAGCTGATATTTTGCCTACCGTTCCCAACTACACCCAATAGGGGTGGTCTAGCGCCTTTACTACCCACTCGCGTCCCCGTTTGGTCGTTTTTTTCTCTTTTATTACAAGTCAAGTTCATTACTTAGTCCAATTTCGGTTAGGCATCTTAAGTTCATTTTGCCCTTCTTAAAATCCTTTCAAAAGTCCTTGAAATTCATGGGCGGTTTTTTAAAACACACACTCGACCCTTGCGTACCCGAATTGCACAACATCAGCTCTGATACCATCTTTGTAACGGCCCAAAATTATGATTTCCGGGTTACGTTTCAAGGGATAAAACCCCTTGTTCGGATCTTGCAATCCAGGTACGGGTCGAGGTTTTAAACTCATTTTAAGATTAGTAGAAAGAGGGATTTCAAACCCTACAAATCTCGAAGGGCCGTTGGGTACCCTTAACCTGTCCTAAGACTATGTCGCAGAATCCATTTCAAACGAAAGTAAAGCGGAAGCAAAGTAAAGATACAAGTGGGTGCCACGGCAGAGCCGGGTCAAAATATGATCAACCATTCAAATTCGAGCCGTAATTAAATTGGTGAAGTCGGAATCTCCACTCTCTCTTTCCGCCATGTTAGACTCAGCGGTCATGGACTCAAATCAGCATCAATAGTAGTAAGCATAACGGATACCTAAAAAAATTGATAGAGGGCGGGAATCAGATCGATGCCCACTTTAGCTCTACATCCCGACCCTAAGCACACATATACGCTATACCTAATAAAGATGCTTCTAGATGCATGGCGGAATATTAACACACTAACATGCTCCTAAGATCAAGTGCATAATAATAATAAGGCCTTAGCACAGAATACCAAGTGGTATATCCCTCTCCTACCTCCACCCCCTTCCGATAGGGTGGAGACTGGCCAGCTCGTGAATGCATTCCATCATAATCGGGCAGCACGCATGCCTAACCCGCTCCACAATAAAGCTCACAGGCATCTCATAATATAAGGAAGTTCATGACTCGATTGACTCAGGACGGAACCCGATGAGAGTAGGTCGTCCTATAACCCTAGCAATGACTCTAGTTACTTCACAGATAACGGCCGTTCTGTTTACATCCACATAAAGAAATAGAATGCTCAACAGTCGATGCAACCTAGCATGGTACTACATGGCATGCTGATCATGAATGCAAGCACCTAGTATATCATGCACCTAAAGCAGGGAATAGCTCTATTCAATCTGAGTAAGCTCCGAAGAGACTTACCTGAAGATGCAGAACAACAGGATAATACAAGCAAGGGCCCAAATGCAAGTCCAAATCAATCCAAAAGCAACACACACCTATCATTAAGCCATTTCCATAAGTCACCGGACCAACATTCATATGCACGAAACTCAAGTTCTCAACATGCTCAAAACCAACCGATAGTGAAACCGTTTTCCAAAACCTTTCCAATATGATCAACCTCAACCAAAAATCATTTCATTTCCAATCAAATCCATTGATAAAATCGTACCAACCATACTTTCCGAAATCACATTATTAAAACAATCCCGGCATGTTTATTTTCAAAATCATTATATAAATAGATTCTGACATTAAATCACCAAAACAATTCTATTTTCACAACCATGTTTATATATCAATAACAATAAATCATATCATAATTTCCAAATCACAAAATAAAACATCACAAAATACATATTCCAAATACTATTACTTTTAAAATAATTCAATATAAATAATAATTTTCAGAAATATAATTATCATAAAATTAGGTTAATAATGTAATAATAATAATCTGTCAAAAATTACTACCAGTCATAACATGTGCGATGAACACATACATCATATAATGAATATGTATAAGCTAAGGTGACAACTTAATAACAACAATAATAATAACCCCAACAACCCAACAGATGCAAAGGCCCATTCCAAAACCGGGCTCAACCCACCCGAGAGCCCAGCCTGAATGAAAAGAAGGACCCGAAAGAAATCCGGATCCAAAAATTCAGCCCATTTTCTCTTTTAAAAGTGAACCGGTTTTCTTTTATTTTAATACCTTGAACCGAACCAAAACAAAACAGTCAAAACCGGACCAATTTTTGTTCATCTCCCTTCCAAATCTACTGTAATCGACAGGAGGAAGAAAAGGAGGGAGAGGAGGACCTCCCGCCGGCGACATTGCTCCGACCCTAACTCAACACACATGAATGGACACAGGTGCGATTAAAAGGAGGAAAGAAAGACGAGCTCACCGAGGGCGTCGACTCGTCGGAAACATTCGATCGGAGCTCGATTCGACCTTGCCGGAGACCCGAACTGATTTTGCTTGGCCTGGGTCGAGAGAGGAGATCAGAAAGGTGGAATTTTACACCATTGTGGAGGGGAAGGAGAAGGGGAGAAGCTCACCCGGATCCATGGATGGAAAACAGAGGGGAGGAGAGAAGAAGGGCTCGACGGAGGAGTTGCTGTCGGCTCCTGGTTGGTGCGCTCGGTTCGACGGCGTCGGCGCGGCTCGGAGCTTCCACTGGCTCGGACAGGCGTCAGAGGATGAGGTGGTGTTAGGCGCTTTGGGGCTTCAAACGCGGAGAGCAGGGTGCTCTAGTTGGTGCTCGGCGGAGTGAACAGTGAAAGATGGAGGAGGGAGGTGGTCGGTGATGCTGGGCAACTGCAAGGGGGAGAAAAGGTTGTAGCTTTGGGAAGAAGAACAGATGGAGATGGTGAAATGAGGATAAGGGTTTCTTGGGTTTGAGTAAAGGAAACAATATAGAGCTGGGTTCCAATTAAAAGAGGACAAAGAGAGTCCTGGGCTGCATCCGGATAATAAGAGAGAGGGAGGGAGTGTTGTTGCTGCAATTTCAAACAAGGGTCCGCCTGGCACTTGCCAAATTTGGGGAAACAGAGGCTGTGAGGAGCGGACGTTGCAGTAGAGGCGTGCTCCGAGAAGAAGACAAAGGTAAGGAGTTGTGAATATCCAAAACGAATTCTCCAGATACCCATGAAATAAATCCCTACATCCGCTCTCTCGACTTTAACCCGACTCAAAAGATATAAAGCTTAAAATTTCAAATTTAAATCGAATTCTCGACTGAATCAAATAATAAAATTATATTATACTTTCAAATTTTAGAAAGCGAAAGCGAAAATAAATCTGAATGACCGTCCATTTAAAATAATTATATGCCGGATTCTTTTTTTTTTTTTGACCTAAATCCCTTTTATTTTATTACTTATTAAAGTTTATTATTCAAAAATCCGAGCCTTTACACTTTTTATGTGGTCTAGGTGCTCTTTTAGGTTGATTTGGTGATACAAATCTGATGGCCTTTTGGGGGCTGTTTTGTTGCTCTTGAGCTGCTGCTACTTTGTTTGGTTTGGGAGGCAATTGGTCCTTTTTTAATACTGATTTTAAGCTTTGTTTTCAGGGGTTTATGTGCAACAAGTTAGTTTCGAGTGGCTCCCTAAGGTATGTAGTGAATGCTTCTGTTTTGGGCATATTAGTAAACACTGTGCAACTGCAAAGGCAAAGAAATTCAGGAATTCAGCAGGGAGTTCTCATATATGGGTTCCGAGGAGGTCCGTTTCTGATCAGAAAGGGAAAGCATCAGATGGAAGTGTGGAAGAGCCTACAGAGCTTATGATTTTGTCTGTCATAGATGCAAGTGAATGCGGTGTAGCTGTTTGAGACAGAAATGGTGAGGCTCGGGCTAAGGAAGATACACTTAAGGCTAAGGCAGTAAAGATTGTGCCAGCTCAAGAGGGGAACTTAAATAATGGTGTTTCCTACGAGGCTTTCATTGAGTCTGTTTTTGCTAGATTTTTTTTCCTTTTTCATTCTCTCTTGGCATATGTTTACAACTAAGTTACCATGCTCCTTGATTCTTTCTTCCAGCTACTTCTAAAAAAATTATAATTGATTTCAAGCCTATTAGCTCAAATGGTAGAGAGATGTGCTCATGCACAAAGATGCGGGTTCAAACCCCGCATAGGCTGGTTCTCATTCATGAATAAGTTTATAAAGTGCAAGAATAAAATAATAAAGTGCATAACTAAGAAGATAAAGTGCAAGAATAAAATGTTGGTCTATGAAAAATAATATGGAGTGCATTAATAAGATTATAAAGTGCACAATTAAGATTATAAAGTGCATAAATAAAATAATAAAGTGTATGAATAATAATATGAAGTGCATGAATAAGATTATTAAGTGCACAATTAAGATTATAAAGTGCAAGAATAAATTGATACAGTGCAAGAATAAATGATGAAGTGTATGAATAATAATCAACAATTGGCTTTCAATTATGCATTTAGGTTTAATCGATGTGCCTATTCTGTGCTCCTCGGTTTTATTAGACGATTCAAATCTCTTAAAATCTCATCATATTCCGGCGAGGTATGTGTTATTGATGACACTTTCAACTGGCTTGCACTAAAGTGTAGATTGCACCATTGGTATCTAAAATTGCACAAAAATGTCTTATTTTTGCACTTAATATAGTTCAGATTGCGCATTCAGTAGCTCACTTGTTATTTACCCATTATTTGACATTTTGAAATCCACGAACAACTTTAACTAGGAGAACATCATTGGTTGTGAGGGTTTCTGCTTGGTTTATACGGCAACCTTGTCAAATGGAGCCCAAACGGGCAACCTTGGCTTAGATTAAAAAGTGCAAGGCTAATATTATAAAGTGCACAAATTAGATTAAAAATTGCAAGACTAATATTATATAATACACAAATTAGATTTTCATTTTAAGGAGAACCAAATTAGATTTTGGTTTGAATGTGCAATTTTAGTTTGAAAATGTGCAAATATAAAACTGAAAAGTGCAATTTTATAACTCAACTAATTTTTTTTTGCATCTACTATTATACAAAACGAAAGGAAAGGTACTCGGTTTCAATATGAAGTGCATGAATAAGATTATGAAGTGCACAATTAAGATTATAAAGTGCATAAATAAAATGACAAAGTACAAGAATAAAATAATGAAGTTTATGAATAATAATATGAAATACATGAATAAGATTACAAAGTGCACAATTAAGATTATTAAGTGCATAAATAAAATGATAAAGTGAAATAATTTCAAAGACATTATTAATGGCTTTGAAATTGAGCTTCTGGTTCATACTATAGAACTTTTGTACTGAATTAGAGGTTGGAGATACAATTGTGCATATTTAGAATACAAGTGTGCATACAACAATTACTAAAAAAGAGTGAAGGAATCTGACAGTTCTTATCTCAATTAATTTTGCAAAAATAAGATACAATTGTGCAGATTTAGAATATAATTATGCAGATATAGAATGCAAGTGTGCAAAAGTAAGATACAATTGTGCATATTTAGAATACAAGTGTCCATACAACAATTACTAAAAAAATAGTGAAGGAATCTGACAGATCTTATCTCAATTAATTTTGCAAAAATAAGATAAAATTGTGTAGATTTAGAATATAATTGTGCAGATTTAGAATGCAAGTGTGCAAAAGTAAGATACAATTGTACGATGAGCTAAAAAAATGTCTGTTTTCGATTAAAAAAAATCCATAAGTTCTTCTATAGAGCACCAATTCAAGTAGTTTCAAATCATAAACCTTTCTAAAAAGGTTGTCTACCTTTTCGTTCATAAATTTAGCCTAAAACAAGCCCTGAAATCCCTCTCGCCGCTGTTGTCATATGAAAGAGAGAAAAAAGTTCTTGGTCTCAATAAAAAAAACTTCGTAACTTCTTTCATAGACCACCAATTCACGTGGTTCCAAATCCTATAACTTTCTAAAAAGGTTCTCTATTTTTTCATTCATAAAAGTTGGCCTAAAATGAGCCATGGATTATTTTTACTTCTGTTGTCATATGAAGGAGAGAAAAAGTGTCCGGTTTTGATAAAAAAAAAATCATAACTTCTTCAATATAGCATCAGTTCGAATGATTTCAAGTCCCATGGTTTTCTAAAAAGGTTATCTACATTTTCCTTTATAAAATTTGGTTTGAAATGAACCATGAATTTTTTTTTATTGTTGCTGCTGTCATAACAAGGGGAGGAAAAAGTGCTCGGTTTTGATAATAAAATCCATAACTTCTTTCATAGAGCACCAATTCGAATGGTTTCAAGTTCCATGGTTTTCTAAAAAGGTTATCTACATTTTCTTTTATAAAATTTGGTTTCAAATGAACCGTGAATTTTTTTGTTGCTGCTGCTGTCATAAGAAGGGGAGGAAAAAGTGTTCGGTTTCGATAAAAAAATTTATAACTTCATCCATAGAGCACCGATTCGAGTGGTTTCAAATCCCGCAACTTTCTAAAAAGCTTATCTAGCTTTTCCTTGACAAAATTTGGCCTGAAATAGGCTCTGAATTTTTTTTTGCTGCTGCTGTCATACAGATTTATGAAAAAAATCAGATGTCAGATTTCTGTAAAAATCATATTTCTGAAAAAAATATATTTTAAAGATGTTTTAGTAAATGTTATTTTATAATACTTATGTGCATAGTTTTGGTGTCGTTTTCCTGTATTTTTAAATATGTTTTAGAAAATGTTATCTTTACACACTTGCTTTCTAAAATTGCACTAATATTATGTTATTTTTGCATCTTTGAATGTTATAGGGTAGGGTACAAATATTCAATGATGTTACAGCGGTGTTACAAGTGAGGATTATGCTAAAGATCATTGCCTTGTTTCTGCGAACCTTTCTGCATTTAAATCCGTTCTTGTATTTGCAAGTTCTTTATATGTTATAAAGATGCATACATGGAGGGTTGTTTAAGTGCATATACAAATAAGATACAATTCATAAATAAGATAATAAAATGAATAAATAATAATATAAAGTGCAAAAATAACATTAATAAATGTGCATTTTTGTGAGATAAAAATTTGAGTGCATAAATAAGATTATAATATCCAAATATAAGATTATAAAGTGCACAAATAGCAATAGGTTTGAAATGGTGTCCTAAGTCTTTATAATGTGTGTGTTGGTGCTTCAAGATGGTTTGGATCAGCAGCTTTGACTTCAAAAGCAATATCTTTCACCCTCAAGATTCATCTGAGCAGTATCAAACGAATCAAGTTTGGAATCTTTTGCTTGGAGTGCATGTTCATCCATATCATCTGAACAACCAAGTGTTGTCACAACAGAAGCACCGGAAGGTTCCAAAGTGGAATCTGCGTGAATTTTTGGCTTTGTGCACTTTATAATCATATGCATTTTACAATTTTGTTCATTCTTATGAATAGATGGATGCTGTTTTTAGCTTTGTGGTCCCTTAAATGGATGATGTACAAGGTTTAGAGAAAGCCTATATGGGATTTGAACCCACACCATGTATATGATAACACATTGCTCTTCCATTGATCTAATAGGCTTTAAAAGGTTGTACATACATTTGTGAGAAATTGCACCGGAATGAAAAGAAAATAAACTGATCATATATCTCCCCAATCAACTCCTCGACCAACACATGAATGAAACGAAATCTCATCAATTAGCTCAATCAACCAAGAACTTTCTTAGCAGCTCGATCCCTACTTCTAAGGCTTTAACAACCTTAAAGGCTTCTCCATGCAATTCAAGAATACTCTCATCTGGTGCAGCATATGATAGTGTCTCGTCTACAAAATATTAAAGAGAAAAACCATGCTCTCAGCTTCTATGAGATAAAGATTAGCAAGTGATATAGAATTTGGAATGTAAGCATGAAACTCGGTAGATAGTTAAATAAGAAAAGAAAAATACTCCTCCTGCAGATACTCCCTAAAGTAGACTAAATCAATTTTAAATGAAACTTTAGAAGCGGTAGAGTTGGCAGGACCATGGCATTTGAGGATAAAGTCACTGTAACTTCAAGTACTCAAAGACCCTTAATATAATCAGGTGGAAAAGGATACATGAGGTACATCAAGCTCCCCACTAAAAAAAAGGTACATCAAGTAGTTTACTTGTATCCTCAATGCACGTCGTTTTATTTGTTTGACATTGCACTACCACGGATATCACATGCTAGCAAGATGCCACAGATGCATCTCAGTAATGCCAACAGAATGTGTGACAGATGCAACAACCTCATCCTCTTTATGACCCCCTTCAACAACACTAACACTTTTGCTCAAGCTTCATGCACCCCACATTGGCAGTAACACTAACCCTTGATCATCTTATGTTCAATGGAAACAAGCTACAATTCATCATCCCTATTAAGTTGTCTAATACTCATTATATGATATGACAACCAAAATAACAATGTAACAAGAATTTACAATCACCCAATATTTGATACAGAAATGATTATAAAGCAATAAAAATTATAAGTTATAACTCTGCTGGTGTTTCAGGTTCGCACAAATTCGCATCAAAACAGCATCGCATAAGAGAAATTAATCAAAGAAAGGATCAAATTTGCTCCAAAATCCCGAAATTGAATGACGAAATTGGACCGACGGTGATCAAATAGTGGACATGAAGAAAACCTAATCGAAATGAGTTCCGAATCAAGTGAAGAATCCAATATGATCGATGAGAGGGACAGAGAGAGTTACCTGTGAAGTGATCTGTCTCTGAGAAGCAAAAGAAGGACTGCGATGGGCGCCATTACAGAAGTACCCATCCTTAGGGTTCATGACTACCTCAATTGGTCCATTCATATGGTTTTCTTCGAATGAGAAGTCCAGAGAGAGAGGAGGGATTGGGATTCGGTTAGGGTTTCAGCAGGCGGAGATGATGATGAGGGATTGGTGAAGTCGAAGAGGCTCGCTGCTGGCGGCCGGTGGGAGCCTGGGGACTCGGGAGGGAAGCTGGGAAGGAGGAAGGTCGGGTGGGTACTGGGTGTTTTGTTCAGCGTGTGAGCGGTTCAACCATTTTTGTTTCAAACCGGTCTGGTTCGGTTTTTTTAAAATCATATCCGCGTGCGATTTAGCACCCTAATGACTCAATTTTCACTTTAAGCTCTATTTTCATCTTAAGTCCCATTTTCACTTTAACCTCACCCTATATATATATATATAGGGAATGCATGGTTCAAATGTAAAATATCATCAGGGTGTAAAATTTGCTTAAGGTGTAAAATTCTCTAATGGGCCTAATTTTTTTAAGTAAATTGCTAATGTGCCTAATTTAATTAGTAGAATGTCTGCCCCCATGCCCACGCGTGTGCCCCCCTTCTCGGGCCAGTTTTTTTTTTCTTTTTCCCGTTTGTCCCAGGTTTTTTTTTTCGTGTTAACACTTTCTGTTGTGCAAGTATAACTTGATTTTGTGCACATCTAACATCTTGTTGTGCAAATATAACTTTATTTTGTACAGACATAATAATTCATTATGGGGTAAATAGGTAAATGTGCCTATTTCAATTATGAAAATTTATTATTGAAATATGTTTAATTTATGGATAAATAGGTTAATATGTCTAATTTTATGGGTAAATGCACTTTTTCCCGTTTTCGACACTTTTTGTTGTGCAAATATAAAGTGTATAAATAAAATGATAAAGTGCAAGAATAAAATCACGATGTGTATGAGTAATAATATAAAGTGCACAATTAAGGTTATTCTTAATGTGTCTTGAATCATTTTTCATCGGTGTCGCATCGGGGGGGTCCGAGGGGCGGACTTATCGTCTATTTGTTTTCAAGCATTTAACAATTTCAAATTAAAGTGCATAAATAAGATTAAAATGTGCAACTATAATATTATGTTGTGCAAATATAACATTATGATGTGCATATATAATAGGCTTTAAATTAAAGTGCATAAATAAGATTAAAATGTGCAAATATAATGTTATATTGTGCAAATATAACATTATGATGTGCATATATAATAAGCTTTTAAATTAAAGTGCATAAATAAGATTAAAATGTGCAAATATAACATTATGGTGTGCATATATAATAGGCTTTTAAATTAAAGTGCAAAAATAAGATTAAAATGTGCAAATATAATGCTATGTTGTGCAAATATAACGTTATGGTGTGCATATATAATAGGCTTTGAAATTAAAGTGCATAAATAAGATTAAAATGTGCAAACATAATGTTATGTTGTGCAAATATAACATTATGGTGTGCATACATAATAAACTTTTAAAATTAAAGTGCATAAATAAGATTAAAATGTGCATAATTAAGGTTAAAAAGTGCATAACTAAGATTATGATGTGCATGATTATCAATTTGCGATTGTTGCGCTCTTGTCTATTATGTAACCTATGTTATGTTGTGCAAATATAAAATTATGGTGTGCATACATAATAAGCTTTTAAAATTAAAGTGCATAAATAAGATTAAAATGTGCATAATTAAGGTTAAAAAGTGCATAACTAAGATTATGATGTGCATGATTGACAATTTGCGATTGTTGCGCTCTTGTCTATTATGTAACCTATGTGGGATTTGAACCCACATCTTTTTGCAAAAGCACATTGCTCTACCAATTGAGCTAATAGGCTAAATTATGATTTTCATGCTAAAATAGAAGAGCCTAATCTTGAATTTGGTAAATATAAAGCGGCCATTCGGGGTTCGAACCGGAGAAGAGCCTAATCGCCCTAAAGAATATCGCAATAAAATTCTAAAATCCAATTAGCTCATGATTCACAAACAATTTGACAATGCTATGAACATGAAATTAGCTCCAAATCAACCTAACATCACAACCATATCATCAATTTCAATCAATTTGGATGTTGGCAAAAAAACCCCAAATTATAAAATATATCGCAATAAAATTGTAAAATCCAATTATATCATGAGAATAAACAATTTGACAATGCTATGAACATGAAATTAGCTCCAAATCAACCCAACAACACAACCATATAATCAATTTCAGTCAATTTGGCTTTTGGCAAAAAAAAACCCAAATTCCGCTCCTAAATCAAACCCTAGGTTTTCAATTTCAATCTAAATCATTTAAACACTATCTTGTGCAAATATAATTTTAAATTGTGCAAATATAATATTATGTTGTGCGTTTATAAACCACGGAATAATTTTGTAATTCATTAAATTTAGATAAGGGCATATTTGGGAAGAAAGGGAAAATATGGGTCAAAATTGTAATTTCATCATCATCTTCCTCACATCGACCCAGTAACCCTCTCTTGAAGAGGTAAATATATAGCTGTGGTGGTGAAACCAAAAGTGTACAAAAGTGCATGACCATACAATGGGTCATGCGTAAGAGGGATGAAACTATACCCAAAAGTCCCCTCTATACCTCAAACACCTAAGCTCAAACCTACCTTCTACTTCTAGCATCCACAAGTAATCACAAAAACCCCAGAAACAGCATAACCGATCCTGGCTAACCATTAGTGGTACTCCACTTAATGGATAGCCGGGATCGACAACTAGCAATGATATGATGAGCACATCTAATTACATCAAATGGTTCTTGGCTAAAAACAAGCTTGTTCCGCGCTAGCCAGGTATAATAAATAAGAGCTTCAAATCAAAGAATTTTCATGTGGTAGACCTTCTTCTTACGGGCTTGCATCGGCGTGGCCACAAACTATCTAAGCCATTCCTCAATGGTGTCGAATCGACACGAGATACTAGCCCAGTCAAACACAAGCTGCTGAACTTCACTGATTTTCGAACAGCTAAACCACAAATGGGCGGACGTCTCCTCACCATTGTTACCTAAAGGACAAGCTGCAGCTGTATCCCCCAACCAATGTTTAGTGATATGTCCTGTTTGTAGCATATTCTTCAAAGCGAGCCAAGTGATAAAGCTCCACTTTTTACAAATAGGTTTCTTCCAAATAAGGCCACCCCAGTCCACTTCTTGGCCTCTCTGTCGCAACAGGTCATACAACTTAGCGCATGAAATACCCCCAGCCTCATTAAGCACTCCATTGATTGAGGGCAAGTGGGAGGAGGCAGGAGGATCCAAGGCCGAACGGAGTTCCTCCTTAATGCCGACCACTCCTTTCCAAAGCCACGTATCGTCTACACGAGGGCTAATCTCCCACACCTGGCCATTGCGTAGATGATTCTCGGCGCACCAACGCTGCCAAATTCCAGGTTTATGGAGTATAATGTCGCCCAACAACTTAGAAAAGATGCTCTTGTTCCATGTGTGACGATCCCGGATGCCTAAACCACCCTCCCGGATCGGTTTAGTCACCTCACTCCATGCAACTGATGTCTCTAAAGTAGCCATGTCTTTATGCATATTTTAGTTCCATATTCTATACACTTTGCATATTTCGGGTTGGGAATATGTCGAATTTATGTAGTTTATGTTTATTTGTCAGAAATGGAGATCTACATAAGTTTCTGTTTAATATTGCAGAATATGGAGCCATTTCGGGAGAAAACCAAGAAGCAAGGACGGGAGCCCAAAGTTACTCGATATCGACTTTATTTCATCGATATCGACAAAAGAGCCCAGACACTACATTGATCGAGGACCACCATGTCAAGAAGTTGAGAGACGAAGAACCCGACTCCAGCACTTTACTCGAGATCGAGCACTTTTCTCGAGATCGACTAAGCCTTGAAGACCATGCCCAGAGTCGAGGACACCCTGGTCAAGGATGTCGAGGAGTGCTGCCCGACCTAGCACCCGGACACCACAACTCGATGTCGAGAACTTTCCTTGATGTCGACAAAGCCGAAGCACCTGACCGAGCATGTCGAGAAGAGTTGCTCGACAACACCCGAAGGCCAAGAGGATGAGCCACCTCAACTCGAGATCGAGGACGCCCAAGGAGCCAGAGTCCGAGCACATCGAGGAAGAGTTAGCCGAGACGCCGAGCAGCTAAAGTCGATAACCACCCAACTCGAGATCGAGTAAGTTTACTCGAGATCAAGGAAATCTTCCGGAGACGCGTAACGCGGTTTGAGCTGTCCTAATCGGATTGAGATTGCTTGGAGCCGAAGATTGCCGAGTCTATCCGATTTTATCAAGATCTATCATGAAGGAGAAGATTTATCCACTTGAAGACTTTTAGATATAATTCCCTTTTTTAGATTTAATTATGTTGTTGCATTTATTTATCTTTAATGCTTTAGATATAGATTTAGATATAAGTAGAGATATTCTATCCTTGAATAGCAAGGATTAGAAGGCTATAAATAAAGCTAATGGGGCTGATTTTAGGATTCAATTCAATTCAGTAGGTAGAGAAGTAGTTCACAGAGACAGTTTAGGAGTTCGAAGGTTTTAGGGTTTTGGCATTCAACGAAAGTTGGATTCCCGGGATTGTAAAGGCTTTGAATTTAGTTTAATGCAAGTTTATTTCTTTTCAATGATGTCTGAGATTGCAATGAAGCGCGAGTAGTCCACCCACTTCAAGGGTTGGGGCGAGCCCGACGATAGCCATGCGCGGTTGAGGTAAAGATTCGACTTTTATCATGTTTTGAGCATCTGCTACTTGTTATGTGTTTATTACCCATCTAACGGAGGTCCATGCTAACAACTTGGATTGTAAACATAAAATCAATAGAGATAATTAGGGTTTCTTGAAAGAGTTGTCTAATTGTTGGAAAAGGCGAAAGCTTGATCCTTTGTTGCAATTCACATGATTATCTGTTTTATTCTTACCTTATGCATGCTTGGTTATCATTGTTGCAAACCCCAATCTTGGAAGTCTTTTACAGTTTATTTCGAAATCCCAAAGCACTTGTTTTAATTTTCTTTCGTTTTAGTTTCTGCCCTTCCTCGAGATCGACTAGCACTCCTCGATCTTGAGTTACTGATTCTCGATCCAGCATCGCCGTAGCTTTTGTGTGCAGGTGATCGACAAGAACCAACCTGACGTCGACAACCCTACTCGATCTCGAGTAAGCCTTTGTCGAGATCGACCAAAACTGCCGAGTTGTTGCTGCGTTGTTCGACTGTCCGATCTTCTGTCGAGTAACTGTACTTGAGATCTAGGACCCCTGTTGTCGACCACTTCTGTGAGATTTTTCCGCTGCCTAGGATCCGCTGACACGCTTCCTCGTGGATCGATCCTGACTTCCCGCTGCTGCATCAGGAGGAGGTCTTGTAATTATTTGCGTGGGCAGAATCTGGTTTGATTTATATTTTATATTTTAAACTCGATTTCCTCCTACAACAGCAACAAGGTGTCTCTTGCCCTCCAAGTTACCACTCCATAGAAAACGCCTCATCATTCCATCGATGGTATCAACAACACCTCGTGGGAGCAGGAGAGACTGGCTCCAGAAAGTGTTAATACCCATACAAACAGAGTTGATGTGTTGTAATCTCCCGGCATAAAAAAGTTTCCTGGAAGCCCATTTATTGATGACCTTGCTGATTTTGTTATACAACTCCCCGTATTCATGAATCTTAATTTTTCTGAAGCTAATTGGAGGACCCAAATATTTGATAGGTAGCGTGCCTCTCGCATAGCCAAGCTGATTGATTATCTAAGTAGCAACCGCCTCAGAACAACCGGCCACAAACACAGTACTCTTATCGACATTCACCCTCAGACCAGACAAGGCAAAGAAATCATCAAGACACTCCTTGATAATCGGAACAGACTGTACATCACCATGGCTGAAAATAAGTAAGTCATCAGCGCCTGACACTTGGGATGAAATTTGAAACTCGGTGCAACAGTAGCAACCTTCAATTTCCGGCTCAGAACCTCCATACACAATACGAACAGGTAAGGGGAAAGAGGATCCCCCTGCCCGAGACCCCTTTTCCCATGGAAGAAACCCTCCGGAGCGCCATTAATGAGGATGGAGAATGAAGGGGTTGAGACACACTCCATGATTAATTGGATGAGTTTCCCAGGGAAATTGAAATAATGAAGCGTTTCCCTAATAAAGTCCCAGCTCAAGAAGTCATATGCCTTTTGTAGGTCCACCTTGATTCTGCATCGTGGGGCGACTCGTTTTGTTCCATAGCCATAAACAATCTTCGTAGCAACAACCGAATTCTGAGCAATGGAATGACCGGGGATGAAAGCACCCTGGATGTCCGAGATAACGTCACCGAGCATGACCTTGATGCGCCCAGAGATGATCTTCGTAACAACCTTCAAAATCGTGTTACAACAGGAAATTGGCCTAAGATCCTTGACGAATGTTGGATTAGATACTTTCGGCAGGAGAGAAATGAAGGTGGCATTGAATTGCTTTAGAATCTTCCCATTGCGAAAGATTTCTCGAACTGCCTCACAAGTATCCACCCCTAAAATCTTCCATGCATCTTTAAAAAATTGGCTATCAAATCCGTCGGGTCCGGGAGACTTGTTAGCACCTATAGACCAAAGTTTCTGACGAACTTCTTCATAGCTAGGCATACATATCAGAGAATCAGTATGAGTGTCATCGAGAACAGCCCCTGGGAGAACATTCAAATCGCTGCTGATGCTCGGGGAGCCAGTACCCAACAAACCAGTGAAATAACTCAAAATATGAGCACGTATAGCATCCTCTTCTTCTAGTTTCTGACCAGCACTATCTCGCATGAACAGAATAGCATTCCTAGACTGCCTCTCTTTGACGCTTCTGTAAAAAAATCGATGAGGTCTCTTCACCCATTGTCAACCAATGAAACTTGGCTCTTTGAGCTGTTAAACTCATCAGACGAGCCACGTTCTGTCTCAGCATTCCCTCAGCAGCAACAATGTCTTCGACTAGCTGTGAATTATCTTTCTCAACCCGAATTCCGAGTTGAAGATCACACAAAGTATTTCTGTTCAGCTTTATCACGGTCTGATGTTCAGGAAATCTAGCTTTATCCCAAGGCTTGAGTGCATCTTTCACACTCTTGAGTTTCTTGGCAAGTTTGAATTGCTTAGAACCGACAACTTCCTCACTCCAAGCAGCCCGGATAAGAGCATCGAATTCTTTTTCCTTACCCCAAAAGTTTTTATATTTGAACGGGTATCTCCTCTTACAAGAATCATTTCTATGTAGGACTACAGATGGGGAATGATCCGAAACGAGGGGGGTATCAAAGAAAGCTTTCGTGTTTTCATAGCAGTCCATCCATTCTCCATTTACAAGCACTCTATCAAGTTCACGTTCTATCCTGTCATTCTCTTTCTGGTTATTGCTCCATGTCAGATCAACTCCTGTATAGGGAAGGTCACATATACCACAAAGCTCAAGAGCAGATTGTAATTCTATAAACTCATTCCCCTGACCTTTCTTTTGAGGCCATTTATCATCCATACTCAAAATATAGTTTAGATCCCATAACACCACCCATGGCGTGACAATCCGATCAGAAATATCCTTAAGATCCGTCCACAGAGAAACCCTGTCAGCCTTTTCATTATGGGCGTAAATGAAAGTAGCAACAAAATAGAATTTGTGGTCAGTAGACTCAACCAAACAATGAATATATTGCTCATTAATGGTCACAATATCAACCATAAAAACCTGAGGATTCCAGGTAAGCCAGATTCTACCTTTCACCTCTGAACTTCCATTCACACACACTTCCCAGCCCTTTATAAGTCGGCGCCTCACATCTTCAAAATTTTTCTCCACAAGTCTCATTTCCAACAACCCAATCATACTAATATCATTATCAAAACAATAACTAGTAATAATGTTATTCTTAACGGGATCTTTAATTCCCGCAATATTCCAAGATGCAATTTTTAGCTTATCCATCAAACCCCACAGAGTGAGTGCTACCCTCACTAATAGGAACTGCTGAGCTGTTGTTCAGACACACAGGTTGATACAATTCACCCTCATCTTGTATAGTACTGAGAACATTAAACATGGATTTAGAAATAGAGACTTCTCCCCCAAGATGTGCAACACCCTTTCCCTTATCAAATCTGGACGCTGAGTGGGGAGATTCACCTGAATTATTGCTAACCACATGGCTCCAGGTAGGTTCAGGAGAAACAACAGGCACCTCATGACAGATAATTAAGGGCAGAACCTTGCCTGATTCACCAGATTCAACATTGTTACCGTGGTTCCCCTTGACAGACCCAAGATCCTGACCATCTTGCACCACCCCATCTCAGACCGAAGTCTCAGGATAATTAACCCCAGCATCAATGAACTCCCCACAGGAGTTGACCACCCCCTACGAGACACCAGCACTCCCCACCTGTTTCTGTCTCCATACGAGTTTGTGCTTCTTCGGAGGGGCTATTTGCTTGGAAAATCCTGCATCAGAGTGCCCAAAACATTTGCAGAACAAACATCTCGAAGGCAACCATTCAAACACAACCTTCTGATTATATTTGGACCCATCGACATTTTCAATTTCAATAAAATCAATACCAGTTTCCTCTACTGATACCTCTACCAATATACGAGCATAGGAGATCATGTCACCCAAAGTCGTCTTCTCATCTAAGCACACAGGGTTCCCGATAGAGCAGCCCAGCCTACTGAGGGTCGTACAATTGAAGAAAGTAGGCTCTAGATCCGGAAGACATACCCAACTCGGTATACGATCAAAAGCATTCCACGAAATCTGCATACCAGGCCTCCATCTTTTCAAGATAAACGGTTTCGAGCCTTGAATATGCCAGGGACCATTGTTGAGAACCCATTCCTCCGTAACCCTCTCTGTAGAAACGACGGTTGCGTAGTGGACTTTGGCAAGCTCCCGGTGGTAGCCTAGGGCACGACGGAGCAAGGGGGAGGAAGATACGGGACCGTGGTGGCGTGGCGAGTCCGTTGGTGGCAATCGTTGGAGGCTTCGGTGGTGGGAAGGTGGTGGTCGAAGGAGGCAAATCGGCACTTCGGTGTTACTGGGCAAGGTGGAGTGGGTTGGCGATTCCGATGAGGATTCCGACTATTGCGAGGAGGAGAAGC
Organism: Persicaria tinctoria; assembly: GCA_037127255.1. Taxonomy (NCBI): domain Eukaryota; kingdom Viridiplantae; phylum Streptophyta; class Magnoliopsida; order Caryophyllales; family Polygonaceae; genus Persicaria; species Persicaria tinctoria. Next base: position 41,701,293 of record JBANSL010000020.1, read on the forward strand.
CGGATCCACGTCTGTCTTGTCGAATTGACCAATGCACGATGCTCAATTCCGACGATTGCGAGGCTTCCGACAATTACAAGGATTCCGCTGATTGCAAATATTCCGGGGATTGTGAAGAGGAGGATTCCGGCGATTGAGATGTTGTGTTAGTCCGATGCTCGATGCCCCGCCTCCTGCCATGCTCGATGCCACCGCCTCGCCTCCAGCGTCCTGCCATTTCCGTAGTTTCTGAGCGCATTGGCATGGGAGAGAAGAAGCCGTTCAGTTTTTTTAAACAACCCGGTTTGTTTTTTTTTTTTAAAAAAAGAGGGCACGTCCGGTTTAAAAAAAATTTACACCTTAAGCAATACATTTTAACTCTCTCTCTCTCTCTCTCTCTCTCTATACACACACACACAATTATTAATAAATGTTAATGATAACTCCACTCCCTTGATGAAAATCGGAATATGTTTCAAAGGCTTTGACAATTTGTTTCTGTCAAATGTCTTGAAGATTCTACAGTGTTGATGAAACACAAAACCTGTTCTATATGATATTATGTTCGAAATATTATTTTATGTTATTATATGCTTCCATTATATTATTTTATATAACTACCCTTTCAGGAAGTATTTTTCGAATATTATTTCCTTCCTTATGGTGCAATTTGAGAAGATTCAAATCGGAAAGATTATGGCCTTTGAAGTTTCCAAAGATAGAAGATCCAGCTCAAGCCATGATCTAGACTAGCCGTTGGTGAAGATCCTTAGGCGCCGATTTGTCTCAATATAAAGAAAAGGAAGATGAAGACAGAGTACACATTCATTGAACACGAGCTTTTCATACACTCCAAGCCTTCAAGAGAAATCTGTCTTCGTGTGCTCTCTGCTTGACCTAAGAGTCTGTTTTTTCATTTCAAAGCATTTGAGAGTTACACAGTGAGCTTATAGGATATATTCAGTTATAGTGTTATACTCGAGAGTTTGTAACTCAGGAAGTGAACACTAGGCGATTGATTCACTAAGTGTAAGAGGATTGTACTAGATAGCATAGAGAGTTGGGGTCTTCTAGATTGGTCTAGGACACCAAGGGAACGTGAGTTGACTAGATTGCAATTGTATAGAAGAGAGGCTTCTCGGTGAGCTATTAGGATCCTAAGTCTTGTGAATCAATAAAAGCCGGTTGAATTCTAGGGTTGTGGAAAAACCCTAGGCGGGGACGTAGGCCAAGTTCGTGCTAAACCTCGTAAATAATTCATCGAGTCCTTTATTTACTGCTTTACCTTATTTCCGCACTTGGTTCGATTGCTTAACTTTGTGATTCAGGTTTTCAGAGAAAATACTAAGTCTAATCTCAAAGGGTTTTGCACGTACTTCAAAAGTCTTGAGACTATCTGCGAAAAACCGGCATACTCTATTCAACCCCCCTTCTAGAGTATTTCTGTATTACTTTGTTTTACATTATCGAACCTTCAATTGGTATCAGAGCCTTACTCACTGCTTTTGATCTAACAATCTTGTGAGTTTTCGATCATGTCTGGTGAAGCAAGCGGAGGATTTGCACAGGGAAGGTCTACCAGCAGACCACCACTCTTTGTAGGAAACAACTTTGTCCACTGGAGATCTTTGATGAAGATGTTCATTATAGATCAAGATCTGAAACTTTGGAACATTATAGAGAATGGTCCGAAGATTCCAGAGAAAGACGGACCAAATGGAACCAAAGTCGCAAAGAAGGAGTCTGAATACATCCAAGCGGATCTTGAACTCGTCTCCAAAAACTACAGGGCTATTAACTTACTTTATTGTGGTCTAAGCACTGATGAGTTTAACCGTATTTCATCTTGTAGGTCAACTAAAGAGATTTGGGACAAGCTGGTCGTCACCTATGAGGGAACTAGTCAAGTGAAAGACACCAAGATCAGCATCTTCCTTCGAAAGTATGAGCTTTTCAAAATGAAGTCCGATGAGTCAATCAAGGCCATGTTCACACAATTCACTGAAATCACCAACAACCTTGACTCTCTCGGCAAGAGCTTTACAAACGTTGAGAAAGTAAGGAAGATACTAAGGTGTCTCCCAAAAGAAAAGTGGGGTCATAAAGTAACAGCCATAGAGGAAGCCCAAGACCTCACTACTCTGCCCCTTGATGACCTGCTTGGGGAACTGATCACACATGAGATGATCCTTAATGAAGGCGATGGAGAACTTCCAGCAAGCACTAAGAACTTGGCGCTCAAGTCTAAGAAGGATGAGCCTAAAGATGGATCTGATTCCGAAGATGAGGATGACGATGAGGATGATCCTTTTGATCTTATCACAAGAGGCCTTGCTCGAATTCTCAAAATGAAGAAGCAATTCAACAACAAGGATGGATCAGAGTCTTCTAAATTTCGAGGTAAGCCTCAATACAACAAGTATGATAAGAAGACTAAACCTTTGTCTTGTTTTGAATGTGGTGAAACATATCATCTTGTGAAGGATTGCCCTCAAAAGACAAAGAGCCAGTCCAAGAAGGGTGACAAATGGAAAAAGAAAGCCATGGTGGCAACTTGGAGCGATTCTGACTCTAACTCCGATGATGAAAAGGCCAATATCTGTCTTATAGCCTCAGAAGATGAATCCCACGATGAGAAACTTGAAGCAATTGTAAGAGAACTTATGGAAAGTCCAAAAGAGGTATTATCGGAATTCCTTTCTAATATGATTGCCAATGAAGAGAAACTTATTGCCCAGACAAACATTCTTATCAAGAGAACTATGGACCAGGAAAGAACTATTGAGGATCTGTCTATGAGGGTCAAAAGTCTTGAAGCTTCTTATTCAGGTCTTGACATTAAAAGTCAAGACGCTTGACTCAGAAAAATATGAACTCAAGCAAGATCTCTCCTTTCTAAGAAGTGAACATCATGACTTAGAGAACGAGAAGATCTCCCTGAATAATAAGATTCAAGACCAACAGACAGCCCTCATAAGTTTTACCAAATCCAAAGGCACTCTTGATGGGATGTTGGGTGAGCAACAAAGTTCTCTAAACAAAAGTGGTATTGGTTATGATACAAGGTTTTTAAAGAAGCAGCACATTACCACCTTTGTGAAGGCAAAACGAAGCAGAATCTCTCCTATATGTCACCACTGTGCTAGAAAGGGACATGTAAAAGAGAACTGCCCCTTTAGAAGAAAGGATCCATATATCATTCGCAATACATTTCCTGTTTATTTGAGAAAAGAACGGATAACACAAGTTTGGGTCCCAAAAGACACTATTTTACCAAATATGGTTTATCCCAATAATGGATCCAAATTTGCTTATTGGTCTAGCCACAAAGGTTGATGTTTGTTTTGCAGGAGATCACCAAGGTGAAGGAGCACAAATGGATTATTGATAGTGGATGCTCAAGGCATATGAGTGGGAAGAGTTCTCTCCTTCATGATCTAAAGGAGCAATCCACAGGAACAATCACTCTTGGTGACAAAGGAAAATGTGACATCGTTGATATTGGTAGCGTTGGGAGTGATTCCAACCATAGTATTAAAAATGTCTATCTTGTGAATGGTTTAAAGTATAATTTGCTTAGTGTTTCTCAATTATGTGATAGTGGCAACAATGTCAGATTTAACAAGAAAAGATGTCTATTATGCAGAGAAGATACATGTGAAGTTATACTGACTGCATATCGTTACAACAATATATACGCTGTAAATGCTGATCAAGTGGCACAAGGAAGCTTAACCTTTCTAAAGGCTTTGACGGACGATCCAAAGCTCGGGCATAGGAGACTCGGTCATGTGAGTCCACATACACTACAGAAGCTTGTGACCAAAGGGCTTGTAAGAGGGCTACATGAGATGGACTTCAAAGATATTGATATGTGCAATGCATGCACATGAGGTAAACAAACACGTAGCTCTTTCAAACCCAAAAAGGTTGTAAGTTCTTCTAGACCCCTTGAACTTTTACATATGGATTTATGTGGTCCTATGCGAGTCAAATCTCCCAATGGTAAAAAGTACATGCTAGTCGTTGTTGATGATTTTTCTAGATATACTTGGGTTGCATTTTTATAAGAAAAATCAGAGGCCTTATTTGAGTTTTCAAAACTTTGTAAGGAGTTGCAAACTTTAAGAAACGATCCCATAGTGTCAATTCGAAGTGATCATGGTAGGGAGTTTGATCAACTTCAGTTTGATTTATTTTGTGCTAAATATGGCATCTCCCATAACTTTTTTGCTCCCAGGACACCTCAACAAAACGGGGTTGTGGAACAAAAGAACCGCACCTTAGAGGATATGGCCAGGACTATGCTTTTAGAAAATGCATTACCTAAAACCTATTGGGCTGAAGCTGTTAACACAGCTAACTATATTTTGAATCGTTGTCTTATTCGTTCTATCTTAAAGAAAACTCCTTATGAACTTTTCAAAGGCCGCAAACCACTTATATCTTATTTTAAACCCTTTGGCTGTACTTGTTTTGTTCATAACAATGGAAAAGATAACCTTGAGAAATTTGATGCGCGTAGTGATGAAGGTATATTTCTTGGCTACTCCACAAGTAGCAAAGCTTATAGAATCTTCAATAGAAGGACCCAGTTAGTTGAAGAAAGTATACATGTTATATTTGATGAATGCAATGACGGTTCTTTGAGTGAAAGTGTTGCAGATATAGATCTTAACATCCATGCAGAGAACTAGGATGGTGATGATGCTGCTACCAAGAACACAGAGAAGAGGAATATGCAGGAACAAATTCTCAACACTGAAGAATTAGCCCAAGGTGTTGAAGATTTGTCCAAAGCCCTTGGTGCCCTTGATGAAAATCGGAATATGTTTCAAAGGCTTTGACAGTTTGTTTCTGTCAAAGGTCTTGAAGATTCTACAGTGTTGATGAAACACAAAACCTGTTCTATATGATATTATGTTCGAAATATTATTTTATGTTATTATATGCTTCAATTATATTATTTTATATAACTAACCTTTCAGGAAGTATTTTTCGAATATTATTTCCTTCCTTATGGTGCAATTTGAGAAGATTCAAATCAGAAAGATTATGGCCTTTGAAGTTTCCAAAGATAGAAGATCCAGCTCAAGCCATGATCTAGACTAGCCGTTGGTGAAGATCCTTAGGCGCTTATTTATCTCAATATAAAGAAAAGGAAGATGAATACAGAGTACACATTCATTGAACACGAGCTTTTCATACACTCCAAGCCTTGAAAAGAAATATGTTTTCGTGTGCTCTCTGCTTGCCTTAAGAGTCTGTTATTTCATTTCAAAGCATTTGAGAGTTACACAGTGAGCTTATAGGATATATTCAGTTATAGTGTTATACTCGAGAGTTTGTAACTCAGGAAGTGAACACTAGGCGATTGATTCACTAAGTGTAAGAGGATTGTACTAGATAACATAGAGAGGTGGGGCTCTTCTAGATTGGTCTAGGACTCCAAGGGAACGTGAGTTGACTAAATTGCAATGATATAGGAGAGAGGCTTCTCGGTGAGCTATTAGGATCCTAATTCTTGTGAATCAATAAAAGCCGGTTGAATCCTAGGGTTGTGAAAGAACCCTAGGCGGGGACGTAGGCCAAGTTCGTGCTGAACCTCGTAAACAATTCATCGAGTCCTTTATTTACTGCTTTACCTTATTTCCGCACTTGGTTCAATTGTTTAACTTTGTGATTCAGGTTTTCAGAGAAAAGACTAAGTCTAATTTCAAAGGGTTTTGCACGAGCTTCAAAAGTCTTGAGACTATCTGCGAAAAACCGGCATACTCTATTCAACCCCCCTTCTAGAGTATTTCTGTATTACTTTGTTTTACATTATCGAACCTTCAGTTAAGATAAAAACCATTCAAAAAATTTACAACAAATGTATCTTATAATTATCTCCGAACATTATTTTTTAAAAATCTTATGTAAAGTATAATACATAAATATATATATTTTAAATTACTCAGTAATAACAATATCAATATCATTATAACATTGTTTAAATGTGACGTGTCATAATCATTAGTTATATTCAACGTTTTGAATTAAGCCCAATAGTTAGTAAATAAATTTGAGGTAAGCCCAATAGTTATATTAGATTGAATTTAGTATTTTGAATTAATCTCAAATGCTCAATAGTTAGTAAAATTACTGGAAAAAAAAAGAATTAAAGGAAAAAGAAGAAAAAAAAGGAGAATCAAAGAAAAAATCAAAGGAAAATGGCAAAAGAATGATTGGCCAAGACTCCTAAAATGCATCTAAGATCGACACATCATCTTAAACTCTTCTAAATTAAGAGTTTACATAGAATAGATATAGATAGTTAGTAAATAAATTTGAAGTAAGCCCAATAGTTATATTAGATTGAATTCAATGTTTTGAATTAAGCCCAATAGTTAGTAAAATTAAAGAAAAAAGAGAATTAAAGGAAAAAGAAAAATAAATAAATAAAGAAAATCAAAGAAAAATGGCAAAAACATGATTGGTCAAGACTCATAAAATGCTTCTAAGATTGATGCATCACCTTAAACTCTTATAAATTAAGAGTTTATATATAGATATATAGATATAGATAGCTAATAAATTTAACGAAAAAAAAGAATTAAAGAAAAAAGAAGAAAAAAAAAGGAGAATTAAAGAAAATCAAAGAAAATGGAAAAAACAATGATTGGTCAAGACTACTAAAATGCCTCTAAGATTGACACTGTAATGGCCCAGGATTATGATTCCCGAGTTACGTTTCGAGGGATAAAACCCCTCGTTAGGATCTTGCGCTCCGAGTACAGGTTGAAGGTTTGAAACCGAAGATTTGTAGTTTAAAGCGGGATTTTGCACCCAAATTCGTAAGGTCCGTTGGAGACCCCGGGGTAAACCCCTATGCCTGTCCTAAGTCTACAATGCGGAAAATCCATTTAGTCATGCAACCAACATAAGTGAAGTTAAAGCAAAATACAATCCTGAAGGTGCCACGGCAGAGCCGGGTCAACACAACGTAAAAGAGTATAAAAGAGAGGGAGTCTAGTGGTCTCTCGAGCTCTCAATCTAACGCCAAAAGTCTGAACCCGCCAAGCATCCATATAAGCAAAGACAGCGGCTAGTGGTTACCTGAATCTAAAAAAAATGAGGAGGATCTGGGTCAATCATCAGGCCACTCATGCGCGTGTGTAAACACACTCTGAGAGGCATATAATAAGCATCATATTCCTAAGATGAAATGCGTAATGTAAGGCGGAACTTAAACAGACAAGCATACGAATAATTAAGTGCGGACATAAATAAAGAGGCGTGCAATTACAAGAAATGCCAAATAGCATGTCCCTCTAGGCTCATAAGGAATCCTCTAGCAACTCCCTTCAAAGGGAACTACCTCACCCACGGTGCAGGCCGTCCCTACGTAAGGAGCCTACTAACTATGAAGGGAAGGCAAACAACGACACCCATATAAGGCCTAATGCTCTAAGAGTCCTATGACGACTTATTACCAAAAAGCCTACCTCACCCATCAAGTGCAAGCAACTTTCTATAATAAGCCCCACTAAGATGACAAGAATAGAGAAAAAGGTCACATCCAATAAACACCTATAACGGCCGTTTTCTAGCAAAGACATATAGCAAGTCATATGGTTTCCATTTTAGATCCTAAGCGTGATTCTAAGTCGTATGGTGCATGAACACTAGCCTACTATATAACACCCAGTGCATAGAGCGCCCATCATGAGTAAGTTCAAAGAACTTACCTGGAGAAGCGCAGAATCCAAGCAATATAACAATCAAGCAAATCCAGGCAGATCAGAGATCACCTAGTAATCCCATAAATAACATAATCAGTCTAAGTCTAATTTATGCAAGGCACACAAGTCACATATGAAACATATAAGATATACATAAATATGATAACTCGACTGTCACATCATTATTAACATTATCATCTCGTCTTCAGTTCTCGTCTCGTATCATCATATCTCATAAATTAACATCTTTTTCAATTCAATCATAACATCATCCTCATCAGCTCATGACAACCTCCATACCATACTTAGCCAATTTCACATATTTCTATTTCATACTCATACTTTTCATAAATATATATATCATTGTCATCATCGGTAACCAATATTTACCCCCTATAATAAATCATCACAAGTCATGCTATTAGTCACACATATCATGCCGTTAGTCAAACGATTATATTATCATGCTGGTTAGTCATCGAATAAGTCTTACTCTTAGGTTAGTTTCAAAACCATTTCAAATCCGAATTAAACAGTTAAGAATTCCGACCCTTGAAAATACTCCCTAAATTCCTTTTTCAATTATTTATTAATCGTTCCCGACCTTGAAATTCATTTTCCAAATTCTCTTCTAAACCGACAAGTCCAAATAATTTATGTTAAATCCCAAATATTATTATAGATATCATATTTTAAAACACCATTTAATAAACACCCTTATAGAATATTTCTAAATCCTTTATGAAATAATTCATACCCATTTGTATTCGATAAAACCAACCCTTTATAAATCTCCCAAAATAATATTTTATCCTTTAAATCCTCAAGTATTATATAATAATTTAAATACCGCTAATTAGTTAAATAATAAACGGATAACCCGAACCGAACCCAAAAAAAATATATAAATCCCCAACCGGTTAATCAAACAACTAAAATAATATAATGAAAAGGCAAAGGGCCCACATGTCTCTTCTTCCTCCTTTGCATCAAACGGGGACTCCCGCCGGCTTGCCGATGAAGATCGACGCCGCGCCGCCTCATCGCCTAGCCGGCCCGGACTCGCCCAGCTCGGCCCTCGCTACCTCCTCTCCTCGCTCATCCTCGCCAGCTCCCTCACACCGGCTCTCGTACACCCTCGCGACCCTCTCTCGTGCTCCCGATCTCTCGCCCGCCCTCGCCGACCTTGAGCTCGCCGGAGCTCTCGAGCTCTCCCGACTCCCCACACTGAGCTCTCAAATACCTCCCCCCCGACTAGCCTAAGCGACAAGGATTCAAGAATCTAACGAGGAACGAAAGAAAAGATCGGGAGCTCACCGAGGTGGTTCGCGACTTCGGAGCTCACGATCAGAGGTTTGGGCGCCGTCGGAGGCTTGTGATGGCTCGTCGGACCTGCTTTGGGCATGGGTGAGCATGATGGTGAAGTCCGAGGGTGATTTCGATAAAAAACGAGTGAAAACGTCTTACCGGAAGATTGTTCGCACTCGAACGGGGCGATGGACTTCGGTGGCTTGTCGGCGGCGCTGGTGGGTTGTGAATGGTGAATGACGGGGGTAAGGGGTGGGTTGAATTTGAAGGGTAAGGTGAGGGAGTTGGTGAGACTAGTGTGTTAAATTGGTTAAACAATACACGAAAATAAATCCCGAATACGCAAATTTTGAATACCGTAATTAGTTTTCGAATGTTAGTTTCCTCAAATTTCGCTTTCTCGATCGATTAGATTTTTAAAACCGGAAAATATATCGTTATCCAAATTTATTTTAAGTTCTCGAGGTGAAAGGATGAAATCGATCGTCAAAATTTTAAATTCAGGTCGGAATCCTCTCTACGAGTTTTTTAAACCGATTAAATTTCATTTTTAGTTCTCTTTTTCCGAAAAATTAGGATTTGAAAATCCGAGCCTTTACAGACACATCATCTTAAACTCTTCTAAATTAAGAGTTTATATAGAATATAAATAGTTAGGAAAAAAATTGAGGTAAGCCCAATAGTTATATTAGATTGAATTCAATGTTTTGAATTAAGCTCCAATGCTCAATAGTTAGTAAAATTAAAGGAAAAAGAAGAAAAAATGACAATTAAAGAAAATCAAAGAAAAATGGCAAAAGAATGATTGGTCAAGACTGTTAAAATGCCTCTAAGATTGACACATCATCTTAAACTCTTCTAAATTAAGATTTTATATAGATGTATAGATATAGATAGTTAGTAAAATTAAAGAAAAAAGAGAATTAATGGAACAAGAATAAAAAAAAAGGGAGAATTAAAGAAAATCAAAGAAAAATGGCAAAAAAAAAAAAAGATTGGTCAAGACTCCTAAAATGCCTATAAGATTGACAAATCATCTTAAACTCTTCTAAATTAAGAGTTTATATTCAATGTTTTGAATTAAGCTCAAATGCTCAATAGTTAGTAAAATTAAAGGAAAAAGAAGAAAAAATGATAATTAAATAAAATCAAAGAAAAATGGCAAAAGAATGATTGGTAAAGACTCCTAAAATGCCTCTAAGATTGACATATCATCTTAAACTCTTCTAAATTAAGAGTTTATATAGATATAGATAGTTAGTAAAATTAAAGAAAAAAAATAGAATTAAAGGAAAATGAATAAAAAAAAAGATAATTAAAGAAGATCAAAGAAAAATGGCAAAAAAAAAAGATTGGTCAAGACTCATAAAATGCCTCTAAGATTGACACATCATCATAAACTCTTCTAAATTAAGAGTTTATATAGATATAGATAGATATATAGATATAGATAGTTAGTAAAATGAAAGAAAAAAAAAGAATTAAAGGGGAAAAAAAGAGAATTAAAGAAAATCAAAGAAAAATGGCAAAAAAAATAATTGTTCAAGACGCCTATAAGATTGACACATTATCTTAAACTCTTCTAATTTAAGATTTTATGCTCAATAGTTAGTAAAATTAAAGAAAAAAGAGAATTAAAGGAAAAAAGAAAAAAAGGAGAATTAAAGAAAATCAAAGAAAAATGGCAAAAAAATGATTGGTCAAGACTCCTAAAATGCATCTAAGATTGACAAATCATTTAAAACTCTTCTAAATTAACAGTTTATATAGATATATAGATGATTGTTTTGGGTCCATTCTCAACTGCAGCGAAGACGTACATGTATGGAGGAATGCAAGAATTTGGGACTAATTTTTCTAGCGTATTTAAAGAGCGGAAAAGACTAGAATGGTCTAAGGGAATGGATATCAGCTTCAAAATCTTTTGCTCTTGTTTGAGTTAGGTCAAAGCCATGAATGTTGCTGACTCTGATGAAGAGATTCAGGGAGAGATCGGTTAGCTCTGGGGAAGGACTTGAGTGATGCAGACTATGATGTTCTGGGTGAAGCTTGTGAAATTGAGGCTAGAAAAGGGGTGGATTGTGATGAGGAAGAGGTAGGAAGTGATGGGTAGGAAGACGATTACGATCCTGATTATCTGCAATTCTGCAACATGCAAAGCCTTGGGGGACGGCTTAATTATGTGCTTGAACTTTCTATAGGAAAGGACATTAAGATTGTCAAGTATGAAGACGAAGATGAGTCCCCATCATCTGATGAGCGCAAGAGAAAGATATTTTTCTCTTGTTTGAGTTCTGTCAAAGACAGCAAACAATGCTAGTGGATGAAGTACGTATGCGCCTTATATCTTGCAAAATCAGCAAAAAGTTCATTTTTTTCATCACTTGCTTAAGTATGTTTGCTAACATAAATGGCATCTAAAGATTCCATTGAAGAGTTGGCATAAAGATTGGATCGGATTATGTATGTCAATGGTAGGACAAATGAATTGTATATTTTGGTGTTATAAGTTTACACCAACACGTAGCTGGAGAAACGATGTTCTGTGTTTGTTGTGTTATGCGAGAAATGGGCCCGGCCATCTAGATGATCACATCCGCTTGGCGTGGACAATATATTGTATCTCGAAAATGTAGACGAAGTATGAGCCCAACTAAATAGTTATTTGCACAACATAAATAAGAGTCATATGGTTAATCTTATCCTGCCAAAAAAACATATGGTTTATCTTATCTTCGAACAAATCATTCCTTTGAAACAATCCTCTTACACATTGATGCGGGACCATCCAAGACACCTCATGACATACCTATCTTACTTGGGGATGGACCTATGACTCGAGCTCGTGAGAATGATGTCATCCTCAAGAGGAAGAAAAAGGCTCCACCATGGGATAAGGTTCAAATGTGCAAACTTTATCCTCTTGACGTTTTTAGATTCGTTCAGCAGATTTGACAGCTTTTTGACATCTCAGTAAAATGGGTTGTTCGGAGTCCATATTTATCGGATTGGGTCGTTCTATACCTTGTTGGAACGAGGAAGAAAATATCTACAATTTTTCTGTTTAAGGTTTTTCCAGATTCGACCTAAAGCTTGGCCGAAAATCACTATCTTTGCAGCTGTCACTGTTTATACGAAATTCTACTAAGTGTTGGAACTTCCTTTTGTTACTATTTTTAAAGACCTTCTTTACTTAAGTTATTTTAGGTAATTTTAGGGATTTATTTTAATTTCTCTTTTATTTGTTATTTTCATTAAAAAATCAGCTTTAGAATTTATATTAGACGGCCAATTCCCATTGTTCAGAAAGCACGTACAATTCTATTGAAGAAAACTCTCTTTCTCTTTTCTGTGAAACACATTGAGTGCAAGTCGATCGATTCATAGATAGGCTCATCGATTGCAAAATTAGTTTTGTTTCCTCTTGGTTTGCCTTGAGTTTGTCAATCTCGCAAGGTTTGGTAATCCCTGGTATCCACGAGCCCCATCCTTGTGCCTCCAAGTTGTCCGTTTGGTTGTTTAGGGTTGTAGAGGCGGGTTATATAGTCATTGGTGTTAGTTCCTACCTTCTACGGAAGCATGGGGTCTTCATCTTGTTCTATAAAGACCGTTTCACTAATCTATTGAGTCTTTCAATTCTATTTCGAGTCTTGTTTTTTCCATTACAGCCGCATATTTCTTGTTCTTGCTGCGTTCTTGAGTCTTTCTTGAGTTCTTGATTGAATCTTGATCGAGTTCTTGAGTTCTTGCATTGTTCTTGTTCAATTCTGGAATTTGTGTCTTGATTGTCGAAGATCGGGCCATCCTACGGCTTAGATTACTCTAAAAAGCTAAACATTACAAGATACACCAACCTCATTTGGCACATTATTTTTCTTGATTTTCTCCCACTTGTCTATAAGACTTTTCTTATAGCTCTCCAACATCTTGGATGGGTGTTACATTTAAGCTTTTCCATTGCCATTCTAAATTTCTAATACTATATTTAGTTGTTGGTTTTGAGGCTCGGTTATCGTATAGGGTTTGGGTATCTTTTGTGCGATTTCAAGGCTCTCCGTGACTCCGTCCAGTGCAAGTCCCTTCACTTCCGTTACATCTAAGTTTGTTTCTTCAATCTGATTTTATTGTTGATTCATTTTCTACTGGCTTTTCTGATCACTTCCTCAAATTAGGGCATATTTTAAACTAGGTGTCTGAGTCTACAACCTCTGCTTCTCCATTGAACAGGTGCTTCTTCTTCTCCTTTTATCATTATCCTCACCCAGTTCTTCTTTCCCTCCATTGATTTCTAGGTCTTGTGTTTTCCACATCTATGAAAAGGGAACCACCTATGAATCTTTTCGGATATAGGGTTTTTTTTATTTTGGGTGCTATGTCTTCTTATTTGGTTTTCGATTTTTTTATCCAAGTTTCTATTCGATTTTGGTTGTCTTTTCCTCATCTATTCGGATCTTGTGTCCTGCCCTCGAATGTATTAGGTTTCGACAATGTTACTAACTTCTGAGAATTCTAGTTCTATACAATTTTTGTGCTTTATGAGATAGTTTATGTTATTGGGGGTATGTCAGGGCATGAAGACTTAAGATCAAGGCAGATGATTACAGAGGGCTCGTATTATAGAAAGGGCATTGCCTTCAACAAGCAACATGGAGGAGGTAATGGTGAGGGGTTTATTCCGAATGGTAAGTTGATAAGGTTTCTAAGGGGTTGAGCGACTCTTAAGAGATTCGACGAGTGTGGTTGAGCATCGAGAAAGCCATGAATGTTGCTCAATTTGATGAAGAGATTCAACACTACTAGAAAACACTGTCATAACCATGCTTTTAGCCACGCCTTTAGCCACCAACTTGCCCTCGAATAAGCTTAGCCTCAAATTTAGGCATGAAATATACCTCAAATATAAAATCATGTCGAAAAAGAGCTTGGCGAATCTTAGCCACTAAATTTAGACACGACAATATTGTTTCGAAGCTACTCGGCCAGAAATATAGATTGGGGGTACATTTGAAGCTATCTACCGTCGCATTATTTTGTGGCTAAATATGTGGCTATTAGCTATACATTACTTTGTTGCAATATCCATGGGTGCGTGGGTGGGTGATGGCAACATATTTCTACGTGGCTAACATCGAGGAAAATAGCCTCAACTGTTTCGAGGAAAATATGTTGCAAGTTAAGCTAACATTTTTTTAAGGTAAAGTTGAGGCTAATTATTTGAGGGCATTTTCGAGGGTATTGTAACCACAATGGAAATAGACTCGAACATTAACCTCTTTTATTTGATGACTTTTTAATGGCTAAATTTGAGGTTATTTTCAACAGATTATAATGGTCCAAATTTTTACCAAATTTAGGCCTGATAAATATTTCAACCAACATATTTACTTATCAAGAGGCAAAAAAAAAAAAACATAATCTAAACAACAAGCAGACATACTAAATATATACTATATATTACTTAAAGCACAAATTAAGTTCAACAAGGAACAAAACAAACCACAAGCAAAAGATGCACAAAGTAGAAAGTGTTTAGTGCACCACATGCCAGATATGTTGTTTCAAAAATCACCTAGTCCAAAAGGTTGTGCCAACAGCTTGTGAGAATGGTGTGTGCTGAGTTGTGCTAGGTTGTGCTAAAAGGTTGCTCTAAGTGTCAGCAACAAACATATATGGAGCAGGACCTAATTCCAGAAGAGGGGTGGAAGCCAAGGGAATGATTGATTGGTTGTCCAACAATTATCGAAGTAAATTTCGTTGTTCTTGCATGAACTCCTGCAATGATGCCCTTACCTCAACTTGCAATGTAACATGTGACGACTTCATCTCATTTCGAATATCTTTTATCTCGTTCTTGAGAGGCCCAACCCTGGTGCTAATTGAATTGACATTGTTGATAGTAGCAACCATGCCGGTGCGAATTAGTGTTATCCCTGCCTCACCCAGCCCAAATGGTTTACCATTATTGACCTCTTTACATGCTTTGATCCACAATTCAGTTCCAATAGTGCTAGTGATTTACTCATGAGATGCACCTTCAACTTATTCATTAATAGGAGTAATTTGAGTGGCAAGACGATCAAATTCCTCCTAAAGAAAAAAAGGTAAACCATGATCATCAAGAGCATAACCCACAACATCCCAACATCACAATAGATTCAACAAATGAAAATAATTCAATAAAATAATTCCAGTTCAAATCAAACAATTCAATAGTTTTGTTCAGATCAAACAATCCATTAGTTAAGTTGAAACCTCCACTACATCAAATTGAGGTAAGTCAATCAGTGTATATCAACATATTTAAGTAAAGAGCTTCGGTCAACACAAGCATAAACTAATTCAAATAAAGAAAGTGAAACAAGTCAGGACAACTGATCATAAAATATGTTGACTAGATTGAGTTGAATGACATACCAAAAATAGATAATAGCACAAAACCAATCAAATTACCTTTACCTAGCCAAATTTATCACAAACCCCTCAAATGGGAAAATATCTACCAAAGAACCAATATATTTATAAATAACTACTTACTACAATTGCAGCTGGTTGTGTCCCTGTCCAAATGCCATCTTCAGCCTGCCACAATTGTCCCACAATATTTGAAACCATTGATTTTTTTTCCAGTGTCTTTCTCCTACATTTACAAGGTATAATTTGTATAAGGAAAAAAATGAAATTGAAACTACAATTAGTATACATATATATATAATTGCATTGCTGATTACATAGTAACTTTTTAAACTTTAATTACTTTCAACTATAAAGTTCTAATTATGATTGTAAATGGCACTTACAATATGTTCCACCCATTTGGTCAAGCTGTGAGAACCCCCTTTAAATGCTCCCGCTGCTTTTGCCTTTTCTAAAGCCCTATTCTTTTTGTTCACCTTGGATTGGTTGAGTAATTTAGGGTCGGTTTTCCTTAAATGCTCTATGCATTTCCATTGATCCTCACTAGTAAATGATGGTCTTGTCTTTTTTTCCCGGTGAACCTTGAAGATGTTGTGAATGTGCTTGCCAGCTTGGTGGATAAAAGTCTTCCTCATTGTCTCTCTCGGTACATTCCATTCAAAGCATTTCTGCATCGTCAAAGTGGAAAAGAAATATCAATTCTCACCACATCATTAATGGAGTGCAGTAACCACTTAAACATACTTATAGCATTCGAAATACTAAAAAATTTAACATACTAAAGACTTTAATACTTGAACACCTTAAAAGGTGGGTAGAGATTCTAAATTTTTACCTCAAATTCCTTAAACCATAGATCCGTAGCATTTGAAGGCACTTTAGAAACTCTGTCAATGGACTCCACACAACCGAAGGAAGAAGCTCCTTGAAAGCAATTTACAAAAGTCGTTGCATGAACACGTGACAATCATGACTCTTCATCCCAAACAGTCTTCCTTCTTCCAACTGCACACATCAACTATTATTAGAGACATAACCATCCGGGAACCTCAAACTCCTCAACCACTTCAGAAGCTCTATCTTTTTTTCCCTAGTTAAGGTGTATATTGCCTTTGGTTTTGGACCACTGTAATTTTCAGGTACCTGAAGATCTGGACGCTTACAATATAACCCAAGGTCCATCCTTGAGCTCAATTTGTCCTTTGTCTTCCCCTTCACATACATCAAAGTGTTAATGACATTATCAAATACATTTTTCTCGATATGCATGACATCAAGGTTGTGACGAAGTAGATGATATCTCCAATAAGGAAGCTTCTAGAAAATACTCTGCTTTGTGAACTTATGAGAACCACCATAACCATCCGGATTCTTACAAGGTGATTCCATGGAACTCGGAAAATGTTGAACAATCTCCCATATGTCATGGCCAGAAAAATAAGAAATAGGAGGTTTCTTCTCAACGTACCCACTATAAAAGTTATTCGTGTCCTTCCTAAATGGGTGGTTCTCGGGCAAGAAGCTTCTATGACAATCAAACCATGAAGTCTTTCTTCCATGTTTTAATCGAAAGGCATCTGTCTCATCCATAGAGTGAGGACATGCACAATTTCCAGTAGTACTCCACCCAAACAACATCTCATACGCTCGGAAGTCATTCACTGTCCACATTAGACTTGCATACATCATAAAGTGTGTTTTTGTGGAGATATCAAAGGTTTAAACACCCTTGTAACACAACACGAGCAACTCATCAATCAAAGGTTGCAAACAAATATCGATTAGCTTCTTCGGATTTCGTGGGCCTGGAATGACGGTGCTTAAAAACAAATAGGGAGCTTGCATGCACATGTTGGGCGGTAGGTTATATGGGGTCACAATTACAGGCCATATCGAGTGCTGATAAGGCATATTCCAATAGGAATTATAGATTAGTTTAGGTGCATTTTAACGTCATATATTCATGTTTTAGTGTTAATTAGAGTAGCGCTCGTTTTGTGGAAAAGTTCGAAATCTACGCTATTTCGATGGTTTTATGTAGCTTCGTAGATCCAAGGAAAAGAACACGAGGAACGGATCTAAGTAAGGCTAAGGCGATACTTGGGAGAGCTTAAGGAAGAAGTCACGAAGAGAATGGAACAACCCAAGGAGCAACGGAGAACAAAATCGAGGTCTAAGAGCGAAAACGAGGGCGAGTTGCGAAAGCTGTCCGCCCGGCGAGCTGAACTTGTAACGCACTTTCCAGAGGCCTCGCATGTCCGATCGACGCATATAAGCATGCGTTGGAAAGCTCTTTTGAAGATCTACGTGAAAGAGTTCTGTTGGAGTTTCCCTGACAGCGAATGGCTTTCTGCTGCAGCAGATCAAGTCAGCAACATCATCCAAGAAGGTGGTCTGAGGAGTATTCGCTGCCAGCGAATGTAATATTGCTTCCAGCGAGTGGAGTCAGCCGGAGCATGTCCAGGAGCAGCAAGACTCGCTGCCAGTGAAAGGAAACTCGCTTCCAGCGAATGGAGTCGCTTCAGCGGACGACCGGACTCGCTGCAACGGATGGGCACTCTCGCGGCAGCGGAAGGGTGGACTCGCAGAAGCGAAAACGATGGAATCAAAGAAGCTTGAAAATGTTCTAAGGCATGGACATTTGCTGCGAGCGAGTGTGGTAGCGAGGTGGTGGCGAAAATCCAACAGTAGCTAGATTAAGGCCATTCGCTGCTAGCGGAAATTCTCGCTGCCAGCGAAATCTGACGTTGAACTATACATGGAAAGTCTATCTTCTATCTAGTTTGTTTAGGAAGTTTCCATCTTATTTGTCTATCTTTTACCTTGTTTATTCAAGACTTTAGGCTTATAAATATGATGTTTAGGGTTAGTTTTCTGATGAAGGATAGAAGTAGAGAAATCACCATTAAAGAGAAGAAAGCTTAGGTAAACTATGTTTGGCTAATTTTGTAGTTTTGGCCTACACTTTCGATACTTGGTTGGTGGTTTGTGAGTTTCTAATTTATGTTATTTTTCCTCTATAATTCTTTCAACTTTTTTGTGTGATATTGATTATGTTATTGATGTTATCTTGATTAGCTACCTTGATAATATTGATTTCATGCTAGGATTTAATACTTTCATATTTGTGTTATTTCCGTAGTAGCACGCATAAAATTGTGGATTTCGTGTTTGAAGCATGATTATGTAGGGAGTTGACATATATCTTAAACATTGATTTACCGTGTTTAATTGGTGCTATTTATTTGCTCAAGTTCTTGGGACTATTTGCTATCTCTTTGTTAAATCTTGATCGTGTTAAGGTTGCATTGAGGTGTAATCTTGACCGGGGAATCAAGTTTATTTCTTTGTTTTGTGTATTTATTAATTTTTGTATATATATATATCTAACCCCACCGTGGACCTATCTTACGGTTCGCGACACCTCGTTACTAATTGTTTGCAATGGAGTTGGAGTTATGGCAATACCAGGGAGAATTCTTTCACCATTACCTCGCAAGAGTGCAAGATTTAGTGGACGACCATGCTTCATGGGGTATCCAAGATGATTTGAAAGAACAAGTACTTTATGTTCAAGATGGCATGCTTCCCGAGATACGAGAATTCGCCCAATCATTGAAAGATGAAAGCTTTTACGGTTTGGATTGGTCGGAATTGTGGGATCTTTTTCTTTGCGTGAGTGACATGGCGAAGGTGGAAGAAGAATACAAGTTGGCATCCATGCCCTTACCTTTCAAACCAATGGTGGGCGAGATACATGAGGGAAGCCAAGACGCAAGCATCAATGGTTCAATCGAAATGGAGAAGGAAGCCCGATGCCCCTTGACATGGAGCCTCATGAGTGCACGCGTGAGGAACCATGTATTTTGGCACCTACTCTACCTAAACAAATCATCCCCAATGCATCTATTGAGGAACCTAGTCCGGAGCCAATTTCTATGGCTCCCGAGTAAGGTAATGATATTTTTGACACTTTTGTGGATTTTGGTGAATATATAGATCCTTGGGAGCAGTACTTCGACAAACCACCAGCGGAACTGTGTTGGTGGTACTACATACCCTCGGCGGGAAGTCACGCTCGAGCATATGAAGAGTTGGAGACCTTCTTCAACATCACGTCTTTTGACTTCGACTTTTTCATATGTGGTGCTCGCCTACCTAAATGGTGTGCACCGGAGTTTGATTTGCTAAAGCGGGCATTGGCGATGTCCGAGTGAGTCTTGAACACATAGACGAATAAACCGTCGAGTCTATGACGATAAACAAGGACGCTTCTCGGGAGGAAACCCGAGGTAAGTTTTCCTAAATTAGTTATTTCAATTCCTAATTAGTTAATTAGTTTTTTCCTTTAATAAATTAGAATCCCTTTATATGTTAGATAGATGTTTTCGGAATAATTTTGGAGCTAACCATGGAGGGAAGAGGGAAGATGGTCGAATAATAGAGATTTTGTGCTAAATTCGTTGCCATTGGAGCTGATTTCATCTGCTGATAGCGAACCAAGACTCGCGGACAGCGAATGCAGCGGCTCCTGCCTAGTTTTCATCCATTATTGTCGTAGCCCATCTTATTCATCCTTCATCATCTTCATTCATTCATGCTCGTGGTTTGTCTATCGTCGTCGATGTCATTCTTTATCGTTCTTCTTTCGAACTTCGTCACCTTCGCCATCGAAAATTTTCCACAATGTGAGTTATTCTTTACCCTCTTTCTCTCATATTTTTTATGATTTGTTGTCTTTGATTTTCATTGAGGACAATGAAGAGTTTAAGTGTGGGGGAGGGTTGCATTCATATTTAATTTTTTTCGTTACGCATTCATGTTTAGTTTTTCGTTATTCTATTGCATTAGAAAAAGAAATAATTTTAAAAAAAAAATCTAAAAAGTTCATGCATTGCATATATGTGTTATTCAAATACTCATCTTGCCTTAGTTTGTCCTCTATTTTATTTTTATGAGTTTTACCATATATGTTCAATATGATTGAATTACCTAGCCTTGTCACACACACTTGAGATGATTTTTTTTATGGGAGCATGACTTGTTAGTTCAATTGAGCAAGTATAATTCCTAGTTTTGGGCCCTATTGAAATCCAACAAAAATATTGTCCTAGTGAGAAATTTTGGCCTTATAGGGATTTTCATCATATTTATTCCCTTTTGCTTTCTTGTGTGACATTATACTATCCTTATGAACTTACCTCTTGAGATTGACATTGTTATCTATATTTGAGGCCGGATTTATATGTCTATTGCTTATGAGTTTCAAATGATAGAGGCATGATTTTCTTGGCCATATTATTATCCATATCCACCCTACATTTGTGTCCTTTGCTTGTAGCCAAATTTTAGCCTTAGCCTTTTCTTTGAAGCTCAACAAAATTTATCCTTAGCCGATTATGAGCTTTACCCTATCCGGGAATTGAGATTAGAGTTGGTGAATGATTGATCTAGTACATTGAGTGGAAAAGAAGATGTTGTTAAGAAAGTTACAAGTTTTGGATGATTATGTAATTTTGGTTTTATTCCTCACGTTGTGCATTATTGTATTTTTGGCTCTAGAAAAAAAAAAGAAAAAAAGAAGAAAAAGTGAAAGAAAAAAAAAAGAAAAAAGAAAGAAAAAGACGAAAAAGAGCCTTTTATTTTATTATGTATGTGAGAACAAAATAAAATATGTATGGTTGAAAGAGAGTTCTTTTTTTGAGTTTTTTGAGAGTGAAAGTTTGAGTTATTTTGGTTTTAGAAGTATTTGGGTTTTAGTGTTCTTCCAGTTGTTCTTAGGGATCCATTTTTCCCAGATTTTTAGCACCACAAGCCTAAATATTTTCCTACCTTAATTTCTTACCAAGCCTCATTACAACCTTGATAAAAGACCTCTTGATGTTTCAAAAGTGATGGCATCCACGGTGGAGAATATGTGATATATGTGTCAATTTCTATGTAGCTTTTAGCATTTTGGATTGAGTTGAGAGACACATTGCAAAACCTAAACACATGAGAGTGAGAGCAAACACACGATCCCGGCGAGGTTGGACTAGATGTGCCTTTGACTTTGAATCGCTCATATACTTGCTAGGATGTTAGCTTTCATGCTCATGGCTCCTACCCTTTGATTTTGCTTTTGAAAAGGTTAGTGCTTGAAGATCATATTTGTGGTATGATGGTTTTGCTCTTCTTTTTGCATTGCTTGAGGACAAGCAATAGGTTAAGTGTGGGGGAGTTTGATAAGGCATATTCCAATAGGAATTATAGATTAGTTTAGGTGCATTTTATTTTCATATATTCATGTTTTAGTCTTAATTAGATTAGCGCCCGTTTTGTGGAAAAGTTCGGAATCTACGCTATTTCGATGGTTTTATGTAGCTTCGTAGATCCAAGGCAAAGAACACGAAGAACGGAGCTAAGTAAGGCTAAGGCGAGACTTGGGAGAGCTTAAGGAAGAACTTACGAAGATAATGGAAAAACCCAAGGAGCAACGGAGAACGAAATCGAGGTCTAAGAGCGAAAATGAGGGCGAGTCGCGAAAGCTATCCGCCCGACGAGCTGAACTTGTAACGCACTTTCCGGAGGCCTCGGATGTCCGATCGACGCATATAAGCATGCGTTGGAAAGCTCTTTCGAAGATCTACGTGATGGTGTTCTGTTGGATTTTCTCTGACAGCGAATGGCTTTCCGCTGCAGCGGATCAAGTCAGCAACATCATGCGAGAAGGTGGCCTGAGCAGTATTCGCTGCCAGCGAATGTAATCTCGCTTCCAGCGAGTGGAGTCAGCTGAAGCATGTCCAGGAGCAGAAAGACTCGCTGTCAGCGAAAGGAAACTCGCTGGCAGTGAATGGAGTCGCTTCAGCGGATGACCGGACTCGCTGTAGCGGATGGGCACTCTCGCGGTAGCGGAAGGGTGGACTCGTGGAAGCGAAAACGATGGAATCGAAGAAGCTTGAAAATGTTCTAAGGCATGGACATTCACTGCCAGCGAGTGTGGTAGCGAGGTGGTAGCGAAAATCCAACAGTAGCTTGATTAAGGCCATTCGCTGCTAGCGGAAATTCTCGCTTCCAGCGAAATCTAACGTTGAACTATACATGGAAAGTCTATCTTCTATCTAGTTTGTTTAGGAAGTTTCCATCTTATTTGTCTATCTTTTAACTTGTTTATTAAAGACTTTAGGCTTATAAATAGGATGTTTAGGGTTAGTTTTCTGATGAAGGATAGAAGTAGAGAAATCGCCATTAAAGAGAAGAAAGCTTAGGTAAGCCATGTTTAGCTAATTTTGTAGTTTTCGCCTACACTTTCGATACTTGGTTGGTGGTTTGTGAGTTTCTAATTTATGTTATTTTTCCTCTATAATTCTTTCAACTTCTTTGTGTGATATTGATTATGTTATTGATGTTGACGAACCATCCTGTGCCGCGGAAATAATTTGATTACAAGCATTGATAGGTTATCCCCTTATCGAGGTTTTCACAGTCGAAGTGGGAATCAACCTCTTACCTGCTGTGGTTGGCTGGCTTGGGAACCAACAACAACAAATTCTTGATTCTTGCTTCGGGCTTTCAAAGGGCAAAGATGGGATTATGTCCGCGGAGCAATTCCTTTTTATGATTTTTACTTATTTTTTGTTTATCCAGATGTTTTTATTGTCGGTTTCGTCACAGCTCCTCGGGCTGGGTCGATTCCCTTAGGGATTGACGCGTGTCGATAAAACTTTCTTTAGAAAACATCCGACATTCTGTGGTTGACTCAATTTTGCTTTTATTTGCGATGATGGGTTTTTTTGCTTCTTTGTGTTGGCCCATTTAGGGTCCATTTCCGTCTGGAAGTTCAACCGTCGGTAATTTATCTATAAGTTACCCCGTTCCGTTCTTTTCACCTCACATTTGTCTTCTTCTGTTCTTCCAAAGATTTTTGTTCTTATCTACAGCTTGGTTTTCTGGTGGTGGCCCGTTTGAAGTTTCGGCGAGGTTCTTCAGGATTTCAAGGTATTTCTTCTTGTTTCAAGCTGTTTTCTCGGTTTTCCTTTCAATTCATTGATTTTCTTGATGGGTAGATCTAGAATTAGGGTGCGACTTTGCCTCTGAATGTGTTTTTGATCGAGATTTTATTTCACGTAAGTACATCTTCATACAATTTTCTCTAGTTTCTTTGGGATTGGCTAGTCTCAGCGGAGAGCATGATGTGTTGGACGATTTCGAGAGAGGTGAAGGGTGGAAGGGTGACGTCGCTTCGTCTTCTCAACCGCGTCAACCTCAAGAGATTCTCTCCTCTTCTTCTGAGAGTTCTTCTTCTAGCTCTGGTGGTACTTCATCAGGGTCATCTTCTGCCACATCCACATCGACTCCAAATCGGGTTGGTCCTACGGGCAGCCCTATTAAGGTGAGAAGGCGCCGGAAGCATACTTGTTCTTCCATGGAGATGAAAATTCTGAAGATGCGCGGGAGATGAAAAAACCAACTGTTTCCAATCTTCCTGAGTTTACACAGTTTCTTCATCAGGGTTCTTCATCAGGGTTCTTCTTCTCCTTACACAGTTTCTTCTTCTTCGAAGGGATGCGCGGGAGATGAAAATTCTGAAGATGGGGGTGAATCAGGTGCTTGTTCTTCCATGGACGTGGGTCTTTCTTCCACTTCTCACCCTGTGGACGCGGATCAAGAGGTTGAAAATGTTTGGATTCCTTACAAAAGCTTCCCCTATTGGTGTAGCAGAAACTCCGAAAAAGATCCGTTCCAAAGAAAATTTGACTTACTTGGATACCCCGTTGTATGACTTAAGGGATTTAGACACTTGTCTCTTTCTTGGAGATTTTAAGCCTCTGCCGCCTCCGTCCGACCGTCCATCAGTCGTATATGAAAGGATTCACCCGTGGAGATCTCCTATGGAGGAGCTGAGGATGCACCACTTTGCTAGGATTGGCTGATCTTGACGCCATCTCTCAAATTTTTCCATGGCCCGCGGGGCTAGAGTTTTGCCTTCCTGAGGAGGGTGGAGGTTGCTTGGATGCTTATGAGGATTGTTTGGTTGTTTACACGGCCAGCCTATCTCAGAATTTTCGACTTCCTTTACATCCCTTTTTCTTGGAGTTTCTAAACGAGCACAACTTAAGTCCTGCTCAGATTGTTCCCAATGTTTGGATGTTTTTCACTAGCTTTATTATGAGGTGTAAGGAGATCGGGGATACTCCTTCTTTGAAGTTGATGTTCAGTATCTTTTCCTTGAAAAAGAGAACCCGGGACTCGAGGTTTTATCAGTGCAACTCCAGCTGTGTATACATGGATAGGCTTTCTAGCAAACCTAATTGGAAATATAAGTGGTTCTTGGTCCGCGACAAGTCTGGAAACGGTTTCAATTGTCGGACCGTCCCAGGGCGTTTCTGCTCTGTGAAAAAATCAACTGTTTCCAATCTTCCTGAGTTTAAACGATCGTTTTCTCACACACCTAGGTTTCCCTAGGATAAAATGCTCTCCGCGTTCCGGCTTGAGATGGCTGGATTGAGTTTGCCTCATCCACGATTAGGTGGCTCCTTTTGTTTTATTGTTTCTTTGAGTGCTTAGACTTGTGCCTCCTGTTTGGTTCTTATTTTCATGGTTTGTTTATCTTTGGATGTATTTGTATTCAGACCCAATGGATTTGGATTCTCTTTTGAAGCGTCACAAAGCAAGATCTGAAAAGAAGAAGAAGACGAGTTCAGAGATCCGTGATCCCCCTGCCCCTCTCTCAGTTCCTGAGGTGGTTCCGATCACTGATATGACCATAGCAGGAGAAACTGGCGCTCTGGTAGGGTACTCTTCATTGGTTCGTGCGTCTCGGGCGAAACGTGCTCGTGTATCTGCCCCCGAGACTTCCAAGAAGAGGAAAGTTAGCATAGTTGTTGAGTCGTCTGCCGCGGATGAAACGGGACTCTTCCTTGAGGGTGAAGCGACTCTTTGCGAGTTTCCCATTCCAGGTTTTGATATTGTTGACCTGTGAGGTCACGCCTTTCCAGCCAAGAAACGTTGTCTTCCTGAGCAAGGATATGTCAAACGATTAGATGCTGTTAATCTTTCGACTAACTTTGACCGTCTTAACCAGTGGGTGAGTTTTTATTGTCCGCGAGTTACTTTTTGTTTTTGTTTTTAGAACAATTCGTCGCGGTTTAACTCTGGCCTTTTTCTTCTTCTTTGTCTTGTTCGAATGGTTTTTGGTTTCAGCCGAGGGTGATCCAACAAGACATCAAAAGACGTTTGGTGTGCGGTGAAGAGAGCCTTAGTAAGAAAGATGAGGAGATTAAGAAATTGTCTCACCATCTGCGGATCCTTGGGAACACCGTTGATGACCCAGCTTCGGTTGAGAAGTTCAAGAAGAGGTATGTGGAACTACATGAAGAATTGCAGGCAGAAAAAGAAGCTATGGAGGTTTTGAAGAAAAAAATATGATGATCTGAAAACTTCTTCGGATGTTGTCAACTCCCGCGTCAAAGAACTTGAGATTGCGGAAGGATGTTCGCGGGAACTTCTTCAAGCGAAACAAGCCAGCATCGATAAGCTGGAAGTAGATTTTTCTATCCTTCGTGAGGAGCAATCTATTACTAAACAAGAGCTTGATAACATCAAGACGTGTTAGATCAAGATGTGGCTCTTCAATGGCTTCAAAGTCCAGGGGGTTTGGCTTATTTGTCCTCTGAGTGGATCAAATCTGAGGCTGGCGCGTCTTTCATGTCTTCTGTAGCCAAAACTTGTCTCTAGACTCCTAAATGCGCTAGCATTTTGAAAGACAAGTGTTTCAGCTATTTTCGGAAGGGGATGGTTGCGGGGATTTATCAAAGTGTAGCACGTTCGGCAGCTAATCCTGGTGTTCCCTTAGAGAAATTTGAGCCGAGCATGACCAGTGCTGACTGGGGGCTTTCAAAGGAGGAAATGGTCGCGGAAGAGTCATACTCCGAGGATGAAGACACTGAGGATGCTGGTGATGATGTTGGAACGCCGACCACTACAATTTGATCTTTGATGTTTTAGCTTTAATCGATAACTTTGGGAATGAAACTTTTCTATCATGAGAACCTGTGTTGTTCCCCTTTTGTGGTGCTCCTATGAGATACTTGTGTTTTTTGTGAATTTGGGCTTGAGATCTCTTTGGATGAAGTTTCATACTCCTGTATATTTTTGCTTATTAATGCTCTGAGTTTTTCTCCAAGTGTTGAGTTGGTTAGTTCGAATGTACGAACCTTTCTCCACTTGTCCTTAGCTCGTAAGAGGGGACTTCTTCTTTTTAAAGTCTCAATCCTCCTGTAATACTTGTTGCTTCTCATGCTCGGTGATTAATTACGTTTTCACACGCGTCATGTCTTCGGGAGGTTTTAACCCTTGGGCCTTTTTTCAAAAGATCGAAAATGTGGATCAACTTTCTCGACTGGTGAGTTTTCTTTGTTTTTCTTTTTTAGAAAGTTTAGGCTGTCTTTTCTGAATTTTATCTTTTGTTTGCGCGCAGGTTATGCCTCCTCAATTTGGAGCTGAATATGGGCCGCTACCGCCTAGATGGGCTTTTCTCTCAACGTATTTGGTTCGCGACTTCCCGATGGCCGTTTCTTGGAGCGAGAATGGTCTTTTTCAGATTGACAGCGGGTGGGACGAGTTTCTCGCCCTTCACCACCTTGGGATAGGTAGTGCCATGATGTTTTTTCATAAGGGCAATGTTTCTTTTAAAGTTTGCCCGCGTCGCGAGATTGGGAATGATAATGAGGTTAATCTTAGCTCTGTTTCTTCTTCATGTGATTCAAACTGAACTTTTCTGGTGATGTGTTTTGAGAGATTGTGATTTCCTTATGGATTACTCCTCCGCGGACGACTTGGAAGGGAATCACGATTTTCTTTCATTATTTGTCATGTTTTGCGATTTTTGATAGGCTTAAAAGGGGGATCTCTTGTTATTCATAATAAAAAGGAACAAACATAAACTTTTGAGAGGATCGATCCTTTTAAACCTAATACACCATACTAAGATTGGTGACGCGGTGCATGAAATAGAAACTTAAGGACGTCCTGCTTCTCCGTTTTCCTCGCTATCAGGACTGACGACGTCGACTTCAAAGATGGAATCTCCCATGTAGGTGAAAATCAGAGCTGATCCTACATTGACTTGATTTGCCTGTGTGAAGTCGCGCCACCTTTGTGTCAACCAGAAAGGCCGTCCCCATCTCTTTCTACCTTTACTTCGTGTTCCTGGTTGGAGCGAGACCAGAGCCTGGCTTGAGTGTGAGCATCTTCGTCGATTAGGACATACATGAGCGGGAGTCGGAGTGTTTGGAGTTGTTCTTCTCTCATGATGACCCTATAGAAAGCCCTCGGTGGTAACCCTGGATCCATTTTTGAGGGCGTTTATTACCTGGATCGTTCTTGTGTGTTTTATACTTGCTGAGTGAGGATCTTTGTCCTCGTTTTTACCGCCTTTCGTTGATCTTTAGCGAGTTGGTCAATCATTTAGCAATAAAACGAATCTTGTTTTTAGGAAAAAGAGGACGCGTGCCTTGTGTTACTGTGCTACCTGTTGCGCGTGATGCATGCATCCCTTCCTAATTTATTCGACTGTTTCCTCGTGAGTGATGGGACAAGAAAGAAAAGATTAATGTTTTCCCCTTGCTTTTCTCGAGATGCGAGGATACATTATAGTCCCTCCTTTAGCATTCAGGGCTGACGTGGCATCTGAGCTAGGACCTCGATGGGCTTTCTTCCAGGCGATTGATTATCCTGAGCAGTTCTCGCGTTTGGTGAGATTTTCGCGTTTTATTTCCCATATCTTCTTTGTGAATTTTTTCTTTGTCCTTATTGTTTTTTATTTTTTAGCTGCTGCCACTCAGATTTGAGGAAGTGTATGAGGACGTTGTTCCGGATCAAGTCTTACTCTCTTCATATTTGATACAAAATTTTCCGGTTGGCATAGAGCGTCAGAATTGCAGTCTTCTCTACTTCGCCCGCGGATGGAAAGATTCCATAGAATCACACGGTTTTGAGAGGGGTGCTTCCATGATTTTTATCCATATGGGTGAGGCGCGTTTTGAGGTTCAGGTGATGGATTCCCGTGGAGGGGAGAGCGAGGTTAATTATGACGGTCCTTCTTCCCACGGCTCGTTCATCAACTTTATTTAGTTTGAGGATGTGTTTATGGTATTGTAAAAACACGTTTTAGCTCTCAATAAACGTTTGTGGATTTAGTTTGGACGCGAGTTATTTATTTCTAGGTGGGAGTAATCGAGATATTAGCCACAATCTCCATTAATCGCAAATTTTTGATCTTTACTCCAGGGGACTTTCGAGATCGTGCAAATTTTTGATCTTTACTCCGGGGGACCTTCTGAGTTTTTTCAGCAATAGTGTTTATTGTCATCTCATGCATGGCGCGCCAGTGGTTATGTTTAGTGAATGACCATTTGAACTCATTGAGCTCCTGTCTCTGCCTGTGAAACGTGTTAGCTTTGTCGGAGCGTCCTATAAAAGAGAGAGTATAGGGGATGGGTGTTCAAACTTGATCTTTTGCCTTCGACATGCCTTCTCCTATTCGTCCGTCTTGGTCCTTTTTTGAGCACATCAGTTTTCCTGAGCAACTCCGCCGATTGGTTAGTTTCATGTTTGCTGAGTTTCTCTTCTTTTAAACTTATCATTTCTCAACATCCTTTTTTCTTGGTATTTTGCCAGTCATTGGCGTTATGTTTTGAGGATGAGTTAGGCCCAGATCACCCTATGGACATTCTTTTTTCAACTAGGATTCTTTGTGACTTCTCGGTGGAAGTTATACGCAGCGATTATGGGGTCCCCTTTCTGAGAGGTGGTTGGAATGATTGTGCTGAGTCGCACAGTATTGATGTTGGTTCTTCCATGACTTTTATTCATAAGGGAGGAAATCGTTTCGAGGTTCTAGTCTTAGATTTTGTGGGAGATGAAGTGGATGCTGAATGGGCTTCTTCAGAATCAGGGGGTCCACCCTCGAACGGATTTCGTTTGAGCCAAGGTAGAACTCATCTAATCCCGGCTAGGCCCAGGTGGTCATAAGCTGGCACATGTATGTGTTTTTTATATAAAAAGGGCTACTGCTTGAACGCGCCGAAGTACCTTCGTTATCTGTTGCTTATCTTATGTTTAGTTGCTAGATCATGGTTGTAACTCTCAATCATTAATAAAGAGTCCAAACGTTCTAAGGGCTTACAAAAACTTATTTTTGAAGTAATTTGATCAGAGACCTGACGCGGGGCCAAGCTCCAGCGTACTTTGGTCTTATTAGGAACGTATCTCCGAGAATTGCTTCGATCGTTGGCACCACGCGGAGCCAAGCTCCAATGTAGTTGGGACTTATCTAGGAACTCATCTCCGAGAATGTAACTTCGATCGGAGGCCCAACGCGGAGCCAAGCTCCAGCGTAGTTGGGACTTATTTAGGAGCTCATCTCCGAGAATGTAACTTCGATCGGAGGCCCAACGCGCAGCCAAGCTCCAGCGTAGTTGGGACTTATTTAGGAACTAATCCGAGAATGTAGCTTCGATCGGAGGCCCAACGCGGAGCCAAGTTCCAGCGTAGTTGGGACTTATTTAGGAACTCATCTCCGAGAATGTAGCTTCGATCGGAGGCCCAATGCGGAGCCAAGCTCCAGCGTAGTTGGGACTTATTTAGGAACTCGTCTCCGAGAATGTAGCTTCGATCGGAGGCCCAACACGGAGCCAAGCTCCAGCGTAGTTGGGACTTATTTAGGAACTAATCCCCGAGAATGTAGCTTCGATCGGAGGCCCGATGCGGAGCCAAGCTTCTGCGTAGTTGGGACTTATTTAGGAACTCATCTCCGAGAATGTAGCTTCGATCGGAGGCCCAACGCGGAGCCAAGCTCCAGCGTAGTTGGGACTTATTTAGGAACTCATCTCCGAGAATGTAGCTTCGATCGGAGGCCCAACGCGGAGCCAAGCTCCAACGTAGTTAGGACTTATTTAGGAACTCGTCTCCGAGAATGTAGCTTCGATCGGAGGCCCAACGCGGAGCCAAGCTCCAGCGTAGTTGGGACTTATCTATGAACTCATCTCCGAGAATGTAGCTTCGATCGGAGGCCCGACGCGGAGCCAAGCTTCTGCGTAGTTGGGATTTAGTTAGGAACTCATCTCCGAGAATGTAGCTTCGATCGAAGGCCCAACGCGGAGCCAAGCTCCAGCGTAGTTGGGACTTATTTAGGAACTCATCTCCGAGAATGTAGCTTCGATCGGAGGCCCAACGCGGAGCCAAGCTCTAGCGTAGTTGGGACTTATTTAGGAACTCATCTCCGAGAATGTAGGTTCGATCAGAGGCCCAACGCGAAGCCAAGCTTCAGCGTAGTTGGGACTTATTTAGGAACTCATCTCCGAGAATGTAGCTTCGATCGGAGGCCCGACGCGGAGCCAAACTCCAGCGTAGTTGGGACTTATTTAGGAATTCAACTGAAAGAAGATAATAAAAGCGCCCTCTAACCGCTTTATTTAATTTTTGCGGGGGCGACTAAGTTTTCCGTTATACACAAGCCCTGGCTATTACACATAGTATTTCCTTAGATTATCTGCATTCCAGGTTTTGTTTAAAATGGTGCTTGACGGAGCACCAAATCTTCCTTCTTAAAGTGTCGCGGGTGAACTTGCCTGTCACGGTACTCGGACATACGCCTTTTATACTCTTGCTCTCTTACGGCTGTTTCCATTTTGCGCTCCTCTATGAGATGGAGTTCGAGTTCCAATGCTTCATCATTTTTTCCTGGTTGTATGTCATAATTCGCGCCGAGGGGACCAACCTTTCTACTGGAATGACCGCGTCCATTCCATAAACTAACGCAAATGGGGTTTCCCCGGTTGGGGTTTTTACTAATGTGCGGTAGGACCAGAGAACTAATGGCAGAAGTTCAGCCCATCTCCATTTTGTTGTACTTCCAAGTTTCTTTTGTATTCCATGCAACAGTTGCCGATTGGTTGTTTCTGCTTGTCCGTTCGTCTGTGGATGGGCCACGAATGAGAACTTAAAACTTATGCCCAATCTTGCACAAAAATCCCTGATTGTTTCACAATCAAACTGAGGCCCATGGTCTGTGATTATCGAGTCGGGCACCCCTAAAAGGCAGATGATGTTCTTCCACAAGAATCTTCTCACTTTTTCCGCGGTGATTAGTCCCATTGCCTCAGCTTCTACCCATTTTGTAAAGTAATCAACCAACACAAGCACATACTTCAATTGTCCTGGGGCAGTTGGAAATGGACCAAGGATATCCATTCCCCAGATAGAAAACGGGCAAGCTCCAGTTATGCTTTTCATCATTTCGGTAGGGTGATGCGTCAGATTTCCAAACCTTTGGCACGCGTCATATTTCCGAATATAATTCTGGACATCCTGCCTCATAGTTGGCCAGTAATAACCCAGTCTGGCCGCTTTGGCTACCAAGGCCCTCCACCCTTAGTGATGTGCACAGATTCCACCGTGCAGCTCTTTCATGACAAGACTTCCTTCTTCAATTAATATACATAGTAAATCCGGGAGGCAGTAGCCCCTTTTATAGAGCTTTCCTTCTCTAATGGTGAAACGAGAGGACTTTGTGATCACTCTCCTGGCCGCGTGCTTCTCTTCTGGGAAAATGCCCCTGCCCAGATAGTCCGCGAGCGGTGTCCTCCAGTCTCCTTCCTTAATCCCCTAGACTTGATAGACCTCTTGGATAAGCCTGCGACTATTCATTCTTTCGAGGACAACCTCCTTTCCTACTTCTTCGGGCATAACTGCCCCCATTCGAGCCAACGCATCTGCCTGCTGGTTGTCATTCCTGGAAATCACTGTCAAGCAAAAACTCAAGAATGCTTTTGACAAGGCTTGCACTTTTCTTTGATAGTCAGGCATTAGTCCGGTTCTGGCCTCATACTCCTCTGTTATCTGTCATGCCATTACCTCCGAGTCGGTGTAGATCGATACTTGTCTGGCTCCCTTGATCAAAGCTATTTCAAGGCCCGCGAGCAGGGCCTCGTACTCAGCTTCATTGTTCGTGGCTTGAAAACCCATTTTGTAAGCGTAGTTATATTGTTGCTTATTTGGTGCAGTGAGAGTAACCCCAGCCCCGCATCCATCTTTATTAGTTGCGCCATCTACCTTGAGTGTCCACTCGCTTCTTTTTGTTTGAGCGCTTAGCTCGAAGCTTGTTTCGCTGATGAAATCGGCTAATGTCTGAGCAAGTACCGCCCGCTGTGGGGTGTATTCAATTTCAAACTCTATCAACTCAATGGCCCACTTCATCATCCTTCCTGACAAGCACGGGGAGTGAAGGATTTGTCGTAAAGGTAGGTCAGTCATTACTCTGATGACGTGATCCTGGAAGTAAGGCCTCAACCTTCTTGCCGCGAACACCAGACATAGAATCATCTTTTCTACTGGCTCGTACCGCGTTTCAGCATCTTGTAGCACACGAATGATGTAGTACACAAGGTACTTCTCTTCCCACGTCAAAACCGCGCTGATAGTTATGTTTTTTACTGAAAGGTACAGGGGTAGAGTCTCCTGTTTCTCGGGTCGGTGTAGAGTGGGAAGTGTCGACAATAAAACTTTTAACTCCCCGAAGGCTTTCTGTAATTCTGGAGTACATTTTATCGGACCCTTTTTCTTGTGCAAGGCAAAGAAAGGTAATGATTTGTCCGCTAGATATGAGCAAAATCTGCTTAGGTAGTTTATTGCCCCATTAAGGGATCGTAATTCTTTGATCGTCCGCGGTGGCTGGAGGTTTTGGATTGTCACAACCTTTTCAGGATTTACATCAATTTCCCGATGGTTGACCATGAAACCAAGGAATTTCCCATAATCGACCCCGAAGACACATTTTTCCGCGTTCAGGTTCAGCCCTCCTCTGCGAAGGGAATCAAATGTCTCTTGCAAATCTGCCACGTGATCTTCTCCCTTTTTGCTCTTAACCACAATATCATCTACATATATCGACAAATTCCTTCCGATCTGCTTGCGAAAGATTCGATCAACAGTTCTATGAAACGTAGCTCCTGCGTTCCTGAGACCAAAAGGCATGACGCGGTAACAAAATATCCCCTGATTGGTGATGAAAGTAGTTGCTTTTTTATCTAGCGGGTCCAAGCTTATCCAATTGTACCCTGAATAAGCATCAAGAAAACTGAGGACCTTGTTTCCCGCAGTTCCATCGACAAGCTCGTGTATGGATGGTAAGGGTTAACTGTCTTTAGGGCAGGATTTGTTAAGATCAGTGAAATCGATACACATTCTCCATTTTCCATTGAGCTTTTTTACCAAAGCCACATTTGAGAGCCAGTTTGAATCTTCAACTTCTTCAATGAACCCTGCTTCTAACAGATTATCAGTTTCTTCTTTAGCCGCGGGTGCCTTTTCGGGGGCCATTTTTCTCTTCTTTTGCACTACAGGCTTTGTTCCCGGATGGATTCTTAAGGTGTGCAAAGCAGTTGTGGACGGGACCCCTATAAGGTCCCACGAAGTCCACGCAAAAACATCTCTTGACCTTGCTATGATTTCCAAGACCCGATCTCTTTCCTCTGGTTCTAATGCTTGCCCCATATAGACTTTCTCCTCGGGGTTCGAAAATGGCGTGCAGACAACCCTTTCGTCCGCGGTTGGTATTTTTGTTTCTGTCAATCTCACTTTAAGCTCAACCTTCAAGAGTTCTGATGGACTACTGTTTCCCACCACGGATTCACATTTTTCGCTAATACACATCACCTATTTCTTTCTCTTGATAGAAGTTAAGTAACAGCTTCTGCTTTTTGGCTGTTGGCCGCGGACCTCACCTTCTCCTCTTCCTGGTAAAGGAAACTTTCCAATGAAGTTATAGATTGATACTGTCATATGAAATTTGTAGAGCGGGACGCGCCCTAACAAAGCATTGTATACAGTTTGTATTTTCACCTCTGTGAACACGACATTCTCCATGCGTCTTTTTTGGGCCGTTCCCAAAACCACTGTTAGCTCGATCGTTCCTGCCACTTGCACTTCTCCTCCTGAGAACGTAATCAACGTGCCAGAGTATGGTTTCAATGATGTCGCGGATATCCCCATTAGAGAGAAAGCTTCCCATGATAAAATATCAACAGACGGACCGGTGTCAATAAACACTCTTTTGACTGTCTTGGCAGCTATCTGAGCATGGATGACCAAAGGGTCTGAGTGGGGCATCCTTACTTCCTCAGCGTCTTTCGGCGAAAAGAGATATATCTTCATGTTGTGACAGAGAGATCCTTCTGCTTGACGCGGATGGTGGTTGCCTTCCTTCTCGCTCGTAGTTCTTTTTCTCTTGTCTACTTGATCCTACCATGGAGTACCCTCCTACGAGGGTATTGATGAAACCCTTGGGTTCTGTTATATGGGCTTCTCCCGGTCTTCGAGCTCCTTCCTGATTAACAGATCTTTGCATAGTGGGTGCATGGTTGTGTCTACCTTCGCGCCCTCTTCGTCCCCGACCTCTTCCTCGATTGTAAAACCGGGGATCTCTGCGCTGATCTTGTTGTCCTGGGTAACGGTTCTGTCGATCGCGAGAGACATCAAGTCTGTGGTCGTGGTCCTCCCAATCTGGTCTCCGATTGGGTCGATCCTCCCTTCGCGGTGGAAACCTTAGTTCTTGATTCCCATAGGGGTTCTCCTTTGGATGATAGAACCGCGGATGTTCCTCTCTTTGATGAGACCCTTGGCCCCTTTCAGAATTCATGTGTATTTCGTCGCGGCGGGGGCGAAAATCTCCTGCTTCTGACTGTTGTCTGGGCGGTTTGACTTTCTCTTTTTTGAACTTTTCAGCGAGTTTCCCAAAAAATCCCTGATTGCCTGTGTTTGCTCTTGAACTGGACGCGGCTGCCTCAGCCTCGATCTGTTTTGACACCCGTTCCTTCAAATCATCGTAGCTGGCTGGTTTCTTTCGAAGTAGGTAAGTCTTGAAATCTTCTTCTGCTAGATTTCCCATAAGTATAATGATTGCCGACTCATGATTAAAGTTGGAAATTTGCACCACCACACCGGTGAATCGAGTAAAAAAGTGCCCCAAGGTTTCCCCAGTTCCTTGCCTAATCGAATTTAGATCAAGCATGGTTTTCTTTCTTGACCGTGCACTTCCAAAATGGGATATGAAGATGTGGGACAGTTGGGTGAAACTGGTTACGGAATTCTTTGGCAGGTTAGTGAACCAGGTAAGGGCGATTTTCGTCAAAGTTGAGGGAAAAGTTCTGCATAACAGAGCGTCGTTGTATTCATTTATCCCCATCGTGGTTGTAAAATGGCAGAGATGACCTTCGGGATCGGTCGTTCCAATCCTTCTGCCCTTTTGTCTGTTGAGTCAGATTTTGTGGAGGTGGACTTTTCTCCGCGTCGGTGCTTGTTTTCATGCTGCCGCTGATCATTTTGCCATGCTTGGTGCGGCATTGCCTGACCCTGGAAACCGTAATTCATGTTGTCTGGGTTATTGTATGCAGTATAATATCTATCAAAATTTCCACGCTGTTCTTCATGATTGAAATTCCCTTGCTGACGCGGATTCTGTCCCTAGTGATCATAATTGTAAAAATGCGATTGTTCTTGCTAAAGGGGGTTAGGCTGCTCATGATGGACTTCATAATACCAGAAATTCTGAGGAATGTGCTCTCCCTCAGCTCCTTACTGATTGTAATAGTGATGCGGAGGAGTATCGTGGTGCTAATCTCCTGTTTCACCCTCTGAATCAGGCTGAGGTGTCAACGGGACATACATACTTGAGGCCTCCTGATCTTGGTGGATCCCTTCACTCATGCTCTGTGTCGCATTGTCGCCCATAGTGAAAGACTCATTTTCATATATATATATATATATATATATATATATATATATATATATATATATATATATATATCTTCATATTTAGACGCGGACCCGTTATTCCATTCAATGATCTGGGGGTCTTTGCCTAATTTTCCAAAACGAAAGTTTTCAGAGGAGCCCCTTATTGTGAGGGGGTTCCCATCAACGATGCCAATGAAAAAGCTCGAACTAAAAAGGCCTTCATTTTTTGTGGGACCCAGGAATATACACAGTGGGGTCTTCAATATTCCCGACAAACTTACCTGACCCGTATCGAAATAACTGATACGGCCCAACCTGTGCCGCGGGAATAATTTGATTACAAGCATTGATAGGTTATCCCCTTATCGAGGTTTCCACAGTCGAAGTGGGAATCAGCCTCTTACCTGCCGCTGTTGGCTGGCTTGGGAACCAACAACAACAAATTCTTGATTCTTACTTCGGGCTTTCAAAGGGCAAAGATGGGATTATGTCCGCGGAGCAGTTCCTTCTCCTGAAAAAGAGTTCTTCGCGTGTCCAGCTTCCCCCTCTCTCTCTCTTTTCTTCGCTCTTCTCAGGATTCGCGATCCAGGTCCGCTCCTTTTCTCCTTTGTTGCTGTCAAAAAGTCCTTTATCTGTACGTTAGTTTTTGCTTTTATAGGTGATGGGGGACCTTCGGATGACTTGCCACGTGGGGTTTGGTATTTGACATGTGTCCAACTTGTGGGGTGTGGGCATGTCTGACACGTGCCCTTCTCTTCCATCCGCGGACGATATGGCTTATATGAGTTTACAGTTTTCTGTTGGATGCCCATCCGCGGATGCCCTCGACAATCCGTCTGAGGTGACTCTTGTGATGATTTTTACTTATTTTTTGTTTATCCAGATGTTTTTTATTGTCGGTTTCGTCATCAGGTTTCCGATTGTAGCTCGGTTGAAGTTTCCGGGACGTTCTTCCAAAAATTGAAGGTATTTCTTCTCGTTTTAAGTCGTTTTTAGATTTTTTTCTCTTTTCAATTTCTCAATTTTCCTGATGTGCAGATTGAAAATTAGGGAGGAATTTTGCTTCTGAATCTATTTTTCCTTTGATCGAGATTTTGTTCCGCGTATGTAAATCTTCATACGATTTTCTTTAGTTTCTTTGGGAATTGCTAACCTCAGTGGAGAGCACGATGTATTGGATGATTTTGAAAGAGGAGAAGGATAGAGAGGTGATGTTGCTTCGTCTTCTCATCCGCGTCAATATCAGGAGATTTCCTCTTCTTCTTTCGATAGTTCTTCTTCTAGCTCTAGTGGTACCTCGTCAGATTCATCTTCTTCTAGATCCGCGTCAACTCCGAATCGGGTTGGTCCTACAGGCAGCCCTATTAAGGTGAGAAGGCGCCAGAAGCGTTCTGACCATGATTACTATTCTTCTCCTTACACAGTTTCTTCTTCTTCGAAGGGATGCGCGGGAGATGAACATTCCGAAGATGTGGGTGAATCGGGAATCCGTTCTTCTGAGGACGCGGGCCTTTCCTCTACCTCTCACCCTGCGGACGTAGTTCAAGAGACTGAAACGATTAGGATTCCTTATGAGGCTTCTCCTATTGGTGTGGTGAAAACCCCAAAAAAGATTCGTTCTAAAGAAAACCTGTCTGATCTGGACACTCCGTTGTATGACCTAAAAGATTTGGACACTTGTCTTTTTCGTGGAGACTTTAGGCTTCAACCGCCTCCTTCCACTCGTCCTCTGGTAGTAGTTGAAAGAGTCCACCCATGGCGATCTCTTGTTGAAGAACTTAGGGGTTGCACTACCTTGCTTGGATTGGCCGATCTTGATGCTATTTCTCAGGTTTTTCCATGGCCTGCTGATCTTGAATTTTGCCTTCCCGAGGAGGGAGGAGGTTGTCTGGATGCATATGAAGATTGCCTAGTTGTCTACGCGGCTAGCTTATCTCAGGGTTTTCCACTTCCCTTACACCCCTTTTTCACGAAATTTTTGGGTGAATATAACTTAAGCCCTACTCAAATCGTCCCCAATAGTTGGATGTTTTTTACTAGCTTTATCATGAGGTGCAAGGAGATCGGGGTCACTCCTACCATGAAGTTGATGTTTAGTATCTTTTCCTTAAAAAAGGGAACTCAGGACTCAAGGTTTTATCAGTGCAATTCCAGATGTGGTTATATAGAGAGGCTTTCTAGCAAACCTAATTGGAAACATAAGTGGTTCCTGGTCCGCGGCAAATCCGATAATGGTTTTAATTGTCAGACTGTTCCAGGGCGTTTTTGTCCTGTGAAAAAAAACAATTGTTCCTGATCTTCTTGAGTTTAAACAATCGTTCACCCATAAACCTAGGTTCCCTTGGCCTGAGACGATCTCTGCATTCCGTCTTGAGATGGCTGGTTTGAGTCTTCCTTATCCGCGACTAAGTGTCTTATTTGTTTTCATTATTTCTTTGGGAGTTAGTATTTGCGTCCCGTGTTTCGTCTGTTTTGATGGTTTACTTATCCTTAGATGTTCTTGTATTCAGAATCAATGGATTTGGGCTCCCTCTTGAAGCGCCACAAAGCGAAATTTGGAAAAAAAGAAGAAGAAGAAAAGTTCAGACGTCTGCGACCTTCCTCCAGTCTCTGAGACAGCTCTGATTATCGACACCACCTTAGCGGAAGAACCTGGTGTTCTTGTGGAGTCTTCTTCATTGGTTCCTGTTCCCCGAGAAAAACGTGCTCATTCATCGGCCCCTGTAGCTTCCAAGAAGAAGAGGAATGTCAGCCAGAATGTTGAGGCATCCGACGTGGATGAAAGTAGGCTTTTTGTTTGAAGGCGAGGCGAATCTTCCTGAGTACCCGATTCCTGGTTTGGGATAGCTGATCTGGCGAGCCTTGCTTTCCTTACTAAAAAGCTTTGCTCTAATGAGCAGGGTTATATTAAGCGGTTGAATGCTGTCAAACTTTCAACGAATTTTGATCGTCTTAACCAGTGGGTAAGTTATCCCTATTTTTGAGCAACCTTTTGTTCTGCTTTTTCTTAGAAAGAATCTACGTGGTTTGATTCAACCCCTTTTCTTTTATTTGTTTGCTTGCTTTTGGTTTTAGCTCAGGGTGATCCAGAATGAAGTTGAAAGACATCTTGTGTGTGATGAAGAGGATCTTGTTAAGAAGAACGCGGAGATTAAAAAACTGTCGCACCAGTTGCGGGTTCTTGGAAATACAGTTGGTGACCCGGTTTCAGTTGAGATGTTTAAAAAGAGGTCCGCGGAACTCCATGAAGAACTGCAGGTGACGAAAGAGGCTATGGAGGTTTTGAAGAAAGAGTGTGATGACCTAAAAGCTTCAATGGATGTTATCAGCTCACGGGTTAAGGAACTTGAGGTTTCGGAAGCGCGTTCGCGGGAGCTTCATCAAACAAAACAGGCTAGTATTGATAAGCCGGAGGAGGATTTCTCAATTCTCCGTGAGGAGCAATCCATTACTAAACATGAGCTTGGCAATATTAAAGCTCGCTCAGATCAAGATGTGGCTCTTCAATGGCTTCAACGCCCCGAGCGTTTGGCTTACCTATCTTCTGAATGGGTTAAAACTGAAGCTGGCGCGTCCTTTTTTGTCTTCCGTAGCCAAGGCTTGTCTCTAGACCCCAAAAGGCACGAGCATTTTAAAGGAAAAGTATTTTAGCTTTTTTCTAAAGAGGATGGTTGCATGAATTAATCAGAGTGTGTCACGTTCGGCAGCTCATCCTGGAGTTCCCTTGGAGAAATTTGAGCCAAGCATGACCAGTGCAGATTGGGGGCTTTCAAAGGAAGAGATGGCCGTGGAGGAGTCGAACAACGAGGATGAAGATGCTGAAGATGTTGGCAACGAAAACGAAACGATGACTACCACTACTTGATTCTCGGTGTTTTAATTTTAGTTTGTAGCTCAAAACTGAAACTTTTCCTGACTTGGGTGCCTGTGATGGCTTTTTTGGTGTTTTCATGGGATGCTCGTTCTCTGTTAAGCTGGGGTTTAAAAATTTTAGACGGAATACTGTACTTTTGTATACTTTTTGCTTGCTGATGCCCTGACGTTTCTCCAAGTGTTGAGAGGGTTAGCCCGAATGTACAAAGCTTTCTCTCCACTTGTCTCTAATCCGCAAGATGCGATATTCCCCTGTTTAAAAACCAAATCCTCTTGCGATGGCTACTACTTCTCATGTTTTGGCGATTAATTACGTTATCATACGCATCATATCTTCGGGAGGTTTTAATCCTTGGGCCTTTTTTTCACAAGATCAAAACCGCGGACCAACTTTCTCGACTTGTGAGCTTTCTTTCCACCTTCTCTTAGAAAGTTCAGGCCAATTTTCTGAATTAAATTTCTTGATCGTGTGCAGGTTTTACCACCTCAATTTGAGGTTGAATATGGGCCGTTGCCACCTGAATGGGCTTTTCTTTCGTCATATCTAGTTCGCGACTTCCCAGTGGTGGTGTCTTGGAGTGAGAACGACCTTTTTCAACTCGACCGCGGATGGGATGAGTTTCTTATCCTTCACCATCTTGCGATAGGTAGTGCTATGATGTTTTTTCATAGGGGAAATGTTTCTTTTAAAGTTTGTCCGCGTCGTGAGCTCGGGAACGATGATGAGGCTAATCTTAGCTCCGCTTCCTCTTCATGTGGTTCGTGTTGAACCTTTCTAATAATATATTGTGAGAGTTTGTAATTTATTCATGGATTACACTCCGTGTGCGGCTCGGAGGGGAAACATGACTTTCTTTTGCTATCCATCATATTTCGCAATTTTTATCAGGCTTAAAGGGGGGATCTTTTATTATTCATAATAAAAGGTAACAGGTTTGGACTTCAGAAAGCTTGATCCATTTAAACCTAATACACCATACTAGGGACGATAATGCGGTACATGGCATGAAAAATTAAGGATGCCCTACCTCTCCGTTCTCCTCGCTGTCAGGGCTGACGACATCGACTTCAAAGATAGAATCTCCCATGTAGGTGAAGATCAGAGTCGATCCTACATTAACTCGGTTCGCTCGAGTAAACTCGCCCCACCCTTGCGTTAACCAGAAAAGGCCCTCCCCATCTTATTCCACCTTTACTCCATGTTCCTGGTTGGAACGAGACCAAAACCTTGCTTGGGTGTGTGTATCTTCATCGATTAAGACATACATTAACGGAAGTAGAAGTGTTTGGAGTTGTTCTTCTCTCATGATGACCCTATAGAAAGCTCTTGGTGGCAATCCTGGATCCATTTTCCTAGAGGGTGTTTATCATATCAGTCTTTCTTGTGCGTTTTATACTTGTTGAGTGAGGTTCTTTGGCTTTGCTTTTATCGTCCCTTGTTAAGGGGAAATCTATTTACTTTTTCTTTTTTGAACTATTTTTTGTCGCTTAAGGTCTTCTTTGAAAGGATTGATGGGTTCCAGTGAGATGGTCAATCTTTCAGTGATAAAATAAATCTCTGTTTTAGAAAAAAGGACGCGTGCCCTGCATTTCTGTGTCACTTGTTGCGCGCCATGCATGCACCTCCTCCTCTTTTTCTTTACTGTTTCCTCGTGACTGATGGGATAAGAACAAAAAACTATTGATTTCCTCTTTCTTTTTTCGAGATGCGAGGATCTACCCTAGTTCCTCATTTAGCTTTTAGGGCTGATGAGGCCTGTATGCAAGGATCTCGATGTGCTTTCTTCCAGGCAATCGACTATCCTGAGCAATTTACGCCTATGGTGAGGTTTTTACGTCTATTCTCGCCTACTTCCTTCGTGAATTTTTTCCTTATCTTTATTTTCTCTTATTTTATAGTTGTTGACGCTCAGATTTGAGGAAGTGTATGAGGATGCCGTCCCTGTGCGAGTCTTACTTTCTTCTTATTAGATACAAAATTTTCCCGTTTGCATAGAACGTCGGGACATCGGTCTTCTCTACCTGGGCCGCGGATGGAACGATTTTGTTGAGTCGCATGGTTTTGAGAGGGGCGCTTC
Organism: Persicaria tinctoria; assembly: GCA_037127255.1. Taxonomy (NCBI): domain Eukaryota; kingdom Viridiplantae; phylum Streptophyta; class Magnoliopsida; order Caryophyllales; family Polygonaceae; genus Persicaria; species Persicaria tinctoria. The sequence goes on from JBANSL010000020.1 coordinate 41,743,444, forward strand.
TATGATCTTTACCCATATGGGTGAGGCACATTTTGAAGTCCAGGTGGTGAGCTCCCATGGAGGAGAGCACTGGATTAATCGTAACGATCCCCCTCCCACGGTCCAACCTCAAATGGCTTTTGAGCTTGGTGTTTTATGTATGTGCTAATACTTTAGCTTTCTTTTGTATAGTAAAATGGCATTGAAAACTTCTTCCGCGACTTCTCGTCTTTGCTATGTTTATTGTATGTACTACAGGTAATCCCTTTCAATTTTATATGTTTATGCGTGACCGAAAACAGAGTCCAGGGTTTGTTTTGTGATTTATTGAGGTAATGGATATGTCCCCGACGGTGTTTGATAATACATGCTTTATCACTAATTTAGCTTCTTTTCTTGGATTATCCTTGAATGCGAGCTCTTACATTTAAGAGTGGGCGGACGAGCTATTGGTTATAATGACTGTTAATTATGAACCTTTAGTTCTTTTTGGGAGTTTTTCGGGATCGTGCATGCTGGCCATGTGAATTAGATTCAGGGTTTAGTTTTTCAATACTATCCTGTCATCATATCCCATTCACGGGTTCCCCAGGTTTATCTTCAATATCGATGTTTTCTGTTGCCTCGTGCATGGCGTGCCACTTGTCGAGTTTGGTCAATGACCTTTCAAATCCTTTGAGTACCTGTCTCTGCTGATGTGAGCCTAATTCGCCATGTTTTATAGTTACTTTTCTATCATTTTCTGCATACATTTCATGCATTTGGGCTAGAATAGTACATAATCTACGTAGTTTATGTTTATTTGCCAAATTATGGAGTCTACACTAGTTTTTGTTATATTTCGCAGAAATCGGACGCACTTTGGAACTTAAAGGAAAGTCATGAAGAAGCTAAGTATGGTGCAGCTGGAGAAAATTCCAATTTTCACCATTCATCATTCTGAATCAAGCTTTAATGTCTTCATAAGAGTTGTAGCCCTCGGAAAGAGCTTTCCAACGCGTGGTCATATGCATCAATCCAACGAACGAGAACTCGGGAAAGTGCGTTTCAAGAACATAGCAGAAAGCTGAGAGACTTAGTCGATATCGAGTTGTTTTACACGATATCGAGTAACCCATATCGAGCTGGAGCACCAGACATCGACAAGTGAAGCTTGGAGCTGGAGCAGGTTAGTCGATATCGACATGATTTGGTCGATATCAAGTAAACACTTGGTCGATTTTCACGTCCAGGAGCCGAGATCGACGAAGAAGCTGAAGACGGAGCAAGCCTTACTCGGTGTCGAGGAAAGTTACTCAATATCAAGTAAAAGTCAAGTCGACATGCGTTCTGGAGGCCGGAATCGAGTTGCTGAGCGGAAGACGAGAAATTGCTACTCGATATCGAGGAAATCCCAGAAGCCGACGTCGAGTAGTCCGGGGTCTTGTTAAGGTTCTATCCCGAGTTCAATGGTGATATTTTCGAGATGAAATTCTATCAAGATCTATCAAGTGCCATCATGTCAAGAGAGAAGATATTTTATCCACTTTAGATATAATTCTAGTGATTTATTTCTTTATTTCCATTATTTTATCTTAAGTAATTAGATAGATAGATATAGATATAGATAGGATATTCTTTCCTAATTAGAGAGGCAATGAAGCATATAAATAAAGCCTTAGGGGCTGATTTCTATTCATTCAATTTCAGAGATAACAAGTAAGTAGTTACATAGAGAGGAAAAAAGCCTTGGCTTGTTCGGTTGTAAGCTTTCTTTTTAGTTTTATTTTAATGCAAAGGTATTTCCTTTTATTTTTGATGAGTTTCTTGATGATGAAGAGCGAGTAGTCCACCAATTTCTAGGGTCGGGGTGAGCCCGACGGTGGCCATGTGAAGTGATGCGGTAAAGGTTTGATCTTTTTATGCAATTCGTCTTCTATCTCTATGAGCATGATTCTTTTGCGATAATACAACTTGGGTTAAATATGTGAAAAGGGTTAGTAACAATTAGGGTTTATGCGAAAGCCTTTATATTCCTATTTGTTAATAACGAAAGTTATTTGATGAAAAGCATGATCTTTTATGCCTTTATGTGTTATTTTGCATGGTTATCATTGTGGTGTTAAAACCTTGATCTTGGAAGCCCTTAGTTTTTTTATTTTGTTGAAATCCGTATTCTGCGTTCGAAAGGTTGCAATTTTAAGTTTCTGTCTTTAGTCGATATCGAGGAACTTTAGTTGACATTGACCAGTTTCTATGCTTTCGTTTTCGTTTCCGTTTTTTCTGTTATTTCTATCTTTCTGTTTAATTTTCTATCTGTGAGATTTGCTGCTACCTGAGATCCGCTGACGTGCTTCCTCGAGGATCGATCCTGACTTCCCGCTGCTACATCAGGAGGAGGTCTTGTAATTATTTGTGTGGGCAGAATCTGGTTTGATTTATATTTTATATTTTAAACTCGATTTCCTCCTACAACATCTGCTCGCGTGGTGTATTAGCACAGACAAGGTGTTTCCTATAAAGAGAAATATACGGGGAGTGTGTAAAACTTGATTTTTTCCTTCGGCATGCCTTCCCCTATTCAACCGACTTGGTCATTTTTCGAACGTATCAACTTTCCAGAACAACTTCGTCGTTTGGTTAGTTTCTTTTGCTGAGTTTATCGTCCCTTTGAATTTATTTTCTCTTGATATCTTTATTTTTTTCGTGTTCTTCTAGTCCTTGTCGTTGCGCTTTGAGGATGAGCTTGGCCCGAATTTTCCTATGAACGTTCTTTTATCAACTAGGATCCTCCGTGACTTCTCCGTGGAAGTTATGCGTGGTGATTATGGGTATTCCTTTTTTAGAGGCGGTTGGAATGACTTCGTTGAGTCGCACAACATCGATGTTGGTTCTTCTGTGACTTTTATTCACAAAGGAGGAAATCGTTTTGAGGTTCACATTTTGGATGATGTGGGAGATGAGGTGGATGCTGAATGGGCTTCTCCCCAATCAGAGGGTCCACCTTCGAATGGATTCCGCTAGAGTCAAGGTAGAACTCGTCTTATTCCAGCTAGGCCTAGGTGGGTGTGAGTCGACATTTTTATGTTATCAAGTGGATTTCTTTTTTAATGTGATGCTGCACTTTTGCCATTTGTTGCCTATATTATGTTAACCATTAGACCATGCTTGCAATCCTTATGACAATAAGGAATCCGCGTGTTTTTCGTCTCCTTGTTTTAAATCTTAAATAATAAACAAACATTATGTGGCTAAAAATTCTAGTATCATTGGATGTTGTTATCTTTTCTCTGTAAGCTTAATTACTTTAATGGGAGGTCTGACGTGGAGCCAAGCTCCAGTGCCCTAAAGACTCATGAGAATTCATCTTAAAGAATTAAAATGGTTTGATCAGAGGCCCGACGCGGAGTCCAGCTCCATGCCAGCGTCCTAGGGCCTTATTAAAGAACTCATCTCCGAGAATTGCTTCGATCGGAGGCTCAACGCGGAGCCAAGCTCCAGCGTTCTTGGGTCTTACAACAGAACTCATCTCCGAGAATTGCTTCGATCGGAGGCCCGGCGCGAAGCCAAGCTCCAGTGTTCTTGGGTCTTATTAAAGAACTCATCTCCGAGAATTGCTTCGATCGGAGGCCCGACGCGGAGCCAAGCTCCAGCGTTCTTGGGTCTTACTAAAGAACTCATCTTCGAGAATTGCTTCGAGTGGAGGCCCGATGCGGAGCCGAGCTCCAGCGTTCTTGTGTCTTACTACAAAACTCATCTCCGAGAATCGCTTCGATCGGAGGCCCGACGCGGAGCCAAGCTCTAGCGCTCTTGGGTCTTATTAAAGAACTCATCTCCAAGAATTGCTTCGATCGGAGGCCCGACGCGGAGCCAAGCTCCAGCGTTCTTGGCTCTTATTAAAGAACTCATCTCCGAGAATTGCTCCGATCGGAGGCCCGACGCGAAGCCAAGCTCCAGCGTTCTTGGGTCTTCTTGGGTCTTATTAAAGAACTCATCTCCGAGAATTTGCTTCGATCGGAGGCCTGACGCGGAGCCAATCTCCAGCGCTCTTGGGTCTTATTAAAGAATAATCCGAACGGAATGTAGTAAAAGCGCCCTCTAACCGCTTTATTTAATTTTTGCGGGGGTGACTAAGATTTCCACAAGCCTGGGCCATTACACATAATACTTCTTTAAATTATCCGCATTCCAGGTTTTGTTTAAAACTGCACCTTCTGGGGTGCTAAGCTTGTATGCTCCTTCTTGGATCACCTTCACAATTATATACGGCCCTTCCCAGTTTGGGTCTAGCTTTCCTCTAGTGGTGGTTTGACGGAGCACTAAATCTTCTTTCTTGAAGTGTCGCGGATGGAATCGCCTGTCGCGGTATCTAGATAGACGCCTCTTATACTCCTTCTCTTTTAGAGCTACTGCCATCCTACGTTCTTCTATAAGATGTAGCTCGAGTTCTGGTGCTTCATCATTCGTTTCTTGATTGTACGCCAGGATTCGCGCTGATGGGACCAATCTTTCTACCAGAATAACCGTGTCCATTCCATAAACTATTGTGAATGGAGTTTCCCTGGTCGTGGTTTTTACTAACGTACGGTGGGACCAAAGAACTAATGGCAGAAGTTCCGCCCATCGTCCTTTTGCCGTGCCTCCAAGTTTTTTTTGTATCCCATGTCCCCGGCGGTGTTTGATAATACATGCTTTATCACTAATTTAGCTTCTTTGCTTGGATTATCCTTGAATGCGAGCTCTTACCTTTAAGAGTGGGCGGACGAGCTATTTGTTATAATGACCGTTAATTATGAACCTTTAGTTCTTTTTGGGAGTTTTTCGGGATCGTGCATGCTGGCCATGTGAATTAGATTCAGGGTTTAGTTTTTCAATACTATCCTGTCATCATATCCCATTCACGGGTTCCCCAGGTTTATCTTCAATATCGATGTTTTCTGTTGCCTCGTGCATGGCGTGCCACTTGTCGGGTTTGGTCAATGACCTTTCAAATCCTTTGAGTACCTGTCTCTGCTGATGTGAGCCTAATTCGCCATGTTTTATAGTTACTTTTCTATCATTTTCTGCATACATTTCATGCATTTGGGTTAGAATAGTACATAATCTACGTAGTTTATGTTTATTTTCCAAATTATGGAGTCTACACTAGTTTTTGTTATATTTCGCAGAAATCGGACGCACTTTGGAACTTAAAGGAAAGTCATGAAGAAGCTAAGTATGTTGCAGCTGGAGAAAATTCCAATTTTCACCATTCATCATTCTGAATCAAGCTTTAATGTCTTCATAAGAGTTGTAGCCCTCGGAAAGAGCTTTCCAACGCGTGGTCATATGCATCAATCCAACGAACGAGAACTCGGGAAAGTGCGTTTCAAGAACATAGCAGAAAGCTGACAGACTTAGTCGATATCGAGTTGTTTTACACGATATCGAGTAACCCATATCGAGCTAGAGCACCAGACATCGACAAGTGAAGCTTGGAGCTGGAGCAGGTTAGTCGATATCGACACGATTTGGTCGATATCAAGTAAACACTTGGTCGATTTTCACGTCCAGGAGCCGAGATCGACGAAGAAGCTGAAGACGGAGCAAGCCTTACTCGATGTCAAGGAAAGTTACTCAATATCAAGTAAAAGTCAAGTCGACATGCGTTCTGGAGGCCGGAATCGAGTTGCTGAGCGGAAGACGAGAAATTGCTACTCGATATCGAGGAAATCCCAGAAGCCGACGTCGAGTAGTCCGAGGTCTTGTTAAGGTTCTATCCCGAGTCCAATGGTGATATTTTCGAGATGAAATTCTATCAAGATCTATCAAGTGCCATCATGTCAAGAGAGAAGATATTTTATCCACTTTAGATATAATTCTAGTGATTTATTTCTTTATTTCCATTATTTTATCTTAAGTAATTAGATAGATAGATATAGATATAGATAGGATATTCTTTCCTAATTAGAGAGGCAATGAAGCCTATAAATAAAGCCTTAGGGGTTGATTTCTATTCATTCAATTTCAGAGATAACAAGTAAAGAGGAAATAAAGCCTTGGCTTGTTCGGTTGTAAGCTTTCTTTTTAGTTTTATTTTAATGCAAAGTTATTTCCTTTTATTTTTGATGAGTTTCTTGATGATGAAGAGCGAGTAGTCCACCCATTTCTAGGGTCGGGGTGAGCCCGACGGTGGCCATGTGAAGTGATGCGGTAAAGGTTTGATCTTTTTATGCAATTCGTCTTCTATCCCTATGAGCATGATTCTTTTGCGATAATACAACTTGGGTTAAATATGTGAAAAGGGTTAGTAACAATTAGGGTTTATGCGAAAGCCTCTATATTTCTATTTGTTAATAACGAAAGTTATTTGATGAAAAGCATGATCTTTTATGCCTTTATGTGTTATTTTGCATGGTTATCATTGTGGTGTTAAAACCTTGATCTTGGAAGCCCTTAGTTTATTTATTTCGTCGAAATTCGTATTCTGCGTTCGAAAGGTTGCAATTTTAAGTTTCTGTCTTTAGTCGATATCGAGGAACTTTAGTTGACATTGACCAGTTTCTATGCTTTCGTTTTCTTTTCCGTTTTTTCTGTTATTTCTATCTTTTTGTTTAATTTTCTGTCTGTGAGATTTGCTGCTACCTGAGATCCGCTGACGTGCTTCCTCGAGGATCGATCCTGACTTCCCGCTGCTACATCAGGAGGAGATCTTGTAATTATTTGCGTGGGCAGAATCTGGTTTGATTTATATTTTATATTTTAAACTCGATTTCCTCCTACAACATCTGCTCGCGTGGTGTATTAGCACAGACAATTGATTTTTTCCTTCGGCATGCCTTCCCCTATTCAACCGACTTGGTCATTTTTCGAACGTATCAACTTTCCAGAACAACTTCGTCGTTTGGTTAGTTTCTTTTGCTGAGTTTATCCTCCCTTTGAATTTATTTTCTCTTGATATCTTTATTTTTTTCGTGTTCTTCTAGTCCTTGTCGTTGCGCTTTGAGGATGAGCTTGGCCCGAATTTTCCTAGGAACGTCCTTTTATCAACTAGGATCCTCCGTGACTTCTCCGTGGAAGTTATGCGTGGTGATTATGGGGTTTCCTTTTTTAGAGGCGGTTGGAATGACTTCGTTGAGTCGCACAACATCGATGTTGGTTCTTCTGTGACTTTTATTCACAAAGGAGGAAATCGTTTTGAGGTTCACATTTTGGATGATGTGGGAGATGAGATGGATGCTGAATGGGCTTCTCCCCAATCAGAGGGTCCACCTTCGAATGGATTCCGCTAGAGTCAAGGTAGAACTCGTCTTATTCCAGCTAGGCCTAGGTGGGTGTGAGTCGACATTTGTATGTTATCAAGTGGATTTCATTTTTAATGTGATGCTGCACTTTTGCCATTTGTTGCCTATATTATGTTAACCATTAGACCATGCTTGCAATCCTTATGACAATAAGGAATCCGCGTGTTTTTCGTCTCCTCGTTTTAACTCTTAAATAATAAACAAACATTATGTGGGTAAAAATTCTAGTATCATTGGATGTTGTTATCTTTTCTCTGTAAGCTTAATTACTTTAATGGGAGGTCTGACGTGGAGCCAAGCTCCAGTGCCCTAAAGACTCATGAGAATTCATCTTAAAGAATTAAAATGGTTTGATCAGAGGCCCGACGCGGAGTCCAGCTCCATGCCAGCATCGTAGGGCCTTATTAAAGAACTCATCTCCGAGAATTTCTTCGATCGGAGGCCCAACGCGGAGCCAAGCTCCAGCGTTCTTGGGTCTTACAACAGAACTCATCTCCGAGAATTGCTTCGATCGGAGGCCCGGCGCGAAGCCAAGCTCCAGCGTTCTTGGGTCTTATTAAAGAACTCATCTCCGAGAATTGCTTCGATCGGAGGCCCGACGCGGAGCCAAGCTCCAGCATTCTTGGGTCTTACTAAGGAACTCATCTCCGAGAATTGCTTCGAGTGGAGGCCCGATGCGGAGCCGAGCTCCAACGTTCTTGTGTCTTACTACAAAACTCATCTCCGAGAATCGCTTCGATCGGAGGCCCGACGCGGAGCCAAGCTCTAGCGCTCTTGGGTCTTATTAAAGAACTCATCTCCAAGAATTGCTTCGATCGGAGGCCCGACGCGGAGCCAAGCTCCAGCGTCCTTGGCTCTTATTAAAGAACTCATCTCCGAGAATTGCTCCGATCGGAGGCCCGACGCGAAGCCAAGCTCCAGCGTTCTTGGGTCTTCTTGGGTCTTATTAAAGAACTCATCTCCGAGAATTTTCTTCGATCGGAGGCCTGACGCGGAGCCAATCTCCAGCGCTCTTAGGTCTTATTAAAGAATAATCCGAACGGAATGTAGTAAAAGCGCCCTCTAACCGCTTTATTTAATTTTTGCGGGGGCGACTAAGATTTCCACAAGCCTTGGCCATTACACATAATACTTCTTTAAATTATCCGCATTCCAGGTTTTGTTTAAAACTGCACCTTCTGGGGTGATAAGCTTGTATGCTCCTTCTTGGATCACCTTCACAATTATATACGGCCCTTCCCAGTTTGGGTCTAGCTTTCCTCTAGTGGTGGTTTGACGGAGCACTAAATCTTCTTTCTTGAAGTGTCGCGGATAGAATCGCCTGTCGCGGTATCTAGATAGACGCCTCTTATACTCCTTCTCTTTTAGAGCTACTGCCATCCTACGTTCTTCTATAAGATGTAGCTCGAGTTCTGGTGCTTCATCATTCGTTTCTTGATTGTACGCCAGGATTCGCGCTGATGGGACCAATCTTTCTACCAGAATAACCGCGTCCATTCCATAAACTAGTGTGAATGGAGTTTCCCCGGTCGGGGTTTTTACTGACGTACGGTGGGACCAAAGAACTAATGGCAGAAGTTCCGCCCATCGTCCTTTTGCCGTGTCTCCAAGTTTTTTTTGTATCCCATGTAACAACTGTCGATTGGTTGTTTCTGCCTATCCATTCGTATGCGGATGGGCCACGGACGAGAACTTAAGGTTTATGCCCAACCCTTCGCAAAAATCTCTGATCGATTCACTATCAAACTGAGGTCCATGATCTGTGATTATTGAGTCAGGCACCCCAAATCAGAAGATTATGTTTTTCCACAAGTATCTCCTCACTTTCTCCGCGGTGATCAGTCCCATTGCTTCGGCTTCTACCCATTTTGTGAAATAATCTACCAAAACGAACACATACTTCAATTGTCCTGGGGTAGTTGGAAATGGACCAAGGATATCCATTCCCCAAACGGAAAACGGGCAAGCTCCAAATATGTTTTTCATTGGCTCTGTGGGGAGATGCTTCAGATTTCCAAACCTCTGGCACGCGTCACATTTCTGAATGTAGGTTTGGACATCCTGCCTCATAGTTGGCCAGTAATACCCAAGCCTGGTTGTTTTTGCCACCAAGGCTCTCCACCCTTGGTGATGCGCACAAACCCCATCGTGTAGTTCCTTCATGACAACATCTCCTTCTTTAATTGGTATGCAAAGCAAGTCTGGGAGGCAGTAGCCTCTTTTGTAGATTTTTCCTTCTCTGGTGGTGAAACGAGCTGCTTTTGTGACCACTCTTCTTGCCGCGACTTTTTCCTTCGGTAGCAAGCCTTTCCCCAGATAGTCCGCGAGTGGCGTCCTCCAGTCTCCTTCCTCATTTCCTTGAACTTGATAAACTTCTTGGATAAGCCTGCGACTGTTCATTCTTTCGAGGAAAACCTCTTGTCCCACTTCTTCGGGCACGACTTCCCCCATTCGAGCCAATGCATCTGCTTGCTGGTTGTCATTTCTGGAGATCACTGCCAAGCAAAAACTCAAGAACGCCTTTGACAATGCTTGTACCTTTCTTTGATAGCCAGGCATTAATCCAGTTCTGGCTTCGTATTCTTCTGTTATCTGTCACCCCATAACCTCTGAGTCGGTGTAAATGGATACTTGTCTGGCTCCCTTGACCAAAGCTATCTCAAGGCCCCGCGAGCAGGGCCTCATACTCAACTTCATTGTTTGTGGCTTGAAAATTTAGTTTGTAAGTGTAGTTATATTGTTGCTTATCAGGTGCAGTGAGAGTGAATCCGGCTCCGCATCCGTCTTTGTTGTCTGCTCCATCAACTTTGAGTGTCCACTCGCTTTTTTCCGTTTGAATGCCTAACTCAAAACTTGTTTCACTGATAAAATCGGCCAATGTCTGAGCCAATGCTGCCTGCCGCGAGGTGTATTCAATTTCAAATTCCGTTAACTCTACCGCCCACTTCATCATTATTCCTGACAGGCACAGGGAGTGGAGAATCTGTCGTAAAGGTAAGTCTGTCATTACTTGGACAACATGATCCTTGAAGTAGGGTCTCAATCTTCTTGCTGTGAACACCAGACATAAAATCATCGTTTCCACTGGTTCATACCGCGTCTCAGAATCTTGTAACACACGACTGATGTAGTATACTGGATACTTCTCTTCTCGGGTTAAGACCGCGCCGATGGTAATGTTCTTGACTGATAGATACAGGTGTAAAGCCTTCTGTTTCTCTGGTTGCTTTAGGGTGGGCAGTGTTGATAAGAAGACTTTTAACACCCCGAAAGCTTCCTGTAGTTCTGGAGTCTAGCGTATTGGACCCTTTTTCTTGAGCAAGGCGAAGAAAGGTAAGGATTTGTCCGCCAGACATGAACAAAAACGGCTTAGGTAGTTTACTGCTCTGTTCAAGGACTGTACTTCTTTGATTGTCCGCGGTGGTTGGAGATTTTGGACCGCAATGACTTTTTCGGGGTTTACATCTATTCCTCGATGGCTGATCATGAAACCAGTGAATTTTCCGGAATCAACTCCAAAGACACATTGTTCTGCGTTAAGGTTCAAACCTCCTCTACGAAGGGAATCAAATGTCTATGAAATGTAGCCCCAGCATTTTTGAGCCCAAAAGGCATGACGCGGTAGCAAAATATTTCCTGGTTGGTGATGAAAGTAGTTACTTTTTTTATCTTGTGGATCAAGGCCTATTTGATTGTACCCAGAATAAGCATCAAGAAAGCTGAGAACTTTGTTACCCGCGGTTCCGTCAACGAGCTCGTCTATGGATGGTAATGGGTAACTATCTTTGGGGCATGACTTATTGAGATCGGTGAAATCAATACATATCATCAACTTTCCATTAGACTTTTTCACCAAAACCACATTTGAGAGCCAGTCTGAATCTTCAACTTCTTCTATGAATCCTGCCTCTAACAACTTTTCAGTTTCTTCCTTTGCCGCGGCCGCTTTCTCGGGGGCCATTTTTCTTTTCTTCTGTACTATGGGCTTTGTTCCTGGACGGATCCTCAAAGTGTGCAATGCAGTCGTGGGCGGGACTCCTAAAAGATCTCGCGGAGTCCATGCAAAAACATCCCTTGACCTCGCTATGATCTCTAAGACCCGTTCTTTTTCCTCTAGCCCTAATTCTTGTCCCATATAAAACTTCTCTTCGGGATTCGGAAAACGTGTGTGGACAATCCTTTCATTAGCGGTTGGTATCCTTGCCTCTGTCGGTCTAACTTCAAGCTCAGTTTCCGAAGGTTCTGATGGGTTACTGTCTCCCACCATGGATTCAAACACTACTAAAAAAACAGGAAATAGCTACAGATGGTTAGCCACGGATTATAGGCGACCCAATCTTCGTGTCTACCAGCGATGAAATTGGCCACGACTGTTTCTGACCGTGGCTATATTCGTGGCTGATACTCATCTAGGAATGACGTCAGATCATTCGTGGCTAATAGCAACGAACCAGATGTCTGTAGCTGATTTCGTGGCACAATTTTTGTCAATGTCAGTAAATAGCCACGACTTCAGCCACGAAGCTAATTGCCGTGGCCATTTTCGATGCTGATCTGGCCACAACACAATAGACGTGGCTAAATCCGTGGCTATTCATCATCGGAAATCAAATGAATTGAACATGGGTGAGTGGGCCTTGGCTCACTAGTTGTAGGCGGGCCGGATATTATCATATACTTGGGCTATGATCCGATATGAAATATACCCGATCCGTGGCTGAAACCGGGTCTCCCAATTAATTTTCTGGGCTCGGCCCATTAGAAGCTAGTGCGGGGAGGCCCAATGTTTTATTAGCCCATAGAGTGAAGTGGTTATTTAGCGACGATTTAATCCGTGGCTAAATTCCGTTGCTATTACGGATGAGGTCATTAAAGCGGTTTTGTACTTCACTTGCTTTATGGTTGGGTGCATTAAATGGGGCCGGCCCACTTGTGTTGTCTTCTAGCTTGGACATCTGTTGGCCATTTGAGAATTGTAAGCTCCATTGAGCAGAACGTGGTAACTCCCAATTGCCGTGTACGGACAAGGTAAGTTTTCATTTTATTTTACACATATTTACATATATATTGTTATTATTCCTATTTATTTTAATTAGAAAAAGGAAAGTAGTATGTATATAAGATTATATATAGAGGTAGGAGAGTAGAAATGGTTATATTATGATTATAGATCGGTAATGTTAAATTGGTTGGTAATTTGTTTTTGAAAAACATTTTGGGGGTTTTGGAAGAATATGTGTTTGACAATGTTTATATGTACAAATATATGTGATGTACTTTTAAAAATTGGTTGTAAGTTGACACTCTATATATGCTAAGTATTTCAATTTTATTCAATATTATGTGTAATTATTTAGAAATTTAGTAATGGGCTTTTTATTAAGAATTATGTTTAGGAATATTCAATTTGTTTAAATATATAGTAATGTGCTCTAGCTATTATATATCTATTGTACAGATTGACCGAATTTGATAAAATATGGACGATCGTACATGGATGTATGATATGTACTTGTCGAATCGTAGAGGATTAAAGCCCGAATACTACCAAGGGGTGGATAAGTTTATCGAATTTGCTTGTGCTCAAACTTATTATGTTGATGAAGGTAAGATAAAATGTCCATGTCGGAGATGTGAGAATTGTTATTTCGAGAAAGTAGATGATGTGAAGGATCATTTATACCACCGTGGGTTTATGTATGGTTATTATCGTTGGACGACACATGGCGAATCTATTGCACATCCAAACCATGAGCAAATGGTAGGAGGCAACCAGTGGGCTATGTATGTCCAGTTAACTGTAGAACGGAGGATGGTGTTCGATGTTGCTGGGCCAAACTTTGTTCCTCCTACATGGTTTAGCCCCTATAATGTCGATGGTGTTCCGAATAATGGAGTTGATGTTGAATTCCAACCTGATGAAGTTAATGAGGTCGATGGAATGAGCGAAGATCCGGTAGCAGTCGGGGAGGATATTAATCTCTTGTCCACGCGGTTTGAAGATGTGCTAAGAGCAGCTGATGAACCTGTGTTTCCTGGGTGTACTACACATACACAATTGTCCTTTGTGAGCCGACTTATGAGCTTGAAGTGTGAATATAATCTTCCTCAAAGCCTCTTCAATGGGTTCGTGCAATTGTATGATGAAGTGTTGCCTGATGCCCACAAGATTCCCACCAGTTACTATGAAACTAAGAAGATAGTCCGAAATTTGGGTCTACCGGTAGAAAGAATAGCCATGTGTCCCAACGGTTGTATGTTGTATTGGAAGAATGATGTCAATGAAGATTCATGTAAGTTCTGTGATCATGCTAGATATGTCGTGGGTGCTTCAGGGAAGCGCAAGCCACATAAAGTTTTATTCCACTTGCCTCTAATTCCGAGGCTACAGAGACTATATGCTTCTGAAGTAACAGCCAACGACATGACTTGGCATGCAGAACACGTAACAAATGAGGGAATGATGTGCCATCCTTCAGATGGAGATGCATGGAAGAGGTTGGACACGAAGCATCTTGATTTTGCTTGTGAGCCTCGTAATGTTCGTTTGGGTTTATGCACGGATGGTTTTGCTACTTTCAACAAATCTGGTCAGAATTATTCATGTTGGCCAGTGATTGTCACTCCTTACAATCTTCCACCTCATTTGTGCAGGAGGAACGAGCACATGTTCATGTCGTTGATAGTGCCAGGTCCTCGAAACCCGAAGAAGTTGATTGATATTTGCCTCCAACCTCTTATTGACGAGTTGATGCAGTTGTGGGATGTCGGTGTCATCACCTACGATGCCTCGAGGAGGGAAAACTTTCTTATGCGTGCAGCTTTACTTTGGACTATTAGTGATTTCCCTGCATATGCTATGTTGTCTGGATGGAGCACTGCAGGACAATTGGCTTGTCCGATTTGCATGGAATCAGGGTCTGATGCTTTTCGCCTTCAAAATGGTCGGAAGGCTTGTTGGTTCGATTGTCATCGGAAGTTTTTAGAGATTAATCACCCCTTCCGTAGGAACAAGAAGGACTTCTACAAAGGGCACGTGGAAACAGGATTGCCACCTCCATTGCTATCGGGGGAGCAGATATGGGAGCGGGTTCGTCATTTGCCAACGGTCATGGAGGATCCCTTCTACAAGTCGGATGACTATGGCATTTCTCATAAGTGGACAAAACAAAGCATTTTTTGGAGACTTCCATATTGGAAGGACCTTCTAGTCCGACACAATCTCGATGTTATGCACATTGAGAAAAATGTGTTTGACCTGAGATGGATGTCCCTGGGAAGACAAAGGATAACTTGAATGCCCGAAAGGACCTTCGCCTATATTGTCATCGACCTGAGTTGGAGGTAGCTGATGATTACAATGATGCGAAACCTAAAGCAATATATACATTGGAAAGAGAGGCGAAGAGAAAGGTGGGTCAATGGTTGAGGATCGTCAAATTTCCCAATGGCTATGCTTCCAATATAGGCGGATGTGTTCAGAGTGATGATTGTAGTCTAAGTGGGATGAAGAGCCACGATTGTCACGTGTTTATGGAAAGACTCTTGCCGATTGCTTTCAAAGAGTTATTGCATCCATCTGTTTGGGGTCCTTTAACTGAGTTGAGTATCTTCTTTCAGACAATCTGTTCGTCGAGCTTGTCAGTTTCTGTCATGGAGCAGCTTAATTCCATGATTCCTCTGTTGGTCTGCAAGTTGGAGCGTATCTTCCCGCCATCTTTTTTTTACTCGATGGAGCATCTCATTGTCCATTTGCCCTACGAAGCCCAATTGGGTGGTCCGGTTCATTATCGATGGATGTATCCATTCGAGAGATCTTTATTTCAGCTAAAAAGGAAGATTGTCCAAAAGAGTAATGTAGAAGGGTCGATTGTGATGGCGTACTTACGAGAAGAGATAGCTAATTTCTCTGTCCACTACTTCTCTTCACACGTTCCTTCCAAGTTAAGGCGACCCGCGAGAAACGACGTCGATGGCGGCGATGGTTGTGCCATATCTATTTTCAGTTATCCGGGCGAAGGTAGTGGGAAGTAGACACTAAGGTGGTTGACCGAAGAGCATGAGTGGAGGGCCGCACACACATACGTGTTGCTTAACTGTCCGGAAGTCCAACCATACATTGAGTAAGGAAACCTAATCCCACATTTTAATTGTGATGTATTGTCCTTAATGTTACAATATTCATTACTTTACTATGGTGCAGGCTATTTGAGAGTGCAATGGGGGATAATGTTGGAGATGAGCTCGTTGAAAACGAATTCGCAAATTGGTTTAAGAATTACGTATGTTCATCTTTCCAGAAATCTTCATTACATTTCTTTGTATACATATAACATGTTCCTTCATTTTCAATTATTTTTTCATGTAGGTCGTAGACAAAGGAAGCGGAATTGGGCCAACCGATCTCTTGTGGAGTTTGGCTTGGGGTCCTAGTGTGAAAGGAATTGCTTGGCCACGATACTTTGTCGACGGCTATAAGTTCCACACTCTAGACCATGGTGTTGGGAAATCTACAATGAACAGTGGAGTTTGTGTTCGAGGGACCAACTACGCAACAACTGAATCGGATTTCTTTGGGCTACTTGAAGAAATCATCGAGCTTGAGTACCCAAGTGCACTTGGGCATCCGCTGAAGGTTGTCTTGTTCAAGTGCCGATGGTTTGATCCAACGACACAAGGAACACAAGTACATCCAGTATACCAGTTCGTTGAAATCAATCAAAAGAAATTGTATAGAAGGTATGAGCCCTTCGTCCTCGCGCAACAAGCTGTGCAAGTGTACTATGTTCAATATCCAGGGGCCTCACGTGACCGGATGGATTGGTGGCATGTGTGCAAGACAAGGCCTCGGAACCGGATAGACCAGCGATGGGCATCCACGGGTTCAGCCTTCGTAGATGCATACCAGTCCGATGAAGTCATCACCCCAGAAATCTCTATCGGCATAGCTGTGGATGACTCACCAACAACCTTGCGAGATTCTTCTGGTGTGTTCGAAATCTGTGATGACGGAGATCATGTGGTAGTGGACGATGTCGAGGGCGCGGTTCCTTCTGCAGAAGAAGAGGATGACTGCAGGGATGCCGAGACAAGCGGTCAAGGCTCTGACTAACCCCTGGAAGCTAGTTGCATGCTGATGCCCAGGTAAAATCAGTTACCAATGCAACATGAATAAAGTGAAAAGAACATAAACTAACTAGTATCATGAACAAAATTCCGACCGAATGGCCCCTTTCCAACCTTCTGATTTGTGTGCCTGTTTTCATCCAGGTATTCAATTCATAACCTAAACTCCCTACTCAAGAATGAAGCTACTATGGCGTAGATTTGGCCTATGAGAGAATTGAACCCCCATCTTTGTGCGACACACAATGCTCTTCCATTGAGCTAATAGGCCAAGTTAAGCTGATCCATTATGTCTATTTCAACTGCCTCTTTCATGTGTAATTTCTGATTCATGTGTTTATGTATGAATATCATTGTAAGGCACCAAACAATTCAGAAACTTTGCTACTGCAGTAAATGTATGAAACAATCCAGAATTTAAACTTTATGCCTATGGCACCAAACAATTCAGAAACTTCCTATGGCACCAAACAATCTAGAAGTCATACAAAGATTCAAAGCATTACACAATCCAGAATTTATACAAAGATTCAAAGCTTTAAACTTTATGCCTTTCTCTATGTGTGTTATAACAGAATTTATGAGTTTAATTCAGAAACTTTAAACAATTCAGAATCTTCAAATCAAAACCACATAGACAATCTTGGCACCACATACACAAACCATAACCTAAATGAAAACCACATACACAATCCAGAATTTCAAACCTCTGTTTGCACCATATATACGAAGAAGATAAAAAAGAACAAAACCAATCTTCAAATCAAAACCACATACACAATTGGCTATTGGATCAAAATAGAACCTAAATCAAAACCCCCTTCAAATCTAAAATTCAGAATCACTGACGACTAGAAAAAAAAATTTCGCACCAGTGTTTTGCAAAAGAACTGAGCAACTAGAAAAAATTGGACATTTCCAACACAGGACGAGGAGACCAAATTGGAATCGGACAGCCTTCGCACCAGTGCTCGGAAATTGGAATCAGACAGCCTTCGCAAATCTCGCACCAGTGTTGGAATCAAACACATCCAAATCAAAACTAAATAAAAATCTGTAAAAGTTGGAACGATGACCAAATTGAAAGGAAGCAAAGAGTAAAGGGCTACCTGAACTCGGTCTTCAATAACGGTGGCGGTGGTGTTTGGCGGATCCAGTGGGTAGCGAAATCAAAGAGAGAAGCCGACAAAGAAGCCGACGGAGGGTGGAGGAGGTGATCGTAGATAGGGTGGAGGAGGTGTTTTGATTTGGGCCTTTTCGAAATTGGGCCTTTTCCTATTCTGACTGAAGATAGGCCCTTTACAAATTCAATTTCAGGTTTTGAATGATCCAGTGGGAAAGTGAAAATTTTAGAGGGAAAGTGAAAATTTTAGAAGGAAATTGAAAATTCTGAAATTTCAGAATTTTACACCTTTCCTCTCCCAAACCCTTTCCTCTCTCCTCTAATCCAAACCCTTTCCTCTCCCGTCTCCAAACCCTATCTCCTCTCTCTCTTCTCTCTAAATCCAAACCCCAATCGAACCCACACTGGCTCCAATCATGCGAGGAGGAGGAAGAAGGAGAACCACTCGGAGCAGTGCAGCCAGAAGACCACCACTGGCTCCGACCTGACCAAGGACGAAGGCTCAACCGGAGCCCTCTCCCCCAACTCCCCTCTCTCCACCGACGGCCTCTCCATCCCCGACTCCACTTTCACCTACCCGGTCATCACCGCGGAGACCAAATCCCAAAGCCCTATCTCCCTCGGCTGCCCTCTCTCCACCGCCGACCGCACCCTCTCCAAACCTTAACCCAGTCATCACCTCTCCAAATCCTCCTACTAAGACCAATCCACCTCTCCAAACCCTAACCCGGTCATCACCCCGGAAGCAAACTCCCAAAGCCACCGGCCAATCCACCGCTCCACCCCTTACTAAGACCAATCCTAACCCTCCTCCACAAACGACCTCTCCACCCCTTCCTAAGACCAATCCTAGCCCTCCTCCACAAACGACCTCTCCACCCCTTCCTAAGACCAATCCTAACCCTCCTCCACAAACGACCTCCCCACCCCTTACCAGATCATCACCCCGGAAGTTTCAATCCACTAGGCGCACCACACCGGTCTCCTCTCCTCCCATTGCGGCCTCTCCAAGGTCACGGCCTCAACCCACCCACCCCTCCCCACCGGTGAGGTCTCCTTCCCAATCGGTGAGCACCCAACCCACCGCCTCTCAACCTGGGAACACCACGTCATCTTTAGACGTTGCGCCCTCAAACCACTCTCAGCCTGTGTCGAACAACAACGAAGCGGAGGCATCGTCAGGGACACAAAAGACTACAGCTTCTGATAACGTCAACGACGCGGCTGCCCAAGACAATGAAGAGGAGTCTTCGAGGTGGAATAAAAAAGTATACATTGAACTGGTTAATGGAACGTAAGTGAGATGATCCCTTCATTTTCAGTTTATTGAATGCTATAAAACTGTTTATTACATGATTAGTTTATTGAATGGTTAGTTTATTGAAATTAAACTTAAACAAGATGTCAAAGCATGTTTATTACATGATTTTGATTAAACTTAAACAAGATGTCTGAGCATGTTGTGCTATAAAACTGTTTTGAATGGTTAGTTTATTGAAATTAAACTGAAACAAGATGTCTGAGCTGCTGTGATTTCATTGTTGAGTAAATATGATTCTGATTATAAAGCATGTTAGATTATTCACTTCTAATTTATAAAACCTGAGTAAATATGATTCTGATGTCATTGTTCAGTAAATCAAGTGCTATTCACTGGTTTTAATGCTTATTTTATTTATGAAATCTGATGTTGATGTTATATTATAAATCAAGTGCTATTCACTTTGAATATCTTGCTTCAAAGTCAATAGAGATAGTTGCTGGTTCTGTTGATGCTTGACATATCCAAGGAACGGAAACTCTCCAAATCTGTGTCTGATATATAGTTTTCAGTTTGGTCAATATGTTAGATTAGAAATCAAGATATATTCATGTACCTTATTAAGCTTTCATGCTATTAAAATCTTAGTGTCTAATACATTCCCAATTTTTTTTGACATGTACCTTATTAAGCTTTGATGCAACTAATCCTGTGTTTGGATTCCTCACACAAGTTATTCACTCCCATTTCGATGGCCCCTACATACGGTGGAGTGATGTTCCTGAAACCACCTTGGAGTTATGGTGGGAAATGTTCAAGGTATAAAACAATTCAATAAGATTGTTAATTTGATTACTTATGTATGTCTGAATAAATAATGCTTCCTAATTAATATGTTTGTTCAATATATTCAGGCACGAGCAACTTGGGATGAAACTGTATACCCAGATTCAGCCGTTCTGAAAGCATTCAATACTAAGGGAGGGGATCACCTAAGGAACATCTTCAGGAAGGCTCGCACGGGGAGTACGAAGAAAAAGCCTTCGTGGGTGAAGCAAGCCATATGGGTCAAAATATGTGAGAGATGGAAAAGTGAGGAGAAATTTCTACACCAATCTGAAGTGAACAAGCAAAACAGAGCTGTAGCAACAGAGAAGGGCACCCCAATTTTCAGTGGTGGTTCGGTTTCCACAACCGTAATCAAGAAGCGACTGGTATGCACACATTTGCTGTCCTCTGTCATCATTTTGTTTTTCCATTTACTATCTATTCACTTTGTATATCTACTTAACTAAACAAACATAATTTTTTCCACAGAGGGAGGAGCTTGGAACAGATCCCACACCAAAGCAAACATTTGAACGGTGTCATAGAAAAAAAGATGGTTCCTGGGCGGGTGCTCAGTGTCAAGAAACTGTGGTAAGTTATTATTTGAAGTTACCCTTAACTACTTAATGCCTTCGATTGTGTGATGTGCATGATTTGAACGGGGAGTTTTATGCCTTAGAAATTAAAATGTGCATTCAAGTGTTCTTGCTTCTGGTATTTGTTGTGTGATGTGGTCTTTCATATCTTGCTTTTGGTATTGGTTATGGATCGGTTTTCGTTTTGGTGTTCTTTACTCATGTGTTAGGATCTGTTGTTATAATTTATATATCTTGCTTTTGGTATTGGTTATGGATTTGTTGTTTCAAGTGTTTATGTGATGTAGTCTTTTATATCTTGTTTTTGGTATTGGTTACAGATTGGTTTTGGGTTTGGTGTTCTTCACTCTTGTGTTGTGATATGTTGTTATAATTTATGTATTGGTTTTGGTTTATTCCCTAGCTTTTTCTTCTGTTCCTATGCTGTGTTCCTATGTTCAGTTCGTTTCATTTTTCTGTTGTTTGGATATGTTATTTTCAGAGCTTGGTTTTCCAGTTCTGAGCTTGGTTTTTGCTGTTCAACTTTTGGTTTTGGTATTGGTGTTCTTTACTGTTGTGTTGTCATCTGTTGGTTTCATTTTTGTATTGGATTTGGCCTTGGTGTTCCTTACTGTTGTCTTGTCATCTGTTGGTTTAATTTTTGTATTGGCTCTGATCTGTTGTTAAATTCATTTTCTTTCCACTTCTAGGACAAGTATAATCAGTTGCTTGAGGATGAAATCTTAGATGTTGAAGCTGTCTCAGAGGATGGATCCCATTCGGTTGACACAAACGCTCTTTGGCTCAAGGCAACAGGTGGTTCGAAGAAAGGTCGGGTTGTGGGCATGGGATCTGAGTCTCAACCTATCCTGCAGTCAGCGCATTCCACACGAACTGGTACCCAGGATTCTGCAGCTGGTGGTAGTGGCACTTTGAAGGACTACATGATGTCTGAATTGTCGACCATCAAGGAAGACTTGAGGAAAGAAATGGCGGAGTTGGGGGATCAAGTGCAGACATAGGTGTCCACGAACCTCAGAGAAGAAATGTCTTCCTTTGGGGACCGAATGCAGGAGACGCTCATCAGCACCATGAAGGAGCTCTACAAGGGCAAACGCCCATCAAAGTCAAAGTAAGCATGGTTCTTTGGTTCTTTAATGTGCAGTATGTGGCGGTTTGGACTTTGGTCTGTTTTATTTTGGTTATGATAACTGTTGGGAGGTATATATTTTGGATTGTCAAACTATGTGAACAAGCTTGGTACGTACTGGTGTGTACGTACGTGT
The DNA here is from genome assembly GCA_037127255.1 of Persicaria tinctoria. NCBI lineage: Eukaryota > Viridiplantae > Streptophyta > Magnoliopsida > Caryophyllales > Polygonaceae > Persicaria > Persicaria tinctoria. Next base: position 41,764,884 of record JBANSL010000020.1, read on the forward strand.
ATGTCGTAAGCTAGCTAGAACAATTATGTGCATGGTGTTTTGTTTTGTGTATGCACATGCAGTAACTATGACATTATAGTTTAATTATATATTCCATATCATATATACAATGCATCAAAAATATGGGAATGCAAACTGTGACACAAAATTAAAGATTAAATGAAAACCATCAATCACGACTTTAGCCTCAACCATAGCAACAACAATGACAACAATAGCAACAACAATAGCAACAACCATAGCAACAACATTAACAACAATAGCAACAACCCTAGCAATAACATTACCAACGAAATGGATAACGAAATCGGCAACCACATTAGCAACGGAAACAACCACGACTCAGCCACGGAATCAGACACGAATCCAAGCCGATGTGGCCTATTTGTAGCAACGAAACCATTAACGAAAATGGCAACGACCTTAGCCACAAATTCAGCAATGGCCGGATTTCAAAGCTGAATTCGTTGCCTTAGCCACGAGATTCAAATGTCCAACACTAGCCACGGTCTTAGCCACGGCCCGACAATTCGTTGTTGAATCCATTGCTATTCAGCCGTCGCCATTAGTCACGAGGCACGGTCATTCGTGGCCAATGCCGTGGCTATTTTCCGTAGCTATTTCCTACGTTTTTAGTAGTGAAACTTTTCACTGATGCACATTACTTCTTTGTTTCTCTTGATGGAAGTTAAATAACAGCTTCTGCTTTCAGGTTGTTGGTCGCGAACTTCACCTACTTTTCCCCTAGTAAAGGGAATTTCCCGATAAAGTGATAGATGGATACTATCATCTGAAATTTATAGAGTGAGACGCGTCCCAAAAAAGCATTGTACACGGTCGGCACCTTTACTACTGTGAACACAACGTTCTCCATTCGTCTTTTTGAGACTATCCCTAAGACTACTGTTAACTCGATCGTCCCTGCCACTTGTACTTCACCTCCTGAGAATGTAATCAATGTGCCCGCATTTGGCTTCAGTGATGCCGAGGAGATCCCCATCTAAGAGAAAGCATCCAATGATAATATATCAACGGAAGAACCAGTATCAATTAAGACCCTTTTGACTGTCTTGGCAGCTATTTGAGCATGGATGACCAAAGGGTTAGAGTGCGGCATCCTTACTTCCTCAGCGTCTTTGGGGGAAAAAGTGATCTCTTCATGTTGTGATAGAGAGATTTTTCTGCTTGACGCGGACGGTGGTTGATTTCCTTCTCGTTTGTAGTTTCTCTTTTCTTGTCTACTTGATCTTGCCATGGAGTAACCTCCAGCAAGGGTATTTATAAAACCCTCGGGCTCTGGTATGTGGCCCTCTCCTGGTCTTCGGGCTCCTTCCTGATTACTTGGCTCCTGATTAACAGATCTCTGCATGGTAGGTGCGTGGTTGTGTCTACCTCCGCGCCATCTTCGTCCCCTACCTCTTCCTCGATTGAAAAAAGGGGCATCTCCACGCTGATCTTGTTGTCCTTGGTATCGGTTCTGTCGCTGGTGGGGGTCGTCAGGTCTAGGGCCACGGTCTTTCCAATTTGGTCTCTGACTGTGCCAATCTTCTCTCTGTGGCGGAAACCTCAGTTCTCGATTCCGATAAATGTTCTCCTTTGGATGATAGGACCGCGAATAATCTTCTTTTTCACGGGACCCTTGGCCCCTTTCAAAATTCATGTGTATTTCATCGCGGTGGGAACGAAAAGCTCCTTCTTTTGACTGATGCCTGGGCAGTTTATCTTTTTCCTTCTTGAATTTTCCGGCGAGCTTCCCAAAAAAGCCCTGATTGCCTGTGTTTGCTCTTGAGCTGGACGCAACTGCCTCCTCGGCTTCGATTTGCCTTGACACTCGATCCCTCAAATCATCGTAACTGGCAGGATTTTTTCGAAACAAATAGGTCTTGAAATCCCCTTCTGCAAAATTCCCCATGAGAATGATGATTGCAGATTCATGGTTAAAATTAAGGATTTTTACTACCACACTTGTGAATCAAGTAAAAAAAAGTGTCCTAGTGTCTCCTCATCTCCTTGCCTGATTGAATTTAAATCGACCATTGTCTTCTTCCGCGACAGTGCACTCCCAAAATGGGGCGTGAACATATGAGCCAGCTGGGTAAAACTGGTCACAGAGTTTTTGGGCAGGTTAGTAAACCATGTGAGGGCGATCTTTGTCAGGGTTGAGGGGAAAGTTCGGCATAACATGGCATCGTTGTACTCATTTATTCCCATTGCGGTTGTAAAATGACAGAGATGATCCTCAGGATCAGTCGTTCCATCATACTTCATAAGGCCCACGTCTCGCCATCTTTTTGGAACTGTCGTGGAGCATATCTCTCTGGTGAAAACAAATGGGAGAACCGACGGTCCTTCAATTCTTATATCTGCTGAATCAGATTTGGTGGAGATGGAAACATCCGTGGGTCGTTCTCCGCGTCAGTGTTTGTTCTCATGCTGGCGATGATCATTCTGCCAAGGTTGATGTGGCATTGCCCGATCCTGAAAGCCATAGTTCATTTTGCCGAATCCATCGCTTGGGTTGTTGAACGCAGTGTAACATCTATCAAAATTTCCATGCTGCTCACCGCGGTGGGCAGTCCCCTGTTGACGCGAGTTCTGTCCCCAGTGATCATAATAGTAATATTGTGCTTGCTCTTGCTGTAGGGGATTAGGCTGCTCATGATGAACTTCATAATACCAGAAATTCTGAGGTATGTGTTCTCCTCCTACTCCATGCTGATTATAATAATGATGTAGAGGGGTATCGTGAGGTTGGCCTCCTGTTTCACCTTCTAGATCAAGTTGAGATGTCAACGGAACATACATACTTGAGGCCTCTTGATCGTGGTGGATCCCCTGGCTCATGTCCTGGGTCACGTTGTTTTGATTATCACTCATTCTGTCACCTAAATTAATTCTGTCAAGTCAATGACTTATTGATCTTTATTTTTTATACATAGGCGCGGACCCTCCGCCCCCTCCAGGAGCTGGGAGTCTTACTTGATCTTCTTAAATTAAAACTTACAAAAGAACTCCTTAGCGTGAGGGGGTTTACACAGACGGCGCCAATGACGAACCTCAAACTAAAAAAGGTCTCCATTTTTAATTGGACTCGTAGGACTTTTAATCTACTTAAACCAAGACGGGAGGAATTCGTAGGAAACGATAATAACTTGAAAATGATTCGATGATCAATAAAACCAACGAAAGTCGAGAACTTGTAGGTCAAAACGCTTTTTTTCTATCCTTTATTTGCTTTTGTCAATATTATTTTCTTTTATTTTCATTCATAAAAATATTTTCTTTTTATATTGAAAAATGCACAATATTTAGAAATACTTGATTCTCTAGGGTTCGACCCCTTACTTGTATACTATACTAGTTTATTTGTTTGGGAATTATTTTTGGCGAGGTAACTCAACGACTTTTACCTCCGTCAAGTGCATCTGACCAAAAGGACAAAATCCATCAGAGCACAAGCACAATCTCACATTACAAGTCTCGGCTGCAAAATTCGGAAAGGTTTGATCAAAATGCCTCCAATCCTCAGCATCAGAAGGGTGACACATAAATCCTTCCTCAGTTTGGTGCTAAGCATGCCAACACATATGTGAGGTCGTGTCCTCTATGGCATACAATCATTGGAGGCGTGGAATCAAGGGCAAGTAATGTAACACCTTGTTGGGAATTTGTTTCCCTTTCACTGACAAACGACTCTTATATCTTGGATTGTTACAAATCTTATAGTGAGTGATGTCAAAATCATCCTTCCAGAACAACATGCAACCATTTGAGCACAAATGTATCTTCTGATGTGGCAACCCCAATTCTCGAATCAACTTTTTTGTCTCATAGTAGCTCTTGGGCAGATTGTGTTCCACTGGTAATACATTGCTGATTTTGTCAAGGAGTTCATTGTATCCAATTTGTGGCAAGTTGTATTTGGTCTTAATCTCCATAAAAGAGGTCATTGTCGATAACTTTGATACGCGACAACCATAATATAATGGTTCGTCTCCGGCCTTTAATACATCCACAAACCGTTGAGATAATAAGGAGGTATTGTCATGGTTGGAATATTCGAGATCAACTCCCATAGCAGGTTGCTCCACATTCATTTCTAAGTGACTGGCATTTGGTTGATCAGGTGAAATTGTAGCTTCAAACCATGATGGTGGAACACCACTTGGACCGGCCACATCAAAGACCATTCTTTGAGTAGGATTCAAATTCTCAAATATGTGCATCCCTATCCCGAAGAAGTTGACATCATCCAGGCTTGAGGCAGGCGGCTCCTCTAAAGGGAATGCATAATCAAACTACTGCTCTCCATGTGCAGTCCATCTATAATAATTCTCAACAAAACCTTTCTTATATAAATGAACTTTGACCATATCCACTACTTGATACTTTCCTTTCTTACATATCAAACAAGGACATTTGATTTTTCCATTATCCATCAAATGCACTTGTGATGCCGCAAACTTAATAAACTCCTCAACACCAAAAAGAAACTCACCTTTCCAACCGGAACTATCAGGTTGACGTATATCATACATCCATCCACAATTTTCCATATTGGTTATATTACCTGTTTTATATACATATATATATATATATATATATATATATATATATATATATATATATATAGACACACACACACAATAATGTTGAACCGTTCACGCAACTACGTATTAAGCCATAGCTAATTATTAGCTACAAAATTAGCTACAAATTTTGCCACAATAAACATTTAGCCATCCAATTAGACACGCATTTAGCCACATATTTATGCAACAAATGCTAATTTAGTTAAGATGAGAAGAAATAAAAGATACGTGGAGATTAATTTTAAAAAACAACAACAACACAACATATTTTCTTAATTCACAAAACAAGGTATAAGAAGGATAAACTATAAATACTTGTCAAAGTATATAACAACAAAACATAAACAAATTAAACATACATCTAGATATTGAGATTTGTAATTTCATAAAACAAAAAAAAAACATACATGTTTGATATGCCCTAAACAAGGTATAAAATTATAAATACTTGTCAAAATACATACCTCTTTATACAAAAAAAAACCTCTAAATCTTCTCCAAAAATTCTTCACATGCCACACCTTGGATCTTCCTTCTTCCATTGTACCGTCATTTTTTTTTTCTATAGAGAGTAGCAATGTAACTCAGAAGAAGGGAAAGTGAAAGGAAGTAAATGAAGACATCGTGGAGACTTGGAGCAGGTAGGTGCATTAGTAAATGAAGCTCATAATTATTTAGCCATGAAATTAGCCACAATCCACTCCGTGGCTATATATATGAGAAAGTAGCCTCATGAACTTTAGCCACGAAATAGATTTGATGGGCCCTAAGCACAAAAATAGCCTCAAAGAACTTATAGTTGCTAATTTAGCCACCAAGTGAGCATCAAAATAAGTTTGTAGTCAATAAAGCCACGTAGTTGGCTGCAACTTATAATTTGAGGCTATTAGCCACATTATTGGCCACATATTTTTCTATGAGATGGATTAGCCACGAATGTGCCCACGGAAAATATTAGTGCCATTTAGCTTCTCATTTCGCTTCGAAATTTTTTAATGTTCCTAATAAGCCTCGAATTTTAGCGTTAGTTTACTTTTGTTTCTATTTACCAACGTCTTCGGATTTTGTGTCTATGTTGGTGGCTATTGGCGTCGTAATTAGTCGTGAACACAATTGAGGCTAATTTTGTGTGGCCATGACAGCGCTTTCTAGTAGTGCAAGGAGGAAATCGATTAGCTTTGAGGAAGGCTTTGAGTGCTGCAGACTCTGATATTCTAGGTGAAGCTTGCGAAATTGAGGCTAGATATGGTGTGGATACTGATGAGGGAGAGGTAGAAAGTGATGGGGAGGAAGATGATTAAGATCCTGATTATCTGCAATTCTATCAACATGTAAAGCCTTGTGGGACTGTTTATGTGCTTGAAATTTCTACAGGAAATGACATTAAGATTGTTAAGTAGGAAGATGAAGATGAGTCCCCGGCATGTGATGAGCCCAAGAGGAAGATATTTTGCTCTTGTTTGAGTTATGTCAAAGACAACGAACAATGCTAGTGAATGAAGTACATATCCGCCTTATATATTGGCAAATCAGCACAAAGTTAATTTTTTTTCATCACCCATTAAGTATGTTTGCTAACATATATGATCATCTAAAGATTCCATCGAAGAGTTTGCTTATAGATTGGATTTTGTATGTCAATGGTAGAACAAATGAATTATTTCAGTGTTATAAGTTTACACTAGCACGCAACTGGAGCAACGATTCTATATGTTTGTTGTGTTATGCGAGGAATGGGGCCCACCATCTAGATGATCACATCCCCTTGGCGTGGAAAATATATTGTATCTCGAAAATGCAGACGAAGTATGCGCCCAATTAAAAGTTCGTGGGATTACACAAAAGGAGTATTCTAGCTCTCTGATGGACTCCACAAAAATTTTGACCTTCAAATACGTTATAGAAAAATGGTTCATTGACAAGGTTTTCAAAGATGCTTTTAATACTATACCATGTCACATCCTTAGATTATTCTAAGAAAGTAAACCATGTCGGATACACCAATGTCGTTGGGTGCATTACAATATTGTCAAATAAAATACCAAACAATTCGATAGCTCTTGTACTTCTTTAGCAAATGAAAAAAAACTTTTGCATCAAGATTAAAAAAAGGGTAGACTACCATCCATTCTAGTTATTTGCACAACATAAATAGGATTCATATGGTAAATCTTATCTTTCTAGAAGAAAAATAAAACGTGTGGTTAATCTTATCTTTGAACAAATTATTCCTTGGAACCAATCCTTTTACACATACTTAGATTACTCTAAAAAGCTAAACATTACAAGATACACCAACCTTATTTGGTACACTATTTTTCTTGATTTTTCTCTCACTTATCTATAAGACTTTCGTTATAGCTATCTAACCTCTTGAACGGTTGTACATTAAAGCTTTTGCATTGCCATTCTAATACTCTACTTAGTTGTTGATTTTGAGGCTCAGCTGTCGTGTAGGGTTTGGGTATCTTTCGCGCAATTTTGAGGCTCTTCGTCTAGTGCAAGTCCCTTCCCTTTTGTTGCATCAAGGTATGTTTCTTCAATTTGATTTGGTTGTTGATTTGCATTTTACTAGTTTTTCTTATCCCTTCCTCAAATTGGGGCATATTTTAAACCATACGCTTAAGTCTGCAACCTCTCCTCTTCCATTGAACATGTACTTCTTCTCCTCCTTTTCTTATTATCCTTATCTAGTTCTTCTTTCCCTCCACTAACTTCTAGGTCTTGTATTTTCCACAAACAGAGAACCATCTTTGTATCTTTTAAGATCTAGCACTTTCGATTTTGCGTACTAGTGTCTTCTTCTTCGGTTTTCAATTTTGTATGCAGTTTCTATTTGATTTTGGTTGTCTTCTCCTCATCTATTTGGATGTTATGTTATGCCCCGATTGTATTAGGTTTCTAAAATGTTATTAACTTTTAAGAATTCTATTTCTATGAAAATTATGTGCTTTATGAGATAGTTTATGTTATTAGGGGTATATTAGGGCATGAAGGCTCAATATCAAGGCGAGATGATGATAAAGGGCTCAGATTATAGAAAGTCCATTGCCTCCAACAAGCAACACGGAGGAGTTAATGGTGAGGGGTTTGTTCTCGAATGAAGCTGAAGCTGATGAGGATTATATTACATGGTGTTTCTTGACGAATCAAGTGTGCTTGCTAATGAAGGGAATGAGGGGAAACGTTGATGAGGGTTATAAGAGGTTTAGCGTCTCTAAGAGATTCGAAGAATGTGGTTGAGCATGGAGAAAGCCATGAATGTTGTTAACTCTGATGAAGAGATTCAACGAGGAGATCGGTTAGCTCCGGAGTAGGCCTTGAGTGTTGCAGACTCTGATATTCCAGGTGAAGCTAGCTTGCGAATTTGAGGCTAGAAAAGGGGTGTACGCTGATGAGGGAGAAGTAGGAAATGATAGGGAGGAAGACGATTATGATCTGATTATTTGCAATTCTATCAACATGTAAAGCCTTGTGGGATTGCTTATGTGCTTGAAATTGCTATAAGAAATTATGACATTAAGATTGTCAAGTATAAAGACGAAGATGAGTCCCCATCATCTGATGAACACAAGAGGAAGATATTTTGCTCTTGTTTGAGTTCTGTGAAAGACAACGAACAATGCTAGTGGATGAAGTACGCATACGCCTTATATCTTGGCAAATCAGCACAAAGTTCTTTTTTTTCATCACCTGAATAAGTATGTTTACTAACCTAAATGATCATATAAAGATTTCATTGAAGAGTTGGCTTATAGATTGGATTTTGTATGTCAACGGTAGGATAAATGAATTATTTCGGTGTTATAAGTTTACACCATCACGTAGCTGGAGCAACGATGCTCTGTGTTTGTTATGTTATGCGAGTAACGGGATCCACCATCTAGATGATCACATCCCCTTCGTGTGGACAATTGTATCTTGAAAATGCAGACAAAGTATGCGCCCAACTAAAAGTTCATGGGATTACACGATAAGAGTATTCTAGCTATCTGATGGACTTCACAAATTTTTGTATCTTCATAAATATATATGTTATAGAAAAAGGGTTCATTGACAAAGTTTTCAAAGATGCTTTTAATACTATACCAAGACATATCTTTAGATTAATTCTAAGAAAGTAAACCATACGGGATACACCAATGTCATTGGATGTATTATAATATTGTCAAATAAAATACCAGTCAATTTGATAGCTCTTGTACATTTTAAGTGAATGAAGAAAACTTTTGTATCAAGATTAAAACAAGGATAGACTATCATCCCTTTTAGTTATTTGCACAAAATAAATATGAGTCATATAGTTAATTGTATCTCTTTCTAGAAAAAAAAATTGTGGTTAATCTTATCTTTGAACAAATTATTCATTTGAAAAAATCCTTTTGCACATGGATACAAGATACACCAACCTCATTTCATTTGGTACACTATCTTGAACGGGTGTTACATTAAACCTTTTACATTACACATTTTGGCATTCTTTGGCATACACCAACCTCCTTTTGCCATTCTTTTAAAATTATCTAATTGTCTATAAGACTTTCCTTATAGCTATCCAACATCTTGAACAGGTGTTACATTAAACCTTTTGCATTGCCATTCTAATACTTTTCTCGGTTATTTTTCCTACAACTAGTATACACAAAGATCCTACTTAATTCTGATTAATAGATTTCAAGTAGTTCAATAAAGTAGATCAAATAGCCTATATATTGATATTTCATGTTCAAATCTAAGAGTGTATCTCTATTTGATGAAACTTAATCTTCAACCCTATTTGGGATAGGTGGTTAATATCTACTCTTACTTGGAATTAGCATAAATTGGAATGTACCAAGTGAATGGGTAGGAAGTTATATATATTTATATAGGAGAAACAATAAAACTATCATATTTCATAGTAAAGTGTATGTTATAACAAAGATAAAAGATTCAAGAACGATAAAAGCATAAATTTAGATAGTTCATTGTGTGTTGTCAACCTCCACAAGTAGAAGAAAATCGGATTTTTCGTAAAAGTCAAATAAGACTGTCAAAATATACATTTACGAGGTATTTCAATTGTGTCTATACTAGAGACTCTTGAAATCATAATCCAAACTATGGGCATGTGGGCCAAACAAGTAAACGAAAATGTCACCCCCTTGAACCCAGATGCGTGTCGGTCAACAAATAAATTCGAAACATATTAATAGTGCATAATTTTGTACTTTGAAATTTCTAAGCTAAATTTAGTTTTGTTTACTCTCTCTTTAAAATTTTTAATTAGGTTATTCCAAATATAGTACAAACTAACCTAATATATAGGATCTTCTTTTTTATTTTTTATATTATACTTCGTACTTGGGTTTGAATCGTAGGGTTGTCAGAATAATAAAATTAATATAATTGAGATTTTAACAGCAATTCATATGATTGTACTCCCATTCCTTTGTATGTTTTTCCTACCGTTGATCTTCTTTCGCCGCTCCTTTTCCCTCAACTATCTTACATCCAAGTATCCAACGTCTCTCAACTCTCGATGTTCCATTTCTTCTTTAGTTCTCTAACTCTCTTTTCAAATTCAATCAAAAATTTTCTTCTGCGTTCTCAATTATTATTATTTTTGTATTTTTAAGGGTTATTTAGGGTTTTTGAATCTTGATTTCTCCTTCGATGGCTTGAAATTTATTAGTGAAAAATGAGAAGTGAAATTGCTAGTTGATTTGAATTGAGAAGAGAATTTGTAAGGGTTTACTTTTTATATTTAATCATGAATAAAGAAACAAGTGGATTAATTGGGATTGGGATGCATTATATAATTGAATTGTGATGATCTCATGAATTGAAATAACTAAAAGAATTCTTTCAAGTAAAACAAACTTTCATGAAACAATTAGATTATGGACTTTTTAGCTAAGTGTCCATTTTTAACAAGGCATTTTTTCCCCTTCTTCCCATTTTTAATTGATTCCCTTCCTTCCTTCCCATTTTTTTTTGACCATTGACGGGTCAAAGTCAATAAATTTGGTAACACAACTTTGATAACACAAAAAAAATTTGGTGACAGTTTTTTTTTATTACGAGATTAGTGTCACCACCTTTATAAGTGGTGACACCGGTCAACGACTTTGGTGACACATGTATGATGATAAAAAGATTTTTTGGTGATAATTTTTTTACGAGATTAGTGTCACCGCTCTATCGCTGTCACCATCACCCCTATCACTGTCACCACCACCCATATCGTTGTCATCACCCTTATTGCTATCACCACCTCTATCGCTGTCACCGCCCTATCGTTGTCACCACTCCTATCGCTGTCACCACCACTCATATCACTGTCACCACCACCCATATTGCTGTCACCACCTCTATCGTTGTCACCGCCCTATCGCTGTCACCACTTCTATCGTTGTCACCACCACTCCTATCGCTGTCACCACCACCCCTATCGTTGTCACCACCACCCATATCGCTGTCACCACCACCCCTACTGTTGTCACCACCCTTATTGCTGTCACCACCTCTATCGCTGTCACCGCCCTATCGTTGTCACCACTCTCATCGTTGTCACCACCACTCCTATCGTCGTCACCACCACTTCTATAGCTGTCACCACCACCCCTATCACTGTCACCACCACCCCTATCGCTGTCACCACCCTTATTGCTGTCACCACCTCTATCGCTGTCACCGCCCTATCGTTGTCACCACTCCCATCGCTGTCACCACCACTCCTATCGTTGTCACCACCACTTCTATAGATGTCACCACCACCCCTATCACTGTCACCACCACCCCTATCGTTGTCACCACCCATATTGTTGTCATCACCTCTATCGCTGTCACCGCCCTATCGTTGTCACCACTCCTATCGCTGTCACCACCACCCCTATTATTGTCACCACCCTTATTAGAGGCGACGCTCTTGGTGACACATGTAATTTCATGAAAAATAAAAAAAATAGTGTAATCAAATACAATATGACCAAAATAAATAAAAAAGAACATATAATTTAATGAAAAATATAGTGTAATCAAACACAATATCTACAAAAAAAAATAGTATAATCAAACACAATATCACCAAAAATATACATCATGAATTTCCAAGAGTGTCACCTCTAATTTCCAATCCATCTATATAATGAAAGTAACATTAGAAGGATCTCTACATCATAAATTTCCAATTCATCTACACAAACAAACAAAACACCTTCTCTATGAGTTGAAATCTTCCATAAAGAGTTGAGCCCAACACTGTCATCTAGAAAGTGTGCTTCCAATGCTCATGGAAAATGGGGATTGTGATCTACAAAAGTAAAAAAAGGAGCAAATCAATTATTTAATGAAATCCACGAGGATCCAAACATCCCTTATTAACTATCTTTTTAGAGTTCGGCCTTAATATAGGGGAAATGGAGCCCTTACCAACTCAGTTTGGGGAAAATGGAGCTCTTACCTACCAACACGGTTTGGGGATCATCATAGAAGGATATCAAAATCAATGACTCACCTGTAAACAATTTACATTTATCCATTCTTCTATTCACAGTGACTACTGTCATCAAACCTGGTTGATTCCTTCAAGATCTGTTCATAAATTGGAAATTAATGCAAATCATGAAATCTTCGTGCATCATAATAGAAATGAAACCAAATCATGTAACTTGTTTACGCTTTTCGTAATCAACACTAGTTCGGCATAATCATAGATGAAATTGCGATTCGAGTTCGGATCTCCGTTAAAACGCAGAGAAATCCGCGATTCAACAGAAATTGGAAGCAAATAGAACACGGATCCATCAACAGAAAAAAGTGCAAATGAAGGAAAAATAGCAGGAAAAAGGGAACTGCAACTTACATCAAATTAAAGAGTGGAGTCGGAGTCGTCAGAGGCGGTGAAGAGGAAGGAGAAAGAGAAGAAGAGAGTGACAACGACAGCAATTCTCGACGCTAGAAGCCTGAAGATGGCGAATGCCGAAAGACGTGCGGCGGCAGTGGATGACCTCTGGTGAGCCGCATCTTCAACCTCAATTCAGTGATTCACGACTGTTGTCACCATCCCTCTCTCTTTGTGAAATCTCCATCAGATCTCTCCCACCTCCCGACGGCACTCCTTTCCTCCTCCCTTCTCTATCTGAGCGGCCATCGAATGTATCCAGCGGAGATCAAAATGGAGGTAAAATCAGAAAGAACGGGAGGGTAGGGTTCAATTAAAACGAGGGTAGTATTGGTATTATGAAAATATTTTGAAAATTTAGCAAAAGAGTGATTTTAGTGGATATTTTACAAAAAAAGGGTTGGTAAAATGGACATTTTGTCAAATATCTTCTTAGATTATTAATGTAACATAAGGTTTTAAATTCTTATGTTTTATATTGTAATACATCTGGTTGAGGTGTTCTATAAACTTGTGTAAAGACTGATGTTAAACAAATATTAAAAAAAAACTCAAAATGATCATTATTGACCAAATTATATATCTGTGTGTGTGTGTGTTTGTGTGTGTGTGTGTGTGTGTATATATATATATATATATATATATATATATATATATATATATATAGATCTTCATAAATCTGGTCTCTTAATTGACCAAATTATATATCTGTCTGTATATATATATATATATATATATATATATATATATATATACTTAATTTAGAATACTTTAGTCTTATGTGTCAATTATACCTTTATTTTAAGGATTTCCACCAATTATATTTTTTCATTTCATTTTTTTTCCTCGTTTCTTGTTTTATTTTTATTCTTTTAATTCTTCCATAAATCTCCTTAAACCAATCGAATTTTTTTTATCACATTTACTAACTATATATATTTATATATATACATATATATAGGGAATGGTTCAAATGTAAAATTGTCTTACAGTGTAAAATTTGCTTAAGGTGTAAAATTCTAATAATAACATGGATCCGTATCAAATTAGTAAGGGTTTCAACGATATGGCCCATCCCACTTCATTTACCCCTGTAAATGCGTATTCTACTCTCTCTGAAACCTTGCAGCCATGGCGTTGGATGATTGTTTCACCCTCTATTGCCCTCGCCTTCGCTCTCACTTCCTCTCTTGCCCTCGCTGGCTGATTTCCGTCGCCCCTCGTCGTCCTCCGGCTCCCTCCTTTGCTCGTTGTCCTGATTTCAGGTATTCTTCTCCTAACTCGCCAATTCATAGGCTTCTTACGATCTTTCCATTCCTTATCCTCACAAGGTGTTCAATGACCAAGATATGCTATTAGACAATAGACTTATTTAAGAATGAATTCATTTGTTGGTCTCAACTGTTGCTACTGTCAAATTCACCAATGCCACTGCCTCTGAAGCATGAATCCGATACAAGTACCGCTCTTAGCCTCTTTCCCTTATTGTATTTTTTTTATTTATCAAATAATTTCTTTGTTTAATTTGTTTTCGCAGACAAAAAATGGTTTTCTCATGTGCTTTTGTTGTCGCTTCCTTCCACCATCTACTTTTAATGTGTAAAGCTTCCTGTTTTTCGATACTTTGGACCCTGCTCTTGCTGTCATTGTAAGAATAATATAATATGACAAAGTGAATTCAAAGTCATATAATCTGTTGTTATTGTTTTTTTTATGAAGTGAATAATATAATCTATTCAAAGCCATATAATCTGTTGCGATATAACAAAGTGAATAATATAATATAACAAAGTACCGCTCTTAGACCCTGCTCTTGCTGTCATTGTTTATTTATGAACTTCAGCAGGAAATGAGCGTTCAAAGCCATATAATATGTTCATAAATGTGTCAAAATACTTTTGGTTCAGTTGTTTGATTCTGTGAAGTGCAAATTGTTCTGTTCAATCCCTTACATCGGTCATCCATCCTTCTTTTATAACATCTTTTTAATGTTGCTTGTTATTCAGGGATACTTGATCTAACTATGTAATAGTCTTTGTTTATCTTTTCCACATTGTCATGCTTAAGCCTTTTGAAGTTTTGCACTAAAGTCTATTAGCTCAAAATGGGAGAGCAATGTGCCTACGCACAAAGATGCGGATTCAAACCCCGTATAGGCTATCTATGTGGTATCTCTTATTATGTTTCTCTTCGTGAATAATATAAGGTGCAAAAATAAAATTATAATGTGCATTTGTGCAACTGTGAAATGCATTTGTGCAACTTTAAAGTGCAAATATAAGAACATAAAGTGCAAAAACAAAATTGTAATGTGCACATTTAGAATACAAGTGTGCAAAAGTAGGATACAATTGTGCAAATTTAAACTACGATTGTGCAAAAGTAAGATACAATTGTGCAGATTTAGAATACAATTGTGCAAAAGTAAGATCATAATGTACATGAATAAGACAAAAGATGTGCTTTTGAAATCGATGTTTTAATTTTTATTTTTATTTCTACTTTTGAGAGTTTGGGTTCAACTCTCGCATAATTTAGGTTGATAGATGTGAGTTTGAAATCGATTTTTTTACGTATAACAATTTCAAATTAAAGTGCATACTTAAGGTTAAAAAGTGCAAAATTAAGGTTAAAAAGTGCATGACTAAGATTATAATGTGCATGATTAACAATTTGGGATTGATGTGTTCTTGTTTATAATATAACCTATGTGGGATTCGAACCCACATCTTTGTGCAAACGCACATCGCTCTACCAATTGAGCTAATAGGTCAAAAATGCATCATCTTGAACTTTTTGTTTAGGTACTAGTTACCTTCTCAACCCATATTTCTTATCTTATGCCATACCGGAAAATATTAATCCAAAAGATAGCGATATTGCTTTGGTTAAAAAACTGGATACCCTGATAGCGATACACAAGTCTATATTTCACAGCCTACTATACTGAGTGCCAAAATGCACAAGATTAACCAAGCAACTCTAATGCATCTAATTCACACCTTTAGTCACACAAGATTCAGAATACCTCATTTGCTGGCCGCAATTTATTAGTTATTCTAGTAACATAGTTATGATATGAAAACTAGAATGATAGTAAGTATTCCAATGCATCAAATTCACACCTTTAGTGACATGAGATTCAGAATACCTCATTTGTTGGGTGCAATTAATGAGTTACTTTTGTAGAATGGCAGTAAGTAATGAAGAGGCCAAAACATTGAAAATTATAACAAGAGGTGTACCTATTGAATCCAAGACAGGCATAGATAAAATAAGTCCTACTCCATTAGAAGATGTGAAATTGAATTTAGAGCTTCAATAGCAATTTCATTCGAGAGTTGGTCAAGAATGGGGCTAGATCTGTCCATCAGTTTGACAAGCAAAAAATCATCTCTTATTGACAACACCTCAGCATAAGCAGAATCCATTTGCAGTTTGAAATCCATCTAAGACCCAGACTCTCGTCTTTATCATCCAAGACCCAAAATGATCAATTCAATTGTAGTGAACAAGTAGACCCTAAAAATTCCAAAATGATGCATTTTGTGTAGGAATGTTGATGGTATAGGAAAATTACAAGCATCCTCCTATAGATCTTACAGATGAGCATACACTTCTAACAAAGTATGTGAACTAGGCAATTGCAAAAGCACACGAAAACATAAAACCAGACACCAGTTAAATCCGATAAAAACAAATTGCCATTGATAAAAAATCTATTTCCTTTTCTAAGTTGTAACAAAAGTTAGTAATCCAACATAACAAGCTTAAACAAAATAATGGTTACAAAATCGAAAATCAATGAACAACAGTTTTAAGCACTAGCTTTTTTTCAACTTTGCAAGCTCCTGTCTAACCACTCCAGCTTTATGCAACACAAAGGGATATTCATACTATCAATGTTCAGTAGTGATCTTCCATAAAAGAGCTGGAAAGTTCAAGATAAAAAACATATAAATAAAAAAATATATATCATATAGAAGTATAGGCAGAACTACTAATTGTCAATGTGCAACGGATGAAAAGGCATAAAATTTTGACCGAGAGATCTTAATAGTTAATAGGACAGAAACCTTGATCTTGGCTATCATGAGCTTGAACCTATCAAAATCATTCAGTGAAGCTGTCTTTTTCTGAACGATCAACTTCCTACCCCAGGAGCTTTTCTCCCACTTGTTCTTCACATCTGTCATCGTTAATCCCATGTATAGAACAAACAACAATACAAATCAATTTCAATTTCCACTGCAAAAACAAGAAGATAAGCATCCACACCAGTGTTGTGAGCTGAATCTGCCATGCTTTACAGTAACTTTTATGTCAATTTCTGCATACATTACATACATTTGGGTTAGATAGTACAGAATCTATGTAGTTTATGTTTATTTGCCAAATTTTGGAATCTACACCAGTTTCTTTTTAAATTCGCAGAATTCGAGACGCTTTACAGCAATTTTAAGAAAGGTCAGAAAAGCTCGGAAAACAACTACAAAAGTCCAGAATCCGAGAGTACAGAACCAGGACAAACCGAGCTGAAGCCAGAGCTACTCTATGTCGAGTACACCCTACTCGATCTCGAGTAGAAAGTCCGAGCAGACTTGGTCGACAAAGCCTGGTCGAGGAAACCAAGTCCGAGGCAACCCGACTCCCGGAACCCTACTCGATCTCGAGGACCACCTAGTCGAGATCGACGACACTGAGAGGCCATGTCCGGAGTCGAGAAGAGGAGCTGATCGAGAAGCCGAGGACGAAGGCGCTGAGCAACCCTACTCGATCTCGAGGAGGCCTTGTCGAGATCGAGGAGCCACCATGCCCTAGTCCGAGTCCATGCCGAGGAGGAGTCCTCGACATCACCAGAGAGCCGTCTTCGAGTACATCCCTACTCGATCTCGAGGAAGATTAGTCGAGATCGACGACGCCCAGGAGCCCAGATCCGAGCTTGTCGAGCGGAGTCACCCGAGAAGATCAGTCGACGACGAATCCTAGTCGATGTTGACGAGCCCTTGTCGATGTCGAGTAGGCCAAGTTCTGGAAACGCGTCGCCGTGAGCAGTCCGAGTCGAGTTGGAGTTACTTGGAGCCGAAGGAAGTCGAGTAGGCCGAGATCTATCAAGTTCTATCCATGGAAGGGAGATCTATCAACATGAAGAGACTTACCTAGTTTAGATTTATCTTTCCCTATTTTAGATTTAATTTCATTATAGCTTTTATTTATCATTAAGCCTTTTAGATATAATTTTAGATATAGATAGAAGATTCTATCCTTGATTAGCAAGGTATAGAAGGCTATAAATAAAGCCCTAGGGGCTGGTTTTTCATTCATTCAGAAACACAATCATTTCCATTCAGTAAGTAGGAGTAGAGAGAGAGAGTTTGTAACAAGCAAGGTGGAAAGGCGAAAGCGGATTTGTCTTGTGGGTTGTAAGCTTTCTTTATTTAATTCAATGCAAGTTAGTTTCTTTTGTTATTTGATGTCTTTCTTGATGATGAAGAGTGAGTAGTCCACCCACTTCTGGGGCTGGGGTGAGCCCGACGGTGGCCATGTGAGATGATGCAGTAAAGGTCAGATCTTTTTATGCAATTCATCTTCTATCCCTATGAGCATGATTCTTTTGCGAGAGTTGAAGGTGATCCTTGTTTGTGTTATTGAAGCGAAAGTGATCTTAATGCAACTTGGGTTAATTATGTGAAAAGGGTTAGTAACAATTAGGGTTTATGCGAAAGCCTCTATATGCCTATTGTTAGTAACGAAGGTTATTTTGATGGAAAGCATGATCTTTTATGCCTTTATGTGTTACTTTGCATGGTTATCGTTGTGGTGTTGATACCCTGGCCTTGGAAGTCTTTTATTATATTGATTTATTTCTGTCGAAAAGTTGAGTTTTGGTTCGAAATTTGCAATTTAAGTTTCTGTCTTTCTAGTCGATACAGAGGAGAGTCTCGTCGAGATCGAGTAGGCTGTAGTCGATCTCGAGTACGGTTTTGGTCTATGTCGAGTTGAGTTTCTGTTTCTGTTTTCGATTCTGCAATTTTTGTTTTTACTGTCTCTTGTCGATCTCGAGTAGCATCTTGTCGAGATCGAGTACTGTGTTGTCTGAGTCGAGTTTCTGTCGTCGATTTGAAGTTTCTGTCTTTTACTGTTGTTTGTCGATCTCGAGTAGCAGCTTGTCGAGATCGAGTTAGTTGCTAGCTTTGTTTTATTTCTTGCTTTCGTTTGTTATTTCTGTCTTTCTTTCTTTGTTCCTTTGTTTCTGTCTTCTGTTTGCTTGTCTGTGAGAGTCTGTTGCTACCTAAGAATTGCTGACGTGCTTCCTCGTGGATTCGATCCTGACAACTTTCTACTACAACGGGAGGAAGTCTTGTATTTATTTGCTGAGACAGGGAAGTCAGTCTGATCTTTATTCTATATTTATTTCATACTTGACCATCCTCCTGCAACAACAACCAACAGCCTCCATGGCCTCAATGAGTGTCTTCTTTTTTGGCGCCCTGGGGATCTCAACCTTGATGTTCGTTAGTGCAAACCTCTGGAAGTTCATTTGGCACCTCACCATGTCAGGAGCATCAACAAGTGCCTGCAACAACCCAAACCATTAACAAAGGGGAAACAAAGATCTTATTGTAAACAAAAAAAAATTAGCATGACTGCATTCAGACTTCAAGAGGCTTGGATTGAGACTCACTGTTGCATCCTGGGACGACATTCGTCGTCTCAGACCTTCAATGAACCCTTCCAAATCCAACAAATTCGGTTATGTGAACTTCATCACGCACAATCACATCACATAATCCCTAATTTCACATCACATGGCATCAAATCCAAGGAAATTTTAACCAAAACTTCACACACACAGCAGATATGAAAACAAAATTCAGACTCGTGAACTAGAGGCACACTTTCAAAAACCCTATTCTGTCAAATGTGGAAGGAGAGGGAAGAGGCCAAATACGAGGTGGAATGCTGCTGGTCGGCGGACGCGGTTGATAATTTGAGTCTGTTCCGCCGGCACCGACTCCCTCCTCGCCGCCCTCTCCACGTTCGTCCCTCATCACAACCCCATCTTCATCGACCGGCACCGCGACCCCGACATCTTCTCCGTCCTACTCCTTTCGCTCCTCCACGAGGTTGCCTTCTACGGAGTCGAATCCTCCCTTCGCTCACCCCTCGCCGCTCCTTCTCCACTGGCGGACAACAATCTCTCAGGGAGCTCTTGGATTTGGATGAGTTGAGGACGGAAGACAAAGGGAATGAGAGAGGAACGGTTTTGGGTTTAATTCGAGAAACCGGTTCAATTTTTTTTTAAATACCACACGCGTGTCCAGTTTTGCACTAAACCCAAAAAAAATGGAAGTTTTAGAGAAAAAAGACATTTTTCACCCCAAAAGCTTCTGTAAACTCATTTGTAAAATAGAGAAATGAAAGAAGAGTGGGAAAAAATCTCTAAATTTGGAGGAAGATAAGTAATCTCTATAATTTAATATTTCACTCATTTCTATATATACATTTAATGATTACCCTCCACTTTGGCACCCCTATTCTACATAAATCACCCATTCTATCATTTTTTAACCATCAATTATCTATATATTATAAATTTCTGTATTGATTATAGTGTATAATAAATGAAAAAATCTATAAAATAGAGAAACTGTTGGAGTTAGGGTAAATTTTTTTAGAGATTTTGACATTTTAATCTCTATTTTAGAGATTTTTTTACAATAATTATTGGGGTTGCTCTTACAGCCTATATTTCAGCCTAGATGTTAAAAAACTGCGCATAGAAATTGTACTATGAGGTTTTTTTTTTTGAACTGATAAGAATTTGGCTGTTGAGAGGACAACAAGCCAAGGGCATCCCGGAGGATGATGTTGCTTAGGGCATCGTCGAAGGGGAGAGATACACTAGAGTGATAAGAGTGAAAATGAGATAGACGATCAGCAACACCGTTCCCTTCACGTAAAACATGAGATATCTCAAATTTAGAGAAATGATGGAGAGATAGGAGATAGTCAGATAAAATCATTTATATTTCCCCATAGCAGGAGCATCCAGTTTTTAAACGGTTGATTATGCTTAAATTATCTCCTTCTATTACGATTTTGTTCAATTTTAGATATAGAGATTTACGTATTCCTTTCCAAAGACCGAAACATTCGACCCCAAGCACTAAAGGAAAGGCAGAGTCGTCAGACTCATAATAGAGAACAGAACCATCATCATTATGAATGATGAACCCATAAGTAGAGGAAGAAGTGTTGCTTGAAAATGCACCATCGAAATTAAGTTTGTGCCATCCTGTCATTGGTTTTCGCCACTTGCAGTGGTTGCGAGTGTGATTATGTTTTGGTACTGTATTTTGAGGTTGGTAGATGAAAGGTAATTCACTTTCTTGTTCTTTTACGCAATTCCAGTTGTAGATGTGTTCAGAGATAAATAAGAGAATTGCATCACTACAAAAAAAAAATGAAATTCGCTTCGGCAAAAAACCGTAGCAAAAGGCCTTCAAGGGGTGGCAAAAGACATCTAGCTTCGGCTTAGCTACGGTAAATGGGGGGTGGCGAATTCTGGGGTGGCAAAATTTGGTAGCTTCGGCAAACCGCCGTAGCAAGAAAATTAGCGACGGCTAAGCGATGGCGGCTAGCCGTAGCTAAAGTGTGGGGTAAAATTAAAAAAAAATTGCTTTTTAGCCCGGATTCTTTAGACCCGGGCTAAAAAGTCCAATATTTTTTTTAAAACCCTAGAAAAACAATATTGTACACACGAACTGAACTGTAGCAAAACAACAGAGCATTACGAACCTAATTCGTTGGTTAGAACAGCAGCTTGAAGAATCGAAAGTAGGTGATAGGTGCGCTCCACATCTTCGTCTCCAATTGACTGCCAGAAAAGGAAGAAAGTGAAAGACAGTGTAGACCAGTGACAACAGTTCGGCTAGGGCAACTAGGCTGGAGTCGCATCCCGATCTAGATCTGGTTATACAGGGAGAACTCCGTCACCTTCATCACCCGTCGGCGCTGTCTTTTGTCCCCATTGCCAGTTGGGACGGGAAAGGTCGAACTCCGACGCCAACGTCGACCGCAATGGTCATTGAAGAGTGGCCAGACAGCGAGAGGGGGTAGATTGAGGGGGCGAAAGCAGCGAGTGCGGATATAGTGAAGGGGAGGTAACAGAGGTCGTAGATCTGGAGAGAGCGATCCCGGTGGGAGGATGAGCGGGACTGCGGGAACTCTGGGAGGTGCGAAAAAGGCGAGGGGAAGAGAAGGAGTTCTGAGATTTAGAGCTCGATTTTGGGCTCTTCAATGGCAGAAAAAGAGAGAGAGCGAACAAAAGAGGGAGAATGAGTGAGTTGAAGGGGAGGACGCCATGAGAGCTTCAAGATTTCAGATCTATGTTCGAGGGGTGTCTGATCGGGAGAGAGGAGGTCTGAGGTAAGGGAAGCGGCAATAGATCCAATCTAGGTTGTGGTTACTTTGTAAATTATAATATATTTCTATTAAATTATAAAAATTATAAATCATAAATAAACAAAGTTAGCTTCGGGCTCTACAACTACCGTAGCTAAGCTATGATAAAAACCAAATCAGTGGCTACGGCAAGCCTTGCCGTTGCTATTAGGGGTGGCAAAATCAATTCAATAGCTACGGAAACCTTTGCCGTTGCTACCAAGGGTGGCAAAAGGTATCAATTGCTACGCCAAGCCCCTTCCGAAGCTAGAGAGTGTGGCAAATTTCATTTTTTTTTGTAGTGCATTCGGGTTGGGTTCTATGTTTTCAAATGCTTTTTTGTTTCAGAAAAACCAAATGCTCCACCGGGCTACAACACACAAGTGTAGAGAAACGTTGATTCCCGAGTATATTCCTGAGTTGTATTAGAGATTCTTCTATTGTGGTTGTTGTGTTGTACACATTGTCAATTGTATTCAAGATTTGTGGGGAGAGTAGGTGCAGGGTCAAATGTGTTATATTACAATTAAAAAGTAGGTTGTGTAAGTCCTCATAATTTATGTCATAAAAAGGGCAGTCGGTTGGAAGACATATACCACGAGAGGCAAGTTTGACCTTGGTAGGTAGACCATCCTTGGTAATTCTCCATATAAAATCTTTGATTTTGGGTGAACAACTACGGAGTAGTTTTTTTTTATTTAATTAAAAATTTGACGCATCGGACGAGCCCGGTGGGTAGAGAAGCCGAATAAATTGGCGACGGACAAACCGTCAAATATGCTGAAGACATAAAATAACAAAAATGCATAATCACCAAAATACAAGGGTGAAGTTAGAGGTGAAAACTAGCAAATATGATGAGAGAGCAGGATCAGTGAGCAGCAACTAATCCATCAGTTGGTAGAGGCACGCAGGGAATCCCTAGAGAACTAAGTGGAAACCTCATATTTGGACACTGTCAACGAGCCTTCAGGTTTCAATCACGTCCACGACCTCTCGTGCGTCGACACATAAGAAGAACCACCACTCAAAAAACCGATAGACTCGAGAGCCACACAACCCTAACACCAAGCAACTTAGCAACTCGCCATACAACTAACCAATCCAGAATTTTCTCTCTTTTTTTCTCCCCATTTTTCCTCCTTCCTTGCTTTGGGCCCAAGGATAAGCCTTAGACCCAAAGGAAAAGACCGGGCCCAAACTTCGGCCACTCGGGCCCAAAAGAAAAAGGAACAGTGCTGGCTTTTTTTTTTCCTTCTTCTTCTCTTTCGGGCTTACAGCCTTGGGCCTGAAGGAGTACCAAGACAAACTCAACTAGACGCCTTAGAGCCGGACCCTAGCCGCCGAAGACACCGCCCATCGGAGGCGATCAAGGTCAAGGAAGACATGGTGAAGGTGGAGCAGCCCACCCACACATCACCAGAATCTTGCCGATGGAGTAGGAAATAGGGAGAGCACACACCCAACGGCCGGAGGCAAGTAGATCCAGAGGAGGAGACGGGGCGACATCGACTGCGAGGACACCGACGACAAGAAACCCCTAAGAGGTCGACCCAAAGATGAGTCTGATGATTGCTACAAGCCATCGCCACAACCGCCCAAAGCAACAGATGGTGAAGGAAGATCCAGAGGAGGAGGACGAAAACGAACGACGGCAGAAGATATACGAGTGACAGGGATACTAAAGAGGAGGATGAGACAGTGGACGACGATTCAACGGAGCCACCAAAGCGGCCCTGTGTAGGCAAAGATCAGAGGCAAGAGAGAGATGGATAGATCGGAATTTCCTTAGAAATTTTGCCAAAAATGTTAGGATAGACAAGGCTTTTTGGGCAAAAAATCTAGAGAGAGGGCAGAGCCCCTCTCTCTAGAATTTGGGTTTCTCTACACTATGATTTACACTAGCTAACTACTACGGAGTAGTCTGTATTAGGTAGGTTAAAAGTGCAAATTCTCATATTTTTTGAAATTTAATTACTACTCCTAATTTCGAAAAAAAAAAGGAAAGGGAAAAATCTCTCTTTTGAGATATCCTACAAAAAACAACGACGGCACCATTCTCCATCTCCGACGTGGTTGAAAATCGCCCCGACCAATCGCCGACTAATCTTCGATCAAATCCCTCTATTCGGAGAGCCCCAACTACTCTCCTTGGAGAGTGCTCAGATCGATGGGTTGCCCGCCTCTTCTCGAGCTGATCTGCCTCGACGTCGTTGGCTTGGCCAGTGTCCTTCGAGCCTCTGCATTGCCCACCTCCATCTCGGCCTTGGCCCATGGCCTGCTTGGGTGCGGTGGTGGTCGGGTTTGTGTCTAAAACCATCTCCGATTCTCTCTGGTCGGTTTATGGTCTAAGCTTTCCATCCCCAGTTTCATTCAAATCAAAATCAAATTGGGGTTATCCGGCGGCCTATGCTCGCCGTCGTCCTCGTGCCCCTTTTTCATACCTTCTAATTCACTAATCTTGGTTGTGATGGAGCTTGATTTGGGTGTCGGGTACTCTCCGCCTCCATCTATTTCCCCCTTCCATGCCTATTGCAATTCATGTCCTCTTGAGCTTCTCGATCGGTGGTGATGGTGGGCGCGCCTCGCCTTTGCTGTCCCTTGGCTCCCCTTTGTTGTCACGGCCTCAAATCTCTTTCTGATGGTGGCTGATTTGCCCATCGTTTTCCCCCCGGGTCTGGCGCTGGCCGTGCTTCGTTCGGCGGTGGGTGTCGTCTTCTCGTTGTCGTCCAACTGGTGTGCCCGCCTTCCCTCCCCTGGGCTCCATGGCTCACTAGTTTGTCGAGGTTCCCCTCCCGGTTTCTCCGCCTACCGGCCTACTGCGATGTCTCCTCCCTAGCACCGCGTTTGGCTTGTTTCGTTCCGGGGGTCTGGGGTTGTGATCTCTTGTTTGTTTCAGACCTTTCTCTGGGCCCAAGGTTTAGCCTTGGGCCCAGAATTTGCCCGAAATATATGGAAAAATACACAATTAAAATATATATAATTTCATTTATATATCTACATATATAAACGGTTTTATTAATCCACATCCTCTTGGTGGGGGATTAATATTATTTGGTCGTTTATATTTATATATGTATTCATATAATTTGGTTGAATTTTCGTAAGGGTTTCAAATCTCGCGTGTATGGGGCGAAACACCGCTTGAAAGAGCTTGGATTAAATCCCGTTTGGGCTTGATCGGTCTGTTGTGAGCGTTCCTTCGCAGTTTGCATTGCTCGGGTGGCATGCGTCTCTACTATGGTGTGGCTGGGGGTTCTTCTTCTATGATGGGGTTCTGGCTGTCGGAGTCGGGTCAGGATGGGATCGAGGTAGTGTGTATAGGGTGACTCCGTGTACGGGAAGGAGCTTCCTGGAGGTTCGTCTTCACTACCCACGGGGATTCCTGATGTATCGCCGGCCAGCGGTGTTGTTTTATGATGGTGCTTGGCTTTCGTCTGTAGTCTACGTCCCCTTCGTGTTAGATTTAGGGGTGGAAATGGGTCGGGTGATGGATGGGTGGACCCATTTTTTCACCCGGCCCGTCAAAAAAAAAATCACCCGACCCATCACCCACCCGTCTAATGTTTCACCCATCACTCGACCCGTCGGATGAATCGGGTGGGTTGGGTGGTTAATCGGGTGAAAGAAATTAAAAGGAAATGAGTCAAAAGGCATACCTAAAAATCATTCATATTCAATAATTTTATAAATCATGTTAAGGTATGAATCTTATTAAATTAATAAAACATCTAGAAATAGATAAACTAGTGGTAGAAAAGGAGAAATATGTTAGTTATGTTAAATTATACAGAGTATTATTTATATAAATAATCGGGGGGGCTAACGGGTGGTTAAGCGGGTCATGTAATGGGTCGGGTGATGGGTGGAAAGTATATCACCCATCACCCATTTCACCCGACCCATCACTCATCCGTCACCCGGTTTTTTTGGGTTTTCACCCTAATAAGCGGGTCGGGTGAGTCGGTCACCCGCGTGTGATTTCCAGTCCTAGTTAGATTTAGTTTTCCTTGGCTCGTTTTGCTGTATGTATTGACGGGTTTCCGTCTGCCGACTTGTCGGCCATCGAGATTCAGGTATATCTGATCTCGAATTATTTCTTATCAAAAAAAAGAGGTGGAAAATTAGAAACGGATATAAATGAAAGCCTTCTAGAATCAAAGAAAATTGCCTCATAAGAAAAAAAGAAAAGCTTTGATCTCCTTTTTCAAAAAACCTTCTGGAATCAAAGAGCAAAAACAAAGCATCTCAACCTTTCAGAGTCTAACACTGCGTATTTTCACCGTGTTGCTTCGAGTAGGAGACATAGGAAACAAATTCGTAACATTACCACCACGACGGAACACTAATAATTGGAAAGGAGAATGTAAGAAATGAAATAAAAAGCGATTTTGAAAAAAGATTCAGAAACGAGCCTATTAATGACAGATTTTTAAATGAAATGTTGAATCTAATTCATCCTTCAATCACTACCGAGGAAAATGAATTTCTTATTTGACACCCTTCTAATTACAAAATAAAATCGGCTGTTTTTTGCTTGGGTAAGAATAAATCTCCTGGTCCTGATGGATTTAGTGTTGAATTCTATAAGAAATATTGGGATATTGTTGGTGTGTCCATCATTAAAGTTGTCAAGGGTTTCTTCCATTCTGGGAAGATGCTTAAACAAATTAACCACACGTTTATATCTCTTCTGTCAAAGAGAGACAACCCCACCACTACTAGCCACTACCGTCCAATCAGTTGATGCTCAACTTTATATAAAATCATAACTAAACTTCTGACAAAAAGAATTAAAAAAATTATCGGAAAATTAATTTATCCTTTACAGGGAGTTTTACACGAAATCTTTCACTCCTTCCGGTCGCGCTCGGGGCGTGAAGGTTGGCTGGTAATAAAGTTAGATATGGAAAAAGCATATGATAGGGTTGACTGGAACTTCACGAGAAAGATCCTAGAAAAATTTGGATTCCAGCATACGTTCATCTCTTGGGTCAGGGAGTGTGTTATGGTCGTCTCGTTCTCAGTCCTAGTTAATAATGGTCCTACTGATATGTTCTTCCCCTCTCGAGGTCTTCATCAGGGGGATCCCCTATCTCCTTTTCTATTCATTTTGGGAGCAGAAATATTAGCCCGAAAACTCTCAAGAGAAACAAATCTGGATCATAGTCCAATTGGATTTACATTTGGAAGAAACGGCCCTAGGGTTCCTTTCCTTTCCTTTGCTGACGACATTATCATTTTCACTAAAGGTAGTGTTGAAGAAGGATAAAAAGTCAAAACAATAATTGACTCTTATTGTAAAGTTTTGGGACAAAAAGTTAACTACCATAAATCAAGTTTCCTGGCCACCTAAAGGTATTCCTAGCTCGAGGATTTCGGAGCTTGGAAATTGTTTGGAAATAACAAATGAACATTGTTTGGAGAAATACCTTGGTTGCCCAATTATTAATGTCAGAGTTAACAAACATACCTTTGAGGACATTATTTATAAGACCAAAGAACAACTAAGCAAATGGCGTGCTAATGCGCTATCATAACAGGGCCGAACAATCCTAATCAATACCAACCTTTCTGCAAAACCTCTGTACACAATGTAGAACTTTATGCTACCTACCTCAATTCACAAGGAACTTGATCAGATCAATAGGCAATTCTTCTGGAATAAAGATCTTCAACACCGACCTCTTATCAGTTAGGATAGGATTTGTAGACCAAAAAAGTGTGGATGATTATGGATCAGGAAATCTAAAGAGATGAATGAAGCTCTTCAAATGAAACTAATATGGAAAATTTTGGCTGAACTAGATAATGTTTGGGTCAGATTAATTAAATATAAGTACTTACGCTCTGCTAACATCCTAGAATACAAGAAAATGGGGGATTTCTCCTCGCAATGGGCCAAGCTCACTACCCTTATTGATAAGTTCAAAACGGGTCTTATTTGGTCAGTAGGAAATGGGAAGACTATCAAATTTTGGACCGATAACTAGATATATATACCTCCTCACTACGGTTTAGGGATGATTGCCCATAAATTGGTAATATAGAGGAAACCACCAGGGACTACATTCTGGGAGGTAGATGGTGGAAGGAAAAACTACTCAATGTACTACCGGTTAGCATAGTGCAAGAAATCTTGGACATCCCCCTTCCTGTGTCTCCTTTTGAGGATCGCCTTTACTAGTGGCCAGATATGGCGGGTTGGTTCACTACTTCAAGTGTATACAAACTGATTACATCTCAATCATCACTAGACTCAGACGACAATGCCTGGATATGGAAATTGGACGACCCGCCGAAGATCAAAAACTTTTTTTGGAAACTTTTCTAAAATGGCCTACCAAATGCTTCCAGGTTAGCCTAGCGGGGGACTCTTGTGCCTCCCACCTGCAGTGTGAGCAATTGTGTGGCCGAAGATGAGGTTCAATTGTTGTTTGAATGTGGTTATGTACGTTCCCTACTTAACTTCCCTCCTCTCACAAACTCAACAATATCCAGTATGATTAATCTCTGGCGGAACATACAACCTATCCTTTCGGTCATTGGGAACAACCTTACCCCCGCTACCAAGGTGGAGCTTGCTTTCGTTTGGTGGTCGGTGTGGTACTCTAGGAACCAACTTGTTTTTCAACAAGTTCCCTTCCCGCCTAAAGATACTATAATTCGCATTGTTAAAACTCGAAGGGACAATTGGAGTAAAACATCTCAGATAGATGAGTGTCTAGATGAGGTCTCCCCCTCACATACAAAAAAAAAAACCACCCGAAGGACAAAAATAAGGTCGTAAAGACTAAATGGCCTAAACCACCGATGGGCACTTTTAAACTCAATTTCGATGGATCCACGCTAATAAACTCTATAAGCTCGGCTGGTGCCATTATCGGGGACTGAGAGGGCAGACCAATTCACATATGCTACAGTAAACTGGGAAAACAGAGCCCCTTAAAAGCGGAAGCCCTCACCCTAAAACCGGGAATCCAAAATGCTATCCAATTCAGTATCGAAAAAATCCACATCGAAGGAGATTCTAGTATAATTATTAATCACTTACTTGAAATATCGAAATGTCATTGGGAAATCGAACTGATTATGTCAGATGTTAAAAGCCTTTTATCGACTTTGAAAGAAGTGTTTTTTTTTCATATTCCCCGCTTGGGCAATATAGTGGCGGATAAAGTTGCACACCTTTGTCGCTCTGTCCGGGAAGTCGATATTCACAACAATCTTGGTCTTTTAGACCTCATCCATAAGGATGTTGTCGGGTAGAGCTCGCTCGCCCGAATTCTTTCCTAATCAATATATATATAGGGAAGAGTTAAAATGTAAAATTGCCTTAGGGTGTAAAATTGCTTAAGGTTTAAAATTTAGTTTTTTTAATGGAACACGCGCCCCACAATTTCAAACACAACAGCGCGCTCACTCGCTCAGGAACCTTCACTCTCGGCCTCCCGCACCCACGTCGAGACCGGAACCCTCTTGGTTCTGATGCGGGACCATCTTCTACAGCTCCAGACACACCCATCATACTTGGAGAAGGACCAATGACTCGAGCTCGTGCTAAGAAGCTTCAGAGAGACTCATTCAACTTTGTAGGTCATGCATTATTCTCGAGCAAGGTTCAACTCCCCGAGCCTACATTGAAGAATTACATGTGCATAGGAGTTGTTGATGGTATCGATGCCGACACCAGAGGTATCGACGCCAACGTCTAAACACATGTTTAAGCACTGAAGGCCTCGGCGCCAACACTCAGCCCTCGGCGCCGACACCAGTTTGCCTAGAAACCATATGGGCCGAATTAGGCTTTATTTAAGTTGTTAGTTTTAAGACTTTATTTACTTATGTTTTTAGATAAGTCCATTAAGTTATTTCTATCTAGTTATTTCGGCCCATGGACAGCCTTAGTAGTCTATATATTTTCGCACCATCCTTTGTAATTCAATTGGAACATTCATAATATAGTTTATTCTTCTCAAACGTGTGAAACACATAGAGAGAGAGAGAGATCTGGCCGAATTGAGCAGTGCTCTTCATGATCTCGAATTGATTGGTAATCTCAGCTTGGTTTGCTTTGCCGTTCATCAACTTCGCCAGACTTGGTGAATCTAGTATCCACAAGCCCCCTCCTTGTGCCTTCAAGTTGTCCGCTTGATTGTGTAGGGTTGTAGAGGCGGGTTGTGTAGTCATTGGTATTGGTTCCTACCTTCTACGGAAGCCTGGGGTCTTTATCTTGTTCTGCATAGATCGTTTCAGTCCTTATCGGTCGTGTATTTCAATTCTTGTTATCAAATTTCGAGTCTTGATCTATATTGTCGAGTCTTTGTCTTCTTTGTTGCTGTCGACATAGAGTGTTGCTGAGTCTTGTTCAGTTCTTGCTTCCGTTCTTTAGTTTCTTGCTTATTGTCGAAGATCGGACCAACCTACGGCTAACCCCGTATCAAATTGGCATCAGAGCTTTGGTTTCCGACATCAAGATTGAGTCTTTTTCTTTTCTAAACACAAAAACCACAAAAATAGAGTCAGTTCTTGTTTTGGTCTTTTACTTCTTGCATTCGTTATTGATTATTGCACTAATCTTGAGTTTGTGATTGTTTGTGGTTGCATAGCCTAAACACAAAGCCTAGCCGAGACCGTGGAGTCGACCAAAGTGGTGCGCAATCCCCTTGTGTAGCACCTTAGCCGACGGCATCTAACTGTCCCCATAGTCAAGACTTGGTCGACATTCACATAACCACAAGAGAAACCCTAGTTTGTTTTCTTTTCTATCTTTGGAACTTTTGATCTATCTTTATCTAATTCCTTTTATCTATAGCCTATTAAAATTCTGATTTTTGGTGGATTTAATTTAATTATATCTATCCAATATATCTATAGGCAAAAGATAGATCTTGTTACCATATTTATCCAAAGGTTGTTTATAAATATATCATTAGGGATGAAATTTTTATCCTTTCACCATTACCATCAGATTTTCCGAGTCCTTCATACATCTTAAGTCTTTCTTGCATTAGTTTATAAAAAAAAAAAAAAAACAGAAATCAGATCTGAAATTCAAAAAAAAAAAAAAAAGAGAAAGTGTTTGTTAAGTTGTTGTTTGATCTAGTGCAAGAAAGCTCCCAAGGACCAATTGGTGAACCCTTCTCTCAGCCCTAGTCGACATACATAAATCCCCAAACACATACACCTCCACAAAAATTGAAACCCTACCTTGCAACTACAACATCATAACTTAAGGTTTTCAATCAAAAGAGGTAAATTTCCTTACTTTCCTTTGTTTCTTTTCTTTTTCAGTTTTTTTTTGTCAAGCACTACCCACTGTTGTCGAGTGCTGTACTACTGATTTTGAGTTATTTAAGCTACTGTCGAGCACTTATACACCATATCGAGTGCCTTGCTTGCCTTGATTGAGTCGAGTGATCTCAGCCCTTGCCGAGTTCTCTCTTGTGTGTGTCGAGTGATCTCAGCCCCAGCCGAGTGATCTCCTTGTTTTGGTCGAATTGATTCCTTGCAATTGCCCTTTGTTTTTGCTTGAATCAAGTGTTTACAGCTGTTGTCGAATGCTCTTTCTCCATTATCGAGTACTCCTTGGTTTATTTTGAGTTGAATTCTTGCAAATTCCCATCTGTTTTGCTTGAATTGAGTTTGTTGCTTACATCGAGTTCTCTACAGCCCTTGTTGAGTACTCTTCTGCGTTGTTTCAGTCACTACATACTTTGATTGCTTAGTTTTTGCTTGGTAGTTGATTTGCCCAAAGCGGATTGCCCTAGCAAGCGTGATATATCAATCGGAGAGGGAGTGTGAGCGAAACACATTTGTAAGCTGTTTATATTTTTACTAACCTTTAACCTAGTTCTTTGTTTATTTTCTCTTTGTTATCATGTCTAATAATCAGGATCCTAACAATGAGAACAACCCCAACAATGGGGGTAGCTCGAGTGCAACCGTGACACCTGAGCAATTCAACAACCTTACCAACACCTTGACAGCCATTCTAGACCGCTTGACAACCTTAGAAGCAAGGCCGAGTGGCTCCACCACAGCAGCTGATGGTCAAGGTAATCCTAGGTGTGCAGAGACGCCTCAAGATGAAAGAGAGGTCATTAATCCTAACCCTATTCCTAATCTTAATCCTCATGTTAATGTTAATTTACAGAATCCTTTATTCAATGAAAACAACTCTCCACGAGGTGGGAGAAATGATCGGAATAATGGGTTTGTTAATGTGCAAGGTCAAGGACAAGGAAGAGGAAGAGGACGTGGCTATCAAGAGCAATTCTATTACTCGGAGCAAGATGATGACTTCCAAGAAGAGGAGTATTGGGAGCAACGCCCGAGACGGAATCAAAGGGGAAATCAGAACCGACCACCTAGGTTCAATGACGACGACGGCATGGGTAAGGTTAAGGTAAAGATTCCTCCTTTTGATGGTAAGACTGATCCAGATGCTTATATTGATTGGGAAATTAAAATGGAGCAAATCTGGAATTGTCATAATTTCTCAAAACCTAACAAGGTACAACTAGCATCCCTAGAATTTCAAGGATTTGCATTAATCTGGTGGGATAATCTTGTTAAAGAAAGAAGAAGATCCCTTGATGCACCTATTGCTTCTTGGGAACAATTAAAAGTGGTAATGAGAAATAGGTTTGTACCTCAACATTATGATAGAGAATTATTGAACAGATTAGAAAACCTTAAACAAGGTAGCAAAACTGTTGAGGAAACATTTAATGTTATACAAGAAGTCATGGCTAGAGCTAATATAGTAGAAACTCATGAGAAAACTAATGTTAGATATCTTAGAATCTTACATCCTGCTTTAGCTCATGAAATTGATTATTTTCCCTATACTACTCCTACTGAGCTTTTACATCTAGCTATGAAAGTAGAAAAGGGACAACACTACAAAAGCCAAGGCAATAGAGTGTCGAGTGGCCAACAGCCCCAATGGCGCCAATCTCGGCCAAATCAGTCCCAATGGCGTGGTGATGGTGGTGCAAGAGATCGACCAAGCCATCCCCAAGGGAGGGGAGATGGCCGAGCACCCCAACAGCCCCTCGACAAAGGAAAAGGTCCATGGAATGGACGAGAATCGTCTGGGACATCTACTGGTCCCAAAGGGAGTAATCCTAATCCTTCTACCCTTAGATCTAGAGATATTGTATGCTTTAAATGCCAAGGTAGAGGACATTATATGAAGGATTGCCCTAATAAGAAAACTCTCATGGTTAATCACTTAGGAGAATATGAATCTGAAAATTCTTGTGATGAACATGACGAGCATGCTAATGACAATGATCAGAACTTAAACCTTGTTTGTTATGAAAATGATGATGATGAGGTTGAATATGAGCATGGAGAATCTTTGATTGTTAGGAGAGTTTTAAGTGTTGTTCCTACACCATGTGATGATAATCAAAGGGAAAACTTGTTTCATACTCGTTGTCTAGTTAAAGGAAAGGTTGTAAATGTGATCATTGATGGAGGTAGTTGCTGTAATTTAGCTAGTCAAGAAATGGTTGACAAATTGCATTTACCTAGTGTCCAACACCCTAGACCTTACAAATTGCATTGGATGAATGATTGTGGCTTATTGAAAGTAAATAGGCAAGTTAAAGTGCATATTAAACTAGGACATTATGAAGATGATGTTTTATGTGATATAGTGCCTATGAAAGCTTGCCATATTCTATTAGGCCGTCCTTGGCAATCTGATCGTAAGGTTACTCATGATGGGTTTACTAATCGCTATACCTTTACTTTTCAGGGAAAGAATGTCATTCTCAAACCCATCACACCTACGCAAGTAGCTGATGAGATTGAGAAGCGCAAGGTAAGTAAAGGTGAGTTAGATCAGGAGGCTCAGTCGAGCCAAGTGGATCCTCAAACTCGATCTAAGAGTGTGTTCTTGGCTTCCAAAAGCACATTCATGGACGACTTTGCGGATGGTGGAACTGTTCTTATACGCCTTTGCAAGAGCTTGAGTATGTTGAGTGAAGAGCTTAAAGCTTCTCTTCCATCGAACATTCTCGCTCTCCTTGAGGAGTTTAAGGATGTGTTTCCCGATGACATACCACCAGGTCTACCCCCTATTCGTGGAATCGAGCATCAAATTGATCTTATTCCGGGGGTTGCATTACCTAATAGGCCTGCGTATCGTATGAATCCCACTGAGACCCAAGAGGTCCAAACCCAAGTCCAAGAACTGTTAGATAAGGGTTATATTCGAATAAGCTTAAGTCCTAGTGATGTGCCTGTGTTATTAGTCCCTAAGAAAGATGGTTCATGGAGAATGTGTGTAGATTGTAGGGCTATTAACAACATCACTATTAAATATCGTCACCCTATTCCTAGATTAGATGATATGCTAGATGAGTTACATGGAGCTTCTATGTTTTCTAAAATTGATCTTAGGAGTGGCTATCATCAAATTAGAATGAAAGAAGGTGATGAATGGAAAACAACCTTTAAGACTAAGCTAGGCTTATATGAGTGGTTGGTTATGCCTTTTGGTTTAACTAATGCTCCTAGTACTTTTATGCGCTTAATGAATCATGTGCTTCGAGATTTCATTGGAAAGTTTGTTGTTGTTTACTTTGATGATATTCTGATTTATAGCAAGTCTTCTAATAAACATGAATCACATCTTAGAGAAGTGCTTAAAACGCTGAGAATTGAACGCTTGTATGCTAATTTAAAGAAATGTGAATTATGTAATGAACAAGTGTCTTTTCTTGGATTTGCAGTGAGTTCGAATGGACTGCGTGTCGATGAGGCTAAGATCAAGGCAATCCAAGAGTGGCCAACACCCACCAACATCGGCCATGTGCGCAGTTTCTAAGGATTGGCGAGCTTCTATCGTCGATTCGTGCGAGATTTCAGCACCATCTCGGCACCCCTCACTGAGCTCACGAAAAAGAGGAGTGAATTCACATGGGGAGCAGCTCAGGAGGAAGCATTCAACACACTTAAGGACAAGCTCACTCACGCACCTCTATTAGCTTTGCCGGACTTTACTCAGCCTTTTGAGGTAGAGTGTGATGCTAGCGGAGTTGGAATTGGTGGAGTCCTTATGCAGGGAGGTAAGCCTATTGCTTTCTTTTCTGAGAAGTTGAAAGGTGCTTGTCTTAATTACTCTACCTATGATAAGGAATTGTATGCTTTGTTTAGAGTACTTGAGACATGGTCTCACTATCTATAGCCTAGCGAGTTTATTCTTAGAACTGATCATGAATCATTGAAACACTTTAAAAGCCAAGATAAACTTGATAGGAGACATGGTAGATGGATGGAATTCATTAAAACATTTCCTTATGTAATTAAGTATAAGAAAGGTAAAGACAATGTGGTTGCTGATGCATTATCTAGAAGACATGTTCTTTTAACCACTTTGGATTCTAGAGTCTTAGGCTTTGTTTACATAAAGGAATTGTATGAATCTGATTTGGATTTTGGAGATCTTGTATGGGTGCACTTGAGGAAGGAGCGGTTTCCAGAAGCCCGGAAGAACAAGATGTTGCCTCGTGGTGATGGACCATTTCGGATCAAGAAGAGAGTGAGCGACAATGCCTACCAATTGGAGCTTCCTAGAGACATGGACGTGAGCGCTACATTCAACGTCGCCGGTCTAATCCCTTACTTCGTTGTGGATGAAGACTTGGATTCGTGGTCGAATCATTTTCAAGAAGGGGAGGTTAATGCGGGACCATCTTCTACAGCTCCAGACACACCCATCATACTTGAAGAAGGACCAATGACTCGAGCTCGTGCTAAGAAGCTTCAGAGAGACTCATTCAACTTTGTGGGTCATGCATTATTCTCGAGCAAGGTTCAACTCCCCGAGCCTACATTGAAGAATTACATGTGCATAGGAGTTGCTGATGGTATCGATGCCGACACCAGAGGTATCGACGCCAACGTCTAAACACATGTTTAAGCACTGAAGGCCTCGGCGCCAACACTCAGCCCTCGGCGCCGACACCAGTTTACCTAGAAACCATATGGGCCGAATTGGGCTTTATTTAAGTTGTTAGTTTTAAGACTTTATTTACTTATGTTTACTTATGTTTTTAGATAAGTCCATTAAGCTATTTCTATCTAGTTATTTCGGCCCATGGACAGCCTTAGTAGTCTATATATTTTCGCACCATCCTTTGTAATTCAATTGGAACATTCATAATATAGTTTATTCTTCTCAAACGTGTGAAACACATAGAGAGAGATCTGGCCGAATTGAGCAGTGCTCTTCATGATCTCGAATTGATTGGTAATCTCAGCTTGGTTTGCTTTGCCGTTCATCAACTTCGCAAGACTTGGTGAATCTAGTATCCACAAGCCCCCTCCTTGTGCCTTCAAGTTGTCCGCTTGATTGTGTAGGGTTGTAGAGGCGGGTTGTGTAGTCATTGGTATTGGTTCCTACCTTCTACGGAAGCCTGGGATCTTTATCTTGTTCTGCGTAGATCGTTTCAGTCATTATCGGTCGTGTCTTTCAATTCTTGTTATCAAATTTCGAGTCTTGATCTATATTGTCGAGTCTTTGTCTTCTTTGTTGCTGTCGACATAGAGTCTTGAAGTCTTGCTGCGTTCTTGAGTTGTTCTTGGTCAAGATCTTGCGTTTCTTTGCTTTCTTGTTGAGTCTTGTTCAGTTCTTGCTTCCGTTCTTTAGTTTCTTGCTTGTTGTCGAAGATTGGACCAACCTACGGATAACCCCGTATCAGGTTCGTGCCCAACCGAGCTCACACCGAGCCCATCTCCCCCAACAGTGCTATTCGGTCTTTTTGGTTTGAAACCATTCGAAATCCCAAATTTTATCCTTGTTTCAACTCGAATTTGGTATGATTTCTAACCCTAAACTTGTGTATTACAAGTATTTAGATTGTTTGAATGATTTAGATTGAGATTGAAAACCTAGGGTTTGATTTAGGCCGGAATTTGGGGGGTTTTGCCAAAAGCCAAATTGATTGAAATTGATGATATGGTTGCGTTGTTGGGTTGATTTTCAGCTAATTTCATGTTCATAGTATTATCAAATTATTTATGGATCATGAGCTATTTGGACTTTAGAATTTTATTGCGATATGTTTTAGAATTTAGCCAAAAGCAGTATTGATTGAAATTGATTATATAGTTATGTTGTTGGGTTGATTTTGAGCTAATTTCATGTTTATAGCTAGGGCTGGCACGGTACGGTACCATGGTAAATTTTTCATTACCACGTACCGTACCGATACCCCTCGGTATGGGATTTTATGTACCACGTACCAACCAAATAGTTTCGATACCGAAACTCTTGGTACCGAAAGTATCGGTTACCGAATGTCGGTACCGTGGTAACCGAAGCCACTATTTTCATTCTTCGATTTTCGTTTTATACACTATGGTATCATCGGTACCGATGGTACCAATGACAGATTATGCTTGAAAACGAACCGACTATCCTTGGTACCAACGGTACCACGGTATTTTTTTTTTAAAATAAAATATATATTTTATTTTTTTAAATAAAATATATATTTTATTTTTTTTAAATAAAATATATATTTTATTTTAAAAAAAAATAAATATATATATATTCGGTACCAACGGTACCACGATATTTGGGTTGTCCATACCGTTACCGTATCGACTATCCTTGGTACCGAGACTTCGGTTATCGATTCAGTCGGTTACCGACTTCTTGGTACCAACGACATGTTGGTATGGATGGTAATCGGTTGGTATGGTAATTTTCGATTACCATACCAACCCTATTTATAGCATTGTCAAATTGTTTATGGATAATGAGCTAATTGGATTTTAGAATTTTATTGTGATATGCTTTAGAATTCGGGGTTTTTTGCCAAAAGCCAAATCGATTGAAATTGATGATATGGTTGTGTTTTGGGGTTGATTTGGAGCTAGTTTCATGTTCATAGCATTGTCAAATTGTTTGTAGATCATGAGCTAATTGAATTTTAGAATTTTATTGCGATATGTTTTAGCTCGATTAGGTTCTTCTATTTTAGCATGAAAATCATAATTTAGCCTATTAGCTCAATTGGTAGAGCAATGTGCATTTGCACAAAGATGTGGGTTCAAATCCCACATAGGTTACATAATAGACAAGAACGCAACAATCCCAATTTGCTAATCATGCACATCATATCTTTTTTTTAAGTAGGCAAAAAGTAGATCGACGAAGCGATCTTGAAGCCATCAAAAGATGGCTTGATAACCCTACGCAGAGGGTCGCCAGTAAAAAAAAAACACTAGCTTAAAACTAAGATTACAATAACAAGTAAAACTTATAATGAAAAACATCTAAAAGAAGAGCCCTTACTTCTTGATTTCAGTCCTGGTGGCTTAGACACAGTTATAGTTGCAGTGATGATTGCGGGTCTTGACCAAGATAAGGAAGCGAGAAAACTCGCTCCACAAAATTGTTGTATGTGATGCCTCAAATTGGAAAACTTGAGAATTAGAGGTTGCACAACCATAGACAAGGGTATTTTGGAGAATTACAACAGTTTGGGATGTGATGCCTCAAATCCGAGCACCGTCAACAAGTAAAATTTTGGGGGTTTTTTATTCTATGGGTTTTCGATTTTTGTGGGTTTGTCATGTTTGGGAGAAGAAGGTAGGTGGGGGATAAAATCAGATTTGGGTTTTTTTTTATTTTGCAGATTGAGATAAACTCAGATTTTGGTGAGAGGGATGGATTTGGATTTGCATGTTGCCAACTCCGATTTGTGGATCTAGTTTTGAATTGAAACAATGTGTTTTAGCAGAGGGAGAGTAGGGGAGACGAAGAGGGCACTTGTTAGGCCGGGATGGGTGACAAGGGAGAGGCGGAGGTCGTCGGCTCGTCGCAGTGGAAGTCGATCAGCACAGTCGCCCCAGCAACAGGGGAGGAGGCCCGAGAGGAGAAGGTGCATGGTGGAACCGTCGGCCAGACCAGGAACCGTCATAGGGGATGGGTGTCCAGGTCCCCATGGAGCCCACCGGGGATGGACGACGGAAGCGGACCGACAGGGCGGCGGCCAACTGCAAAAAAAAAAAAAAAAAAAAAGGTTAGGGATGGGTTGGGTGTTTTATGGGTTGTGGTGAGAGGTGGTGGTGGAGGAGTTGTTGTTGTAGGTTGAGGCCGACCGGGAGAGCCAGAGCCAAAGGCAGTGAACTTTCACATGGTGAAGGTGGCGGCTAGGGTTATGGGAGAAAGGGAGCACTCAGCTCACATGCACATCATATCTTAGTTATGCACTTTTTAACCTTAATTATGCACATTTTAATCTTATTTATGCATTTAATTTAAAAGCCTATTAAATATGCACAACATAATATTATATTTCCACAACATAATATTATATTTGCACATTTTAATCTTATTTATGCACTTTAATTTAAAAGCCTATTATATATGCACAACATAATATTATATTTGCACATTTTAATCTTGTTTATGCACTTTAATTTAAACGCCTATTATATAGGGTGATTTTGGTGGAGGGCCCTTTTTTAATGTTCAATTGGATACTTAGGCCCCAAACTAATTTATTTTGTTTTAGGTAGACCCCTTCCAAATAGAGTGGAATGGTCAATGGTCAACTGTTTGACCATTGACCGGTCAACGTTGACCAACCAATTTGGAATTTTTTTATATATATATATATTTAATGATGCCATATTTTACCGTTTTGATGTCAAAATTTTATTTTATTTTATTTTCACTTTGATGCCACTTTTCTAATGAAATGATTGAAGGACACTTTTTTAATGCCACTTTTTTTAAACCTTGATGACATTTTTTGTTTACTGTAATGTCACGTTGACCATTGATGCCATTTTTTTTACTGTTAACGACTGATGCCACTTTTTTTTATGTCAATTTTTTGACGATATTTTTTTACCGTGATGCCAAATTTTTCTTGATATTTTTTCAAAGTAGTATTTTTATGACATTTGTTATTACGCTTCATTAATCATTAAATATTTTTTTTAGTGATGCCATTTTATTTTCACTTTGATGCCACTTTTTTAATGAAATGTCTGGTGACACTTTTTTAATGCAATTTTTTTGATGCCATTTTTCTAATGTAATTATTTGATGCCACTTTTTTAATGAGATGGTTTCATGACACTTTTTTATGTCAATTTTTTTGATGATTTTTTTTTACCGTGATGCCATATTTTTTCAAAGTAACGTTTTGATGCCATTTTTCCAATGTAATTATTTGATGCCACTTTTTTAATCAAATCGTTTAATTCCACTTTTTTTAAAAAATTTATTCAATTGTATATCGATATATTTTCATCGATTCTACTTTTATTCACTGATGACACGTTTGTGATTACACTTAATTGATGCAATCAATTGTGGTGACATGTTTATTACATTTTTATACAATTGATGACACAAGGGTATAAAATGTGATTAATCATCATTGATAACATCTTTTAATGATGATTTTTATTCATTAATGACATTTGTGGTTACACCTCATTGATCTCAATTATTTTTGATGACATTTTTATTGATAATATTTTTATAGAATTGATAACATATGAAATACCACATAACATGTATCCCCTCCTTTTTTTCAAGGCTTGGGACCGGTTATCACCTAGCTATAAGCAATAAACAAAGAATAAGCCACCAAATGTTATTAATGAATACCTATCTCTTACAATCATATAATTTGATAATAATAAAAAGTTAAATAACTACCAACAATATATAAGTTCCATTAAGTGGTCATATTAAACAAACTTGGCTAGTTATACTGTCATTCAATTCCCACAATCGAAGAAACTATTTCTTACAGTGCCTACAACTAGCTCACATCAATGCCTATAATCAAGAAAAGTTGAAGCACAACAGCCTCGAAGAACAAGAATGATCAAATGCCAAGGGAAAGAGTCAATGTGTGCTAGCCAATGAGATCCTGATGCTTCACTAGTAGCTTGCTGGAGCTGAGGCGGCCGCCTTCACCTGCGAATGTTCTTCAACAGATGCAAGTCTACATCAGCAGCAGCATCTGACATATTAATGTCTCGCACTGCAGCAGTACTAGCAGCAAGGTCATCCATTGACATGGCAAGGGCTTGCTGTAATAGTGCATTCTCATCAACCTGCAATATCAGAGAGCGAGAGATTAGAGCATGGAGCATATGCAATTCGTGTATTCAAGTAGGAAAGGAATGGCAGCGAGCATCAATCACCTATTAAACATTGACCAACATATATCCTTCTCATATGGAAAGCATAAAAATGTATACGGTAGCAAGGAGAAACAAGTTCATACCTGCGAAAACTAGCCAAACGAAATGCTTCACCTTCCAAGCCCCAACAGTCATGAAAAGAGACACCTTTGGAGACCTTGCACTTGGCACCGCTCTATGTACGCGTCCTCAAGAGCAGGGAAGTCACCTAAATGCTCATCCGCGCCTGGACTGGAATCAATCTCATTACAGGATTGAAGCTTCAAATTTTCCAATGCATTCTCTAGTGCATCAACATCATTATTGAGCAGCCTTTTAGCTACACTCACCTAGTTCAAATCCATAAAGAATAATCTTAAACATCTATTAGAAAATACTCCATGTCCCACCCCCCCCCCCCCCCCCCCCCTTGCAAGAGCAAAACAAGGAAATATGAAATGAGTCTCTAATGCAAGCTAGCACTATGAAGTTATTAAACAAAAAAACTGATGCATCCATATAATAATATGTTGGCCAGAAAGTGTAAAATTAAGTTGATTCCAAAGTTGTTACCCCCTTGAAGGTTCAAATATACAAGCTTACAAATTCTTCGTAGCAAAAAAATTGATTCCAAAGTTGTTACCCACTTAACCTTGTTCTGGTTAATCATAACATTTCTTCTATGCCTTTAAATTGCTATTGACAATGAAACACTTAAAAATAGTAGAGGAGTCATGACCTTCCTTGATGAAATAGATTTCTAGGCCTATATTTTCATCATCATAAGGTGGAGACTAAATTCATATAAGCTTGCAAGTAATTAAGAAACTAACTGATAATCAACACAAACAAGTATATGTTTTTGTGAATATAACTCATTGCTTTTTAGGGTGGACTTTGGGGAATCTATGAAGTAAAGCCATTAATTCATCCAAAACGTGCATTATGCGATTCAATTCTTCATCCGAATCCCTAGATTCTTCTAGGCATTTCATCGAGCACCTTGGAGGCGCACAACTCTCACCTCACCCAACAAAGCACATTGAGAATATCTTCTGCACCGCTGCACCTCCCTCTTCCAGATTTAATGCCTCATAATGAATTCCCAAATTTAATCACATTCTCAAATCGTAACAAAGTCAAATGAAATACAAAATCCACACGAATCAACCAAAAATATATCTCCTGAATCAAAGTTTACCAATCGATCTAAACAAATTCAATCGTGAACACAAT
The DNA here is from genome assembly GCA_037127255.1 of Persicaria tinctoria. Classification (NCBI taxonomy): domain Eukaryota; kingdom Viridiplantae; phylum Streptophyta; class Magnoliopsida; order Caryophyllales; family Polygonaceae; genus Persicaria; species Persicaria tinctoria. The sequence continues at coordinate 41,807,223 of JBANSL010000020.1, forward strand.
AAAAAGGAATAAAGAGGAACAATATCAGGCAATGAAGAGAAACATGAACCATAATCCCAAAATCCAAAACAGTAGAAGAGTCAGGGGAACCGAGATCGCTCAAAGCCCAAAGAAAAAGATGAACAAAACCGCAATTTACCTCGTCGGGAGAGGAACAATCTTCTTCCTGGCCATGGAGTTCTTCGCCGAATCCATCGTCATCGTCGCTAGATCTGAGAGTCGTCGGTGTGTTTGAATCGGCAGATCTGAGAGCCTTCCGTGGAACTAGTGGAGCCATGGTCGCCGTCCGTGAAGAGAGGAGAGAGCGCAGGGGTGGCGACTGTGTAGGGGGCGGCTTGGGTGGCTTGAGCGGCGGCGTCTGAGAGGAAGAGAGAGAGAGGGAGAGGGATAGAGAGAGGAGTCGCTCAAAATATCAAATCTTCCGATGGTAAAGGAAGGAGAAGGGTCTGGATACCCAGTAAACAATTAATAGGGTTTAGGTAGCTAAAAAAATAATTAATGGGCCTAACTACTTAACTAAACTTGCTAAAGGGTCCATTTCAGCAAATTCCCTCTATTATATATGCACATTTTAATCTTATTTATGCACTTTAATTTAAAAGCCTATTATATATGCACAACATAATATTATATTTGCGCATTTTAATCTTATTTATGCACTTTAATTTAAAAGCATATTATATATGCACAACATAATATTATATTTGCACAACATAATATTATATTTGCACATTTTAATCTTATTTATACACTTTAATTTAAAAGTCTATTATATATATGCACAACATAAGATTATATTTGCACCGGGGAGCTCCGCCCCCCGGACGGTCGGACCCCCCGATGTTACGTCGATCAAATATGATTTAAGGCACATTAACAATAATCTTAATTGTGCACTTCATATTATTATTCATACACATCCTCGTTTTATGTTGGCACTTTATCATTTTATTTATGCACTTTATATTTGTACAAAAAAAATGTTGAAAACGAAAAAAAAAAGCATTTACCCATAAAATTATGCTCATTTATCTATTTACAAATAAAATTAGGCTCATTTACCAATAAAATAAGCATATTTCAACTATAGATTTTTATAATTAAAATAGGTCCATTTATCTATTTACTTATAAGGAATTATTATATCTGCACAACATAAATTTATTTTTACACAACATAATATTACGTGGGCACAATATCAAGTTATATTTACACAACAAAAATGGTTACCTGAAAAAGAAAAAATCACGGGACAAATAAAAATGGTCCGAGAAGGGGCACATCACGGGGCAGGGGCACACGCATGAGGCAAGGGGAACACATTAAAGTCCGATTGGGTCCACTGCCACATTAGCTAGAAAGTGAAGCATAGCTGATCATCTCCTCGTCGTCTTCCCGCTCTCTCCAAAGGTTGAGCCTTTGCTACATGCAATCAATGAAGGTCTCTCCTTCCTAGGGTTTCTCTCTTCCTTTGTCCAGGTAAGGGTCTTTCGAACCCTAATTTCCCTTCTTCCCTATCCACATTGTATCTGATCACCGGTCTCCACCTCCTCCTAGGGCTTGATTGGTGGCGATTTGAGAATCAATTTCAGCTGTCGTGTAGGGTTTAGGTACTTCTTCTTCTTCCTTTCTCGTTATCCTCGTCTAGTTCTGCTTTCCCTCCATTGATCTCTAGGTCTTGTGTTTCCACACATATGAAAAGGAGCCACCTTTGTTTCTTTTCGAATCTAGGGTTTTCGATTATGTGTATTAGTGTCTTCTTCTTCGGTTTTCGATTTTGTATGCTAGTTTCGTTTCGATTTCGGTCTTCTTCTCCTCATCAATTCGGATCTTGTGTTCTGCCTAACTTCTGAGAATTCTAGTTCCATGCAATTTTTGTGCTTTATGAGATAGTTATGTTATTGAGTATGTCAGGGCATGATGGCTCAAGATCAAGACGAGATGATAATAGAGGGCTCAGATTATACAAAGGCCATTGCCTCCAACAAGCAACATGGAGGAGTTACTGGTGAGGGGTTTGTTCCGGATGGAGATGAAGTTGATGAAGATTACATGGTGTTTCTTGTCGAATCAGGTGCGCTTGCTGTTGAAGGGAAGGGGGGGAAAGTTGACGAGGGTTCTAAGAGGTTGAGCGTCTCTGAAGAGATTCGACGAGAGTGGTTGAACATGGAGAAAGCCATGAATGCTGCTGACTCTGATGAAGAGATTCAGGGAGGAGATGGGTTAGCTCCAGAGAAGGCATTGAGTGATGCAGATTCTGATGTTCCTGGCGAAGCTTGCGAAATTGAGGCTAGAAAAGGGGTGGATGGTGATGAGGGAGTGGTAGGAAGTGATGGGGAGGAAGACGATTACGATCCTGATTATTTGCAGTTCTATCAACATTTAAAGCCATGTGGGATTGCCTATGTACTTGAAACTGCTATAGGAAATGACATTAAGATTGTCAAGTATGAAGACGAAAACGAGTCCCTGTCATCCGATGAGCGCAAGAGGAAGGTTCCCAATCCTGTCGGGCGCCCTCCCGGAGCTAGGAGAAGAAATGCTTTACACAGAGAGATGAAAAATCTGGAAATTGATTGTGACCAACTCAGTAGGGATGGAAATTTACCTCAACGGCGTAGCAAAGGAGAAGGGGATAGGAAGGTTCCCAATCCTGTTGGACGCCCTCCCGGAGCTAGGAGAAGAAATGCTTTACACAGAGAGATGAAAAATCTGGAAATTGATTGTGACCAACTCAGTAGGCGTGGAAATTTACCTCAACGGCGTAGCAAAGGAGAAAGGGATGGGAAGGTTCCCAATCCTGTCAGACTCGTCCCAAGTGCTAGAAGAAATGTTTTAGATGGAGAGATGAGAAATCTGGAAATTGTTTGTGGTCAACTCAAAAGGCAGGGAAATTCAACTCAACGACATAGAAAAGGAGAAAGGGATAAGAAGTGGGAGAGGGTTCAAATTCCATATCATGAAAAAATAGACAAAGACTACTACTTGTTTCTTGGGGGTCTCCAAATATGTGGAAATTCTCTTCTCTACGAAGGTGATGATAGCATTCAATACATATACGACGAATCGGCTGAGAGTGCATCAGATTCTGATATTGAAGGTTCACCCAATCCTCTCCCTTCTGTTGGTAGAATGATACCAGAACCTAGCAACAAGAGGCTTGTGTCATCTGTAAGTGTATTTTTATTTAAACTTGACGGTCAAGATTATGCTTCTTTGTTTTGATGTTTATGAAGCATTGATATTGTAATGTAGGGTAAGAGGGTTCCGTCAAATGAGAATGTTGAGGTTGGTTTCAGGCAGGGTGTCATGGACATTCTTTTGAAGCCCTATGATAAAAAGGAGCATGAGGATCTTCTATACCAAGTAAGGGAGCGGAAACCAATAGTGCGCTCCCACGAAATGCGTAACCGAAGTGTTCAATTTTCTGATGAAAGGTCGATTGGCAGATCATACCTGGATCACCATGATGGTACTTTGGACTCTTGACGTCCATAACCTTTCTCTTCATGAATTTATGAGTTTGTTGTAGAATATTTGTGAATGTTTTTACAAATTCAAATTGATAAAATAGTTGTGTTCTTTTGATAACTGTATGTCTGTTCATACGCTTTCCTGTTGGTTATTTTCTATCCATACATTAATGGAGCTCAAAAAATATGGATAACTTCGGACTTTTCTAAGGGGTTTTGGTGTTGTGTTTGGTAAAATAGATATTTGGGTTTAATGTTATGAATTGGGTGAGCGAGAAACTGCTGTGGCTGAATCGATGAAATAGATTCATTCATAGTTTTGGTATTTTGATATACTTTTAAAATATTTTGTTTCCTTTTGTCTCCCCTAAAATGTAGCCATCTTTGCTCTGTCATTACAGATCTGAGGAAAAAAATTAAAGCAGTTCAGCGTGATGACCCGTACAAGGCTTTACATCTCCTGCGAGGATTCTTTTACTATATTCAGGTTCTTGCTTATCCTTTCTGTGCATTTATGATATCGTTCTGTATTTACCCTTCTTGTATGGAACGACCACATTAGTGGCATTGCCATGCCACATCATAAATGCTCCTTGTTGCTCCAACAGTTGATCATTTTCGTAGGACTCCATCATTCTGTAGATTCCTAGACTGACTCCTTTTCGATTCGGTGGGAATCACCAAAATGTTGTGTATGTCCTCGTTCTGTTCTCCCTTGCCATTCCTATTAACACCTTCTCTTGAATGTCCTTGGAAGTGTTCCATGCATGTTTCACTTACTGCTCGTTGTACTTTGATGTTTTTCCTTTAAATCATTCCTTATGATATTTGGATGATTGTACAGCGCCCGTGTAGGGACGATTCATTCAAGCCTTGGAATGACAACTTATGGCTGGAAGCAATGAACAGAAGCACTTCACAAAAGCATCATTAACAGATTCTAAACAATTCACAAGTTCTTTGACTCGGCATATGTCTCAGCGGGTAAATATTTTGTGAAAGCAGCATATGTTAACGGTATGATTTGGGCTTGTTTTAGGCTAATCACTGCACACTACAACTTCTTTTGCATATATTATGAACTTATGTGTGCTCTTGTAACAATCAGTATCTTGCATACCTTTTCGTAGTAGTCTATTATGGACATAAATCATTCTACATCTTGAAGCTGTCCATCGGTGCTGTTGAACTTCACGCGTGGTTTCCCCATGCTGAAGTTCAAGACTCGTGCATTCATGTTATACTTGATTTCACCGTCATACAACATTTTCCTTATGTAATGCTCGATGTCTGAACCGATGAGCCGGAGTGTGTATTCCGTCAGCTCTGCACCCTGATTCCATCACATTGCATCAGAGCTTCAACCATAACTTCTGTAAGCACATGGACACAATTCCGGCTATGGAAACGAGTAAATTACCTCATAGTGGTCCACAAGATCCTGGAAGTATACATATACTTTGTCGCAGGTTTCCTCGTCCCACACGAACTCATCTGTCGGATCAAGGATGAGGGTCAGCTTGTCCATCTGGCTCTGATCGAAAGCAGCGGTATCTGGATCAATATACGCTGCATAGATCCTGACGTGCCTCGTCACGCTGCTGAGCCACTGGCCTCCGAAATCCCTGCCCAAATTCTTGCTCTCCACATTGGTCTGCTTTTCGACTGGCTGGGGTGTTTTCAGCTTCTGCTTGACCTTCTCCTGACCCGCTTCCCTCCCATCTTCCATCTTGGCCTGTTCGATGTCTTCGACTTCCGCGGTTTCTTGCTGCTGGGCTGAAATGGGGAAGGTGGGTCTCTTTGGAGAAGCTCTTTGGCTTCTTCCAATCCAACTTAGCATGTTGATTTTGGTTGAAGCCGCCATGTATGATGAGATTGCTGCCATTGCTGTGTGCTGCCTGTGGCTCCTGAATGTTTTCAATCTGGCTTCTCTCTTGCCATTTCTTTTTTCTGTTTCAAGTTTTGGGTGAGATTTGCTTGGCCACACCCATTAATTTCTGGCCCTTTATTTTGTGGATAAGGCGCTTTCTTTCTAATTGCCTCCCAAATCGTTCTAAATATTTTTATTTGGAAGGCAAAAAGACAAATTAGTATATTAAATGACCCTCTAATGACAAATTGGTATATTAAAAGACTTTAGGGACAAATAGGTATATTAAAAGTGTTCTTATGGACAAATTGGTATATTAAAAGACTCTAGTGGACAAATAACTTTTTTTTTACATCATTGCACTTCCTTTTCGTTTTTTTTTATAATAAATTCATGTTAATATATTTATATGCTGATTAATTGGTTACATACTCATATAATCTTATTCATTTGGTTATATAATCGTCAAAAAATATATTTAATTTTGTATATATTTCTATCAAATTATAAAACTATTGGATTTTTATCACTATTTGTCACTAATAATATATATTGTATACATTTTATTAAATAAAAACTTTATTAAAATGGTTGTTTATATAAATAGCACAAGTGAAATTATCCCACAAAAATATGAGCTAGTATTTGTTTATAAACCACACAAAAAATGTTAAATATAATAAACATATGACAAAAAATAAATTTTTTATGTAATAATATTTTATACAACATCATTAGTTACAAATATATATGGCAAAAAATAAATAGTTTATAATTTGATAGAAATATTTCCAAATTTTAAATTTTTTATGATTATATAGGCAAATGAATAAGAGTTAAATAAATAAATAATTATTTAAAAATATATGAAAATGTTTTTATTAAGAAAAATCAAATGACATGAAGTCAAATGAGACAAAAAGGGATATTTGTCCGTTAAATTTTTTTTAATATACCAATTTGTCCACGATAGCACTTTTAATATACCTATTTGTCCCTTAAATCTTTTAATATACCAATACGTCTTAGGGGGGTCATTTAATATACCTATTTGTCTTTTCGGCCATAAGTTATCTATTGTCTTTTTTTTTTTGGGAAATTCCGTTTGGTGCCCCTGAGGTTTTGACAATTCTGCTTGGTGCCCTAAGGTTTTATTTTGTCCGGATGGTACCCCTGAGTTTTGCCAAAAGTCCGCCTCGTGCCCAAAACTTATATTTTCACTTTTTTAAATCAATAAAATGGCCCGTTATTTTTCCTTATTTCACAAAACCTCTTTTATTTTTAACAATGAACAAAATTACCTATTATTTATCTAAATTCAAGATAAAATTGAAAAAACACCTTTATTTCTAAAATTTAACAAAATCACATATTATTTCCAAAACTTTTATCACAAAATCACCCTTCTTCCAAAATTTTTAAAACAAAATCATTACGGTTTTTAAAATTATACAAAAGACATATTAGTTTCCATACTTTGAAAAAATAAAATAAAAACACTCGTTATTTTCCAAAACAATATTTAACACCTATTATTTTCTAAAATAATATTTAACCTACAATTCACTAAATTTTAACAATTGTAAATGCGGTTGATCATATGGTGGCTCAATATTTTGGTAGTATATTTTTTTCGGTTTAATCCGTAAACCCGGAATTATTATTTTTTTCAATTTAATATTTAGCCACAATAGTTCATTGTATAAGAAAAAAATACATTATAATTATCATTTTCTTTTAAAATCGGGTCTTTGGGTTTCACCTGAACTGAAAATGTCGGATCGGATCGAGTTGACCCAACATGAACCATCCTAATTTATCAATCTAACCCGATACTCTATTAGAATTTTATGGGAAAAAAGAAATGTAAAAAATAAAGGGTGGATTGATGAATAAGAGGGTGGATTTTTTTTTACCTAATACTCAATTAGAATAAAGGAGATTTTTCTTTATCCAAAGTATGGTTTTATGATTTTTTCCTTTTTGTAATTTATAGGTCAATATTTTTTTTCACAAAATGTGAGGATGGATTGATGCAATTTTTTTTATAAATAAGGGGTGGTATGTTATGTATGTACAATGTTTGACAAATAATGAGATTTTGTTTTGCAAAATATTAAAAATAATGAATCTTTTGTGTAATGTTAAAAATAAAGGTTGATTTTCTTCTAAAAAATTTTGTAACAATGGGTGAGTTTTTACTAAAATTTTGGAAATTATGTGTGCTTTTATTGAAAAAATATATAAAAGGTGTTTTTTTCATTTTTATGTTGGATTTAGTTAAATAATAGGTAATTTTATTCATTGTTAAAAATAAAGGGGGTCTTGTGAAATAAGGAAAAATAATGGGCCATTTTATTGATTTAAAAAAGTGAAAATATGAGTTTTGGACATGAGGCGGACTTTTGACAAACCTCAGGGGTACCATCCGGACAAAATAAAACCTTAGGGCACCAAGCGGAATTGTCAAAACCTCAGGAGTACCAAACGGAATTTCCCTTTTTTTTTTTGTTTCTTTACCCCAAAGTGAGTGCAATAGCAAGCATTGAGACATTGAGTAAAAAATAGTGTAAATGAAGCCACCACTACAAGCACCTGTGTTATTTATGATAGAGAAATAAAAGATTGTCTAAAAGAAGAAGGGCTTGTTATTGCCACGGTGATTTTTTCGCCATACGCACGGCCTTTCAACCGCACACAACACCGACATCTGGTGTAGGCAGCCCAGCAGCAACTCCTCGATCACTGAAGCCCGCCCTTCCTCTCATAGCAGCCCACTGTTGACTCAGATGTCGGTGTCAACTAACACGATCGTGCATTTGGCGAGATATCGCCGTGTGGATAGCAAGATCGAAGAATAATTAAACGTTGGGAAATTTATAGAGGATGGCTTTGTAAAATAGTGGATGTTTGGAAATTTAAAATGCTTATAACTAATTTGGTTTTAAGGTCCAAAATTTATTACGAGCTTTCATCTTCTTACCAATGTATCGGCGTTTAGGATCAGACCGACAATTATTATAAAAACATGAAAATTTTAGACGTTAAAAGTTAAAACTATGAACTCTCATTGAAGGATCAATTCAAGGATATGAGCGACATCCAAAAGGCCCCAAGATTTCTTTCCCCTGTATGAAACCACCCCAAAGTCAGCACCCCCTCTGAACCCTAAGAATTGCATCAATAAATTCAATGAGCTCTTAAAGTCTTATGAACACTAACAGGAATTGCCTGCAAACTCTACACCATTGTTTATATTTTCAGGGTGGACATTAACCACATCGGAAGGTCTCCTTGAGAAGTTCCGTCCAGATCCATGTCCGCCCCTATCGAATCCCCACGGGGGCTTCCTGAAGCCATTCCTCCTCTGCTTGAAGTTCCTCCTTTCAACATTATAAGGTGCTCTATTATGTTGCAGATGGGGATTGACGGGCAGAATCATATTGGGTAACCTTGCATTCGATGAGGGAGGGCACCCCTGATTTGTGTGGTTAGGGGCAGATGAGTAACCTTCCTGCAAGTTTCTAGCACTTGTGTTCATTACCACACCGGTAAAGGCAGATGCGTCCTCCCTCTTCGGCTCTTCCGGGGGACATAGGGGAAGTGGTGGAAAAGGACGGAAAGGCATGCCTGGAGCGACGACCCAGCCATCAGCTGTAGAGGCTTGGGGTGTTCCAAATTTTTGCACGAAATTGAATGGGATCCCATATGCCACAGGCGAACCAGAGTTGTATCTCTCCTGTGCGTAGCCCAAGGATACTTGAGACGGGCACTTGAGCGGGCCAGGATACTGTTGAGAGATGGGAATCACGGGTGAGGAGGAGCCCTTTGATGGGTGACCACCACCAAAAGATGGACAAGAGAATCCAGGTGGAGCATCCTCATTCTCCTGCATTTCATCGTCTTCCTTGAAATGATGAATTTCATCAGAGGAAGTATGAAGGTCCTGTATAACCTCTTCTATTCTCCGGGGTTGTAGAGGCTCAATCTTTTGCTCCTTGATCTCGTGAGGGAAAACTGTGACAGATAACTGATCCCATCTGCTTTTACGCTTGCGCACACTTCCTCCAACATTCGTTAAGCTTTCGCCAATATGAGAACCCTTCTTGGAATCAATCAGATGGTCTGGAGGAAGCGATTGTTTAATCGATTCTGAGGGCCTTTCCACGTGATCAGACCAGTGATGATATGGTACCACAGACCTAGGCCCATTTGGAGTCCTCTTGAACTCCATACTCACATCCCCCTTCTCCATTGAGTTAAACTTTTTGACTGGCCTTGGGATCCACCTGTCCCGGAAGCTCCTTGCTATTTGGTGAACCTGCAAATGGATAATGCAAGTGGATGATACATCTGGTGAAAGCTTTCTTGTTTAATTACTGACAAGGTGGAAGGTACCTTCCAGTCTTCATGTTCTGTTAAGTTCAACATGGAATCCCTAAAACTGCAAAAGAAAAACATTTTAATATTGTGAAAAAGTCGTACAACTTTGAAAAGCACAAAGTTGAAGCCATGAAATAATGAAAGTTACACAAGTATAGGTGTATGTACAACATGGACAGACTTTCTAGCAAAGACGAGTGTTGAGAGATTCTTTTGACTAGTTAGTAGTTGCAACTTCACCTCCAAAGATTCTAGCACAATAGATTCCAACTGTTGTTGTTTTACCTTTCCACACCAGGACGAGGAGGATCCCCATTGATGTGCTCCAAAGTAAGTATCTTCCTCTCCGCGAGAAATTCAAAGACCTAAGACAAAATATCCTTCTTAACAATCCACGTACAAGTAATCAATATGTACTCAAATTATTAACTTTTTCTGCATATGCTCAAACTGTCAACTTGAAAATAATCAAATAACCAGTATTGCTTTGAACACGAGAGGAAAAGTTTGAGGAAGAATTTCAACAACAGATCAACCTTCTGGAAATTCCACATGGAGAATTATTCAGAGATGAAACAATTTTATCACAAGGACAGTGTTGGAGATTGAAGATGCGGCTAAACTATTAATAATCTTCACCGTGCTAAAACAAAAATATTTGTCAACTATGGGTGCCACCTCTATTGTAGAAAAGCAATTGCTACTACCCACTTATGCTAATTACAAATTTCACACAAGAAGATGTGTCATCTCCTTCCAGGATCAAACTCCAAAGTCCAAATCAATCATAAAGAATCCTTACCAAAAAAAATCAATCATAAAGTAGAATGAAAGTATATAAATGATTTCTTTTTTCCAACAAAGAAAAGACAAACTAGGTTCAGAGGTGAGTACCTTGAGAAGCTTCCTCAAGATTGGAATCATGTTGTGGTTCCCTCTGCACTTCTTCATCATTGAATGGAGCATCTGCAAACCTTGAAAAACAAGATAGAGAAGACACTTTGCAACATTCAGGAAGGACCACATTGTGAACAACAATGAACAACTTAATGGGAAAAAAATGGTACCATTTTTATTCAGTATATCAGTAAGAACTGTTCTCGACTTTGTTTTCAAGATTGCATCAAGGATCATAGAAAGATCTTTATTACTGTCACCATGAAAGCAGAAACTTATAAGGGGTCACGTGCATATAATGATGTACAGAATGGTACTATATTTCAAGCGTGCCCTCAAAAGATTAGGAGGGACAAACTGACCTCTGAATTGCCTCATGATGGTTACAATCACCTGAAGCTGCAGTCAGAACCAGAAGTTTCAAATAGCCTTTAAAGGCGTCCTATCACCAGCAGAAATCCAAAGAAGTCATCAATCACAGCATGACTTCACGTGAGTGATAAGAACATGAAATCTACGAAAAACAAATCATAACAGTTTTTTCTGAATATAATGGCAAGTAAACCAGATGTTTCTTGTATGATTGATAAGATCCATGTGAATAAGTTACTCGACATCTATGACTCATACCCATTAGTCTTAACCTATATGACATAGTTTGTAGGAGATCCTTATTGTACATCTGTGAGCTGTTAGTGAGCTTGGCTCAGCCTTGCATTTATTTATATACTCTAACCAAGGTGCTTCCCGTGTCTTATCAATATAATTATTTACATTTGGATCCCCCCTACGGGCCACACACACCAATAAAAAACAACTATGATTAGGATGAAATTGTCCATAACAAGAAAGAATAAACATGAACAACCATATGCCCTAGGTACTCCGATGAAAATTATAATACCCAGAACGGTAAGATTAAGGAATTATTGATCTCGTAACATGATAACACACAAAAAAAAAGACCAAGAGTAATCTGCATAAGTTGTTGTGGAACTGAACTGATTGAAAAACGAACCCATAATATGAATCTTCAATGTTCAACAAGAAAATATATCAAGTCAGCATAATATGTAATGAATGCAAATAACTACCCACAAATAATTGAAATAAATAGCAAACAGTTTTAAGTAGAATAGGCAGAAAATGAACACAGACAAAATTGAGGTTTGTACCTTCTGCTTACAAATTCCGCCAGCATCATCAAGCAACTCATTGAGTTTCTCTTCAACTGCAAGAATAAACAGTACAGAAAACTCGAGCAATCATAAGCATGCAATTTAACCAAATAAATTAAAGAAGCCTCTTTTGCGCCCAAATGCCATGCACTGCATGAATAAATCTTAAATCAACTGCTATGCGGATTTAGTACAAAAATAAAAGTGCCACGAGGACACACAAGCTCATGCACTGAAGTCTGTGCAGTTCAAAATAAAATTCCAAAGCAATTCACAAGACTGATCTACAACCCATGAATATTCTGCCATTGTTCCAAGGCCAAACTTTAAATGTAAAAAAATAAAATAAAGGAGCTGTTTACCTATTTCAAAGTGATGTTTTGCAGAACTCTCTACTAATTTCTTGAGCTTGGTAGGCGTGGATTGAGATCTGTTGTATTTCGCCATAGCCTTGTCAATTGTGCCATTACTCAAGCTATCATTAGATTCCTTGCTCTTGCTAGATTTAGATGGACGAGATATTTTCATTCGAGGACGACTTTCTGATTGAACTGCTTTTCCATCGGTTGTCTCACTTGCAGATTTTTCAAATCTAGAATCAACAGTGTCCAACAAGGATTTAGGATACCATTTGTTCAAAGATAAACTGTCTTGTCTCTTAGGTGAAGTAATGGATTTGCTGATTCTGTTGACTGGACTCTCTTGTTGGACATCAAGTGTGGATTTATCGACATTCTCCAATTCAAAAACAGAATTGTGCACAGTGTCCTTCTCTGCAATGCTATGCAACTGACCACTAACAGAAGCCAAAGATTCTTCCACTATGTCTGTCATGGCTTTACCACCTAACAAGATTTCTGCATCATCTTGTAGGAAAGTATCGTTTGTCTTCTCTTCCACGACATTCAAGGAATTGGATTCAGACATTACATTTATGTCATCAGCGATTTCACCATTTTCATACACTGCTACAGGTTCAGGAAATTCTTCATCAGAGTCACTCTGGACAACCACTTCATTATTAAGTCGATCACCCCCTATATAACCCCGACACTGAGGTGAACCACAGTAGCACTTCTTAGCAGCAGCACCAAAAACCCGTACATAATTGTAATCAAAAGTCAACTCTTCGCCCTGGGACACCATGGTTACAAACATAAGAAGACTGGAAGCACAACAGAAAACATCATATCATCCAATTAAAACACTAAAAATCAAAGGGATATCCATGCGAATGGAGCAGCACCTTTTTAATATCTCTTAATGCAAACAGGCCGATACAAATCTCTCCATTGACCATCCACTGTGCAAAACAAAAGGAAAGGTCAACTTGTTAGGAAAGGAAGAGTAAGTAGTAAATAAACGCACATTGATAGACACTGATATCCGAGGAAAAAGGCAAAGAACACCAGAGGACTAGTACCACAAGCAATTTCAGAAATGAAACTCCAATATCTTCAACTCCTAAATAGATATTTTGGATGATAATAACTGCACACATTTCTTTATCTTGGAAGAATTTCAGTTTACTCATAGCAAGCAAAGGTCCGGAGTATACTAGATTCCTTTTCGACATCTATTCAGCTTTTACTCAACAGGTCCTTAATGTTGATGTGTGTGTTTTTTTTTGGGGGGGGGGGGGAAGAATTAATGAGCTCTCAGTGGGAAGCTTGGAGCAGTAGAATCATGAATAAAATCAGTAAATAAATATCCTCTACCAACAATAACATCATCATTGTTCAAATCACTATTCAAAGGCTTTTGGCCATTTGAGAACAAAAAGTTAGTGGAAGGGGGGACTATCAAGGCTAAACTCAAAATAAGTTTACCTTCTCTGTTCGGCAATTAGGATCACAACTATGGTTAATGAATCGACCCAAATTCCCTTTGGCACAAGCATCGATTACCTGAAATAGAGGAGCACATAAGCTGATGCACATATAGCAAAGATTAAGATACACAATAGCTCTTCATATGTATTTTTTAAGGCATGAATGAAGCACACGGGAGCAATAGGGATCATAGAGCTTCTATGCAAAGTATAATGCAAAAGCATGCATCACTTCACTACAAAATTCTTCATGATTAAAATTGCTAGAGATATTCATAATAACCATCTACTGTAATGAATTTAAACAACGGGCCAACAGCTTACATTTATTACCACTAAACAAGTATGTTGTTCATTCCAATCAATTCTGAAGTTTCCTTTGCCTTTGTTACCATGTTGTTATATGTTTTAACACCAAAAACAGGAACTACGGGAAAATAAAAATAGCAGCAGCGATCATCTTTTTTTTTTTTTCATTTGCTATCATGAGGGTTGTTAGACCCTTTCGGTTCCGGCGAAACTGAAAGGGAAATTCTACAAGATGGTTATTAGACCGACTGTTTTGTATGGCTCTGAGTGTTGGCCTACAACTAAAGTTCAAGAACATAAGTTGTCTCTGGCAGAGATGAGAATGTTGCGATGGATGTGTGGGCATACGAGACTGGACAAAATCAGAAACGAAGACATCAGGAGAAAGGTGGGAGTTACGAGTATAGTAGACAAGCTGCGGGAGTGTAGATTGCGTTGGTTTGGACACGTGCGCATGAGACCGGCGGAGGCTCCGGTTCGTAGGTGTGAGAGCTTGGATCTTGGAGATATAAAAAGGGGGGGAGGTAGACCGAAGAAGAGTTGGAAGGAGGTCATTCGGCACGATCTCAATCTTCTGAATCTGTCGGAAGCTATGACTGCGGACAGGGACCACTGGAGGTGGTGCATTCGGGCCGTGGACGTATAGAGTTTTGGGTCCTGATGTTTCGCTCTATTGTCCTTGCTATTTTTCTTCTTGCTTCGTTTCTGATATAGTTTTCCCTCTATGAGTAATGCTTTCTTGTTGTTTTGGTATCCTATTGTTCTGGGTCTATCGGAAAAACTCTCGACTTGCTCAGGGAAAGAGTGCGTACATCCTGACCCCCCAGATCCCGCTTTTGCGGGATATACTGGGTTGTTGTTGTTGTTGTTATCATGAGGGTTGGGTCACCCAACCCCAGTGATAATATGAGTCATTGAATATGTCAAGACTAACAGTTATGAGGCTTTTAGGGGGGGTGGGGGTGGGGAAGAAATGAAAAATCAACACAGTTGAAAGATGAAATAATAAATTTTATCAATTATGAAAAGTGTATAACTTATAAAGTACAAAAGGACTAGAGCTAATAACAGGCAGAAGTACACATGGAAAACAATATGCACCATTTGAAAAATAGACTGGATAATTTGCATCAAATAGTCAAAGATGCATAATTCATGCACTACCTCATTGCCATTCAAAGTCATGAAGTAAAAATGTTTATGTCCTTTAGAAGCATACTCTCGTTGTCGTGCCTCGTAAGCTGGCAAATCCAGTACCTTTTAAACATGTGAGAAACAGCGAAACCAGTCAACATCAGCCCCGAAAACAGGCAATAAATAAACTAAAAACCCTGCTTCTGTGACTATCCTCCTTCGATCATGTTAAACATGTGAGAAACAGAGTAACCATTCAACATCAGAATTAAAACAGGCAATAAATAAACCAAAACCCTGCTTCTGTGATTATCATCCTTCAATCATGTAAGAGACCAAATTTTCTGTAACAGAAATTCTAGTCACTGATAGAAGTACATATGCATAAAAATTTAAATCCTTTAATATACAAATCAGTGCTGGTATTATCTTATCAATCCACGGCAAGTTTACATCATAAACTCAAGATTACCTCTCCAACGTACTCAATAAGAAAATTTCCTTCAGAAATATTTTCAAGAACCTGCAGCCCATATCCCTTCTTCCCACTACGGAACCACTTAAGCTTGGCATAGCTCTGTCTTTGGAACTGAAAATAGCAGGAAACACTCAGATGTTTGATGAGAATCTTGCCACGTTTTCAAGGAAAAATAAATGCAAAAATTTGCCACATTTAGGAAGAAACATATCACCTGTTGATTCGAACAAAGGTCCCTACAAGGGCAGGTCTCCTGAACGCATTCAATGTTGAGCATCCTATTCAGGCACTCATCTCTACAACCCAATTTCCCATCCCTTGAGGACGTGCAATGACAAACCATTATCTAGTAGGATCAAAACCAAAAGCATATTGATCTTAGCAATAATTGATGTAAGAAAAGAGTGCCATGAGAATCAGTATCCAACATAACAAATTAAGTTTCAATGGAAAAAAATTGCAAGGGATGCAAATTAATCAATAACACACAATTGCTATGTAATCAGACCTCGTCCAGAGTCTGTGTTTTACGACTACGATGCAGAAAGATGTTTGACTTTATTAGCATCCAAGATGACTGTTGTGGAACTGTGGAAGAAAATGAGCATTAGGAAAGCAGAGAAAGTGAATCAAAATCATATCCTAATTGCAGGAAAACTAACCAACCCTAGAAACAGACCTGCTGAATGCTTCATGCTATAATACTTTCCACTTACGTGGACATCACATCCCTCTTCATCTTCAGATAAATTCAGCTCTACATTGATCTCTGAATTGGACTTCTCTTGTTGTACTGAACAATCAGCAAAGGCTTTATCTTGATTATCCTTGCAAGTCCTTCACATAATATCTTTATAAGACAAATATTAACAAGAGTAACAGCTTATCTTCAGATGAAGTATTAGAATAATGACGTTATCAAAACTCATCGGAAAACAAGAGTAACCTATTTTAAAAAATATACATATATATATACTCCCTCCGTTCATGAAAATATGTTGTTTTAGCTCCGGGCATAATTTTTAAGGAATATTTAAACTACCTAATTTGCCCCTACTCCATAGTAAGCACTATGACTCTTTACATTCTTAATTGTCCCAAAATAAAGTACAATCACAAGACGAAAATTGGAGCCAAAATTTAAAATACCAGAGACAAATTCAAATGCTAAAACCCAATTATATTGGAGCCAAATAAAAGGGTAAATTGGGAAATAAATGGGTATAATATCTAGAACGACATGTTTTTTCGAACAAAACCAAACTCTAAAACGAGATGTTTTCGCGAATAGAGAGAGTAGATAGCATAGGCACGACATACAATAAGTGAAGGGAGGGAGGAAGGGGGGGCGGGGGGGGGGGATCAATAACATACCATCTACAATTAGTCTCCTCAATCACATCTGCGAGTTGGGCTGGTATACAACGCCATTTAAGGCAATCATCACAACACACCCATGCTGTCCGAGGCTGTGTTCTCTGTTTCCCAGCAACACCAGGTACCACAGGCAAGCTAGTCACATCTTCGGATGCCACTCCACTGCTAACTATATTAGTCGTATTACCAGTGACATTCATTCCATGCTTTCCTACAATTGCTAAAATTCCAGTTACGATTATCATCCCCATTCATCCACATAAAACATGACATATTTCAGAGCTCCAAGAATAAAATGCCAAAGCTCAAGCGCAATCAGTGAAAATGGAAACAGTCTGAATAATCAACCTAAACAACAGCACCCTGGTACATATCTTTGCTTTAGGAGCCAAACCTAGGACGATCAGACTAAAAATTTCTCAAGAAAATAGAGAACTATGATATTAGGTATCCATGGTGATAATAAACATACCTGCTGCATCAGGGTCATCCTCCTTTCTGTGGGGTAGATCCAAAAGTCCGTTCTCACTGATAGAACAGTTGCCGATTAACTTCCATTTGTCACCCTTTCCTTTACGAGAATTATCCATCTTCAATCTTGGTGCACTGGCAGGTTTTGACTTAACTTTATTTTTCTCCTTTGGTTTCAAACCTTTCAGTTTTCTATTTCCCTTGGCTTCAGCTGAAGTGAGTAGCTTCGTGGAATTCCATGAGTCTGCTGAGTTATGGTTAACCTCCAACCTAGTAGACATATCGCGTTTGGTACCACTCTCACTGTAGTTTTCTGGTATATCAGTCTTGTCAATGACTGACAAACTCAAATGCTT
The DNA here is from genome assembly GCA_037127255.1 of Persicaria tinctoria. Lineage (NCBI taxonomy): Eukaryota > Viridiplantae > Streptophyta > Magnoliopsida > Caryophyllales > Polygonaceae > Persicaria > Persicaria tinctoria. Next base: position 41,824,980 of record JBANSL010000020.1, read on the forward strand.
ATTTTGTACACCAGAATCAGCAGGCTGACACATTTGCTCCTTTTTCTTCCCTTTCTTCCTCCACATCGTAGAAATTGCGGGAGTTCCATTTTCTGCAAGAGACTGAGTAGCTTTGAAAGAATCCATTCCAACATTATGATGGACTTCTAACTCTTTCACGGCAAACTGGGAATTTGGGACATGGATGACTTCAGAATCAGGTGATGTACCTGAATTCAAGTGCATATCATCAGTTGAACCTCCAGATTTCTGGATTTCCTTGTCTGACAAATTGCTCCCACCTATACTGCTACAGTTAACTGCCATAAGAGTGACATCTAAATCCTTATCCACAGAATGGACAGCTACTCCAGAGTTTTCCGGCACCATGTCCAAGTTCTTCAATTTTTTATCAGAAGCATATTCTAGAGCTCTCGTTGAACTTTCCTCAGTGACATCTTTGATGCAATTGGTTAAATCCAACTGGTTATCACCACTTTCAGTAAATGGATTTACATGAACACCAGTCCCCTTGGGTTCAATGACACTTTTATCTTTTCTAACTAATTTTAACTTCAAGCTAACATTACCAGAAGGAGCATGATTCATTGCCTTCAAATTTGAACCATGTGAGCTTGCATTCACATGAACCTTGTCCTTTTTCCTACTTCTCCCACCACTGTTAACTATCCCTGGTCCTTGATCCACAACCTTAGTATTCAATATAATATATTTTGACAGACTCTCAATCTGCCCCCATTTAGAAACGCGAGCGGGTCTGTTTATGCTACTTCTTTTGCTTCTTACAGATGCTGACAGCAAATCCATAGATACTTTCTTTGATCCTTTCCTAGAATACTGCATGTTTGATGTTTTCTGGAAAATTTTCTTTTCTCGTGAACTCCTTCTCAAGGAGAACAAATCCTCATTAGATGGCACTGCCTCAGCATTCCCTCTTCTTTCATATGTAAAGCAAGATATATCATCTATTGCAACTGAGCTATTACCTTCAAGAATACCATTCAATTTGAATGTATTCTGTCTGCTTAGGTCTCTAGGCGAGTCACTGCCCACAACCATCTCAGGATCACAACATTGCAAAGACTCTTCTTGTTTTACCGATTTTTTTTCAACTTCGTGCACAGCTGGCAAAGTAGATCTTTCAAATGCATAGGCGTATCCTGCAGGTAAGACTCTATTTTCTGCAGCAAAACATTGGTCTCCAAAACCATCATGATCTTTCTCGGGATTTTCTGCATTGATTCCCAGCAAAGAGGCATCTATATGCCCAGGACTCGTCTTCTTACACCATTCAGCAGAAATATTAGGTAAACTACTTGTCAATGTATGCAGGTCAACATGAAGATCTTCGAACGCATCATTTGGATCCATGACAGACTTTACGTTCCCTTCAACAGACAAATTGGTATTGTTCTGAGGAAAATACAACCTGCCTTCCTCCAAACCCATTGTGGCACTAGAAAATGAATGCTCCCGTAAAACCATTTGAGATTCACCAGAAGTATTGCTCAACCAATCACCACCAGAAAATTGCAAATCTTTCACAGGAGATGCTGCAGATTTCAAGTGTGATACAATCTCTTCATTCTTGAGATTTATCTCATTCAAGCATATTTCATTTGCCCCGTATTCACACTCTGATAACCTGTCAAACTCAGGATCACACTCCAGAACAACTGAACCATCTACAGCAGCAGCTTTAATTTCAATCTCTGGCCTACAACTCGTAACAGTAACAGCATCCTGATTGGTCAATACACAGCCATCTACAAGAGTACCCTCGGAACCCACGAGACTATTTACTACCAAGCAGCATGGCTGCTCATCAACAGATGCCTCCACGGTCTCCTCGTCCTGGTGTAATGGACCCAAAGCAGACTCCAATACTGGAAGTTCTACCACTAAAGAACCACATTCCTCCAAAGAGGAACTTTCTGGATCTTCCTTTTGAGCTTCTAATTCTAACGGAGATTCATTTTTTAAAGCTATTTGCTCATTGCTTCTCGTTTCTGGTTTTGCAGTTAACAGTGGAGCTGAAGGTAGCAAAGAGTCCCATTCGCCGGCGGAAGAACTCTCAGCTGCTTGCTTTGGAGCTTCAGATTTCGAAACGGATTCCTCTACTGGATCTGACTGGTCATTACTAACCATTTCAGCTTCTACAATAAACAGTGGAGCTCAAGGTATACATCCGCTTGTTATATGTGAAGTAGAAACACATTCCCGGGTTCCATAGCATATCATAAAAAACAAAACCTACGGATTATAAAAATTCCATCAACCAAATGCAAAGCAAAATTTAACCCTCGCCAGTAAGATCTCGTCGCTTTAAAAAAAAAGCCCTAACAGCGAACCACCGAATAACAGGAATTATAGGATAAACAGAAACTTTACCTGTCTCAATCTGATTGAGATCGCCAGAGAAACGGAAGAATTGAGAAACACCCCCTCCACCGACACGATTACCTTTGCCTAGTGCCGTCTGCAAAATAAAAACCCTAACAAATTAGAACCACCGCATGGAATGCAGATAGAAATCCGAAATTTTGAATAACTTACAACTTGGAGAGCCGTAAAACAAATACGAGAGAATTCACACCGGGCAACGAAAAAAAAATTCAGTGAAGAAAAACAGAGCTCTCGACAATGGAAACAGGGGGGAAAACAACCTCAGGTCAGGGGCGCAAAATAACAAAATCCGTGCTCCGGAGAAGCAAAACTTGAATCAATCTTCGGATAGCACCTCATACCGTTTCGTTAGTGAAACCGTGTCAATGGAGGAGGGGGGAAGAGGATGGCGGTGGAGATGGAAAAGAGAGAGTGTAGGTTGTCAAGCAAACGGTACAGAGGGAGGTGGTGGAAGGTTGTGACCCCAAACAGTGAAAGGGCTTTTTCACGGTGGTCAGTTGGTCACCGTCTTCCCTGCCCTTTTTCCATTTTACTTTATTTCGTTGATAAAAAAACATAGAGGCCGGAGACAAGATGACAAAATGGCTATTGACAAGATAATTTAATCCAAAAAGACATATATGCCATTTCACTTAAAAGAAAAAAAAAATCTTTTGTGCACAAAGTAATGAAAATTAATGAATTAAATATTTTTCATCGGAACCCTAGAAAAACCATCTGCCATAGTTTGATCAAGCTTTCTTTCACACATTGAATATATTCGTAATTTAATCATCTTATGTCATTGATTTATGTAGATTTTCATATGTATATAATATTGTTGGGTATACCCCTTAATTAAGGAGTCTAATGTCGTACCCAATGCCTCTGCCTCCAAGTTCGATTTAGATCGAGGAAGAGGTGAAATCGAAGGGGATTTGTGTTCAATTGTCAAGAGATGAGGTGGGTAGAGTCGTAGAGGGGTCCGAGGGAAGAGACGATATGACACCACTCAAACAATCGATTTTGAGGTTTTCAATTGAGATAAAAAACTGGTTACAAATTTAATGATGTGGGAGATAATCAAAGATACTTTAATAAAATTCAAGTTCAACGATTGTGAATCAAGTGAAATTGATTTGCAAAACAAGGAGAATTAGGGTAGTTTTAAGAACTCAACTGGTTGAGGCCACCGAAAACAACCATGGGGCAACTCGAGCATGTACTGAATTTTGATATCCAATTCAAGAAAGAATTAAGAGCAATACTTGTTGTCGGCACCACTTCCATCGGAGGAAAATGACCGCATCGGGCTTGGAGGGGAACCATAGAGTTGGTGAGAGAAATGAAAGTGAGAAGGAGACTTGGAAGATTTTAGGAATAAAGGGTTTTTTGGTCCTTTGATCAAAATAATCTTGTCAATAACCATTTTGTCATCTTGTCTCTAGCCTCACTCATAAAAAAAGGGCAAATTGGAAAAAATAACACGAACTTTATGAGTAGTTGCGTTATGTGGCACAAACTTTCAAAAATTCTATAATAATCACCAACTTTGAAGGGTGGTTGTGGTTAGTAGCACAACCAAAAGTACACCCCTTACTAACATTTTACTTTTTTAAAATCACATTTTCCATTGTTCTTTAAACCCACTCACAATTTTCTTCTTAAAAAAAAAAGATTTTTCATGTTTATAAACTCAATTTGAATTTTTCAAAAAACATCGTTTTTTTTAAATATAATTGTGATATTAATTGGTATCTTTTTAAGACCTGGGCTAACCCGCCCGGCCCGCCCGGGAAAAAAGGCGGGCTTGGGTAGAACAATCGGCCCAAGCGAGCCAACAGGCCCGGTCCGGTAGGCCTACCGGGCTGGGCTTGGGCAGAATATGAGGCCCAAGCGGGCCGGTAGGCCCGGCCCGATATATTATTATTATAATATTATACGTATAATACATTTAAATAATTATATAATGATTTTTTTTATCATAAATACAAACTATATATTTATACAGTATGTGTATATATATATTTTTAACTATATATATTTATAGTGTGTGTATATATATTTATACAGTATGTGTATATATATTTATAGTGTCTGTATATAGTGTATATATATAATACAGTGCATTTTTTTTTTTTTTTTTTTCAAAATAGTGTGTATATATATGTATATAAAATACAGTGTGTGTGTATAGTGTATTATATTATGTTATATATATAGTATAGATTTATACGGGTCATGTCTTTAATTGTCTTTGATTCATGAATATTAGCTAAAAGGAAAATTTAGTAATATAATTGGTTGTTCTATCGGGTAGGGTTCCCCGTTCTAAAAAATTTCCTAACAAAAAAAAGCCCAGTAGGCCCGGTGGCGGCCTGGCCTGCCAACAAGGGCGTGCTTGGGCAATGTACTAGGCCCATAAATCGGGCATGTCCCAAGCCCGGCCCGGTACAGTGGGCCGCTAAAATGCCAGAGGCCCGGCTCAAGCCCGCCCGACCCAGCCCATGTTCAGGTCTATACCTAGAGTAATTCGAGTAAAATATTCATGCCTAGATAAGAACTTTACGGGAATTATGTTTTTTGTCTATGCCCCCCTCATGAGTCTGATAAAAACACCTTCTGGAATGATTTCTCAAATATTATCAGTAGTGAACCCCTTCCATGCTTAGTAATTGGATATATGAATGAAATTAGTAATAGCAATGAAAAACTAGGGGGTGTATCGAATAGCCAAACCAGATATTCTAGAATAAATCACCAGTTTAAAAATCAATGTTCATTATTAGAGATCTCATCTTGGGGAAATCAATTTACTTGGAGGAAAAAAAGGGAAGGGGACGACAACATATGGGGAAAATTAGATTGAGTCCTGGTTCAACATGAGCTCCTTGACACATTTCTTGACCTGACAACTTTTAACGGAGCATTTACGGGGTCAGATCATTGTCCCATCTCTATTTGCCTAAATTCCAGAAGAGAATTTACACAACCACTGTTTTATTTCAAAAATATGTGGCTACAAAGAAAGGATTCAGGAACATTGTCAAACAAGCTTTGAGAGTTTGATGCTCTGGTTCAGCAATGTATAGATTAATGTACAGAACAATTTTTTTGAAAAGCCAAGCCAAAAAGTGGAACAAGAATTCCTTTGGGAATGTCTTCCGTCAGATACAATAGTGGAAAAAGAACTGATTAACATTCAATCAAGAAATATAACAAGAACGGGTGAAGATAACTTAGTAGAAAAACAACTGATCATGAAAAAAGAGCAACTATTAAAATTTCAAAAAGAATATTAGGGACAGAGAGCAAAATCAAAACACATTAAACTTAATGATTCAAACACGACATACTTTCATAGAGTAACCTCTGGGAGACGAAATAGGAAAATTATAAGAAGTATCACGACAAGTTCTGGAACACAGATTGTGGGGGAAGAAAATAGTAGAGAGGAAATTAAAAATGACTTCGAGAAAAGATTCTCCAAAGAACAGATAAACAAGACGCTTCTCAATTAATACCTAGAGCTAATACCACATGCTATAACATAAGAAGAAAATAGGATTCTAAGCCAACAACCATCTAATAGTGAAATAAAAAATGCGGTTTGGTCTTTAGGTCTCATTAAATCCCCGGGACCAAATGGAATGACAACAGAGTTTTATAAGTCTTACTGGGACATTTTCGGTATCGATGTCATCAAATTCGGCAAAGCCTTTTTTCATTCAGGCAGACTACTTCGACAAATTAATCATACGTTCATCACTCTACTGTCTAAATGTGACAATCCATCGAAGACTTCAGATTATAGACCCATTAGTTTGTGTTCAACAGTATATAAAATAATATATTGATAGCACATGAGATCTTCCATTCATTTAAAATGAGAAAAGGGTTAGAAGTCTGGTTAGCTATATATATTAAACTAGATATGGAGAAAGCTTATGATAGAGTAGATTAGACATTTACATAGGCGGTAATAAGAAAATTTGGATTTAGTGACTATGTTATAAACCTAATCAGTGAATGCGTAACAACTGTTTCATTCTCTGTATTAGTTAACAATGGGCATACGAAGGTTTTTAAACCCTCTAGAGGATTAAGACAAGGCGACCCCATGTCTCCATTTCTGTTCATTCTTGGTGTAGAAGTGCTCGCTAAAAAACTAATAGCAGAGTCCAACCTCAACCAATCTGGCATTGGCTTCAGGTTTGGTCCATCTGGACCAAGAATCCCATTCCCGGCGTTTGCTGATGATATCATCATTTTCATAAAAGGCAACATGACAGGTTGTGAAAAAGTGAGGAAAATTGTCGATGCTTATTGTCAATTGTCAGGACAGAAAGTAAACTACAACAAATCTGCATTTCAAGGTTCTCCAGGGATACCAGTGTCGCGAATAGCAACTATTGAATGATGTTTAAATATATCAAAGCCCGTTAAACTGGACAAATATCTAGGGTGTCCGATTGTTGACGAAAGAGCAAGTAAAAGCACCTTTGAAGAAATCATTGGTAAAACAACTACTCAACTTTCAAAATGGAGAGCCGATTCACTTTCCCAACATGGGAGGTCTGTGTTGATTAATTCAAATTTAGCTTCTAAACCATTGTTTGCTATGCAAAGCTTCATGTTTCCGGTGACAATTCAGTTAGCACTAGACAAAATCAACAGGACTTTATTCTAGAACAAAGACCTCCAATATAAACCCCTTATAGAATGGGACAAAGTATGTAGACCAAAAGCAAAAGGAAGAATAAGATTAAGAAAAACAAAAGAAAATGAATGAGACACTACAAATGAAACTTATTTGGAAAATAATTGCTGAACCAAATTATTGTTGGGTCAAAATTATAAATCATAAGTATCTAAAGTCAACACCAATACTTAAATTTGAGAAGAAGGGAAATGCCTCATGGCAATGGACGCAACTGAGAAAAATTATTCAGCCATTCAAGGGAGGTCTAACATGGTCAGTCGGCGACCAGAAAAAAATCAAGTTCTGGCATGACAAGTAGGCTCCAGTTAAGAATATTCATAATGCTTGTCTAGACCGGACGAAAATCAACTGGGAAGGAATTGTTGACCAGTACATTCGAAACGGGGCATGGAATTCGGAAAAACTTAGAAAGATAATGCCAAATGATATTGCGCAACAGATAGCAGAGATTCCCCTCCCAATAAATCAAATACAAGACAAAATGTACTGGTGGCCGGACAGAAAAGGTTGGTTTACGACGTCTAGTGCGTACAAACTTAATACAAGAACAACGGAGCTTAATAATGACAATAATGCATGGATTTGGATCCTGGACATTCCACCTAAAATTAAAAAATTTCATGTGGAAAGTCTGCCATAATGGACTCCCAACGGCTGCCTGTCTTGTCAGAAGAGGAATGTCAATACCACCTTATTGTGCCTTGTGCAATCACCATAAAGAAGACATTACTCATCTATTGTTTGAATGCAAATTTTCACTTTGTTGTTCAAGTTTATCACCAAAAGTGACATCTGATATTTCAGACAATATCGTATTATCAAAAAATATCGAGACATTAATGACAAAATTAGACAAACTACTTGATACACAACAAAAACAAAAACAGGTATTCCACTAGTGGATAATATGGATTATTCGTAATAAACTGATTTTCCAACAACAAAAAGTGTCAAATGCAAAAGGATTTGAAAAACTTGTCGACTCATATATTAATGAATGGCTTAAAACAGGAAAGCACAACGAAGAGAATAACAACATAATACAACATCGAGTAAATACCCCAAAGGAAAATGTGAGTATTAGGAAGAAGGAAAAATGGAAAAAACCACCAATAGGGAAATTAAAACTAAATTTCGATGGTTCTGCCTCCGGCCAACGGGAAAGCTCGGTAGGTTACATCATTCGTTACAACAGAGGGAATTCAGTAGCAATGGGTAATAAACTGATAGGACACCAATCCCCTTTAATGTCCGAAGCTTTGGCATTGAGAATGGGCGTTCAGAGGGCTCTTGAGATGAAAATCCCTAAGATTATAATTGAAGGAGATTCACTGACCATCATCAATTATTTGCAGTCTAAAACCAATTGTCCATGGGAAATTAAGCTAATTATGTCAGATATTAGCACTTTAATTACGGGGTTTTACGAAGTCTCATTTTCACACGTACTTCGTAATGACAATTGCGTGGCAGATAATGTTACACACCTTGCTTATATTGCTCTCGGATAGCGGTTCGCATCCGAATTATTACCTAATAAAAAAAATTGCCGCCATGGTTGCTTCTATCCTCCATCGGCTGCTTCTGCGCCCCAACTACCTTCACTGGCCTTCTCCCATGGCCTATTCCGGCGTCCTTGCTCGCCTGGCTCCCCGCCGCCCGATCCACACCCTCAACGAAGTCTCCCTACCGCTTGGCTTCTGACCGGACACCCCTCCACATTTTTGGGCTCCTGCATGCGGCTCCCTCGAGTCGATCCTTCTCGCTCTCCTGCCGCTTGAGCTTTCCTCATCCTCCTCCGGCGCACCCATCCTCATCTCCTCCCCTATCGACTCTGTCAGCGGCTTCACCCTCCTAGGCCTCGGCTTCTTCGGTGAGTCGATCTTCCCCGTCCTCCCAGCCGCTCGAGCACCCTCACTTTGATGCACTCATCCTCATCTCCTCCCCGATTTCCTCCGGACACACCCTTTGCGCTCTTGAGCCATAGCTTCTCCGACTCCTTCGACGGCTTTGGCATTGATCCTTTGGTTGGATTCATCCGTCTTGCCGAATTTCGGTTCGGGCTCCCCTTTCAAACTCATAAGATCCCCCCCCCCCCAAAAAAAAAAGGGGGCATGAGTGGTTATTTGCAAACAACTTATATTAAATGGGTGATTATTTGACAATTTTTTTTTTAATAAGGAGTGGTTATTTACAAATAACAATGAATAATGAGCGGTTTTATGTATTTTCGCCAAATCATTAAATTGCCTTTTTACGTGCGTTATAACTAATTATGTTATGAATTATCCTTATTAATGTAAGTAGTAGTGTGTAAAGAATTTCAAATACTAGATAAATTATGGATCCGCTATTGCCTCACTTCCTTAATCCAAATAACTTCTACCGGAGATTGCCCTTACCTGGAATGCAACCAGGAGGTGGAAACCCCCAATTGGCTCATCCTTACAGAGTTTTGGTCCTCTAGCAAGGCTATCATGATTTTCTACCCGACCTTAATGAGATTTGAGAGGGGTCTATGGTGGCCGGACGGTTGGAGTTCTTTTCGATTGTGGCGTTCCTGGCTTTTCAGTTCGGGATCTCGTCCGCCATTGTGCTTTCCGCTTTGCCTCTGTTAACAAATGTCTGTAAGTTTCCCTCTCTCCTCACTTTCACAAAACCACATACGACTTGCTTACCAGCAAAGCCCCGATTTAAGCATACTATCCATGTGCACTGGGTTTATCGCCCTACGTACTTTCGAATCCCTGACTATTCTCTATTGTGATTCAAAAACATTTGGCTTGATTATTGCGTTTCTCAAGTTCCCGTTGATGGGAGCCTTGATATGTGTTGTTTCCTTGTCGGCCACTCGGGTGAATGGAGCTCTCGGGCTCCTGTTTGTGTGTTGTGTTGGTTCCTTTTGGGATCTTGATCCCATTGCTGGTTGTGCGCTGTTGTGGCTTGCTTGTCTCCTACTCGTTCAATTTTGGCTATCTGCTGCTGCTGCACTTGGCTCACAAGCCTTGAAGTGCTTTTTTTAAACTGCTCATAAGCCTTACAAGGCACAATTTCTACCTAAATGCTCAAATGCTCACAAGCATTACAAGACTTAATTACTAAAGAATTGTTTAGTTACAAACTTGATTAATTGTATTACTTGCTTTTATTTCTCTATGGTTTTTACTTCCATGTTCTCTCCTGTTGCCGCTGTTTGTTGTTTGTGTGCATATTTCCTTCAACAACCTTCGTTCGGTTTGGACAACTCTGGTATCATGTGGTCTCTACAAGCTGGCCTTGTGCTTGGCATTGGTTCACTTGTATCATGGGTGTTCATATTGGGCTTACTGCTGCTACGTATTATGGCTCACAAGCCTTACAAAACTTGTACCAAATTGTTCTCAAGCCTTACAAGGCAAAATTTCAAAAAAAAATCCTACATATATGCTAGCAAGCCTTGCAAGGCTCATTTACTAAATAAATGCTATATTACAAGATTGATTAATTGTATTACTAAATTCAATTTGTATATATATTTCAAGCTATCAATTGCGGATTGATTTCGACCTTTACCCGGACTTTGTCTTAACTCTCCATCGTTTTGCTTACATGAATAACGTTCATAAATTATATACATTTACCACTCTGTTGTGCGTACTAATAGCGTTGTTCCTTTTGTTGCTCGTTCTTACGCAGGTTATCTGCTGCTTCTCTTATACTATAGCCCAACGGACAACACTTCATCTTAATGGCTCACAAGCCTTGAAAAAATCTAATCACATTTCTCACATGCCTCACAAGGCTCAATACTCTCGCACCGATGCATCCACATCTTGCTCAAATTGTATTATCAGTTTATATTTACAAAAAATTGATCAATAATGGGTAGTTCACTCAACATAGTCCAAATCCGGTTTTTGCCTTGCCGTTGCGCACCAAATTCACTTTGGACCAAATTGGGCTTGCCAATCATCAATCAAGTACACACTGATATTATGATTTTTGTTAGGGGTGGGCATGGGACGGGACGGGACGGGATTGGGGTAATCCCGCGTCCCGTCCCGCGTATTTTTTGCGGGACGAGATCGGGACGGGATTGAATTTTTTTTTTCAAATCCCGCCGGATCTTATCCCTCCCGGGACGGGACGGGACGAGATTTGTCCCTCGTAAAAAAAGATTAAAATACAATCCAAAAATAACAAGTATAAAGTTACAAATGTGGTACAAATTAAAGTCATAACATTACATTAAAAAAACAGTAGCCAAACGTGTTAAATTAGAGCATTATAAGCAAGCTCTTTGACAGAGGAGAGTGAAAAGAAACGCGGATATGGTGTTAAAAAACTCTCTCCCTCCTCTCTAGAAATTCTAGAGAGAGGGAGCTCATCTCCTTTATCAAACAAGGGGCTTCTCCACTATTCTTGTGACGTTCTTGGGAGGCCAAGCTCCAAACGCTTATCCTCGAAGCACCAATCTATCCCAGAGTAGGGATTGGTGCTATATTACAAGATTGATTAATTGTATTACTAAATTCAATTTGTATATATATTTCAAGCTATCAATTGCGGATTGATTTCGACCTTTACCCGGACTTTGTCTTAACTCTCCATCGTTTTGCTTACATGAATAACGTTCATAAATTATATACATTTACCACTCTGTTGTGCGTACTAATAGCGTTGTTCCCTTTGTTGCTCGTTCTTATGCAGGTTATCTGCTGCTTCTCTTATACTATAGCCCAACGGACAACACTTCATCTTAATGGCTCACAAGCCTTGAAAAAATCTAATCACATTTCTCACATGCCTCACAAGGCTCAATACTCTCGCACCGACGCATCCACATCTTGCTCAAATTGTATTATCAGTTTATATTTACAAAAAAATGATCAATAATGGGTAGTTCACTCAACATAGTCCAAATCTGGTTTTTGCCTTGCCGTTGCGCACCAAATTCACTTTGGACCAAATTGGGCTTGCCAATCATCAATCAAGTACACACCGATATTATGATTTTTGTTAGGGGTGGGCATGGGACGGGACGGGACGGGATTGGGGTAATCCCGCATCCCGTCCCGCGTATTTTTTGCGGGACAAGATCGGGACGGGATTGAATTTTTTTTTTCAAATTTCGCCGGGTCTTATCCCTCCCGGGATGGGACGGGACGAGATTTGTCCCTCGTAAAAAAAGATTAAAATACAATCCAAAAATAACAAGTATAAAGTTACAAATGTGGTACAAATTAAAGTCATAACATTACATTAAAAAAACAGTAGCCAAACGTGTTAAATTAGAGCATTATAAGCAAGCTCTTTGACAGAGGAGAGTGAAAAGAAACGCGGATATGGTGTTAAAAAACTCTCTCCCTTCTCTCTACAAATTCTAGAGAGAGGGAGCTCATCTCCTTCATCAAACAAGGGGCTTCTCCACCATTCTTGTGACGTTCTTGGGAGGCCAAGCTCCAAACGCTTATCCTCGAAGCACCAATCCCTCCTCTAGGAGTCGTAAAATCTCCTTCGGGAGCCCCAAAATCTCCTTCGAGAGCCTTCACTAAGCCTCCTTCACTTCGCTTTCTTGTGCACCGCTGGTGTTCTCCGTCGGTGGCGGTCTGATAGGTTAATCGGTTTCGATCTTAATACTTCTAATTGGGGCTTTGGTACTTGGTAGTCTCTCCTTCCCCATTTCATCTCCCCCCGTCACCTATCGTTGACCCGTCCTCACCAAATTCGCATCCACCCTCGGCCTGTTTTGGGATCGTTTCGTGCTATCTCCGGTGGATTTCGGTGTTTCCCTCCCTCCCGGTCTCTTCCTTGCGCCCTCTCTAGCGCTTTCAACTCTGGGTGCATCTTCGGTTTCTCGCTCCAGCGTGCGCCGAGGGTCTCCCCTCCGCCGGTTGTCGGCTGCCATTGGTGGTCATGGTCCCGTCCGGCCCTCCGCCTGCGCTCCGGCTTGCTCCTGGCTCCGTTGATCCCCCGCCTGCTTCCTCCCCTTTCCCAGGCTTGGTCGGCGACAATTGATTTATTTCTCCCCTGCGTTGAGGTGTGATTGGAAATGCTCTGCCCTTCCGGGCCCGGGCTTGTTGTTTGGCCCAATCTTGTGCTTTGGGCCCAAGTCATTTCCTTGGGCCCAAAGCTGGCCCGGAAAATTTTACGTAAATAAATAAAATAAAATAAACCATATATATTTATAGACTTAAATTCCCGCTTGGGTTTTCTGGCGGGGCTTGCGCAAATCCCGCTTGGATTTCTGGTGCTTTTCTTTCAGGCGTTGTGTGACTCTTCGTTTGGCATGACTGAGTTTTCTTTTCCGTTTGATGGGGTTCTGGCTGTCGAAGTCGCGATATGCTGGGGTCGTGGCAGTGTGTATCGAGGCGTCTCCTTTCTCCAGAAGAATGGTTCCTTGGAGGTTCGTCTTCACTATCCACAGGAGACTCCTGATGTGCCGCCGGCCTACGGTGCTGCTTTTGTGTAGTGCTTGGCTTCGTCCTTCGTCTATGTCCTCATCTTGTTCAATTTAGTTGTATTTAGTTTCGCTTTTGTAGAGTTCCTTCCTGTATTTTGCACCAACTTTGTATTGTAGGTTTGCTTAGATGGTTATCCGTCTGCCGACTTGTCGTCCATCGAGGTTCAGGCATGTCTGACCTCGAATTCTTTCCTAATAAAAAAAAAATAGAGCATTACAAATTAAAGTCATGGCATTATATAAAAATACAATAGGCAAAGTTGCAAATGGTGTATATGCAATAACAGTAGGTAAGTAACACCAAATCAAGCAACTTATTTCTTATATAATTTTATGTTTTAATGTTTTTATTATTATTTTAAATTTTATGTTTTAATGTTAAGGTATAATATAAATATATCTTATATATTGTTATTAATTTTAATTAAATTTATAATATATAATATATAATTTTATATATATGCGGGACGGGAGGGGATTTGCAGGATTCGAACTTTCCGTCCCATGTCCCGTCCTGTGTAATTTTTTCGGGACGGGATTGAAATTTTTTTTTTCGAAATCCCAGCGGGATTGGGACGGGATCGGGATGGGATGCGGGACGGGACGGGATTCGCGGGATTTGTGCCCACCCATAGTTTTTGTAGCACATACTACAACTGGCCGTTGTACCAAGGTCATTATGCAAACAAAACTTACCCGATTCACAACGAAATTGTGACTAATAGGCCAAGATCCGCAAAAAAAAATTACATATTTTTGGCATCTATAAGATTACGTACAAACGGTTACGCACACAAAAATGATTTTCCATGAATATATGCTCTTAGAACTGTAGAGGGATGAGGAGGAGGAACTTCTGGACTCTTACAAAACTGTTCTGGAAAAACAACTATATAAATGTCCTAGCCCTACTTGAGACTAAAACTAATAAATTACCCCCGGAAGCCGTCTGGAAAAAATGTGGGTTTCAAATGTTGCTTTTGATCCTGCTAGGAGTTTCTATGGAGGTATCTGTCTGCTATGGAGAGACCTTCATGTTTCAGAGGGTGAGATTACATTCATTTTGGTTAACCAAAGACTTATCCACATAAACTATCTTGACAAGAACGTCAATAAGATGACAACAATTCTTGTGGTTTAGGCACCACCGGATCGTCGTTCCAAGGACGCATTTTGGGATAACCTTACCACGTATGCATCAAACCTTACCAATCCCTTCTATATATTAGGGGATCTAAACGAAATTTCAATACTAGAAGACAAGCTGGGAGGTATCCATATTGATAGATTACATAGGTCTCATATTGTATAGTGGGCCCAAAGGCCCGATACCTTATAACCTATATATATCTTTGTCTAATCAATGAAACCCTCAAGGAGGAATTTACATCAATTCTATCATTCTACATCTCATGCGAGTAACCCCCGTAATAAGATCGTTCATAGAGAAACCAAAGGGATCAAATGTAAGGGAAACGTTATTATTAGTAGTGAGCCGACGGACAGATATAAGGTTTTTGACAATCTTTGGGGCAATGAGGACATTGTTAAGGTGTAGTGGGTGGGTTGGGGTCTGTAATTTGGCATGGCCAATCCCCGAAGTAGCAAGGCGACCACCATTGCCGATGATAATAAAGTGTGCAGGACCTTTAAAGGAAATAGAAGAGAGGTTACCTGAGGAGTTCGTCATATGGGAGGTGGCACCAGTGTCCATGTACCAAGAAGAGTCTGGAGATGTCGGTTGCATAGAGGAGAAGGCGTGATGTTGGTGATCGTAGAAAGCCATGGTAAGATTTTTTTTTTTAAAAAGGGAAGCGCAGATCTTGAATCAGGGAGAGGAACTGGGCGTGGATGGCGGGACAGAAATTTCGCAACGAAGGAGAGCAAGGACTGGCGGCGAAGAGGATGGCGGCAAGGAGGAAGGTTGGAGGAAGAAGAAGACCGGTGAGACGGGATGATCAATTTAGGGCTCCACGTCTGGCTACTGTGTTGTTGTAAGAGGAAATCGAGAATGCAAAACAGTAAGCAGATAAAGTAAAGCAAACCGATCAAATCCCAGCAAATAATGTTCAAGACTCCCTCCAATGTAGTAAGAGAAAGTCAGGTTCGAATCCTCGAGGAAGTTGGTCAGCGGATCCTAGGCAACGGTGGAATCTCGCGGACAGAAGTCAACAACAGGTGCTAGATCTCGACTAGGGTTAGTCGACAGGAGATCAGGCTAGTCGAACAGTGCAACAGCTCTCGGCAAAGGCTACTCGATCTCGACAAAAGGGCTACTCGATATCGAGTACAGTCCTTGTCGACTTCGGCTTGTCTTGGTCGAGTTCTTGCACAAGTAAGCTACGACGATCTGGGATCGGGAATCAGTAGTCGA
Source organism: Persicaria tinctoria (assembly GCA_037127255.1). Classification (NCBI taxonomy): domain Eukaryota; kingdom Viridiplantae; phylum Streptophyta; class Magnoliopsida; order Caryophyllales; family Polygonaceae; genus Persicaria; species Persicaria tinctoria. Next base: position 41,840,904 of record JBANSL010000020.1, read on the forward strand.
GATCGACCAGGCTTGGTCGAGATTGACGAGGGCAGAAAGTAAAAAAAATGCAAATTTGGTTTTGTAACTTTATGAATTAAAAGAACTTCCAAGATTAGGGTTTGCGACAACGATTACCATGCAAGCGGAATATAAATCACAAAAGGCGGTAACTTCATTGATAAAGGAAAAGACTTTCACCTAATCCGTCAAGTAGGAATATAAATCTCGCGACAAATAATCCTAATTGCATCTATTCCTTTTCATAATTAGCATTTATAATCTTTCGAATAAAAATCCTAATTACTACACAAGTTTCACAACATGAGTTCTTTAATTTCTCAATCAAAGATGAAGCACATAGGGAATAGACTAAGATAACGACAAAATACCTCCTTTCGTAATCGCTAATCCACCGACATGGCTCTCGTTGGGCTCACCCCAACCCCAGAAGTAGGTGGACTACTCGCGCCTCATCGCAATCGCATACATTGAATTTAAAGAAATAACTTGCATTAACTAAATTCAAAGCTTTTACAATCCCGGCAATCAACTTTCGTAAACTGCCAAAACCTTAAAACCTTCGAACTCCTAAATCTCTATGTATAACTGTCTCTCTGAAATTGAATGAATCTAAAATCAGCCCCATGGGCTTTATTTATAGCCTTCTATTCCTTGCTACTCAATGATAGAATATCTATATCTATATCTAAAACTATATCTAACACTTTAAAAATAAATAAAAGCAATAAAGAAATTAAATCTAAAATAGGGAAATAATATCTAAAGTGTCTTAAGTGGATAAAACTCTCTTCTTCATGATAGATGTTGATAATTCGGATAGACTAGGATTATCCTCGGCTCCAAGGACTCCAACTCTGAGTAGGACTGCATCAACGCGTCACGCGGCTTCGGGAATCTTCGTCGATCTCGAGTACGGCGTACTCGATCTCGAGTAGGAAAGTTGTCGACTGGGCCTGGCTTGTCGTCTCGGCTAGTAGGTCCTCGACGTGGCTCAGTCATGACTCCTGGCCTTAGTCGATCTCGACGAGTGTTGTGCTTATCGACTTGGTCTTCCGAGGTTGTCGAGCAACCCTTCTCGACATGCTCGGATGTGGGCTTGTCGACATCGATGACCGCTCCTTGATCTCGACGACAACGGATCATTGACTTGTCCAGCTTGGTTTTGTCGAGTGGCCTCTTGTCGACATCGATGAGATCTTAGTCGAGATCGAGTAAACTTGTTGCTTCCGTCTTTGCTTCTTAGTTTTCTCCCGAAATGTTTCCATATTCTGCAATATTAAACAGAAACTTATGTAGATCTCCATTTCTAACAAATAAGCATATACTACATAAATTCGACATATTTCCAACCCGAAATATGCAAAATGTAAAGAATATGGAACTAAAATATGCATAAAAACATGGCTACTTTGGAGACATCAAATCACCCCATACTTAGACTTGCTTGTCCTCAAGCAATAACCAAACAATAACCAAGACCTACAACACATCCTTCAAGTCTTCGCCTTTGTCAAAAGCAACATCTTAAATAGTAGCAATGTAAGACAAGTGAATTTAACGTCATCACACATATATGAGCGATCCATAGGCATAGGCAGTATAAATCCAACCTCACAGGAATAATGTGTTTACACTCAACTCTCAAATGTGTTTAGGATATGAAGATCAACTCTCAACTCAATTCCATACACAATCTCATAAGCATTGCAATTTAAACATGAATCCACTTCGCAACCAATTATGAAAATGCAACAAGAATTATCAGGAGGACTTCGCTCAATAGAAGTCTTCAAAGAAGATTCCATTCGGCGGGGTTGTAATGGGGCCTGGTAAGAAATAATCAGGTATGGAATTATTTGGCCATGTGGTGCTAAATAAAATTCGGGAATCAAGACTCCTAAATCTTCCAACACAACCAAACCATAACTTCCCAATCATATGCATCAACCAAACTCTCCAATTTGTCTCAATGGAGTATATAACCCTTCGAACTTTCTAAATCTCTCCAAAATATGTATCTTGCAAAATAATGACAGAAATAAGGTAAATTTGGCTCATGCACTTTATTCATAAACATATGTACCTTTTTTCCTTATTCTTTTTTTTCGGATTTTTTTTTGAAACGAAAATATAAAATAATACTAGAGGTGCATTTATAATGTGAGCCAAAAATCCTTTTACATAATATGTCTAGCAAAATAAAAAAATGTACAACCAACCCATATCTCAATAATTTCCATGATCCTTCTTGAAATGCAACATAAGCTCATTCTCTCCACAAATCATCGTTCTAACCAACTCTAAGTCTTAATTCCCAAATGGGGGTCAGGCTCAATTTGGCTAAGGATAATTTTGGGGAGTTTACAATAAAAGTCTCAAGCTAATGTTCTGGCTTCAAGCAGGGATAATGTAGGGTAGGTAAAGAGAGGATAAAATTGGCTTTAAAGGTGCCTCCATCATTTAATTCTTATCAACATAAACACATAAATGCATTGGTTTTGAATATCTATCGCAACATTTAGAGATGCATAGGAAGAGTAAATACACTCAAGAAAGCAGAGGGATTTTTAATGTTCTCCCTATAAGGCCAAAATTCTCATTGGGACAATTTTTGTTGGATTTTAACCTTTAGCTTAGGATCATATGTGCTCAATTTCATCACAAGTTCACAATCCACATAAAAACCATTTTGAGGACTTAGGCTAAACCTTCCAAACATGCCATATGATTTATATGATCAAGTCAGTCATTATTTATCATCATAGGACATCTAAGCTAGGGTATGCAAAAAAATTTAAACATGCATTTTTTTTTCCATTTTTCGACATTTTCTATTTTTTTTTTCTTACAAAAAAAAACAAGACTAAAGTATGCATAAAACTTTAAACATGCAAAAAGGAACAAATAAAATGCAACTAATAACTTAAATACCAAAGTTGTGCCATGTCTTAGAAATCTATTACAAACCATGAAACAAGACTTGTAAAGGGTACACATAAAGTACTAGCAGCATATAACCACATAAAAGTCCCCTGTACAGTCCTTTTCTCCCACCCCATACTTAAAATATACAGTGTCCTCACTGTTAAATAAAAAAAAAATGAAAGGGAAGGGAAAAAAGACTCACAGAGCAGCTCACTAAGGCGGCGGTGGACCGAAATATGGAAAGTGGAATCCCACCTGGTAGTCAGGAGCTCCTCCACAGGAAGAGCTACCAGGCTGTTGTGAAGATGATCCACCAGCGTCGTGGGTGCTCCCCTGTCTCTGGAACTAGGACGGCCGACCCCAGAACTGCTGATCCATGCCACCGAAAGTGTCTCTGACATAGGAATGGTGGGACCGGTTAGTAGAATACATCTCCTCCTGGCGTCTGTCAATGGTGTCGACTCTGAGTGACAGAGAGGACATCTGGTCAAACATTGCTGTCTGTAGCCCCCAGATCTGGCGCAACTCAGAGAGCACCTCCTCTGAATATCCTCCAGCATGGTGAGTCTGCTGGGTATGGTAAGAGTGGTGGGAAGGTACCTGCTGGTAAGAATGGTGGGAAGGGATCTGCTGTGGGGAGTGGTAAGAGTGGTGGGAGGCTTGTAGGCTGTCAGCCTCCTCGTCGTCGTCATCCCCTACAGGATCTGGCTGAGGGTCTACGGCCATAGGCTCAGAACCAGGGTGGTCGTAGAGGAGAGGATGGTCCCTCAGAGTGGGGTCAACGGATGGTATGATCTCGGGGAGGTAATCAATCCCCGTCCATGTAGTGTACCAGTCGCGAGGGTGGTGCAGGTCCATCAAATCCTGCCTAATGGGAACCCTCGTCCTAAAATGGACCCATCTGTTGTGGCGGCGGGTGATGATATGTCCCCTCTGTAGGGACCCGATGTCGATCCTCATCACGTTCCGCGGGGTGTATCGGTGGACGGGGAGCTGTAAGCGAAGGGCTAAAAGAGCTACCATGCTACCGTCATAGATGGTTACCCGTGGTTGATTCCGGCGGGCAATGCAGTGTTCGAGCCATGCGTAGGCGAGCGGTAGGGGTTCTGACTCAAAAAGCATCCGCCTCAGACACTCTAACTCTGGCTGGATGGGTCGCCGCAGCTCTGGGCGGGCCCAAATAGTGCTACCCAGGATCCTTAGGATGGTAGAGAATAGAGGGCTGGCTATGTTGGCTGTGATGGTATGGTCTTGGGTAGGCTCCAACATGTTGGACATGTAGCCCCACATCACATTTGTATCATGGATGTGGAAGAAACTGGTGGTGTGGTGGAAATCAAAGATGGTGCTCATATCCTCCAAAGTCATGGTAAACTGCCTGTTGGCAAGCTGAAAGTGGACATGGCTAGTGGAGACAGGGGATTCTGGGATCCGGAGAGTTGCGAGGAACTCTCCTGTCAAGGTCGGGTAGTGGTGGTCTAAGGGCCCAATCAGAAAGTCGGCATCTAGCCAACCGAACCCCTGGATCATCCAGAAGTGCATCCCTAGCTCCTCCATGGATGGCTGGTGGTACCACCGGGCGTTCGGAGCCCGGTCAGCTAAATCCAAAGCAAGCTGGCGTGTCTCTGTGTCATCGATCCTCAGATAGTCCATGTCCGGATATTTTGTTCTGACCATAGACTGCAAAAAATAGAGTACCCTTTGTAAGATAATATAACAACCACATACTTAGTTCATATTAATAATGCAACATATATATGTTTTTGAAAGAATGCTCCAAATTCAAGGAATTTCCAATAAATCCCAAATTTCATAAATTCCTTTAATAGTATATATGAACTAAGTATGACAACATTTAGATAATTAACAAAATCAGTCCATACAAATTAAGAATTTCCATATATATAACCCACCCCTAATAATAATATAAATTTCCCGCCCAAATTTCAAACCCTAGATTTTCAACACACAATTCAATGTCCAATCTCTACCTAGGTTCTCATAGAATTTATAAACTGAAATTGAGAGAATAGGGGGAGAAATCATACCTTAAAGTTGAAACAGTGGGTAGAAGTATGTAATTAGAGATTAATTAAGGGTGGTGGTCTCGGGATTGGAACAAGAAACCAACCGGTGGCGGCGGTTAAGCACTGGGGTTCGAATCGGAGTGTGGAAGGTGAGATTCTTCTCGGCGGTGGTGCTCAGTGGGCCAGAATGGTAGGGAAGTGGCCGGATGTGGTGAAAGGTGGCCGGAACTGAGGTGTGGAGGTGATCGGCGAAACGGATCTGGGCAGCAGCAAGAAAGGGGAGGAGGCGAGGTTGTCGACAGTGCTGATGGGTGGTCGGAGGGGCGAGATCCGGCTCAGCGACGGAGATTCGGGAAGCCGGAGGTTTGGATTCGGCTTGGATCGGGAACAATGGAAGGAACCTTGGCAAAGGGGGAGACAGGATTTGGCGGCGCTGGTGGGCGCTCGGTCTCGGCTTGGTGGACTCGGATCTGGACTCGAGGAAAGCCGGCTTGGGGACAGCGAGAGCTCGAGGAGGAGGGGAACGAGAGGAGTCGGGTGAAGATGGAGGCTGTGTCGGCTAGGTTATTTTTGTCGAGGTCGGGTAAGCGGAAGGAGGGGGAAGGCTCCAACAAGGTAAGGGGTTTATATATATAAAAATATTCCGAAAAAATAAAGTAAAAATTAAATAGAATAACAATCTAGAAATTCTGAAAAAAAATAAAATTATCTATTTATTTTATTTAGAAAAAAAGAAAACTTACCTGAAATCTCCCACTTACCTGTGTAGCTTACTTGATTTAGACGAACCTGACTGATATAGATTCCTCTTGAATGCCTGAATGTAATTATGCAAAGAGATTATGCACGAGTTTTAAGAAAATGAAAATAGAAAAGAAAATAAAGAAAAATAGGAAAGAGTAAGAAAAGCGGGTTGCCTCCCGTAAGCGCTAAGGTGTAAGTCGTTAGCTCGACCTACTTCCCTGTTTTAGGCTTTGACTAATGCCAGGGTGGCGCGAATCTCCTCTTCCGGGTCTTCTTTGTCATAGTATTTCTTGACCCTGTGCCCATTTACTTTAAATGTGGTGCCGTCAATGCCAATTAACTCTACTGCTCCATGAGGGTATATGTGGTGAACCAAGAAAGGTCCACTCCATCTTGTCCTTAGCTTTCCTGTAAATAGACGCAGTCTAGAATTATATAAAAGCACTTTGTCACCTATCTCATATGTTTTTGGCACCAGTTTCTTATCGTGCCATCTCTTGGTGCGCTCCTTTTAGATCTCAGCATTCTCATAGGCTTTTAAGCGCAACTCCTCCAACTCCTGTAAATCAATAAAGCGTTTCTTACCTGCCTCATCGAGATCCATGTTGAGCTCCTTGAGAGCCCACATTGCCTTATGCTCCAGTTCGACAGGTAAATGGCAGGACTTGCCATAAACTAAGTTGTAAGGAGTTGTTCTCAGCGGTGTTTTGTAAGCTGTCCTATAAGCCCATAGCGCATCATCAAGCTTAGATGACCAATCCTTCCTAGAGCAAGAGACTGTTTTCTCCAAGATGGCCTTGATTTGACGATTAGAGACTTCCACTTGACCACTGGTTTGGGGATGATAAGGTGTTGCTACCCTGTGCGTCACCCCATACTTAGCCAAAAGAGCCTCAAATCCTCTCTCGATGAAATGTGAGCCACCATCTGAAATAAGAACTCTAGGAACACCAAAGCGAGGAAATATGTTAGTTTTAACAAACTTTGAAACTACCTTCGCGTCGTTGGTCCTAGTTGCAACAGCCTCAACCCATTTAGAGACATAGTCAACCGCCACAAGGATGTATTTGTAAGGTCCTGAAGCAGGGAATGGTCCCATGAAGTCAATTCCCCATACATCAAATAGCTCGACCTCCAAAATTCATGTGAGTGGTGTCTCATTCCTCCAAGTAATGTTGCCTGATCTTTGGCACTCGTCGCATGAAGTGACATAAGCCTGCACATCCCTGAAAAGATTAGGCCAATAAAAACCACATTGAAGTACCTTAGATGCAGTTTTGAAGCCTTTGGCATGTCCGCCCGTAGGGAGAGTATGACAATGGCAAATGACACTTTCCACCTCCTCCTCCGGAATACAACGTCTGAAAATATGGTCCTTCCCTTGTTTGAATAGGTAAGGATCATCCCAATAGTATTGTTTGACGTCGTGGAGGAATTTCTTCTTTCCCTGTGAGGATAGTCCTAACGGAATCTCATTTCCAACAAGGTAGTTAGTAAAATCCGCATACCTGGGTACCTTTGGTCCTTTTATAGCATATATATCATGAATAGGGCTAGTAGGAGGTGTAAAGAAGAAATCGTTACCGGAATCTAATCGAAGAACCTCACCTGAAATCTCACCTGGAGCTAGTCGATATCGAGAAGAGCTACTCGATATAGAGGAGGCTGCAGTGTCGACTGGTGATGGGCACGGCTTTTGGTGGTCGACCGTACTCGATCTCGACGAGGGTTCGTCGATCTCGAGTACAGCTGTGGTGTCTGCCTGTGCTGTGCTCGGTTCTTGGTGCTCCTCGACTTTGGCCCTTGTCGATCTCGATGAAGGTGTACTCGAGATCGAGTAGCCCTGCAGTTCCAAACCATGCAAAGAAGAATGATCAACGGATAACTCACCTGTTTTGGTCGAGATCGAGGAGGTTTCGTCGATGTCGAGGAAGACAGTGTCAGTCTGCATTAGGCGCTCGTCTGGGTGAGAGTCGTTGATCGGTATGGCGTCCTAGGCTTCCTCTAGCATGTCTTTGGGGAGCCTGGATAGGTGATCGGTGACTGAATTCTCTATGCCCTTCTTGTCCCTTAGCTCCACATCAAATTCTTGAAGTAAGAGCACCCATCGTAGCAACCGTGGTTTTGCATCCTTCTTTGTCATTAAATATCGAAGAGCAGCATGGTCAGTATGGACAATAACTTTAGAACCAACAAGATAGGAACAAAATTTTTCAAAAGCAAAAACCACAGCAAAAAATTCCTTCTCTGTTGTGGTGTACTTAGCCTGAGCCACATCCAGAGTCTTGCTTGCATAGTAGATGGCATGCAGTTTCTTGTCCTTCCGTTGTCCTAGAACTGCTCCCACAACATAATCGCTGGCATCACACATGATCTCAAACGGTAGTGACCAATCCGGTGATTGAATGATTGGAGCTGAGATAAGAGCTTCTTTTAACCTGTTAAAAGCTTCAAGACATTCGCTAGAAAATACAAACTTAACATCCTTCATAAGCAGGTTAGTTAATGGTTTGGCAATTTTAGAAAAATCTTGAATGAACCTTCTATAAAAACCAGCATGACCAAGAAAACTCCTTATCTCTTTAATGGAAGAAGGTGGGGGCAATTTCTCCACTAGCTCTATTTTTGCTCAGTCCACCTCAATTCCTTTGTTGGACACCTTGTGGCCTAGCACGATCCCTTCCTTTACCATAAAGTGGCATTTTTCCCAGTTAAGAACCAAATTTGTCTCTTCACAGCGCTTGAGTACCCTGCGTAGGTTAGAGAGACAAATTTCGAAAGTAGTGCCATAAACTGAGAAATCATCCATGAATACCTCCACTATGTCCTCAATCATGTCGGAGAAGATGGCCATCATGCACCTCTGAAAAGTAGCAGGGGCATTGCAAAGGCCAAAGGGCATCCTCCTATATGCGAAAGTTCCATAGGGGCAAGTGAAGGTGGTCTTTTCTTGATCATCAGGATGAATGGGAACCTGCCAAAAGCCAGAATATCCATCCAGGTAACAAAAGTAATCATGTTCAGCTAACCTTTCGAGTACCTGGTCAATGAAGGGGAGTGGAAAATGATCCTTCCTGGTGGCGGTGTTGAGCTTTATGTAATCTATGCACATCCGCCAACTGGTAGTGATCCTTTTAGGAACAAGCTCTCCCTTCTCATTCTCCTCGACGGTCATTCCACCCTTCTTAGGAACAACATGAACAGGGCTAACCCACTTGCTGTCGGAGATTGGATAAATGATTCATGCATCCAGCATGTGATGGATCTCCTTCTTGACAACCTCCTTCATGTCGGGGTTAAGCTTCCTTTGATGCTTAATTGTTGCCCTGTGATCATCTTCCAACAGAATTCTATGCATACAAGTAATGGGTGAAATACCTTTTATGTCCTCTAGGGAATAGCCAATGGCCTTCCTATGAGTGCGGAGGACATCTACTAGCCTGTTTACTTCCTGTGGGTTTAATGAAGCATTTATAATTACAGGAAAAGTAGAGTTAGGACCAAGAAATTCATACCTAAGGGTGTCAGGTAAGGGTTTCAGCACTGGAGAAGGGCCCTGTGGAATCAAGATAGGCTCAACTTCCTCCGTCTTCATGATCTCCCCTAAGTAATCCGTCTCAATCCTCATAGAAGAAGCATCCAAATCAGCTACAAGAGTTGGCGTCGACCAGGCATACATCGATGACAATGCTGAATTGGACATAGGACTGTACTGCTGCAAGAAGCTACTCGACAATGGGTTAGAAAGATCAAAATCGACCAAAAAATCAGAACTTACCTTGAATACAGGGCTGGTCGACCTCGAGTTGGGCTCCTCGATCTCGAGGAGGATCGTCGAGTTAGCTTCGTCGGCTTCTGGTGTGTCTGCAGGGGACAAGGTAGTCGATATCGATAGTGACTGGTCGATATCGAGTAGGTTTAGAAGACTTACAGTTTCTGGATGACTGGTGTTTGTCGATCTTGAGGAGGGTTCGTCGAGATCGAGTAGCTCAGTGGAGGTCGACTCGATTTGCTCGGCATCGAGTGAGTCGTTCAGCTCCGCCGATAATGCGTCGTCGAAGATTTCCTCCTCGCTTGATTCTGCCGCAGTCAGCTCCTCCTCTGCTAGTACAGATTCCGTCCTACCTTCTTCTTGGATCAAGATTTGCCCTGCAGGCTCATTGCAAGAGATAAAATTGACTTTTGAATAGATAGCTTTAATTTCCATTACCTCTTCTGTGTCTGGATTAAAGAAGTATTCAATAATCTCATCTTCGATGGTGAAAGTAAGGATTCCCCTTTTCACTCCAATGTTGGCATCAACAATTGCTAGGAAAGGTCGCCCTAGGATGATGGGGCAAGCTGGATCCTCTGCCATTTCTACTACAAGAAAATCTGTAGGGACAAAGAATCTACCAACTTTAACAGGAACATTATCAACAATACATGTAGGGATTACCACGGTGTTGTTGGCCATGTAGAGTTTGGCATCAATTGGTTCCAAGGCACCTATCTTTACCTTCGACCAGATGGATAGGGGCATGATGCTGACACTTGCTCCTAGGTCACACAGTGCTTTAAATCTATGACGACCAAGTCCAACAGTGATAGCAAACTTACCTGGGTCAGGTCGTTTCTCAGGGAAATCCATCTTTTTGCACTCCTTAGCAATCTCAGTCATCGATCGCTTGTTGCTGAGAATCTCCTTAAGGAACTTGACGTAGGCAGGCATCTCATGTAATGCTTCTGTAAAAGGAATAGTAACGTTCAGACTCTGAAACAATTTCACAAAACGCTGGAACTTACCGTCTGTTGGATCTCTTTGGTTTTTGGAAGGGAATGGGAGCGTTTTTTTAGTTTTCTGAGTCAGAACAGCTTCCGGAGGTGGTGAGGACTCATCGACGTTGGCCTGCTCCTTCTCGATCTCGACAACGGTCTCATCAATCTCGACGTAGGTCTCGTCGATATCGAGTTGGGTAGTCGACTTCGGCTTGCTTGGCTGTGCAGCTGCGTCAGAGCTCCTTTTCTCCTCTGTGTCGAGAAGAGCTTTGTTGATGTCGACTAGGCTCTTGTCGATGTCGACGACAGTTTTGTCCTTCCTTTCTCCGTTTTCTGGCTCGTGCAGTTTGTGACCGCTTCGCAATTTTACAGCAGCTACATGTCCGTGCTGCCCCTTGGGATTTGGTTCTGTATGTCCTAGGAGCTGCCCGGATGGTTTTGGAATCTGCGCCGCGAATTGACCCATTTGAGTCTCGATGTTCCTCTTCCAAATGTCTAGCTCCCCAAATTTTGCACTGATATTCTGAAACTGATTGTTGATGGTGCCTTGATTCTGGCGCATCTCCTCAAGGATGAGTTGTAAATCATCCTTCTTCTGATCCCTTTCTGGATGTCTCGGAGCTCTGTAAGGCTGGGGGTTTTTAGGAGGACCTTGGTTCCGTTGAGGTTGATAGAACCTTTGGTCCCCCATATAGCGATTGGGACCCCCTGCGTAAGCTGCCTCTTCATGAATTTCTGCCATCCTGACTTGCTCTGTATGCGGGCACTCAGTAGTGGTGTGCCGTTGTGAACCACATTCGATGCAGGGTTGGTTGACAGAGAGATACTTGACTTGTTTGAGGAGCTTGCGATTCTGATCTCTGTAGTACTGCTCCTTGACATCAGGGTTTATCTCCTTAGATGGCTCATAGAGAGGCATGGATGGGGCTGGTCTGGCATAGGTGTTCTCATCATAGTTTGTAGGAGCCCCATATTTGTTGTCGTAGTTAGTGAGCTTGTCTAGCACACCCCATGCGTCGTTTGGTGGCATCGTCAGATACTCATAGCGAGTATAATGGTTGATCCTGTCCTTAGTGACTTGATCAAGAGAGTTGAAGAAGATCTCCTGAATGACGTAGGGTGGTTGTCCATGAGTGGGGCAAGATCGCAGCAGTTCTTTGTAGCGTTCCCATGCTTTTGCCAGCGGTTCCCCTTGCTTCTGTTTGAAGGCGGTGATTTTCTGGCGGAGAAGTGCTGTTTTGGCGGGTGGGAAGTATTTGTTTAGAAACTCTTGCTCTACTTGGGCCCATGTTGTGAGTGATCTTGGTTTCAGTCCCTCAAGCCACTTCAGTGCGGGTCCAGCGAGAGACCAGCGGAAAGCTTTCATCTTGACATATTCCAGAGTTGTACCTTCAACAAGAGTACGACACATGTCATGAAAATTGGTAATATGTTCAAGAGGACACTCATTAAATCTTCCATGAAAAAGCATTGTTTTTAAGTTCTATAAGAAACTGAGTGCGAATTTCAAAAGAGTTTTCAGGGATTAGAATCGCCGATTCAGGCACGACGAGAGTGGGATGCATATAATCCTCTGCAGTGGTTGGGAACTGGGCAAGCTCAGCTTCTGCTTGCTCCCTTGCTGCTTTCTCAGTGGCGATAACAGCATCGTTAGCGGCTAGTTCCCTTGTAAGCCTTGCGATCAGTTGTTCTTGTGTTTCAGCGGTCGCCATGATCCTTTTGAGTTTAGAGTGGATGTGTAGGTAACGCTCCGGTTCGTCTAAGCTGTCAAACTCAGGTGGTAGACCAGAACGACGCATACACCTGAAAAGTAACTCAAAGTAGACGTGAGATTCAACTACCTAAGGCGCGAATGATAGCTTCCCCGGCAACAGCGCCAATTTGTTGTAAGAGGAAATCGAGAATGCAAAACAGTAAGCTGATAAAGTAAAGCAAACCGATCAAATCCCAGCAAATAATGTTCAAGACTCCCTCCAATGTAGTAAGAGAAAGTCAGGTTCGAATCCTCGAGGAAGCTGGTCAGCGGATCCTAGGCAGCGGTGGAATCTCGCGGACAGACGTCGACAACAGGTGCTAGATCTCGACTAGGGTTAGTCAACAGGAGATCAGGCTAGTCGAACAGTGCAACCGCTCTCGGCAAAGGCTACTCGATCTCGACAAAAGGGCTACTCGATATCGAGTACAGTCCTTGTCGACTTCGGCTTGTCTTGGTCGAGTTCCTGCACAAGTAAGCTACGACGATCTGGGATCGGGAATCAGTAGTCGAGATCGACCAGGCTTGGTCGAGATCGACGAGGGTAGAAAGTAAAAAAAATGCAAATTCGGTTTTGTAACTTTATGAATTAAAAGAACTTCCAAGATTAGGGTTTGCGACAACGATTACCATGCAAGCGGAATATAAATCACAAAAGGCGGTAACTTCATTGATAAAGGAAAAGACTTTCACCTAATCCGTCAAGTAGGAATATAAATCTCGCGACAAATAATCCTAATTGCATCTATTCCTTTTCATAATTAGCATTTATAATCTTTCGAATAAAAATCCTAATTACTACACAAGTTTCACAACATGAGTTCTTTAATTTCTCAATCAAAGTTGAAGCACATAGGGAATAGACTAAGATAACGACAAAATACCTCCTTTCGTAATCGCTAATCCACCGAAACCTTAAAACCTTCGAACTCCTAAATCTCTATGTATAACTGTCTCTCTGAAATTGAATGAATCTAAAATCAGCCCCATGGGCTTTATTTATAGCCTTCTATTCCTTGCTACTCAAGGATAGAATATCCATATCTATATCTAAAACTATATCTAAGACTTTAAAGATAAATAAAAGCAATAAAGAAATTAAATCTAAAATAGGGAAATAATATCTAAAGTGTCTTAAGTGGATAGAACTCTCTTCTTCATGATAGATGTTGATAATTCGGATAGACTAGGCTTATCCTCGGCTCCAAGGACTCCAACTCTGAGTAGGGCTGCATCAACGCGTCACGCGGCTTCGGGAATCTTCGTCGATCTCGAGTACGGCGTACTCGATCTCGAGTAGGAAAGTTGTCGACTGGGCCTGGCTTGTCGTCTCGGCTAGCAGGTCCTCGATGTGGCTCGGTCATGACTCCTGGCCTTAGTCGACCTCGAGGAGAGCTCCTCGATCTCGACGAGTGTTGTGCTTATCGACTTGGTCTTCCGAGGTTGTCGAGCAACCCTTCTCGACATGCTCGGATGTGGGCTTGTCGACATCGATGATGCTCCTCGATCTCGAAGACAACGGATCATCGACTTGGCCAGCTTGGTGTTGTCGAGTGGCCTCTTGTCGACATCGATGAGATCTTAGTCGAGATCGAGTAAACTTGCTGCTTCTGTCTTTGCTTCTTGGTTTTCTCCCGAAATGTTTCCATATTCTGCAATATTAAACAGAAACTTATGTAGATCTCCATTTCTAACAAATAAGCATATACTACATAAATTTGACATATTTCCAACCCGAAATATGCAAAATGTAAAGAATATGGAACTAAAATATGCATAAAAACATGGCTACTTTAGAGACATCATGTGTCTTCCTCAACGACACCCTTGTGTCGTGGTCCGCAAAGCGACAGTCTATGGTGTCTCGCTCTAGCGCCGAGGCAGAGTACAGAGGTGTCGCCAATGTTGTCTCCGAGTGCTCTTGGCTGCGCAATCTTCTTCTTGAGCTCTGCTGCCCTCTTTAGAAGGCCACCCTGGTCTACACTGACAACGTCTCCGCCGTCTATCTGGCCAGTAACCCAGTCTAGCATCAGCGAACGAAGCACATTGAGCTCGATCTCCACTTCGTTCGGGACAAGGGTACTCTTGGACATGTTGGTGTTCTTCATGTCCCATCCTCCTATCAATACGCTGATATCTTCACCATGGGTTTACCTCGGCAGTTGTTCCTTGATTTTCGGTCCAGTCTCACAGTACGGGACCCTCCACTTTTGACTGCGGGGGTTTGATAGATTACATAGGTCTCATATTGTATAGTGGGCCCAAAGGCCCGATAACTTGTAACCTATATATATCTTTGTCTAATCAATGAAACCCTTAAGGAGGACTTTACATCAATTCTATCATTCTACACATACGTCCCCATGAAGATTCAAAAGACTACAAGATATAAAACATTTACTACAATTGTCCGAAGTACCTACTCATGGAGGTGGCTATACTTGGCCAAGCTGGATCGTTTAATTGCTCAGAACGAAATCATTTCAGCCTTCGATGACATTCGAGTTAAAATCCACCCGTTCACCACATCAAACCATGCTCCAATTTCTATTGATCTGCGGTCCCCTACTCAGATAAACATGAGAACTTTTTGTTTTGAAATGGCTTGGACAACTAAAATGAGTTCACAAACCTGGTGTGTCAGGCTTGACGGCTTAATCCTACAAGTTCCTCCATGTTTAAACTCGTTAAAAAAACAAGCTTTCTTAAAGACCTAGCAAAGCGATGACATAAACGTACTTTTAACAATATTCATAAATAAATCTTCGAGATAGATGAACAACTATTACAATTACAACAAAAGTTACTCGATAACCCTAACTAGGAGCTCATTGACAGACATAAGAGATTGCTCAACAAGAGGGAACGAATGCTTGACTGCCCTTTTTTTTATTGGTGCTGATAAGGCTCCGGGCCCTAACGGTATGCCAGCGGGTTTCTACCAGACCTACTGGGATATTGATGGATCTTCGATTATTAAAGCGGTTAAAGCGTTCTTCTCAAGTGATAAGATGTTGCGATAAATTAACCACACGTTCAAAACCTTTATCCAGAAAAACGACAACCCTCAAATAGTCAGCCACTTTAGGCCCACCAGCCTCTGCTCAATTGCTTACAAAATTATCTCCAAGATTTTAACTGCTAGACTGTCGACAGTTTTCGACAAACTCATTCACCCATTACAAAGTGCGTTTACTAAAGGTCGATCAATCCAAGAAAATATCCTCATTGCTCACAAGATTTTCCATTCGTTTCGATTAACTAAAGCAAATGCTGGCTATATGGCAGTCAAGCTAGATATAGAAAAGGCTTACGACCGTATTGAATGACCTTTCCTTTTCTCTACGCTCACAAAATTTGGTTTCGACTCAAAATTTGTCCACTCAAAATTTGGTCTCGACTCAGTACTTATTAATGATGAACCATCTACAATTTTCGCCTCGTCTAGAGGACTCAGGAAAGGAGACCCTCTGTCACCTTTCATTTTTATCCTCACAGTAGAGGTTCAGGCTAGAACTTTACAGTGACGGTCAAACGTCTCAAAAGACTTAGGCTTCACTTTGGGGGGATGAGGGGTTAAGATTCTCTTCCTTGCCTTCGCTAATGATATCATGCTTTTTGGAAAAGAAAACCAGTCAACTTGTTTTGAGCTCTCCAACATAATCCATCGGTTGTGTTTGATTTCTGGACAAAAAGTAAATCTCCATAAGTCCAACTTTCAAGTTTCCCCTAACACTTCAACCACAACTATCCAAACAGTTACATACACTCTGGTATCCCCCGGTTGAATAATCTTAAAAAATATCTAGGCTGTCTAATTATCAATGGTTGCCAAAAATATGTTGAACAAAAATGCGCGAATAATTGTAAAACATATTTTATTTAATTTTTTAGAATTTGGGTTCGATCCCTTTTGGTTATCCTCTTGATTCGAAGTGGTACTGACACCAAGACTTGAGTGTTTTTGGCGATTTGGGCTGCACCCGAATTTTAACGGGTTGCCTACGTATCTCTTGGAAGAGAATCAAGCCTTACGTAGTCGATCTCAATCCTCTCGAAATCGCACTTCGAGGATCTCAATCCTTCAACACCTTCGTCTCTGACTATGGTGTCTCCCTCGGCATCTCACCTAAGGGTTTTGTTTTTAGCATCTTTTAAAAAACATGATCCTTAACTCGGAATCAAAGGAAGTAAATGTGCTCAACTTGCATTAGAAATTGGCAAACCTTACAAAATATATATGAGAAAATTGTTGCCTAATAAGTGTTTACAACCGATGTGAGACATTTTTTATAGAAAGATGAAGGGAAAATCCATGAGCCAAGATCGCATCAATGTGGGTTAGTGCAACCACTTATTCACTCAAAGTTCGTCGGCGACCTCACTTCGGACTTTTATGAACTAGTGCTCACCGTAACCAATAAGCAAAGCTAAGGCATGATACCCGCAATGACTGTCTCCAGCAATGGGCCATACGCTATCAATTTATTTTGGAACCTTTATTGAAACCTACAATATCATTTGCCAATTTGTGTTGCTTTCCACAATAGTTTCCTTCTTTCTTTGGAGGTGTGTTCAATGTATAATTTCTTTTCACATATTAAAATTTATGTGAGTTTTGGATGATATATATCTTTCAATTAGGTCTTTGATTGTTGGAGTTTGCTTCTAATTCCCCTTCTATATGCAGACAAGTAAATTAGTGCACGTCCTTCAATTGCTTTACAAATTGCTTGACAAATTTAATCACACCAAATAAACCCACTGATGTAAGCTTTTCTGTTGTTTTCTTTTTCATAACCCTACAAGTAAAATGCATACTCACATCAAATGAACCTGCTATTATAAAAAAAAGGAATAGGATCCTCTCCTAATTAAATTTGCCTAATAACCTCCTAATAAACTGATGTCAGCCCTTCAATTAAATCGATGGCTAGGATTAATTCCACAAATTAATTAACCCATAAACCTAAAATCTGTCAATATCTCCTGAACTAGCCTTTCGTCCTCTTGGACTGTGTCGTCTGTGTATAAAGGTCTCCTCTCCGTAGATCCTCTTCCTCCTATCACACCCTACATTCTCCAATGATCCTCCCCTCTATTCGACTCCCTTTCCTCTCGATTTTCATTTTCAAAGTGTTTTTCAAGGGGGAAGAAAAGGGAATAGAAGACGGGGAGAAAAGGGCATCAGACGTCGAAGTCACAATCGATCGAACAGGTTCCTTCCCTCTCTCCTTTTCTATTGATTTCATCTATTATGTTTTAAAATTGTGCTTACTGGATTATTAGGGTTAGCTTATTGTGCTTATTGGATTTTCTAGTATAACTCGCAATTCTGGTTTGCATTTGAGTTTATATCAGGAAACTGTTAGTAGGAGGAAATTGAGACTTGCAATAAAATATAAATAGATCAAAGCAAACCAGATTCTGTCCCTTGCAAATGATTACAAGACTCCCTCCCTATGAAGTAGTGGGAAGTCAGGATCGATCCACGAGGAAGCGTGTCAGCGGATCTCAGGTAGCTGTAAATCTCACAGACAAAATAACAGAAAGACAGAAATAGCAAAGCAAAGTAAATAAAAGTAAGGACACAGAAGCTACTCGATATCGAGCAACAATCCTCGATATTGACTATAGCAAGTCGACAAAAGAAACTCAAATCGACCAACAGACAGTAAACTCAGACACAGAAACTCGAACTCGACAAACCCTTACTCGATATCGACAAGGTGCTACTCGATATCGACTAGAACTCCCCGATATCGACAAGGTGCTACCTCATCGCTGATGTTGAAAGTGAGCACTCCCTTCCTTACACTTATGTTGGCATCCACCGTCGCCAAGAAGGGTCTTCCTAGAATAATTGGACAAGCAGGGTCTTCCTCCATATCAATAACTAAGAAATCAGCAGGGACGAAGAACTTACCTACTTGCACTGGCACATTGTCCACCATGCATGTTGGGATGACCACTGTGTTGTTTGCCATATAAAGCTTAGCATCCACAGGCTGTCGGGCACCTATCTTAATCTTGGACCAAATTGTTAAAGGCATTATACTCACACTGGCTCCAAGATCACATAAAGCATTAAATTTGTATTGACCAAATCTAATGGTTATAGCAAACTTACCTGGATCTGGCCTCTTCTCAAGTATGTCCATGTGGCTGCACTCCTCTGTAATCTCAGCCATTGATCTCTTCTTGCTTAGGATCTCCTTGAGGAATTTGACATAGGATGGCATTTCATTGAGAGCTTCTGTGAAGGGTATGGTGACATTGAGCTTCTGAAGCATCTTGATGAAACGTTGAAATTTCTTCTCGGCCGGATCCTTTGGAGATTTTGTTGGGAAGGGCAGCTTCTTTTTCTGATTCGGAGACAGAACTGATGTCGGAGGTGTTGCAGCTTTCTCGATCTCGACTTGTTCTTCCTCGACATCGACTAGGTTCTTCTCGATATCGACTAAGTTCTTCGATGTCGAGTTGATGTGTTGTGCAGACGAAGGTTGGCCCAGATTGTCGTCGATATCGAGTTGTCCTTCCTCGATATCGAGTTGCCTCTTCTCGATATCAACCAAGGTCTGGTCGATATCGAGTTGCTGTTTTCCTTCGTCCTGCTGCTTTCCGACCTCTGGCTCTTGTAGTTGATGGCCACTGCTGAGTTTTACAGCAGCGATGTGTCCGGTCATTCCCTTGGGATTTGGTTCTGAAGATCCTGGGAGTGAACCTAACTGTCTGGGGACTCCTGCTGCTAGCTGGCCAATCTGTGTATCAACTGATTTCCTCCAGACATCGATCTCCTCAAGCCTAGAGTTGACACCTTGTATCTGAGTGTAGACTGAGTTGAAGGACTGCTTGAAGTCCCATTGTTGTTATCATAGTTGGTCAGCTTGTCTAGAGCAGCCCATGCGTTAGCATGCGGCATCGTCAGATACTCATAGTGAGTATATGTGTTGATCCCATCCTTTGCAGCCAAGTCCAGAGAATTGAAGAAGATCTCTTGAACTACGCAGGGTTGCTGTCCATGTGCAGGGCATGATCGCAACAGATCTTTATATCGTTCCCAAGCCTTTGCGAGCGGCTCCCCAGGCTTTTGTTTGAAAGCTGTAATCTTCTGGCGAAGAAGTGCTCTCCTGGCAGGAGGGAAGAACTTGTTGAGGAATTCCTGCTTTACTTTAGACCATGTTGTGAGGGATCGTGGTTTCAGCCCCTCAAGCCACTTCAATGCTGGACCAGATAGGGATCAATGAAAGGCCTTCATCAAGATGTACTCCAAGGTGATACCTTCAGCAAGAGTCCGACATATATCAGTAAAGTTGGTAATATGCTGAAGAGGGCATTCATTAAATCTACCAAAGAAAGCATTATTTTTAATTTCGATAAGGAAAGGAGTGCGAATTTCATAGTTATTTTCATGGATTAGAATGGCCGATCCAGGCACTATAAGAGTTGGGTGCATGTAATCCTCTGCAGTGGTAGGATATTGGGCAAGCTCATCTTCCAATAGCCTCGCACGCTCAGCTTCCCTTGTAGTGCGTGCTCTCTCAGTGGTGTGAGTAGTATCTTTAGCAGCTAGTTCCCTCTGAAGCCTCTCAATCAGCTGTTCCTGTGTCTCTGCGGCCGCCATGGCTCTTTATAGTTTAGCTTGTATGTGTATAAGGCGTTCCGGTTCGTCTAAGGCGTCAAACTCAGGTGTTCGACCAGAACGGCGCATATACCTGCGAAGTAACTCAAAAGAAAAGTGAGATCTGACTAGCTAAGGCGCGAATGATTGCTTCCTCAACAACGACGCCAATTTATTAGTAGGAGGAAATTGAGACTTGTAATAAAATATAAATAGATCAAAGCAAACCAGATTCCGTCCCTTGCAAATGATTACAAGACTCCCTCCCTATGCAGTAGTGGGAAGTCAGGATCGATCCACGAGGAAGCGTGTCAGCGGATCTCAGGTAGCTGTAAATCTCACAGACAAAATAACAAAAAGACAGAAATAACAAAGAAAAGTAAACAAAAGTAAGGACACAGAAGCTACTCGATATCGAGCAACAATCCTCGATATTGACTACAGCAAGTCGACAACAGAAAATCAAATCGACCAACAGACAGCAAACTCAGACACAGAAACTCGATCTCGATAAACCCTTACTCGATATCGGCAAGGTGCTACTCGATATCGACTAGAACTCTCCGAGATCGACAAAGACAGAAACTTTAAAGGTGCAAACTTTGGAACACAGAACTCAGATTTCGGTGGAATAAACTCAATAAACTAAAGACTTCCAAAGCCAGGGTATCAACACCACAACGATAACCATGCAAAATGACACTTAAAGGCATAAAAGATCATACTTTCCATCAAATAACTTTCGTTATTAACAAATAGGAATATAGAGGCTTTCGCATAAACCCTAATTGTTACTAACCCTTTTCACATAATTAACCCAAGTTGCATTAAGATCACTTTCGCTTCAATAACACAAATAAGGATCACCTTCAACTTTCGCAAAAGAATCAATCTCATAGAGATAGAAGACGAATTGCATAAAAAGATCGTACCTTTACTGCATCACCTTACATGGCTACCGTCGGGCTCACCCCGGCCCTAGAGGTGGGTGGACTACCCGCTCTTCATCGCAATAGCAGACATCTTTGATGAAAAAGAACTAACTTGCATTAATAAACTCAAACTTACAACCTCTTCTCCTTCTCTCTCTATGTGTAACTACTTGTCTCTGAAATTGAATGAATAAAACTCAGCCCCTAAGGCTTTATTTATAGGCTTCCAACCCTTGCTAATCAAGGTAAGAAAGTCTATCTATATCTATATCTAAATATCTAAAGGCTTAAAGATAAATAAATGGAATAAAGGAATTAAATCGATAATTATATCCAATGTGGATAAAATATCTTCTCCCTTGACTTGATAGCTCTTGATAGATGTGGATAGAATTTGGTCTCGGAAATATCTTCATCGGATCCGGGATAGAAACTTAACAAGAAGTCGGTTAAGCTCGGAATCCGCCGCAGTGGGTCCAGTCGATATTGACTTGGTTAAGTCTGATAACTCCACTCCCTTGATGAAAATCGAAATATGTTTCAAAGGCTTTGACAGTTTGTTTCTGTCAAAGGTCTTGAAGATTTTACAGTGTTGATGAAACACAAAACCTGTTCTATATGATTTTATGTTCGAAAGATTATTTTATGTTATTATATGCTTCCATTATATTATTATATATAACTAACCTTTCAGGAAGTATTTTCGAATATTATTTCCTTCCTTATGATGCAATTTGAGAAGATTCAAATCGGAAAGATTATGGCCTTCGAAGTTTCCAAAGATAGAAGATCCATCTCAAGCCATGATCTAGACTAGCCGTTGGTGAAGATCCTTAGGCGCCGATTTGTCTCAATATAAAGAAAAGGAAGATGAAGATACAGTACACATTCATTGAACACGAGCTTTTCATACACTCCAAGCCTTCAAGAGAAATCTGTCTTCGTGTGCTCTCTGCTTGTCCTAAGAGTCTGTTATTTCATTTTAAAGCATTTGAGAGTCACAAAGTGAGCTTATAGGATATATTCGGTCATAGTGTTATACTCAAGAGTTTGTAACTCAAGAAGTGAACACTAGGCGATTGATTCACTAAGTGTAAGGGGATTGTACTGGATAGCATAGAGAGGTGGGGCTCTTCTAGATTGTTCTAGGACTCCAAGGGAACGTAAGTTGACTAGATTGCAATAGTATAGGAGAGAGGCTTCTCGGGGAGCTACTAGGATCCTAAGTCTTGTGAATCAATAAAAGCCGGTTGAATCATAGGGTTGTGGAAGAACCCTAGGCGGGGACGTAGGCCAAGTTCGTGCCGAACCTCGTAAATAACTCATCGAGTCCTTTATTTTCTGCTTTACCTTATTTCCGCACTTGGTTCGATTGTTTAACTTTGTGATTCAGGTTTTCAGAGAAAAGACTAAGTCTAATCTCAAAAGGTTTTGCACGAGCTTCAAAAGTCTTGAGACTATCTGCGAAAAACCGGCATACTCTATTCAACCTCCCCTTCTAGAGTATTTCTATATTACTTTTTTTTACTTTATCGAACCTTCAAAGTCGATATTGACCTGTGCTTCCTCGGTTTCTCTTCAGCTGGTTGATATTGACTCCAGAGATGAAAATCGAGTTGAGTTACACTCGATATCAAGTTGAGTTACTCGATATTGACTAGCATGTCTCAGCTCCAGCTGTCTTGACTCGATTCCAGGACGTTGACTCAATATGGGGCACTCGATACTGACTTGGTTAAGTCGATATCGACCACTATTCTTCAGCTTTGTCGATTCTGGCCAACTCTGAGTTGATTTGGAGAATTTCGACCTAAATCTGGTCGATATTGACCAGTCTTCTCAACATCCTGCTCTGTTCTTGAAACTCACTTTCCCGAGTCCTCGTTCGTCGGATTGATGCATATGACCATGCGTTGGAAAACTCTTTTCGAGGGCTACAACTCTCATGAAGACATCAAAGCTTGATTCAGAATGATGAATGGTGAAAAATGCCCTTTTCTCCAGCTGCACCATCCTTAGCTTTTTCATGACTTTTCTTTAAGCTCCAAAGTGCGTCCGATTTCTGCAAAATATAACAAAAACTTGTGTAGACCTCCATATATTGCAAATAAGTGTAAACTACATAGATTCTGTATTATTCTAACCCAAATGTATGAAATGTATGCAGAAATCGATATAAAAGTAACTGTAAAACAATGCGAATTAGGCTCACAACAAACACCCCATACTTAAGCTTGCTTGTCCTCAAGCAATACTTTTATTTGTCATACAGGGGAAGAAATCAAAACTCTCAACATATTAGATTCATTCTTATATAACCCTGCAATCAATTACCATCCTCGAAAAGGTACTAGTGTCACGGATCCATGCATGTGCAAATACAAAAAAGCAACATCTACTCACAAAAGGAGGGTAATGCAAAAACAATTCATGTGACAAAGCAACAATAATCAAGAGGACTTTAATTTAAGCTCAATAAAGAAGTAGATTGGTAAAAGGCTAAAGGTGAGCAATATTTGGCAATGTGGTGCTAATGATCCGGAGAAATGGAGTATTTCCAAACTTTCTCAACCATATTCCTTTTTCATAAGAATCATCACCTTTCATAATGCTTTTTTTTTTCAATAATAATGCTTTTACCTCTCTGACCTCAGTACTACCTTCTCGCGAGTCGTAAACATGGGTGTCATGAATGGCCCCAGATACTTAGTGCTTTGGACTCCTCACCTGTGTGTCCCATCTCGCCAAACTATTATCTCAGCGAGCAGGGTCGATCTACCTTTATCTCCTGAGGTGATCAGGTTTTTTCTCACTCATTAAATTTTCCATATATTTCGAACATTCTCCTACCAAACTCCAATAATGATAATAACAACACAACAACCATATAACATCTCCATAATGTAACATCATTCTCAACATAATCCCTGGATAAGAAATAAGGTAAATAATGGCAATATTTAGAACATGTGGAGCAATAATTGAAATAAGGCATAATATGGTTTTTGTGATGCATAAGTATAGGTGTGGCTAAGGAATATAACAATGAGCATTATATGGAAATATAAAGTCCTCCATCCTTTTATCATGCAACATGTCAAAAGCAACATCAAATTTTACCTCCTTACATGGTTTTCAAGAAATAATGCACTTCATTGTGACTTCCCTTTACTAGGCAATTTCATGCTATATCTCTAATGAATCCAATTTTGGATCGTCGAGTTAAATATAACTTCCATGACATTTATCAAAAATTTCAATAGGGGTCATTTTTCAAACATTGGAAATCATGCATGTAAGCACATAAATGAATAATGAATTCCAAAATAGCCATGTATAAGCAATTCAAGAAATAATGCACAAATAATGTCAAATATGATCAAATATGCACAAAGTAAGCCCTTCCCCCACCCCATACTTAAACATTACAGTGTCCTCACTGTATAAAAAATAAAGGGGCAAAGAAAGAAACTCACTAGACAGGCGTGCAAGACTTCAAAATGTCGAGTGCTAATGCCTGGGGCGAGTCCGAATATAGCCTTGCTTCTATCTCCATAGACCCGAAAAATGTGCAGAAGAGATATACCCACAATAGAAAAACTAGAAGTTCAAAACCAAAAACAACCAAGAGCAACAATGTCCAATAGTCCAAAAATAAATGTCTATTTACAAGCTCTAGATTTTATAGTCGCTAGGCCGACTTTCTTCATTAAGCTCAAGGTGGCATTTTCAGGGCCCATGTAGCTTGGGCTTCAAATAGGACTCTATTCTTGTCCATCAGCTGTAATCCTCTAGAATGGATCTTGTTCACCACGAAAGGCCCCATCCTCTTCTTGTTGAATTTGTTGGGAAACCAATGATCTTTTGATTTGGAAACATAGAGCTTGTCTCCAACTTCATACTCTTTAGGCTCATCATTGGAAATCCTACATAATCGCACATACCAAGGCAAACCTCTCCCATATATAGATAAATCTTTAATTGAAATGGGAGAAGAAAGATCCATACCTTGGCTTACCTTCGTAGAATCGGATGTCGGAAGCTCCTGAGGGTCTGGTCGATATCGAGTTAGGTCACTCGATATCGAGTTGTGCTGCTCTTCAGGTGGACTCTCAGTCGATATGGAGGGAGATGGGTCGATTTTTTCAAGTCGATATTGAGTAAGGTCACTCGATATTGAGTTGACTGGGTCAATATTGACTGGCTTCTGCTCAATAGGAGGAATCGACTCGGCAAAGGTTGGTCGATATCGACCTGGGTAAGTCGATATTGAGTCATTTTGCTCGATATCTGGTGGGGCTGTCTCAGCATAGGGAGGTCGATATTGACTTGTGGTAGTCAATATTGAGTTGACTGGCTCAATATTGACTGGCTTTTGCTCAACAGGAGGAATCGACTCAGGAGATGCGGGTCGATATTGACCAAAGGGGGTCGATATTGAGTCGTTTTGCTCGATATCTGGTGGGGCTGTCTCGGCATAGGGAGGTTGATATTGGCTTGTGGTAGTCGATATTGAGTGCCTTTGTGGCTCTGTCGACTTCTCCGGGTCGATATTGACCCCATACTTAAGACCTGGCAAGGCATCCGAAAAATAGTTAGTCCAAATCGACTTACCTGGGTCTATTTCGATTGGATTCTCTGCTTCTTCTTTTAGGATGGCCATGATCTTCTCCACTTGGGCTTCCATATCCCTCTTTTCCAGCTCTTCAGGAGTCATATTTCTTACCTTAGGCTCACCGCAAGTAATGTAACCAACTGATATAGATTTTACCTCTTCCATGGGACCTGTGTGTCTTCCAGTTTTGTTAAAGGAATACTCAATTACCTCATCGCTGATGTTGAAAGTGAGCACTCCCTTCCTTACACTTATGTTGGCATCCACCGTCGCCAAGAAGGGTCTTCCTAGAATAATTGGACAAGCAGGGTCTTCTGCCATATCAATAACTAAGAAATCAGCAGGGATGAAGAACTTACCTACTTGCACTGGCACATTGTCCACCATGCATGTTGGGATGACCACTGTGTTGTTTGCCATATAAAGCTTAGCATCCACAGGCTGTCGGGCACCTATCTTAATCTTGGACCAAATTGTTAAAGGCATTATACTCACACTGGCTCCAAGATCACATAAAGCATTAAATTTGTATTGACCAAATCTAATGGTTATAGCAAACTTACCTGGATCTGGCCTCTTCTCAAGTATGTTCATGTGGCTGCACTCCTCTGTAATCTCAGCCATTGATCTCTTCTTGCTTAGGATCTCCTTGAGGAATTTGACATAGGATGGCATTTCATTGAGAGCTTCTGTGAAGGGTATGGTGACATTGAGCTTCTGAAGCATCTTGATGAAACGCTGAAATTTCTTCTCGGCTGGATCCTTTGGAGATTTTGTTGGGAAGGGCAGCTTTTTTTTCTGATTCGGAGCCAGAACTGATGTCGGAGGTGTTGCAGCTTTCTCGATCTCGACTTGTTCTTCCTCGACATCGACTAGGTTCTTCTCGATATCGACTAAGTTCTTCGATGTCGAGTTGATGTGTTGTGCAGACGAAGGTTGGCCCAGATTGTCATCGATATCGAGTTGCCTCTTCTCGATATCAACCAAGGTCTGGTCGATATCGAGTTGCTGTTTTCCTTCGTCCTGCTGCTTTCCGACCTCTGGCTCTTGTAGTTGATGGCCGCTTCTGAGTTTTACAGCAGCGATGTGTTCGGTCATTCCCTTGGAATTTGGTTCTGAAGATCGTGGGAGTGAACCTAACTGTCTGGGGACTCCTGCTGCTAGCTGGCCAATCTGTGTATCAATTGATTTCCTCCAGACATCGATCTCCTCAAGCCTAGAGTTGACACCTTGTATCTGAGTGTAGACTGAGTTGAAGGACTGTGATAAGGCATGTTTCCAATAGGCATTATAGGTTAGTTTAGTTGCATTTCATTGTTATATAATCATGTTTTAGTGTTAATTAGATTAGCATTCATTTTGTGGGAAAGTTCGGAATCTACGCTATTTCGATGGTTTTATGTAGATTCGTAGATCCGAGGCAAAGAACACGTGGAACGGAGCTAAGTAAGGCTAAGGCGAGACTTGGGAGAGTTTAAGGAAGAAGTCCCGAAGAGAATGGAACAACCCAAGGAGCAACGGAGAACGAAATCGAGGTCTAAGAGCGAAAACGAGGGCGAGTCGCGAAAGCTGTCCGCCCGGCGAGCTGAACTTGTAACGCACTTTCCGGAGGCCTCGGATGTCCGATCGACGCATATGAGCATGCGTTGGAAAGATCTTTCGAAGATCTACGTGATGGTGTACTGTTGGATTTTCGCTGAAAGCGAATGTCTTTCCGCTACAGCGGATCAAGTCAGCAACATCGTGCGGGAAGGTGTCCTGAGCAGAACTCGCTGCCAGCGAATGGGATCTCGCTGCCAGCGGATGGGATCTCACTGCCAGTGTGTGGAGTCATCCGGAGCATGTCCAGGAGCCGGCACGTCTCGCTGGCAGCGAATGGAGTTCGCTGCCAGCGAGTCGAGTCAGCCCGACCGACCAGGCAGCATTCGCTGCCAGTGACTGGACTCGCTGCAGCGAGCCACTCGCTGCCGCAGAAAAAGTCGCTGCCAGCGAGAATCACCAGGGCGACGGAGACTCGGCAACTCGCGGCAGCGGAAGGAGCAGCTTGCGGCAGCGAGAGGAGCAGCTCGCGGAAGCGGAAAGGAAGGACCCGATGAGGCTTGGAAAAGTTTCTAAGGCATGGGCATTCGCTGCCAGCGAGTGTGGTAGCGAGTGTGGTAGCGAAAATCCAACAGGAGCTTGATTGAGGCCATTCGCTGCCAGCGGAAATTTTCGCTGCCAGCGGAAACTGACGCTGAGTTAAATTAGGAAAGTTCTATCTTTTATCTAGTTTGTTTAGGAAGCTTTTATCTTTTATCTATCTTTTACCTTATTTATGGAAGATATTAGGCTTATAAATAGGATGTTCTAGGGTAAGTTTCAATTAATTTTCAAGTAGAGAAACCACCATTGAAGAGAAGAAAGCTTAGGTAAGCGGTGTTTGGCTAATTTTGTAGTTTTCGCCTACACTTTCGAGACTTGGTTGGTGGTTTGTGAGTTTCTAATTTAAGTTATTTTTCCTCTATAATTCTTTCAACTTCTTTGTGCGATATTGATTAAGTTTTCCTAAATTAGTTATTTAAATTCCTAGTTATTTAATTAGTTTTGTTGTTTAATAAATTAGAAATTTCCTAATTATTCTATATGGTAGATAGATGCTTTCGGATATTTTTGAGATAACCATGCAGGAAAAAAAAAAAAAAAGAAAAAAAAGATCGTAGAATAGAGAATCTGGGCTCAATTCGCTGCCAGCGAATCATGATTCGCTACCAGCGAGTCCAGCCGCCCAGATGTCACAGGAGCTAATTTCATCCGCTGCCAGCGAACCAAAACTCGCTGCCAGCGAATTCAGCAGCGATGCTCAGTGTCCGAAGCTAGCACTAGCCGCGCTTGCGGCTTGATCAACCGCGCTCATGGCTCATGCCCATTCTTCGTCCATTTTCGTCGCAACGCATCTTATTCATTCTTCGTCATCTTCATTCATCCGTGCTCGTTGTTCTTCAGTCTTCGTCATTGTCGTTCTTCATCGTTCTTCTTCCAAGCTTTGTCGTCTTCGCCATTGAAATTTTTCCACAATGTGAGTTATTCTTTGCCCATTTTTCTCTCATATTTTTATGATTTGTTGTCTTTGATTTTCATTGAGGACAATGAAGAGTTTAAGTGTGGGGGAGGGTTGCATTCATATATTCATGCATTCATGTTTATTTATTTTTCCGCTATTTTATTGCATTGGAAAATGAAAAAAAAATTGAAAAAAAATATCCAAAAAGATCATGCATTGCATATATGTGTTTTACAAATACCCATCTTGCCTTAGTTTGTCCTCTATTTTATTTTTATGAGTTTTACCATATATGTTCCATAGTATGTTTGAATTGTCTAGCCTTGTCACATACTTGAAATGATTTTTATTGGGAGCTTGACTTGTTAGTTCAATTGAGAAAGTATGATTCTTAGTCTTTGGCATTATTGAAATCCAACAAAAACTTGTCCAAGTGAGAATTTTGGCCTTATAGGGATATTTGATATATTTATTCCCTTTTGCTTTCTTGTGTGACATTATACTCTCCTTATGCAATTACCTCTTGAGATTGACATTGTTATCTATATTTGAGGCCGAATTTATATGTCTATTGCTTATGAGTTTCAAATGATAGAGGCATGATTTTCTTAGCCATATTATTATCCATATCCACCCTACATATGTGTCCTTTGCTTGTAGCCAAATTTGAGCCTTAGCCTTTTCTTTGAAGCTCCACAAAATTTATCCTAACCGATGATAAGCCTTACCCAATCCGGGAATTAGGATTAGAGTTGGTGAATGATTGATGTGGTTGAGTGGAAAAGAAAATATTGTTAAGAGAGTTACGAATTTTGGATTATTATGTAATTTTTGTTTTATTCCTCACATTATGCATTATTGTATTTTTGGCTCTAGAAAATAAAATTTGAAAAAAAAAAGAGAAAAAAAAGAAAAAGAAAAAAGAAAAAATGAATAAGAGCTTTTTATCATGTATGTGAGAGTTGGAAAAATTGTATGGTTGAGAGAAAGTTCTTTTGTTGAGTGTTTTGAGAGTGAAAGTTTGAGTTATTTTGAATTTGGAAGTATTTGGTTTTTAGTGTTCTTCCGTTTGTTCTCAGGGATCCCTTTTTCCCGGATTTTTAGCACCACAAACCTAAATATTTTCCTACCTTAATTTCTTACCAAGCCCCATTACAACCTTGATAAAAGACCTCTTGATGTTTCTTATAAGTGATGGCATCCACAGTGGAGAATATGTGAGATTTGTGTCAATTTCTATGTAGCTTTTTGCATTTTGGATTGAGTTGAGAGATTGCATTATTAAGCCTAAACACATGAGAGAGAGAGAGAGAGAGTAAACACATGATCCCGGTGAGGTTGGACTAGATGTGCCTTTGAATTTGAATCGCTCATATACTTGCTAAGATGTTAACTTTCATGCTCATGGATCCTACACTTTGATGTTGCTTTTGACAAGGTTAGTGCTTGAAGATCATATTTGTGGTATGATGGTTTTGCTCTTATTTTTGTATTGCTTGAGGACAAGCAAAAGGTTGAGTGTGGGGGAGTTTGATAAGGCATGTTTCCAATAGGCATTATAGGTTAGTTTAGTTGCATTTCATTGTTATATAATCATGTTTTAGTGTTAATTAGATTAGCATTCATTTTGTGGGAAAGTTCGGAATCTACGCTATTTCGATGGTTTTATGTAGATTCGTAGATCCGAGGCAAAGAACACGAGGAACGGAGCTAAGTAAGGTTAAGGCGAGACTTGGGAGAGCTTAAGGAAGAAGTCCCGAAGAGAATGGAACAACCTAAGGAGCAACGGAGAACGAAATCGAGGTCTAAGAGCGAAAACGAGGGCGAGTCGCGAAAGCTGTCCGCCCGGCGAGCTGAACTTGTAACGCACTTTCCGGAGGCCTCGGATGTCCGATCGACACATATGAGCATGCGTTGGAAATATCTTTCGAAGATCTACGTGATGGTGTACTTTTGGATTTTCGCTGACAGCGAATGTCTTTCCGCTACAGCGGATCAAGTCAGCAACATCGTGCGGGAAGGTGTCCTGAGCAGAACTCGCTGCCAGCGAATGGGATCTCACTGCCAGCGGATGGGATCTCGCTGCCAGTGTGTGGAGTCATCCGGAGCATGTCCAGGAGCCGGCACGTCTCGCTGGCAGCGAATGGAGTTCGCTGCCAGCGAGTCGAGTCAGCCCGGCCGACCTGGCAGCATTCGCTGCCAGCGACTGGACTCGCTGCAGCGAGCCACTCGCTGTCGCGGAAAAAGTCGCTGCTAGCGAGAATCACCAGGGCGACGGAGACTCGGCAACTCGCGGCAGCGGAAGGAGCAGCTCGCGGCAGCGGGAGGAGCAGCTCGCGGAAGCGGAAAGGAAGGACCCGATGAGGCTTGGAAAAGTTTCTAAGGCATGGGCATTCGCTGCCAGCGAGTGTGGTAGCGAAAATCCAACAGGTGCTTAATTGAGGCCATTCGCTGCCAGCGGAAATTTTCGCTGCCAGCGGAAACTGACGCTGAGTTAAATTATGAAAGTTCTATCTTTTATCTAGTTTGTTTAGGAAGCTTTTATCTTTTATCTATCTTTTACCTTATTTATGGAAGATATTAGGCTTATAAATAGGATGTTCTAGGGTAAGTTTCAATTAATTTTCAAGTAGAGAAACCACCATTGAAGAGAAGAAAGCTTAGGTAAGCCATGTTTGGCTAATTTTGTAGTTTTCGCCTACACTTTCGAGACTTGGTTGGTGGTTTGTGAGTTTCTAATTTAAGTTATTTTTCCTCTATACTTCTTTCAACTTCTTTGTGCGATATTGATTATGTTATTGATGTTATCTTGATTAGCTACCTTGATAATATTGATTTCTTGCTAGGATTTAATACTTTCGTATTTGTGTTATTTCCGTAGTAGCACGCATAAGATTGTGGATTCCGTGTTTGAAGCATGATTATATAGGGAGTTGACATATATCTTAAACATTGATTTACCGTGTTTAATTGGTGTTATTTATATGCTCAAGTTCTTGGGACTATTTGCTATCTCTTTGTTAAATCTTGACCGTGTTAAGGTTGCATTGAGGTGTAAGGGATTAATTGGACTCGTAGGACTTTTAATCTACTTAAACCAAGACGAGAGGAATTCGTAGGAAAAGATAATAACTTGAAAAGGATTCGATGATCAATAAAACCAACCAAAGTCGAGAACTTGTAGGTGGAAACGCTTTTCTTCTATCCTTTATTTGCTTTTGTCAATATTATTTTCTTTTATTTTCATTCATAAAAATCGTTTCTTTTATATTGATAAATACACAATATTTAGAAATACTTGATTCTTTAGGATTCGACCCCTTATTTGCATACTATACTAGTTTGTTTGTTTGGGAATAATTTTTGGCGAGGGAAATCAACGACTTTCCTTCCGTCAGACTGCTTGGTGTCTCAATGATTCCTCCGGATTTCCTCTAGGACAGTCTGTTGATCTGTGTGTGTGCACTCAGTAGTGGTGTGCCTCTGTGATCCGCATTCGATGCAGGCCTGATTGACAGAAAGGTATTTGACTTGCTTGAGGAGCTTGCGATTATGATCTCTGTAGTATTGCTCCTTGACATCTGGGTCAATCTCTTTAGAGGGCTCATAGAGGGGCATGAATGGGGCTGTCCTAGCGTAGGCATTCTCTTCATAGTTGGTTGGAGTCCCATACTTGTTATCATAGTTGGTCAGCTTGTCTAGAGCAGCCCATGCGTCAGCATGCGGCATCGTCAGATACTCATAGTGAGTATATGTGTTGATCCCATCCTTTGCAGCCAAGTCCAGAGAATTGAAGAAGATCTCTTGAACTACGCATGGTTGCTGTCCATGTGCAGGGCATGATCGCAACAGATCTTTATATCTTTCCCAAGCCATTGCGAGTGGCTCCCAATGCTTTTGTTTGAAAGCTGTAATCTTCTGGCGAAGAAGCGCTCTCTTGGCAGGAGGGAAGAACTTGTTGAGGAATTCCTTCTTTACTTTAGACCATGTCGTGAGGGATCGTGGTTTCAGCCCCTCAAGCCACTTCAATGCTGGACCAGATAGGGACCAATGAAAGGCCTTCATCAAGATGTACTCCAAGGTGGTACCTTCAGCAAGAGTACGACACATATCAGTAAAGTTGGTAATATGCTGAAGAGGGCATTCATTAAATCTACCAAAGAAAGCATTATTTTTAATTTCGATAAGGAAAGGAGTGCGAATTTCATAGTTATTTTTAGGGATTAGAATGGCCGATTCAGGCACTATGAGAGTTGGGTGCATGTAATCCTCTGCAGTGGTAGGATATTGGGCAAGCTCATCTTCCAATAGCCTCGCACGCTCAGCTTCCCTTGTAGTGCGTCCTCTCTCAGTGGTGAGAGCAGTATCTTTAGCAGCTAGTTCCCTCTGAAGCCTCTCAATCAGCTGTTCCTGTGTCTCTGCGGCCGCCATGACTCTTTTTAGTTTAGTTTGTATGTGTATAAGGCGTTCCGGTTCGTCTAAGGCGTCAAACTCAGGTGTTCGACCAGAACGGCGCATATACCTGCGAAGTAACTCAAAAGAAAAGTGAGATCTAACTACCTAAGGCGCGAATGATTGCTTCCCCAGTAACGGCGCCAATTTGTTAGTAGGAGGAAATTGAGACTTGTAATAAAATATAAATAGATCAAAGCAAACCAGATTCCGTCCCTAGCAAATGATTACAAGACTCCCTCCCTATGCAGTAGTGGGAAGTCAGGATCGATCCACGAGGAAGCGTGTCAGCGGATCTCAGGTAGCTGTAAATCTCACAGACAAAATAACAAAAAGACAGAAATAACAAAGAAAAGTAAACAAAAGTAAGGACACAGAAGCTACTCGATATCGAGCAACAATCCTCGATATTGACTACAACAAGTCGACAACAGAAACTCAAATCGACCAACAGACAGCAAACTCAGACACAGAAACTCGATCTCGACAAACCCTTACTCGATATCGACAAGGTGCTACTCGATATCGACTAGAACTCCCCAAGATCGACAAAGACAGAAACTTTAAAGGTGCAAACTTTGGAACACAGAACTCAGATTTCGGTGGAATAAACTCAATAAACTAAAGACTTCCAAAGCCAGGGCATCAACACCACAACGATAACCATGCAAAATGACACTTAAAGGCATAAAAGATCATACTTTCCATCAAATAACTTTCGTTATTAACAAATAGGAATATAGAGGCTTTCGCATAAACCCTAATTGTTACTAACCCTTTTCACATAATTAACCCAAGTTGCATTAAGATCACTTTCGCTTCAATAACACAAATAAGGATCACCTTCAACTTTCGCAAAAGAATCAATCTCATAGGGATAGAAGACGAATTGCATAAAAAGATCGTACCTTTACCGCATCACCTTACATGGCTACCGTCAGGCTCACCCCGGCCCTAAAGGTGGGTGGACTACTCGCTCTTCATCGCAATAGCAGACATCTTTGATGAAAAAGAACTAACTTGCATTAATAAACTCAAACTTACAACCTCTTCTCCTTCTCTCTCTATGTGTAACTACTTGTCTCTGAAATTGAATGAATAAAACTCAGCCCCTAAGGCTTTATTTATAGGCTTCCAACCCT
Source organism: Persicaria tinctoria (assembly GCA_037127255.1). Classification (NCBI taxonomy): domain Eukaryota; kingdom Viridiplantae; phylum Streptophyta; class Magnoliopsida; order Caryophyllales; family Polygonaceae; genus Persicaria; species Persicaria tinctoria. Next base: position 41,874,916 of record JBANSL010000020.1, read on the forward strand.
TGCTAATCAAGGTAAGAAAGTCTATCTATATCTATATCTAAATATATAAAGGCTTAAAGATAAATAAATGGAATAAAGGAATTAAATCGATAATTATATCCAATGTGGATAAAATATCTTCTCCCTTGACTTGATAGCTCTTGATAGATGTGGATAGAATTTGGTCTCGGAAATATCTCCATCGGATTCGGGATAGAAACTTAACAAGAAGTCGGTTAAGCTCGGAATCCGCTGTCGTGGGTCCAGTCGATATTGACTATGTTAAGTCGATATTGACCTGTGCTTCCTCGGTTTCTCTTCAGCTTTTCGATATTGACTCCAGAGATGAAAATCGAGTTGAGTTACTCAATATTGACTAGCATTTCTCAGCTCCATCTTTCTTGACTCGATTCCAGGACGTTGACTCGATATGGGGCACTCGATATTGACTTGGTTAAGTCGATATCAACCACCGTTCTTCAGCTTTGTCGATTCTGGCTAACTCTGAGTCGATTTGGAGAATTTCGACCTAAATCTGGTCGATATTGAGTGTCCTTGGTCAATATCGACCAGTCTTCTCAACATCCTGCTCTGTTCTTGAAACACACTTTCCCGGGTCCTCGTTTGTCGGATAGACGCATATGACCATGCGTTAGAAAGCTCTTTTCGAGGGCTACGACTCTCATGAAGAAATCAAAGCTTGATTCAGAATGATGAATGGTGAAAAATGCCCTTTTCTCCAGCTGCACCATCCTTAGCTTCTTCATGACTTTCCTTTAAGCTCCAAAGTGCGTCCGATTTCTGCGAAATATAACAAAAACTTGTGTAGACCTCCATATATTGCAAATAAGTGTAAACTACACAGATTTTGTATTATTCTAACCCAAATGTATGAAATGTATGCAGAAATCGATATAAAAGTAACTGTAAAACATGGCGAATTAGGCTCACAACAGAAACCAAGAGTAGATTGCTTCAATTGGTGTGAGGTTAAGTTCCATGTTGGGAAAAACCTACATCAAGGTTTTCTATTCCTTGTATTAATATCTACCGATTGCGATCATAGCAGAACTCTGTGTTTTTTTTGGTGCTATAGCAACACTGTTATTTGTAGGACCCTGGTTGTATCATTTTCATGTGCTATGAGTATAAATACATGCATTCGGAGTAACGAGTAACTGGGTCATATTGCATTCTTAATTATGTGATTTATGCTTAACAATTATAGGCGGTTTTGCCTTGAAACATGAGATGCTAGACAAGTTTTCCCAAAAATGCATCTTAATTTGCAAAGGCACATGTACTAGTTCAAGCCTATCTAATTAGTTGACAAGAACACCATTTTGAATGTTTATTAGTTATGTATCAATATTATAATGATGTTTCTAGAAAAAGTCATTATTCATGTGAAAAAAAGCAGCAGCAGACAAACTGTGTAACACTAATAGTTTGTTCCAAACTTTCTTCTTTTGAGTCTTGATATTTAAAAAGTGTTCATAATCAATTAATCAAATAATAGAGAATATAAAAAATACATTTTAGTTTTCTAATAAGTAATCACCAGCAAAGAAAACATCTTTATCTAAAAAAAAAGTTTTGCACACTATTAGCATGTTTTAGCAATACACTGCATGACCAGGACTAACAATTTAAATTGTCCAACCAAACATTTTGTTTTCTTTCTGTGTTACTTTCTCTCTATAAAAAAAGATTACCATGCATGTTCTCAAAACTAAATGCAGAGCAATTGAAAATCATTTAGCCTATTAGTTGAAATCAGAAACTTGCACCTAAATATTGAATGGTGAGTGTTTTCCCATTTTTAATTACCTGTCATGTGGGCAGAAAAAATGATTCCGGATTTTGATATTATCAAGTAGCCTATTAGCTCAATTGCTAGAGCGATGTGTTTGTATACAAAGATGTGGGTTCGACTCCCACATAGGCTAATATGTTCGATTACCTAAACTAATTGATCTACAAAGTCATCTTATCTCAAATAATCCTTCAAGATCAAAAAGTTTCTACAACCATAATGTTTCTTGCTATGTCTAAAACTCTTATTAAGGGGCAGCCTAAACAAAAAGCTATTGAACACTCAAATTATTGATAGTGGCATACAAATTTCCAAGAATATTGCAATACCAACCTTTTCAATTAGCGTTTCAAATACTAGAATGGTTTATCAATTTGTTTAAGAAAACATAGCCTATGTGGGACTTGAACCCACATCTTTGTGTGTAAACACACCGCTCTACCAATTGAGCTAATAGACTCCTTATCAACTTACAAATTGGAAAACAAATTCAATGTCAAATTCTATCTCAATCATAAAGCCAAAAATCGCCCAATTACTATAGTAACTTTTCAAAGATCCATTATATTAATGCTCCAACAACATACAAGAACTGTATTTGAAAATAACGGAGAAATTAACAGAGCATATATAGATGCACCGCCACACATTTGAAAATAATAGTCATAGTCATTCAGCAACATATAGAAGAAACATAACAAACATCCAACTGAATGTTAATCCTTAGCAAGATTTAGGAATTAGATTTTCTATAAAAACTGCCCGCCATCAAACCTTGTAGAAATATCAAGCAATCAAACCTTGTAGAAATGAAAATGGGCAACCAATTAGGAATTTTCAAGATCAAGAAGTCTCACCACAACGGAAATCAACCACGTGTGGCGTAATTCAAAACAAAAAATCTAGTGTAAAGGTAATTCGAATTCAAGCAATCTCAATCCCACAAATGCAGAACAAAGGTAACCTCTATTCAAATTCTCGATGATAAATTAGGGGGCTTTGAATCGAGCTGAAACCCAATCACAAAATCAAACCAACATGGTTAATAATAGATGAAAAGAAGAAGAAAACAATATTTGTGCTAACATTCAATATCCATTTCGAACTCATCCCCAATTTGAAAAAAGTCTAATATGAATATCTGATCCGATTGCCGATGTTCATGCTCCATTGTAGGGGGTGGCGGCGAGCGTCCGGTGGAATGAGGAAGGACAATAATAGGCCACCCATGGACTATGGGAGGAACATCGCAAGGCCTTCGATGTACTGGACATCAACAGTGGGGGAGACGTCGTAGACTCTGAATGAGAATATGAGATTAGAGAAGATCGATACGGAGACACCAAGACAAGTTATAAAGAACAGATAGAAGGGAGAAATTAGGAATTAAATTGGGGATTAATTAATGTAAAATAGATCTTCACCATTTATATATTTCAACGGTTAGGATCTACTTATTAGGAACATATTAGGAACTCTTCCTTAGGAGAGGATCCAGATCCTACAAAAAAAAAACATTCAACATGAATTTAATAACATACTATATTTGATTTTGCTCCTAAGTACTTATGACTTTGCTTTATCTTTGTTGATGGATATAATTCATGCCCTATTCTCTTTTATGCATGTACTTGTATCTAGTAGCACATTAGGTTGTGGTGTGAATCTTCCTGATCATCTGACTTTGATTTCATTCCCTATAAGGTAATTTCGACCAATTTTATGCTGACTTATAATCTGCACTTGTCAATTAGTTCCTTATATTCAATATATTCTTATTTGCTGGTAGTTTTATTTTCTAAATATGGTCCCAACTCTTTTAGTAATTTATTCAATCTTTTAGCGGGTGTTCAACCTGAAACATTTAGTCATAAATTCCATGGTTGGCTTATATCTCTTAACCTTAAGTTGTCACAGAATGAACATGCCTATCTATAACGATCTGGTCCATCTTGACTTGTAACTCGAAATTGATGCCTCACTTTTGCATTTTTTGGGTGTTTGGAGTTTGTTTTATTGTTGGCTTGTTGCTCGTGCAACTTGTTGTGTTGTGTATTTGTTGGTTGAGAAACAAATTAATTATGTTCTTTTAGCAGAGAAGATTCGGTGCTAAAAGTGGGTTATGTTGGGGTTATTTTTTTAGTTGTGAACAACTTATGTTGTGAACACCTTCTATTCATCCCGCCATCTCGGGGTCTATTTTTAGCCGTGAACAAACAATTTTCTATTTTTGAGGGAAAAATGCATTCTCTAACACTTGCAAAGTTTTTACTTACAATTTATGTATTTTTACTTGCAATTTATGTATAGAAAGAGGGATTTTATAAAGCATGTACATAGAGATGGAACTTTCATTCTCACTGATAGTCCTGAGGTTGTAGAATAGTTTGTTTGGTGTTTTCTTTAAAGCATTATGATATTTACGTAAGTATAGTGTTGAACTGAAACATATGATAAATTAGTGTTTGGCCTCATAAACAATCAGATGGGCCATCCTTTTAGCCTATTAAAGGAAGTATATCCCATTTCGTTTGATGTATTTCATTATGGGGGCCGGGAATAGTATAAAAATCTGATTTTTTTTCCCAGTCCTTTTAAAAATTGAATTTGTTACTAGTTTTAGCAACAAAAATTAACTTTTCTTCCTTAGACAAAATTTAGAATTGCAAGGAAAATCATTTTCCAGTCCATCTTTATTTGGAAAACAGACAAATTATGCTATTTAATGGTTGAACCTTTCTTTTGCAAAAATTTAAGAGAATATGTCTTTTTCAAGTTTTTTTTGGGTAACTATACCCTTTAGTTTTTGTTTTTAGGAATTGTACCTTTTATTGTAGAGTTTACATATATGCCATTAAAGTAGATTTTTCATCTTTTTCAAAACTAAAAAAGTAAATGGATAGGATTTTTTGAAGATTTGTTTACATTTTGAAAATTAAAACTATTGTTACAAGTTATTCACTGATTTACATATACGCTTACCTTTAGCTTCTTCCAGAGGATGGATAGGGTTAATTACAATAGGGTTACTTACAAGAATATTGTATACTTATTGTGACATGTGTGTACTTATTGTAACCTATTGAAACCTTAAGTACGATTCTTGATACTTATTTTGTGTACTTGTAACTTGTCACTTTTTTTCCCTCCGTTTTTTGTTGTTGCTTTTGGTTTCTTAATTAACCATTAGGATGTATAGGGTTACAATAGAGATACAAGAATCTTTTATACTCGTTATAACCTTTGTTTGTATACTTATAATTGTAACACATTGAAACCTTCATTACAATTCTTGAAACCTGTTTTCGACATTTTCGAAAGCCTCTTCCGATGTGCATAGAGCATCATCATTTTCGACAATCCACTCACTCGACTACTCTCCCATCCTTTTCTTTTGGAACAAAGGCCCACCATCCTTATAAAACAAATGTATTCCTTAAATAGGTAAAACCCAATTCAAGTTTAGTTTCGTATTCAAACAGATTAGGAATTCACTGATTTCAATGTGTAATAGGTAATTAGAGTTTTAATGTTTCAAAATTGCAAAGAATATATGTTAGTTACAATCGATGTGATTCAAGGAAATGTTATACGAAGTGCAATTTTTTTTCTTTTTTCTCATAAAATACATGGGCAAATCAATCATTAGAATAAAAAAAGGTACAATTATCAAAACAAAAAACTTCATATATAGGTACATTTAACTAAAAAAAATGAAAAAAGTATATTTGCCCAATTTTCCCCTTTCTTTTTAGGTTCGGCTTGTCATACGCTAGTTAAAAATTCTGGGTTGTGACTTTATTGGAATTCTAATTTTCTATGATAATTTTTTTTGCAATCCATTCTACTATGATGATAGAGGAGCACGCAGGGGATGAGAAGTCTTGTCTATGGCATACCTCTGATTTTTCTAATGGAGAGATGAAGGACGAGCTGTTGTTCTCTTTGGCGAGGTCTTACTGTTATGTTTCTTTTATTTTTGTCTGTTTTCTTTCCTTTTACTATTTTCAAAGTTTTGTTGTGTGATGAAGGGTTTATTTTCAAACAAATAAATTTATAAGATCGAAACTCCGCTATAGTATAGTAGGGTCAAGTTCGTCCGCAGGGAGAAAGTTAGTGACTCAATTCTAGTTACCAAAGAGCAAGAAATAGCAAGAAGAGATGGAAAATTATAGAATTTTGGGGGTTTGTGGGCTGCTGGAATTTTTAGGAAAAATCAATAATAATAAAAGTCTAGGGCTTAGTGATCATCACAACGATAATCATACAAACATTGCAATGAATCATATAAAAATCATGTTTTTATCTATTAAATAGGTCAACTTGCATCAACCCTAGCAAATCAATCAATTTATTTTCACAAATTAATAAACTTTACTGACAATCTTAATTAGGTTATCAAACTTGCGTTTCAAAATCCTAATTACTATCCAATTCACAATTCAATCTTTCAATTTAATTGCAAAAAGGAATTTCCCCAATTTTCATTGAGTAATTAAGCACATAAAATAGATAAAACCAATCTATTCATCAATTCACAACAAAATTGCAAGCCTAACTATCGTTGGGATCAGCCCAACCCTAGAAAAGGCGACTACTCACGCATAAACATGGTAGACATTGCAAAATTCATGAAATAAATAAAAATCAAAAAATTAAATTGCATAAAAATCTGAGAATAACGTCAACAAAGCGTCACAAAAGCCTCACAAAACGTTCTCCAACTTTCGCCGAAGAAATCGCTTCAAAAAGCTCTCAAATCCGCTCACAAACGCTCTCTAAACGCGTGCTGAAAATTCTAAACGTGTGTTGCCAAAGTGGTTGGAAGAGAGAGCCTTCTCCAGACCCTAAAAATCCTATTTATACTTAATAGCCCATAAACTAAATTAGGAAATAATAAATATATCAATTTTATCTAAAGTCTATCTAAGGAAAAGAGTAAAAATAATTAAATCCGGGTAAATCAGGTCCGCTGGGGCTAGACCTGTCAAAACACAACCCGACCCGGTGACCCGACCCGACCTACCGAAAATTTTTGGGTCAAGACCCGGAATTTTTTTTCGACCCGAACCCGAAAACCCGGAAATTTTCCGGGTAATCTGGGTTTCGACCCGGTGACCCGATTGACCCGGTAATTTTGACCCGATTGACCCGGTGACCCGATTGACCCGGTTGATTTATAATTAAATATAATTAATTTTTTTTATATTTAATTAAAATTTATCGCAAAATTATCAAATTATGATTTTTTTAATTTAAAAAAGAAAAAATTGACAAACCCGAAATCGACCCGAACCCGCCGAAAACCCGGCCAAACCCGGGTTATAGTCAACCCGAAAAACCCGGAACCCATTTTACCCGGGACCCGTTTTACCCGAGACCCGGAGTGACCTGACCCGAACCCGACCGGAATGACCCGTTTGACAGGTCTAGCTGGGGCCCATACCGAAGTGGGTGACCACGGTACTGACCCCCCTTAGGGTCGTTATGAGCATTGTTGCTTTTTCTTGCTTCGCATGCCCAGACTGAGCCTCGGTACCGACCTTGAGGGGGTCGTTACAGGGTCGGTATGACGTATTCCATCTCGGACTTAGGGAAACGCCCATATCTCCTTCGTTATAACTCCGATTTCTTCCGTTCTTTTTCCTATGCGCTCCTTATCCTTTTTCGCATCTTTTCTCTCCTGAAAGTTTCTTCAAAAACAGCTTCCAAAATCCTGTAAAACACATAAAAACTAGTGAAGACATCTATTTCTCGTTAAAATATGAAAACTTATGCAAAAGACAATAAACCCAATGCAAAACTTATGAAAATGACTCAAATTAATGACAAAACACAAGGAAAAATATGACTAAAATCATGCACATCAAAATACCCCATACTTAGACTTGCTTGTCCTCAAGCAATAACCAATACCTACAACATATCCTTCAAGTCTTCGCCCTTGTCAAAAGCAACATCATAAAGTTATAGCAAAGCAAAACAAGTGAATTTGACGTCATCACACATATATGAGCGATCCCAAGGCAATATAAATCCAACCTCACAGGGATAATGTGTTTACACTCAACTCTCAATGTGTTTAGGCTATGAAGATCAACTCCCAACTCAATTCCATATACAAACTCATAAACATTGCAATTTAAATGTAAATCCACTTCGCAACCAATTATGTAAATGCAAACAAGAACCATCAAGAGGACTTCGCTCAATGGAAGACTTCAAAGAAGACTCCATTCAGCGGGGTTGTAATGGGGCTTGGTAAGAAATAAAGGGTATGGAATTATTTGGCTATGTGGTGCTTAATAAAATCCGGGAATCAAGACTCATAAATCTCCAACACAACTCAACCAAACCATAACTCTCAATCATATGGATCAACCAAACTCCCCAACTCATCTCAATGAAGAACACAACCTCTCAAACTCAATAAACCTCTCAAAAGTATGAATCTTGCAAAAATAAAAGAAATAAGGTAAATTTGGCTCATGCACTTTATTCACAAACATATACACACAAACTTTCCTTCTCCTTTTTTTTTCGTTTTTTTTTTCCTTTTTTTTTTAATTTCGTTTTTTTTAAAACGAAAAAATAGCATAATAAAAATAAAAAAGTAGTGCATTTATAGAGTGAGCCAAAAATCCTTTTACATAATATGCATAGCAAGATAAAACTATCAAACCAACCCATAACTCAATAAACTCAAGAATCCTTCTCACTTGAAATCAAACACAAGTTCATTCCTTCCACAAACCATCATTCTAACCAACTCTAAGTCTTAATTCCCAAATGCGGGTCAGACTCAATTCGGCTAAGAATAATTTTGTGGAGCTTATAAATAGAGGTCTCAGGCTAATGTTCTAGCTTCAAGCAGAGATAATGCAGGGTAGGTATAGAGAGGACAAAATTGGCTTAAAAGATGCCTCAATCATTTAATTCTCTTTAACATAAACATATAAATGTATTGACTTTGAATAACTATCACAATATTTAGAGATTGATAGGGAGAGTAAATACACTCAAGAAAGTAGAGAGATTTTTAATGTTCTCCCTATAATGCCAAAATTCTCACTAGAACAAATTTTGTTGGATTTCAACCTTTAGCCTAGGATCATATGTGCTCAATTTCATCACAAGTTCACAATCCACATAAAAATATTTTAAAGGACTTAGGCTAAACCTTCCAAACATACTATATGATTTACATGATCAAGTTAGTCATTATGTATCATCATAGGACCACTAAGTTAGGGTATAAACTCATAAACTAAAACAAAATGAAAATAGACAAGCATTTTTTTTCTTTTTCGACATTTTTTCAATTTTTTGTAATGAAACTAAAAGAAAGATTAAAGTAACTAAAATATGACAAAAGACTCAAATGCATAAGAACTTAAACATGAATGCATAACATAATCCAGCTAAAATAAAATGCAACACATAAACATAAACATAATCCAAAACTCATAAAAATGACACAAATAAGTTTTCTGAATCCCCCACCCCATACTTAAAAATAGACAGTGTCCCCACTGTCAAAAGAAAAATCAAAGTAAAAGAGAAAAGACTCAGAAACTAACAAAATCAAGATTCAGAAGTCGCTGAAGATCAATAAGCTCTACGGAGAAGATGGTGGTGGTGGGAATGGATGTTGTGGAAACAAAGAAGATGCCCATGCCATGAAAGAGTACTGGTGTGTTTCCTGCTTATCCATCCTCTTATTCAAGCGTGTAAACTCCTCCATAAGAGCACCCTGCCCATTCTGTAGGGCCTCCTGGCCCAGTCTCAGAGATCTAAGCTCACCCATGATATCAGTAAGGCTAGGAGGATGCTGAGGCGCAGATCTTCTCGGGCCAGCCCCGTCAGAAAAGGGGCGGCTACTAGGCCCTGCATCATGATCCATATGGTGAGTGTGGAGCTCCTGTTGCATGTGCTCATGGTGAGATCCTTGCCCAAAGTATCCAAAACCGTCAAATAAACTAGGTGGAGGCACCACCAAATCAAAAGTGCTCTCAGGGCGGGGGTATCTAGATGGTCTCTGTCGTCTCAAGGGATCATTCAGAATATCCTCTGGAGTCGGTGAAGGTGCGCAGAAGCCCAAGTGATAATCCAGTTAGGGACTTACAACAAGTCCATATTCGGCTTGGTAATCTCCACCTCGTGATCACGAAAAACTTAAAGAAGCTTGTCTTTGTTCCGCTTGATCACATTAGCACTAATCAGATATGCTGTGTCAATCATCAGAGTGGGCACAAACTTGTATCTAGTCAAATCGACCTCAAGGCGCCTGGTTAACAGCGCCACCAGGCCTCCAAATCATATTTCCTCTGTGCATGCTCTATATGCCATGACATGCATAATGAACTCAAATCCCAAATTCAGGGGTATCAGCATCTCAAATAGCATCCCTCTCAAACAAGTGACCTCAGTTCTAGTGGGCCTAGACAATTCCTTCTTGGCCCAGATAGTGCAGCCAAAAAGTCGCAGAATAATATGGAAGAGTGGGTTTGCAATATCCTTAACCTGAAGTGCCCCGGAAGGCCAATAGGGCTTGCTTGTAATCAGTGTTGATAACTCCACTCCCTTGATGAAAATCGGAAATGGTTTCAAAGGCTTTGACACATACCTTGTGTCAAAAGTCTTGAAGCTACATCTATGTTGATGAAACACAAAACCTGTATTATTTGCATATTTATTTCCGGTTGTTATTATATATTATTTCCAGATATTATTATATATATTATTTACTAACAATGCAACAAGTATTTCGATAGAAATCTCCTTCCTTAAGCTAAAAGACGTGAAGATCAAATCTGGTGGATCATGGCTTCGAATTTTCCCAGAATAGAAGATTGTGAAGATTGTTTCTAAAGCCGTGATCTGTTCTAGTTGTTGAGAGAAGATCCTTCTTTGAAAGAAGGCGCCGATTTAATTAGTATAAAAAGGAGATGAAGAAGAGAGTACCGATACACAAGCGTTGAACACAAACCTCATTGATCTACATCAAGCCCTCAAGCCAATCTGTCTTCTTCGTGTGCTCTCTGCTAGTTGTTAAGAGTCATATATTTTGTTTCAAAGCATTTGAGAGTTACACAGTGAGCTTATAGGATATATTTCGAGAGAGTGTTATACTCGAGAGTTTGTAACTCAGGAAGTGGACACTCGTCGATTGATTCACGAAGTGTAAGAGGATTTTACTAGATAGCTGAGAGAGGTGAGGCTCTTCTAGATTGGTCTAGGACTCCAAGGGAACGTGAGTTGACTAGATTGCAATTGTATAGGAGAGAGGCTTCTTGGTGAGCTATTAGGATCCTAAGTCTTGTGAATCAATAAAGCCGGTTGAATCCTAGGGTTGTGGTACCCTAGGCGCGGAGGTAGGCCAAGTTCGTGCCGAACCACGTAAACAATTCATTGCGTCCTTTTCTTATTGCTTTACCATATTTTCGCACTTGTTTCGAATTGTATAACTCTTCTATGATTCAGGTTTTCCATAGGAAAGAATTAAGTTCAATCTCAAAAGGTTTCGCAAGTATTTCAAAAGTCTTGAGATTATCAGCGAAAAGTTGAAATACTCTATTCAACCCCCCTTCTAGAGTATCTTTATATTACTTTGTTATACATTATCGAACCTTCAATTGGTATCAGAGCCTTACTCACTGCTTTTGATCTAACAATCTTGTGAGTTTTGATCATGTCTGGTGAAGCAAGCAAAGCTTTTGCACATGGAAGGTCTACCAGTAGACCACCACTTTTTGTAGGAAACAACTTCGTCCACTAGAGGTCCTTGATGAAAATGTTCATTATAGATCAAGATCTGGAACTTTGGAATATTATAGAGAATGGTCCGAAGGTTCCAGTGAAAGACGGACGAAATGGAACCAAAGTCGTGAAGACCGAGGCTGAATTCATCCAAGCGGATCTTGAACTCGTCTCCAAGAACTACAAGACCGTTAACTTACTATACTGTGGTCTTAGCACTGATGAGTTTAACCGTATTTCATCTTGTTGGTCGGCTAAAGAGATTTGGGACAAGCTGGTTGTCACCTACGAAGGAACCAGTCAAGTGAATGACACCAAGATCAGCATTTTCCTTCGAAAGTATGAACTCTTCAAAATGAAGCCTGATGAGTCTATCAAGCCTATGTTCACACGGTTCACGGAAATCACAAACAACCTTGACTCTCTCGACAAGACCTTTGAGAATGTCGAGAAAGTGAGAAAGATATTGAGTTGCCTCCCAAAAGACAAATGGGGTCCGAAAGTGACAGCCATAGAAGAAGCATAGAATCTCACCACTCTACCCCTTGATGATTTGCTTGGAAAGCTGATCACACATGAGATGATTCTCAATGAAGACGATGGAGAACTTCTAACAAGCACTAAGAACTTGGCACTCAAGTCTAAGAAGGATGAGCCCAAAGATGTGTCTGATTCTGAAGACGAGGATGATGATGAGGACGATCCCTTTGCTCTTATTACAAGGGGTCTTTCTCGAATCCTCAAAATGAAGAAGCAATTCAACAACAAGGATGGATCAAAGTCTTCTAAAATTCGAGGTAAGTCTCAATACAACAAATATGACAAGAAGACTAAACATTTGTCTTGTTTTGAATGTGGTGAAACAGATCATCTTGTGAAAGACTGCACTCAAAAGACAAAGAGTCAGTTCAAGAAAGGTGATAGATGGAAAAAGAAAGCCATGGTGGCAACTTGGAGCGATTCTAACACAAACTCCGATGATGAGAAGGCCAATGTCTGTCTTATGGCCTCAGGAGATGAATCCCACGATGAGCAACTTGAGGTAACTGTAAGAGAGCTTATGGCAAGGCCAAAAGAGGTATTTTCGGAATTCCTTTCTAATATAATTGCCAATGAAGAGAAACTTATTGCCCAAACCAACACTCTTATTAAAAAAACTGTGGACCAGGAAAGAACAATTGAGGATCTGTCTATGAGGGTCAAATGTCTTGAAACTTCTTATTCAAGTCTTGACATTAAAGTCAAGACTCTTGACTCAGAGAAATCTGAACTCAAGCAAGATCTCTCATCTCTAAGAAATGAACATCATGACTTAGAAAACGAGAAGATCTCCCTGAATAAGAAGATTCAAGACCAACAGACAACCCTCGTAAGTTTTACCAAATCCAAAGGCACTCTTGATAGGATGTTGGGTGAGCAACAAAGTTCTCTAAACAAAAGTGGTATTGGTTACAATCCAAGGTTTTTAAAGAAGCAGCACATTACTACTTTTGTAAAGGCAAAAGGAAGCAGAACCTCTCCTATACGTCACCACTGTGCGAGAAAGAGACATGTAAAAGAGACTTGCCCCTATAGAAGAAAGGATCCACATATCATTCGCAATACATTTCCTGTTCACTTGAGAAAAGAACGGATAACGCAAGTTTGGGTCCCCAAAGGCACTATTTTTACCAAATATGGTTTATCCCAATAATGGATCTAAATTTGCTTATTGGTCTAGCCACAAAGGTTGATGTTTGTCTTGCAGGAGATCACCAAGGTAAAAGAGCAAAAATGGATTATTGATAGTGGATGCTCGAGACATATGAGTGGGAAGAGGTCTCTCTTCCATGATCTAAAGAAGCAATCCACTGGAACAATCACTCTTGGTGACAAAGGAAAGTGTGACATCGTTGATATTGGTAGTATTGGGAGTGATCCTAACCATAGCTTTAAAAATGTTTATCTTGTTAATGGTTTGAAATATAATCTACTTAGTGTTTCTCAACTATGTGATAGTGGTAATAATGTTGGATTTAACAAGAAAAGATGTCTAGTGCGCAGAGAAGATACAGGTGAAGTAGTTCTAACTATCTATCGCTATAACAACATATATGCATTGAATGCTGAGCAAGTGGGACAAGGAAGCTTATCCTGTCTAAAGGCTTTGACGGACGATCCAAAGCTTGGCACAGGAGACTCGGTCATGTAAGCCCACATACACTACATAAGCTTGTGTCCAAATGGCTTGTAAGAGGACTACCTGAGATGGACTTCAAAGGTATTGATATGTGCAAAGCATGCACACGAGGTAAACAAACACGTAGCTCTTTGAAACCCAAGAAGGTTGTAAGTACTTCTAGACCCCTTGAACTTTTAAATATGGATTTATGTGGTCCTGTGCGTGTCAAATCTCCCAATGGTAAAAGTACATGCTTGTTGTTGTTGATGATTTTTTGAGATATACTTGGGTTGCATTTTTAAAAGAAAAATCAGAGGCCTTGTTTGAGTTTTCAAAACTTTGTAAGGAGTTGCAAGCTTTAAGAAACGAGCCCATAGTGTCAATTCGAAGTGATCACGGTAGGGAGTTTGATCAACTTCAGTTTGATTTGTTTTGTGCTAAATATGGCATCTCCCATAATTTTTCTGCTCCTAGGACACCTCAACAAAATGGGGTTGTGGAACGAAAGAACTGCACCCTAGAGGACATGGCCAGGACTATGCTTTTAGAAAATGCATTACCTAAAACCTATTGGGCTGAAGCTGTTAACACAGCTAACTATATTTTGAATCGTTATCTTATTCGTTCCATCTTAAAGAAAACTCTTTATGAACTTTTCAAAGGCCGCAAACCCCTTATATCATATTTTAAACCCTTTGGATGTACTTGTTTTGTTCATAACAATGAAAAAGATAACCTTGGGAAATTTGATGCGCGTAGTGATAAAGGTATATTTCTTGGCTACTTCACAAGTAGCAAAGCATATAGAATCTTCAACAAACGGACCAAGTTGGTTGAGGAAAGTATACATGTTATATTTGATGAATGCAATGGCGGCTTAATACTGCATATCTTAGATAGGCATTATAGGCATTTTTAGCTTAGATAGGTTGAATTTCTTTCATTATTTGTTACTAAATTGCGTCTTATGATTATTCTAGAAGAGTTCAGATTATGCGCAAATTTGTGGTTATCTTGCAGATCGAATCGGAACACATGTGGGAGATGCAATATCTTGAAAGGGAGTATAAAAGACATTGGAGAGAAGCAAGGAATGAAAAGAGCAAATCACCTCTGATGGCGAATCTCACGCCTAAGGGTGCCCGATCGCTTTGAATATGTAGTCGAATTGGATCTGCGAAAGAACTCGAATCTCACGAATCCTCCTTTAGATCGATGATATCTCAATCTACTTGAATCTCACAAGCAAATTAATCTCTCAACGCCGCTTCTTACGGTCCTTAGTTTCTTCGAATCTCACGAAGAAGATGAACGCTTCTCACGTCCGCTAGGGTTTCTCAAGAAACTTGTTTGGGGAAATAATAATTGAGCGTTCTTTCATTGATGATTGAATAACTATTTAAACAAAGTATTTTTGCTGAGAATAAAAGCTAAATAAAGAAATAAACCCTAAAAATAATAGCATAAACTGCAAAGTATAAAATCTGAAATTCGTGCTGAAAATCACCGTTGTGCACGGCCGCGCAGGAGGGGTGCACGCCCGCGCGCTTGCGTGCTGTTGGACACTCCATTTCTCGACAGTCTGCACGCCCGTGCAACACACTTGCACGCCCGCGCGCCCATGTCACACGCTCGTGCACTTGTCTGCTGGAAGTGCAAAATGGCTCGAGTCCTCGTGGGCTAATAAGGTTACTAATCCGAGATCTCTCGCCTCTAACTCTTGTGTGGACATCCAAGGTGAGGTAGCATAGGTGGTAATATGCCTTAGGATGGAGTATAGTGCACTCGACATCTTCTTAGCCTTAGCCCTCGTGATAGGACCATCTCCATGAAGCGTGATGTGGGATTGAAGCTCCTTAGATAGATTCCGGTTCCCATCATTCTCCCTTTCTTCGTCCCCGAATCATGGAATGGAGGCTCGAAATCATCATCAATATAAGGAGACAAATCAGCAACATTGAAAGTAGCATGCACACCATAATCACCAGGGAGATCGATCTCATAAGCGTTGTTGTTGATCCATCGGAGCACTCGAAACGGACCATCATCTCGAGGATCTAGCTTGGACTTGCGGCGGGTAGGAAAGCGCTCCTTCCGAAGGTGAACCCACACAAGATCACCCGGTTGGAATACGAGCTCACGACGTCCTTTGTTGTGTTGCCGGATATATTGCTCGGCACGACGCTGAAGTTGTTCGGACGTCCGCTGATGTAGCTCCCTCACAAACTCAGCACGGTCACGGGCATCAAAGTTCTCCCGATCCTTGAGGGGCTGCGGAGCAAGGTCCAAGGGCGTGTGTGGATTGCGGCCATAAACAACCCCGAACGGACTCATTCTAGTCGCCGAATAGATGGACCTGTTGTAAGCAAACTCAACAAAAGGCAAACAATCTTCCCAACGTTTAAGGTTAGTTTGCAAAATAGCACGAAGAAGTGTTCCTAATGTCCGATTCACAACCTCAGTTTGGCCATCAGTTTGCGGGTGACAACTAGTAGAGAATAAGAGCTTAGTCCCTAATTTAGCCCAAAGTGTCTTCCAAAAATAACTTAGGAACTTAGCATCTCTATCCGAAACAATTGTACAAGGAATACCATGCAATCTCACAATATGAACAAAGAACAAATCAGCGACATGAGATGCATCATCAATTTTGTGACAAGCAATAAAATGGGCCATTTTACTAAACCTGTCGACAACCACAAAGATAGAGTCCCTCCCTTTCTTAGTTCTTGGCAATCCTACAATGAAATCCATGCTAATGTCCTCCCAAGGGGCAGTAGGAATAGGTAAGGGAGTGTAAAGGCCATGGGGGTTCAATCTAGACTTGGCTTTCCTACACTGGATACAAGCAGCACAAAACTTACCTACATCCTTTTTCATTTTAGGCCAATAAAAGTGTTCCTTAAGCATAGCCAAAGTCTTATCAATCCCAAAATATCCCATAAGACCTCCACAGTGAGACTCCTGGACCAAAAGCAATCGAATAGAGCTCCTAGGAATGCATAGTTTCGCATATTTAAACAAATAGCCCTTTTCGATAAAGTAATGGTTCACACTTCCTTTAGACACACATTCATCATATATATGTTTGAAATCTTCACACGTAGCATAAAGATCACAAATCAAAGAGAACCCAAGCAAACGAGCATCTAAGGAAGAAAGAAGAGCGTACCTGCGGGACAACGCATCGGCTACAATGTTGTCCTTACCCTGTTTGTGCTTGATCACATAGGGGAAGGTCTCGATGAAATCTATCCAACGTGCGTGTCTCCTATTTAGCTTGGCATGTCCCTTCAGGTGCTTTAGAGCCTCGTGATTCGAATGAATCACAAACTCTTTAGGCCAAAGGCAGTGCTTCCAAGTGCGAAGAACCCGGACCAAGGCATAGAGCTCCTTATCATATGTGGAATAATTGAGCTTTGGGCCGCTGAGCTTCTCACTGAAGTAGGCAATGGGGCGATTTCCTTGGATTAGGACACCTCCTATACCGATGCCGGAGGCGTCGCATTCGATCTCGAAGGTGCGTCTGAAATCCGGAAGGGCCAACAGTGGAGCGTTGGTCAGCTTGTCCTTCAAGAGTCGGAATGCACGTTCTTTGGCCGGACCCCATCGAAAGACAGAATCCTTGCGTGTGAGTTCGGTCAAGGGATGAGCAATGCTGCTGAAATCCCTCACAAAGCGCCTATAAAAGCCCGCAAGACCAAGAAAGCTTCGGACATGGGTCATTGACGTGGGATGCGGCCAATCTCTAATGGCAGTCGCCTTGCTCTCATAAACTCTTAAGCCATCTCTCCCTACAACAAAACCGAGAAAAATAGTAGACTCCGCACAAAAATGACATTTCTTAAGATTAGCATAAAGTTGTTCCTTCCTAAGAATTGTGAAAACTTGGCGGAGATGGTCTAAATGCTCAAATTCAGTTTTGCTATAGAGCAAAATGTCATCAAAATAAACAACAACAAATTTCCCTAAATAAGGTCTCAAAACATGGTTCATTAGCCTCATGAAAGTAGAAGGTGCATTAGTGAGTCCAAAGGGCATAACCAACCATTCATATAAACCATATTTAGTTTTAAACGCTATTTTCCATTCATCTCCCTCTTTCATTCGAATTTGATGGTAACCACTTCGAAGATCAATTTTAGTAAAAATAGTGGACCCATACAATTCATCTAACATGTCATCTAAACGAGGGATAGGGTGGCGATACTTAACTGTAATGTTGTTTACAGCTCTACAATCAACGCACATTCACCAAGAACCATCCTTCTTCGGCAACAGGATGACCGGAACGGAACAAGGGCTCAAGGACTCACGAACATAGCCCTTGTTGTGCAACTCCTCGACTTGGCGTTGCAGCTCCTCAGTTTCCTTCGGGCTGGTTCTATACGCCGCTTTGTTGGGTATTGTAGCACCTGGAACAAAGTTGATTTGATGCTCGATGCCTCTCAACGGTGGTAGGCCTGGTGGGATGTCATCAGGAAAGATATCCTTGAATTCCTGCAAAAGTGGAGCAACAAAAGGGGGTAAGTCATGCAACGACTCCAAAAACAAGCAAGACTCTTTGAACAAGAGTAGAAAGCAAGGATTACTTCCCTTAATAGCGATGTTGACCTCACTAGCACGGGCCAACAGGAGGTGTTTCGGTTGCTGCGACGGGGATGCCGCCTTCTTCTTTGGATGCACGGTGGGGCCTAGCTGCAAGGGAGCTGATTTCTCCTGGAGACGGGCTTGTCGGCGTTGCTCTCGCTCAACATGATTTTGTAAACATTCCTGCGGGGTTAGCGGAAACAAAGTAACACGACGACCTTGCATATTGAAGGAATAAGTGTTAGTAAACCCATCATGAATGGCCTTGCGATCGAATTGCCAAGGTCTTCCTAACAACAAATGGCAAACCTCTAAAGGAACTACATCGCAGGTTATCACATCATTGTATTCACCTATAGAAAAGGCGATTTTAGCTTGCTTTTTAACCATGAGGTTACCTGCGGAAGTTAGCCAACTCAATTGATAAGGGATAGGATGATCAATAGTAGGAAATTAAAGCGCTCAACGACTTGAGTATCAATAATGTTGCAGCAAGAACCACCATCAATGATTAGACTACAAACCTTATCTTGAATGAAACAACGCGAATGAAAGATAGTTTCCCGTTGAGAAGTGCGGGGTACCTGATCTGTAGTCAAAACCTGTTTAATTACCATAAAAGCTTCTCTAGAAACAGGCTTACACTCAATCTCCTCCGGATCTTGGTCCTCTGGTTGTGGTTCTTCATCATAAATGGGCTGCACCGCATCATAGTCAATGAGCTCATCATCCTCTTGGACCATGTAATCACCAAATGTAGTCATTAGCACCGTTTGGGTGTTGCCACACTCACGAGCAAAGTGGCCTCGCCCTTGGCACTTGTAGCACCGAATGTCCTGCCGAGGGGCATTAGATGGGGCCTCCTTAGGTCTAATGAGCGGCTGCTGGGATCCACGTGGGTTCCCGGGGCGGCTAGTTGTGGTACGATCAGGGCGTGTGGAGCTCGGCAACGACGGTCGATATGGCGCTGATGTGGGTGGTGGTCCTAGGGGTTGGGGAGACCACCTACGACTGGCGCTAGATGAAAATGTGGATCCTGCACGACGTTGTTCATATAGTATAGTAGCAAAGTGAAGTGCATCATTAATTGAAGAGTACCTTTGTCGTTCAACTTGTTCACCAATGTCTCTATTAAGGCTAGAGATGAATTTTGACAAGATAATCTTCTCTGGATAACGAATGCCCGTTCGTTGCATCAAACGACGCATTTCAGCATAGAGCTCCTCCAGGGAAAGGGAGCCTTGTCGGAGACGGTCTAGGCGGAATTGCATACGTTGCTCATAATCGATCGGCACAAAGCGGGTTCGCATGATCTCCTTCAAATCCTCCCATGTGGTGATGGGGTCTCGCATCTCATACTCGCGATTTGACACATCTTGGAGCCACCAAGATTGAGCTATGCTAGTGAAGTGAATGGTGGCTATCTCAACTTTCTCCTCCTTTGGGTATCGATAGTACCTTAGGACTACCTTCGTTTGTTGTTCCCATTCGAGATATGCTTCGGGGTCGGAGGTACCTGCAAAGTCAGCAATTTTAAGTTTCATACCTCGATCGACTCGGCGTTGGGGTTGCTCGTCCTCTTGCTGTCGAAAACCATGGGCATGATGAGGAGGAGGCTGCTCATTTGTATTAAAATGATCGTCGGTAAGGAATTGACGTTGGATTCCACGGCGTGGGCCGCGCAGACCACTAGAGCTCTCGGCACATTGTTAAGAGGTGTCTTGAGCAAAAGGGTTATGGTCATCTTCGGTCTCTACGAAGTCCACAAAGGGTGGTTTTTTTCGAGCGGACTGATGTTGCAATACGGCAACCGCTCGTGCCAGCTCAGCCACAGTGGCCGCAAGCTCATTAAGATTAACATTCGACGACCCCTCATCAGCATGACGTTTTCCTTTGTCCTGTGACATGGTTAGGGACACCCAAAAGACAACACAACGACAAGGAGTGCTAAACCGAGATAAACGTGACAATGTACCAACTTCCACAATCCCAATATTCAAAACACAAGTATCAAAGACAAGCAAGATAATATGGAAGGGTGACTAAGGTAGGAAACAAAGGCACAAGAATGCAAGTTGCTCCCTTTCTTATCGTCGACCTCCTAACTTTGCAAACACATAAGCACAATAAAGTCGACACAAGTTGCGCTATAAAGGGAACGAGGGGGTTACTTTATTTTGGCTTTGCCACTCGTTGATGAGATATAATCGTTGCGGTTGTATAGAGCAATGCAACACAAATGCTAAAGAACGAGAGGGTTACCTTATTTTGGCTCATCCACTCATTTGGCTTTGATTTTTTTTTTTAAGAAGAAGAACAAACAGTACCCAACAATGAATAGGTGAGCAAAGAGATCGAGAGGATTGCCTTATTTTGGCTTTTCAACTCGAATGAATTTTTTATTTTTTATTTTGTGTGGAAAAGGAATGCAAACACAGCAGAAAAATCAACAAAATAAGATCAAAAGCAACTTGCGAAAATAGGGAAAGGAAACCTAGGGTTTGAAGACAAAATAACAAAGCAAGGAAAATTAGGGTTAAGCAAGGGTGGTAGGCGGCAAGGGCTGGAGTGGTGGCGGAGGGGTGGCGGAATGGTAGCGGAGGGATGGTGGAGGGGTGGTGCAGGGCTGGTGTCTGGTGGTGGTCGGGGATGGTGGAGCGGAAGGGGGCGATGATGGTGAATGCGAATTAGGGTAAACTTTGTTTTTGGGATTTTTGTGTTTTTAGATGAACGAATTGCAGAAATTGAACAATATCAACGAATAAAACGGATATAGACAACTACCTTGATCGAAGTACTGACTCGTGATACCACTTGATGGCGAATCTCACGCCAAAGGGTGCCTGATCGCTTCGAATAGGTAGTCGAATTGGATCTGCGAAAGAACTCGAATCTCACGAATCCTCCTTTAGATCGATGAGATCTCAATCTACTTGAATCTCACAAGAAAATTAATCTCTCAGCGCCGCTTCTCACAGTCCTTAGTTTCTTCGAATCTCACGAACAAGATGAACGCTTTTGACGTCCGCTAGGGTTTCTCAAGAAACTTGTTTGGGGAAATAATAATTGAGCGTGCTTTCATTGATGATTGAATAACTATTTAAAAAAAGTATTTTTGCTGAGAATAAAAGCTAAATAAAGAAATAAACCCTAAAAATAATAGCATAAACCGCAAAGTATAAAGTCTGAAATTCATGCTGAAAATCACCGTTGTGCACGGCCGCGCAGGAGGGGTGCACGCCCACGCGCCTTGGGTGCACGCCCGCGCACTTGCGTGCTGTTGGACACTCCATTGCTCGACAGTCTGCACGCCCGCGCACCACACCTGCACTCCCGCGCACCCATGTCACACGCCCGTGCACTTGTCTGCTAGAAGTGCAAAATGGCGCGAAACCTCGTGGGCTAATAAGGTTACTAATCCGAGATCTCTCGCCTCTAACTCTTGTATGGACATCCAAGGTGAGGTAGCATAGGTGGTAATATGCCTTAGGATGGAGTATAGTTCACTCGACATCTTCTTAGCCTTAGCCCTCGTGATAGGACCATCTCCATGAAGCGTGATGTCGGATTGAAGCTCCTTAGATAGATTCCGGTTCACATCAACCTCAAGCTACTCTCAGAGAAGACAGGAAAAACCGCAAACAGGAATGCGGCGGGCGCCGCATGGTGTGCAGCGGCCGCCGCCAGGGCCGATGCAAGAGGAATGCTGATGCTGCGGCCGCAGCATACATGCGGCGGCCGCCGCATCTGCCGTCAGTGCGTAACGCTACGTTTTAATTATTGCAAACCCTAGATCTTTTGTTTTGATTAATGACCGACTTTGGATCTTTTATAAGGCCACTTTTAGTTATTTTTGAAGCACTTCTATTCTTTCTTCCATTAGACACTTTAGAGATTTTGAGCAATGTCTTCCATGAGGAACTAAATTCATCTATTCTGCCTGCAATTTGAAGCTTTATTCGGATTGATTGTGAGTTTCTAATTCTCGTTCCTTGTTTCCTATATTTGAATGCTTCAACTTCTTTGTGCTTGATTGTCTATTGTTTTATTCTATCTAGCCCACGCAACTAGTTAGAATCAATTCAATTGCTAAGGTTTTGTAGATTCCTGATTGTGAACCTTAACCTAAGTGGCAAACTTGTTCCTTTAGGGCTGATTGAACTAATTGAATGAGTAGGAAGTTGAATGTGTTGTTAAATCCCTTTTTAGATACTGCAAGTACCTTGGCTAATCTCTGAACTTAAAGCTATCAATTGGGTTAAATCCTTCTTTAGGGACTCTTCGATTGATAAGGGTTTCTAGGACTGATTGGACTAGTAACTATATTAGGTCAGGACAAGGGCATTTATAGGAAATTTAATAGGACGAGAAGAAGTTACAAGGATCGCTTCAATCCAATAAAGTGGAAATTGTAGGTAGAATTACTTCTCCTAATTGTCTAAAACCAAATCCATTTACTTTGCTTTCTTTATTCCGCTTTGATAAAAGGCGGAACTTTCACACATAAAAACCCCCCAAACTGGTTACTTTGATTGACACTTGAATCAAACTAGAATTATGACTTCCCCTGTGGATCGACCTCTTGCTTATTGATATACTTGCTATAGGTTTGAGTTTTCTTTGGTGGATCAACAATAGGTTTTACCTCCGTCAAATTTGGTGCCGTTGCCTGAGAATTTTTACTTAATTCTTGTGTGTTTTTAGTGTTGATCTTGGTGTGGACCGTCTTATATGGTCCATACTCGTGCTACTAATTCTTCTTTGTTGCCGTTAGATTCAGAGATTGAAAGGACCCTTGCCGCTCTAAGGTGAGAAGCTCGTGATCGCTTTCGCGAACTCCGTTTTGATCAAGAAGAACCTACAAATGAGATGGCTAACGATGCGAACCGCACTCTTAAGGAGCTTTCTGCTCCTCATCTGGCACAGCAACCCTTGGCGATCCAATTCCCTGCGCTTGCAGATAGAGTTAACTTTGAGCTGAAGTCTGGGGTAGTTCATCTTCTACCCAAATTCCATGGGTTGAGTGGGGAGGACCCCCACAAGCATATGTCTGAATTTCATATGGTGGTTGTTGGGATGAAACCAGAGAATGTAACTGAAGATCAAATCAAGCTGAGAGCTTTTCCCTTCTCTTTGAAGGATGAGGCTATTGAATGGTTCTTCTATCTGCCACCTATATCTATTTCTACTTGGGTTGAGATGAAGAGAGTCTTCCTAGAGATGTACTTCCCTACAGCAAAGCTCAATGCTTTGAAAAGGTTAATCAGCAGCATTGAGCAGTACGCGGCAGAGTCAATACATGAGTACTTTGAGCGCTTCAAGAAGCTCTGCTCCAGCTGCCCATACCATGGATATTCTCAAAAGGATCTAGTGTTTTTTCTCTTAAATGGGTTAACTGATATGGAGCGCAAAACAGTGAATTCTGCTTGTGGAGGAAACATGCTAAACAAGACGCCTGCCGCAACTTGGGATGTGTTTAAGGAGCTATCTGAGGGCTCCAGGCAGTTCAATAAGAACCCTCGTGCTAGGGGTGTACTCGTTGTTGATGCTCCTGTGGCTGCACTTCAGACTGATATGGCAGAGGTAATGGAGATGATGAAACAATTGGTTATTGATAGAACTCCTCAACAACTGAAGGCATGTGGTCTTTGCAATCAATACACTCATCCTATGGACATGTGCCCGCTTCTACAAGATCCTAATTTTGATTTGAATGCCATTGAGAATTTCACTCAACAAAGGCCTAGGCAAGGCAATTATGGAAATCCTGGGTATTTCAACAACAACAATTACAACAGAGGCAATCAGCAAGGCTATGGGAACTACCAAGCTTCTTTCAATCAGCAAGGGGGCAACAGGCAAGACCTCAACAACAATATGAACCTCGACAGGGAGGTCAGCAGCAATCAAATGAGGATAATGAGGATCCACTACAGAAACTGTCACGATTGGTCATGAGGAATAATAAACAACAGTCAGAGCGGATGGCAAATCTAGAGAAGCAGCAATCCGATTGTATGAAAAATCTTGAGAATCAAATGAGTCAGCTCATTCAAATCTGAAGTGCTAAGGAGGCAAATAGTTCAGGAAAGCTTCCATCACATACCATCGAGAATCCAACAAAGGAGAATATCAGTGCTGTAACGCTCAGGAGTGGCAAGGAATTGGTTGTCACAAATCAAAAGGACGATGAGGAGATAATGGACGAGGAGATAGAGATTCTTGAAGATGAAGACGGGAATACCACCGTGCGGCGGTTGCTGCCAGGGGACCGAATCTTGCTGCGCCCGCCGCCGGCGAGCCCACCGCCACTTCCGTTCCAGGTATGCTTTCCTCCCCCTTTCTTCTTCTCTCCCTCTTTCTACTCCTTCTTCTTCTCCCCCTTCTTCCTCCTTACCTATGGAGACTCCAAAGCCCATTCTGCCCTTCCTGGAAGCCTTGAAGGATACACGAAGCCCAAAAGGCATCATTTGTCACTTGTGCTTTATTGAAGTATTTACTGAGTATGTAGAGCGCTTTATTGAAGTATTTATGGATGACTTCACTGTGAATAGAGATGATTTTGATACTTGCTTGCATCATTTGTCACTTGTGCTTAGGCGGTGTGTAGACACCAACTTAATCCTTAATTCTGAAAAGTGTCATTTCATGGTTGAGCAAGGCATTGTTTTGGGTCATATTGTGTCTAGCAGGGGTCTTGAGGTGGATAAGGCTAAGATTGATGTCATTCAGTCTCTACCTTACCCCACCAATGTGCGCGAAATTCGCTCCTTTTTAGGCCATGCAGGGTTCTATCGCAGGTTTATTAAGGATTTTTCTAAGATTTCTGCACCTCTTTGTGATTTACTGAAAAAGGAAGTAGCTTTTGAGTTTGATGACAGGTGTAGAGCATCCTTTGATGAGCTCAAAGGTCGCCTGACTAGCGCTTCTATAATTCAAGCACCCATATGGTCTCAACCTTTTGAGATTATGTGTGACGCTAGCGATTATGTTGTGGGGGTTGTTTTGGGACAAAAGGAAGGACGGAGCTCTCATGTCATCTACTATGCCTCCATGACTCTGAATGGAGCCCAAAGAAACTACTCAACCACTGAGAAAGAGTTCCTGGTTTTGATCTTTGCACCGGAGAAGTTTCGCTCCTATCTCCTAGGAGCTAAGGTAATTGTCTTCACTGATCACGCTGCTCTTCGCTATTTATTGACTAAGAAAGAAGCGAAACCAAGATTGATTCATTGGATTTTACTTTTGAGTGAATTTGACATTGAAATCAAAGATAAGAAAGGTGCAGAAAACTTAGTAGCGGATCACCTCAGCAGACTTGTCCAAGGAGAGGACAAGCCGGAAGATCAAAGACTCATTCACGGTGAGTTTCCTGACGATACATTGTTTTACCTAACTCACACTTCCTCTTTGCAGCTGCAGGAAAAAACGATGACGGAAGATGCGACGGCCACAACAATCTTACGGCGCCCGCCGCATATCACTCGTGCGGCGCCCGCCGCACGCTGTTCAGACCCCTATTCAGTCTTTTTCCTCCCTATCCGACGAGGTAAGTCCTGATATTCCTGAACTTTTGATGGGTGTCCATACTCCTCGACCTTGGTTTGCCAATATGGTTAATTTCTTGGTCACGGGAGAATTTCCACCAAACTTTACAAAAGCTCAGAGGGACAAGATTCGACATGACTCTTGCTTCTACGTTTGGGATGACCCCTACCTTTGGAAACATTGTGCCAATCAGGTAATTAGGAGGTGTCTGCCGGACAATGAGGTACAATCTGTCCTTACTTTTTGTCATGCTCATGAATGTGGAGGCCACTTTGGTCCTCAAAAGACTGCTAGGAAAGTTTTAGAAGCAGGTTTCTTTTGGCCTCACTTGTTTAGGGATGCTAACGCTTTATATAAATCTTGCGATAGATGCCAAAGGATTGGGAACATATCAGCTCGAAATGAAATGCCACAAACTAAGATCATATTCTGTGAGATTTTTGATGTTTGGGGTATATTGATTTTATGGGTCCCTTTCCTAGTTCTTTTGGGAATGTCTATATTTTGCTTGCGGTGGACTATGTCTCTAAGTGGGTGGAGGCAAAGGCCACCAGAACTGATGATTCCAAAGTAGTTGCAGAATTCTTAAAAGACACGATTTTCGCAAGATTTGGGGTACCTAAAGCTCTAGTCAATGACAGGGGGACACATTTCTGCAATAGGACCATCACTGCCCTGCTAAAGAGGTATCAAGTCACGCATAGAGTGTCCACTACTTATCATCCTCAGATCAATGGTCAAGCGGAAGTATCGAATAGGGAGATTAAGAGCATTTTGGAGAAAACAGTGGCTTCTAATAGGAAGGATTGGAGTCTAAGGCTGAATGATGCTCTTTGGGCTTATCGGACGGCCTATAAGACTCCCATTGGTAAGTCTCCCTATCGAATTGTGTTTGGGAAGGCTTGTCATCTTCCGGTGGAACTTCAGCATAAGGCATACTGGGCTGTCAAGAACTGCAATATGAGAATGAATGAAGTGGGAGAATTCACGAAACTTCAAATGCAAGAGTTAGAGGAATTGCGTTTGGATGCCTATGATAATGCAATGATCTACAAGGAGAAGACAAGAGCTTGGCATGACAAACATATCCTGCGGAAGGAACTCAATGTAGGAGACAAGGTTCTCCTATACCAATCACGTCTGAAACTCTTTCCAGGAAAGCTTAAATCAAGGTGGGAAGGACCCTACACCATCTCAAGGATTTTCCCTCACGGAGCAATTGAACTCTATGACCCTAAGTCTAAAGAGCTCTTCAAGGTCAATGGTCATAGGGTTAATCCATACTTTGAAAACATTCCACATAATGAAGAGGAGGAGTTGGTGCTTGCTGAACCAACCGACTAGGCCACTCAAGGGCCATCACGTCGAGCCAACGACTTGAAACAAAGGCGCTGCTCGGGAGGCAACCCGACGTAAGTTCTCTTTTCCTTTTCATCTTCATTATTTCTTAGGTAGTTTCATTACTTAACTTCTTTAGGATTAGTTGACATAGGTAGTAATTAATTAAAAAAAAAACAAAGTATGAATCCGCAACCACTTCACTGGCGGCGGCCTCAGCATGCAATGCGGCGGCCGCCGCATATCCATCCACAGCTGGGAGGCAGATGCGGCGGCCGCAGCATATGCTGCGCCCGCCGCATATCATTCCGTGACCCAGTCCTTTTCTTTTACAAAAAAAAAAAAAAGAAAAGAAAAAAAAAATTTACGAGATAGAGAGATCACGGGACATCTTTCTTCAAATCCTACCTCACTCCTCTTCATCCCCTACCCAGCCCCTGCCGCCACACTCAATTTCCCCCAATTACTCCATTGTTATCTTCCTCCTCCCTTTCCTCCCCTTCCATAACCAACCCACAAGCCCCCTCTTTCATCACATTCTCCGCCATATCCGACCACCTCGCCACGCTCTCTCGCCGGATCCAAGGTCGCGCAACCCCTCTCACACCGGATTTGCGTCACAGAGCTGTTGCGGCCGCCGCCCTCCTGCTGCGCCCGCCGCCGCTGCCACTACCAGTCCTGAGTGTCGGATCTACGACCGAGAGCCCCTTAAATTGCTATATTTTGAGTTCAATCCTTCTTTTACAACTCTCCTGGTATGATTTATCCCCTATTCTCTCAATTTTAGATTTTAATGTGCTTGAGAACTAGGTAGAGATTTTATATTGAGTTGTTTATTCATTGCTTAAGGGTTGAAATTTGTGAGGGATATTTTTGTTGCTTTTTAAGGGTTAGTATAACCGGAATATATGGGGCTGATTTTTTAGTTGTGAAGTTCAAAGTTGGAACTTTGGTTTGAAAGTGGTCATTTGAGTAATTTGGGGTGTGATTGTGATAATTGTTAAGTATTCTTGAGTTTGGGTGGATAATTGACGGATTTGGTTTTTAGGTAGTTTACTTCAAAGATATTTGTGTTGGGGTTTTGATTTGAGGTTAATGAGTTACTTGAGGTGTGTTTGTTTTGAGTGTTTTGTTGATTGGCTTGAGTTGTGTTGACGGATTGTTGTTGAATTCTAGATCTGTTTGGATTGTTGACATCTGCTGCTAAGATTTGTTAACAATGGTGCGCCGGTTGAGGAACGTGTCTACAGATCAGAAGAAGGCATTCGAGAACTTCGATCTTAAAAGATTTATACAAACAAAGTTCTTTGATGTTCCTACCCTTCAGAGACTGGGTATGTTGGATGTCAGCCGTCGAATGCTCACTCATGGCGGGCTAGGGGGATTCATAGAGTGCAACGCCCCCACATACCCAGAGCTGGCAGCAGAGTTTTTGGTTACATTTGAACGTGTGGACGCTTCTAGGATTCGGTTCAACTTGTTGGACCAAAGCCATACTTGCACACACGACCAGCTGAGACAGGCCTTTGGGATTACTCGGGCCCCTCGCCAGATTGGCAGTCCCTAGCTTCAGAGCAACAACGCCATGACGTTTGGCATCCAGCTACTGGCACCAGATTTGATGGACATCAGGGCGAATACAACTACAAATTTGTCCATCCATGTCTACGTCTGGTTCACAAGGTCCTGGCCATGTCTTTCAGCGGTCAGGGCAACGTGAACAAGGTGCCCGCGAGTGATCTGTCCTGGCTATGGAGCTTGGCTCCCCAGTCCCATGGTACGCCGGACTGGGTTGAGATATTTATAGACAGCTGCCTGAAGATCCACACAAAGAAGAAGAAGGGGAGAATTGGTTTGGGTGGAATGATTAGCCTGATAGGCCACCACATTCTAGAGCCTGCACAGTGTTGTGTACCCATGTCCGGTGGGTACACTTATACGATCGATCAGCTCAGGAGGGCATACTTGATTGAGGTACCTGATGGGCCGGGTTACATTTGGAAGACGGGGAAGAATGGAGACCACCGCCTGACTTTGCCTACGGCCTTACCTTATGGGCCTACCAACGATTCCCTCTACATAGCACCTGATCAGAATGTGGTTGAGGAGGAGGATGATGAGGACGAGGATGAGGATGAGGCACCTGCACAGACAGATTACCATATGGGGGATGCACAGCAGGTCGCTGGATCTTCTGCGGGACCTCGCTTCTCTTCTGCTGAGGATGATCCCTGGAAGGACCACATGCTTACTGAGTTCCACCGCATGTCCTTGCGCCAGGACTCCTTCAAGTTCACTCTCCAAGACATCGATCGCAACACGCGAGAGACAAATTATCATATGGAGGAGTTGCGAAGAGAGCAAGCTTACTACTTCCGTCAGCAGTATCCTCATATCCTGCCGTACCAGTCACCTCCATTCCAACCGCCGCCTTAGTGAGTGGTTAGTCTTACCTCCTTCACTCTGAATTTTTATGTTTATTTTGGTTGTATGTACTGTTTCAGTGAGGACACTAAAAATTTTAAGTGTGGGGGAGGAGAATTATATGTATATATGTCAATTCTGTCATTTCTAGGACCATGTTTAAATGTCTGCACAACATGTTAATTCTGTAATATAATTAGTTTATTTAATTTTTGTTAAGTTTAATTTCTGTCTATTATTTATTTATTTTTATGCATTTTAGAAATATAAATAAAAAAAATTCGAAAATCCAAAACAATAGAGCATGCATTGCATACAAATGTGTTATTCAAATACCCATCTGGCTTAGTTTGTCCTCTATTTTAAATTTCAAGCAAGATTCATAAAAATCCCATGGAGTTCTGGATGTTTTGATTATGGTCTTTATTTGATTTTGTGGAACATGAGCTAACAAATATAATTGAGCATGTATGATTGAGCTAAAGTATGATTGAAGTCCTAAAAACATGACCGTGTGAGAATGTTTGGCCTTATTTGAATTTTTTTGCTCAGTTGTGTGAATTACTCGCCTACTGTTGCTACCTCTTGGCATTGACTGCAATATCTATTTTTAAAGACTGATGCACATGTTTGTTGCTTGCGGAGTTTTTTGTTTGAATTTTTTTGCATATTTAGTGAATAAGGTGGCAAGGGTTGATGCACTTAGTAACCGGATCTACGCATGACACCCATGGGTATGATTCGCGCAAAAAGGTGTTGAAAACTATCCACTAGAAAAGAAAGCTTGATCATTGAGTAACCAGGTTCATTCATGACACCCATGTTTGCAACTTGCGTCAAAAGATGTTCAAGTGGACTTCATATTAGTAGGTAGAGGTGTTGATAGACTGGGGCCATTCATGACACTCATGTTTGCGCTTTGCGTAAGGAAAGCACCAAAGAAAAAAGAAAAGAAAAAAGAAGACAAAAGAAAAAGAAAAAAAAAAGAAAAAAGTGTCGCATTTTATTTTCTTTAATGTGTCCCGCAAGTAATGACATTTCGGTAGAGAATTGGTGATATGGTGGTCAATGTCTATGAGCGTAGTGCATGATTGGTTTGAGTTGAGAGTTGTATCTTAAAGCCTAAACACATGAGTGAAAAACACATTTCTGGTGAGGTTGGATAATGTCTACTTCTAAGCTTTGATCACTAAAATACATGCTATGACGTTTGTTTGCCTGGTTTATGTGTTCACCTGCTATAATATTGCTTTTTGATGAGGATTGAAACTTGAAGGGATTTCATGTGGGATACATTGATTCATGTTCATTCTATCATTGCTTGAGGACAAGAAAAGGTTAAGTGTGGGGGAATTTGATAATGCATATCTTATATAGACATTTTTAGCTTAGATAGGTTGCATTTCTTTCATTCTTTGTTACTAAATTGCGTCTTATGATTATTCTAGAAGAGTTCAGATTCTGCGCAAATTTGTGGTTATCTTGCAGATCGAATCGGAACACATGTGGGAGATGCAATATCTCGAAGAGGAGTATAAAAGACATTGGAGAGAAGCAAGGAATGAAAAGAGCAAATCACCTTAAGCTACTCTCGGATAAGACAGGAAAAACCGAAAACAGGAATGCGGTGGGCGCCGCATGGTGTGCAGCGGCCGCCGCTAGGGCCGATGCAGGGGGAATGCTGATGCTGTGGCCGCAGCATACATGCGGCGGCCGCCGCATCTGCCGTCAGCGCGTAACGCTGCGTTTTGATTATTACAAACCCTAGATCTTTTGTTTTGATTAATGGCCGACTTTGGATCTTTTATAAGGCCACTTTTAGTTATTTTTGAAGCACTTCTATTCTTTCTTCCATTAGACACTTTAGAGATTTTGAGCAATGTCTTCCATGAGGAACTAAACTCATCTATTATGCCTGCAATTTGAAGCTTTATTCAGATTGATTGTGAGTTTCTAATTCTCGTTCCTTGTTTCCTATATTTGAATGCTTCAACTTCTTTGTGCTTGATTGTCTATTGTTTTATTCTATCTAGCCCGCGCAACTAGTTAGAATCAATTCAATTGCTAAGGTTTTGTAGATTCCTGATTGTGAACCTTAACCTAAGTGGCAAACTTGTTCCTTTATGGCTGATTGAACTAATTGAATGAGTAGGAAGTTGAATGCATGTGTTGTTAAATCCCTCTTTAGGGACTGCAAGTACCTTGGCTAATCTCTGAACTTAAAGCTATCAATTGGGTTAAATCCTTCTTTAGGGACTATTCGATTGATAAGGGTTTCTAAGACTGATTGGACTAGTAACTATATTAGGTCGGGATAAGGGTATTCATAGGAAACTTAATAGGACGAGAAGAAGTTACAAGGATCGCTTCAATCTAATAAAGTGGAAAATTGTAGGTAGAATTACTTCTTCTAATTGTGTAAAACCAAATCCATTTACTTTGCTTTCTTTATTCCGCTTTGATAAAAGGCGGAACTTTCACACACAAACCCCCCCCCCCCCCCAAACTGGTTACTTTGACTGACACTTGAATCAAACTAGAATTATGACTTTCCATGTGGATCGACCTCTTGCTTATTGCTATACTTGCTATATGTTTGAGTTTTCTTTGGCGGATCAACGATAGGTTTTACCTCCGTCATGGCTCTTTAAGTGAAAGTGTTGCAGATCTAGATCTTAACAGCCATACAGACAATGAAGAAGGTGATGATATTGCTACTAACAACACGGAGAAGAGGAACATGCATGATCAGATTCTTAACACTGAAGAATTGGCCCAAGGTGTTGAAGCTCCATTCAAATCCTTTGGTAACCAATCCAAAAGTATTGAGACTTCAGAAACTGTTGTAACTGAACCTAACAGATCCACGGAGTTGGATGTACCACAAATCAATCCTGTTAGTGTGACGAATCAAGGAGCTGATACTAGCAAGAGAAAGTTCAAATACTCCACATCACACTCATTAAAGGATATCATCTCTGACCCTACATCTAGTGTTCAAACTCGTTCTAAACTTAAAGATCTTTGTGCTTTTCACGCGTTTGTTTCTCTTATAGAACCAAAGAAGGTAGATGAGGCCCTTCAAGAGCCAGACTGGATCATTGCTATGCAAAGTGAGCTTAACGAATTTGAAAGAAACAAAGTCTGGACCTTGAAGCCTAGGACAAAGCATCAATCGGTCATTGGCACACGTTGGGTATTTCGGAACAAGCTAGATGAGAATGGTAAGATCGTGAGGAACAAAGCAAGGCTTGTTTCTCAAGGCTACAATCAAGAGGAAGGTATTGACTACGAGGAGACTTTTGCTCCCGTAGCCAGGCTTGAAGTCATTCGCATATTATTAGCATTTGCATCTTTTACGGGCTTAAAGTTATATCAAATGGATGTCAAGTGTGCTTTTCTTAATGGTTTCTTAGAGGAAGAAGTCTATGTGGCTCAACCCCCAGGTTTTGAAATTTCGGAATTTCCTAATCATGTTTACAAACTAGACAAAGCGCTATATGGTTTGAAACAAGCCCCAAGAGCTTGGTATGAGCGCTTGTCAAAATATCTTTTAGAAAATGATTTTAAAAGGGGGGTGATCGACAAGACTCTTTTTATCAAGACCAAAGTCAAGGACATTTTGGTTATTCAAATATATGTTGATGATATACTGTTTGGGGCTACTAACACATCTTTGTGCAAGGAATTTTCTGACATTATGTGTAGTGAATTTGAGATAAGCTTGATGGGTGAACTCAACTTCTTTTTGGGATTACAAGTTCATCAATCTAAGAAAGGGATCTTTGTCAATCAAAGCAAGTACACTAAGGATCTCTTGAAGAAGTTCAAGATGGATCAATCCATAGCAGCCAAGAGACCCATAAGCTCAACCTTATCTCTAGATCAAGACAAGACTGGGAAGAGTGTCAATCAAAAAGAGTATCGAGGGATGATTGGATCTTTATTATATCTTTCTATTAGTAGACCTGGCATCATGTTTACTGTTTGCATGTGTGCTAGGTTTCAAGCTGACCCTAAAGAATCTCACCTTGTGGCTGTGAAGAGGATCTTCCGATATCTCAATGGAACTAAGGAGCTTGTCTTGTGGTACCCGAAGCAAAGAGATTTTACACTAATTGGGTATTCTGATGCAGACTTTGCAGGCTATAAGGTGGATAGGAAGAGCATGTCGGGATGTTGCCAATTCTTAGGAGCATCCTTGATTAGATGGCACTCAAAGAAACAAAACACGGTTGCTCTATCCACTGCCGAAGCCGAATACATAGCAGCTGGAGCATGTTGCTCCCAAATCCTTTGGATAGCAACAAATGAGAGATCTTGGCATCGACCTCAAAGACATTCCCATTAAGTGTGACAACACAAGTGCCATCTCCATTACAAAGAATCCCGTTCAACATTCAAGGACAAAACATATTGATGTAAGGCATCATTTCATTAGAGATCATGTCGAAAAAAGGTGATTTGTCCTTATTCTTTATTTCAAATGATTATCAATGGGCTGACATTTTTACTAACCCATTGGCAGAGGACAGGTTCACCTTCATTCGACGAGAGATCGGAATGCTTAACAGGGATGCACTTTCGTAGGGGGAGCTTTCCCTTTACGAAAGAAAACTTCTACTCAATGTTAAGACCCTTAAACCTCATTTCAAAGGTTGTGAACTAAACAATAGAGCACATATAACGGATCATATATTTGGTTGGTATCTTTTTAGATATTTGATCAAATATGTTTTTTAAAGGAATTTTAAATATCTTTACTTTATTGTTACCTATTCGGGAAAATCCTTTTTATTGCATGTTATCCGATTATATTTTTATTTGTGGAAATTATTTAAATCGGATATACATCTTGCCTTAATTTTTAAGATTCGAACGGCTCTTTGTTTAAATTTTGAAATTGTTTTGGTGACTGTTTTCACACTCCTCCCTTTGTTGAAACACAAAAATTAAGGGAGAGATAGTTTAGACGTTAGACTTTAAACTGCTTTGAAATATAGGGTCTTGGAAGACCTTATTTTGCCTTATTTTGTTGGATGCTTTTATCGTTGGTTTTGAACTTATGATCCAACATTTGTCTAACCCATGCAGGTACTTAGTCTGATTTTACTTATGATATATCTGCTTGACTAAGTTACAGGGATGCACAGGTTTTGTCTTTCATCAAGGGGGAGATTGATAACTTCACTCTCTTGATGAAAATCGGAAATGGTTTCAAAGGCTTTGACACATAGCTTGTGATAGGCGATATATTCTATAGCGCATTTAGTAGTTTTTGTCATCATTTATATGTCATTGTGAGAGGTATTTGTGTGAACTTGGTGATTCGGAACCTGTTGAAGAAATCAGGCAAGTTACAGAAGAGCTGAAGTGAAGAAGTTCGGAAGCAGCTGGAAGGCTGGTGAGTCTGGCGCGCCCGCGCTGACCCCTGACGCGCCCGCGCTGCTACCCGGCGCGCCCACGCTGCTAGGAGGAAGTGGCCGCGTCGATTCACCAGACAAGAAGCAAGTCAAAGGCTGGCGCGCCCGCGCTGCTACATGGCGCGCCCGCGTTGGTCCCTGAAGACGGATTCTTATCCGATTTTCCCTATCTTATTAGTTTTAATATTATATTTTATATTTTTACGGGATGTTAAACCCGATTTTATTAGGTTATATATTATGGCCGAAAAGGCAGGAGAAGGGAGGTTATTTTCCAGAGACGTAGTTTCCTTTTCTTCATCTCACAAACCCTATGGAGAACTAACTCTCCGTTGTTGCACTTGGTTCTTTGAAGCCTTCAATTGATTTGGTTGTGAGTATTCTACTCTTGTTTGTCCTTTGTTAATTGTTTCGATCTCCTGAGCTTATTGCTTGATTGCTTATTATTGGTTAATCTGGATTGATCACCTAGGTTTATCGATACTAGTCATATTGCTAGGGTTTCCAATTCCAGGTTTGGGGTTGTAGATTCATTGTAGCAAACACAATCACCATACGCGGGTTGCTTGTGGTAGATTGTGAAGGAGATTCGATTACAGGCTATTTTAACGGGTTGTTAGAATCGCTTGTATCTCATTATAATTCATGTTTGAATGCTATCGCTTTATTATTCGGTGAAGGTTTCCCCTTGTAATTTGGTGATAAGTGCTTTTAGGACTGGTAGGACTAAAAGCTATTACACGATCTGAATTGAGAACAATTACTGGACATTAGAACTTGAGATTCATAGAATGCGATGATGAACCATCTCAATTGTTGTGCGGATAATTACCTAGTGTGATACTTTTCCATCATATATTCGCAACCTCTTATTGCAACTTGTTCTGTCACCATTTGCTTATACACAAAACTCCCCTTGAATTGGTTACTTTTGGGTAATAATACTTGCTCTTACAATTGATTCTGTTTCCCTGTGGGTTCGACCCTAACTTACCTACTATACTTGTTATAGTTTGCATCTTAGGAATTTACTTTGATTAGGCATAACGACCTTAGGCCTGTCAAATTTGGCGCCGTTGCCGGGGAAACGGATTATCTTTGTTCTTGTTTGTCTTATTACCTGTTTGGGTGCGAACCTCTTGCATGGTTCGCACTCGTGCTACTGATCCCCATCTTGTTGTTTTTGATTGGGAAATTGACAGGACATACCACCGCCGTCTTAGAGAACAACCCCAACATTCCCAACAACCCGATCCAATGGCTGATAATGTAAATCAGACGCTGCGACAGCTGACAGCATCAAACATCACACAGCAGGCACCTGCTGTGACAATCCCTGCTATAGGGGATGACAACCATTTTGAGCTAAAGTCTGGGCTGATTCATCAACTGCCCAAATTCCATGGATTGGCTGGAGAAGACCCCATCAAGCACATGGGGAAGTTTCATAATGTGTGCATGAGCATGAAACCAGCCAATATATCCGAAGCACAGATAAAGATGAGAGCTTTTGGGTTCACGTTGGTCGATGCTGCGGATGACTGGTACTACAGCCTTCCTACAGGGAGCACCGATACTTGGCCTAAGCTCCACAAGGCCTTCCTGGAGAAATTCTTCCCTGCTAAGAAGGAGAACACCTTGAAGAAGGCAATCAGCAATATAGAGCAAGAAGATGATGAAACCCTCTATGATTACAATGAAAGGTTCAAGAAGCTTTGTGCTAATTGCCCTTTCCATGGCTACAGCACGAAGGACCTAGTCTTATACATCTATGGGGGATTGCTGGAATCTGATAGAAGGATGATTGATGCCGCCTGCGGAGGAAATATTCTGAATGCCACGCCAGAGGGAGCTATGGAGAAGATTCAGGAAATGGCCGAGGGGACTAGAAATTTTGGGAAGTCCACCAGAAAGAAAGGGGTCAACTCGGTAGACTCTAACCAAGCCAAGGATATTGCTGAATTGAAGGATATGGTTAGGAGGCTCACTCTGCAAGGGACTCCTCAACAAATCAAGGCTTGTGGAATCTGCAATGATAACTTCCACCCAACTGATGCGTGTCCTACACTCCAGGAAGACACCGCTGAAGTAAGTGCTATAGGTGGAAATGGACCTCAGAGACCCAGACATGACCCCTACTCAAACTCCTACAACCCAGGTTGGCGGGATCACCCAAATTTCAGATGGAGGGACCCACCGAACCAACCACATCAGCAACAGCCACCTCCCTACAATCAGAGGCAGCAGGGTAACGCTCCCTCTACTGAGTCCATGCTCAATACGCTGACACAGCACTTTACTGCGCATGTTCAGACAACTGAATCGAGCATAAAGGATATACAGAAACAAATGGGGCAAATGGCTGAAGCAATCACGAGAATGGAGGCAAGGACGTCAGGGGGTCTACCATCTCAAACGGTGGTCAATCCAAAGGAAAACGTCAGTGCTATAACTCTTCGGAATGGAAAAGAGCTGAAAGGTCAGGAAGATGAGGAGGAAAGCACGCCAATCTCCGACGTAACCACGCCTAACACTGGCGCGCCCGCGCCATAGTATGACGCGCCCGCGCTGCCTTCTGACGCGCCCGCGCTGCCTGATGACGCGCCCGCGCTGCCTGCTGACGCGCCCACGGCGAGTCCGATCTCGCCTGAATCTGAGTCCTATGTCGATACATATGTACGACCGAATTTTCCCCCTCTCGGGTCGGAGAAACCAAAACCTCCGTTCCCTGAGGCACTCAATGAGAGGAGGATAATCGATGATTCAGAGCTTTTCGAGACATTTAGCAAGTGTCAGGTGAACATTCCTCTGCTGAAAATGTTAAAAACTGTGCCCAAGTACGCCAAGTTCTTGAAGGAGCTTTGCACAGTGAAGAGGAATCAGAAGCTGAAAGGAAAAAAGAAAGTGAAAGTAAGTGAGCAAGTATCCGCTATGTTTCAGAGGAGAATGCCGAAAAAGTGCACTGACCCAAGTATGGTTACTATCCCTTGTGTCATTGGAGATGTCAAATTTGATAGAGCTATGCTTGATTTGGGTGCTTCCATAAATGTGCTTCCCTACTCACTTTACAAATCGCTAGATTTAGGACCTTTGCATGAAACTGGAGTAATTGTGCAACTAGCTGACAGGTCTAATAAATACCCTAAAGGAGTAGTGGAAGACGTATTAGTTATGGTCGATAAACTGATTTTTCCCGCAGATTTCTTTGTCCTGGATATGGAACATGATAAGCATGATGCGCCTATTCTGTTAGGTAGACCTTTTATTAAAACAGCTAGGACAAAAATTGATTGTGTCTCTGAGACACTAACAATGGAATTTGATGGAGAAAAGATTGAATTCGATTTATACAAGGCTATGAAACATCCTGTTGATGACCATTCTCTGTGCTCTATTGATGTGATTGAACCATTAGCTCAAGATCTATTTGATATTTCTAGGGAAGATGAGTTGCAGTCAATTATTGAGAATGATATTGACGAGTCCTATACAGAGTTTTCAATTTCATCTAACATGCAGGAATTAGTAGCCCTGATGGATGTAGAAGGTAATTCCCCTACTCTTTTGGGCATTGGCCCCAATCTACTGACTCCGAGCGAAGTGCTTGTTCCATCTGTTGTGCAGGCACCTAAAATTGAACTCAAACAACTCCCTAGTCATCTCAAGTATGCTTTCCTAGGAGTTGATGACACTTTACCAGTTATTGTGTCAAGTAAGCTCTCAGCGGAGCAGGAGGAAAAGTTAGTGGAGGTTCTAAAGGAGTACAAAACTGCATTGGGATGGACTATCGCTGACATCAAGGGAATTAGTCCATCTACATGCATGCACAGGATCCTGCTGGAGGATGGAGCTAAGCCATCACGCCAACCACAGAGAAGGCTCAATCCTCCCATGATGGATGTGGTGAAGAAGGAAGTGCTGAAATTGCTATCAGCAAACATGATTTTCCCAATTTCTGACAGTCAATGGGTAAGTCCTACACAAGTTGTCCCTAAGAAAGGAGGGATTACAGTCGTGGAGAATCAACAAGGTGAGTTGGTCCCTACCCGGACACAAACAGGTTGGAGGGTATGCATAGACTATCGCAAGCTGAATACAGTAACCAGGAAGGATCACTTCCCCCTCCCCTTTATTGATCAGATGCTAGAACGCCTTGCTGGGCGCCCCTATTATTGTTTTTTGGATGGATATTCTGGATATTTTCAGGTGGCCATAGCGCCAGAGGACCAGGAAAAGACTACATTCACATGTCCTTTCGGTACTTTTGCATATCGCAGAATGCCATTTGGACTATGTAACGCACCCGGGACATTTCAACGATGTATGGTTAGTATCTTCTCTGAGTACATTGAGAATTTCATTGAAGTATTCATGGATGATTTCACAGTACATGGGGATAGCTTTGATACTTGTTTGAGCCATTTGACACTAGTGTTGAAAAGATGTGTTGAAACTAATCTGGTTTTAAACTCTGAAAAGTGTCATTTTATGGTAGAACAGGGAACTGTTTTAGGTCACATAGTCTCTGCAAAGGGTATTGAGGTCGATAAGGCGAAGATTGATGTAATTCAATCTCTGCCTTATCCTACTAATGGGCGCGAAGTTCGTTCTTTCCTAGGCCATGCAGGTTTTTATCGCAGGTTTATCAAAGACTTTTCAAAGATATCCTCACCCTTGTGCGACCTTCTGAAGAAAGATGTGACCTTTGCACTCACACAAGAGTGCAAAGAGGCGTTCGACCAGCTGAAAGGACGCCTCACTAGTGCACCAATCATTCAGGCACCAGACTGGTCTCGCCCATTTGAGATCATGTGTGATGCGAGCGACTATGCAGTGGGAGCAGTGCTAGGCCAAAAAGAGGGAAGAGCCTCTCATGTGATCCATTATGCTTCCATGACTCTGAATGGAGCGCAGCGCAACTACTCCACCACTGAGAAAGAAATGCTAGCTGTGGTGTTTGCACTAGAGAAGTTTCGACAGTATCTGCTTGGGGTCAAAGTGATTATCTACACAGATCACGCAGCTCTCCGCTACTTGATGACAAAGAAGGAGACAAAGCCAAGATTAATTCGATGGGTCTTGTTGCTCAGCGAATTTGATGTGGAGATTAAGGATAAGAAAGGAGCGGAGAATCTGGTGGCTGACCACTTAAGCAGATTGGTGAATGAGGAGGACAAGCCGGAGTCACAGAAACCCATCTTAGGCACGTTTCCGGATGACACATTATGCAGAATCGAGCACAAAGGCACGCCGGAGTTTGGCGTGCCCACGTCAACAGATGACGCACCCGCGCTGACATCTGACGCGCCCGCGCTGCTCCATGGCGCGCCCGCGCTGACCCCTGACGCGCCCACGCTGTTGCTTCTCAGCCCATCTCAGCCCGTTCTGAGACTCCACTCTGTAAGCCCTTGGTACCGGGACATTGTGAACTACTTAGTTTGTGGGGAATTTCCTCCGGATCATACCAGGACCCAGACGGAGAAGATTCGAAGAGAAGCAAACCACTATGTTTGGGATGACCCATACCTTTGGAAACATTGTGCTGATCAGGTAATTCGTCGTTGTCTTCCAGATAATGAGGTACGATCTGTTCTTGAATTTTGTCATTCTCAAGCATGTGGGGGACATTTTGGTGCCAATAAAACTGCTAGAAAGGTACTTGAAGCTGGATTTTATTGGCCACATATTTTTAAAGATGCTTACTCTTTCTGCAAGGCATGTGATAGGTGTCAAAGATTGGGGAATATCTCTCAAAGGAATGAAATGCAACAATCACCAATGATTTTCTGCGAAATCTTTGATGTTTGGGGCATTGACTTTATGGGACCTTTTCCTAGTTCTTGTGGGAACTTGTATATTTTACTTGCGGTGGACTACGTTTCCAAGTGGGTGGAAGCGAAGACCACCAGAACTGATGATTCTAAAGTTGTGGCAGGGTTCTTGAAAAGCAATATTTTTGCCAGGCATGGTATTCCTAGAGCGCTGATTAGTGACAGGGGTACCCATTTCTGCAACAAAACTGTGACTGCCGTGCTAAAAAAATATCATGTCACACATAGAGTTTCCACCGCATACCATCCACAGACGAATGGCCAAGCAGAGGTGTCCAATAAAGAAATCAAAGCCATTCTCGAGAAGACTGTGAATCCTAACAGGAAGGATTGGAGTTTGAGACTTGATGATGCGTTGTGGGCTTATCGCACTGCTTACAAAACTCCAATTGGGATGTCTCCTTTCAGACTTGTCTATGGTAAAGCATGTCATCTTCCTGTTGAGCTGGAGCACAAGGCTTGGTGGGCAGTGAAACAATGCAATATGCAGAGTGACGGGGTCGGAGAACACAGGAAGCTACAGTTAGGCGAGCTCGAGGAGTTACGGTTGGACGCCTATGATAATGCGGCAATCTACAAGGCGAAGACCAAGGCATGGCATGACAAGCACATCCATAGGAAGGACTTTAAAGCTGGTGACAAAGTCCTACTTTTTCAGTCTCGCCTGAAACTCTTCGCTGGGAAGCTCAGGTCAAAGTGGGGGGGACCATACATTGTTGCTGAAGTTTTCCCACATGGAGCTGTAGAGTTATATGACCCGAATAGCCACAAGAAGTTTAAGGTAAATGGTCAAAGGCTTAAGACATACTATGAAGGGTTCCCAAAGGAGGCTATGGATGAGTTAGCTTTGGAGGAGCCAAATGCAGAGTTAGAATAATCGAAAAGGCTTAGTCGAGCCAGCGACATGAAACAAAGGCGCTGCTTGGGAGGCAACCCAAGGTATTGCATTCTTTCCCTTAACTCGATTTTATTGTAACTTGTAGGTAATAAAGACGGAGTTTTTAGCGACGAATTGCACCCGCATTTCGGACCCACTGCTTCCACAGTGTTAATTTTCGTCAAAAAAAAAAAAAAAAAAAAAAAAAGCCCCACGGGCTGGAAAACCCGCTTCGGGCCAGCCCGCCATTTTCAAGCCCCATCATCACTACCCATCACCATCCCCTCAAATATCACCAAAACCCTACATCCCCCACACTCTCTCACCTTCCCCACACCCTCTCCTCTCACACCCAATCTCCTCCACACTCCACTCCAACACCCCCCACCAGGGTCCCCACACCCCGTCCCCCTCCCCTCCTTCAACACATCGGCGGGCTCCACATCGACAAGCTGCTTTCGACGATTTCCGGATCTGCAGAAATCGCCGACGCGGCCGCGCCACCCCTAACGCGCCCGCGCCTGTCAGAGAAAACCACCAAACAGCTGACACAACCGACGCGGCCGCGCTGCCACCCGACGCGCCCGCGCTGCTCCTTGACGCGCCCGCTCTGTGCTCCAACTTGCCCGCGTCTGCCCCCTGTGCCGAGACTCCGCTGTTCTTCGTGAGTTACTCCCGCTGTCCTTATTTCGATTCCGATTTAGTCCTATTATCTATCGAGTATGAGTTCATCGGAGGAGGAGGCGAGTCGATCTGATAATGGATTAGAAATGTCTGATGAGGAATGGGCTATTTACAATAAGGTTGGCTGTGTCAGTTCTACGAAGTATTTGCATGGAGAGACACTTCAGAGACTTCAGATGCTAGATTGTATGCAGAAGTGTCTAGCTCACGCTGGTATTAGTGACTTTTTGGAATTGAGAGCGGTAGGATACCCGGAACTGTGCAAGCAGTTCCTCGCAACATATCAGCTTTACCTTGGGGAGAACAGAATTAGAGGGGTTGCTTTCAGATACAATGGCACTACCTACAGGGCTTCTGCAGCAAGGTTGCGAAAAGCTTTGGGAGTCACTAAAGCCCCAACTGATGGATGGGTAACAGCCGCGACCGACGCAGACCTTGTTGCATTCTTTAGAGTGGTGTCTGGAGAGGAATTCTTGACCAGTAACGAGTACAACAGCAGGATTACTCATCCTGTCTTCCGTATGTTATGCAAGATCGTTTCTGGAACATATTATGGGCTGATCACAGATACAAAGCTTTCCATGACGCACCTGCGGTTTGCTTACAGCGCTGTGCCTACTGCAGATTATACGCCTGACTGGGTTAGACTCTTTTTCGATGGCCTCGACAGGATCAGAAAGGATCGCAGTGCCGCTGGACCAAAAATGGTCCAGAGCGGACTTATTACTCGGGTAGCCATTGCTGCAGGCGTTGGGCAAAATGGTTTGCAGGCACTGGAGGAGCAGGTCATAGCGAGGACCTATACAGAGGAGTATCTGCGAAGGTGTTTGATGCTTGATACTGCACCGGATGGGGGAGCCATTTGGTGTACAGGCAAGAAGAAAGAGCATCAGTTCAGGCTCCCTAAGCCCCTTCCTTGGTCTGAGACTTGGACGGATTGGTATATTGAGGCTGATTATTTTCCGACGTCAGTTCTAGGTAGACGGCGTCGCCTTGAGGTGGGTAGCAGTAGTGGCACAGCTAGAGCTGCCACGGACGAGGATGTGCCTGTGGCTCCGCAGGCGTTTGTTCATACAGATACACAGGGTTTCGCACAGAACCCACAGCAGGAGATGCCTGCTTATCAGACCCCCTCTCACGGTTGGGATTCTCAACCGACATATCAGAGCCAGC
This sequence comes from Persicaria tinctoria, assembly GCA_037127255.1. Lineage (NCBI taxonomy): Eukaryota > Viridiplantae > Streptophyta > Magnoliopsida > Caryophyllales > Polygonaceae > Persicaria > Persicaria tinctoria. The sequence goes on from JBANSL010000020.1 coordinate 41,918,519, forward strand.
AGGATTCACATCAGTGGGCCCCTTGGCCCCCACAAGCTTTTCAGGATGCCCATCAGCAGCCTCATCAGTGGGGCTACCTGGTTGATCAGATTGGCCTTCTGCGCCAAGACGTGGGGAGTTTGACGACAGTGACGAACCAGATTCTCCACCAGCAGGCCGACATCCTAGAAGGCTTTGGCGAGTTCAGAGAGATGAGGGAAGAGCTTCGCCGCATGCGAGAGGATTACTCTCGCCACTATCCACCCCCTCAGTGAGTCCTTCTGGTCCCTTTCTCTCTACTTATTTCTGTCTTCTTTCACATTGAGGACAATGCTTCATTCAAGTATGGGGGAGGGAAAGGACTTACATATCTTGTACATATTTCATTTCCGCATTATTTTTGTACAGATTCTGCACTTGTTATTCTAAAAAAAAAAAAAAAAAAAAAAAAAAAAAAAAAGCAATCAAAATCCTGGGATGAGTTGAAAACCCGAAAGGGCGACTCAGGCAAAAAGCAGGTAGTCTGGCGAGCCTTAGGCTTGGCAATATGAGACTTGAGGAAAGTGAGAATGTTTATGTGAGTACCATCTTTGGAAAAAAAAAAAATGAGTGGCTTGGTGAAAACCCGAAAGGGCGCCTTGGCAAGATGAGCGTTTACTTTGAGTGTTTAGGATTGATCTCTTGGCGAAGGCGACATAAGAAGTGGAGTGATAAGGAGGTTTTCGGGTAGGCCACTGGGAGCCATAAGGTGTAGATGGTTGAGATACAATTATAGATCTCATTTTCTATTTTGATTGTCTTTTGGGCTGATTGTTGAGATGGTGAAAACTACTAGTACTTAGTGTTCATTTTCCTTGTACTGTCTGTGAACCTTTGAGATTTATGGTGAGAGTAGGCTTAACTTCTATGCTTACTCGGGACGAGTAAACAATTCATTGCGTCCTTTTCTTATTGCTTTACCATATTTCCGCACTTGTTTCAAATTGTATAACTCTTCTGTGATTCAGGTTTTCCAGAGGAAAGAATTAAGTTCAATCTCAAAGGGTTTTGCAAGTATTTCAAAAGTCTTGAGATTATCAGTGAAAAGTTGGCATACTCTATTCAACCCCCCTTCTAGAGTATCTTTATATTACTTTGTTATACATTATTGAACATTCAAGTGTCCAAGTATCAAGAGCCTTGCAGCTGAGATGATTGTATGATGCCACTGGGTTGGGAAATGCCAGCAATGCATTGAATTGCTGCAACATGAAGGAGTGTTGAACATTCCTAGCTGGAATGTAATAGAGCCCGCAAAATCTGGGCTGGCAATATCACTTGCCAACGTAGATGTGAACTCTGCAGTAAGAGCGGGATAGTGGCGGGGGACATGATCCAGAAGACTAGTGGCACCTAAGTAAGAGAAGGCCTCCAATAAGTCATCATGTACCCCAAGACGCTCTCCATCATCGGGGTTATACCATCGGGCCTTCAGATTGCCCTTCTTGTGGAACTCCTTGTAGTCCTTCTTCAGGCGGGAGTCGGAGATGATGACATTATCTAACGGGACTGTAGTGGATGATTCCCTAGCCCTCTTGCTACGCTGACGACTAAACATATCCCTAGACAACAAGACAAACCAAGTGAAAACTAAATCTTTTCTAAAGTAGTGAAACCAAACGAAATCAGAGAAACTCAAACGAAGCTAACATCTAACCATGCAGATTAAGAATAATAATATGCACTAGAAAAACATATAAACACATAAAGACCAAGTGCATATAAATATCCAAGCGCAAGAGATACCACCTAAAGAAATAGTTGCATATAAACAAAATAAAATAAGCTCCAATACAAATAAAATCACCATGATGTAAAATAGTATGCATTACCCATATATAAAGCCATATGCTCTACATAAACTATATGAATAGGGAAAACAATATAGACAATATAATCATCATCTAAGATCACTATAATGCAACACCTAATCATAAAACCATATACTCAATAAAGGTAACATAAGTAATGCAAAACTCAATATGCACAAACCAACCGTCACAACCCCATACTTAAGTTCAAAACAAGTCAAAAAGAATATGCAATGGACATATAACTTGTTTGCAATGTCAAATCATGCAAGGGAATAGATTTCATGCTAGAATAGAAGAAGCTAATCAACCAAAAGCATAAAAATCAATTCCAAAATCAAAGCCTGAAACGGATCGCAATGAAATCCTAACATCCAATTAGCTCACAATCCATAAACAATTTGACAGTTCTATGAACATGAAAGTAGCTCTAAATCAACTCAACAAAACATTCATAACATCAATTTCGACTAATTTGGCTTTCGGCAAAAAGCCCCAAATTCCGCTTCTAAATCAAACCCTAGGTTTTCAATCTCAACCTAAATCATCTGATCAATCAAAATAATTGAAATAAACAAGTTTAGGGTAAGAAATCATACCAAAATTGAGTAGAAAGAGGAAGAAAATTCGGGATTTCGAAGGTGTAATGAACCAAACAAACCAAACAGTGACTTGGGCGAAAGTGGTTCGGTGTAGGTGCTGCAGGGCTCGAACCGGGTCAGGTCTGGGCTCGGAGGGTGCGGCTGGGGATGGTAGTCCGACTGGCGGTGGTGCGGTGGCCAGAAGTGGCTCGTGGGTGGTGTGGGAGGCCGAGAGAAATCAAATAGCTATGGGAGAGAAGGGTTCCGTGTGAGGGCTGCAGATAGGCTCGAACCAGGTGGTTGTGGGGCTCGAGGGGTGCGGCTGGTGAAGATGGTTCGACCGGCGGTGGAAGGCTGAATGGAGTTAGCTCAGTGGAGGCGTGGGCGGCTCAGAGAGAAGAAGAAGGTGGGGGCCGTGACGGTTCGGTTCTGTGGGGAAGAAAGAAAGGAGAAAGAAAAGAACAGGCGGGGAAGTTTTTTTTTTGTTTAAAAAAAAAATTTCAAAAATTCTGTAGGGGGTCGGTACCGAAGTTGTGGGGGTCGGTACGGCTTCGGTATACCTATTGGAATTTGAGTTTTTCTGAAGTCCTTACCTGTTCCGCCAGAGGGTTCGGTACCGAGCCTTTGGGGGTCGATACGGACTTGGTACAACTCCGTTTCTCGCTCCGGAATCCCTTTTTCACCGTTTCCACCGCGGTCACCTCTCAAGACATGCATTGTTAGTGCAATATGCTCTATCCCACCTATCTTACTTATCCTAAAATTCAAAAATGAAACTAAAATTTAAAAAGGAAAGGAAAATAAAGTGGGTTGCCTCCCGTAAGCGCTACCTTTAACGTCGTTAGCTTGACGTGGTTACCTCAACTTCATTCCAATGATGTAAGAGCCCAAGTGACTCTTATTTCTTCCTCCGGATCCATCCTATCATAGTATTTCTTGAATCAGTGGTCATTGACCTTCAATATGGCCCCTCCTTCATCAACTAGATCCACCGCTCCATGGGGATAGATATAATGAACTACAAATGGTCCACTCCATCGAGATCTAAGCTTACATGGGAATAAACGCAATCTAGAAATGAAAAGAAGAACCTTATCACCTACCACATATGTCTTTGGTACCAACTTCTTATCATGCCATTTCTTGGTGCGCTCCTTGTAGATTTCGGCGTTTTGATAAGCCTTAAGCCTCAACTCCTCCAACTCTTGCAAGTCCATGAATCTCTTTGCTCCGGCCGCGTCAAGGTCCATGTTGAGCTCCTTAAGAGCCCATAATCCTCTATGCTCAAGCTCAACGGGCAAATGACAAGACTTACCATAAACCAAGTTGTAGGGAGTTGTGTGCAATGGTGTCTTGTACGCCGTCCTATAAGCCCACAATGCATCATCTAGCTTTGATGACCAATCATTCCTCGAACGTGACACCGTCTTCTCTAAGATGCTCTTGATTTGTCGATTTGAAACCTCCACTTTGCCACTAGTTTAGGGGTGATAAGGTTTTGCCACCCTATGAGACACCCCATACTTAGCCAAAAGAGCTTCAAAACCCCTCTCTATGAAGTGAGATCCTCCATCGCTAATAAGAACTCGTGGGACACCAAAACGGGGAAAAATTTTAGTCTTCATAAATCTAGCTACAACTTTAGAATCATTAGTACGAGTAGCTATAGCTTCAACCCATTTAGAAATATACTCTACCGCTACCAAAATATATTTATAGGGACCAGATGAAGGGAAGAGCCCCATAAAATCAATACCACATATTGATAGATTACATAGGTCTTATATTGTATATTGGGTCTTTTGGGCTTTTGGGCTTTTGGGCTCACTATACAATATAAGACCTATGTAATCTATCACATACGTCGAAAAGCTCAACTTCTAGGATACCGGTAAGAGGGTTCTCATGCCTCCAAGTGATATTCTCCGCTCTTTGGCACTCATCGCGGCTTTCAATGTAAGCATGTACATCCTTGAACAAAGTAGGCCAATAAAAGCCACTTTGAAGAATCTTTGTCGTGGTCTTGAAACTCTTTGCGTGGCCGCCCGTTGGAAGGGTGTGACAATGCTTGATTATGCTCTCAATCTCCTCATCCGGTACACAACGTCTAAAAATGTGGTCGCTCCCCTGCTTGAATAAGTAGGGATCATCCTAATAGTATTGCTTGACGTCGTGGATGAACTTTTTCTTGGCTTGCGAAGTCAAATCCTTAGGGATTTCTCCCCCTACAATATAATTAGCAAAATCCGCAAACCAAGGGCTCCTTGACCCTCTAATAGCACAAATATGATGGGATATAGGAGAAGAAGGGGGGGTATAAAAGGAATCCTCACCAAAACTTACCGAATCGTTTCGCATGAGGCTTTTGTCCGGCCTAGAGTCATTGATTGGTACTTGATTTCCGTAATCCATGAGGCGGTCCAAGGGCAACCTAGACAGATGGTCAACCACCAAATTCTCCGCTCCCTTCTTGTCCCTAACTTCACAATCAAATTTCTGCAACAAAAGCATCCAACGTAGGAGCCTAGCTAGGCTTGGCATCCTTCTTAGTCATCAAATATCTTACCGCGGTGTGATCCATATAGACAATGACCTTAGAACCTATTAAATAAGTACGAAACTTTTCAAAGGAAAATACCACGGCGAGGAATTCCTTCTTTGTCGTGGTATACTTACTCTGCGCTTCATCAAGTGTCTTACTTGCATAGTAGATGGCATGAAGCTTCTTTTCCTTCCTTTGCCCAAGCACGGCCCCTATGGCATAGTCACTAGCATCACACATGATCTCAAAGGGTAGGTTCCAATCGGGCGATTGCATAATAGAAGCGGATACAAGGGCTTCTCTCAATTTGTTGAACGCTTCAAGACACTCTGCAGAAAACTCAAAAGCTACATCCTTTATAAGCAAGTTAGTTAAAGGTTTAGCAATTTTTTAGAAGTCTTGAACGAATCTCCTATAAAAGTCTGCATGTCCTAAAAAGCTCCTAATATCCTTAACATTAGTAGGAAGAGGTAATTTTTCAATCAATTCTATTCTAGCACGATCTACCTCAATTCCCCTTTTTGAAACCAAATGCCCAAGAACAATTCCCTCTTGAACCATGAAGTGACATTTTTCCCAATTAAGCACTAAGTTAGTTTCTTCACATCTTTCTAACACCTTACTCAAGTTGGCAAGACATGAATCAAAAGAAGAACCATAAACATAAAAATCATCCATAAACACTTCTACTATATCCTCAATCATATCAGAAAAAATAGCCATCATACACCTTTGAAAAGTTGCAGGGGCATTGCAGAGCCCAAATGGCATCCTCCTGTAAGCAAAAGTTCCATAAGGACAGGTAAAAGTGGTATTCTCCTGATCATCTGGATGAATAGGAATTTGGCAAAAACCACTATAGCCATCCAAATAACAAAAGTAATCGTGATGGGCTAGTCGTTCAAGAACTTGATCAATAAAAGGAAGAGGGAAATGATCCTTCCTAGTAGCACTAATTAACTTCCTATAATCAATGCACATGCGCCATTTAGTAGTGGTCCTAGTAGGTACCAACTCACCTTTCACATTCTCAATCACAGTCATTCCACCTTTCTTAGGGACAACATGAACAGGACTCACCCATTTACTGTCAGAAATAGCATAAATAATTCCAGCATCCAACATTTTCAAATTTTCATATTTTACTACTTCTTTCATATTTGGGTTAAGCCTACGTTGATGCTCAATGGTTGGCTTATGATCATCTTCCATATATATACAATGCATGCATAAAGAAGGTGAAATGTCAGTGATATCATCCAAAGAATAACCAATAGCTTTTTTATGGGTCCTAAGCACATCAAGTAATTTATCAACTTCTTCCTCATTCAATTTCGTGTTAATGATCACAATGAAGGTTCGATAATGTAAAACAAAGTAATATAGAAATACTCTAGAAGGGGGGTTGAATAGACTTCGTCTTTTCTCTGAAAACCTGAATCACAAAGTTAAACAATCAAGTAATTTATCAACTTCTTCCTCAAGACTTTTGAACCTCGTGCAAAACCCTTTGAGATTAGACTTAATCTTTTCTCTGAAAACCTGAATCACAAAGTTAAACAATCGAACCAAGTGCGGAAATAAGGTAAAGCAGTAAATAAAGGACTCGATGAATTGTTTACGAGGTTCGGCACAAACTTGGCATATGTCCCTGCCTAGGGTTCTTCCACAACCCTAGGATTCAACCGGCTTTTATTGATTCACAAGAGTTAGGATCCTAGTAGCTCCCCGAGAAGCCTCTCTCCTATACAATTGCAATCTAGTCAACTCACGTTCACTTGGAGTCCTAGACCAATCTTGAAAAGCCCCACCTCTCTATGCTATCTAGTACAATCCTCTTACACTTAGTGAATCAATCGCCTAGTGTTCACTTCCTGAGTTACAAACTCTCGAGTATAACACTATAACAAAATATATCCTATAAGCTTACTGTGTAACTCTCAAATGCTTTGAAATGAAATAATAGACTCTTAAAGACTAGCAGAGAGCACACGAAGAAGACAGATTTCTCTTGAGGGCTTGAGTGTATGAAAGCTTGTATTCCACGTTCGTACTTGTCTTCTTTTCTTCCTTTTCCTTTTATAGAGAACAAATCGGCACCTCCAAAGATGAATCTTTCTCTTCAACGTCTAGGCTTGATCATGGCAATCTTCGAGATCTTCTATTCTTAGAAACTTGGACGCCATGATCTTCCAATTTGAATTCTCTCAGTTTTGAACGTTTAAGGAAGGATATAAAATTCAAATAGCTTCCTGAAAGGTTAGTGAATATATAATAATATATTGGAAGCATATAGTAACATATAATAATATTCGACTAATATAATATAGAGAATAGGTTTTGTGTTTCATGAACACTGCTAAAGCTTCAAGACCTTTGACACAAACAGACTGTCAATGCCTTTGAAACTTATTCCGATTTTCATCAAGGGAGAGGAGTTATCAATCTCTCCCTTGATGAAAGACAAAACCTGTGCATCCCTGCAACTTAGTCAAACAAATATAATAAAAGCGAAATCGGACTAAGTACCTGCATGGGTTAGACAAATGTTGGATCATTAGTTAAAACATGAAAGACATCCAACTAAAAACAAAACAAGGTCTTCCAAGACCTTCACAACAGTTAAAAAAGTTTTCAAGGTCTAAACCACAACAGATCATCTCCACCTTTTTGTCTTTCAAAAAAGGGAGGAGGTAAAACAGTCACCAAAAGTTTTGAAACAGTTTCCAAAAAACCAGCAATGTTTCAGATTCAGGGATAGGGTAGGGTAGGATAGGGTTAAGCTTCATCGTCCGGAGCATCATCAGCGAGCCTCGACCACAGACCTTGCAACAGCTTGGTTATCCCGCTCATCTCCGTCATGAACTCCTTGTGCCGCTCCTTGATATCAGGGCGAACTTCCTCCAAGCCCAACTCTAGGTTGTCCATGCGTTCATCAACGGCTGAGGCAGTGGGAAGAGCTTTTGAAGGAGAGGCAAGACTCAAAGTCCCTTGGGGGGACCGAGTGATACCTATCTTTTCAAGGCTCTTGGAGTCGAACTTACCCATATGACGCTGTTGTTCTTCATTTTTGAAATCGATTCCAGAAGCTTTGAAGATTTGGGTCAAAAGGGTGGCAAAGGGGAGGGGAGTTCCTTTCCTGGCTTTTCTGGTGTGAGCCATTGGTCCTAAAATGGTATTGGCCAGATCAAGATCAAGGCCATTGAGAATTCAGTAAAGTAGGACCATGGCATTATCGGTCAGGAGAGAGCCGGAGTTTAGACGGGGTAAGAGGCAACGCACAATGATGTTAAATATGATCTTTGCCTCTAGGGTAAGGGATGAGTGGGTTAGCTGCTTTGAGGTGCTGGTAGATGCTTCGGGTAAAAGATATTTGGATCGGGCAAGGGTAATGCAGTCTTCTTTAGAGGGGTTTTCTTTAGAGGGTGGATAAGGGCTTGGTAGGCCAAGGAAATCAGCGAAGTCAAAGGAGTTGAAGGAGATTCTAACTCCCTTGACGACAGACTCCAAGAACCAACCATCGTCAATGTGTTTGGCTTTGAGGTTTATATAGAACAAGCGGGTGAGTTGGGGATAATAGATGGTTTCAAGATTGAGAAGGGTCCAGGATGGGGATTTTGTAAGAATAGCAATGCATGGTAAGTTCAAAGCTTCAAAGAACGCAATATCCAAAAAATCAGAACAGTAAATCCTATGAGTTCGAAACTCATCTACCCACTTTCCAGCCGTTTCAGCATTTTCAAACCATGAAGAGGGTAGGGATTGGTTTACTTGGATGTAGGCAGGTGGATCAGCATTCTTCCTTCGAGCCTGTGTTGGAGCAGTCCTCTTAGCAGGCGCCTCAAGGCCTCTGAGGGTACCCTTCCTGGTACGCTTTAGAGAATGAGGCTTGACAGCTGCTGGGGCTTTCCGCTTCTTTGGAGACGGGAGAGGAGGAGAAGGAGAAGGAGAGGCAACAGGTTCTGGCTCCTATTCCTCCTCATCCTCAGACCCCGAGTCCTCAGCGGACCCCTGATGTCACTAAAGTAGCCATTTTGAAATGCACAGTTTAGTTCCATATTCTATACACTTTGCATATTTCGGGTTGAGAATATGTCAAATTTATGTAATATATGCTTATTTGCCAGAAATAGAGATCTACATAAGTTTCTGTTTAATATTGCAGAATATGGAGCCATTTCAGAAGAAAACCAAGAAGCAAAGATGGGAGCTCAAATCTACTCAATATCGACAAGTTTAGTCGATATCGACAAACCATGTCTAGGCACATCACTGATCGACGAGCATATGTCGATGAGCTGAGAAACAGATCAACCCGACTCTAGCACTTTCCTCGATATCGAGTTACTTACTCGATATCGACAAAGCCCTGAAGGCCAAACCCGGAGTCGAGGAGAGCCTGATCGAGGATGCTGATGTCTCTGTTGTGAGCCTAATTTGCCATGTTTTACACTTAATTTTATGTCGATTTCTGCATACATTTCATGCATTTTGGTTAGAATAATACATAAATTGTGTAGTTTATGTTTATTTGCAATATATGGAGGTCTACACAAGTTTTTGTTATATTTTGCAGAAATCGGACACACTTTGGAGCTTAAAGGAAACTCATGGAGAGGCTAAGAATGGTGCAGTTGGAGAAAAGGCCATTTTTCACCGTTCTTCGTTCTGAATGAAGCTTTGATGTCTTCATGAGAGTTGTAGCCCTCGGAAAGAGATTCCCAACGCTTGGTCATATGCGTCAATCCGACAAACGAGGACTCGGGAAAGTGCGTTTCAAGAACAGAGCAGAAAGCTGAGAGAACTTTACTCGATCTCGAGTACACTTACTCGATCTCGACAAAGGTTGTCCGAGCACACCTGGTCGAGCAGAGCTGATCGAGGACAATGAGTCAGAGACAACCCGATCCCGGAACCCTACTCGATCTCGAGGAGGCCTTGTCGAGATCAACTACACCTCAGTGCCATGTCCGGAGTCGACGAGCTGTGCCAAGTTGAGAAGCCGAGGACGGAGAAGCCGAGCCAACTCTACTCGATCTCGAGTACATCTAGTCGAGATCGAGGAGCCAAGGAGCACCAGTCTGAGCCTTGTCGAGCAGAGCTATCCGAGCCAACCAGCCCAAGTCGACGCCAGTCCTACTCGAGATCGACTAGCCCTGGTCGAGATCGACGAGCGCCGTGTCCGAAGCCGCGTTACCCGGTTTGCTGTCTGACGCGGTTTGGCTTTCCTTGGGGCCGAAGGAGTCCGAGATATCCGAGACCTATCAACATCTATCTACACCTATCAACACATGGAAGATTTTGCTCTTTAGATATAATTTCCCTTTTTTGATTTAATTTCTAAATTACTTTTATTTATCATTAAGCCTTTTAGATATAATTTTAGATATAGATAGATATTTCTATACTTGAGTAGCAAGGTTTAGAAGTCTATAAATAAAGCCCATGGGGCTGATTTCTATTCATTCAATTCAAGTCAGAGAGATAAGTAGTTCCAAAGAGAAGTTTTAGGAGTTCGAAGGTTTTAGGGTTTTGGCATTCAACGAGAGTTGGATCGCCGGGATTGTAAAGTCTTTTGAATTTAGTTTAATGCAAGTTGTTATTTCCTTTCAATCAATGTCTGAGGTTGCGATGAAGCGCGAGTAGTCCACCCACTTCTAGGGTTGTGGCGAGCCCGACGATAGCCCTGCGTGCCTGAGGTAAAAATCCGACCTTTATCATGTTTTGAGCATCTACTACTTGTTTATGTGTTTATTACCCATCTAATGGAGGTCCATGCTAACAACTTGGATTGTAAACATAAAATCAGTAGAGACAATTAGGGTTTCTTGAAAGAGTTGTCTAATTGTTGGAAAAGGCGAAAGCTTGTCCTTTGATGCAATTTACATGATTATCTATTTTATTCTTGCCTTATGCATGTTTGGTTATCGTTGTTGCAAACCCCAATCTTGGAAGCCTTTTACATTAAGTTTAGTTCGAAATCCCCAAAGCCTTTGCATTTACTTTATTTCATTTTTATTCTCTGTCTTTCTCGAGATCGAATAGCACTCCTCGATCTCGACTACTGATCTTCGACCCAAAGTCGATGTAGCTTCTGTGTGCAGGTACTCAACCAAGACAAGCCGACGTCGACCAGGACCCTACTCGATCTCGAGTAAGGGCTTGTCGAGATCGACCACCAGTGCCTATGCTTGTTGCTGCGTTGTCCGACTGTCCGATCTTCTGTCGAGATGCTGTACTCGAGATCTAGGACCACTGTTGTCGACTTCTGACCTTGAGACTCCACCGCTGCCTAGGATCCGCTGACACGCTTCCTCGTGGATCGATCCTGACTTTCCACTGCTGCATCAGGAGGAAGTCTTGCAATCTTTTTCAAGGGACGGAATCTGGTTTGCTGTGATTTATTTACATTTTAATTTTCATTCTCGATTTCCTCCTACAACAGTCTCTAAAGTAGCCATGTCTGTATGCATATTTTAGTTCCATATTCTTTTCATTTTGCATATTTCGGGTTGAGAATATGTCGAATTTATGTAGTATATGCTTATTTGTCAGAAATGGAGATCTACATAAGTTTCTGTTTAATATTGCAGAATATGGAGTCATTTCGGGAGAAAACCAAGAAGCAAGGACGGAGGCCCAAGTCTACTCGATGTCGACTAACCATAGTCGATATCGACAACCCATGTCTAGACACCTGCCAGGATCGAGGAGGACGATGTCGAGAAGCTGAAGACGAAGAACCAGACTCCACACTTTCCTCGAGATCGAGTAGTTACCTCGAGATCAACAAAACCTCGGAGACAACCCAGAGTCGAGGAGAGATTACCAGGAGTCGAGGAGAGATTACCCGGAGTCGAGGAGAGATTACCCGAGGAGACCGAGGAGCATTACCCGACCTGATGCCCGGACACCACAACTCGATGTCGAGGACCTTCCTCGATGTCGACAAAGCTGATAGCCATGTCCGAGCATGTCGAGAAGAGCTACCCGACGCTGCCGAGCACACTAGTCAACGAGCCACCTTTACTCGAGATCGAGTAAAGGTCCTCGAGATCGACCACGCCTAGAAGCCATATCCGAGCCATGACGAGCACCAGCTGCTCGACCAAGCCAGCCAGCCATACTCGACGACCATGTTACTCGATCTCGAGGAGGCTTGGTCGAGATCGAGGAGCGCAGTGTCCGAAGCCGCGTTACGCGGTTTGGTTGTCCTACACGGTTTGGGAATCCTTGGAGCCGAAGGAATCCGAGATGGCCGAGATCTATCCTACATCTATCAACAACTATCCATGGAAGAGAAGATCTATCAACATAAAGAGACTTACCTATTTTAGATATAATTCCCTTTATAGACTTACCTATCAACATAAAGAGACTTACCTATTTTAGATCTATCCTGCACAGAGAAGCTACTTCGACCCAGGTCGCTGTAGCTTCTGTTTGCAGGAAATCGACCAAACCAAGCCGACGTCGACGAAGACTCTACTCGATCTCGAGTAAGGCCTTGTCGAGATCGACCAAAAAGAGCCTGTGCTTGCTGCTGTGTTCGACTGTCCGATCTTATGTCGAGTTGCTGTACTCAAGATCTAGGACTACTGTTGTTGACTTCTGTCCGTGAGATTCCATCGCTGCCTAGGATCCGCTGACACGCTTCCTCGTGGATCGATCCTGACTTCCCACTGCTGCATTAGGAGGAAGTCGTGTAATTATTTGCAAGGGACGGAATCTGGTTTGCTGTACTTTATTTATATTTTATTTGCATAATCGATTTCCTCCTACAACAAATTGGCGCCGTTGCCGGGGAAGCTATCATTCGCGCCTTAGGTAGTTAGTTCTCACGTCTGCTTTGAGTTACTTTACAGGCGTATGCGCCGTTCTGGTCAACCACCTGAGTTTGACGGCTTAGACAACCTAGAACGTCTTATACAAGCCCACGCTAGACTAAAAAGAGCCATGGATGCCGCAGAAACCCAGGAACAGCTGATACAGAGGCTTACAAGGGAATTGGCCACTAAAGATGCTGCTATCGCCGCTGAGAAAGCAGCAAGGGAACAAGCAGAAGCTGAACTTGCCCAATTCCCAACCACTACAGAGGATTATATGCATCCAACTCTCGTCGTGCCTGAATCGGCGATTCTAATCCCTAATAACTATTTTGAAATTCGCACTCAGTTTCTTATTGAGCTTAAAAATAATGATTTTTATTGCAAATTTAATGAGTGTCCTCTTGAACATATTACCAATTTTTCTGACATGTGTCGTACTCTTGCTGAAGGTACAATGCTAGAATATGTCAAAATGAAAGCTTTTCGCTGGTCTCTCGCTGGGCCTGCACTGAAGTGGCTTGAAGGGCTGAAACCAAGATCACTCACAACATGGGCCTAAGTAGAGCAAGAATTTCTGAATAAATTCTTCCCACCTGCCAAGACAGCACTCCTCCTCCAGAAAATCACCGCCTTCAAACAGAAGCCTGGGGAACCGATGGCAAAGACATAGGAACGCTACAAAGAACTGCTGCGATCTTTCCCTACTCTTGGACAGCCACCCTACGTCATTCAGGAGATCTTCTTCAACTCTCTTGATCAAGTCACTAACGACAGGATCAATCAATACACTCGTTATGAGTATCTGACGATGCCACCAATTGACGCATGGGGTGTGCTAGACAAGCTCACCAATTATGACAACAAATATGGGTCTACTGCAAACTATGAGGAGAACTCCTATGCCAGGCCAGCACCATCTATGCCACTCTATGAGCCAGCAAAGGAGATTGACCCAGATGTCAGGGAGCAGTTCTACAGAGACCAGAATCGCAAGCTCATCAAGCAAGTTAAATATATGTCTGTCAACCAGCCTTGCATAGAATGCGGATCAGAGCGGCACACCACTACTGAGTGCCCACACACTGAGCAAGTCAGGATGGCAGAAACACATGAGGAGGCAGCCTACGCTGGGGGTCCAAATCGCTACACGGGAGATCAAAGGTTCTATAAACCACAGTGGAACCAAGGTCCCCCTAGGAACCCCCCACCCTACAGAGCTCCAGGGCATCCAGAAAGGGATCAAAAGAAGGATGATCTGCAGCTGATCCTTGAGGAGATGCGTCGGAATCAGGGCACCATCAACAACCAGTTCCAGAATATCACTACAAAATTTGGAGAACTGGACATCTGGAAAAGGGGAATAGAGACCCAAATGGGTCAAATCGCTGCACAGATCCCACGACCATCCGGACAGCTCCCTGGGCAAACAGAACCAAATCCTAAGGGGAAGACCAGACACGTCGCAGCTATTAAACTCAAAAGTGGGCATCAAGTACACGAGCCAGAGGTCGGGAAACATCAAGACAAGGCTGAGCAGCAACTCGACATAGAGCAGACTCAACTCGATCTCGAGGAGACTGTACTCGATCTCGACAAGCACTTACTCGACACGAACCAGAAGCTGAGCTCGGACTCCACTGCGCAGCCCAGCAATTCGAAGTCGACAACCCAAGTCGATCTCGAGGAGCCACTGGTCGAGATCGAGGAGAAAAATCTGGCCGAGGTCGACGACTCTGCAACACCTCCGACGTCTGATCTAGCTCTGAAGCAGAAAAAGCCACTGCCTTTCCCTTCCAAAGCACAGAAAGATCCCACTGCAGGTAGGTTTAACTGTTTTGTTAATATGTTGCAAGAATTGAATGTCTCTATTCCTTTTACAGAAGCCCTGCAAGAGATGCCTGGATATGTCAAATTTTTGAAGAAAATCCTGAGCAAAAAGTGATCCATCTCAGAGATCGCAGGCGAATGCAAAGTACTCCACTTCCTTGAAAAGAGACCTGACCCTGGTAAGTTTTCTATTACTGTGGGTTTTGGACAATATAAATATGAGTCTCTGTGTGATTTAGGAGCAAGTGTGAGCATCATGCCCTTATCAATCTGGCGGAAGGTAAAGATAGGATGCATAGAACCTGTGGATGCCAAGCTATACATGGAAAACAATACAGTGGTCATCCCTACAGGTATAGTTGAGAATGTCCCCGTCTAGGTTGGTAAATTCTTTGTTCCAGTAGATTTCCTTATTATAGATTGTGCTGAAGATCCTACTAGCCCTATTATTCTTGGTAGACCATTCTTAGCCACTGCAGATGCCAGAATTAGTGTTAAGAATCAATCGCTCACCTTCACCATAGGCAATGAGGTTTTAGATTTCTCTTTTGGCCCTGCAAAAGAGGAAATATCATGGCTGGAGGTGAAAAGCATCAGCAACCACGGGACCAAGAAATCAACGGAGGAAACCACCCTAAGCCAACTCGAGATCGACCACCACTACTGGATCTCGACAAAGGTGCTATTCGATCTCGACAAGCCTTTATCGACATCGACTTCCTTTATTGAACGACTTACTTGCCCAGAGCCTAAGTATGGGGTCCCTGTACTCGAGGTCGACCAGCCGTACTCGACATCGACTAGCTCCAAGCCCAAAGATTTCTATTTTGGGTCCGAAAAGGTAAGTTCAGGTATGAATTCTACTCCCCCTCAATCCTTAAAGAAAATTTTCAATAATTTAAAGGGAGGTAAGGCCCCGTGGCAAGAAAATCTGCGGAAACTAAGAGCTGAAAGGAAGAAGAAGAAAGAGAATGGAGATGATGCAAGCAACCACCTGTCAGCTGAGCTTGCATACAACCATCAGAACCTAGATGATCCAGGAGAAGGGCCAAGCATGAGCGGGCCCCACACTAATGGTCCTTGAGCGCAAACGGAGAAGTCGGCCTAGCGACTCTAAAATCTAGAGCATGTATATAAGACTTTATGAATTTTGGGACCTTTTGAACTTTTTGGTTTTTGTTTTTGGTTTTGGTTTTTTTTGTCTTTTAGAATACTTCATGTGGATAGTCTTGTTTTTATGTGCAATCTAACACTTTTAGGTCGGCAAGCATATAAGGATCGCAAAAAGTGGAATAAGAAGTCCCTGAAAATCAGTCAGAATCGATAAAGGCCAAGTCGACGACGACAAGGAAGAGCAGCCCAGACACTCCTCGATATCGAGTAGGCCAACTCGATATCGACAAAGCCCAGAAGCTCCTCGACTTCAGAAATCTACTGGACGCAGAAAAGCTACTCGATATCAAGTAGGGTACTCGATATCGACAAGC
The DNA here is from genome assembly GCA_037127255.1 of Persicaria tinctoria. Classification (NCBI taxonomy): domain Eukaryota; kingdom Viridiplantae; phylum Streptophyta; class Magnoliopsida; order Caryophyllales; family Polygonaceae; genus Persicaria; species Persicaria tinctoria. The sequence continues at coordinate 41,934,614 of JBANSL010000020.1, forward strand.
CCTTTACTCGACATGTCTGTTCTGCCCTCCTCGATGTGTTATCCTGTGAGTTCCTTCCTTTACTCTTGTTTTTATTTGATTTTATACAGTGAGGACACTGTATATTTTAAGTATGGGGTGGGGAAATGGCTCATCATTATTATTACTATATGTTTTAGTCTTGCTTTTGGTTTTACATGGTGAAATTTTAAATTTAAAATTTTTATGTTATGCATTCATGTTTAAATTTTATGCATTTTAATCTTTTGTTATACTTTAGTCTTGTTTTTAGTTTCATAAAAAAAGAAAAAAAATAGAAAATGTCGAAAAAAGAAAAAAATATGCATGTTTAAAATTTCTGCATTGTTTTTAGTTTTTATACCCTAACTTAGATGTCCTATGATGATGAATAATGATTGACTTGATCATGTAAATCCTATGGCATGTTTGGAAGGTTTAGCCTAAGTCCTCGAAATTGTTTTTATGTGGATTGTGAACTTGCGATGAAATTGAGCACATATGATCCTAAGCTAAAGGTTAAAATCCAACAAAAATTGTCCCAGTGAGAATTTTGGCCTTATAGGGAGAAAATTAAAAATCCCTCTGCTTTCTTGAGTGTATTTACTCTTCCTATGCATCTCTAAATATTGCAATAGTGATTCAAAGCCAATGCATTTATATGTTGATGTGAATGAGAATTAAATGATGGAGGCACCTTTTAAGCCAATTTTATCCTCTCTTTACCTACCCTGCATTATCCTTGCTTAAAGCCAGAACATTAGCCTGAGACTTTTATTGTGTGAACTCCACAAAATTATCCTTATTCAAATTGAGCCTGGCCCCCATTTGGGAATTAAGACTTAGAGTTGGTTGAAATATTGATTTGTGGAAAGAATGAGCTTATGTTGCATTTCAAGTAAGAAGGATTTTGGGAATTTATTGAGATATGGGTTGGTTTTATATTTTTATCTTGCTATACATATTATGTAAAAAGATTTTTGGCTCACCTTATAAATGCACCATTAGTTTTATTTTATTTTCGTTAAAAAAAATCGAAAAAAGCAAAAGAAAAAAAATATATATGTTTGTGAATAAAGTGCATGAGCCAAATTTACCTTATTTCTTTCATTTTTCACAAGATGCATACTTTGGAGAGGTTATTTGAGTTTGAAAGGGTACATACTTCATTGAGATAAATTGGAGAGTTTGGTTGATACATATGATTGAGAGTTATGGTTTGGTTATGTTGGAGATTTTAGGAGTCTTGATTCCCGAATTTTATTAAGCACCACATGGCCAAATAGTTCCATACCCTTATATTTCTTACCAAGCCCCATTACAACCCCGCCGAATGGAATCTTCTTTGAAGACTTCTATTAAGCGAAGTCTTCCTGATAATTCTTGTTGCATTTTGCATAATTGGTTGAGAAGTGGATTCATATTTAAATTACAATGTTTATGAGATTGTATATGGAATTCAGTTGAGAGTTGATCGACATAGCCTAAACACATTGAGAGCTGAGTGTAAACACATTATTCTTGTGAGGTTGGATTTATATTGCCTATGCCCATGGATCGCTCATATATGTATGATGACGTTAAATTCACTTGTCTTACATTGCTACTACTTGAGATGTTGCTTTTGACAAGGGCGAAGACTTGAAGGATGTGTTGTAGGTCTTGGTTATTGTTTGGTTATTGCTTGAGGACAAGCAAGTCTAAGTATTGGGTGATTTGATGTCTCTAAAGTAGTCATGCCTTTATGCATATTTTAGTTCCATATTCTTTTCATTTTGCATATTTCGGGTTGAGAATATGTTGAATTTATGTAGTATACGCTTATTTGTCAGAAATGGAGATCTACATAAGTTTCTGTTTAATATTGCAGAATATGGAGTCATTTCGGGAGGAAACCAAGAAGCAAGGACGGAGGCCCAAGTCTACTCGATGTCGACTAACCATAGTCGATCTCGACAACACATGTCTAGACACCTGCCAGGATCGAGGAGGACCATGTCGAGAAGCTGAAGACAAAGAACCAGTAGTTACCTCGAGATCGACAAAACCTCGGAGACAACCCGGAGTCGAGGAGAGATTACCCGGAGTCGAGGAGAGATTACCCGGAGTCAAGGAGAGATTACCCGAGGAGACCGAGGAGCATTACCCGACCTGATGCCCGGACACCACAACTCAATGTCGAGGACCTTCCTCGATGTCGACAAAGCTGAGAGCCATGTCCGAGCATGTCGAGAAGAGCTACCCGACGCTGCCGAGCACACTAGTCGACGAGCCACCTTTACTCGAGATCGAGTAAAGGTCCTCGAGATCGACCACGCCTAGAAGCCATATCCGAGCCATGACGAGCACCAGCTGCTCGACCAAGCCAGCCATCCATACTCGACGACCATGTTACTCGATCTCGAGGAGGCTTGGTCGAGATCGAGGAGCGCCGTGTCCGAAGCCGCGTTACGCGGTTTGGCTGTCCTACACGGTTTGGGAATCCTTGGAGCCGAAGGAATCCGAGATGGACGAGATCTATCCTACATCTATCAACAACTATCCATGGAAGAGAAGATCTATCAACATAAAGAGACTTACCTATTTTAGATATAATTCCCTTTATAGATTTAATTATGTTGTTGCTTTTATTTATCATTACAGCTTTTAGATATAGTTTTAGATATAGATAGAGATTTCTATCCTTGAGTAGCAAGGTTATGAAGCCTATAAATAAATCCCATGGGGCTGAGTTTTAATCATTCAATTTCAGTAGGAGAAGTAGTAGTAGAGAGAGAAAGGGAGGCCGAGTGGAGCAAAGGAGCGAGAGCAAGTTGGCTTTGTTCGGTTGTACTTTCTTCAGTTTGGTTTAATACAATTAGTTTCTTTTCATCAATCAATGTCTGAGTTTGCGATGGAGCGCGAGTAGTCCACCCACTTCTAGGGTTGGGGCGAGCCCGACGATAGTCATGTGTGTTTGAGGTAAAGATCCGACTTTTATCATGTTTTGAGCATCTACTACTTGTTATGTGTTTATTACCCATCTAATGGAGGTCCATGCTAACAACTTGGATTGTAAACATTAAATCAGTAGAGACGATTAGGATTTCTTGAAAGAGTTGTCTAATTGTTGGAAAAGGCGAAAGCTTAGTCCTTTGATGCGATTCACATGATTATCTGTTTTATTCTTGCCTTATGCATGCTTGGTTATCGTTGTTGCAAACCCCAATCTTGGAAGTCCTTTTCATACAGTTTAGTTCGAATCCCAAAGCATTTGTCTTTATTTTCTTTCGTTTCGTTTTAGTTTTTTGTCCTACTCGAGATCGACTAGCACTCCTCGATCTCGAGTTACTGATCTTCGACCCAGGTCGCTGTAGCTTCTGTGTGCAGGCAATCGACCAAACCAAGCCGACGTCAATGAAGACTCTACTCGATCTCGAGTAAGTCCTTGTCGAGATCGACCAAAAAGAGCATGTGCTTGCTGCTGTGTTCGACTGTCCGATCTTCTGTCGAGTTGCTGTACTCGAGATCTAGGACTACTATTGTCGACTTCTGTCCGTGAGATTCCATCGCTGCCTAGGATCCGCTGACACGCTTCCTCGTGGATCGATCCTGACTTCCCACTGCTGCATCAGGAGGAAGTCTTGTAATTATTTACAAGGGACGGAATTTGGTTTGTTGTACTTTATTTATATTTTATTTGCATACTCGATTTCCTCCTACAACAGATGCCGCGGAGAAGCTACTCGACTTGTCCAGACACCCGGACGCTGAGCAACACCTTCCTCGATATCGAGGAGTTTCATCGATATCGACAAAGCCTAGAGCACATGTCCGATCAGTGTTGAGAATAAGCTACCCGATACACCAAGCCAACCTAGTCGACGAACCCAGTCTACTCGATATCGAGTTATTTACTCGATATCGAGGACCCATCACCACACTTCCGAGCCATGTCGAGGACCTGCTACCCGACATGTCGAGCCAAGTTAAAGTCGACATCCATGTTACTCGATATCGACAAGAATTGGTCGATATCGAGGAGATCTTTCCGAGAGCCGCGTACGCGGTTTGAGCTGTCCTACTCGGATTGGAAGTCCTTGGGGCCGAAGATTGCTGAGTTCTATCCGATTCTATCAAGATCCATCATGGAGAAGAAGATTTATCCACTTGAAGATACTTTAGGATTTTAGATATAATTTCCCTTTTTAGATTTAATTATGTTATTCCATTTATTCATCTTTAAAGCTTTTAGATATAAATTTAGATATAGATAGAGATATTCTATCCTTGAATAGCAATAGGTAGAAGGATATAAATAAAGCCCATGGGGCTGATTTTAGGAATCATCGAATTCAGAAGCTAGAGAAGTAGTTCATAGAGAAGTTTTAGGAGTTCGAAGGTTTTAGGGTTTTGGCATTCAACGAAAGTTGGATTGCCGGGATTGTAAAGGCTTTGAATTTAGTTTAATGCAAGTTGTTATTTCCTTTCAATCAATGTATGAGGTTGCAATGAAGCGCGAGTAGTCCACCCACTTCCAGGGTTGGGGCGAGCCCGACGATAGCCATGCATATTTGAGGTAAAGATCCGACTTTTATCATGTTTTGAGCATCTGCTACTTGTTATGTGTTTATTACCCATCTAATAGAGGTCCATGCTAACAACTTGGATTGTAAACATAAAATCGGTAGAGACAATTAGGGTTTCTTGAAAGAGTTGTCTAATTGTTGGAAAAGGCGAAAGCTTAGTCCTTTGATGCGAATTATATGATTATCTGTTTATTTCTTGCCTTATGCATGCTTGGTTATCGTTGTTGCAAACCCCAATCTTGGAAGTCTTTTACATACAGTTTATTTTCGAATCCAAAAGCATTTGTCTTTACTTTATTTTACTTTCTGTCTTACTCGATATCGACTAGCACTCCTCGATATCGAGTTACTGATTCTTGATCCAGATCGATGTAGATTCTGTGTGCAGGTGATCGACAAAGGATTCATCGACGTTGACAAGGTTTACTCGATATCGAGTAACCTTGCTCGATATCGACCAAAACCGCCGAGCGCTACTGCTGCTGTGTTCGACTTGTCCGATCTTCTGTCGACTAACCCTAGTCGAGATCGACAACCTGTGGTCGACTTCTGTCTGTGAGATTTCTCCGCTGCCTAGGATTCGCTGACACGCTTCCTCATGGATCGATCTTGACTTCCCGCTGCTGCATCAGGATGAGGTCTTGTAATTATTTGCAAGGGACAGAATCTGGTTTGCTTTACTTTAGTTATATTTTATATTTGCATTCTCGATTTCCTCCTTACAACAACCCCTCATTGTTGTCTCCTTCAGCATTCTCGTCATCACCGGTCTCATCATCCTCCTCTTCTTCTTCCTCTGGTTCCTCCTCAGTGGGAACCTCTGCCTCGACCTCTTTCCTGATTCTCTCAGCCTCCTCCTCGACTAGCTTTCTTGCCTGCTCAGCCTCTTCCTCGGCCTTGTTCTTCCTTAACGCTTCTTCTTCAGCTTCCTTGGTGGCATCCCGTTCCAGAATAGCGTCGAGATCCTCCTCTTCCTCCTCATCATCCACCTCCTCAGCGATGATTTTCTTTTTCCCTTTCTGCTTTGCACTGAGAGGCTTCTTTGTAGAGCGTTTTTTAGAGCCCTTGGTTACTGTAGTCGTGCTCTCAGCGATGGTGCTCTGGACAACAGCAAGGACGATAGCTTGAGGAGTGGGTTCAGGTGTAGGGGAAGTAGCAGTGACCTCACGTCCCTTGGGGGTGGCGCCAAGTCTTTTGGGTGTGGAAGCTTTCTTTGATTTGGGAGCCATGGAGGTAATCGGCTAGGGTTTTTTAGAAAGTTTGAGAGGTTGAAGAAAGAGAATTGGAAAGGTTTAGATAAGTTTGAAGTGGTGAGGGAGTTGGGTACAGATTTGGGTTTAAGTAGAGTGAGGTGATGGAGTTGATTTGACGGGTTTAGAGTTCCAAGGATAGTAATCATAACATTGCCAATTTGAAAAGATTTCAATTCAAAATTCAAATCTTTTTCTTAACCATTTTAAAATAGGAGGGAAATATCCGAAATTATTTTGTTCCAAAAATATCTCAACGGGTAAAAATATGTGACATGTAGAATTTTAAAATCCGTTAAAAATATACTTGATCAAATATCTAAAAAGATATTAACCAAATATATGTGATCCGATATCTGTAATCTAACATTCAGTTCACAAACCTTGACATAATTCTCAAAGGTCTTGACACTGAGTAGAATTTATTTTTCGTAAAGGGAAAACTCCCCCTACGAAAGTGCATCCTTGTTAAGAATCCCAATCTCATGTCTAATGAAGGTGAACCTGTCCTCTGCCAATGGCTTAGTAAAAATGCCAGCCCATTGATAATCAGTTGAAATAAAAGAAATGGACACATCACCTTTTTCAACATGGTCTCTAATGAAATGATGCCTTACATCAATATGTTAGGTCCTTGAATGTTGAACAGGATTATTTGTAATGGAGATGGCACTTGTATTGTCACACTTAATGGGAATGTCTTTGAGGTTGATGCCAAGATCTCGCATTTGTTGAGCTATCCAAAGGATTTGGGAGCAGCATGCTCCAGCTGCTATGTATTCGGCTTCTGCAGTGGATAGGGCAACTGAGTTTTGTTTCTTAGAATGCCAACTGATCAAAAATGCTCCTAAGAATTGGCAACATCCTGATGTGCTCTTCCTATCCACCTTATAACCTGCAAAATCTGCATCAGAATACCCAATTAATGTGAAATCTTTTTGCTTTGGGTACCATAGTCCAAGCTCCTTAGTGCCATTGAGATATCTAAAGATCCTCTTCACAGCCACGAGGTGAGATTCTTTATGATCAGCTTGAAACCTAACACACATGCAAACACTAAACATGATGTCAGGTCTACTAGTTGTAAGATATAGTAAAGATCCAATCATTCCCCGATACTCCTTTTGATTGACACTTTTCCCAGTCTTGTCTTGATCTAAGGATAATGTTGAGCTCATGGGTGTCTTGGCTGCTTTGGATTGATCCATCTTGAATTTCTTCAAGAGATCCTTAGTGTACTTGCTTTGGTTGACAAAGATCCCTTTCTTGGATTGATGAACTTGTAATCCCAAAAAGAAGTTGAGTTCACCCGTCAAGCTCATCTCAAATTCGCTGCACATGATGTCAGAAAATTCCTTCCACAAAGATGTGTTAGTAGCACCAAATAATATATCATCAACATAAATTTGAATAACCAAAATGTCCTTTCCTTTGGTCTTGATAAAAAAGAGTCGTGTCGATCAACCCCCTTTTAAAATCATTTTCTAAAAGATATTTTGACAAGCGCTCATACCAAGCTCTTGGGGCTTGTTTCAAACCATAAAACGCTTTGTCAAGTTTATAAACATGATTAGGAAATTCCGAACTTTCAAAACCTGGGGGTTGAGCCACATAGACTTCTTCCTCTAAGAAACCATTAAGAAAAGCACACTTGACATCCATTTGATATAACTTTATGCTCATGAAAGATGCAAATGCTAATAATATGCGAATAGCTTCAAGCCTGGCTACGGGAGCAAAGGTCTCCTCGTAGTCAATACCTTCCTCTTGATTTTAGCATTGAGCAACAAGCCTTGGTTTTTTCCTCACGATCTTACCATTCTCATCTAGCTTGTTTCAAAATACCCATCGTGTTCCAATGACTGATTGATGCTTTGGCCTAGGCTTCAAAGTCCAGACTTTGTTCCTTTCAAATTCGTTAAGCTCACTTTGCATAGCAATGATCCAATCTGGCTCTTGAAGGGCCTCATCTACCTTCTTTGGTTCAATAAGAGAAACAAACGGGTGAAAAGTACAAAGATCTTTAAGTTTAGAACGAGTTTGAACACTAGATGTAGGGTCAGAAATGATATCCTTTAATGAGTGTGATGAAGAGTATTTGAATTTTCTTTTGCTCGTCTCAGCTCCTTGATTCGTCACACCAGCAGGATTGATTTGAGGTACATCTGACTCCATAGTCCTGTTAGGTTCAGTTTCAGCAGTTTTTGACGTTTCAACACTGTTGGGTTGGTCACCAAGGGCTTTGGACAAATCTTCAACACCTTGGGCCAATTCTTCAGTGTTGAGAATCTGTTCCTGCATGTTCCTCTTCTCTGTGTTCTTGGTAGCAGTATCATCACCTTTCTCGTTCTCTGCATGGATGTTAAGATCTATATCAGTAACACTTTCACTCAAAGAACCGTCATTGCATTCATCAAATATAACATGTATACTTTCTTCAACTAACTGGGTCCTTTTAGTGAAGATTCTATAAGCTTTGCTACTTGTGGAGTAGCCAAGAAATATACCTTCATCACTACGCGCATCAAATTTCCCAAGGTTATCTTTTCCATTGTTATGAACCAAACAAGTACAGCCAAAGGGTTTAAAATAAGATATAAGTGGTTTGCGGCCTTTGAAAAGTTCATAAGGAGTTTGCTTTAAGATGGAACGAATAAGACAACGATTCAAAATATAGTTAGCTGTGTTAACAGCTTCAGCCCAATAAGTTTTAGGTAATGCATTTTCTAAAAGCATAGTCCTGGCCATATCCTCTAGGGTGCGGTTCTTTCGTTCCACAACCCCATTTTGTTGAGGTGTCCTAGAAGCAGAAAAGTTATTGGAGATGTCATATTTAGCACAAAACAAATCAAACTGAAGTTGATCAAACTCTCTACCATGATCACTCCGAATTGACACTATGGGCTCGTTTCTTAAAGTTTACAACTCCTTACAAAGTTTTGAAAACTCAAATAAGGCCTCTGATTTTTCTTTTAAAAATGCAACCCAAGTATATCTAGAAAAATCATCAACAACAACAAGCATGTACTTTTTACCATTGGGATATTTGACTCGCATAGGACCACATAAATCCATATGTAAAAGTTCAAGGGGTCTAGAAGAACTTACAACCTTTTTGGGTTTGAAAGAGCTACGTGTTTGTTTACCCCGTGTGCATGCATTGCACATATCAATACCTTTGAAGTCCATCTCAGGTAGCCCTCTTACAAGCCCTTTGGACACAAGCTTCTGTAGTGTAAGTGGACTCACATGACCGAGTCTCCTGTGTTAGAGCTTTGGATCATCCGTCAAAGCCTTTAGACAGGTTAAGCTTCCTTGTGCCACTTGATCAGCATTTACAGCGTATATATTGTTGTAACGATATGCAGTCAGTATAACTTCACCTGTATCTTCTCTGCACAATAGACAACTTTTCTTGTTAAATCTGACATTGTTGCCAGTATCACATAATTGAGAAACACTAAGCAAATTATACTTTAAACCATTCACAAGATAGACATTTTTAATACTATGGTTGGAATCACTCCCAACGCTACCAATACCAACGATGTCACATTTTACTTTGTCAGCAAGAGTGATTGTTCCTATGGATTGCCCCTTTAGATCATGAAAGATAGAACTCTTCCCACTCATATGTCTCGAGCATCCATTATCAATAATCCATTTGTGCTCCTTCACCTTGGTGATCTCCTGTAAAACAAACATCAACCTTTGTGGCTAGACCAATAAGCAAATTTGGATCCATTATTGGGATAAACCATATTTGGTAAAATAGTGTCTTTTGGGACCCAAACTTTTGTTATCCGTTCTTTTCTCAAATGAACAGGAAATGTATTGCGAATGATATATGGATCCTTTCTTCTATAGGGGGCAGGTCTCTTTTACATGTCCCTTTCTAGCACAGTGGTGACATATAGGAGAGGTTTTACTTCCTTTTGCCTTTACAAAGGTGGTAATGTGCTGCTTCTTTAAAAACCTTGGATTGTAACCAATACCACTTTTGTTTAGAGAACTTTGTTGTTCACCCAACATCCTATCGAGAGTGCCTTTGGATTTGGTAAAACTTATGAGGGATGTCTGTTGGTCTTGAATCTTATTATTCATGGAGATCCTCTTGTTCTCTAAGTCATGATGTTCACTTCTCAGAGACGAGAGATCTTGCTTGAGTTCAGATTTCTCTTAGTCAAGAGTCTTGACTTTAATGTCAAGACCTGAATAAAAAGCTTCAAGACTTTTAACCCTCATATACAGATCCTCAATAGTTCTTTCCTGGTCCATAGTTCTCTTAATAAGAGTGTTAGTCTGGGCAATAAGTTTCTCTTCATTGGCAATCATATTAGAAAGGAATTTCGATAATACCTCTTTTGGACTTGCCATAAGTTCTCTTACAGTTACCTCTAGCTTCTCATCGCGGGATTCATCTCCTGAGGCCATAAGACAAACATTGGCTTTCTCATCATCGAAGTCAGAGTCAGAATCGCTCCAAGTTGCCACCATGTCTTTCTTTTTCCATTTATCACCCTTCTTGGGCTGGCTCTTCGTCTTTTAAGGGCAATCCTTCACAAGATGATCTGTTTTACCACATTCAAAACAAGACAAGGGTTTAGTCTTCTTATCATATTTGTTGTATTGAGGCTTACCTCAAAATTTAGAAGACTCTAATCCATCCTTGTTGAATTGTTTCTTCATTTTGAGGATTCGAGCAAGGCCTCTTGTGATAGATAAGAGCAAAAGGACCATCCTCATCGTCATCCTCATCTTCGGAATCAGATCCATCTTTGGGCTCATTCTTCTTAGACTTGAGCGTCAAGTTCTTAGTGCTTGCTGGATGTTCTCCATCATCTTCATTAAGGATCATCTCATGCATGATCAGTTTCCCAAGCAGGTCATCAAGGGGCAGAGTAGTGAGGTCTTGGGCTTCCTCTATAGCTGTTACTTTAGGACCCCACTTTTCTTTTGGGAGACACCTCAATATCTTCCTTACTTTCTCAACATTTGTAAAGCTCTTGCCGAGAGAGTCAAGGTTGTTCGTGATTTTTGTGAATCGTGTGAACATGGTCTTGATTGACTCATCAGACTTTGTTGTTGCAGGAGGATGGTCAAGTATGAAATAAATATGAAATAAAGTTCAGACTGACTTCCCTGTCTCATCAAATAAATACAAGACTTCCTCCCGTTCTAGTAAGAGAATAGTCAGGATCGAATCCACGAGGAAGCACGTCAGCAGTTCTCAGGTAGCTGTAAATTCTCACAGACAGAGCAGCAGAAAAGACAGAAACACAGAAACAACGAAAGAAACAGAAATAAAAGCAGAAGCAAAGAACAAAGCAAAACAGGAAAGACAAAGCAAAGCAGAAACTAAAAGCAAAGCAAAGGGCTCGTCGATCTCGACAAACAGCTACTCGAGATCGACCACAGCAGTCGACAACAGAAAATCGGAAATCACAGCAGACAGGCAAACCCGGCAAGGGCAACTCGATCTCGACCAAGTCAACTCGAGATCGATAAGGGCAAGTCAAGACAGAAACTTCAGAAATCGACAACAGAACAGAACTCAACTCGACCTAGACGAAGCGTACTCGAGATCGAGTACAACCAACTCGAGATCGGCAAGATCTCCTCTGTATCGACAAGAATTGACAGAAAATATAAATTGCAAATTCGAAACTAAAACTCAGATTTTTGACAGAAATAAATCAATATAATAAAAGACTTCCAAGACTAGGGTTTCAACACCACAACGATAACCATGCAAAGTAACACACAAAGGCATAAAAGATCATGCTTTCCATCAAATAACTTTCGTCATTAACAAATAGGCATATAGAGGCTTTCGCATAAACCCTAATTGTTACTAACCCTTTTTCACATAATTAAACCAAGTTGCATTAAGATCACTTTCGCTTCAATAACACAAACAAGGATCACCTTCAACTCTCGCAAAAGAATCATTCTCATAGGGATAGAAGATGAATCGTACAAAAAGATCTGACCTTTATCGCATCGCCTCACTTGGCCACCGTCGGGCTCACCCCAGCCCTAGAAGTGGGTGGACTACTCACGCCTCATTGCAATAACAGACATTGATTGATGAAAAGAACTAAATTGCATTAAAACTAAATTCAAAAGCCTTTACAATCCTGGCAATCAACTTTCGCAGAAAGCCAAAACCCTAAAAACCTTAGAACTCCTAAACTTCTCTGTGGAACTACTTGTCTTTCTCTGAAATTTCATTGAATGAAACTGAGCCCCTAGGGCCTTATTTATAGCCTTCTAATCCTTGCTATTCAAGGATAGAATCTTCTATCTATATCTAAAATTATATCTAATTTGCTAAAAGATAAATAAATTGTTTTAAGGAAATAAATCAACTAAGGAAAAGATAAATCTAACTAAGGTAAGTCTTCATGTCTTGATAGATCTCCTTCCATAGATAGACTTTGATCAACTTTGGATGGATCTTCGGCCATTCTCGGATTCCCTCATGCCCAAGTAAAGCTAAACCGAGTAGGACTCGTCACGACGAAGCGTTTCTGGAAACTGGATCTACTCGACCTCGACCACGGCTCGTCGACCTCGACAAAACTTGTTCGTCGACTGGACCTCCCGGCTAGCTCTGCTCGACAGGCTCGGACTTGGGCTCCTGGTGCTCGTCGATCTCGACTGGGTGGCTTGTCGATCTCGACAAGGGTTCGTCGAGATCGAGTAAAGGTGTGCTCGGCTTCTCGTCCTCGGCTTCTCGGGCAGCTTCTCTCTTCGTCGACTTCGGGTGTGGCGCTGGGCTTCGTCGATCTCGACTAGGGCTTGTCGAGATCGAGTAGACTCCGGAAGTCGGGTTGGTCTGGCTTTCTCGATCAGGCTCTGTAGACCAAGGCTGCTCGGACATGCTCGTCTAGGTCGAGTAAGAGCTACTCGAGATCGAGTAGCCTGGGTTCTCGGCTCGATTCGACTGGTTCCGCTGCTTCTTTGACCTTGGACTTCTGTAGTGGTTTTCCGAGCTTTTCTGACCTTCTGTAGAATTGCTGTAAAATGCCTCGATTTCTGCGAATTAAACAGAAACTGGTGTAGATTCCATAATTTGGCAAATAAACATAAACTACATAGGTTCTGTACTATCTAAGCCCAAATGAATGCAATGTATGCAGAAATCGATATAAAAGTTACTGTAAAACATGGCAGATTCAGCTCACAACAGACTTCATTTTGAAAAGCTCATACTTTCAAAGGAAGATTCTAATCTTGGTGTCCTTCACTTGGCTAGTTCCTTCATAGGTGACAACCAGCTTATCCCAAATCTCTTTAGCTGACCTACAAGATGAAATACGGTTAAACTCATCAGTGCTAAGACCACAATATAGTAAGTTAATAGCCCTGTAGTTTTTGGAGACGAGTTCAACATCTGCTTGAATGTATTCAGACTCCTTCTTTGCGACTTTGGTTCCATTTGGTCCGTCTTTCTCTGAAATCTTCGGACCATTCTCTATAATGTTACAAAGTTCCAGATCTTGGTCTATGATGAACATCTTCATCAACGATCTCTAGTGGACAAAGTTGTTTCCTACAAAGAGTGGTGGTTTGCTGGTAGACCTTCCCTGTGCAAATCCTCCGCTTGCTTCACCAGACATGATCGAAAACTCACAAGATTGTTAGATCAAAAGTAGTGAGTAAAGCTCTGATACCAATTGAAGGTTCGATAATGTAAAATAAAGTAATATAGAAATACTCTAGAAGGGGGGTTGAATAGAGTATGCCGGTTTTTCGTAGATACTCTCAAGACTTTTGAAGCTCGTGCAAATCTCTTTGAGATTAGACTTAGTCTTTTCTCTGAAAACCTGAATCACAAAGTTAAACAATCGAACCAAGTGCGGAAATAATGTAAAGCAGTAAATAAAGGACTCGATGAATTGTTTACGAGGTTCAGCACGAACTTGGCCTACGTCCCCGCCTAGGGTTCTTCCACAACCCTAGGATTCAACCAGCTTTTATTGATTCACAAGACTTAGGATCCTAGTAGCTCCCCGAGAAGCCTCTCTCCTACTATACAATTGCAATCTAGTCAACTCACGTTCCCTTATAGTCCTAGACCAATCTAGAAGAGTCCCACCTCTCTATGCTATCTAGTACAATCCTCTTACACTTAGTGAATCAATCGCCTAGTGTTCACTTCCTGAGTTACAAACTCTCGAGTATAACACTATAACAAAATATATCCTATAAGCTCACTGTGTAACTCTCAAATGCTTTGAAATGAAATAACAGACTCTTAAGGACTAGCAGAGAGCACACGAAGAAGACAGATTTCTCTTGAGGGCTTGAGTGTATGAAAGCTTGTATTCCACGTTCGTACTTGTCTTCTTTTCTTCCTTGTCTTTTTATAGAGAACAAATCGGCGCCTCCAAAGATGAATCTTTCTCTTCAACGGCTAGGCTTGATCATGGCAATCTTCGAGATCTTCTATTCTTAGAAACTTGGACGCCATGATCTTCCAATTTGAATTCTCTCAATTTGGAACATTTAAGGAAGGATATAAAATTCAAATAGCTTCCTGAAAGGTTAGTGAATATATAATAATATATTGGAAGCATATAGTAACATATAATAATATTCGAGTAATATAATATAGAGAACAGGTTTTGTGTTTCATCAACACTGCTAAAGCTTCAAGACCTTTGACACAAACAGACTGTCAAGACCTTTGAAACTTATTCCGATTTTCATCAAGGGATAGGAGTTATCACACAAGAAGAGTGGAATTGGGACCCAAGAAAACATACCTCAAACCTTCTGGAAGCGGCTTAAGCTCTGGAGAAGACTCAATTGGAATCAGATTAGGCTCTTCCTCCTCCGTCTTCAATATCGCTTCCAGGACCGCCAAAGAATACACTTCCTCCTGACCTGCCAGAAGACCTGAAACTGGGCATGCAGACTCAAGACAATCAAAATAGCTTACCTCTACCATGTCCGAGGTTTCCTTCATTGTTGGATTGAAGCGAAATTCAACGATGTCCTCCCCAATCTCAAATGTTAGGAGTCCCTTCCTAACATCAATTATTGCTCTAGCGGTGGCTAAGAAAGGTTTTCCAAGAATGATAGGCACAACAAGATCCTCTGGCATATCCATAACAATAAAATCAGTGGGGACGAAAAACTTACCTACACGGACATGCACATCATCAATCACCCCAGTTGGTGATACAACCGCTCCATTTTCCATGGATACTCTCATGTTGACCGGCTCTAGGGCTCCCAAGCTCGTCTTAGACCATATCGAAAGAGGGAGAAGGCTCACACTTGCACCTAAATCACACAAAGCCTTGAAACGATAAGATCCTAAACCAATAGTAATAGCAAACTTACCTGGATCTCTAAGTTTCTCATGGAACTTCACTGAACGGACCTCGTCAGCAAGCTCAGACATGGATCTCTTCTTAGCTAAGATGTCTTTCAAAAACTTAATGTAAGCTGGCATCTCCCTCAAAGCATCAGTGAAAGGAATAGATATATTCAAACTTTGAAGCATCTTCACAAACTTTTGAAACTTACCTTCCGTTGTGTCCTTTACCTTTTTCGGAGGATATGTGAGCACTATCATCGGATTCGGGGCTGAAAGAGGCCCTGCAGAAGAATCCATCGTTGCTGGAGGGGGGTCGGTACCGAGGCTGGGGAGTCGTTATAGCCTCGGTATGGCTAATGGAATTAGGAGGAACGGGAGAAGAAGAGATCGTACCTGCTGGGGTCGGTACTGAGGCTGGGGGTCGGTATGGCCTCGGTATGGTTACTGTTGTCCCCGTTTTCTTCCTCGTTTGGCGTGTTTTCTCGACCAGGCACCTCATTTCCACTTCTCAAATGTATTGCAACTATTTGCCCCCTTGGGTTCTCGTCGGTGTGGCCTGGGAGCTTCCCTTGAGGCTGTGGGATTTGTGTCGCGAGATTACCTAGTTGGGACTCCACTCCCTTCTTCCAAGTTTCCAACTCTCCTAGTTGTGCACGAACACCCTTAAATTGGGAATTCACGTCGGCACGAAGCCCATTGAATCCTTCTTTAAGATCTTGTACCCATGATAGTGGTTCTTGATACCCAGGGGGCCTATATGGGGGAACCCTTTGATCTTGTTGCGGAGGAGGTTGACTACCTTGTCCTTGTCCATAGTTACCCCAATTAGGGTAATTGTTGTTCCTCCCTGCATAATTGTTATTTTGATTCCCAACATAATTATTATTATAATTGGGGTTCCTATAAGGACCCCTCATATAACTTACCTCTTCGTAGTGTTCTGCCCTTTGGACCTGACTAATATTATTGCAATTTATAGTATTATGAGCTAGAGAACCACATTCTAAACAAGGTTGATTTCGAGATAGAAAACTTACTTGTTTCTTGAGGCGTTGGGTCTCATCCTCATGGAATTGCTTACACACATCTGGGTCAATTTCATTAGAAGGCTCATAAAGTTTCTTACCTGACGGTCTAGCCACTGGGGTGCCATACATAGCGTCGTACTCTGTTAGCTTGTCCAATATAGCCCATGCATCAGTTGGATTCATCTTGAGGAACCCACAATCGGTGTTTAGGTTCAATCGAGTCTTGGTCTCTGCATTGATGCCCTGGAAGAAGATTTCTTGGAGGACATACTTAGGTTGCCCGTGGGTAGGGCATTGTCTCTGCAACTCCTTGAATCTCTCCCAAGTCTCCAAAAATGTCTATCATGGCAATTGGTGACAGGAGATGATTTTCTTCCTAAGCTCCGTTGTCTTAGCCGGTGGAAAGAACTTTGTCATGAACAAGTCATACAAAGCCTTCCATGTGGTGATGGACCTAGGCGCCAAACTCTCCAACCAATTAAGAGTCTTTCCTGAAAGAGACCATTTAAATGTCTTTAGTTGCACATATTCCAACGATACATCATCAGCAGCAATTGTAACGCATAAATCAATAAAGTTCTTAATATGAAGCATAGGGCATTCATGAGCTTTGCCTTCAAATTGAGATCTTTTAATTAAAGAAATAAAGTGGGATTTAATCTCAAAATTGCGCTCAATCTCGAAGAGGACGATTGCAGACTCAGACACCCTCAATTCTAGGTGCATGTATTGCTTTGCATTCCTTGGGATAGCATCCAACTATTGATGCAGATGAGTAGAAGCCTCCCTTTCTCTTTATGCAGTAAGCCGAAATTGCTCCATCTGACGACGGAGGTCAGCCATCTGTGCAACAACGTCAACATTGTTGTCTTTGTTGCCATTGTTACCGGTGTTGTCGTTGTTGTTGCTCATTGTCCTAGCTTCTCGTTGTCTGCGATGAAAAGAGCGTTCCGGTTCGGGATCGATAACAAAATGAAAATCAAGCCTACGTCGCCCTGATCGCATAAACTGAAAAGACAAACAAAAACAAAAACACCACAATCAAAAGCACAGGGGAATGGGCTATTCCCAAACCCTAATAGTAACTAAAACCTTGACACAATTGAAATCTCCCCGGCAATGGCGCCAATATGATGAAGGGTTTATTTTTAAACAAATAAATTTATAAGATCGAAACCCCGCTATAGTATAGTAGGGTCAAGTTCGTCCGTAGGGAGAAAGCCAGTGACTCAATTCTAGTTACCAAAGAGCAACAAATAGCAAGAAGAGATGGAAAATTATAGAATTTAGGGGGTTTGTGGGCTGCTAGATTTTTTAGGAAAAATCAATAATGATATAAGTCTAGGGCTTAGGGATCACCACAACGATAATCATACAAGCATTGCAATGAATCATATAAAAATCATGTTTTTATCTATTAAATAGGTCAACTTGCATCAACCATTCCGGAATGGCTCACTGGAAAGGACTTGCGGGTAGTACCCAAAGGTCCCCAGTTCGAACACCGGATATGGCCGATCTTTATTTACAAATTCAAGGTCAACTTGCATCAACCCTAGCAAAGAAATCAATTTATTTTCACAAATTAATAAACTTTACTAACAATCTTAGTTAGGTTATCAAACTTGCGTTTCAAAATCCTAATTACTATCCAATTCACAATTCAATCTTTCAATTTAATTGCAAAAACGAATTTCCCCAATTTTCATTGAGTACTTAAGCACATAAAATAGATAAAACCAATCTATTCATCAATTCACAACAAAATTGCAAGCCTAACTATCGTTGGGATCACCCCAACCCTAGAAAAGGCGACTACTCACGCATAAACATGGTAGACATTGCAAAATTCATGAAATAAATAAAAATCAGAAAATTAAATTGCATAAAAACCTGAGAATAACGTCAACAAAGCATCACAAAGGCCTCACAAAACGTTCTCCAACTTTCGCCGAAGAAATCGCTTCAAAAAGCTCTCAAATCCGCTCACAAACGCTCTCTAAACGCGTGCTGAAAATTCTAAACGTGTGTTGCCAAAGTGGTTGGAAGAGAGAGCCTCCTCCAAACCCTAAAAATCCTATTTATACTTAATAGCCCATAAACTAAATTAGGAAATAATAAATATATCAATTTTATCTAAAGTCTATCTAAGGAAAAGGGTAAAAATAATTAAATCCGGGTAAATCAGGTCCGCTGGGGCCCATACCGAAGCGGGTGACCTCGGTACCGACCCCCTTTAGGGTCGTTATAAGCACTGTTGCTTTTTCTTGCTTCGCACGTCCAGATTGAGCCTCGGTACCGACCCTGAGGGTGTTGTTACAGGGTCGGTATGACTGTGATCCATCTCAGACTTAGAGAAACGCCTGTATCTCCTTCGTTATAACTCCGATTGCTTCCGTTCTTTTTTTCTTATGCGCTCCTTGTCCTTTTCCGCATCTTTTCTCTCTTGAAAGTTTCTTCAAAAATAGCTTCCAAAATCCTGTAAAACACAAAAAAACTAGTGAAGACATCTATTTCCCGTTAAAATATGAAAACCTATGCAAAAGACATTAAACCCAATGCAAAACTTATGAAAATGACTCAAATTAATGACAAAACACATGGAAAAATATGACTAAAACCATGCACATCATTGTGTGAGTTTATGACAAGGACCAGCACTACCGTATTATTATGAAATTTGAGTTTAGTTGCTTTTGAAATGCATACCTTATACCTGCTTGTTCAAGACTCCAGAAGTTGTTAAGTTCTACATCTTGAAACTTTATGCCTTTTGTTTGTGTGTATGGAGTATTTGTTGTAAATTTTGAACAAAATACGTGCCTACGTACAACTCTTTAATTTCACACCTTTCTACATCTTTTTTGCTTTTCTTATTTATTTATAAATGATAATCTAGCTTCAGCAAATAGATTGAGCAAGTGTTTTGTGAAGATGATTTTATCATTTATGAAGAGAGAGTCGATGCTATTGCAACCTAAGGCCTAAGGGGCTGGTGTGGGTACTGGTCATGCAGATTCTTTATGTGGCAGTAAGGTTGCTTATAATAATTTCTGCTAGTTTTTGCATCTACCATGATTTGGACATAACTAAAATTTTCTAAGAATCCAAGCATTGTTGTTATTCAGCCTATTAGCTCAATTGGTAGAGCGTTGTGCTCAAGCACAAAGATGCGGGTTCAAATCCCGCATGGGTTACCGTAATAAAAAAAACTATAAATTCTTCATTTAACATCGGGTAATGATCGATGTCTTTCAAAAAATAATATCAATGTTTATGTGGGTGATTGACGTAGGACGAACGTCGTTGGCACTTTCGCCCTTTACCAAATAGTAATAATATCCAAACTTAAACACACAACCAATAGGTTAGGCAATCAATCACTTGATAAACCAAATAACTACTAGTATAACGATGAAGTCCAGTGTCGAACCCACAGGGAGAAGCGATTTCCTATTCAATAACTCTAAACAAGCACTCTTATAGCAAAGCAACGATTCCTGACAAATAGCAAATATGTAAAAGTAACCAGATTGCAAATCACAAAGCAAATAGATATCAAAGTAGAAAGAACATTTCACCTGTAATTCTCTGACAATGGTTGGAGTTCATGGTCATCGGATTGGTCTGTCAATTATTCATATTCCTATGTCTACTTGACTAAAGTTGAGAGATCCACAGAGATTCACTCATCTTATTCAATATCACTAAAGAATAGCATTAAGAACTCAAGTAATCAAGACCAATTGGCACATTGACTCTACACAATTAAGATTAATAGGCGCACAAAGACAAAGAGACATCGCTATCATCAATACCTTTGTTTGCTATCGAGAAAACAACAACGAATTCATAGATAAAGATGCAATTCCTAACATGTTGATCATGCATAGAAAGGAACACAAATATAAATTAAGCACAAGATGATAACTAAGAACATGAATAATCAAATAGAATCAAATCCTCACAATCCAAACAACCATGTCTTCGAATCACATGCGAAACTATGAGTTTA
The DNA here is from genome assembly GCA_037127255.1 of Persicaria tinctoria. Taxonomy (NCBI): domain Eukaryota; kingdom Viridiplantae; phylum Streptophyta; class Magnoliopsida; order Caryophyllales; family Polygonaceae; genus Persicaria; species Persicaria tinctoria. The sequence continues at coordinate 41,954,806 of JBANSL010000020.1, forward strand.
GCAACTCATAGGCCAATTCTCTCTCTCTCTCTTTCTCTAATGGTGTTCATAATCTCTCTCAATAATCACCTCCCTCTCTCGAAATAAACTGAAAAAAACCTAAATAAGTCTCACAAGGGTCGGCAAAACCCTTGTAGGAAATACTAGAAATAACATAAAATAATGGTCTTCGGATCCAAAATCGCGTTTCCGGGATCTGGGGCCACGGCGGGCGCCATGCAAGAGGCGACGGGCACGTGTCTATAGTGCGCGACGTTCCTCAATTTTCTTCAACGAATTCCAATGTCGTGCCTCCTTGCTCTTCCTTAGCTCCTCCTTAGCCTCCATATGCTCCAAAACATGCTTCTTAAGCTCTTCCCAAAGTCCATTCAAGGTCGGAATGTAAATCTGTAGAATAAACACTAAAAATTCATAGATTTCGAACCCAAATACTCCACAGGTAATATATGGAACTAGACTCAAAACATAACAAAACCATTACCTAATAGCAATAAGAAGCACTTATATGCCTATATGAAATATGCATTATCAGTGATGTTACAAGTAAAAAATGTTTAACATCGGCCAAAGCCCGATGTCTTTGTATTCTATAATATCAGTTATGATTTTATGATAGATGTTATAACATACAAAGACATCGGATTTAAAAATATAAACGATGTTATAAACTATATAGACATTGGGTTATGACTGATGTGAAAAACTATTGACTTCTTACATCACTCGCATAGACATCGAATTTTTTTGAAAGACATCGGTTATTACTCGATGATAAATGACAATTTTCTAGAAGTGCAAGGAACGTCATCCTGTAGGATGACCCTTTCGGTTGATCCCGATTGGCTCTCTCATGGTTGTCAAACAAGGGTTTTTCATGGTGAAGTATGCCTCACCCATCATATCTTGTTAGTCAGACATAAGGTTGTTTGCATCCATCTCTCTTTGAAGTGTGATGTACTCTTGATTATTTGAGGTTGAGTAACCGACCCCGTCACTTGAGCCCTCGATGGGAATAATTGGATCCCACATAACTTGTAGCCAGAATGGATGAATTTGGAACAACCGAATAGGCTACCGATTGGAGATTGCTTCTAAGAATTCATGTACACATATATGACAGACCATAAGCATCCCTCCAGTAGTGATTCTTGCAGAAACTGTCATTGTTAGCCGACAGGGACTTCGCCTTGTTGTAGTTGGCCAACAGAAGGTCAAAGCACGCATCAGTGACAATCATCTGGAGCGGGACAAAATTTGGTTGACTCAAGACACACTGTTTGATGTTCAACCGTGGGCTCTCAAGAAACCCTTTTATTTGGTCTATCTGTTCAGTGACCATGTTGTCGATACAGTATGTGACATCAATAAACCCACAAAAAGTCGTGTTTCACATGGACTTCACCTTCGAATGGGCAGACTCAGCACTAGAACATATAAAAAAACATGTATGTCGCATATACATGGAAATTCAATATGATAATTAGACAATTAAAAAAAGTGTGCGACAAGCGATATGAAATTACTTATTTGTTGTACGCATCCCAAGATGTAGAAATCGATCAACCCATCCACGAACAATCGCCTCCGTGAATTATATGAGCCAAGTGTCTTCGAGATACTTCATAAGACCCCAACGTGCCTGCCACGTCGCCCTCATACCTTGCAGTCGGACCTCATAACTTTATTTTGTCTTCGACTCAAATAAAGCATAACAATATGTAGAATGTTGTTCACTTCTCGCTTGATTATGTAATACTCCTCTTCAGTTCGACGTTGCACATAACATGCCAGGAGCACAACATATGTTTTACCGTGGGGAACACCTCCCAAAGAGCCTTAATAAGACTCAACTCTCTATTTTTAACAATGACTTCGATCTAGTAGGTGGTGTCCGCACAAATGATGAGTCGCCTCGGTTCCTAACTATGGTGATATGTGGTCTCCCCTGTCATAAAAACAAACGCAATTGCAAAAGAGTTTTTTGTGCTAGTAATCCTCACGGTCTCTAGCAACGACATTTGGTACCTACAACACTTACATGAAATAGTTAAAGGAAAACTAGCACGTATATGACACATATAATTTTGGCCAAAATTTGATCACTCTTACTCGTTCGTCTTGTAGGTCATTTCCGTCATGATAACGTATAGAAACAACATCATAAGATGGTGTTAGTCCGGATGTTCCAAAATTACATCGGTAAACTTGTTTCCTCCGGCCTCGGAGGACTTCCTGGTGACGATATAGTATCACTTTTGGTGGAGTTGATGTAGTGCTTGCGGTAGGTCCCTCCGTCCCTCCGCAATGCTTCTCCTCAGCTGGGCTCGAGCATTGTACACTTGATGAATGTCGGTCACACAATCATGATCATCGCACTTCATATCTCTAGAACATCTCGAGGTCTTATCCCAATCATGGTATCACAACGGAAATATGATGCGAAGCCGGTGTTAATCGACCAAGATAGGGATGTCCTAACATCTTATCCGAGAGTTTGTTGTTATGCACACCACATATGACATTGATGGTCCAGTTGTCAACATCATTTTGACGACCCTCTAACTCAAACTCACATTCGAGCTTCGTTGATCTTCCTTGCCTACTCGATTCAGGTGGAAAATCTAAGTTGACATCACGACTCTCTCGAGGCTCTCCATACTTATCGCACACTAAACGAAAGGTACCCAATCTAATCATTTTATTCTTCCATGACCGATTGATCACAAATACCATGTTTTACCTTCCCTATATATATATTGATACGGGGTTAGCCGTAGGATGGCCCGATCTTCGACAATCAAACAAGAAACTCAAGAACGGAAGCAAGAAACAAGAAAGACTCAAGAACGCAGCAAAGAAACTCAAAGATATCGATCAAGAAACAAGCAAGATCAACCTAGACTCAACAAGAACAAGACTGAACTCGATGTCGACCAAAAGAGAATAAACAAAGACTCTAAATTTAGATGCAAGAATTGAAAGACACGACCGATAAGGACTGAGTCGATCTATACAGAACAAGATAAAGACCCCAGGCCTCCTCAGAGGGTAGGAACCAATACCAATGACTATATAACCCGCCTCTACAACCCTACACAACCAAGCAGACAACTTGGAGGCACAAGGAGGAGGCTCGTGGATACTAGGATCACCAAGTCTTGCGAAGTTGATGAACACAAAGCAAACCAAGCTAAAACAATACCAATAGTTGCAATTGATGAGTCATGCTTCTAATCGATTGACTTTCACTCATGTGTTTCAACAAAAAAAAAAGACTTTCATAAATTTCAACGTGAATAATTACAAATGAGGCATTCGGCTTATATAGACCTAACTAGGGTCGAATGGGCTGATCTTAATAAAACTAACAATGGTCTGATTTTAATAAAACTAAAAACTATAGGAATTAATTAAAATAACCTTAAAGTTTCCTAAAATAACTTAAGTAAAAATAATACTAAAAATAGTAACATAAGGTGCTGATTTTCGTTCCAAACAGTACAGCTGCAAAGATGTTGATTTTCGGCCAAACTCTAGGTCGAATCTGGAAAAACCTTCAACGGCAAAGTTGTATATCTCTTCGTCCTAGTTCCAACAAGGTATGGCACGATCCAATCCGATTAATACTGAATCCGTACAACTCATTTTACTGAGACGTCAAAAAGCTGTCAAACTGCTGAACGAATGTCAAACATCAAGCTTCCACCTTTGGACCTTCTCCCATGGTGGAGCCTTCTTCTTCCTCTTGAGGATGACATCATTCTCACGAGCTCGAATCATAGGTCCATCTCCAAGTATAGATGTGTCCGAAGGTGTCTTGAATGGTGTCTTGGATGGTCCCGCATCAATCTCCCTTTCTTGAAAAGGATTCGTCCTCAAATCCAAGGTCGCAAATGATTCCGCAAAGGCATCCACACGAGCTCTTGGATCGAAAACCTCATGTCCATGGAAACTCATCTCAAGACCGATTGTTGTAGGGATTGACCACTCCTTGATGGTTAGTGTCTCAGCTTCGTCAACTTGTATTGTAGGCCATTAGAGCTCTCTACAAAACCAAGAAAAGAAAATTGATTAGTGCACAATTCAGATTTCATATCAACGTCATGATGTTCTAACGTAATATGCACTTTAGCTTGGTCATTGATCCCTAAGTTTCCATCCAATGCTAGCAAGTTTTCATCTATTTTCAAGGCTGGATTTTCAATTAATTCAAGGCTAGCAATATTACAACAATTTTCACCATCAATGATCATATTAGAAACATTGTCCTTTTCTAAGCATTTAGTATGAAACAAATCTTCTCTTTGATTATCATCATAAGGTGTAGGTTGAACACTTATTACTTTACTAACAATCAAAGAATCATCATGCTCATATTCAATGCAATTATTATAATCGGGTGGCACGCATGCCCAACCCGCCCCACCAGAAAAATAAAGCCCGCAGACAGCTTTCACAATCATGCTCATAATATAAGTAAAGGAAGTTCCATGACTCGATTGACTCAGGACGGGACCCGATGGGACTGTGCCGTCCTATAACCCTAGCAAAGACTCTAGTTACTTCACAGATAACGATCGTTCTGTTTACATACGCATAAAGAATTAGAATGCTTAGCAGTCAATGCAACCAAGCATGGTACTACATGACATGTTGATTATGAATGCAAGCACCTAGTATATCATGCACCTAAAACAGGGAATTTCTCTATTTAAATCTGAGTAAGCTCCGAAGAGACTTACCTGGTATCGCAAAATAGCATAAGGCAATCAACCAGACAATATGTAATCTGACACGTCACAGATGGTCACCGAGGGATTTCGCGACTTCCGAGCTCTCGATCGGAGTTCTGGGCTTCGTCAGTGGCTCGCGATGGCTCGTTGGAACGAAGCGACGTTCACACTCGAACGAGAAACTGGAGCTCCGATGGCTCTGCGGCGGCGCTGGGCGGCTCTGGTATGTCGATGGACGTCGATCGAAGTGGGCCTGAAGTTGTTGCAACCGCTGGGTATTGTGAGGAGGAATATCGAGAATGCAAATAAAATATGAATAAAGCAAAGCAAACCAGATTTCGTCCCTTGCAAATGATTACAAGACTTCCTCCATATGCAGTAGTGGGAAGTCAGGATCGATCCACGAGGAAGCGTGTCAGCGGATCTCAGATAGCTGTAAATCTCACAAACAGAAAAGCAAACAGAAAGACAGAAAGAAAGACAGAAGTAACAAACAAAAGCATAAAATAAAGCAAGGACACAGAAGCTACTCGATATCGAGCAACAGTCCTCGATATCGACTACAGCAAGTCGACAATAGAAACTCAGAAAAAGCAGTGTCCAGTAAACCCTCCTCGATATCGAGTAAGATTAACTCGATATCGACGAAAACTTCCCCGAGATCGACAAAGACAGAAACTTTAAAGATGCAAACTTCGAACACAGAACTCAGATTTCCAACGAAATAAATCAATATATTAAAAGACTTCCAACGCCAGGGTATCAACACCACAACGATAACCATGCAAAGTAACACATAAAGGCATAAAAGATCATGCTTTCCATCAAATAACTTTCGTTATTAACAAATAAGAAGATAGAGGCTTTCGCATAAACCCTAATTATTACTAACCCTTTTCACATAATTAATCCAAATTGCATTAAGATCACTTTTGCATCAATAACACAAACAAGGATCACCTTCGACTTTCGCAAAAGAATCATGCTCAAAGGGATAGAAGACGAATTGCATAAAAAGATTGTACCTTTACCGCATCACCTTTACATGGCTACCGTCGGGCTCACCCCGACCCTAGAAGTGGGTGGACTACTCGCTCTTCATCGCAATAGCAGACATCTTTGATGAAAAAGAACTAACTTGCATTAATAAACTCAAACTTACAACCTCTTCTCCTTCTCTCTCTATGTGACTAATTGTCTCTCTGAAATTGAATGAATAAAATCCAGCCTCTAAGGCTTTATTTATAGGCTTCCAACCCTTGCTAATCAAGGTAAGAGAGTCTACTATATCTATATCTACTTTATCTTATAACATAAAGATAAAACATGGAATAAAAGAATTAAATCAACTACGATTATATCTAAAGTGGATAAATCTTCCTTGGACTTGATAGATCTTGATAGATGTGGATAGAATTTGGTCTCGAAAATATCTCCATTGAATTCGGGATAGAAACTTAACAAGAAGTCAGTTAAGCTCGGAATCCACCGCCGTGGGTCCAGTCGATATTGACTTGGTTAAATCGATATTGACCTGTGCTTCCTCGGTTTCTCTTCAGCTGGTCAATATTGACTCCAAAGATGAAAATCGAGTTGATTTGTACTCGATATCGAGTTGAGTTACTCGATATTGACTAGCATGTCTCAGCTCCAGCTTTCTTGACTCGATTCCAGGACGTTGACTCGATATGGGGCACTCGATATTGACTTAGTTAAGTAGATATCGACCACTTTTCTTCAGCTTTGTCGATTCTGGCCAAATCTGAGTCAATTTGAAGAATTTCGACCTAAATCTGGTCGATATTGAGTGTTCTTGGTCGATATCGACCAGTCTTCTCAGCATCCTGCTCTGTTCTTGAAACGCATTTTTCCAAGTCCTTGTTCGTCGGATTGACGCATATGACCATGCGTTGGAAAGCTCTTTTCTAGGGCTACGACTCTCATGAAGACATCAAAGCTTGATTCAGAATGATGAATGGTGAAAAATGCCCTTTTCTCCAACTGCACCATCCTTAGCTTCTTCATGACTTTCCTTTAAGCGCCAAAGTGGCTCCGATTTCTGCGAAATATAACAAAAACTTGTGTAGACTCCATAATTTGGAAAATAAGTGTAAACTACATAGATTCTATATTAATCTAACCCAAATGCATGAAATGTATGCAGAAATTGATATAAAAGATAGTATAAAACATGGCAAAATAGGCTCACATCAAACACCACATACTTAAGCTTGCTTGTCCTCAAGAAATACTTTTAATTGTCATACAGGGGAAGAAATCAAAACTCTCAACATATTAGATTCATTCTCATATATATCCCTGCAGTCAATTACCATCCTCGAAAAGGTACTAATGTCACAGATCCATGCATGTGCAATTAAAAAGCAACATTTACTCACAAAAGAAGGGTTATGCAAAAAACATTCATTTGTGACAAAGCATTAATAATCAAGAGGACTTTAATTTAAGCTCAAATAAGGAGTAGATTGGTAAAAGGCTAAAGGTGGGCAATTTTTGGCAATGTGGTGCAAATGATCCGGGGAAATGGAGTATTTTCAAACTTTTCATACCACACTCCTTTTTCATACGATTCATCACCTTTCATAATATTTTTATCAATAATAATGCTTTTACCTCTCTAACCTCAGCACTGCCTTCTCGCGAGTCGCAAACATGGGTGTCATGAATGGCCCCGGATACTTAGTGCTTTGGACTCCTCACATGTGTGTCCCATCTCACTGGACTATTATCTCATCAAGCATGGTCGGTCTACCTTTATCTCTCGAGGTGATCGAATTTTCTTTCACTCATTAAATTTTCCCTAATTTCAAACATTTTCCTACCAAACTCCAATAATGATAATAACAACACAACAACCATATAATAACTCCATAATGTAACATCATTCTCAACATAATCCCCGGATGGAAATAAGGTAAAGAATGGCAAATATTTAGATCATGTGGAGCAATAATATGAAATAAGGCATAATATGGCTTTTGTGATGCATAAGCATAGGTGTGGCTAGGATATAACAATATGAGGATTATATGGAAATATAAAGTCCTCCATCCTCTTATCATGCAACATGTCAAAAGCAACATCAAATTTTACCTCCTTTCATGGTTTTTAAGAAATAATGCACTTCATTGTGACTTCCCTTTACTAGGCAATTTCATGCTATATCTGATATCTCTAATGAATCTAATTTTGCATCGTCGAGTTCAATAAAACTTCCATGACATTAATCAAAAAATTTCATTGGGGGTCTTTTTTCAAACTTTTGGAAAACATGCATATAAGCTCATAAATCAATAATGAATTCCAAAATAGCCATGTATAAGCAATTCAAGAAATAATGTCAAATATGATCAAATATGCACAAAGTAAGCCCTTCCCCCACCCCATACTTAAACATTACAGTGTCCTCACTGTATAAAAACAAGGATAAAGAAAGGAACTCACAAGACAGGTGTGCAGGACTTCAAAATGTCGAGTGCTAATGCTTGGGGCGAGTCCGAATATAGCCTTGCTTCTATCTCTATAGACCTGAAAAATGTGCAGAAGAGGTATACCCACAATAGAAAAACTAGAAGTTCAAAATCAAAAACAAACAAAAGCAATAAATGTCCAAAAGTCCCAAAAAGTAAATGTCTATTTACAAGCTCTAGATTTTATAGCCGCTAGGCCGACTTCTCCTTTAAGCTCAAGGTGGCATTTGCAGGGCCCATGTAGCTTGGGCTTCAAATAGGACTCCATTCTTGTCCATCAGCTACAGTCCTCCTGAATGGATCTTGTTCACCACGAAGGGCCCCATCCTCTTCTTGTTGAATTTGTTGGGAAACCAATGATCTTTTGATTTGGAAACATAGAGCTTGTCTCCAACTTCATACTCTTTAGGCTCATCATTGGAAATCCTACATAATCGCACATACCAAGGCAAACCTCTCCCATGTATAGATAGATCTTTAATTGAAATAGGAGAGGAAAGATCCATACCTTGGCTTACCTTCGCAAAATCGGATGTCGGAAGCTCCTGAGGGTCTGGTCGATATCGAGTTAGGTCACTCAATATCGAGTTGTGCTGCTCTTCAGGTGGACTCTCAGTCGATATGGAGGGAGATGGGTCGATTTTTTCAAGTCGATATTGAGTAAGGTCACTCGATATTGACTTGACTGGCTCAATATTGACTAGCTTCTGCTCAATAGGAGGAATCGACTCAGGAGTTGCAGGTTGATATTGACCAAAGGGGGTCGATATTGAGTCGTTTTGCTCGATATCTGGTGGGGCTGTCTCGGCATAGGGAGGTCGATATTGACCTGTGGTAGTCGATATTGAGTGCCTTTGTGGCTCTGTCAACTTCTCCGTGTCGATATATATTGACCCCATACTTAAGACCTGGCAAAGCATCCGAAAAATAGTTAGTCCAAATCGACTTACCTGGGTTTATTTCGATTGGATTCTCTGCCTCTTCGTTCAGGATGGCCATGATCTTTTCCACTTGGGCTTCCATATCCCTCTTTTCCAGCTCTTCAGGAGTCATATTTCTTACCTTAGGCTCCCCGCAAGTGACGTAACCAGCTGAGATAGATTTTACCTCTTTCATTGGACCTGTATGCCTTTCAGTTTTATTAAAGGAATACTCAATTACCTCATCGCTGATGTTGAAAGTGAGCACTCCCTTCCTTACGCTTATGTTGGCATCCACCGTCGCCAAGAAGGGTCTTCGTAGAATAATTGGACAAGCAGGGTCCTCCGGCATATCAATAACTAAGAAATCAGCAGGGACAAAGAACTTACCTACTTGTATTGGCACATTGTCCACCATGCCTGTTGGAATGACCACTGTGTTGTTAGCCATGTAAAGCTTAGCATCCACAGGCTATAGGGCACCTATCTTAATCTTGGACCAAATTGTTAAAAGCATTATACTCACACTGGCTCCAAGATCACATAAAGCATTAAATCTGTATTGACCAAATCCAATAGTTATAGCAAACTTACCTGGATCTGGCCTCTTCTCAAGTATGTCTATATGGCTGCACTCTTCTGTAATCTCAACCATTGATCTCTTCTTGCTTAGAATCTCCTTGAGGAATTTGACGTAGAATGGCATTTCATTGAGAGCTTCTGTGAAGGGTATGGTGACATTGAGTTTCTAAAGCATCTTGATGAAGCGTTGAAACTTCTTCTCTGCTGGGTCCTTTGGAGATTTTGTTGGGAAGGGCAGCTTCTTTTTCTGATTCGGAGCCAGAACAGATGTTGGAGGTGCTGCAGCTTTCTCGATCTTGACTTGATCTTCCTCGACATCGACCAAAGTTTTCTCGATATCGACCAGATTCTTCGATGTCGAGTTGTTGTGCTCTGCAGACGAAGGATGATCCATTTTGTCGTCGATATCGAGTAAACCTTTCTCGATATCGAGTTGCCTCTGCTTGATATCGACCAAAGTCTGGTTGATATCGAGTTGTTGTTCTCCTTCGTCCTGCTGCTTTCCGATCTCTGGCTCGTGCAGTTGGTGGCCGCTTCTGAGTTTTACAGCAGCGATGTGTCTGGTCTTCCCCTTGGGATTTGGTTCTGAAGATCCAGGGAGCGAACCTGACTGTCTGGGGACTCCTGCTGCTAGCTGGCCAATCTGTGTATCAACTGCTTTCCGCCATATATCAATCTCCCCAAGCCTAGAGTTGACACCTTGAATCTGAGTGTAAACTGAGTTGAAGGATTGCTTGGTGTCTGAATGATTTCTCCTTATTTCCTCTAGGATGGTCTGTAGATCATCCTTTTTCGTGTCCCTTTTTGGATGTCTTGGAGCTCTGTAGGGCGGGGGGTTCCTAGGGGCACCTTGGTTCCATTGTGGTTGCTGGAACCTTTGGTCCCCCATGTAGCGATTTGGACCCCCTGCGTAAGCTGCCTCTTCGTGGTACTCTGCCAGCCTGACTTGCTCTGTGTGTGGGCACTCAGTAGTGGTGTGCCACTGTGATCCGCATTCGATGCAGGCCTGGTTGACAGAAAGATATTTTACTTGCTTGAGGAGCTTGCGGTTCTGATCTCTGTAGTATTGCTCCTTGACATCTGGGTCAATCTCTTTAGAGGGTTCATAAAGGGGCATGGATGGGGCTGGCCTGGCGTAGGCATTCTCCTCATAGTTGGTTGGAGTCCCATACTTGTTGTCATAGTTAGTCAGCTTGTCAAGGGCAGCCCATGCGTCAGCAGGCGGCATTGTCAGATACTCATAGTGAGTATATGTGTTGATCCTATCCTTTGCAGCCAAGTCCAGAGAATTGAAGAAGATCTCTTAAACTACCCAGGGTTGTTGTCCATGTGTAGGGCATGATCGCAGCAGATCTTTATATCTTTCCCAAGCCTTTGCGAGTGGCTCCCCAGGCTTCTGTTTGAAAGCTGTAATCTTCTGGCGAAGAAGCGCTGTCTTGGCAGGAGGGAAGAACTTGTTGAGGAATTCCTACTTTACTTCAGCCCATGTCGTGAGGGATCGCGGTTTCAGCCCCTCAAGCCACTTCAATGCTGGACCAGATAGGGACCAACAAAAGGCCTTCATCAAGATGTACTCCAAGGTGGTACCTTCAGCAAGAGTACGACACATATCAGTAAAGTTGGTAATATGCTGAAGAGGGCATTCATTAAATCTACCAAAGAAAGCATTATTTTTAATTTCGATAAGGAAAGGAGTGCGAATTTCATAGTTATTTTCAGGGATTAGAATGGCCGATTCAAGCACTATGAGAGTTGGGTGCATGTAATCCTCTGCAGTGGTAGGATATTAGGCAAGCTCATCTTCCAATAGCCTCGCACGCTCAGCTTCCCTTGTAGTGCGTGCTCTCTCAGCGGTGAGAGAAGTATCTTTAGCAGCTAGTTCCCTCTAAAGCCTCTCAATCAGCTGTTCCTGTGTCTCTACGGCCGCCATGTCTCTTTTTAGTTTAGCTTGGATGTGTATAAGGCGCTTCGGTTCGTCTAAGGCGTCAAACTCAGGTGTTCGACCAGAACGGCGCATATACCTGTGAAGTAACTCAAAAGAAAAGTGAGATCTGACTACCTAAGGCGCGAATGATTGCTTCCCCGGCAACGACGCCAATTTGTTGTGAGGAGGAATGTCGAGAATGCAAATAAAATATGAATAAAGCAAAGCAAACCAGATTCCGTCCCTTGCAAATGATTACAAGACTTCCTCCCTATGCAGTAGTGGGAAGTCAGGATCGATCCACGAGGAAGCGTGTCAGCGGATATCAGGTAGCTGTAAATCTCAGAAACAGAAAAGCAAACAGAAAGACAGAAGTAACAAACAAAAGCAGAAAATAAAGCAAGGACACAGAAGCTACTCGATATCGAGTAAGATTAACTCGATATCGATAAAAACTTCCCCGAGATCGACAAAGACAGAAACTTTAAAGATGCAAACTTCGAACACAGAACTCAGATTTCCAACGAAATAAATCAATATATTAAAAGACTTCCAAAGCCAGGGTATCAACACCACAACGATAACCATGCAAAGTAACACATAAAGGCATAAAAGATCATGCTTTCCATCAAATAACTTTCGTTATTAACAAATAGGAAGATAGAGGCTTTCGCATAAACCCTAATTGTTACTAACCCTTTTCACATAATTAATCCAAGTTGCATTAAGATCACTTTCACTTCAATAACACAAACAAGGATCACCTTCAACTTTCGCAAAAGAATCATGCTTATAGGGATAGAAGACAAATTATATAAAAAGATTGTACCTTTACCGCATCACCTTTACATGGCTACCGTCGGGCTCACCCCGACCCTAGAAGTGAGTGGACTACTCGCTCTTCATCGCAATAGCAGACATCTTTGATGAAAAAGAACTAACTTGCATTAATAAGCTCAAACTTACAACCTCTTCTCCTTCTCTCTCTATGTGACTAATTGTCTCTCTGAAATTGAATGAATAAAATCTAGCCCCTAAGGCTTTATTTATAGGCTTCCAACCCTTGCTAATCAAGGTAAGAAAGTCTATCTATATCTATATCTACTTTATCTTATAACATAAAGATAAAAAATGGAATAAAAGAATTAAATCAACTACGATTATATCTAAAGTGGATAAATCTTCCTTGGACTTGATAGATCTTGATAGATGTGGATAGAATTTGGTCTCGAAAATATCTCCATTGAATTCGGGATAGAAACTTAACAAGAAGCCGGTTAAGCTCGGAATCCGCCGTCGTGGGTCCAGTCGATATTGACTTGGTTAAGTCGATATTGACCTGTGCTTCCTCGGTTTCTCTTCAGCTGGTCGATATTGACTCCAGATATGAAAATCGAGTTGATTTGTACTCGATATCGAGTTGAGTTACTCGATATTGACTAGCATGTCTCAACTCTAGCTTTCTTGACTCGATTCCAGGATGTTGACTCGATATGGGGGACTCGATATTGACTTGGTTAAGTCGATATCTACCACTGTTCTTCAGCTTTGTCGATTCTGGCCAACTCTGAGTCGATTTGGAGAATTTTGACCTAAATCTGGTCGATATTGAGTGTGTTTGGTCGATATCGACCAGTCTTCTCAGCATCCTGCTTTGTTCTTGAAACGCACTTTCCCGAGTCCTCGTTCGTCGGATTGTCGCATATGACCATGCGTTGGAAAGCTATTTTCGAGGGCTACGACTCTTATGAAGACATCAGAGCTTGATTCAGAATGATGAATGGTGAAAAATGCTCTTTTCTCCAGTTGCACCATCCTTAGCTTCTTCATGACTTTCCTTTAAGCGCCAAAGTGCCTCCGATTTCTGCGAGGTACATAGATTCTGTATTAAACTACATAGATTCTGTATTAATCTAACCCAAATGCATGAAATGTATGCAGAAATCGATATAAAAGATAGTATAAAACATGGCAAAATAGGCTCACATCACTGGTTCGAGGAAAGAGGAGGAACGAAGTGGCTTGGGATTTCCTCCTCTCGGCAAGCAGGGGAGAAGTGATGGGGTTGTGGCGACGAAATGGTGATGACAATGGCAGCTGGTGATGACGGGGAGGTTGGGGCTGCCACTGTTGGTGCTCAAGCGTGGTGGTGGTCGAGACTGCTGCTACCGCGGATGGGGGACAAAGAAGGTGGTGTGGGTGGCAATGGTGAGAACAGTGATGGTGATGCGTCAGAATGGTGGTGGTGAATGCAGGGAGGGTGATGTAGGAGGTGTGATACATAGGAGGAATGGCGTGGGGATTGAAAAGAATGGAGGGAATGGTGAGGCTTTGACATGAAAGATTAGGTGAGGGAGGGATGGTCTTGAGCTGCGAGGTAAGGTAGGAGGGAGTGGGTGAGAATTGAGCGTAAAATTGTTTAAAACCAATACCCGAAAATAAATCCCGAATTCGCGAATTTCGAATCTCGAAATAAGTCCTTGAATGTTAGTTTTTCCGAATCCCGCTCCCTCGATCAATTAGATTTTTAAATTAAAAAAGGATATCGCCATTCGATAATTATTTTGAATTTTCGAGGTAAAACGACGGAAATCATTCATCAAATTTTATATTCCGGTCGGAATCCACCAAATGAGTTTTAAATCCGAATTAAATTCATTTTTAATTTTCTTTTTCCGAAAATTTAGGATTTGAAAATCCGAGCCTTTACACCTTCATGTTAACTTGATCGGCCCAAAAACCATAAAGTTGAAACATTGAACTATAATCCGTATCCATATCCAAAAGTTGGTTTTGTTTCTGCATAATACTTCACATAACTTATGTCCTAAGCAAATTTTCGTGCGAAAATACACTATATATATACTGACAATATGGTAAAATAACACATATTATATTATTATTATTATTATTCAAATTACTGAACTACTCTGTTATGATTCCCCAATCTAGCTTGAATTGTATCACCATTCAAATTATACCACATGTTCACAACAATTCAAACAACAATGTCATAGCTATAAAAACCTTCACGCTATATATATGAACAACTTATTTAGAGATTCGTCATCAGAACGCTATATAGTTATAAAAACTTTAACGTTATATCAACAATTTATCTCGAGATTCGTCACCAGCTCTTCCAAATCACTATACCTGAAAATATCGAATGCTAGCTAGCTCACCTCGATCTTCTCCTTCATTGAATTTGTAAATAAAGAGCGGTCATATCCGGGGTTCGAACTGGGGACCTTTGAGTACTACCGGAAAGTCATTTCTAGTGAGCCATTCCAGAATGGTTAAATACCTGAAAATATCGATCTTCTCCTTCCGATGACTCCACGTAAACAAATGTTTTAAATAATACACGAATGATGGATGCTTTGACTAATACTATGGTTTCTGAAGAGAGCAAATACACGAATTGTTTGAGCCCTTTCCCGACAAAGGTCACCAGTATCACACGAAGCCGGCCTAATAAGTTGACATCTCCACTCTACATGTTGACCCAGAAATTCAACACCAGTATTATACGATTTGTGAGATTTTACCGTACGAATAGCATAACCGAAAAATCAATACAAAAAAATAACATTGGAGATTATGGAGTTCAACATGATGAAAATCTATTCATGCCGTGAAAGGTGATCGGACATCTACACATAGCTGGTGACGTGGCATATTTTCATTGGATGGATTGCATCAGTCACGTGAGACTACATATCTCAATAGTCAATAGTATCAAACTTTGAAGTATTCCAATATACTCCGTGTAAAGTAGTGTTTTTTTTTTTTTTTGAAACGGAAAGAATTTGACCATAGAGCTAAGCTCTATCAGCCAAGAGCATCCTTGCGGATGAGACTACGCAACAGAGAATCATCAGGAGTCATAGATCCGTTAGAAGCAAAGACAATACGTGACAAGCGGTCAGCCACCAGATTTGCCTCACGGAAGACATGACGAAACTCAACAGAACCAAAGAAGCCTAGCGAGACTAGACTGTCCGAGACAATCATTTCAGAGTCTCCAGTAGGCTTCCCCATACCTTTTAGACTTTTGATAATCGTTAAGTTATCACCTACAATGATTAGGTTCATGATTTTCAGTTCTTTTGCAGCTTGCAGGCCCTTCCAAAGGCCCATGCTTTCACAACCACAAACCGAGGTGATTGGTGAGGTTCCTGAGCCACTAAAAATAGGAGCACCAACGGAGTCCCGAAAGATGAAGTCATATGTGCCCCTACCATCAGGGGAGAGAGAACCGTCAAAATTCAGTTTATAAGTTCCATTTGGAGGGGGTTCCCATTTGGTTCTTCTTCTTTTCGATTTCAATCTGGGTTAGTCGACTTTTTTGGACAAGTTTTTGTCATTTGCGCAGTAATCCGGTGGACCCGAATACGCTGTTTTCCAGATAAATTTTTGTTCTTTTACAAATGATAAGATACGCCTTATGTCTGGGTTTATATTTTCAAAGATCGTTTTGTTTCTGAAATACCAGATTCCCCACCAAACAAAGGCAAGAGTGTAAAGTAGTGTTTCAAATCCAATCTCAAGAGTATATTTTATACAGTAGTATTCTCCAATTTAGTTTTTTTTTATAGAGTTGTTGCCATCTCATTACTCAAAATAAAAGAATAGTAAAAAAATAGAGAGTTCTAATATTTTTCAAAACTAAATATTTATTCAAATCTTTAAAAAGGAGTTACTCATTGAAGTTGGAATAAAAATAATTTTTAAAATATGTATTTTTCTTCTTTAATTTAAAGAAATTAAATTAGAAAAATTATTGGAGATGTTTGTTTTATCATGCAAATAAAATGCATTAAACGATCTGATAAATTTCACAAAATTACCCCTTATTTACATTGTTTCTCACAAAACTACCGTTTAAAATGCCAAAACATTCCCACTTTTTTTTTTATGACGAGGAATCCACCTTCGGTGGCAAACCCCGAGCACGTGACCCAGCCGGCAAAAGCCACGTACTAGGTAAACCGGCTTGCGCCGACCGGCTCGACCCAGTGGTATGGAGCAAGATAAATCTTGGATTTTCACCCAAGGAAAAAGGCGGAAGCAGGAATCAAACCCGGGACCTCCTTACTCCTCCCCTTGCTCCTTACCACTAGGCCACCCCGATTGGGCCAAAACATTCATTCCCACTTTCAATACGAGATTTTCAAATGTCTCAAGAAAACATTTTTTTAATGGATAACTAGTCTATTCCCCGTGCTTTGCACGGGTTTAATACAAAAATGTTAGAGAATGCCAAATTATAATAATTTTTTCATATTTAAATGTAAAAATATTAACATTGAAAAAAGTATATTCATCTACAAACAAAATTGATAACCTACATTTTATGATAATTTTTATATAGTTTAATAATAAAAAATCATAGAATTATTTTTCAAATGAAATTAAAACTCCATTAATTAACAATCATAAATTTCTAACAAAATTAAAACAAATTGAATAGATAAAGAATAACTACAAAGTAGAAACAAATCTAATTTGAGCGAGAAAATAATCATGTAATTGAATAGTTTTCCCTCCTAACATACATAAGATCAATCATACAATCTAAAAAATCTATAATCCCGGATACCACCTTCGTCAAAATAAAACTCACACATTCATCAAATGGGTTTTTTTTATTCTCTGTAGCATATTGAAGTTTCATAATTAAGTATAAAAACCATTTGTCATGCCTAAAACCTATTGTATACTCAACTTAAAAATAAAAAATTAATCACGTAAAAAATAATCAATTATTATTGTTCTTATAACCAATTAGCAATTTAAAATAAAGTATTTATAGAAAAAAGTACTCTAGTTCTTTGGATAATTAAAAAAAAATGGCATCAATAGAATATAAGATAGACTTAAAGATTCATATTCATAACCACCTATCAAAATCATAAATAAATAAATTAATTATATCAGTACAATTATCTTATTTTAAACCAATAACAAATCAAATACAAAATATTTTCATGTACACTATTACCCTAAAAAATAACTAAAATAATTTATAAATTTAATTTCAACAATTAAAGTTCAAACCTATGATATGATATAAATCTTTTTTCTGTGATAAGATAGAAATTCGAAGGTCATACAGGCCTGATATAAATCATCTACGGTTATGTGTAGGTTATAGTTTACAGATAGTGAAAAATGTTATAAGCAGTTGTGCGGACGGGATCCGTTGTCCCAAATAGGACAACCCCTTAAATTGGCCTCCCCCATTTCCATAATTAAAAAAATGATTAAAATTTAAAAAAAAAATGTTAAAGGGTGGGTTTTTTTATGAGGAAGGATAAGGTGGGAATCGAGATTTTGACACACGATTAAAAATGAAAAAAATCTAATTTCTACCTAATTCTCGTCTTCTTCTCCTAAACTATACAATAACATTTAATCTCTGATTTTCTTGATTTCACCTTCTGAAATCTAATTAAACACAAGCCATGGAAATAGGACACAACAAATTGATTCTGTTAAAGGTTCACATTTTTTAAACTCCATCATATTGAAATCTAATGTGGCATTATGTTGTGGATCTCAATTAGTAAAGCATTAATATTACAATAAATACATGTCCATTTAATCATACAATAATTGATTAAAAGGGCTATGATACATAACTAATTAAAAGCTTATAGTAATTAATACTCCATTTTTTACGGCTAGTTTTGACTGTACTACTACAATGAGTTGAAAACAAATATGTATATATATAATAAATAAGATATACTATACATAAATGTAGATATATAATATCATAAATAGGTAAATCTACATATAGGCCATTCGGATGGGTTTTTATTTTTTAAAGTTCGTATTAATATTGATTCATTCCTGATAGTTCGTATTATTTTTGGTATTTTTTCTTTAAAAAAAATTAAAATGTGTTTTGGTAAAAAAAACTCAATTATAATGACACTTTTAGGGAAAAAAAACCTTATGTTTTTATAAAATCAGATGTGAATAAGAAAGAACAAAACAAAACGAATTGAGGAGCAATCGTTTAACTCAATAGTTGAAAATTATAGGTAAACAACATAAAAAAAAACACAAAACTAACCTTTAATATTAAAAATCAAGGACGGATACGGAAAAAAAAAATGGGATGAGAAAAAAATAGTTAAAGATTACTTAATGATTAATGGAGGGGCGGTGTGGGGAGATTTATTACTAAAGCTCAAAACTTATTTTTTTTTTTTAAAAAGATGGAAAATATATTAAATTATGCATTATTATCACTTTACTAAACTCTACATAAATATAATGAAATAATTTATACCTAAATAGTAAAAATTGTGAAAAGCTAGAAATAATTCAACATTTTCTATTAGTATAAATATAATATATTCAATCCGAATAATAATAATAATAATAATAATAAGTTAAAAGTATTTGAATGTTCTCTCTATTGGGTAAATGTATCTGTTGAAATATATATAATTACCAAAAGCTATATATATCAAATAATTTCCATCCAAATAATAAATCAAAAGAAATAAATATAAAGATAATGATAAATATATAGAATATATTGAATAGTGTTAAAATATGATTTGCTAAAAGTTTTGGAGGGAAAACTTTTCACCGGAAAGTGACATGTGCCAATTCCAACATCTACTTTAGTATTGTTCAGGATAAATACTCAATATTTATATTTTTATATTTTAAAACAGGTAAATAATTGTAATTTTAAAGAGAAATGAATATTTTGTGCAAATGGCATAAATATCGGGTGGTACTGTACAATTACCTAAACCATTTATTCGCATTATATATTTTCCGATTACATTATGCTACGAATCAGAAGCCAATGAGCGACGTCCACGTCACCCGGCGGCCTCTCACAGCGCGAGTGCACCCTCCACGTACACGCGCGTGACACACAATTCCACCACCTCGCCCGTTCACGAGCGACTTCCACGTTTGTCCTCTTTCAATTTCTCTGCTAATCTCATCTCCTTTTATAATCTCTGAAGCTCCTTATAAATTTATCGTTTCTCATCGGTACCAAGAGAGAGGGGAGAAGAAGAAGAAAGGTTCAGCAATGGCGTCTAGGGTTTATCTACTCCTCTTTCTCGCACTTGCCGCCCTGTCGCTGGGGAGGATCTCGGCATCCGAAGGCGAAGCCGCCGCCGCCGAATCCAAGGAGTACGTTCTGACGCTCGATCAGTCTAATTTCACCGACACCATCGCCAAGCACGACTTCATCGTCGTCGAGTTCTACGCTCCATGGTATCGATCTCGATCTCTTACCTGCATTTGTCTGCATGTTCTCTAGGATTCCAATTTTGACCCGATCTTGTCGCCTTTGCCTGCTTGATTTGCTCGATGTTTCGATTCCTTCGGTTATTTGATGATTATTGTGATTTGATTCGGAATCAGAAGCGCTTTGTGCTCATTTCCTGCAGTTATGAGTGACCTTTTGGAGTGCTATGAAGTTAAGATGTTATATCACCGTTTTGCATTATAAGGACTAGTCTGTATGAAATCAAGTGTCCATGTGGATTACGAACGGATTTGGGGTTGCAGGTGGGCAAATATAAATGCATGTCTATCGTTTTGAAAATATCAAGTCAAAGGTCTGGCAGATTGATCTAGTAAATTAATACGGAGTATCTCCAGATCTGAAATCAGTTAAGCTTAAAGTGCAAACGTGGAACTAGTTAAGTTTCCATTCTGTTGCAGTCCTGCGGCTGGAAGCTGACAATTTACTGTTTATCTTCTCTTCTTTGTTTTAGAAGTTATATTGTCTATAAATATACTTTTGAGATCAATGTTATTCTCCGAATGAATTATTTGATGGGTATATCTTTCCAATTTATTATATTCAACTTTTGATTGCAGGTGTGGTCACTGCAAGAAACTGACTCCAGAGGTATTTTTGCTCTTTTATGATAAATTCAGATGTACTTTTTAATCACTCTATTGTGTGAGCTTACTCCAATTGTTTGCTGTCTTTGATCAAACATGTAGTATGAGAGCGCTGCATCTACTTTGAGCAGCCATGATCCTCCAATTGTTCTGGCTAAAGTTGATGCCAATGATGAGGGAAATAGAGAACTTGCTTCAACATATGATGTTAAGGGTTTCCCTACATTGAAAATCTTCAGAAATGGAGGCAAAGATATTCAAGATTACAAAGGTCCCAGGGAAGCTGAGGGTATTGTTACTTATCTAAAGAAACAGAGTGGTCCTGCGTCTCTTGAAATTAAATCTGCCGAGGATGCTTCCAGTTTTATTGGGGAAGACAAAGTTGTGATTGTGAGTTACTTAGCCTTCATTTTTATCAACTACTTTAAAGTTGAATTTATGGTATGTAATAAACTTTCCTGTTGTAATAGGTTGGAGTATTCCCTAAGTTCTCTGGAGAGGAGTATGCAACCTTCATTGCCTTGGCTGAGAAGTTGCGTTCTGAATATGAATTTGGCCACACATTGGATGCCAAGAACCTTCCACGTGGTGAATCATCAGTGTCTGGGCCAGTGGTCAGGTTGTTCAAACCTTTTGATGAGCGTTTTGTTGATTTTCAGGTACATATTAGGTTAATTGTTTATCCTTTCTTTTCTCATAAAAAAGAAGTTTCAGATAATATTCTCACGACATTAATGTGTAGCTTTTTAACATGCATAGAATGAATGTGAATGCAGGATTTTAATGTGGAAGCTCTTGAGAAATTCATTGAAGTTTCTAGTATACCTACTGTCACACTCTTCAACAAGGATCCTGCCAACCACCCTTATGTTATTAAGTTCTTTAACAGCAAGAATTCCAAGGTAAGGGAAACCTCTTAACCCTTTTTTAATACAAGCAGACTTTATTCATATGAACTATGAAGTGAAGGGGATCTGAGGTTTTCTTTGGCTCATCTGACATTGTGTTGTATTATACAATATGAAACCTGGAGTTCATATAAAAATGATTTTCTGCACATCTCTGTCCCCTGCAAGGATCGAATGGATTTTTTGATATTGTATCCTATGCCATGTTAATTTCACAAGAAACACACCACAGTTGATTTTGGTCTGCTCTTGGATTAAATTCTTGATATATTTCCGGTGTATACTGTGATTAGACTTCACTCTGTTACTGTGTTGTAGTGAATTTTCTTCAGTTATTTTAGTCGCTCTTGAACTTCACACGGAGTATTTAATTGCTCGCTATTTGTGTTGCCCTATTCTATAGAATCAATGGAGATTTATACATACTCTTTGTAGACATTTCTTATAAAAAAATCACATTTTGTAGGCTATGTTCTTCTTGAACTTCAGCGGTGATGTTGATGCTTACAAGAAGACATATAATGAAGTTGCTGAGGAATACAAAGGAAAGGACATCAGCTTTTTGATCGGAGATGTTGAAGCTAGCCAGGGTGCTTTCCAGGTTAGTTTTCTTATTGAAATTCTGTTCTGTTTTTTGTATTATAATATAATGTCAAAGGTCTACCTTATTTATGGGTGGTTATTCATCAATGTCATTGAACAGTTTTTTGGTCTCAAAGAAGAACAAGTCCCATTGGTCATTATCCAGACTAATGATGGAAAGAAATACCTTAAGCCAAATGTGGAGATTGATCAAATTGCCGCATGGATAAAGGACTTCAAGGTGATGCTTCATATCCATATTGATTCAAATATACTAGGGATGGTGGATTGATTGACCATTTTTTGTATCAATTCTGCCCTACAATAAATCTAAAGATGATGATCCTCCTTCTCCCTGATGGAGAAAACAATCAATTGCTTATATTCCATAGTTGGGGAAGAGTTATTGTCTTATACTAGTACTATGCTGCAGGAAGGCAAGGTCTCCCCATACAAGAAGTCTGAACCCATCCCTGAGACCAATGACGAACCTGTTAAAGTGGTTGTCGCAGACACATTTGAAGACATAGTTTACAATTCGGGAAAGAACGGTAAGATCTGGGTCAATTCTTATGCAAGATTAATGCTTCCTTTACTTGCTTGACATGCTGACATTGTCTCAATCATCGCAGTTCTCCTGGAATTTTACGCTCCCTGGTGTGGACACTGCAAGAAGTTGGCCCCAATCCTAGACGAAGTCGCTGCTTCTTTCGGGAAAGATTCTGATGTTGTGATTGCTAAGCTTGTAAGACAATCAAGACTTGTGGCTATGCACAATAATCATTTAGTGTATCTGACTCCCTCCTTTCAGAGCTGAAACACCTCACTAAAGAAAACACAACCTTCTCCAACCAGTTCTCCTCCTTATTTGACCATCCTCACTCTTATTCCTTTGTTGTTTAAATATGATTGCAGGATGCCACTGCAAATGATATCCCTGATGATACCTTCGACGTCCAAGGGTACCCAACTCTGTACTTCAGAACCTCGAGTGGAAAAGTACTCCCATACGACGGAGACAGGTCAAAGGAAGACATGATTGAATTCATCCAGAAGAACAAAGATCAGGCAACACAAGCATCACAAACAACCGAGCAACCTTCATACAAGGAAGAGCTGTAATGAAGGTAGCGCACAGGCACTTTGATCTGAATATCGCAAATACAATAATTTCAACGCTTTTTAACTGCATTCTGATCTCCTGGAATTGTTGATCTGATGAAAATGTAGTTGATACAGTTTGTACTGCTGCTGTGGCATTTTCAGGAATACGGAATCTTTGAGCTCTACACAGACGCGGCTTAAACCATGTTTAGGTGAATAAAGACTGGCTAGTTGTTGTGAACTTGTATAGGACATAGCAGCAAGCATAGTTGATGTAAGTTACAAAGTAGTCGGAAGGACAGGTTTTTAGTTATCATTTGTGTGAAGACTATTGTGTTTTAATTGAAGTTTTCCAATTTTAGTTAGGTACGTGTTTCCTCTATATTCAGAATTTCTTCCATAATACAGTACTCAAGTTCATGTTTCTAACGTGTTGGTCGAGGAAACACAAGTATTTTGCATCGATTCTTGTTCAAGTTCTTGGATCCAATGCAACTGCCCGCGGTGCACAAGATCGTTTTACCTCGCCAAGGAGACGTTGACCATTGGCTGTCAATTGAGTCGGGTTCTAAGACTGTACGGAGCAGTGAATTTACAAAATCAATATTCAATCGACGGTAATTGAATTTACGAAAAAGCTTCACAAAACCTCCCATAAATTACGATTTTTTTCCCCAAAATCATCAGTAAATTTTTTTTATCCTTCGGAACAATAAACCATAATAAATCGAGAATGTCAATTAACAAAAATAAATAATACTATCTATATAAATAAACTTTTTTCACTTTATATCATTAGACGGCATAGACCTACTTGAAAATTCTGAGTTGTCATTCCAATCCCACTGTTGAAAAAAATCCAAAGTTTTGCAATCACAAGTAAGATTGAGCGAACGTTTGCATCATTTCAATAAGTGGCCTACATATTAAAAACAACAGACCTTCCTGTTACGGGACAAAGTTTGGAAGGTGTCTTCTTACCTCAAACAAGTCAAGAGAGTGTTTTCGAAAAGACTCAATTGCGAAGGACCGTAAAGACAAAACAAAAGAGAAAAGACAAGCAAGTGACCGTAAAATAGGGCGACAAAGCACAAAACAAAAACTAAAAATCATTCACCCCAATACTACTACATCGTCAGTTGTCCTCATCCATGGCCATTTCTTCTACGAGGGTCAAGGGTGCGATGTCTTAACGAATAATCCCCGTCCAACTCTTTTTTGCCCTTTTTTTTACCACGCTGAACGTCCCCCAATGACAACCTCTCACATCTTCACACAGGGGCGGACGTCGGTCGCCTCTGCGCATGCACGAACCATCGCAGTCTAGCTTTTCACATCTTATCTCCAATGTTTGTTACTCACACTTTATCTCCAATGATTTCGTTTATGATTTTATCCAATCTCATATGTTCGCATATCCAATACAACATTCTCATCTCTGTCATCAATAGCTTCTCCTGTTGGAGTTTGGTGATAGGCCAACAATCTGCCCCGTATAACAAAGCTGGATGAACAACTCCTAGGTTATATATTGAATTAAAGGCTTAGTCACCACCAATTTTTTTTTGGTGAGCAAACTGGGGAACAAGCCCCTTAATTATAAATGAAAAATCAACATAGTCAAGGGAAGGGGATGTCCTATGTAGTGAACACCCCTTTAGCGCCTTCAACAACCAAAACATCCGCACCCACGGGGACGACATCTAATCTATGAAAACCAACAGATAAGCTAAGGGCAAACTTGGCCACCGCATCGGCAACTAAATTCGCCTCGCGATAGATGTGTGACAAAATTGGATCTCCCAATCTCTACGTAGGAAGTCTTGGCATCGATCGACCAGGTTGAACATCGGGTGAGATCGCTTGATCCGATTGGATACAAGTCTCACGATCACTTCTGAATCCGACTCAATTACTACTCTTCTGTATCAAGCATCCCACGCCCACTCCAATCCCCTAAGGACTCCCCATCCTTCCATCATGAGAGCAGAACATATGCCAAGATTGGTAGCATATAGACTCGGGCAAACGCGGGCCGGCCCGCCCGGCCTGCCAGGCCCGTCCCGTCCGCCCGCCTTGTTGGACAGGCTTGGTTGGGTAGAGAGAAAAGCCCAAGCGGGCCGCTAAGCCCGGCCCGCGCCCGCAGCGGGTACGAGATTGGGTAGGCCAATCTACCCATTACAGGCCGCTAGGTGATAGCATGCATTTAGGTAGGCATAATAGGTTGCATTTAGCTTAGTTAAGATGCATATCATGCATGATTTAAGTAGAATTTGCATATTTGCTTTCTATGTTGGTGGAGTCGGAATCTACACGTTTTTATTGATTATTTCAGGTAACTGTGGATCCGAGAAGGATAAATGGGTTGATAACGCATTGGATGAGAATGTCTAGTTGATCGAAGAAGCTTACATGAAGATCTCAAGAGGTCCTGAGAAGAAGAAGCGAACCTAAACGAAGAACAAGTCTGAAGAAGTTGTCGCCAGACATGCTGAACTTGTTTTGCACTTTCTGGAGGCCTCGAATGTCCGATCGACTATTATGATCATGCGTTGGAAAGCTCTTTCAAAGAGCTACAACTTTCATGTTGACGTCGAGAGCTGATTCAAGACGGATTTTTCGTGAAAGACCAATGCAGCGGCCGCCGCCAGGGACAATGCAAAAAGAAAACCGATGCTGCGGCCGCAGCATGCATGCGGCGGCCGCCGCATCTGCCGCCAGCGCGGATACGCTTCGTTTTGAATAATTAAAAACCCTAGATGCTTTTGTTTTGATTAATGGCCGACTTTGGATCTTTTATAAGGCCACTTTTAGTTGTTTTTCCATGACTTCTATTCTATTCCACGTCCCATCAGACAATTGGAGATTGAGAGCGATGTTCGCCATGGGCGGCTAAACTCTCTTCGTTCTATCTACAATTTGAAGCTTTATTTGGATTGGATTGTGAGTTTCTGAATCTTGTTCCTTATTTCCTATATTTGAATGTTTCAACTTCTTTGTGCTTGATTGTTTATTGTTTTGTTCTATCTTGTCTGGCCAACTTGTTAGATCAATTCAATTGCTAGGGTTTTGTAGATTCCTGATTGCGAACCTTAACCCAAGTAGCAAACTTATCCCTTTAGGGCTGATTGAACTAATTGGATGAGTAGGAAGTTGGATGTGTTGTTAAATCCCTCTTTAGGGATTGCAAATACCTTGGTTAATCTCTGAACTTAAAGCTATCAATTGGGTTAAATCCTTCTTTAGGGACTGTTCGATTGATAAGGGTTTCTAGGACTGATTGGACTAGTAACTATATTAGGTCGGGACAAGGGCATTCATAGGAAACCTAAAAGAACAAGAGGAAGTTACAATATCAATTCAACCAAATAAAGTGGATAGTTGTAGGTAGAGCGATCTTCTCTAAATTATTTTGCATTATTTGTTTTTATTTTATTTTGTTTCCTTTTCAATCTCAATCAACCAAAACCCCCCTTTCTACTAATTGGTAAATACACATTGCTGAGAAATACTTGATTCTCTGTGGGATCGACCTCTTACTTGCTTGCTATACTAGTTTGTAGGTTTGAGTTTTATTTTGATACGGTTTATGCGACTAAAAACCGTTCATCAAATTGGCGCCGTTGCCGGGGAATCAAGTTTATTTCTTTGTTTTGTGTATTTATTAATTTTTGTTTATATATCTAACTTTGTTGTGAACCTATCTTACGGTTCACAACACCCTTGCTACTAACTTTTTCATGATGTTGAGATTAGCGCAATTTGAAGGTGAGAACTTTCATCAATATTTCACTAGATTGCATGAGTATGTTAACGACCTTGGTTCGTGGGGTTATCAATATGGTGTACGGGAGATGTGTGTTTGCATATTTGATGGGATGAATGTCGAAACACGGAATCTTGTTGAGTCCATGAGTAATGGAGGCCTATTGGATATGGGACTCTTTGAGATTTGGGATTTTTTCTACAACATGAGTCGACAGGTTGAGCGGGAAGTATCAATCCGAACTCTCACACAAGTGGTGCAGCAGTTAGAGGAAGGAAAAATAAGCCGAATCGAAAAATTGGAGGAACAGATGAGCCGCTGTAAAAACTTGGAGAATCAGATGAGCCAACTCATTCAAATTTTAAGTGCAAAAGGTGAGAAAGAAAAGAGCCTCGAAGAAGAAGAGGATGAATTATTTGATGACAACGATAGTTTCTTCGATGATGGAGAAAAGGGTCCAGTGCTTCCTGACTTGGAATCTCATGAGTCGACGCATGAGGTTACATGTGATATGTCTCCTACTCCATCTGCAACATCCATTCTGAGATTTCCCATTGATGAACCAAGTCTAGAGCCATCAGCTGAGGCGCAAGAGGTAATAAAGGTAAACTTTTGCAATTTGGAAGGTAATGATGATTGTGTTGATCCTTTTGATTGCTATTTTGAAAAGCCACAAGCGGAACTGTGCTGGTGGTATCATATTCCTTATGCAGAGAGTCGTGCTAGACTCTTTGATAGATTGAAAGGGTTCTTGAGTTTCACATTTTATGCTTTCAATTTATTGTGCTATGATGTTCTTTGTAAGATGTGTGCACAGGAATATGATAGGCTACTGCGGGCTTTGACGATGTCTGATAGCTAAGATCTTGAGATTGAGAATAAGTCAGGCCAATGACATTAAAGAAAGGCGCTTCTCGGGAGGCAACCCGAAGTAAGTTTTCTAATTTAGTTATTTCAATTCCTAGTTAGCTAGTTTTCTTTTCAATAAATTGAGTTTCCCATTAGGCATTAGATAGTTGTTTTTGGTTTGGGATGGACTAAGCTTTTAGGAAAGGCCATCGAAATCCTCAGACCCGACCTACAGAGACCCATCCACCACATTGTAAGTATTTCATTCATCTCTTCCTCTATGTTTTTATGTTTTTGTTGTCTTTTATATTTCATTGAGGACAATGAAAGGTTTAAGTGTGGGGGAGAGATTGCATTGCATATAGATAGAGTTTCCATATCATGTTTACTTATGTTATCATGTTTATTTATGTTGTCATATTTATTTTTATTCATATACTGCATTTGAAAAAAAAAATCCAAAAATATCATGTATTGCATTTAAGTGTTATTAACGATACCCATCTTGGTTTAGTTTGTCCTCTAATTTATTTTTATGATCTTAATGCATATATCCCATTATTTGATTGAATTGCTTGAAAATGATTTTGGAGCATGATTTGAGAATATAATTGAGCAAATATGGTTCATAGTTGAGGTTAAATTGAAATCTAGCAAAAATATAACCCTTGTGAGTTTATTTTGGCCTTATAGGGACTTTACATATTTTTCCCTTTTGCTTTTATTGTGTGATTATACTCTCCATATGCTTGTTTTTCATGACTGTATTGCACATGTTTGTTACTTGTGAATTTCAAATGATTGAGGCATGTTTTCTTTAGCCATATTATACCTTATCTACCCTTTGCATTATCCTTTGCTTGAAGCCCATCTGAGCCTTAAAGCCTTTTTTTTTTTATATAGCTCCACAAAAACATATTATAGCCAATGATTAGCCTGACCCTATCCGGGAATTAGGAGGAGAATTGGTGAAAAATCTTTATGTTGGAGTTGCTTTGAGTGGAGATGATATATGTATGGTTGTGCATTGCGAGAGGCATAGCCAAAATAAGGTAACCCTTCTTACATAATAGAGATGACTTGTTACTAGGGGCCTAAGGAGGATAAAATTCACTTAGGAGTAAAAGTCTAGTAAGCTTGGACCTAGGGAGGATAAAATTCACCTAGGGGCAAAAGTAAGCATAAAAGAAAAGAAACGAAGTCATCATAATGAGAAAAAATGCATGAGTTATATGGCTATCGAAATCGAAGAGTTTATTGTTATGTAATAGAGTTTATGTCATTGGAATGGTTTGCGAAGTATGGAAGTTTTGGTGTTGTTCTGGTTGGTTGTTGTTCCTTTTTCCCGGATTTTTAGCACCACAAGCCCAAATGTTTCTCATGTCTTATGTTCCTACCAAAGCCCCATTACAACCTTATAAAAGTCCTCATGATGTTGTTTGCAAGTGATAACTTTCACGGTGTATAGAGCATTTTGGATTGAGTTGAGAGTTGGACTTTAAAGACTAAACACATGAGAGTTTGAGTGAAACACATCATACCGGTGAGGTTGGATTAAATTTGCTTTTACTATTGGATCGCTCATATATTTGCTAGGATATTTGTTCTTTTATTCATAGCTCCTATTGCTTGATGTTGCTTTTCTAAAACAATAGCATGAAGATCTTATTTGTGGGATGATTAATTCTATATTTGTTTTTCATTGCTTGAGGGCAAGCAAAAGCTTAAGTGTGGGGGAGTTTGATAGCATGCATTTAGGTAGGCATAATAGGTTGCATTTAGCTTAGTTAAGATGCATATCATGCATGATTTAAGTAGAATTTGCATATTTGCTTTCTATGTTGGTGGAGTCGGAATCTACACGTTTTTATTGATTATTTCAGGTAACTGTGAATCCGAGAAGGATAAATGGGTTGATAACGCATTGGATGAGAATGTCTAGTTGATCGAAGAAGCTTACATGAAGATCTCAAGAGGTCCTGAGAAGAAGAAGCGAACCTAAACGAAGAACAAGTCTGAAGAAGTTGTGAAGAAGTTGTCGCCAGACATGCTGAACTTGTTTTGCACTTTCTGGAGGCCTCGAATGTCCGATCGACTATTATGACCATGCGTTGGAAAGCTCTTTCAAAGAGCTACAACTTTCATGTTGACGTCGAGAGCTGATTCAAGACGGATTTTTCGTGAAAGACCAATGCAGCGGCCGCCGCATGGTGTGCAGTGGCCGCCGCCAGGGACAATGCAAAAAGAATACCGATGCTGCGGCCGCAGCATGCATGCGGCGGCCGCCGCATCTGCCGCCAGCGCGGATACGCGTCGTTTTGAATAATTAAAAACCCTAGATGCTTTTGTTTTGATTAATGGCCGACTTTGGATCTTTTATAAGGCCACTTTTAGTTGTTTTTCCATGACTTCTATTCTATTCCACGTCCCATCAGACAATTGGAGATTGAGAGCGATGTTCGCCATGGGCGGCTAAACTCTCTTCGTTCTATCTACAATTTGAAGCTTTATTTGGATTGGATTGTGAGTTTCTGAATCTTGTTCCTTATTTCCTATATTTGAATGTTTCAACTTCTTTGTGCTTGATTGTTTATTGTTTTGTTCTATCTTGTCTGGCCAACTTGTTAGATCAATTCAATTGCTAGGGTTTTGTAGATTCCTGATTGCGAACCTTAACCCAAGTAGCAAACTTATCCCTTTAGGGCTGATTGAACTAATTGGATGAGTAGGAAGTTGGATGTGTTGTTAAATCCCTCTTTAGGGATTGCAAATACCTTGGTTAATCTCTGAACTTAAAGCTATCAATTGGGTTAAATCCTTCTTTAGGGACTGTTCGATTGATAAGGGTTTCTAGGACTGATTGGACTAGTAACTATATTAGGTCGGGACAAGGGCATTCATAGGAAACCTAAAAGAACAAGAGGAAGTTACAATATCAATTCAACCAAATAAAGTGGATAGTTGTAGGTAGAGCGATCTTCTCTAAATTATTTTGCATTATTTGTTTTTATTTTATTTTGTTTCCTTTTCAATCTCAATCAACCAAAACCCCCCTTTCTACTAATTGGTAAATACACATTGCTGAGAAATACTTGATTCTCTGTGGGATCGACCTCTTACTTGCTTGCTATACTAGTTTGTAGGTTTGAGTTTTATTTTGATACGGTTTATGCGACTAAAAACCGTTCATCACTAGGCCCGTAACGGGTACCCGCTATTATATATATATATATATATATATATATATATATATATATATATATATATATATATATATATATATATATATATATATATATATATATATATATATATATATATATATATATATATATATATATATATATATATATAATATACATAATATAACGTGTACTATGTACAAAAGGGAGGCTAATTAAACATACATTAGAGACGTTGAAATGTGTACGTAATCGACTAATCAAACATACATTATATTACTTCTATTGGAATAATCAATGTCATTAGACATATAAACTAAACCAAATAAGAATATGTGTATATAGTTTTTTTTTTGTCGACTGAATATGTGTATATAGTGGGAGCAAGGGGTTTTTAAAAACCTGAAATATATATATATATATATATATATATATATATATATATATATATATATATATATATATATATATATATATATATATATATATATATATATATATATATATATATATATATATATATATATAGAATATGGATCATGTGTACACAAGCTTTATTGTGTATCATGTAAATAAATTTCGGCCTTTGGATCAAACCAAATCAAAGGTTCACAATAATCAAAATAAAGAAAAGAGAAAAGAAAAGAAAAGGGGGACTATGAATAGTGACGGAGAAAGTAAGTTTTTGGCTTTTTTTGTTATTTTCGGCCATTTTAAAAAAAATATTTTCATTTTTTTTGATGTAATTTATTTTTATCTACCTATAGACACCCACTTTCCATATGTTTTGCGGAAAAAAAATGTACGATAACAATTGAGCTTAAGAGTTTTCGTTTTGTTTGTGCCCAGTTTTATTATTCGGTGGAATTGGTGGGTTTTTTGATATTATTCATTGAATTATATATGTTTATTCAGTGGAATGTAGTGTATTTTTTGTAGTTCGAAATCATTTGGAGCCACATTTAGCTTAAGTGTTTTTGTATTATTCATGCCCATATTGATCATTCAGTAGAATTGGTGATTTTTTTGATATTATTATTTGAATTATGAATATTTACTCAATGGAATGTGTGTGGTTTTTTAACCAATTTCTTTGAATATGCTACCGAATAATTAATAGTATATATTACAATGGATATAGCTTTATTCAATGGTATAGCTTTATTATTCAATAGTATATATTACCATCGAATAATATTACCGAATAATATTGTAACACCATCGAATAATTAAGCTATACCATTGAATAATAAAGCAATACCATCGCATAATCCGTCAATACGATCGAATAATATAGTGATACCATCGAATAATAAAAATGACTAACCTACAAAACATACTCATACGACTGAATAATCCTTCAAATACTAGTGCATAATCATTCATACTGAACTGCATAATCATCTATGGGAATCAGCGGCTCACATTCCTCTATGGGAATCAACGGCTCAGATTTGTGTACATGATACACGTTAAGGGCTGAGTACACCGGAACCAACCCTTATATATATATATATATATATATATATATATATATATATATATATATATATATATATATATATATATATATATATATATAGACAAAATACGGAGTATATATATACTGTACGTGTTAAAAAAAAGTGAACAGTCTGCTCATCAAGGGTAAAATTTGGCGGGTACCCGTGGGTCGCCCGTGCCCGCAATAGCGGACGGGTTCGGACAATGCTTTCAACCCGTTAAGCGGGCTTAGTCCGGCCCGTAACCACAACAATGAGATAAAATTTGGGCTAAAGCTCATCCCAAGCCCGACCCGCGCCCGCGTTTGCCCGGGTCTAGTAGCATAGCCCCCAATCCACCTCGCTTCCTCGTCTCGCACAGCTCTGCCGGCTGCAGCTCCTAGCCCTTCTCTACTCGGCCATATGTGTTGATTTTTATCCAACCAGGCTCCGGGGTCATCCACCCGGTTACTCTTTGCCTCCTGCGACTGCTGGCAGTAGACGACGCAAGCCTCTTTATAGCGTTGTTGTAGTCTCTGGCCCACTCCTTGCAAGAAGACCAGCACAGGGGCTCACCGGCACCCCCCTTGAAGATGACGTGGTTCCTCCTTTTTCAGATTCTCCACATGCCAATGGAGGAAACAACATTCCATTCAAAACACTCGCCCACCCGGTTTGTCTCTAAGAACACTCACCAAGACGCGAACAGGGTGTCCCAATCCCAAACAACTTCGCTCTCACTTGAGCCCTGCATCCAAAAACTCCTCACAGTACCACAATATCTGAATAAGTACTCGAGGGTTTCTTCGAACTCACCATAAACCGGACAGCGGGAAGAGGTGCCAAAGCCCCGCCTTACCCTCTCCGAGTTGGTGAAGACTCTACCCTTGCAGCATAACCGCCGGTTGAAATTGGGATCAACATTTGGTTGTGAAGAATAGTCGTCCAAACCTAATTTGTGACGAGTGAAGATGACAAGTTGGAGTTGCCCTAGACTCAACCCCATCGAGTATTCAAATCCTAAAGAACGGCCCCAAAGCCAAGGAGAAGTCGAACAACACCAAGAGTAGATTTTTTTTGAAACAAGAAAAGAGTTTGGGAGGTATCATACCTTGCTAACCCATCACCCAATGACATCTTTTCGAATAAGGGAAAGGAGCTCCGAGTGAGACATGAGTGTATCGCGGACCTCGCGGTCCATTGCATGTCGAAGTTGAGCCACCTTAATTGCCATTTGGTTGACTTCGCGGAAGACGTGCTTGCAAGTTGACCACTCAAAGAGTCGGAGAATTAAGGTGCATGCCGTCTGTGATGATCATCTCAATCTTCCACGAACATTTCCACTTGTCGGTGATGGAACTGGTGATCGTAAGGACGTCGCCTGTCACCCTTGATCTCAATGTGTCAGAGGCCTAGCTCTCTGACTACTACAATACTGGAATAGAGCACTAGCGCTTCTACCATCAAGGACAAGGAAGACTTGCATCGAAGGCGCCCAGAGGAATAGATCGATTCGTTAGAATGACGAATAACAATACTACTGTAGCTGAACTTGTTTGAGCTTGAATCCATTAAAATTAATTTTAAAGTTGCATACCACACATTTCCTTTTTTTTGGACGAGTTCTTGGGTCAGGAGTTTATTGTTGTAGAATCCTCCCATAAGAGTAGATTTAAAAAGTAATGTAGTAAAAAGAAATAATAACGTGACAAGTGATTTATGAAACTTTATAATTTACGACTAATTTCCTGAAACATTATAAATTCATGACCGATTTTGTGAAATATGCCTAATTCAAGGGTAGTTTTGTGAAATCCAGCCTTAAAAAAACTCAACGATAGAGAGATCAAAATCTACTTCTCCACCAATGTTCCAATCGCACGTTGTCTGGTTAGCAAAGGAAAATGCTTATCCAAATTTTGGGTTATCCAGGGGTATTTATGTAAAATCCACAAAAAAATTAAAATGAATAAAAGGAAAATAAAATCTGAAAAGTAGGTAATAAGTACCCTACTTCTAGCCTAGTTTAATAATGATGTTTTTACTTTTACTTTTCCTATAAAAGGGTTTGAATTACAAATTCACAATTTATTCAATTACAAATTCATAATAAGTTATTCAAACACTTCATCTCCAAATGGTAAAATTCTAATATCAATTAGTGTTCTTAAAAATAAAATTTTAATAATATAACAAATTAATATTTTTAAAACATAAAAGAAAATATACTTTATGTTCAACTTACATCATATGATGCATATAATATAAAGTTGGGAATATATATTGGAAATGGATTTATTTACTTTATTAATTATAATTTATATTTATTGGGAATCAATTAAATAAATAAACATTTCGTATAATTTATTTTATAAAGTATATTTTGGTAAAGTGGTTAAAAATTGAATTAAAAAAATTTAAACTAACTCGCCGGAATTTGTGGTGGATCGTCGGATTCAAGGTTTTTGATTGTCGGAATTTGTGGTTGAAAAAATTGGGATGACAACCCGAAACCGAACAATAGATCAACTAGCGGCAGCCCGCGGACCTACCCGCAAGTTGCTACATAGGCTTTCTAAGAAAGAGATCTCTTTTTTTTTAAAAAAAAATTGTCAAACATTGGACAAATAAATACTAGCCTTTACCAAGAATCGAACTGTTGATCAAAGAAAGAGGTCTCTTTTTTAAAAAAAAAATTGTCAAACATTGGACAAATAAATACTTGCCTTTACCAAGAATCGAACTGTTGATCAAAGAGCAGGTCAAGTAAACATCACACCGCTACGCCATCTATTCTTGTTGCTTATTTCACCAGCTTTTTTTTATTGACATTATCTAGGTAAATGGAGAAGGGAGAAGTAGGCCGCGGATCTATTCGCAGGCTGCTACATAGAACTTCTCCAAGAAAGTGGTCACTTTTAAAAAAAAAAATACAATTTCTAGTATTGGTGGACAATACTTCACAAGGATCTAGATTGCGGGTCGTTAGATTGATTTAAACGAACGATCAAGATGTGAATATATAATTGAAATTTGGGTTTTTTTCTAGAATGTGAATATACAATTTTATTCTTACCAAAATCACCACCCTAGATTACTAAAGCTGACCCAACTTTTTAAGTTTTACCAAATCGGCACCCTAAACCACTTCAATAATCAATTAATACTTATTTAAGTCTTAGATGATATATTGGTGTTAATCGAATGACTCCGAAACTTTGATTAAAATTTTAATTATATATATATGTCCTTAAAAGATTAATCTCCAATTTAATACTCAATCGTATAATTGTTAATAATAATAATAATAATTATTATTATTATTATTATTATTATTATTATTATTATTATTATTATTATTTATTTCTATTAAAACTATTATTTTTTTCACTAGTTGAGTATTTAATGTTGTAGTATATACATTTTTATTATATTATTATATTGTTGTTGTTGTTGTTGTTGTTGTTGTTATTATTATTATTATTATTATTATTATTATTATTATTTTATAAATTAGTTTGGTATGGTTTTTATTAAACGGAACCTAAAGTTTTGTTTTGGAGGAAACGACAATTAAGATTTTTTCGTGGTACAACCGAAGTTGATCCAATCCAAATTATCGCTATAGTCGGGGGGGAAGCGATTTGGAAAGGATTATTTATTCATTTCTTGATGTATGTTTTTTTGAAAAAAAAGAAGAAGAAGAAGGTAAAACCCCTACTGCCCAAGGAAATTCAAAAACCGTACTCTTCAATCACCACCGTAGAGGCGTAATTTGTGCGATTCCTGTTTATCGTTCCTCTCTTTGATCACTCAACAAGCCCGACAATCCCAAATAACCAACCAAGAAACTTCAATGGCCCAAAACATTACCAACAATATCAATGGAGATGCGTCGGAGGTCGCTCATTCTGTAGCGAAGGAGGCCAGAGCTAACGATGTCGCCGGCGGAGAGGATCACTTGAAGGTCCGAATCGCAGAGCTAGAGCGCAAGAAGCAAGATTTGATCAGAGAGATCGCAGAAACAAAGGCGTCGGGGGCGGAGCAGTGGGAGATGGAGAACAAGGCAATGGAGTCGATGACGAAGCGAGAGTTTAAGCTCGAAGGTGAGGTGCTGCACCTCCAGCACGATTTCGTCATGGCGATGAACGGCGACGACGAGGCCGGTCGGGAGTCCGAGAGGCTGAGAGCGGAGGTTGAAGAGCTGAGAAGAGAGAAACACGCTCTGTTGGAGAAGATCAAAGTGTAGGTTGAGGAGTTTAGAGTTTGGCTTTAGGGTTTCTTAGAGCATCTTTCCCCGTAGGCTAGAATAGCTAAGGGAAATAGCCTACCAAAAGAGAATATTCTATAGAATATTCTCTTTTGGCCTATTAAATGGTTTTGTTATTCCCACCGTAGGCCAAATTTGATAGGCAAATTTTCTATAAATATTCATGTAATTTAGAACTTTCACACTCATTTCCGTCACTCGATTCTATCGTTATCCTTTCGATTTAATCAACAATGAATTCAATACAAATATCATCATCATCTCACTCTTCAAATGAAACTATTGAGATTTCTAATTCAATCTTTGATTCATTTGACCATGTTTCAATAGTTTGTTTCAATTTATATTTGATTTTTCTTGAGAAAATTGGATGGAGTATCCCATTTTCAAGTTTCTTTTTACTAAATATACTCCTTGAGTTTTCTTTTAGGTAATTGTACTTTTTTTAGATAGAGATTACCTTTATACCCTTACAATCAATTTTTATCATTTTCAAAAGTAAAAACAATTTTTTTTAAAAAAAATCTATCCTTTTAAAAAGTAAACGGTTAAATTGTTTACCAAAAAAAAGTAAACGGTTAAATTATTTTAGAAGATTTGGCTTATGAAGATATTTTTCTCAACGTGAAGTCGATTAGGGTTTTAAGTAACTCTTCAATCTTCAAATTATTTGCTTAGAATGGTTTATTGACGGTTGTATTTTACAAATTCTAATTCATGTATGTGGTCGATTCTTCTAAGGCAATATCATTCTTGTATTACAATAGTGTTATTCATGTAATAGAATAGTGTGTTCATGTTACAAAATCATGTAATACAATCTCATTCTTGTGTTACAATAACATTCCTCTAATACAAAATTATTCTTATACTACAATATTATTCATATAATAAATTAGCGTTCATGTATGGCATTTCACCAAGTATTGTAACCACGTTCCTATATTATTAATCACCAATCAACCCTATGTAATCAAACTCATGTAATACAAGATTTCGTGTATTTAATGAATTCTTGTAATGAGCAGAGTCTTGTACCTATTACTATACCCATAATTGAATTGTGGAGTTGAGTTGCAAGAAATCGCCTAAATGAATCGATTATTGTAACAATAGGTAGCGATTATTGTAACATACAATTATTGTAGTCATAGATAGCGATTATTGTAGCAAAAAATTATTGTAACCAAATAATTAAGCACTTCATCAAATCACAATAAGCGATTACTGTGAATACGTTCTTAAATAAAATCATAGAAAATTTCCTAGTTGAAGGAAGTGTTGCATATAATTATGAATCGCGACATAAATCACAAACAATTCATCAACCTTGGTTGACTTCATAACCGATTCATGAAAGACAAATTTGGTGAGTTTTCAAATTATTGTAACCATGGAAGTCATAGTAGCAATCACTTGAATAAATAACACAAAACCAACCTTCAATATCTTCGCAAGCAATACCCGTGCTTGAAGGGAGATGCGTTTACGGACCTTTCTTGAAAGATGGGCGTCAATTATATTCATTGAAGAAGCGTCAATGGGATGAGAATTAATTTGGAATTTAGATATTTGTTGTTAATTAGGGATTTAGATATTTGTTGTTACAATAAAATCATGGGCAAATCTGTCATTAACAAAACAAAATCTTCAAAGGTATATTTACTAAAACAAAAATTGAAAAAGGGATAGTTACCCAATGAATCTATGATAAAAAAAATATTAATGTCATTTTCTAAAAATATTATTTATGCAATAATAATTCAAATATGTCAAATATTATAGTCATATCGAAGAACTCTTGAATATCTTAACAATACTACAAAATTTATTTTTAATTGAAAATCATAACTATATATATAATATATAGATTTATAATTGTATTATTTATAAAGTTACTTCATATTATGGTTTTGATGTGTTTTGGGATTTTTAATTATTATTTTCAAATATAGTAATTTATGCAACTCGATATTTATTTATGAGATATGATTTTGATGAAGATGTAATAATATATAATGAATTTTCATCAAAAAAATAATATAAAATGAATATGTTTTTCTAAAGATAGTAATTAATTATGCAAATATAATCCAAACATATTAAATATTATAGTCAAATCAAAGAACTCATCAATATCTTTAGAAACTATAACTTTTAGTTTTAATAAAAAAATTAATTAGATAGTTTATATACAATTAATTGTGTGATTTATAAATTTATATTAATAATGAACTATTAAAAATAAATAAATAAAATTGTGGAATTCACATTTGGCCTTCTAAAATTTCAAGCCAAATTTGACCTTCATTTTATAGCCTATGGTGGGAGATGTCCTTAGAGATCTAAAGATAATATTGGGTTGGGCTGTATTAATGGGCTATATTGATACAGGCTTTAAGATTTATCATTTGTAGGTATGAACGCAATTTATTTTTACAATCCGATGCTTAGACTTCCTATATTCTTCCAAAACAGCACCTTATTTCTTACGTAATTGTTCCACTGGTACTGAGATGATGTTAGGTAATTTTAGGATGGAAATGATTGATTAAATAAATGTTAGTGGTGTAAAAAGATTCTCAGTTGAAAGGTGAGAAAAAATGTTTGATCATGATTCTGAGTGTTAATTGATGATTTTGCTCCGTTGGTTTTATATATTCAGGACATATGAAGCAAAGAATTATTTCTGATTGACAGGAATGATATAGGTTGAGGGCTAGCAGAGTAACACTTGTTGGCTTCTGTGATTTGCCTATCAAGAGGGAGCTTCTGCTTTCATCTTTCCAGATTCTATATTGGCATCATATCATATTGAAATATGTCATAATCATTTGTTCATTAATCTAAACTGGATTAATGAACAAATGATTATGACATATTTCAATATGATATGATGCCAATATAGAATCTGGAAAGATGAAAGCAGAAGCACTCTTACACGTTAGCTGTGAATTTGTTGGGCTGGTAAAATGAACCATGAAGAGAAGTGAAATATTATTCATCATTGTTGAACAATTTTAAGTAAAATGGATAGAATAGGTGTCCAGATGATTCAGTTTTGTATGAATCTTCTCTCTTTATCTGTCCATATTTTATTTGATTGTATTGATGCAGGTGGTCAAACTAGCATCCAAATTATCACACTTTATAGTGTGTTGTTTCTCTTAATTTCTTGAATCTATGTTTCATACACATATTATATATGGAGTATGTATGTGCTACCATTAGAACTTTTTAGAATTACACTTTTTTGGACAGAGTGAAGATGTTACTCCTTAAAAATATATCTCACATTCTTCACATTGAAGTTTATTCTGTGTGAAGTGAAGCATATTGTTCAAATGCTTTTGATTTCTCTTGTATTTTCTAATAAGTATGCTCGTGAAATAGGACATTGCCTACATATGCTAATTAATGAAGAAACTGAAGCAGCTGTTCTGGTATTTTTACCTGAATTATTATGTGATATATATGTCGGTATTGGAGGTGCTATTTTCCCAATACTGGAGCCATAAGCTATATACGTTGTCGATTCAAGCGATACCAACTGGCTTGCAATAGCTAAGGATGAATTTCATGCAATTTTGGAGGTAAATGTGTTGCTTTATCTCATTACAATGTCTTGAGACGAGTTTGCTGTTGTAAATCAACCCTTGAGACCGCCGCATCTCACTCTCTTGTTGTCTACTGCCATTGAAGGCATCCTTCGAGCTCCCATGGCTACCTTTCTCTCTCCTCCTTCCACCGCGCCTAGGTCGAGGTCGCAAGCACTGTTTTTCGATGACGGGAGAGCCAGTGAAGCTGCGCATGAGGTCGAGGACCTTGTCTTTCCTCCCGAGGATCAACCCACACCTCCTTTCTTCCATTGGGACCAAGGGTAAATTTGGTTGTGTGTAACACCCCCTTTTATAACCCGAGGGAATGCCACAGCGCCAGTGATTACTCGGACTTTAAGGTCTTTGTACCCACCTTAGGCTTATAGGGACATGCAACCATGCTCCCATAAACAAGATGATAACAATTAAATACATAAATGAAATAAAATTTAATAGCGGAAGTCTTGAAATATAAAAATAACTCTCTATTAAACTCTCCTCAAAAATCGAGGATTTAATTACAAATTGAGAACAATACAGCGGAAGACTTTTAAATAAAATTAAAACAATAAAACTCATATCTAGGAATTTTAAAATTTAAATACAATGTTAAAAGTAACTTTAATGTCTTCTCAACTTCTCTTCTCTTCTGAGACTCGACCTAAACCTGCGAAGACTGGTCTGGCATCCGGAATGAAGGACACCAGCCATCCAAATATAGGACGGTTAGTTCGCAAGAACTAGCAAATGACGGCTCGAAAACTGGGACAACTTTGGATTCAAGTGACCATTAAACGGTAAGAATTAAATCCAAATGAGACTTGAATATTTGAAGTGGATTGGCTTATTTGTAACCCGACCCTCCTATGACACGGATAATCCAAAAGGATTGAGTAACAAAAGATGTATTAGGAATCATATCCCGATTACGGATGGAATATGACATAGCTTGAAACAAATTATGATTACTACCCATTACAGTATTAATACACTGTTTATTATACTGTCTAAACTAAGTATTGGTTCAAAAGGTACTCGATGTGGCCCAAAATCGACCCAGAGGGCAGGACTCTTCCGGAGAGTTTTAAACCGCGGGATGAGACAGTCGATTAAGGGTTGATCTTGTGTCCCCCAATACCTAGTTCAAACCATGTTTGTTACTTGTACATTATTCCTCACTCACTTACTCACATGATATGCATTTTACATCTTCTATCTTTTTATCAACTACTACCGGTCCCACTCTCTCTATAGTGGATAGCGACCTACAACCATTGGTTGTGTAACACCTCGCATGGAAGTGTAGTTTCATGAAACCTTAAGACCGAGGAGTAACGGCCCCGACCTACACTTTACAACATCACTTTCACTTTACTTCACACATTACTTTACCATTTCACATTGCTTTTCGTTGATTGATTGATTATACAATTCTTCACATTACTTTACAATTTTAACTTTATGATTCACATTGTTTTTTATTGGTTTGGATTCAATGTAGTTTCACTCGCAACAAACGATCCTCACATTATTACTACTTATTCACAACATAAACAGAATGGGTACATAAAAGAAACATATCCCTTTCTTAACCAATCAGCATGAAAGAACAAAAATAAATCATGCTTTAATAAACATGTGGGTATCTATGTCATTATTATATATATACGTCGAATAATAACATTACCCAATTATACTTGCCAAATTCAAGCTAACGGATAAATAAATCACACAAGGCGGATGAATTGTAATTTATTTTAATTGGTTTGGCAAGCATTTCAAAGGAACGAAAACAACAAGACACGAAGGCACCGAAATGAGCGGAAAAGCTCGGAAAGTCACTTGCCTGAATTGAAATCGCAAGTGCGTGGTTGAATACTTTTATCTCGAATCGAAATCTTCATATGGCCGTATGGGGGTCGGATCTATAGGTATGAAATACAAGGCACAAAGAATGATTTAATAATTGAAATTTTAATAACCGGAATTGACTTGTTTAATTCGACTAAGAATCGAATTAATTTAAAGAGTCGGAAGCAATACCAAAATGATCTTCTTGGGAATCTTGAATCATTGAGGACGGACAAGGATTCGATGATAACGCTGCGAATTACGGAGGTTATGCGAGTTAGAATAACATCTAAAACTGCGAGATGATTTCTGAAATTTTAGAAACTAAAACAGGGGCATATTTTATAAAAACAGAAAGTGTGGGAGATTAGGCGTAAATAACCTTCTTCAATCTCCCACCCGACAGTACGTGCCCAGCGTTTTCCCGGTGGACCTCCGACAATACTTCGGCGAGGCTTCGTTCGTGATCGGAATGACACTCGACCAGCGGATTCAGCTCCATGAAGATGAGGCGCACCTCCTAGTGGTGGATTGTGGCTCCGGCAGGGGCGGAACTGTGGTGTACGAGGGCAGCTCCGGCGAGGGTAGGATCGAAATTGGGGGTTTTGAAATCGGGATGTTTTTGTGAAACTTTTGTGAAGGGAATTGTTGGTAGAAGTGTTTGAAACGTAATGGGATAGATTTAGAGCTCGGATAGATGCTTCAATGGTGGTGTGAGCTTGAGAACCGAAAACCTCTTGTATTTATAGGAGAGGATTCGGAACGAATTGGATGAACTTGATCCCGTAAATAGCTCGGATAAGATCATTAGAAGCTATCCTTATGTTCAATTTGTTCAGATAAGGCCGTTACATGGCCGAATTTCAAGGAATCTCGATTTGGGGCGAAATCCGATCGGGTTCGTTTGAGATCGTTTCTATCCGAAACCTCAAAATTGGTTAAAGATATTCAGATAAGAACACGTGGGGAACATTTCAGAAGCATTTAGTTTGAGATTTGAGCGAGATTTAAGGAAGGTCAAAATCACCCTTGTTCAACAGTGGGTCGGCTGACATGGGAGGGAGAAGAAGGGTTCAACCAAACCGGTTCATCATTTTTCTTTTCTTTTTCTGATGGGTCCGGTTCACCTGAACCGGAAAAATAGGAAACCGATGGTTTAAACTCTATTCCAATTTATAAATAAATAAATAAATAAATAAATATATATATATCCAAAATTTTATTTGATAAAATTTTACATGAATTAAAGAATAAAATAATAAAACACTTAATGAAATGCATTTTACTTTGCGTAA
Source organism: Persicaria tinctoria (assembly GCA_037127255.1). Classification (NCBI taxonomy): domain Eukaryota; kingdom Viridiplantae; phylum Streptophyta; class Magnoliopsida; order Caryophyllales; family Polygonaceae; genus Persicaria; species Persicaria tinctoria. The sequence continues at coordinate 41,998,241 of JBANSL010000020.1, forward strand.
CACAAAATTTCTAAAACGTTATATCAAATATTTTACGCAAATTAAAATAAATTATAATTATGAATCCTTCCTTATTTTATAAGAAAATATATCACTTAGTCTCAAAACAATATAACTTAAAAACTTATTTATTTACTATATATGCACATAAGATGAAATATCTTTAAACTAGTTATAAAACTTTATATATATTCAATTTAAAAGAAAAAAATATTTCTAAGTCCAAAATAAAATAACTTTCATTATAAAAATTATATTTACTTAAAACGAAATACCTAAAGATAATTTGGGGTATTTCATTGTGAATCACCTGTCCCCATACTAATCCCCTTCTACTGTCCTTTATTTTTTATTGGTCCAGCTGTCTTTTTTAACTTACTCTTTTGAACCCGGTTTATTAAATATTAAACCAACCCGTTTTTACATTTTTAAATAACTCTTCAACCCTATTTTTCTAATCACCACACAGAATAAAAGAGAGCCGCCATAGAGGTGACGATGGTGGTCAGGAAGGTTTCTTATCATTCGATCCACTACACTGGGCTCCTTCCATGGAGTTGTGTTGTTGTTGTTTGATGCCTCAACGCTTTCCGTTCTCTCCCGGCACTGTCCCACACAGAAAGAAAGAGCACAGACCGAGGCGATGGACCTCTCTTCCCATTCGCGTTGTGCACTGAATCAAACCCCTTTGTGTCTTTGCCTCCATACGAAGATACGGAATGAAAGGGATGGTGGCGGACACGACGAATCCTCTCCAACGATACCTTTTTCAAGTATGTTAACCCTAATATATCAAGCCCTAATTTTTCCAATTAATCTTCTTTCTCTGATGAAATTGATTTGTTCGAAACCTCTAAATTGAGTTGTTTGTGGGGACTATTGATGCCCTTGGGTTAGCTTGGCAATTTTGGTTGCATTCATGGTTTTAGTACCGATTTTGAACTCGAAAGGGTTGGCTTGGTAATACATTAAGGCTGCAATGGATAATAGTATGTCAAGATTGTATGACAGACAGGGCAATTAGGGAAAACTAAACTAAATTATGCAATTTTGTCAATGGAGAATAGTACGAGAGATAGTGAATTAGGGAAAATTTTGACAATCAATTAGGGAAAACTAAACTAAACTAAACTATGCAATTTTGTGAATGAATTTAAGAGGTGTGACTAACGGACAATTTTGTCAATGAATGAATTAGGGAAAACTAAACTAAACTATGCATATGTTTTTTGGAGAATAGAATGAAGGAATCATTATGTGATGGACAATAAGTGTATTGCAACTTGTGATGTAAATATAAGAGCTATTGTACCCTTGATCTTTTGCGATTTATGATGGACAATTTTGTCAACGAATTAAATATAAGAGCTATTGTGGCCTTGATCTATTGTGACTTGTGATGTAATTTTTTAGCCTATTAGCTCAAATGGTAGAGCTATGTGTGTTTTACACATCGGTGTGAGTTTGAATCTCACATAGGCTTAAAAAACTTATCATTACATTAAAGCTTGAATAAATAATCTTAAGCACCATTCGAGGTTTTGGCCTGGCTGCTGTACTGTGCATGTGTTGGTGCTCTAGTTGCTTTGTTGTTGATTTCCACTCTCAGCCCTTGCTGCATTTATATTTTTGCTATTTTTTCAATTGCTACTTCATCTTACTTATTCAAGCTTAACGGTAAGTTAATTAGCCTATATGGGATTCGAACCCCCACATCGATGTGTAAAACACATAGCTCTACCATTTGAGCTAAAGGCTGAAAAATTACATCACATGTCGTAATAGATCAAGGGTATAATGTACCATACACAATCAGCCAAAAAATCTTACTTGAATCCCAAAATGCCCTATGCTTAGTTTTCAACTTTAGAACCCTTAAACACCAGTGTTTGTATATTCTATTTATGTAAATATACTACTGCCCCATCAAAATCTATCAAGCCCACATTTCATTATAGACTTATCCAAGGCATCACAAGTTTGATTAGACAAACAGTTAACCAAAATAGAGGAACCTCTTAAGGCAAGCAGTAACTTTGCTGTAGTAAAGTGATGAGCAACATATTTTTTTTTTCATAATGCAACCATTTGCATCTTTTGCATAAATTGAATAATAAATAGAGAGAACTCTTAAAGCTAAAATGTAAAGGTTATTGACAAAATTCCCAACATAACAAGTGGTATTTCCTAATCCAAAATATGCTCAGATTCCTCTCGTTCCATGTATAGCAAATGAAACAATACATATTTTCCTCCCATTCTTATATCTTGAGATATAGCTCTACTCCACTTTTGAATAATAAAAATAGAGAGAACTCGGTGCACCAATGGGACTATCTCAAAAGTGGATCCACCAGTTTAACCAAAGTGGCATCAAATCCACCAGTGCAACCAAAGTTACCAAGTGAACCTATGAAAAATTTAGCCCCGTTAATGAAACAAACAACCCAATTTCATAAGAAAAATAAGGGGTTCAATGGGAGAAATTAGGGATTTCAATTAACTCAATTTAGGGATTTCAAACAACTCAATTTCTAGACAAATAAGGAGTTCTATTGGAGAAAGTAGGGATTCACAAATTAAGGGTCACATACTCGATCGAGGCATCGTCGGGGAGGAGTCGCCTGGTCCGCTGCCATCAATCGCTCTTGCTCTCTATCTTCTTATGGAGGCAGAAGCTCAAAGGGATTTCATTAGATGCAAAAGTCAGGGGAAGAGAGGTCCATCGTTGGAACTTAGCAACTTTGAGCCGAGAAGAACCGATTGGGGAACACCCACTCTGGTGAGATTTTCCATCTTCGACACTCGACAGAAACCCATCTCTCTTTGCGACGATGAGAAGATTGATCTAGTTCGGAGGAAACCCAAATTGAAAAGGGTTTAGTGTGTTTATTTATTTTTGGACCGGATTCAGAAGAGTTAATTTAGATGCTCAGCTGAACCAATCAAATTTGAAGGACAGGAGGGAGGGATAAATACAAGGACAGAGGATTAACAGCCGGTAAATTTAGATCTTGGAGTGGTTTTGGATTAAATTGTGATTTATGGATACTTGAATGCGGCAACTTAACTGATATATTTTTTTTGAGTGCCTATGTTGCAACTTATCTGTTTTTTTTAAGTTTTTTTTTTTTTTGCAATATACCATGTCATTATTTGTTTAGATAAAATTGTTGTGGTATTATTTTAACATCACCTATAAACGTTGGGATATTTATCTTACATTTGAGAGATGGACATGTATTTTTAACACATTTTTAAATGTTGAATTATTTTAATTAGTTTCGCCTGTGATTACCCAACCTTGCTTAACGAGAGTAATTTTATTTGTCCGAATCTGTAATTTATGTTAACTCGACCTTGGTTAAAGAGAGCTTAAACTAATTTTAATTGTGCGAATCTGCATTTATATTTAACACAATCGTGAGTAATGAAAGTTCGAAATAATTTTATTTGCCAAAATCTATGATTTAGGTTAACTCAATCCCGTTTAATGAGAGTTCGAACTAATTTTATTTTTCCCAACTTTCTTTATCACACACAAAAAAAAAACCACAGTGAAAATTATAGACTTTAGGATATAGGGGAGTCTAGGAAATACAATAACAAAGTTGAAATTATATGCCCGTATACCTATTGGCAAGCTGTTGCCTGTTATTTTCGTATTAAAAATAAATATATAATATACATTTGTTCAAAAAATAATTTCCTTTTCCCAAAACTGAGATTCGAACACATGACCTGAGAGTAGTGTGGATGAGAAGAATACCAATGGGCCGGATAGTGTCATTGCTTTATTATTCAGTTTTTCATTTTCAAATCCTATTGTTATGGCTTCGGAAAAATGCCTACAGGCCTATCGGCAAGCCGCTGCCAGACATATAAAAAATCTTTTAAACAAAAACACAGGTTTGTTTCTTAAATGTTTTCTTATTTAAAAGAAATATATATAATATGTATTTGTGGAAAAACGAGATTTGTGTAGTTATTAATTTATTAAAAAAAAGGTAAATAATTTTTAAAGAACATCTTTTTAAAAACGATATTTTCAAAGAATTCATTATAAACTTTATATATATACACAAACAAATGCCCGCATGCCTATCGACAAGCCGATGCCTATTATTTTATTTTTATTAAATATTTTTGTATTAAAACTAAAAATATATATTATACATTTGTGGAAAAAGTTTTTTAGTAAGTTTATTTATTAAAAAAAAGAGGACCATTAACGAGAGTTTAAATTATTATTTTTAGGCGAACTCGGGATTTTACGATAATTCGATCCCATTTAAATAAATGTCAAATAAATAACTTACATTGAGTTAAAAAAAACGTGAATTATATGACCGACTTTTATAATATAAGTGAAATAAACATAATTATAAAAAACGTGAATTATAAAAAAATGTTAATTATAAATTATGTTCGTTCATTACATTAAGTAAAATATAAGGAATTATATATAAAAAAAAAATAAAGTCGTCTTAGTAGAAAAGGAATGAATAAATAAATGAGGGATTTTGCAAAATAGCCACGAAAATGGATTTATTTTGCGAAATATCCACGTTTTGGGACAATTTTGTAAAATGTCCGCTATATATACTAATTAAATCAGATCCCCAATTCCTAATCTATCGATCTCTCCGGTCGCGCTCTCCCGTCCTTGCGCGCTCTCTCGTCCTCGCCCTCGCGCTCTCGCCGGATCTGGATCGCCACGAGATGTACCTCCATCTCCGTCCATCTTCCTCCTCTCCTCTCGTTCGCCGCCGCTCTCGCTCGCTCCGCCTAACATCCTCCCCGGCCAGATCTGAATTCGAAGTCTATGTCAAATTGATTCGGCGACGCAGATCTGAAATTCGGCTAATTGATTCGGCAAATCAATTCAGCGTGGGGAGATCTGGTGATTTCGAGTTCCAATTAGTCGAATTACAGTTCCAATTAGTCGAATTGGAGACGGAGATCGAGAGCGCCGAAGAGCAAGAGTTTCGGAGCGAGGTCGAGCGAGCGGCGGAGCGAAATCGAGCGGCCGGAGTGATGTCGAGCGAGCACCGTGGATCCGAGCGAGGTCGAGCGAGCCGGAGGCGGCGAGGCGCAGCCACAGGCCGGTCGGCGTTCTCTTCGCAGAAATCAGGAGGAAGAAGAAGGACTTTTGAATAAATTACAAAACTTACCCCATAATTATGGAAATTAAAAAAAAAACTATCTATATTTTATTATGTGATCCATAATCTATATTTTTATTTTTATTTTTGCACAAAAAAATGTTATACTTGCACAACATATGATTATATTTGCACAAGCACAACATACGGTTATATTTGCACAGCAAAATGTAAAATAAAATTAAAAAAAAAACTAAACTCGGGTCATATTTGCACAACTTACGGATATATTTGCATAACATACTCTTATATTTGCACGACAAAATGTTAAAGAAATAAAAAAAAATATAGATTATGGATCGCTTACAGTTTATTGAGAAAGTCTAAAATTATACTCCGTATTGAGATAAAATAAGATCATGTTGAGAATAATTTCACAAGTCTCGATTGTTGTGCAACTCTTAAAACAGAGTCGTGCAACTCTTACAACAGAGTCGTGCAACACTTAAAACAAGAGTCGTGCAACTCTTAAAAAAAGAGTCGTGAAACTCTTACAACAGAGTCGTGCAACTCTTAAAACAGAGTCGTAAAACTCTTAAAACAGAGTCGTGCAACTCTTAAAACAGAGTCGTGCAACTCTAAAATTTCATAGTGTTATTCATGAAATTTATACTTTTATTCATACAAACTAATATCTAATTTGATTCTTCTTAAACTAAAAATCTAATTTGGTCACATTATAATATTATTCTTGCACTTTTTAATCTAATTTGGTTCTTAAACTGTATTTTAAAGTTGCACAACCGTAGTTTAGAGTTGCACAACTGTAGTGTCAGTATCTTTTTCTATTTTGTTAATCAGATAAAACAACTAGTGTCAACGGTGTTTGCAATTTTAGTGATGAAAATGTATTGATCAATTTTATTTCTTTATAACTCTGTCGGCACTAAAATTGCAAACACCGCTGACACAACCTTTAATTTCTAAAAAGATGCTCTATTCACTTTGGTTCATGAATTGTATCCTCTATTCACTTTGGTTCATGCAAATTAACCTATAAAGGTAGAGAGACACATGAACTCTTAAAACAGAGTCGTGCAACTCTTAATACATAGTCGTGCAACTCTTATAACAGAGTCGTGCAACTCTTACAACAGAGTCGTGCAACTCTTAAAACAAGAGTCGTGCAACTCTTACAACAGAGTCGTGCAACTCTTACAATTAAAACAAGAGTCGTGCAACTCTTACAACAGAGCCGTGCAACTCTTACAAGAGAGTCGTGCAACTCTTAAAACAAGAGTCGTGCAACTCTTACAAGAGAGTCGTGCAACTCTTAAAACAAGAGTCGTGCAACTCTTACAACAGAGTTGGACAAGTCTTAAAACAGATTCGTGCAACTCTTACAACAGCGTCGTGCAACTCTAAAATTTCATAGTTCAAACTGATTTGTTCCATTCCAATTCAAACTGATTTGACAGAACAACCACCATTGTTGGAATCCATAGCAATTACAGCTTATAATTCATTTGGTTATGTTTTAATGTCCAACATTTACTTTTCAGATGGTAGCTTCGATGAAGCATTGGTTTTAAGAAAAGAGATGACAAGGTCAAGAGTGAGAAAGAATACATGTTTGAGTTGGATTGGAGGTCAGGATTTGGGTGTTGATGGATTCTCATCCTATGGTTGATTTTGCCTTTCCATTCATGAAGATCAATACAAAAAGGATGAGCAATTTTATTTCCTTGGTGAGAAACTTGCACCCTTTATTTGAATATTTGATAAATGTCACAATTGTCTTGACTCTAAGGTTGTGAGAAGGCACTCAAGGCAGTGAAGCCTCCTTCCATGTTTTACATAGAGCAGAAAATGGACCTTTCTGTAGTCATGTCTTCTGCACTTCGGTAACTAGGTTATGCATTTTGACGTAATCTAGGCTTCAACAAACAATCTTCGGTCTTTCATTGCCTCTTTCATCAGTTGTTTGTTCTTCTGCACTTGAGTACCTCGGTTACCTATTTTGTTTCCGGTTCCAGCTTGTTGAAGTGTCAGAATTATCATTTAACCGTTGAGCTCTGATATGAGGTTGATCAACTTTGGGTTATTTTGGTTGACCAATGTTCTTGCAGGAGTGGTAGAAGGAGCTTGCTTCATATCACACCCTGCAGCAGACAATGAGTTCTTTTCAAGGGGTTGACAACTCACGCGGATATGACATGACCACTCCGTAGGTTGAGTTTCCGCAAGGGCTACCATTTGGATCAGCTCTAGAAACACTGGCCTTTGCAGCATTTCTTCCAGCCGTACTATTTACGCTCGCTTCAACTCATTCTCTTCCTGCTCTTATGGCTCTCCTGAGTAGCTGGTCGTAGACAGGAACCTGCATGCCAAAAATAACACACAGGCCAGCAGAACAAGATAGCAAGAGGCGTCGAAAGAACTCATGTTTAACCAACAAATGAGGATCCATGTTCCATTCAGCCAGTCACTTCTAGCAGTAGTGATGCTTGTGCTGCTGCTACTGTTGTGGCCATTACAAAATTTTCAAGCTATTGCATGATTTGAGCATTCGGTTTCATAATCAACCCTGCTGCATTACCAGCTGCACCTTTATGAATTGAGGGAGTCAAAAAGCTGATGTAAGTTTTGATTTGAAGACATGATAAATTAGAACAATGCAGAGAAAACACTGAATGTCAAGAGCATCAACTGTAAATTTTAATTCCATTCCTTGGAAGTTTTGGTCTATTTTGTGTGTGTGTTGATTTGTTCCATTCCAGTTCAAATTGATTTGACAGAACAACCACCATTGTTGGAATCCATAGCAATTACACATCTAAATATGCATTGGAAAAACTTGGGAGATTGCAATAGCTTAACAACCATTCCAATCAGTTCAACCTACAGAAATCTACATTAAGATTCACCTCTACAACTAAGCCATGTGCAAGCTTCTTTATATTTTAACTCTACTAGCCAAATTCCGATGCTCCTACCATAAATTCCCTAAACTAACTCCCAATTGACACAATATATAATCTTTATCAATAAACTCATCAAGCACATGCTGACCTACAGATTCAGAAAGACTAAATGACAAATTCAACATGCTGACATACAGATTCAGAAAGAGCCAAGAGACACAGCTGCCATCTCCAAGGATATCTAAGATAAATGCATTATTATTCAAATCAACTCTGTTCCATGTTAAAATTCCAATCAAATTCAACCACAAAACCAATAGCAAAGCAATCAAAAGGGTAACTCATTGTACAAAGCAACCTGCTGTACTTACCTACAATACAACCAGATTTGCTGGCTCCGGCCGCTCGACCTCGGTCGCTCCGCTCGCTCGACCTCTGCACCTCCATGACAAGTACTGATAAAAACCTTATTCCAATCTCTATCAAATAGTGAGAACAAATCATCGTTCTCAGTGGCTCCTCTCTTTGATTGTCTCACAGTGCAACTCCTTGTACAAATCATCGTTCTCTATTAAGATCAAGGTGAGCAAGCTCTTATCTAGTGAAATAGCTAGAAAAGGACAGATAAAATATCCTTCACACAAATAAGCTCAACCTGCATCAGAACAATCTCCAGTAACGATGAACAAAGTCAGATCAACAAATTGTAAAATGAAACTCACCGAGTCTGAATTGAGAAGCGGGAACCGAGAACAACGAGGAATCAACAGATCAACAATGGCAGATCTTTTTCCTCCTCCTCTTCGATTCCTGCCCCTGAGTTGGATCTTCCTCCTCCTCTTCGATTCCTGCCCCTAAGTTGGATCTTCCTCCTCCTCTTCTTCGATTACTCGATGGGAGCCGGATCTTCATGAGACGAGGGACCTTGAGACCGGAGATCCGAGGAATGACGCCGAAGATATGAGAAAGGAGGAGAGAGATAGAAGCGTTGAATCCATGAATCTTGCTCCGAATCCATGAATCTCAGGAAAACAGTCGAAGATCAGCAAAATTGGACAGAGGCGATTCGGCGGTGGTGGTGGCGAGCAAGGAGAAGGACGATCGGCAGTTGAATGCGCCGGAGCAAGGAGGAGGAGAAGGATCTGAAGCCCTAGGTCTGAGGAGGGGAGAACGGACATCCCGATCGGAGAGAGAGAGAGCGCGTAGCAAATAGCGCGTGAGGCAGTATATATTGCGGCCATTTCACTAAATTGTCCGAAAACGCGGATATTTTGCAAAATCGTCCAAAAAAGGTGCCTATTTTGCAATTTTTTTCTAAATAAATTACAAGAGGAAGCCTAGTCCTACTAGAGTGTATAGTCCTAGTAGAGTGTAGCCTTTTCTATAGGGTAGACCTAAAAAGCTGATTTACCTTTTCTTGTTTTTTTTTTAACGGAAATTTCGCGAGGTACCCCTGGATTATTGCAATTTTCGCGAGGTATATAACTTTTTTGCATATTTCGCGTGGTGCCCCGTAGTTTTCAATTTTATCGCATCGCGCCCTTTCCAGTTAATTCTAACGGACCTTGTAACTCCCCGTTAGTTTGCAATTAAAAAAAAAAAGAAAAAGAAAAGAAAGGGGACGGTGAACAGGCGAGAAAGCAGGAACCCAGAAGCCAAAATTGCAAATGGATTCAACACGTAGAAGCCAAAATTGTAGGTGGGCGGAGATCGAACAAGAACACAGAGCAAGAACACAGAGGCCAAAATTGCTGGTGGACAGAGAACAGACGATAATCTCAAGAGAATTCAATACACAGAAGCCAAAATCGCATCAAAAGTGACAAAATTGCAGGTGGACGATACTCAATTGAGTGCCAATTGAAGCTATTTTAGCAGGAAACTATAAGGAAAATCGAATTGGATTGAAATTTTCGAAAATAGAGTGGAAATAAGAGGACGATCCTAACCGTGGAGATTTTGGACGACGTAAACGGGGCCGTGTGAACCGTCGATAGCATGTCGGTCGGAGCCTTCAGCCTGGGCGTTGAGGGTGTGGAGGGAAGAATCGACGTGAGAGTACGACAAGGAGTGAGCCATGTAGGGTGTGGTCCTTGGTTGCGGAAATTGATTCGGAGGTAGCGATGGCGGTTGTTGAGGCCCATTGCCTCGGCCGGCAACCAAAGATAAGAGGGAGGCGGCCCATTGCCTCAACCGGTGACCGGAGGCGGGAGGAGACGAATCTATTGCGGTAGAGAGGTAATCCCCAAATTCCCCATTTCCAATTGCACACAAAACAGAATTCGAGCAGCATTTTGATTATTCCCCCATTCCAATTGCACACGAAACAAACCCTCTGTTTCAATTGGAAACGATTTGTGGAGGATTCGGCACCCAAATCCTCACCCTAACTCCCAAACCCTAGATTATGGTTCATATACTCATGCCTTGGCCGCGTCGGTTGCTTGAACCTTCAAGCAGCATGATCGTTCTTCTTCAGTTGCACTGTTCTTCGCTCTCTGTTCGCTCTCTCTCCGATCTGGCCTTCAAGCAACATCACCGTTCTTCTCCTTCGCTCTCTCTCTTCGTCCAATCGCCCCTTTATTTTCTTTTTCTTTTTTTTTTTTAATTACAAACTAACGGAGAGTTACAAAGTCCGTTAGAATTAACTAGAAAGGGTGTGAGGCGAAAAACTTGAAAACCACAGGGGCACTACGCGAAATATGTAAAAAAGTTGTATACCTCGCGAAAATTGCAATATCTCAGGGATACCTCGCGAAATTTCCGTTTTTTTAATCATATTTTCAAAATGACCACAAAATACCCTTGTCAGCCTCCGCAAATTGACAAAATTTCCACCTCCAACCACTCCCCCTTGCAGATTCTCCCAGATAAGGTGTCTACATCTTCGTTCTCCTCTAGCGCCCCCGAACCTTAATCATCGCTCTCAATCCTAAATCATTGCTTTCCCGGTAAGTTTCTTTGCCCCAATTTGAGCCTTACGAAGTTGAATTTATCTTGGTGCAATCGATTTATCCTATTCCAGGCTTCAATTAAGCTAGGTTTTCGTTTGATTGCTCTATTTGCCCCAATTTTCACACTCTGCTGGAGGAATAGTTGTTTCACTAAAGGTGTTACGGACACTGCATTTCCTTTTCAGCTTCCTTGTTTATCATGATTTTACTTCCTCAGTTTGTTTCTTTGTTTCAATTCAGTGAAAAATCTGTGAAATTTCAGCCGGATCATCTAAATTCCAGTCATTGTTTACTCTCATGCTGTATTACTTTTTGAATTCTGAGGATGGTTATTTAAGTTGTGCAGGAAATTGGCTGTTTCTGTTGACTTTCACAGGCTATGGCTTCCCTAGCTAATCTCCCTTGCAATTTGAGATCAGTTAAGGGCTTTAACAGCCAGAACAGCTTAGCTTTAAAACCCTCATTTCCTCAGAAATTGACCTCTAACACCTTTGAAGACTCTAAGAAGCATGGATTCCGATTTGTCATTAGGGCGAGTGAGAGGCGCATTGAACCCGCCCAGAAGACAGGACTGAGTGACGCTGAGTGCGAAGCTGCAGTTGTGGCTGGCAATGCGCCTGAGGCGCCACCGGTGCCTTCCAAGCCAGCAGCCCCCAAAGGAACTCCTGTTATTGCACCCTTTGTGAGTGTAATTCCTGTGTTGTTAAAATCTTGTTGCAATTATTGTTATCAAGCTTCATGGTTGCCATGGAAAGTGTAAACATCATTTGATCTTGCAAGAAGCTTTGGTTAGAGAATAGATGAAATTCGATTCATAAATCAATGGAATCTTTTAATGTTGAGGGAATTTCATGTTATTAATTTGGGCAAACAATATATTAGGGGTGGGCATGGGACGGGACGGGATTGGGGTAATCCCGCGTCCTGTCCCTCGTATTTTTTGCGGGACGGGATTGATGATTTTTTTTTCAAATCACGCAGGGTCCCGTGAACGGGATTTGTCCCTCATAAAAAATAATTAAAAAATAATCCAATTACCTTGAAAAAAAAAGTTAAAATACATAATTACATGAAGTACTACTGTACTAGTAGTAAAATGCAGTAAGTAAAAATACAATAAGTAAAATTGAAACAAAATACAGTAAGAAAAATAGCAAGTAAAAAAAAAATACAGTAAGTACTACATATATATAATTAATCCCATTACAAAATACAAAAGTCTTATTTTAGTTAATTCAATATTTCTTGGATGTTTTAATGTTTTATTATTATTTAAATTTTAAATATTGGGTTTAAATAAATGTTAAGGTATAATATAAATATATTATTATATGTTTATATTAATTTTAATTATATATATAATTTTTTTATATATATGCGGGACGGGACGGGATTTGCGGGATTCGAACACTTCGTCCCGCGTCCCGTCCCGCATGCTTTTTGCGGGACGGGATCGGGACGGGATTGAATTTTTTTTTTTCAAATCCCACCGGGATCGGGACGGGACAGGATTTGCGGGATTTGTGCCCACCCCTACAATATATATCTAATTACTTGTAGATCTCCTTCTTGCAAAAAAGATAATGCATTTGGTTATATCATTAAGTAATGACATTGATGATCCTGGCCATTTTTTTCCCTGGTTTTGCATCAGATTTTACCTCGCCGGCCACGTCGTAATAGGAGATCACCTGTTCTGAGAGCAGCTTTCCAGGAGACCAATTTGTCACCTGCAAATTTTGTTTATCCACTCTTTATTCATGAGGGTTAGTGTTTCATTTGTGGATTTAAGTAATTCTGAAGGGTAACATTTTTATCTTTATCCTTTTGTGATTTTAATAGTATATTCAATGTTGGTTGCAGGTGAGGAGGACACACCAATTGGAGCTATGCCTGGGTGTTATAGATTGGGATGGAGACATGGACTTTTAGAGGAGGTGATTACCACTATTCCATGTCTCTAAAAACTGCTTGTCATATGCTTGCATTTGAAGTCATACATTTATGTTACTTGTTTTTTTTTTTTTTTTGCACACGAAACTAATGGATTTAGCCATTTAGGCTACTAGGTAAATAGAGCATGGATTTAGTGAGACTGTAGTTCTTGATGTTTTTGTGCCCCAGCTACACCATGGCTGATCTTGTTTGATTAAATTGATTATGCCCGTGATGTCTTAACAATTGGATGCCACAATTGAACATTATTTTTTACCGTTATAGGTTGCAAAAGCGCGCGATGTGGGTGTAAATAGCATTGTGCTGTTTCCAAAAGTTCCTGATGCTTTGAAGGTGCCATTTTAAACATCCAATATTTATGTGCTCTCACAGCACATGTACTCATTTTGTAATATTATTGTGGCGTTACTTATGAACCAATGTTTTCTCCTTCAGTCACCTACAGGAGATGAAGCATACTACGAGAATGGTTTAGTTCCCCGCTCTATAAGAATGCTTAAAGACAAATTTCCTGACCTTGTAAGTACATCTGATATATTTTTTTGACAAGGTTGGATAATGTTTTCCCATTCACCTACTCACTTGTGATCTGTCTCGACTCAGATAATCTATACTGATGTGGCCTTAGATCCTTACTCTTCTGATGGGCATGATGGTATCGTTCGAGAAGATGGTGAGTAGGATTGTCCTTCATGGTTTTAGTCTCTTAGCTTAGAGCACTTAACTTCAATTACATAGAACCTTACATCTTTAGTTTTAAGGTTTTTGTATGTGGCTGGGCAGTGACAAATTTTTAGTTACTTGTAATCACTCTCATATTCTGTCTCGTCTCGTTTTTATAGGAGTCATTATGAATGATGAGACAGTTTATCAACTATGCAAACAAGCAGTGGCTCAGGTAAAAATGTGATTAATTTCTGCAAAAGTTGTCTGTGATTAAACTCAAGTCTGGGAAGCCATTGAAATTATTTGCAATATCTTTGGGGTTTTTAAATGTTTGACATGATACTATTTCAGTTTCAGTGAATCACTTTGTAAGTATTGACTAATGATTGTCCATAGCCCCCCCCCCCCAAAAAAAAGAAAAAAAGAATTTTTTTTTTCCAAGTTTAATGTTTTGATCTTTATGCACATTCATTCAAGAAGGAAAAGACCACCTCCATCGACTGAAAGATCCCTTCATGGAAACAGAAAGATAAAAAAAGTACTTTTGATGTTGCTTTTAAATATACTCCGTATTTTAAAAACATTTTCCCTATAACCCCAATTGTGCAAATAGGCTCGTGCTGGAGCAGATGTCGTGAGTCCTAGTGACATGATGGATGGCCGTGTAGGAGCAATTCGTGAAGCACTTGACACTGAAGGTTTTCAGCATGTTTCGATCATGTCCTACACTGCAAAGTAAGTAGTTTCCATGTGCTCAGTCTGTATAAGAGGTTATATTTTGGCTACTATGCATCTTCTGCCAGCACAAAAATTTGTGCCTTGTTCCGGATCAATCCCATGATGAATCATTGTTATGTATCATTGTTATTTAATGTAACAATTGATGTTTAATGTGCTGCAAACAGGTACGCAAGCGCATTCTATGGTCCATTCAGAGAAGCACTAGACTCAAATCCTCGTTGTGGGGATAAAAAAACGCATGTAGCATGTGAAAAGTTGTTGCCTCCAAAACATCGAAATTAGTTCTCATATAAACAGTGATAGTTATACACTTATTTGTTATGAAACTATAGATATCAGATGAACCCTGCCAATTATAGAGAAGCAATGATAGAACTTCACGAAGACGAATCAGAAGGAGCAGATATCCTCCTGGTTGGTACTCTGCCCTGGCTGAATATATTGATCAATATCATTGTTTATTCTTAGCTTAATGCAATTCCTTGGCAGGTTAAACCTGGATTACCTTACTTGGATATCATGAGGCTCCTACGAGACAACTCTTCTCTCCCCATCGCTGCATATCAGGTAAAACACCCACTGGAAATTCCACTTCAACACTTGACATTGAGTCGGCTGTTACAAGTTCATGTTTATTAGGGTCTATATTTACATAGAGTTGTGCTGGGATTTTGGTTCCCCTGTGGATCAGGTTTCTGGGGAGTATTCAATGATCAAGGCTGGGGCTGCCCTCAAGATGATTGACGAAGAACGGGTCATGATGGAGACGCTCATGTGCTTCAGAAGGGCAGGCGCCGACATCATCCTTACATATTTCGCCTTGCAAGCTGCTAGATGCTTGTGTGGAGAGAAGAGATAGGAGCCTCCCTTGGAATCCAGTAAGTTTGCTTGTGTGAATTATCTTCCAAAACAAACACTGTTACTGGATAAGTTAAGTAGTTGCTCGTTTGATAATTTCTCTTGAGGGAGATGATGGGCATGTATTTCAGGATGCGTTAAGAGTGAGAGTGAGGTAGAGGTTATTTGGTTCGAGATAAAATGAAAACGAAGTGTTTCGTACCTTTCTTTATGTCTGGACTAGACAATAACTTGTAGATCTACTGTTTCTTTGGAAAATGAAGGCTGAACCAATGAATTAAGGTCATCACAGGCCGAATGCGAGAGTGAAAGAAGACTGATTTTTCTTCTTGCTCTCATATCTATACTTACAATGGGAAGGACTAAAGCTGTACAAATCACCATCTCTACGACAAAGGGACCCGATGAAGAGCAAGGAAAAGGGGGCGTCGAAAGTCATGAATGTCATCTGTCTTCATTTAGGTATCTCTCAGCAATGGCAGCATGAACAGCAGCACCAACAGGCAGAGCGCCCAGGTCGATGAAAAAACGTGGGGAGTGGCCGATGTGTATCGATCCTAGGCTCTCGTTCCTGATTCCGATGAAGTAGAATGCTGCGGGTACGATTTGAGTGTAGAACGAGAAGTCCTCAGCGCCCATGAGTGGCTCCATCACTTCGAACTTCAAAGGCCCTAGCATGTCCACCGTCACCTTCCTCGCGTGCTCATGCATCCGCTTGTTATTCACAGTGGGTGGATAGATCGTGAACTCTTTCTCGAAGAAATCGATTGCAGATGCGCATCTGAACACCTTTGCTTGTTCTCTGATCACCTGCAAAGACGAGCATATATACTTCAGGTGTCGATCAAGCGGGAGAATGCAAATCGATCAGTCGCCGTGACCTTCACACACCTCTTCGATTCTTAGCTTCAGCGGTTGCATATCAGAGAAGGACCTGAAGGTGCCTCCAATGACAACTTTTCCTGGCATACTGCCCGGATCATTGCCTCCATCGACCGAAGTCACTGTGACGACCTTTACGAGCAAACGGAAGGTAAAGAGTTCAGTCGAAATGCACGCAATTGCGACTTAATTTGAAGACGAGTGCTCGGTAAAGACAAACCGACCTGCGAGTCAAACGGATTCACTTCTCGGGACACAATCCCCTGCAGGCTTACAACTATAGCCGATGCAGCCAAAACCGGATCAACACATCGTTGCTGAGACCCATGGCTATCACCACCAATGGCAGCTCTGAAGAAGCCACATCCGGCAAGCAAAGGGCCAGGCCGTGAGCCAATCACTCCGGTCGAATGCTGGTGAGATACATGGACTCCAAATATGGCCTCGACGTCTTCTAGGGCACCGTCTTTGATCATCCGTGCTGCGCCATTGCCCCTTTCCTCGGCAGGCTGGAAAAGAAGCACCACGGTTCCCTGTCATTTTCAATGAACAAAACACACTCTTTAACACTGACTAGTCGTAAAGCTCGAAGCACGATCACTCGTCGATCATTCGAAAGATAAATGCACCTTGAGAAGATGTTCACGGGACTTGAGTATCTTGGCGGCGCCAACGAGCATGGCGACATGGGCGTCGTGGCCACAGGCGTGCATCTTGCCAGCCACCTTGCTCTTGTATTGCCAATCCACTGCCTCCTGAAGTTCACAAGAAAGCAAAGTACTGTTAGGTGGAAGAAATGCAAAACACATGTCCCTAACTAATCAATTTACAGAGAGTCAGAGACAATATATAGTACGGAGTCTGGGAGTGGGTTCACGTGCAAAATTGGGGGTACGGAGGAGCAACTATGTGACTAGTTCACGCGCGAAACTACTGTTTCCAACCGTTACTTTTTTCTTGCATCTTTTTTGTTTTTGATTGTGTTTGGCTACACTCCGGATCGGAGGATCATACACATTACACGTACACTTGGTGTATGTTGGTATATCTTTTTTTCATGTGTAAAATTTTGTAAAATTTATACACTACTTTTAAAATTGTAAAAATTAACCCTAAAATTTTTCTTTAAAACTCTATTATACCCATATTATAAAGAATAAACCCTAAAAATTTCAATAACCACTAATGATACACTAAATTTTAAATGGTGAACTCTAGAAATATAATTTTTTTTTTTAAAAAAATGGTGTATACATACACCAAGTGTATGGGTAGCCTTTCCCCTCTAGATCTGCTGTCCCGAAAACCCTGTCTATCCCAATATCCCCACCCAATCTACCCACCCTTTACCTTTTTTTTTATATAATTTTTTAAATAATTTTAATAATTTTTTTTTATTTGGATGGTGAGGAGGTAAATTCAGGAGACTGTCTCCTCCGGGATAGGTATCCCATTCGGTTTCACTTTGGCTGAGGACTAAATTTTAGAGATTATTTTTGAAATGAATGGGATAGAATAATAAAGATTATTTTTGGGATGGAAAGACAGGAAGATGAAAATTAATTTTTATAAGTGTTTGAGTGATAATAGATTATTTTTTCAATGCAATGGTATTTGAAAATTTTATCATTTCCTCAAATAAAATTAAAAAAAACTTAAAATATGGTATTTATGATTAAGGGTAATTTTTGCATTAATTTTTAACCCACTTTCCACAAGGTGAAAAAAAAATCCAAATTCCTCCCCTCCCCTACCGATTGAGGTCATCTGGTCCAAAATCCTCTGTTCGTTGTGTGTACTCGAATTTAAAAAAACATTAAAAAAAATTAAGAAACAAAGGTAAACATTAGGGTAGATTGGGATATGATACAGGGAGACAGAGGCGTTTTCGGGACAACAAGATATCCTAGATGTAGACTCGATAATAGCAATGCAGATTCACTATCCCGAACTCCTCCCTGTCTCCCTATCCCTTCTCACAAAATCCTACCATTTACTATTTCTTTTTTTTTTTTACAAATTTTAATCAATTTTTTTTTGATATTAGAGTGAGGGTAGGGGAATACAGAGGGCGTCTCTTCTGGGACAGCCGATCCCGTTCGCGATAATAGACATATGATTACTACTACAATATCAATCAATCCAAAAGTCATTTTATAAGGTTCAGATATGACAGCAAAGTACAATTGTATCATCAATCTGTATAGCCCAATTTATCCCTCCCCCACCCACACTTTGGAAAATCATCTTTCATAAAACTATCTTTTACAGTACATCCCACATCCGTAATAGTGAATCTATGTGTTTATGTTGGAAGATGAAAATTAATGTTAGTCTAAACAAACAATGTCGAGGTTTTTTCCATTATTGAAATTAATATTTTTATTATTATTAAGGGTTATTGTACTAATTTTATAAAAATTCTTATTCAACCAAACAAAATACACTATTTTAATTTCAATTGAATAAAATTTTATCCCAGCCTATTTTCTTAAATCACAGGAAATTCAATTACTAGCAAGTTGTTGTTTTTAAATAACTTACTAGTAACCCAAATACAAGCTATTCCTTATAAATATAACCATTAATTAAGATGTGTGAGCTATTGAGATTTTTCCCTATAAAACTTGAATGTGGGAATAAGACGCTTACTCACAAATTTAAAAAAATACTCCATTTGTTCACTTTTATAAGTCGTTTACTATTTATCCATGTTTTCTCAGGATGAAAAAAACTATATAAAATATTATTATTTTTAATAATTTTATATGTAGTACTTGGTAGTAATAAGTATGAGATTATTAAAAAAAAAATATTTTACATAATTTTTTTTTATCATTTAAAAAAAACATTAGTAAATAATAAACTATTTCATCCGAATTACGTACTTTTAAAGTCTAGATAAGCAAAGTAGACTCTTAGGTCTCTAGCCTTCAAAATCTAAATCACACTAATTAGTCATTAGTCAGATATATGGATTTTGTCTTTAAGATAATTCCATTCATACAGTAATAGTCAAGAATCACCTCGTTGTCAATAGTCAACGGTCCCCTTTATACAATTACAAACTGTAAATGCAAGTTAGGTCAAGTTTATCCGATTTATAGGTCCAAATTCCCCGAAATCAAACAGTAATTAATCGTAAAAAAAGTAAAACAAGATGGAGTAAAAAAATTGCCTAAAAATGGTAAGGAGTTGATGCTTAAAAGGAGTGACTCACCTGAATGGGTAAAGCGTCCATATCAGCCCGGAGGGCCACGAACGGGGGCCCGCCCGTTCCAATCCAGGCCCGGATACCCGTCCCAGCGAGCGGGTACCGATACTCAACGCGGAGCCGATCCAACTCGCTCCGAATCAGCGCGCTCGTTTCGAATTCCTCGAACGCCAGCTCCGGATTCACGTGGATCTCCTGCCAGATCCGAGTGATCCAATCGACCGTCTCCGGCCGCCGCGCCAGCGCCAGAATCTCCTCCGAGCAGGTGCCGTTCGTCCACCGATCGAGTTGCCTTGCCGGCGGTGGCGGATCCGGCAGGCAGAGGCACGAGCTCGAGTTCTTCGGGGGCCCGATCACGACGGCGAGCGAGGTCTCGAGGGCGCCGGAGCAGGTGGAGGCGATTTCGTGAGATGAGGAGGCGACGAGGAAGGTGAACGAGAGGAGGAGGAGGAGGAGGGAGGTGGAGGCTGAATAAGGAATTTCCATGGCGGATCGATCAATTGGGGAGACAGGGGGAGAGAGTTGGCAAGAGAGTAGTGCGGGGGAGGAAACAGAGGGAAGGGGGGAAGGTGGGGGGTTTAAATAAATAAATAAATCAAATTGAAGCACGTGGGGGATAAACGTATAGAAGTGAGAGGTCGATACAGACTGATGTAAAGAGCATCTTGTAAAGTTTCTCCTAAATAGTAAATGAAATATACTACTACTACTATAATTGTCAATTCTACTGTAAATTGAAATATATTATGCCCAATCGAAAATACTCCCTCCGTCCAAAAATACATTGCTTTTACTATTTACGGACGTTTTTTAAGAAGGTAAAAACTATATAAAATATTACTACATAACTTTTTTATTAATTTTTTTTAATAATTATAAATTTATTGATAATAAGTTTGTAATTATTAAAAAAAATTAATTAAAAAGTTAATATTTTATATAGTTTTTAACTCCTAAAAAAGCGTGCATGAATAGTAAAAGTCCATGTATTTTTAGACGGATGGAGTAGTTATGTTTTGGGGGTCCTGTTTTGGTGTTAAAATTTTACTTGTTTCGTTTCAAAATAAATGTCGTTTGACTTTTGTGCACATTTTATAAGAAGGTAAAAACTCTATAAAATATTAATTTTTTAATCAATTTTTTTTTAAAATAAAATATATATTAATTTTTCAGCACGAATTTTAATAAACTAAAAACTATGTACTATATTAATTTTTTATAACTTAATATTAGTTAGTAATAAGTACTTCCTCTGTTAATTAAAACTTGTCGTTTATTATTCATGTACGTTTTTTTTATAATGATAAAAACTATACTCTAAAATATTAACATTTTTTAAATTTGTTTTTATAAATTCATACTAAATAGTAATAACTATGAAATTATTTAAAAATTTTATTAAAAAATTTAATAATTTATATAGTTTTTTAACACCTAAAAAAACATGCGTGAATAGTAAAGTGAAGTAGAAGACATTATCCATTATGGATTCAAGGTCTACCCCTTTTTCGAACTATCGACCTCCGTTTCTCAGATCTGAGTGTTCGATTTGGCCTGGAACTCCCGACGATTGCCCTGTTCTGGGTTGGGGATATCGTTTTCCGGTCGGGTCTTTTGCCCTTCTCGGTCGTCCTTCTTCGGGTGACTTCGTCGGTGCCGACGGTGGCCTATGGGCCTGTGGCGGGTTCCCTTGCCGCCGGTGGCCTGGCCGTCGTCGGTTGGATCTACTGTGTGTTGGTAACCTTTGGCGTGCAAGTACAATTTTGTGCTTACATGCTACGTTTAATCCCAAAAAAAAAAAATTGTTTTTGAGGGATTAATTATTGTATGTCTTGTCCAATATTTATATATATATATATATTTAATCGCTTAAGCACATATTGAATCCTGCAAGGATATCAAACCCCGCTCGTATGGGCGCATATTAGTTCCCGGTTGGTGTAAAGGCTCATATTTTTTAAATAATAAATTTAAAAAAATAAAAAAATAAATAAAAGGGATTTAGGTAAAAAAAAATCGTATTTTAAAATCCTTAAAACGAGTTCCGGCATTATTTAGTTAAAAATTTAAAATATGCGTTACCCCGCTTTCATATGCGAAAATTTAAAATAATATTTGGAATTCTTTATTAAATTCGGAATTGGAAAATTGAAAATCTTTTAAGTCGAGTCGGGATAACGTCGAGAGAGCGGGTTTTGAGATTCATTTTCGGATAATTTTGAGTTGGGATTTATGGGGATCATTTTTTTTTACTTCTTTTCTCCTCCCTCCTTGGCGTTTTCCTCTTGCACCTAGAGCCAGCAGCTTTGCTCCAGGTTGACTGTAAGTCTGTAACAACTCCCATCCACCCATCCTTTGCTTGAAATGGTTAAACCACCAGCCCCTGCTCTCCTCCCACATCTCCTTGTTTTTCCAATCTCGGCAAAGAGCCAACCTACTCCCCTTGCCCCTCTGAATCTCTGGTCCCGTGGCAGCAGCAGTGAGACCACGTCTCCCCTCCCTTGTTGATCCAAATGCTCAGCTTTCCTCTCTCCTTTTCTGCCTGCAAGAACCACAACTCACATGCCTCTTTTCACCCTTTTCAATTCCCCATTTTGTCCAGCGGTTGTCAAGCAAAGACTGCACTTCCAACTTCAGAACAAATTCCCACACACACCACCCCTCCTGCCTCCGGCCGCCAGTAGTCACCAGGGCGCCGCCGAGTTCCATCCTCCCTCTTCTCAGTCCAGTTGCAGCAGCAGGGAGAAGCACCGCCGAGCCCTTTTCCCGAGCTTTGTCCCGAGCGATTTCTGAGCGCATCCCCTGTTTTGCGAGCCAAGGCCGAGCTCCGCTTCCTCCTTCTTCAGACGAGCAACAGCACCAGTTCCGCCTCCCTTCGACATCCAGAAACCGCCCCGGAGCCGCCAACGCCGCCACCAGCCCTCTCACGCTCACCGGAGCTCTCGAAGATCGATTTTGTTTTCTTATTCGATTCCAGTCCTAATCTCGTCAAAGTCTGTTTTTGCTCATCCCTTGCTTCTCCTAGGACTCCATCAATGCCCCTTCCCCGTCAATCGCAGCCGGACGCCTCTCGGAGCATCGCCGGAGTTCTTCTCGTCAATCGGTAAATTCCTCCTTCTCCTTCTTCCTCCCTTAATGTCGTTTCGTTTTTGTTAGTCGGGGGTTGGTCGGAATCTCTAGTCAATCTCGAGCCAAAAGGCCACCGTCGAAACCTGGGCTTCCTCCTTCTTCCGCCCTTCTCTGTCCGGCGCTCGATTCAGTGGTTGAAGAAGGGTCTCAGACCCGCTTCTCCTCCGTTCTTTTATTGCAATGGGTTGGGCCGGATCCGGGTTAGGGAAAAGGGTTATATCATTTCTCAAATGGTTTTTTTTATTGGGGAGAATCAGATCCGGTTTCCATTTTCGGGTTGGGCTCTTGATCCGGCTTGGGATTGGGCTCTCGGTTTGGGCTTGTTGGGAGGTTTCTTTGAGTTGTTATTTGTTGTTTATGCTATTATTTTACTATGTTAATATGTTACGGATATTCACAATATAGTTAATTGTTATTAATGTACTGTTTTATTTCATTTTGAGATTGTGATATAAATATTTCGAAAATTATTATATACTATGAAATGGGTTTAGAAATGATAATATTTGGACTATGCATTTTTATGTTGTATAAGAAATGGGGTATTAGGAATTTTAAAGTGATTTATTGAGGTCAATTGATAAAGTAATTTATTTAATATGTTTTATAAATGGGGATTATAAAGATGGATTGATTTTAATGTTTAGTTTAGATAAACATTGTTGTTAAATTATTTGGAAAAGGTTTTAAGTCGTCCGAAAATGATTCTTAAAGGATTTGATGTGTTGAAACCAAAATGCCGGAATAAATTTTATAATATGATTTTGAGGTATTGGTTTTAAGGTTTAAATGTTTAATGCTTGTCTTGGTTTAATGATGTGGTTTTGAGAAGGGAGTTTGAAAATGGTTTTACCATCAATTTGTTTTTAAGGGTATTGAGAACTCGGGTTCGTGTGTGTGAGAATGTTGGTTCAGTAGCTTATGGAAATGGATTGATGATAGGTGTGTATTGCGGTTGGATTGCGTTGGACTTGCATTTGGGCCCTTGCTTGTATTATCCTGTTGTTCTGCATCTTCAGGTAAGTTCCCTAGGGGGCTTACTCAGGTTGGACTTACTCAGGTTGGACTTGCATTTGGGCCCTTGCTTGTATTATCCTACTGATTTGGTTTTGGAGGATTTTGACGAAATTTTGATCGAAACGATTTTACTTGTTTTGGTGTAAAGTTGCTTGGTTAAAGGTCTTATTTGAAGATTTTGAGCGGTTTAAAAAGGAATTACTTGAAATTTTAAAGAATAAACGTTACCAAGAATTTCAATGATTTTGAGGCTAATCTTTATTTTCAATTGCGGAATCCCTTTAGAAACTTTTCAAACCCGGGCAACTCTATGATACTTCACGAAGTGGATACATGCATTTTATGGGGGCGCCTAAAGGGTGCTTGCTAAGACCTAGTGATGCTATTGTAGAACATTTAGAGTTGTGGTACTTCCGAAAAGTCGAAGCGAGGATGTGATAGGGGCGCTTATCGCATACTTGTCAAGGCCAACCGGAGATGTCACGACCGTGACCAGGATGTTGTGAGAATCCCGGAAGACGCAACCGAGATGATTACAAGATCCTTGGACATGGTCCTTGGACTCATCCATTTCGACTTCATCCCCTACTTTATTTTAGTTTTAGTCTCGGGGACGAGACTTGTTTTTAGAGGTGGATGATGTAAAGGCTCGGATTTTTTAAATAATAAATTTAAAAAAAAATAAAAGGGATTTAGGTTTAAAAAAAATCGTATTTTAAAATACTTAAAACGAGTTCCGACATTATTTAGTTAAAAATTTAAAATATGCCTTACCCTGTTTTCATATGCGAAAATTTAAAATAATATTTGGAGTTCTTTATTAAATTCGGAATTGGAAAATTAAAAATCTTTTAAGTCGAGTCGGGATAACGTCGAGAGAGCGGGTTTTGAGATTCATTTCCGGATAATTTTGAGTTGGGATTTATGGGGACCATTTTTTTTTTTACTTCTTTTCTCCTCCCTCCTTGGCGTTTTCCTCTTGCACCCAGAGCTAGCAGCTTTGCTCCAGGTTGACTGTAAGTCTGTAACAACTCCCATCCACCCATCCTTTGCTTGAAATGGTTAAACCACTAGCCCCTGCTCTCCTCCCACATCTCCTTGTTTTTCCAATCTCGGCAAAGAGCCAACCTACTCCCCTTGCCCCTCTGAATCTCTGGTCCCGTGGCAGCAGCAGGGAGACCACGTCTCCCCTCCCTTGTTGATCCAAATGCTCAGCTTTCCCCTCTCCTTTTCTGCCTGCAAGAACCACAACTCACATGCCTCTTTTCACCCTTTTCAATTCCCCATTTTGTCCAGCGGTTGTCAAGCAAAGACTGCACTTCCAACTTCAGAACAAATTCCCACACACACCACCCCTCCTGCCTCCGGCCGCCAGTAGTCACCAGTGCGCCGCCGAGTTCCATCCTCCCTCTTCTCAGTCCAGTTGCAGCAGCAGGGAGAAGCACCGCCGAGCCCTTTTCCCGAGCTTTGTCCCGAGCGATTTCTGAGCGCAGCCCCTGTTCTGCGAGCCAAGGCCGAGCTCCACTTCCTCCTTCTTCAGACGAGCAACAACACCAGTTCCACCTCCCTCCGACATACAGAAACCGCCCCGGAGCCGCCAACGCCGCCACCAGCCCTCTCGCGCTCACCGGAGCTCTCGAAGGTCGATTTTGTTTTCTTATTCGATTCCGGTCCTAATCTCGTCAAAGTCTGTTTTTGCTCATCCCTTGCTTCTCCTAGGACTCCATCGACGCCCCTTCCCCATCAATCGCAGCCGGACGCCTCTCGGAGCATCGCCGGAGTTCTTCTCGTCGATCGGTGAATTCCTCCTTCTCCTCCTTCCTCCCTTAATGTCGTTTCGTTTTTGTTAGTCGGGGGTTGGTCGGAATCTCTAGTCAATCTCGAGCCAAAAGGCCACCGCCGGAACATGGGCTTCCTCCTTCTTTCGCCCTTTTCTGTCCGGCGCTCGATTCAGTGGTTGAAGAAGGGTCTCAGGCCCGCTTCTCCTCCTTTCTTTTATTGCAATGGGCTGGGTCGGATCCGGGTTAGGGAAAAGGGTTATATCATTTCTCAAATGGTTTTTTTTTGTTGGGGAGAATCAGATCCGGTTTCCATTTTCGGGTTGGGCTCTTGATCCGGCTTGGGATTGGGCTCTCGGTTTGGGCTTGTTGGGAGGTTTCTTTGAGTTATTATTTGTTGTTTATGCTATTATGTTACTATGTTAATATGTTACGGATATTCACAATATAGTTAATTGTTATTAATGTACTGTTTTATTTCATTTTGAGATTGTGATATAAATATTTCGAAATTTATTATATACTATGAAATGGGTTTAGAAATGATAATATTTGGACTATGCATTTTTATGTTGTTTAAGAAATGGGGTATTAGGAATTTGAAAGTGATTTATTGAGGTCAATTGATAAAGTAATTTATTTAATATGTTTTATATATGGGGATTATAAAGATGGATTGATTTTAATGTTTAGTTTAGATAAACATTGTTGTTAAATTATTTGGAAAAGGTTTTAAGTCGTCCGAAAAGGATTCTTAAAGGATTTGATGTGTTGAAACCAAAATGCCGGAATAAATTTTATAATATGATTTTGAGGTATTGGTTTTAAGGTTTAAATGTTTAATGCTTGTCTTGGTTTAATGATGTGGTTTTGAGAAGGGAGTTTGAAAATGATTTTACCATCGATTTGTTTTTAAGGGTATTGAGAACTCAGGTTCGTGTGTGTGAGAATGTTGGTTCAGTAGCTTATGGAAATGGATTAATGATAGGTGTGTATTGCGGTTGGATTGCGTTGGACTTGCATTTGGGCCCTTGCTTGTATTATCCTGTTGTTCTGCATCTTCAGGTAAGTTCCCTAGGGGGCTTACTCAGGTTGGACATTCATGCCTGTTGTTGCATTTTATGTTAGGTGTTGCATATGCATAAAAGCATGCCATGTAGTATCCTGTTTAGGTTGCACTAATTGAATGAGCATCTGCTTACTTTATGCGTTTGAAACAGAACGGCCGTTATCTGTGATAGTCCTAGAGTCTTTGCTAGGGTCATAGGGTAGCCCAGCCTCATCGGGTACCCTGAGTCAATCGAGTCATGAACTTCCTTATATTATGAGATGCCTGCGGGCTTTATTGTGGAGCGGGTTTGGCATGCGTGCCGCCCGATTATGATGGAATGCATTCACGAGCTGGCCAGTCTCCGCCTTATCGGAAGGGGGTGGAGGTAGAAGAGGGATATGCCACTTGGCATTGTCTTGGGCCCTTTATAGTATTTTTACACATTATTATAACTAGGAACATGCTAGTGTGTTTGACTTTCGTGCTGCATTAGAGCATCTTTATTAGGTATAACACATACTATGTGGCCTCAGCGAGGTCTGCCGGTCCCGCATGAGTGGCTCGATCTGACTCTTTTCCCCGTTCTTCTTTTAAAGGTATTTTCTGCAGATTTGAGTGCTTGATGTCTATATGACGGAGTTTCCTTTTTGCGAATTGAAGAACCTGGCTAATTCTATAACTCGTTATAAATGGTAATCACCCACTTATGATTTGGTTTTGACCCGGCTCTGCCGTGGCACTTGTGTCTTTACCTTGCTTCCGATTTACTTCCGTTTGAAATGGATTCCACGACAAGTCTTAGGACAGGTTAAGGGTACTCAATGGCCCTTCGAGGTTTTTAGGGTTTGAAATCCCTCTTTCTACTAATCTTAAATGAGTTGAAACCTCAACCCGTACCTGGATTGCAAGATCCGAACAAGGGGTTTTATCCCTTGAAACGTAACCTGAAAATCATAATTCTGGGCCGTTACAAAGATGGTATCAGAGCTGAGGTTGTGCAATTCGGGTACGCAAGGGTCGAGTGTATGTTTTGGAAAACCGCCCATGAATTTCAGAGGATTTGAAAGTGCTTTAAAGGGGCAAAATGAACTTAATATGTCTAACCCAATTGGACTAAGTAAAGAACTTGGTTTATGGTAAAAGAGGAAAACCGACCAAACGGGGACGCGAGTGGGTAGTAAAGGCGCTAGACCACCCCTATTGGGTGTAGTTGGGAATGGTAGGCAAAATACTAGCTTTTTCTTCACATATGGGTTGGGAGACTCCAAGGAGATCATTATGAGTGTTACTAACTGATTCTGTGCTGAATGCTTGCTATGCTAGAGATCTGATTTGGATGCCTTAACTATGAAATATGTATTGAGTGATCCGTGCAAACGAGATAGTGGGAGTACCCTTGTTTCTGTCTGGTCAAACCCAGCTTGTGTGGAATAACCTCTTCCACTATGTTAACCCATTTACGGTTCTATCTAGCCTTTTCCTGGATGTCAGTGTCTTCCACGGGGAAATTGGGTTGGTAAACACATTGTGTCGGGAATCATGGTTGGATATTAAGTTTGTCTGAGTGATTGTTGGAAGTTCTTGATGTCACTTTGAGTTAGAAGTAAGGTGTTTATTGGGCTGTCTTTCCTTATTCTTATGATGATCAACCAGTGTCTTCTTGCCATGAAGAGTCATGCCGGAGTCCCACAGGAAAGAGGGGTGATGAGTCGGTTGAGAAAAGTCAATGGTTGCCTTTAAGGGTCTCTGTTCGATTGTAATGATGACTCGCTCTGAATTGCATGACATGATCTTATAGCCTCCTGCATATGCCTTGCGAATGACCGTTATTACAGACTGCTCATGCTATTACATATGTAATTGATTATATTGCTTAAGCTATTCATGTTGTGTCTTGTCTTCTATCATGATTGTATGATGTTATAACATGTTTACTTGGCCTATTGATCGTATGATTGATTGAAAGCATGAACCACATGATATGAACCTATATGATTGTTGTTTTCTCCTGGACTAGGTCCATGATAGTGTGATCAACTCTTCTCGGTATGAATGCTTTTAAATGATCTCTTTAGCATACTAGCTGATGACGTTTAAATGATCTCTTTAGCATATTGCTTAAGCTATTCATGTTGTGTCTTGTCTTCTATCATGATTGTATGATGTTATAACATGCTTACTTGGCCTATTGATCGTATGATTGATTGAAAGCATGAACCACATGATATGAACCTATATGATTGTTGTTTTCTCCTGGACTAGGTCCATGATAGTGTGATCAACTCTTCTTGGTATGAATGCTTTTAAATGATCTCTTTAGCATACTAGCTGATGACGCCTTGATGCTTATTACTCGTTTTGTATACAAATCTACAACATGCCCATCTATTATGTATTGTCAGATTAACCCTTGTTGGTTGTTTTGCAATCAATATTGTTGTGTAATTACTTGCGTTGAATGGAGAATATGTGGTCTAACTGAGTCTTGAGAAATGCACATTTCATCCTAGTATGTGTCGATTTGAGCTCATGCCCCCGTATTCTAGTCATATTGCCATTTCTTAGACTCGTATTATGCATTGTTAAACTTTTCTCATGCTTCTATATCGTTGGAATGTGATCGAGTGATCCTTATGCATCGCCATGATTAAGTGCATGTATGTATCGCATGTTATGATGAGCCTTTAGCATCATGTAGGATCCTTGGTTGGGACTCTTGCGAGTTTATATCTTGCCTGCATCATTGCTGTTTCTTTCTTGAGCTAGGTCCCTGATAGTGTGGTTCTTCTCTCTTTCTATTACCTTGACATGTCTTTATTCATGCAAGTTAGTTGATGTCGAATTCAATGATCGATTTGCTTTCTGTGATGGTTTATTCCAGCATGCTTACATGTTATCGCTTGTTAGTGTTCCTCTATTACTCTATGATATCCTATCGTACTTGCATGAACATATGACTTTACACCTCGCATGATCACACACCACACTATATCATGTTTCACATATGTAGGACGCATGAATCTTGGAATGAATCTAGTCGAACTACCTTGATTGTGCTCATGATCGATGTGTGTTATTAATATCCTATATGGTTTATGATTTTCAATATGACTCGCTAAATTGTTACATGTTGTACTTGTTCTATGATGTGATAACTATCGTACCATTATATGTTCCCCATGATGGTTCGTTCCTATCATGATTATAATATGTCGCCCATGATGTCCTTCTTATTACTTTTGATCATGTCTCATGTTTCGTGAATATTATGTTGAACTCCTTTTAATGACTCTTGACTATGCTTGTATCACATCATGTATCGCTAGTATCATGTAGGACCCATGCTTTCTAAATATATCTCGTCATATGATTACATGCCATTCTTAACCTATTATATGATCCTTGTTGTTAAATGTGATGATTACTATGCCACCCTTATGCATTCTCGCATGATGCTTAGTTGATTATTATTATGTACCTTGTCATCCTATGTTTGGTCTCATTTGTGATATGTATACCATGCTCGTTCATGTTTTTTCATATACATGATACTTGCCATCCTCGTTAAACCCCGCATGACCATTTTTGGCTCCGCATAATTTGCTTGAAATTAGTAGACATCTCTGCCTTAATGGAATAATAAACTGTTAGCTCGTCTCATATGCATCAGTGTAGGACTTGATTGTGTCTTTGGAATGAATACGCATGTTATTCTCCTTGAGATAGGTATATGTTAGTGTAAGTTATTGTAATTGATATGCTCCATGATGAAATTTTATTACTTGTCACGATTATAACCAAATAGACCTTCATAAGGGCATCGTTGTTATTCCCGGGTCGAAGTCTTGTCTTTAGTCTTATCGTTCTTAGCCTTGGTCTATGTTTGGTCTCGAAAGGAACATTGGGTTATCCGCTCTTGTCACTCCCCTATCTTTGCTAACTTGGAGTCATGCGCGATACATTGGGTGAGCGACTGCTTGAAAGAGAAAGGAAGTTGCATAGCGATAAAGCAGTGTGGCGGAAGCGTGGGACCCATAACCCACAAGCCTCATGATCGACGGTGTTGGTGGGACAAGTATGTTTCGAGGATTGCGGCTATCGATGACTTGCAGGCGGGAGTGTCCTCCGTTTGAATTGCTAACCTTTCTGAATATGTTGATAACTATGTTGCATTGCTTTGATGGTGACAATTATGTGTTGATGTGCTGACTTGGTAGTAATTGTTGTCTGATTGTCTGTTGTTTACGATGATATGATTCGGTGCCTTACAGTTCTAATGTACATGATGTCTTGATGCGTTGATGCTTGAGTTGCTAAGCATGATCTAAATTTGTTACCTATAAAATGTGAACTGCAAATGCTGAGAAACCTAAACTGTCTATTAGATAAGCTTATGATGAAACTTGCTAGCTTGACTCGATTATGTGCATATATGATGATTTGTAATAATGATTGAGCATGACGGTAAATTGAAATTATCGACGCAGTTGCAATGTTTAATGCTGAACTAATGATGCTATTGATATAAATGGTAGTTGATATGATGTGATCCTTATGTGTAATAATGTCCATGATTGCTTCTTCTTTGAACTTGTGAGTGAGGGTTCTCTTGTGGAGTGGTTGATGAGTGGTAAGAGAATTTTAGACGGTTAGGGTGACCGATGGTATTACGGGGTAAGACGCTAGAGAGGAATCCATGTGGTTAGCAGGGTATGATGCTTGTGATGTCTTGAGTAGTATATGAAGTGTGGAGAATGACTTTTGAGAGTATTGGGGATATAGTATGAGATGGTTCTCGGGTGTGAAGTTAGAGATAAGAGTTGGGTTCTTAGAGGTGGATGGTGTGTGGGAGTGCTTGATGGAATGAGGGGTGAGATTGGAGTATCGAAATGAATTGGGATTTCTTCAGGGGATTTTGTCGGAGCTAGTGTTGTTGAGTCTAGAAGAGGATTAATCTTGGCTTGAGAGTGGAGATAGGTGAGTGGGGATTGTGTTTTATTTTGACTGGTACGATGTGAGAAATTTTCTTGATTTTGTGATTCATTAATATGTACTAGCATGATGCTAGATAGCAACCATGATGGACCTGATATGGAATGATATTACATGTTGTTATGCAATATTGGAATCTAATCGGTGGTGACTAGTGTTATCATGATATTGCATCATTGCTATCCTGCTGTGCGTTTTAGAAGCATGTTACGATGTGTTATATGAATCATGAGATAATGACATGTTGCTATGTGAAAACATGATATTGTATTATGGGGTGGTAAAGCATGATGTTATGTTATATGATCGTTAAGCATGATTGTGGGTATGTTATATGATGAATACGACTTTGAGGATGAACACGACTTGTATATATGAGGTAATGATGCGTGATTTTAAATGATTGCCATTTGGCATTGTGATGAGTCAAGATGATGTTTCGTGAATATGCTGACATTCGATGACTGATATACTGTTTGACCTCCCCTTTCGCGGAATCTTAATAACATGACTTGTTGTGTTGATGTGTTGACAATGAGTTTGATTCGTTGACTTTGTGATGAGGATGTACCTGTTATGACCTTGGTGTGATATCGAGATGTGTGTTATGATTTTGGCATAGATGCATATTATAACCTTTAGTATGAGGTGGAGACGTTGATGTGATCTTGTGGCAGTGTGCTGGCATATGTTTGAGACTTGTTATATGATGTACTCGTTGATGATCGATTGGTTATGTGGCTATGCATTGCTTATGACTTGTGAATCTTACTTGAATTGAGACTGATAGATTGATTTGATTATGGAAACTAGGAATAGAATATGGGATTAGCCCTTAGAGGTGGATGATTCCACCTCCGAACTTCTGAATTTGATTGATTCTTATGCGGGTAACTGATTTGGTTTTGGAGGATTTTGACGAAATTTTGATCGAAACGATTTTACTTGTTTTGGTGTAAAGTTGCTTGGTTAAAGGTCTTATTTGAAGATTTTGAGCGGTTTAAAAAGGAATTACTTGAAATTTTAAAGAATAAACGTTACCAAGAATTTCAATGATTTTGAGGCTAATCTTTATTTTCAATTGCGGAATCCCTTTAGAAACTTTTCAAACCCGGGCAACTCTATGATACTTCACGAAGTGGATACATGCATTTTATGGGGGCGCCTAAAGGGTGCTTGCTAAGACCTAGTGATGCTATTGTAGAACATTTAGAGTTGTGGTACTTCCGAAAAGTCGAAGCGAGGATGTGATAGGGGCGCTTATCGCATACTTGTCAAGGCCAACCGGAGATGTCACGACCGTGACCAGGATGTTGTGAG
Organism: Persicaria tinctoria; assembly: GCA_037127255.1. Classification (NCBI taxonomy): domain Eukaryota; kingdom Viridiplantae; phylum Streptophyta; class Magnoliopsida; order Caryophyllales; family Polygonaceae; genus Persicaria; species Persicaria tinctoria. The sequence goes on from JBANSL010000020.1 coordinate 42,030,828, forward strand.
AATCCCGGAAGACGCAACCGAGATGATTACAAGATCCTTGGACATGGTCCTTGGACTAATCCATTTCGACTTCATCCCCTACTTTATTTTAGTTTTAGTCTCGGGGACGAGACTTGTTTTTAGAGGTGGATGATGTAAAGGCTCGGATTTTTTAAATAATAAATTTAAAAAAAAATAAAAGGGATTTAGGTTTAAAAAAAATCGTATTTTAAAATACTTAAAACGAGTTCCGGCATTATTTAGTTAAAAATTTAAAATATGCGTTACCCCGCTTTCATATGCGAAAATTTAAAATAATATTTGGAGTTCTTTATTAAATTCGGAATTGGAAAATTGAAAATCTTTTAAGTCGAGTCGGGATAACGTCGAGAGAGCGGGTTTTGAGATTCATTTCCGGATAATTTTGAGTTGGGATTTATGGGGACCATTTTTTTTTTACTTCTTTTCTCCTCCCTCCTTGGCGTTTTCCTCTTGCACCCAGAGCTAGCAGCTTTGCTCCAGGTTGACTGTAAGTCTGTAACAACTCCCATCCACCCATCCTTTGCTTGAAATGGTTAAACCACTAGCCATTGCTCTCCTCCCACATCTCCTTGTTTTTCCAATCTCGGCAAAGAGCCAACCTACTCCCCTTGCCCCTCTGAATCTCTGGTCCCGTGGAAGCAGCAGTGAGACCACGTCTCCTCTCCTTTGTTGATCCAAATGCTCAGCTTTCCCCTCTTCTTTTCCGCCTGCAAGAACCACAACTCACAGGCCTCTTTTCACCCTTTTCAATTCCCCATTTTGTCCAGCGGTTGTCAAGCAAAGACTGCGCTTCCAACTTCAGAACAAATTCCCACACACACCACCCCTTCTGCCTCCGACCGCCAGTAGCCACCAGGGCGCCGCCGAGTTCCATCCTCCCTCTTCTCAGTCCAGTTGCAGCAGCATGGAGAAGCACCGCCGAGCCCTTTTCCCGAGCTTTGTCCCGAGCGATTTCTGAGCGCAGCCCCTGTTCTGCGAGCCAAGGCCGAGCTCCGCTTCCTCCTTCTTCAAACGAGCAACAATACCAGTTCCGCCTCCCTCCGACATCCAGAAACCGCCCCGGAGCCGCCAACGCCGCCACCAGCCCTCTCGCGCTCACCGGAGCTCTCGAAGGTCGATTTTGTTTTCTTATTCGATTCCGGTCCTAATCTCGTCAAAGTCTGTTTTTGCTCATCCCTTGCTTCTCCTAGGACTCCATCGACGCCCCTTCCCCATCAATCGCAGCCGGACGCCTCTCGGAGCATCGCCGGAGTTCTTCTCGTCGATCGGTGAATTCCTCCTTCTCCTCCTTCCTCCCTTAATGTCGTTTTGTTTTTGTTAGTCGGGGGTTGGTCGGAATCTCTAGTCAATCTCGAGCCAAAAGGCCACCGCCGGAACATGGGCTTCCTCCTTCTTCCGCCCTTTTCTGTCCGGCGCTCGATTCAGTGGTTGAAGAAGGGTCTCAGGCCCGCTTCTCCTCCTTTCTTTTATTGCAATGGGCTGGGTCGGATCCGGGTTAGGGAAAAGGGTTATATCATTTCTCAAATGGTTTTTTTTTGTTGGGGAGAATCAGATCCGGTTTCCATTTTCGGGTTGGGCTCTTGATCCGTCTTGGGATTGGGCTCTCGGTTTGGGCTTGTTGGGAGGTTTCTTTGAGTTGTTATTTGTTGTTTATGCTGTTATGTTACTATGTTAATATGTTACGGATATTCACAATATAGTTAATTGTTATTAATGTACTGTTTTATTTCATTTTGAGATTGTGATATAAATATTTCGAAATTTATTATATACTATGAAATGGGTTTAGAAATGATAATATTTGGACTATGCATTTTTATGTTGTTTAAGAAATGGGGTATTAGGAATTTTAAAGTGATTTATTGAGGTCAATTGATAAAGTAATTTATTTAATATGTTTTATAAATGGGGATTATAAAGATGGATTGATTTTAATGTTTAGTTTAGATAAACATTGCTGTTAAATTATTTGGAAAAGGTTTTAAGTCGTTCGAAAATGATTCTTAAAGGATTTGATGTGTTGAAACCAAAATGCCGGAATAAATTTTATAATATGATTTTGAGGTATTGGTTTTAAGGTTTAAATGTTTAATGCTTGTCTTGGTTTAATGATGTGGTTTTGAGAAGGGAGTTTGAAAATGGTTTTACCATCGATTTGTTTTTAAGGGTATTGAGAACTCGGGTTCGTGTGTGTGAGAATGTTGGTTCAGTAGCTTATGGAAATGGATTGATGATAGGTGTGTATTGCGGTTGGATTGCGTTGGACTTGCATTTGGGCCCTTGCTTGTATTATCCTGTTGTTCTGCATCTTCAGGTAAGTTCCCTAGGGGGCTTACTCAGGTTGGACATTCATGCCTGTTGTTGCATTTTATGTTAGGTGTTGCATATGCATAAAAGCATGCCATGTAGTATCCTGTTTAGGTTGCACTAATTGAATGAGCATCTGCTTACTTTATGCGTTTGAAACAGAACGGCCGTTATCTGTGATAGTCCTAGAGTCTTTGCTAGGGTCATAGGGTAGCCCAGCCTCATCGGGTACCCTGAGTCAATCGAGTCATGAACTTCCTTATATTATGAGATGCCTGCGGGCTTTATTGTGGAGCGGGTTAGGCATGCGTGCCGCCCGATTATGATGGAATGCATTCACGAGCTGGCCAGTCTCCGCCTTATCGGAAGGGGGTGGAGGTAGGAGAGGGATATGCCACTTGGCATTGTCTTGGGCCCTTTATAGTATTTTTACACATTATTATAACTAGGAACATGCTAGTGTGTTTGACTTTCGTGCTGCATTAGAGCATCTTTATTAGGTATAACACATACTATATGGCCTCAGCGAGGACTGCCGGTCCCGCATGAGTGGCTCGATCTGACTCATATCCCCGTTCTTCTTTTAAAGGTATTTTCTGCAGATTTGAGTGCTTGATGTCTATATGACGGGGTTTCCTTTTTGCGAATTGAAGAACCTGGCTAATTCTATAACTCGTTATAAATGGTAATCACCCACTTATGATTTGGTTTTGACCCGGCTCTGTCGTGGCACTTGTATCTTTACCTTGCTTCCGCTTTACTTCCGTTTGAAATGGATTCCACGACATAGTCTTAGGACAGGTTAAGGGTACTCAATGGCCCTTCGAGGTTTTTAGGGTTTGAAATCCCTCTTTCTACTAATCTTAGGACAGGTTAAGGGTACTCAATGGCCCTTCGAGGTTTTTAGGGTTTGAAATCCCTCTTTCTACTAATCTTAAATGAGTTGAAACCTCAACCCGTACCTGGATTGCAAGATCCGAACAAGGGGTTTTATCCCTTGAAATGTAACCCGGAAATCATAATTCTGGGTCGTTACAGTTGGGTTAACTAATTCTTTTTAGGGGTTCTCGGTGCTTTTTACTCGAACGGTGTGCAGCTCTGCATTGGCGAGGTTTGATGATCTTCTCTTTGGATTTGGTTTTGGCTATTGGAGTCGGGATAGGTTGGGATCGTGGTAGTGTGTATCGAGGCGTCTCCTCTATTCGGGTTGACTGCTTCCCTGGAGTTTGTCCTCACCGCCCACAGGATGATCGGGTCCTGATGCATCGCTGGCCTACGGTCCCGCTTCAGAGTGAGGCTTGGCTTCGCCCGTCGTCTTTGACCACATCCGGTTTGGTTTTGATCTGTTTGGTTTCGTTGTATTGTAGAGCGTGTTTGCTTGAGTTTGCGCAATTTTTGTATGTCTGCCGGCTTGTCCGGTCTTCGAGTTTCAGATATGTCTGGACTCAAATTCTTACCTAAAAAAAACAAGTAGTAAAAATAGGTCGATGGTAGAATAGGATGGGATGGGACTCAAATCAAGTGGTGGGGCCTCCTCAAGTATTTAAAATTTTAAATCACGGGTACGGGGGGAGAGTCTATAGTTTAACAATTCAGATCCGGCTGTCCGCACGTCCCAATGTCCATACCAAATTACCAATCCACCGCTCACATTCTTTACATATATTTGGGCCTACGGGGTGGTACTTCGTATATTACTTAACTAGTTATACTACCCGCCCGCTGTGTGGTTTCTTTATAATTGTACTATATATTTTTTATATTAAGTTTTTTTTTTTTATTAAAGTTTGAAGGTTAAAATAGGTTACTTGAAATATTTTAATGGAAGATTTCATCTAACTATAAACTAAATTAAGTGGTTATTTATTTCACCAAATAAAGTATATTTTTTCTTCTTTTGGGTCAATGTTTTAAATATATAATAAAATCACAATAAACCTTTAATAAAAAGAATTTTTTTTATAATTGTTTATTTGTCTTATTTATTTTACTTTGTTTAATATTTAATTTTGTGAAATATATTTAAATTAATATCAATTTATTATTGGTGATAATTTTTTTTTATAAATATATATAGACAGAATCGATAATGTCTAACTTTAATTGTTAATTTTTTAAAAAAAAAGTGCATAGTTTTACCTCTCTTTTCTTCATATTTATTATATTTGTTCACATTACATCTATTATACAACAATAGATTTTATTATATTTACTAAAAAAAGATAGTTATCACTTAAATTATATTTAAATTTAATTTAATAATGACTTTATTTTTATCACCTATCATCTTATGTGTCCACCTTAATTTCTATCTATAATTAAACAATTTAAATAAAAAAAATATAATTAAAATGTAGTCATATCTTGATTAATATTTACGTAAAAGATCTATATCAAATATTAGAGCATATAACATTATTAATATATCAAATTGATAAATTTTCATATCTAATTTCAAACTTATTATTTTTATTAATTTCAAACTTATTAATATGATGAATTTTGACTACATTTTTTCTAAATCATATCTAATAAAAATATAAATAAATAATATTCAAACACTTACTCCGTATAATTTATCGACGGATTAAGATAGAATGTCACACAGAGTTAATGACCTATATATATATATGTGATCTCAATTTGCCAAAGAGAAAATTTGCGCCGAGGGGGCAAATTTTCGGCCTAATTAGTAAACTATACACATTTTGGTAAAAATTAGCAAAGTATACATAAAACCCTAATACTCACCCCGCAAACTATCGGGTCTAATCTAGTTCACTCTCTCTCTCTCTCTCTCTCTCTCTCTCTCTCTCTCTGTTGCTTCTTCCTTGGAGAAATCCACAGGTATCTCTCTTTCCCGATGCCTCAGACCGCTCCTCCTCCGATCTCCATAATCGGAAAATCTCTTTCCCCAACGCCGATGATGTCTTGCTTGTAGATCTCAATTCTTTCCTTTGCGATTTCAAAGAGAACAGAGGCAGTTGATTCCGGTGCAGCGCGGAGTGCTTTTCCGATTGCAATCCAGAGGTACGCTCCTTCTCCGATCTATTATTGTCGATTTGATGATGATGGTGGAATGTGACTGTGCGGTGGCAAGATCCAGTCGAAGTTTGTTGTCGGCGACGATGATGACGGCCGAATTTGACAGTGCAGCGGCGAGATCCAACCGAAGATGATGACAATGACGAGGAAGATCGATAGGGATTCAGAGAACGTAGATGAATGTCGCACTGTCAGATTGAAGGAAGAGCCCTTCAATGCGAGCGACGAGGCCCTGAATTGAATGCGATGTGCGAATTTGACCGATCTGCCTTCGTCCTTCTCTGTGCGAAGTCAAAGAGTTGTCGATGGTGGCCTTTCGAACAAGCACTCAAGTTGCCTTTCAAACCAGCACTAGAAGCAAGCCTTGACGAGAGGGTTTCTCGACCAAATAAATTTATAGTCAAGACCCCCGCTATAGTATAGGGGAGTCAGGTTCGTCCTCAGGAGAGAAGTCAGCGGTTCTAGGTTTAGTGTGTTTTGGGGTTCAAGGATAGCGGGAAGAGGTGATGAGGGTTGTTGTCGACGTCGGTTAAGAGTTGGTCGATGTCGAGGGATGGAGAGAGAATGGTGGTTTGATATCGAGTAGAATATGTGCCGAATAAAAATAATAAAATAAAACAAATAAAGATGCAAACTTCCAAGGTTAGGGATCACCGCAACAATAAACATATGTTTAGATTATAAATCACATAAAGATGCATGCTTTATATCAAATAACTTTCGTTATTAACAAATAGGAATATAGAGGCTTTCGCATAAACCCTAAATGTTACTACCCTTTTCTTAATTAGGATCAACCAACTTTCGCAAGCAAAGCCTAATTACTATCCAAATTCATAATTAATTCACTTTCGCTTCATAATTGTAAATAAGGAATTGTCCTCGACTGTTGCAAAGGATTAAGCACATAGGTAGGTGATGATAAAGACATATAAATTCATGGATTTATAAATCAAACACACATATCTATGTTGGGATCACCCCAACCCTAGAAGAAGGAAATTAGAAACAAACCATAAAAGAAATTAACTTTAACATAAAATAAACTAAAACATACAACCGTTCGTCTCCTTCCTCCTCCTCTTCTCTCTCTCTCTCTCTCTCTCTCTCTCCTTGCGTCCTAAGACGAATTTGCTTGAATGAATGAAAATCAGCCCCCTAGGGCTTTATTTATAGGCTTCATTCCAAGCTAATCTAGAAAACAAACTCTACCTATATCTATATCTATCTATCTACTTACTTAAGATAAAAACTTGATAAATAAAGGAAATAAATCTAATAATTAAATAAGAAAAATATCTAATGTGGATAAATCTTCCTTGAACTTGATAGCTCTTGATAGATGTGGATAGAATTTGGTCTCGAAAATATCACCATCGGCTTCGGGATAGAAACTTAACAAGATATCCGGATAGCTCGGAATCCGCCACTGAGACGTCCTCGATATCGACTAGCATTTTCTTCATCTTGTGCTCAGCAACTCCATGTCGGCCAACAGAACACATGTCGACTTGGGTTGTCCTCGATATCGAGTAAAGTTACTCGATATCGACTAACTTCTGCTCGACTCCCTATGGCTCAGCTTCGTCGATCTCGGTTCTGGACATGGAAATCGACCAAGTGTTTCCTCGATATCGACTAATTCTTGTCGATATCGACTAACCTGCTCCAGCTCCGAGCTTGCTTTGTCGATTCCTGGTGCTCCAGCTCGATATGGGTTACTCGATATCGAGTAAAACAACTCGATATCGACTAAGTCTCTCAGCTTTCTTCTCTGTTCTTGAAACGCACTTTCCCGAGTCCTCGTTCGCCGGATTGACGCATATGACCATGCGTTGGAAAGCTCTTTCTGAGGGCTAACACTCTTATGAAGACATCAAAGCTTGATTCAGAACGAAGAATGGTAAAAAATGACCTTTTCTCCAACTGCACCATCCTTAGCTTCTTCACGAGTTTCCTTTAAGCTCCAAAGTGCGTCCGATTTCTGCGAAATGTAATAAAAACTTGTGTAGACCTCCATATATTACAAATAAACATAAACTACACAAATTATGTATTATTCTAACCCAAATTTATGAAATACATGCAGAAATCGATATAAAAGTAACTGTAAAACATGGCGATTTAGGCTCACAACAAACACCCCATACTTAAGCTTGCTTGTCCTCAAGCAATACTTTTATTTGTCATACAGGGGAAGAAATCAAAACTCTCAACATCTTAGATTCATTGCCATATGTCCCTGCAGTCAATTACCATCATCGAAAAGGTACTTGTGCCACAAGTTTATGCATGTGCAATAAAAAGCAACATCTACTCACAAAAGGAGGGTAATGCAAAAACAATTCATATGTGACAAAGCATTAATAATTAAGAGGACTTTAATTTAAGCTCAAATAAGGAGTAGATTGGTAAAAGGCTAAAGATGGGCAATTTTTGGCAATGTGGTGCTAATGATCCGGGGAAATGGAGTACTTTCCAAACTTTCATACCACATTCCTTCTTCATAAAAATCATCACCTTTCTCTCTTTTGATCAATGTTTTTTTTTTTTCAATATAATGCTTTTACCTCTCTAACCTCAGCACTGCCTTCTCGCGAGTCGAAAACATGGGTGTCATGAATGGCCCCGGATACTTAGTGTTTTGGACTCCTCACCTGTGTGTCCCATCTCGCCAAACTATTATCTCAGCGAGCAGGGTCGATCTACCTTTACCTCCTGAGTTGACCGGATTTTCTTTCGCCCATTAAATTTTCCATATATTTCAAATATTTTTGCCAAACTCCAATAATGGTAACAACAACACAAACACCACATAATAATCTCCATAATGTAACATCATTCTCAACATAATCCCCGGATAGGAAATAAGGTAAAGAATGGAAAATATTTAGATCGTGTGGAGCAATATATGAAATAAGGCATATTATGGCTTTTGTGATGCATAAGCATAGGTAAGGCTAGGATTGTAAACATATGAGCATTATATGAAAATATAAAGTCCTCTATCCTCTTATCATGCAACATGTCAAAAGCAATATCAAAATTTACCTCATTTCATGGTTTTCAAGAAAATATGCACTTCATTGTGACTTCCCTTTACTAGGCAATTTCATGTTATATCTCTAATGAATCCAATTTTGCATCGTCGAGTTCAATATAAGCTTCCATGATATTATTCAAAAAAATTCAATGGGGGTGATTTTTCTTTAAACTTTGGAAAACATGCATATAAATCAATAATGAATTTCAAAATAGCCATGTATAAGCAATTCAAGAAATAAACCTTAAAAATGCACACATAATGTTTAAATAAAACCAAATATGCATGAAGTAAGCCCTTCCCCCACCCCATACTTAAACATTACAGTGTCCTCACTGTATAAAAAATAAGGGTAAAGAAAGAAACTCACTAGACAGGTGTGCTAATCATCAGAATCGAGTGAAAATGCTGCTGGGCCTAGTCCGAATTTAGCTTGCTTCTATCCCCATGGACCTGAAAAAATGTAGAAGAAAAATACCCACAATAAAAAAAACTAAAAGTTCAAAACCAAAAAACAAACAAAAGCAACAATGTCCAAAAGTCCAAAAAATAAATGTCTATTTACAAGCTCTAGATTTTATAGTCGCTAGGCCGACTTCTTCATTAAGCATTAGCTTGGCTCATCTTTGTTCGGAGGTATAGGTGGATCAGGTGGTTCCTCCAGTGGTGGGAAGCGTGGGATGTCATCCGGGGGCATCATATGAAGCAACTTAAACCTCCCCGAGTGGACGCTCCATGGCTCCACCCATTCATCTTCCCTGGCTCGAGCTAGCGTGTATAAGGGAAGATATAAAGAAAATATACATACCTCATCATCATACTTCTTCCGCTTCATAGGTTGACTTGGTTGCGCGTCTCCACCACAACAAAACGGTGGAGTGGGAAGAGATATTTCCACCTCATCATGCAGAGCTTCGTGCCACTTTGCTAGGACCCCATACTTGAATACGAACATCAGTTGCTCAAAATCATCGGGGATAGCCTTCACTTTATAAGGTAAAAGCGATCTTGGAATGCCTTGGGCAACAATGTCCAACTTCTTCTCTTCTAGTGCTTCTTCTTCTTGGGGTTCTTCAAATGATTTTTCAAAGATAGATTGCAAAGGTGGAATCGAGATCGGGGAAGGACATACCTGGGTTTCTGTAATGTGGTCGACGTCGACTATAGGGTAGTCGACATCGATTGGCGTTGTTGCTCTCATGTACCATGGGAGTACTGATAATGCATATTTTAGATAGGCATTATAGGCATATTTAGTTTAGTTAGGTTGCATTTCTTTCATACTTTGTTGCTAAATTGCATCTTGTGATTATTTCGGAAGAGTTCGGATTCTGCGCAAATTTGTGTTTATCTCGCAGATTGAATCGGAACACATTTGGGAGATGCAATATCTCGAAGAGGAACACAAGAAACATGGGAAGGAACAAGGAAGGAAAGATGCAAGACAAGAGGAGAAACCCGCAAAGGAAGACAAGAAGCTACGGCAAAACAGCATGCCGCGGGCGCCGCAAGTGTGCGGTGGGCGCAGCATGGCCCGCTGCAGCGGGGTACGAAGCAACAGTGTGCGGCGGGCGCAGCACCTATGCTGCGCCCGTAGCATTGGTCGTTAGTGCCTGTGCGCGTCGTTTTGATTAATGAAAACCCTAGAACCTATTGATTTCTTTCATGGCCGACTTTGGATGATTAATAAGGCCACTTTTAGTTAATTTTCCAGCACTTCTATTTTATTCATTCATTAGACGCTTTAGAGATTTTGAGCGATGTCTTCCATGAGGAACTAAACTCATCTATTCTGCCTGCAATTTGAAGCTTTATTCGGATTGATTGTGTGTTTCTAATTCTCGTTCCTTGTTTCCTATATTTGAATGTTTCAACTTCTTTGTGCTTGAATGATTGATTGTTTTATTTTATCTTGTCTGATCAACTTGGTAGAATCAATTCAATTGCTAGGGTTCTGTAGATTCCTGATTGTGAACCTTAACCCAAGTAGCAAACTTATCCCTTTAGGACTGATTGAACAAATTGGATGGGTAGGAAGTTGGATGTGTTGTTAAATCCTTCTTTAGGGATTGCAAATACCTTGGTTAATCTCTGATCTTAAAGCTATCAATTGGGTTAAATTCTTCTTTAAGGACTGTTCGATTGATAAGGGTTTCTAGGACTGATTGGACTAGTAACTATATTAGGTCGGGACAAGGGCATTCATAGGAATCATAAAAGGACAAGAGGAAGTTACAATATCAATTCAACCAAATAAAGTGGATAGTTGTAGGTAGAACGATTTTCTCTAAGTTCCTTTGCATTAGTTTGTTTATAGTTTATTTTATTTTCTTTCTTATTTTCACCACCCAAAAACCCCCCGTTTCATATTAATTGGTAAATAAACTTAACTTAGGAATAACTTAGTTTTCTGTGGGATCGACTCGTACTTATCACACTACATTAGTTAGTAAGTTCGAATTTATTTTGATACGGTTTACGCGACTAAAAACCGTCCATCAAATTGGCGTCGTTGCCGGGAAATCAAAGTTTATTTCTTTGTTTTGTGTGTTTGCCTATTATTGTATATAACTTAACTTTGTTGTGAACCTATCTTACGGTTCACGACACCCTCATTACTAACATTTTAAGATGAGATTAATGCAGAGTCAAGGGGAAAATTTTCACCATTATTTCACAAGAGTGCATAATTTATTGGACGCCCGTTATGCAAGGGGCTACCAAGATAGTTTGCAAGATATGGTTGTTTGTGTACTTGAGGGCATGACTCCTGAGACCAAAGAACCTGTCGAGTCTATGAGTAACGGAGGCTTTGCGAGTTTTAATTTATCAGTGATGTGGGATTTTTTCTGCTACATGGGTCACCAGGTGGAGCAGAAAGAAGCTTTCAGACACCAGGTTATGTTGGAGGAGGTGCTTAAAAGGATGGAGTGATTTGAGGAACAATTGAATCAACTTAATTAACCGGTGAGTGAGTTGGTAGTAGAGCAATGCTTTATTCCTCAAGTTGATGAAAGCCAAGACAAAAACAATGATGGTTTGATCGATGAGAGCCCGATGCTCCCTTACATGGAGTCTCATGAGTGCACGCATGAGGATCCATGTGTTTTGGCTCCTATTTCATTGGAAGAAATCATCTCTGACTTGCCTATCAAGGAACCATGTCCAGAGCCGATTTCTACGGCTCCCAAGCAAGGTATTAATATTTCGTACTCTTTTGTTGATTTTGGTGAATATGCAGACCCTTGGGAACATTACTTTGAGAAGCCACCAACGGAACTGTGTTGGTGGTATTATATACCCTCTCTAAAGAGTCATACTCGCGTATTTGATAGGTTGAAACGAGTCTTATCTGCAATATTATTTAGTTTCAGTTTATCATTATATTATATATGCTTCATTTATATGTGTGCACAGGAGTTTGACAAATTGATGAGGGCCTTAACAATGTCCGATTTTAGAGAGGTTGGGAAGAACTAAGCTTAAGGTATGTTTTTTTTTTCTTTATCTATATATACTCTTAATTTAGAACACTTTAGGCTTATGTGTCAATTTCTCCTTAATCATCTATTTTCCACCAATCAAGTTTTTTTGTCCCTTTTTTTAATTATTTATTTATTTCCTTTAATTATTCTTTTTATTCTTTTTTTTTATCTCTTTAAACTAATCACATTTTTTTTCTTTTATTCTTAACATATTTACTAACAATTGGGCTTAATTTAAAACATTAAAGAAAAAAAATGTAACCATCTATCTATATATACTCTTAATTTAGAACACTTTAGGCTTATGTGTCAACTTCTCCTTAATCATCTCTTTTCCACCAATCAAGTTTTTTTGTCCCTTTTTTTAATTATTTATTTATTTCCTTTAATTATTCTTTTTATTCTTTTTTTTTATCTCTTTAAACTAATCACATTTTTTTCTTTTATTCTTAACATATTTACTAACAATCTATATATACTCTTAATTTAGAACACTTTAGGCTTATGTGTCAATTTCTCCTTAATCATCTCTTTTCCACCAATCAAGTTTTTTTGTCCCTTTTTTTAATTATTTATTTATTTCCTTTAATTATTATTTTTATTCTTTTTTTTTTATCTCTTTAAACTAATCACATTTTTTTTTATTCTTAACATATTTACTAACAATTGGGCTTAATTTAAAACATTAAAGAAAAAAATGTAACCATCTATCTATATATACTCTTAATTTAGAACACTTTAGGCTTATGTGTCAGCTTCTCCTTAATCATCTATTTTCCACCAATCAAGTTTTTTTGTCCCTTTTTTTAATTATTTATTTATTTCCTTTAATTATTCTTTTTATTCTTTTTTTTTATCTCTTTAAACTAATCACATTTTTTTCTTTTATTCTTAACATATTTACTAACAATTGAGCTTATTTTAAAACATTACAGAAAAAAAATGTAACCATTGGGCTTAATTCAAAGCATTGAATATAAATATTGGTTATGACACGTCACATTTAAAGAAAATTATAATGATATTATCTATATCTATATATCTATATATCTATATCTATATATACTCTTAATTTAGAACACTTTAGACTTATGTTTCAACTTCTCCTTAATCATCTCTTTTCCACCAATCAAGTTTTTTTGTCCCTTTTTTTAATTATTTCCTTTAATTATTCTTTTTATTCTTTTTTTTTATCTCTTTAAACTAATCACATTTTTTTCTTTTATTCTTAACATATTTACTAACAATTGGGCTTAATTTAAAACATTAAAGAAAAAAAATGTAACCATCTATATATACTCTTAATTTAGAACACTTTAGGCTTATGTGTCAACTTCTCCTTAATCATCTCTTTTCCACCAATCAAGTTTTTTTGTCCCTTTTTTTTAATTATTTATTTATTTCCTTTAATTATTCTTTTTATTCTTTTTTTTTATCTCTTTAAACTAATCACATTTTTTTCTTTTATTCTTAACATATTTACTAACAATCTATATATACTCTTAATTTAGAACACTTTAGGTTTATGTGTCAACTTCTCCTTAATCATCTCTTTTCCACCAATCAAATTTTTTTGTCCCTTTTTTTTAATTATTTATTTATTTCCTTTAATTATTCTTTTTATTCTTTTTTTTTATCTCTTTAAACTAATCACATTTTTTTCTTTTATTCTTAACATATTTACTAACAATTGGGCTTAATTTAAAACATTAAAGAAAAAAAATGTAACCATTGGGCTTAATTCAAAGCATTGAATATAAATATTGGTTATGACACGTCACATTTAAACAAAGTTATAATGATATTATCTATATCTATATATCTATATATCTATATATATACTCTTAATTTAGAACACTTTAGGCTTATGTGTCAAATTCTCCTTAATCCTCTCTTTTCCACCAATCAAGTTTTTTTGTCCCTTTTTTTAATTATTTATTTATTTTCTTTAATTATTATTTTTATTCTTTTTTTTATCTATTTAAACTAATCACATTTTTTTTCTTTTTTTCTTAACATATTTACTAATAATTGGGCTTAATTTAAAACATTAAAGAAAAAAATGTAACCATTGGGCTTAATTCAAAGCATTGAATATAACTATTGGTTATGACACATCACATTTAAACAAAGTTATAATGATATTATTATTATTATTACTGAGTGATTCAATCTATATTTATGTATTATATTTTGCATGAGATTTTTTAAAAATATTTTTTTCAGAGAATTATAAAATACATTTGTGGTAATGATTTTTATTTTAGCTTTTATTAATATTTCATAATATATATTTTTATATTGCTAAAATTTTAGTTTAAAAAAACTGCACCATGGTGCGGGGATTATACTAGTTCTTTTTATTTTAAGTTATGATTAATTTTTATATATTTTCTTTTAATTTATTTCCGTAAAAAAAAAAAAAAACACTGAAGGCTTCCCGTCTCCCTTGTTCTTCCTTTCCTCTACCCATGAGCGCCGCCCCTTCTTCATCGTCTTTCCTCATCACCGGATTCACCGCACCACCCGCTCGCTACCAGACCTTCTTCCCACCGCTGCATCGCGCCGCTTCTCTCTCTCTCACCACTCCACCGTCCATCAACCGAACTCCGTCCTGAAGCCCATCGATCGCCGGACCGCTGCATCGCTTTTCCGCGCCACCCTCCTCGCCTGCTTCTCTCGCTCCTGGTCGGGATCTCCTCGCCAGCAACCACCACTCCACCGGCGCAGCCCATCGGTCCCTCTCGGATCTCCTGTTGCTATTGCTGCGGCCGCCACCACTGCAAATCCGCCACCGCTCGTCCTTCGCCGTCAACAATCCGCCATTCTTTCTCCTGCTCGCCCCCGGATCCTCCTTCCGCCTTCCGCCAGCCGCCAGCAACGGAAACCATGGCGAATTGGACAACCAGGAGTTCGATTTTCTGGATGATTTTCTATCACCGCCGGACCACCAGAGGAGACATCAGCTTGGATTTCAATCGGGTAAGCACAGGTTAGTCTTTATCTGTTTCGATCTGCAGTGTTGTTCTCCTAATCATTTAGGCAATTGCATTGTTCTTAGACAGTTTTTGGCTGGTATAGGTTGAGATGCTTGCCTGAATGCATTCCTATGGTAATAGTTTCTTGAGCTGAATTTGACAAGTCTCGAAACCACCCACCTACTGTTGTTATTGACTCTTAATTGTGGTTTTTGGTCTTGTCTTTGATGCCACAAATCCTGTTCCTGTCACTGGTGTTTCCTTTATTTTAACCTGCAGGAAACCTTGAGCTTGTTTGTTCAATTGGATTTGGCTAGGTGACTCCTTTTTATTAGGTCCATGCTTTAGCTCATGTGGTTGCTATAAGTTGCTGTTTTCATGGGTTGATTTACTGCTGATATTTGCTTTTGGAATTGCCTATATGTTGTTAAGCAAAAATTTGCAACTTGTTTGGAGATTTATTGCATGAGTAAGCCTGCGACCCTTGAATTTGATGCTTTAGTGATATTCATTGCTGATAGTGCTATTGTGGGCTACTCTGAGTATACTTGCTGCTTCATACTGGAAATTTATAAAAATTTGCCTGCTTGCATCTTGAGCTTGATGTTTGGGACTTTGGAGTGATAATGTACTCCCTGTAGCTGATTGATTTCTTCTTGCTATTGCTCTTATCAAGACAACCTTGGATACTTTGAGATGGTGCCCATGCTTTAATTTTTATTAGCTAGGTTGTTCCCTGAAATCACTTGAAATTCATGTTTTAAATTTGTCGTAAGTGATTGAGCATGAGCTATTGGGGCTGATTTTAGTTGTTTGGACTTTGGTGTTGTTTTTTTGTTCTTGGATGATATATGTACTTGGAAAGTTGGATTGCTTTGTTTTGTATGTTTTCTTTGCTTTGTGTCTTGGCCAGAACCTTCGGCAAAGGAGACGATGCCCATGTTTTTCCAAATCCAAGACGGTTTAGAAGTGCAAAACGCATCACCAATTGTTTTCTGAATTTTTTTTTTTAGTGTGCGCAGGGCTATTCCTTCCTCTATTTCTTATTTGACATGAACTCTGCTGAATTGCGTGCTAGTTCCTTCCTCCCTGAAGTTATAGTATATCAATTTATTGAATTTCATGCCGCATCAGTAGCTTGAGTTTGGACTAGCAATGGGTTTACATGTTTTGAATTCTGATTATGCGCTCTACTAGCGAATTTTTGGACTTGTTGGTTTGGTATGCTTGTTTTGGGCAGGTATGTTTTGCTTACAAGGTGATGGGAGTTGCTGCTACATTTTTCTGGAGGGATTTGCTTCTGATTTTTCCAAGAACATCACTTGTTTTCTTCCTCCCTTCAGATTTGAGCTTCAAGCTTGTTTCGATATGCCTGAATTCATTGTGAGTTTCCTCTACGGCTCTACCTCTCTTTTATTATTTTTCTTTACTTTGAGGACAAAGTAAGATTTTAAGCATGGGGTGGGGAATTAAAGTGTAGCTCCGTTTTTATATATATGTTAGTTTTCTGTTTTTTTTTTTTTTAAATCCGAAAATTGCAGAAAAATAAATGCCGAAAAATAAATAATAAACAAAAATTAAACTTAACAGAAATTAAATAAACTAACTATTACAGAACTTAAACATGTTGTGCAGAAATTTAAACATGGTCCTAAAAATGATAGAAATGACAAAATTGACATAATATACATATAATCTCCTCCCCACACTTAAAGTTTTCAGTGTCCTCACTGAAACAGTACAGACAACCAAAATAAAACATAAAAATCAGGGTGAAGGAGGTAAAACTAACCACTCACTGAGGCGGCGACTGGTACGGCGGGATTTGTGGGTACTGCTGACGGAAGTAGTAAGTCTGCTCTCTCCGCATCTCCTCCAAATTGTAGATCGTCTCCCTCCGCATCTCTTCCATGTTGTAGTCCGTCTCCCGCACAGTGCGACCGTTGTCGTTGAGGGTGAACTCAAAGGAATCCTGGCCCAAGGACATACGGTGGAACTCAGTGAGCATATGGTCCCGCCAGGGGTCGTCCTCAGCAGAAGAGAAGCGAGGTCCCGCAGAAGATTTAGCGTCGTGCTGTGCATCCCCCATATGATAGTCTGTCTGTGCAGGGGCAGTCTCCTTAGCCTCGTCCTCATCATCATCCCCCATATGATAGTCTGTCTGTGCAGGGGCAGTTATCCACCTGCTGCAACGTAGCCAGAAACTCCAAGGAATCCACCTGCTGGATTTATGAGGGGCCTTCCAACAACACCCTATACATCGCAGCTGACCCGGCGCAGGCTGCGGAGGATGATGATGAGGACGAGGCTGAGGAGACCGCCCCTGCACAGACAGACTATCATATGGGGGATGCACAACACGCGGCTGGATCTTCTGCGGGACCTCGCTTCTCTTCTGTTGAGGACGACCCCTGGCAGGACCATATGCTCATTGAGTTCCACCGTATGTCCTTGGGCCAGGATTCCTTTGAGTTCACCCTCAACGACATCGGTCGCACCGTGCGGGAGACGGACTACAACATGGAAGAGATGCGGAGGGAGACGATCTACAATTTGGAGGAGATGCGGAGAGAGCGGACTTACTACTTCCGTCAGCAGTACCCACATATCCCGCCGTACCAGTCGCCGCCATACCAGCCGCCGCCTCGGTGAGTGGTTAGTTCTACCTCCTTCACCCTGATTTTTATGTTTTATTTTGGTCGTCTGTACTGTTTCAGTGAGGACACTGAAAACTTTAAGTGTGGGGGAGGAGATTATATGTATATTATGTCATTTCTGTCATTTTTATGACCATGTTTAAATTTCTGCACAACATGTTTAAGTTCTGTAATAGTTAGCTTATTTAATTTCTGTTAAGTTTAATTTTTGTTTATTATTCATTTATTTTTCTGCAATTTTCAGATTTAAAAAAAAAATCCAAAATCCAAAAAAAAACTAGAGTATGCATTGCATACATATGTGTTATTCAAATACTCATCTAGCTTAGTTTGTCCTCTCGTTTAAATTTCAAGCATGAGTCATAAAAATCCCATGGAGTTTTGGATGTTTTGATTATTGTCTTTATTTGATTTTTGTGGAACATGAGCTAGCAAATATAATTGAGCATGTATGATTGAGCTAAAGTATGATTGGAGTCCTAAAAACATGACCCTGTGAGAATGTTTGGCCTTATTTGAATTTTTTCGCTCAATTGTGTGAATTACTCGCCTAGTGTTGCTACCATTTGGCATTGACTGCAATATCTATTTTTAAAAACCGATGCACATGTTTGATTGCTTGCGGAGTTTATGTTTATATTTTGAGTCTTTTGGTGAATTTGTGAATATTTAAGTGAATAAGGTGGCAATGGTTGATGCACTTAGTAACCGGATCTATGCATGACACCCATGGGTATGATTCGCGCAAAAAGGTGTTGAAAACTATCCACTAGGAAAGAAGCTTGATCAATGAGTAACCAGGTTCATTCATGACACCCATGTTTGCAACTTGCGTCAAAAGATGTTCAAGTGGACTTCATTTTAGTAAGTTAAGGTGTTGATAGACCGGGGCCATTCATGACACCCATGTTTGCGCTTCGCGTAAGGAAATCACCAAGACAAGAAAAAGAAAAAAAAAAGAGAAGAAAACAAAAGAAGAAAAAAAAAGTGTTGCATTTTATTTTCTGTATTGTGTCCCGCAAGTAATGACATTTCGGTAAAGAATTGGTGATATGGTGGTCAATATCTATAAGCTTAGTGCATGATTGGTTTGAGTTGAGAGTTGTATCTTAAAGTCTAAACACATGAGTGAAACGCATATTTCTGGTGAGGTTGGATAATGTCTACTTCTAAGCTTTAATCACTCTAATGCATGCTATGACGTTTGTTTGCTTGGTTTATGTTTTCACCTGCTATGATGTTGCTTTTTGATAAAGTTGAAACTTGAAGGGATTTCCTGTGGGATACATTGATTCATGTTCATTCTATTATTGCTTGAGGACAAGCGAAGGTTAAGTGTGGGGGATTTTGATAATGCATATTTTAGATATGCATTATAGACATATTTAGTTTAGTTAGGTTGCATTTCTTTCATACTTTGTTGTTAAATTGCATCTTGTGATTATTTCGGAAGAGTTCGAATTCTACGCAAATTTGTGTTTATCTCGCAGATTGAATCGGAACACATTTGGGAGATGCAATATCTCGAAGAGGGACACAAAAAACATGGGAAGGAACAAGGAAGGAAAGATGCAAGATAAGAGGAGAAACCTGCAAAGGAAGACAAGAAGCTACGACAAAACAGCATGCCGCGGGCGCCGCAAGTGTGCGGCGGGCGCAGCATGGCCCGCTGCAACGGGGTACGAAGCAACAGTGTGGTGCTGCGCCCGCAGCATTGGTCGTCAGCGCCTGTGCGCGTCGTTTTGATTAATGAAAACCCTAGAACCTATTGATTTCTTTCATGGCCGACTTTGGATGATTGATAAGGCCACTTTTAGTTAATTTTCCAGCACTTCTATTTTATTCATTCATTAGACGCTTTAGAGATTTTGAGCGATGTCTTCCATGAGGAACTAAACTCATTTATTCTGCCAGCAATTTGAAGCTTTATTCGGATTGATTGTGTGTTTCTAATTCTCGTTCCTTGTTTCCTATATTTGAATGTTTCAACTTCTTTGTGCTTGAATGATTGATTGTTTTATTTTATCTTGTCTGATCAACTTGGTAGAATCAATTCAATTGCTAGGGTTCTGTAGATTCCTGATTGTGAACCTTAACCCAAGTAGCAAACTTATCCCTTTAGGACTGATTGAACAAATTGGATGGGTAGGAAGTTGGATGTGTTGTTAAATCCTTCTTTAGGGATTGCAAATACCTTGGTTAATCTCTGATCTTAAAGCTATCAATTGGGTTAAATTCTTCTTTAAGGACTGTTCGATTGATAAGGGTTTCTAGGACTGATTGGACTAGTAACTATATTAGGTCGGGACAAGGGCATTCATAGGAATCATAAAAGGACAAGAGGAAGTTACAATATCAATTCAACCAAATAAAGTGGATAGTTGTAGGTAGAACGATTTTCTCTAAGTTCCTTTGCATTAGTTTGTTTATAGTTTATTTTATTTTCTTTCTTATTTTCACCACCCAAAAACCTCCCGTTTCATATTAATTGGTAAATAAACTTAACTTAGGAATAACTCGGTTCTCTGTGGGATCGACTCGTACTTATCACACTACATTAGTTAGTAAGTTCGAATTTATTTTGATACGGTTTACGCGACTAAAAACCGTCCATCAAGTACCCATTGTTCGTTCCAATCTTCTTCTTCCTCATCATTTTCCATAGCTTCAATTTCCTCGTAAGAAGGAGGCTCTAATCCTTCAAAACGATAGGAAGCCTCAAGTTTTCGAACTAAGTCCTCCAGCCGGGCTATTTCCCTTAATCGTGCCTCCTCCACTGCGATCCTATTCCTCCGTCTCAAATCTTGAGACCATTCTTCCCATGCAGGATTCCCTTCGACAAAGTCTTCCATCTTTGTACCTAAGCTTTGAAATCACAATCAAGAACACAAATTAGTAGCAAAAGCTTGGCACCCAGTTGGTACCGGTGAGGTAGGTGGTGGTAGGGTATGTGATAGGGTATGAAAAAGGGATGGGCTTTTCTGAACCTTAAACACAATTAAACTAGGTGCGATTGATATCTTCCCGGCAACGGCGCCAATCTGACGAGAGGGTTTCTCGACCAAATAAATTTGTAGTCAAGACCCCCGCTATAGTATAGTGGAGTCAGGTTCGTCCTCAGGAGAGAAGTCAGCGGTTCTATAGTATAGTGGAGTCAGATTCCGGCGAGAGGGTAATCGTCCTGGATGGAGAAATTCGGTGTTAAAAGTCACCATTCGAGGGATTCTAATGTTGTCGCATTTCATTCTTGGAGAAGAGGGGGCTAACCGGTCAGAGACGGTAGTGGGCACCAGTTATTTTTGCAAAAAAAAATAAGCCAATTTGCTATTTTTGTAAATTTGGGCATGAGGTGTTATTTTTCCAAGCAATTCACTTTTTTGGTATATTGAGTTGCATTTTCTCTTTTTTAAATATATAATAGATATATCTAATGGTATCATATTTCATTTTATATGTTTTTAGAAATGTAGATGTAGTTTTTTTTTAATTAATTTGTCAAACTGACCTTTTTTTTAGTCTTTATTGGAAGAGTGTCTACCAAGTCCATCAAATTAGATTTTTGTCATCTCTAATTTTCTGGACAATATTACCCTCTGAGATCTAAACCTAATCTCATATCTCATTCTCTCTCGCTTTCTCGCTTACTCGCCGTTTCAACAACACAACAACCATCTCTCATGGCTTCATCTCCGGCGAGAGGAAGTGGAAACCTTCATCCGACCTCTGGATCAGCGATAGCGACACCGGATCTACTTTCGGATCTGTTGGCTAGGCGTCGACGAAGGAAGGAGGTATGATCTGTGTGCGATTGGTAAGTCTTTCACTGTCTCTCTCTCGATCTCGCGAGGTCCTCAGTGCGTACCGGTCATGTTTGGGCTTTCTGGAGGGCTTCCATGTCATGGAGATTCTTTGCGGCGGCGTTGGTGGAACTGTTTGAATTTGCGAAAATTAGTTCATTTGAATTGGAGGCCACACGGAGCAAGTAATATTTGCGGAAATCCCCTCCAGGTTAGTGCTGGTGAATCATGTTTTTATGGATTCCTTTTCCAATATGTAGATTGGTATATTTTCATAAGTTTAACAACTTGTACATTATCTGTTCATATAGTATACATATCTATACTTTGGGTTATAAATCAAAGGGTAACCGGATCCACTTTGTTGGTCTTTCTGAGTTTGGATCAAATTCTAAACTCTAAAGGGCCCAGTGGATCTGAGTAGGCCCAAAGGTTGAAGCCCATGTACTGATCTTGCCTCAAGAACCCCAATGGCTCCTTTTCATTTCTTGGACTCTTCTTGCCCTAATTGCGGACGCTGCGTTTTGGCTCTGATGGTTGTATTATATATACTCCTTTTCCGGGCTAACCCTAGCTAAGGCTCACACTAAACACTCTCTTTCCACAAAAATGAGAGCGACACTTCTCCTCTGCTAGGGTTTCTACTGCTTGGCTTCTAATCCGAGTTCCTCTTGGTGTGACGTCAAAGCTTCTGGTAGATTCGTGACCCCGATAGGCGTGGAAGAAGAAGCAGAAGTGAATCTTCATCTTCAAAGCTCCTCTTTGAAGACTTCGTCGTTTGGAAAGGGAGTTCCTCTTTCTTTCTTTTAGGGTTTGTTGAGTGTTATTGCAGATTGTATGCTTGCTTATGATTGTTTGCCTCTGCTATAGACTTTAAAACCCCCCAGGAGAAATGGAGTGGGAAACCAACTAACCTTGTCTACCTGAAACCCTTTGGATGCCTAGCCTACAGTCACAAATCTGATGGCAAGCTCAATCCGAGAGCCCATAAATGTGTACTGTTAGGCTTTCCAGAGGGTGTTAAGGGGTATAAATTGTTAGTCCTTCATCCTGGGGGGTATAAGGTCAGAGTAAGTAGGGATGTCTTGTTCAAGGAAAATGTCTTTCACTTCAAGGAACTACAACACACTTCTCCTGAATTTGAGGATCAACCCTCTGATTCACACAACAGTTCAACACACTTCTACACTCCAACAGTGCCTGATGAACATGAAGATGAGTTTGACAATGGTCTTACTCCTGTCAATCCCACTACACAAACTGAAGAAGTTCCTCAAGAAGAGAATCAACAAGAAGAACCTCATGATCAGAGAGTTTCCTCTTCCTCTCACTCACCTTCTACTTCTATCTCTTCATCTGAATCTTCTTCATCCTCTCATAATAATATCCCTGCTATGCTTGATGATAATGTGTCTAATTCTCCTGCAATTGTTGAACATGACCTTACTCACTATCAACTGACTAGGGATAGGTCTCCTAGAGTTAAGAAACCTAACAAAAAATATGAGAGTAATATTGTGGATTTTGCCATGCTTGTTTCTGAAGCTGTGAATTCTTATGTTCCTAATCCTTATGAGCAAGATATCAAATGTCATCATGCTAAGTATTGGAAACTTGCTATGCAAGAAGAAATTGAATCCATACATGTCAATAAAACTTGGACCCTTGTTGAAAAACCTGCTAAGGCCAGAACTATTGACTGCAAATGGATTTTTAAACTAAAAGACAGTCTTAAACCTAGTGATCCTCCTAGGTATAAAGCTAGATTAGTAGCTAAAGGTTTCACTCAAAAACATGGTGAAGATTATCATGATATATTTGCACCTGTTGTGAAATACAAAACCATGAGGCTCTTACTTGCTATGAATGCAATTTAGGATTATGAATTAGAACAAATGGATGTCAAAACTGCATTCTTACATGGTGATTTGCATGAGACTATTTACATGAGACAACCAAACGACTTCATTGATCGTGCTAATCCTAATCTTGTGTGCCTACTACATAAATCCATCTATGGGCTAAAATAATCCTCTAGACAATGGAACAAGAAATTTGATTCATGCATGACTTGTCTTGGTTTCTCTAGAAGTGCTTATGACCCTTGTCTTGTTATATGTAGATGACCTTTTTCTGATCTCAAAGTCCATTTCAAAAGTGGATAAACTCAAGACAAGCTTGAAGAAGAATTTTGATATGAAGGACCTTGGATCTGCACAAAAGATCCTTGGAATCATTATCAAGAGGGATGGGCTGAATAGGCAAATCTGGTTGACACAATCTGATTATCTGCTGAAAGTGCTCGACATGCTCAATATGATGGGTGTTGCACCTAACACCATACCCCTGGGTGCTCATCTTGATATGTCTAAACTCAAAGCACCTATATCTGTTGTTGAAGACGCTAGAATGAAGCTAATCCCCTATGATGTTGTTGTGGGATCCTTCATGTTTGCCATGATCTGCTTCAGGCCAGATCCGTCTTTTTCCATGAGTGCACTTAGTCGTCACATGTCTAACCTTGCTGAAAGACATTGGTTAGCCATGAAATATCTCCTTAAATATGTTTCTAGGTCTATTAATCTTGTTCTCTTATATGCTAACCATGATTCTAGCTGTGGATTGTCTGGCTTTGTTGATGCTGATTATGTAGGGAACAAGGACAATAGGAAGTCTACTACTTCCTATCTCTTCACTTGGGCAGGTAACTGCATATCATGGAAATCACAACAACAACCAATTGTTGCCTTATCTTCCACGGAGGCAGAATACATTGCTGCTACTAAGGCCTAGAAAGAGGCTATATGGTTGCAGGGAATCCTAAGAGAAATTGAAAATAAGCACTACAAGACTATTCTTCACATAGACAGTCAAAGTGCTATTTATCTCTGCAAGGATCCCATGTACCACGAACGCACTAAGCACATTGATGTTCGTTACTACTTCATCAGGAAGAAAGTGGAAAAGAAAATCATCCTCCTAAAGAAGATTGTTGGTGATCTCAACCCAGCAAACTTTGGCACTAAAATTGTCTCTGCTAACAAATTCTTGTTTTGCAGGGACTACTTACATGTCAAAGATATGACTTAAGCCCTTATGGGCTAGGACCGAGGACGGACCCAGTGCTAAATCCCAACAGATAATGTTTGCATATTATGTGTAAACTTAGGAAATTACAGGGGGGGCAATTGTAGATTGGTATATTTTCATAAGTTTAACAGCTTGTACATTATCTGTTCATATAACATACAGATCTATACTTTGGGTTATAAATCAAAGGGTAACCGGATCCACTTTGTTGGTCTTTCTGATTTTGGATCAAATTCCAAACTCTAAAGGGCTGAGTGGATCCGAGTAGGCCCAAAGGTTGAAGCCCATGTACTGATCTTGCCTCAAGAACCCCAACGGCTCCTTTTCATTTCCTAGACTCTTCTTTCCTTAATTGTGGATGCTGCGTTTTGGCTCTGATGGTTGTATTATATATACTCCCTTTCCGGGCTAACCCTAGCTAAGGCTCACACTCTACACTCTCTTTCCACAAAAATGAGAGCAGCGCTTCTCCTCTACTAGGGTTTCTACTGCTTGGCTTTTAATCCGAGTTCCTCTTGGTGCGACGTCAAAGCTTCTGGTAGATTCGTGACCCCAATAGGTGTGGAAGAAGAAGCAAAAGTGAATCTTCATCTTCAGAGATCCTCTTTGAAGACTTCGTCGTTTGGAAAGGGAGTTCTTCTTTCTTTCCTTTAGGGTTTGTTGAGTGTTATTGCAGATTGTACGCTTGCTTATGATTATTTGCCTCTACTCGTTGCTCTTTACTTGTAATTCCTTATTATCTAGTAGATTGGGCCTGACTCTTGAGGTCCCGCAGATGTAGGTCTTTGACCGAACTGCGTAAACAAATCATCTCGCTCTTTACTTTCTGCAAAACTAGCTCACTTAGACCTATTTCATTGCTCGACTCTGAACTCAACCTTTGATCTATCTCTTTGAGTCTTCCGCTGTTGAATCGATCCTACCGCTACACAATCTGATTTGAAAACTACCTGTGTAGGCAAGTTAATTTGGATACCTTACATACTACAGAGCAAGTTCATGAGGTGGGACGTGTGACTTGGTTTTTCTAGTTGTACGCAAGTGTTGCTTTTCACTTTAAGATGATGTGCTGCAACGTACATATGCTGAAATATGTTGATGAAGACGATGACTTAATTGATTAAGGGAAGATGATATAGATTAAGATTATATTTATTTTTTTAACAATTATTAATTAGTATGTATATATTTAAACAATTATATGGTCCCAATTCAATTTCTTGTTTAATTTTGTTTGGATTGATTTTCATCGTTTGGTTGATTGGAATGGAAAAAAATTGGTTGCAAATTGATATCTATGGATAATCTATTAGAAAAAGGGATAGTAGTTGAGGATTAGCTCCATTTAATCTGATAGAAAAAAGGGATAGTAGTCAACAACGTTGCTGAAATTGGGGTTTCAGTACCAATAATAGTGCTGAAATTGGGGTTTCAGCATCAACAACTGTGCTGAAATCAGGGTTTAAACAACTTCGATTTCAGCATCGCGGAAAAAAAAAACTGCTGAAACGGGAAGGGGCACAGGGGCACAATTTCAGCAGTTTCAGCAGCATAAGTGGACATTTAGCAAATATGGATAGGTTGGTGGTCCAAAGGTTAATAAAGGCTGAAAATATGGACATTCTAGTAAACACCCTTTTTTTGTTTTAAAAAAACAAATGTTAAATTTTTTATGCTATTTAAATAATTTGGAAAAATTATGTTATTTGTATAAATAATAAAAGAAATTTTAATGTAGTTAAAAATGGAGAGTGGGATAATAGCTATTTTTAAGTAATGGGTTTGTGCCATGTGTATAATTTTTATAAAATGAAGTTTGAGAGTGAAATTCGGACATGTTTTTCAGTATATTAACTCGATCGTCAACAGGATAGTGTGTCTCTTCCACATGACATCCATTAGGGGTGTGGATGATCGATCCAAACCGAATATTTGGACCGAACCAATCCAAACCAAACACAAACCGAAGCTAATCGAAATTTTTTTATACACTACATAAATACATTGTATATATATTTGTATCCTTTATATATGCACACATATTTCCTGTATGATAGAGCAAAATTAATTCCGTAAAAGATCGAGGGGCATAATCGTCATTTACAAGGTGACCTTAATCAAACCCTAATTCTCATTATATATATATGGGTGATATTCTAGGGTTTAGGGGAGGCTCTCGATCCACCAACACAATCCTGACTTGAGCGTCGGAGGCTCCCCATCTTCTTCTCCTTCTGATTTGTGCAGGAAGGAAGATCGATGGTCGGGGAAGAATTGATGCAGATTTGATGTATTACATTTGACCCCGTCCATGGGGAACGATAAAAAAGCACTAAGATCAGAACCCTAATGAACTAAATCGAAGAACCCTACCGTCTCCAAGGGCCAGGGGCACTGCGAGGGATCGTGCTTGCCGCCGCAAGCACCCGCAAGGGGTCGACGATGGAGTCGTCCCTCGACAAGAACTCAGTTTCGCCTTCCATGGCTACACGTCCTCCCTCTTCTTCATCAATCAACCAGCGCCGATGGACCCTCGTGGCTTGGGGCACGATCGCAACCTCCTTGGAGGTTCGCACCAATCAACCAGCACCGATGGGCCCTCTCGTCGATTTCGATCCCGCTTCTTCATCAATGATCGACGGTCAATCTTCACCACTTGAAGTCGGGAAGTTCGGATCAGTGATCGGCCTGCGAAACCAAACACCAAGCGGCATCGCAAGGCGACATCCTGAGGAGCACACCGATTCGCACACGCGACCCGCAACCTTCACCTCCAAACAGCCCTCTCCGTGTGTTCTGGGCTAGATTTGGTCTCGAGTGTCGCACCTCAATCCACAAACACCTCCTACCATTGCAAGGCGGCGACTGTTTTCGTCGGTATCGGATCCCAACCCAGCCACGCTACCGCTGCAGATCGACTTTGGTGTCTTCGTAAGTCGCTCGTAGTGGGTATGAACCCGGGAACACGCCGACATTGTTGGGGGAAGCCGGGATCGCCCGACTAGGCTGCTCATGGGTAGCGCCCTTCCGACAGATCCTTGGCCGTCGTCGAGATCGAGGTCATAGGCGGGATGATGTTCGAGGATGAAGGCTCGAGATCCAGCACCGCCGCTCTTCACAAACCCTACGAAGAAGACGATGATTTGCAAAGTTGGGATTAATTACAAAATCAGCCCAGAATTCTTGGAAATTGCAGCTCAACCTATGCATTTAAGATAATTGCGGAAAAAGGCTCAACTTTCATAAGGCATGATGTCTCACTTGGATATGCAACATATCGTGTCCGGCCGATCCAAAACTAAGTTCTTTATGTCCTATTTTGATGAAAAGTTTGCTCTTTAGTTAATCATTTTACATGGTTAATTGCATCTTGACTATTAGCTTTAATCAGTGACATAAATTCTTGAAATGCTTATATGCGCATCTATATATAGAACAACATTATATCAAAATAAAAAAAAAAATATAATAGCAATTAACGAATCGCCACTCATGACCAACGAATCGCCACTCATGGCCAACAGAATCGCCACTCAAGGCCAACAGAATCGTCACTCAAGGCCAAAAGAACGCCGATTTCAGGCCACTAGTACGCCACTTAAGGCAAAAAGATCGCCGATTTCAGGCCACGAGAACGCCACTAAAGGCCAAAAGAACGCCGATTTCAGGCCACGAGTACGCCACTTAAGGCCAAAAGATCGCCGATTTCAGTCCACAAGAACGCCACTTAAGGTCAAAAGAACGCCGATTTTAGGCCATGAGTACGCCACTTAAGGCCAAAAGATCGCCGATTTCAGGCCACTAGAACGCCACTTAAGGCCAAAGGATTGCCAATTTCAGGCCAACAGAACGCCACTCAAGGCCAATCGAGCGACACTTATGGCCAAAGAATCGTCACTTACGACCACTTAAAGCCGACTTAAGCCATAATAATCTCGTTAAGGGTCAGCAAAAGTCAAAATCAAGCAATAAGAATGTTATTTAAGGCGAAATGCTCAACCTCAATGAAAGCCATCAAATTGTCACTCATAAATAAAAGCAAGAATGTCATCAACTAACACTACTTTTCATTTATGGCAAAAAATTCATCTAATTATTTTGAGCAGTAAATTTCATATGATCGGTTAATAACACACCAACTACACTATATTGTGTTATTCGGTTGAGAATGTTAAAGCTTGCAGGGCACAACGAAGAAAAGGGGCAAGCATCACTAGTGATATTTGATCATAACAAGTGAAGAGTATCGAATTATTCGTCTTCCCTCATCACTAGATCGTGATAAGGAAACACGAGGGGCAATTGATAGAGCAAAATTAATTCCATAAAAGATCGAGGGGCATAATCGTCATTTACAAGGTGACCTTAATCAAACCCTAATTCTCATTATATATATGGGTGATATTCTAGGGTTTAGGGGAGGCTCTCGATCAGCCAACACAATCTTGACTTGAGCGTCGGAGGCTCCTCCGGGGGAGCGAGCCCCGCCTCTTCTTCTCCTTTTGATTTGTGCAGGAAGGAAGATCGATGGTCGGGGAAGAACTGATGCAGATTTGATGTATTACACTGTATATACATATATATATATATATATATATATATATATATATATATATATATATATATATATATATATAGTGCATATACACATATATGCATTATATTTGCAATTGTATATATATTTTATGCTTGTATACTTTATAAAGCATACAATTAGAATGTATATGTGTACACTGTATTTGTAGCGTATATATATATATATATATTTGTATACTTTCTATTTGTATATTTGGAATATGTGTACGTATATATGTGTATATATACAATATTATATATATATTTGTATACTTATTTTTTTTTATGGAAATTCGGTTCAATTATGTTAAAACCGAACCGAACACAAACCGAACCGGCAAATAACCGAACCGAACCTAATACTTTTGGTTCGGCTTTCGGTTTGAAATTTTGAAATTTTCGATTTCGGTTCGGTTTGATTCGGCCCGGTTCGGTTATGTTGTAGACCGATGCACAACCCTACATCCATGCATGACCTTCTCATCTATTCAACTTTGCGCGTCATCATCTGAAAAAATGCTCTTGGATGGTGGTCCGCTAGCACCTGACCCACCTAATCTTTATCTTGTAAAAAAGTAAATAAATAAAATAAGTTTGAAAATTAGTTATGATATGCTATGACACGAAGAAGTAGATAATGTGACTTCTTAAAATATTTGACAGAATGGGGCGATTTGGTGAAGTCGTGTGGAACATGTAAATATATGTACATAATATATATATAGATTTTTTTCTTTTTTTTTTATTTCTTTATTTTATAAATGGGTTTTCAGGAGTTGTTGGGTATAAAAATAACTTTTTCTCAAAGATTTCCTTTTTTATTTTACAGATACCGAACTTGCTCTCTAATAAAATTTTGTCATTAATATTTTCGTTGTGGGGTTTTATTTCCCCCAAAAAGATATCCTTGGTGGGAACTAAGGGAATTTTTCCACACGGGCCTTAAGGACTGTTTGATTCACTTTGTTTTTTTTTTTTTTTTGAGCACAGACTGTTTGGTTCACTATGAACAGCCCTTGGAATAGCTACAGCCTACAAAGATATACTGTATACATGGACAATGAGTCTCTTACCCTCTGAAAAGCTTACTAAGGGGTAAAATTGTAATCTTCTTCTGGTCAAAAGTAGGTGGACTTTAAAAAAAAAATATAGGTAGTAATTACATGCAGCTTTTAGGGAGTAACTATAACCTTGATTATACCAACAATTAATACTCAACTACCTCACTCTTGTATTACTCTTTATTAGGGAGTAATAATTTCCACTTTATATCGAATACTCTTATCTTCCCCCACGTTTGATCAATGATATTGATGAGTGATGTACCTAGACCAAAAAATTAAAGGACTACCACGTTACAAAATACAAACCAAAAAAAAAATCCACTTTGTTTTTTTTACATGTGATAAAATAAAATTTGTATGGTGAAAACATAAATTTTGACTAAAAAATTGTAAGTTTTAGAATAATTTTCATTATTATTCTAAGTAAAATAATAAGATTTTATTTAAAGTGATAAAACCCCTTATTATTCTAAGTATTTAATTTATACTGTACATTTTAAATTAAATAAAATAAATAAATTTCTATATAAATATATATAAGTGGATATACATATATGTATATATATATATATATAATATAATATAATTTGTGGTCTAAGTTGGTTTACTGAACCGAGCCCAAGGGAAAAGAAAAAGAGTGAACCGAACCGGTTCAACCTCATCATCTTCAACCTCCCGTCTGTACAAATGGGTGAAATTTCAACCATTCCAATCTCGCTCGAAACTCAACCAAATCCATTCTAAAAGCCTCCCTATGTGTTGTTACGTAGATTCGTATAACCAATTTTGAGATTTCGAATAAAAACGACCTTATCCCTTATTTAGAGATTTCACAAAATTCGGGCAAATGATCGAGGAGGACAGAGACGAGGGTGAAAATAATAATAAAAAAACAGTCATGTTCACATAAACCAGGGCGATGGATATGTCGGTGGCAATTCGATACCGACGTCGGTCGGAGGAAGACCAGGGCGACGAAGCGGGCGGAGCCGCGGAGGAAGAGCAAGTCGACGGCGATGGTGGCGACAGTGGGCGAAGGAAGACCAGGTCGACGAAAATGGTGACGGAAGCGGGCGGAGGAAGACCAAGGCGACTGAGATGGTGGCGGCAGTGGGCGGAGACGACGTAGATGGTGGCGTTCATTAGTTTAGAGTTTGGGTTTAGGGTTTCCTGGGATCTGATGATAATATTGGGCTATACTGATATGGGCTTTACATAGAAAGTATATTATTTTTACATTTTGATGCTTAAACTTCCTATATTTTAAAAAAACAACACCCTATTTCTTACATAATCGTCTAAAACTTTTTTTTCTCTCAAATGAACACCCTAGTTCTTGTACACCCTCCCAAAATTTTCAATTTCTTTTCAAATGAGCACCCTAAGTTCAACCCGAAAAGTCACGATTATTAAATTGTAGTACTAACATGAAGTTATACATATTTTTTATTCAAAAAATATTGTTAGTATAACTGATAAAGTAAGTCAAAATCATAAAGTAATATATATATCTCATTGGTTGCTAGATATCATAATTAGATATGGATTGGGAAAAAAAAAGTTTGTTCGAATTTATCTTAGTGGTTAAAAATATGAGATTTTTTCACAAGTTGAAAATTTATAATTATTTTGATTTTCTTTGAAATAAATACCTTACTATAATTATTTTGATTTTCTTTGAAATATTAAGTCAATTAATGTTAAATAATATAGAGAAAAACTTTATAAAATGTATAATTGGCAGGATTTGAACTCAAGACCATTACATATAGATGAAGTGTAATTGATAGGATTTGAATTCAAGACCTTACATGGAAATATCCCATTTAACCATTATGACTGAGCTATGGAAGTGTTTTTAATATTGTATGGAATAGAAATTAAAAATAATATAAAATATGAATATTTAAATGAATGAGTATTAAATTGAAGGTGAACACAACTTTTTGTGTGTGTGTATATATTTAATTTGAAAAACTTTGAACCAATTTATGAAAAAAATAGTTGTGGTTTATGAAATAAATAGTATTGATTCAAATTTTGAACCAATTTATTTTTTAAAAAATAAATAAATAAAAATAAACATTAAAATAAAATAAAAAAATGAAAATATTACAATGGTTAAATATTAGTTGTTCATGAACTAAATTATAGTTGTTCATGAAATAAATAAGAATTAACTGAATTAAATATTAATTGAACTAAAAACTAAATATTTAGTTTTTATAGTGATATATATAATGAACAAAAGCGTTAACTGAATTAAATATTAATTGACTTTTAGGAAATAAAAAGCGGATTCTAGTTGAAGTAAATAATTAATGGGATTCGAACATGGAAGACTTGTTGGTAGAATGGTAATTAAGGCTTCGGAGCCGGACTTTTTATGTTATCCCGAGTTCGAATCTCCATAAAGCGAAAGGGGTGCACGATTTTTTTTCTTCAATAATATAACACAAACATGTGTGACAAACCGGGGCGCGTGAGTGAAATTTCCCTCACTTCCCTCCCAATCAAATTTTATTACCTTATATTTTATTCCCTTATATTTTACTTTTTCATTTCCCTCTCTTCCCTCCTATTTTACTTTTACATTTCCCTCATATGAAATTTCATTTCCTCCCAATAAAATTCCATTCCCTCTTATTTTCATTATCTCCTATTTTATTCTATCTAAATAGAATTTCCCTCCCTTCCATCCTACTTTACTTTTACATTTCCCTCCTATATTTCCCTCCCTTCCCTCTTATTGAATTTCATTTCCTCCCAATAAAATTTCATTCCCTCTCATTTTCATTCCCTCCCTTCTATCCTATTTTACTTTTACATTTCCCTCTTATGGAATTTCATTTCCTCCCAATAAAATTTCATTTCGTCTTATTTTCATTCCCTCCTATTTTATGAAATTTCAATTGTAATGAATAATCTAACAAAAATAAAATTCGACGAGGCAAAAATAAAATAAAATGAAATTTTACTTATGTAATAATCTAATTAACAAAAATAAAATGATCAATCAAATCATTTCTAATGAATAAAATATAAAATCATAACTTTATTTAAACATAAAAGATAATAATTTGTTTATAATGAATAGAACGGTTTTGATTTGATCATATAAGTTCATTTATATAAGTTTATATAATAAAAAATTACATATGCTATCACAAAAATAGTTTTACCTTTTTTTATTAATTTGACTTTATAAGATTACTTTAATATTCCTCATATATATAAATTCATCTCAAATTAGAATATTCGATGAATTCGAATATTTGACGCATTTAAAGTATTTTTTTCATCCCTCGTCGAATTTTGGAAAATAAGGTAATATAAAATTATGAATATAACTTATAAAACTATCATATAACTTATAAAACTATAATATAAAATTATTGAAATCCAACGGTGCAAAATTATTGAAATCTAACTATCTATGTGAACTCTTAATCGAGAAGAGTTTACGATGATGTGTGCATCTTAGAGGAATTTTATGAGTCTTGACCGATCATGTGAGTTTAAATAAGTAAGATGCACGTTCAATTATGATCACATAAACAAAATTCAAAAAGTCATACGCTTAGAGGGTGTATAATATTTTTTTACTAATTTGAGTTTATAAGTATCAAGTACAATTTGGATATTTCTTATAAATTTGGATTGATATAGGTAATACTTATAGAATTGGTTTTGATTTGATGCATATAAGTTCAGTTGTATAAGTTTATATAATAAAAATATATACATATGTTATCACAAAAATAATTTTACCTTCTTTTTTTTTTATTAAGTTGAGTTTATATAATAAAATATATATAATATCAAAATTATTAATTTAAGTTTATAAGTACTTGTTTTGATTCCTTCTTGTTATTAATTTGACCATTAAAGTTTGCGAGTTTAACTTTTCACATGAGTAAGATTTATGAAATTTCATTTTATTCATTTATATATATTTTATGAATTTTAGTTATCTTTTTTCTTTAAGTTTACAAATTTTGCATAAGAAATGTATTAAGTGCAGGGTGCTGATTTGGAATAAAAAAAAGTATGGATAATTATTAAAGGCTTAGACTGCTGATTTTAACAAAAAAGATAAAGTATGGTTGGCTACATTTAAGAGAAAAAAAAAGCAACTTTTTCCCGCAAAAAAATTTAGCCAAATTTTGATTTTTAGTACTACCCGCCTAAGTACCAAATTTAAATCCAAAACTCAAATATAACCCACCCACTTTTCTTCCATTTTTTTTACGGAAAATTGATTTTTTTTTTAACGGAAAATTGACACACGACCGGTGGCTACGAATTCGTGGCGATGCGGTGCACCTCTCATTGGTGGCTCGTGGCTCCGGCAGCGGCTACTGGTGGCAGGCGAGGGCGGCAAAGGCGGCTCCGACGAGGGGTGAATTAGAAATTGGGGTTATCGGTTTCGGAAGGTATTTGTGGAAATTTTGTGAAGAGGATTGTTGCAGGAGGCATTTAGAACACAATAGAATAGATTGAGAGGGCTAGGAGACGGAGAGAAGAGGCGGTGGTGTGCTTCGAAAGTGAACCCGAAAGGGGGTACATATAGGGGAGGATTATGGGATGGATGGAATTAAATTAAATCCGTAAATCAACTAAATAATCCCCTTCAAGCTTATCATCATCCTCAATTTGGTGAGATTCGGCCTGACTTGGGCGGATTTGGGTGAGTTTCGAATTTGGGGATACGTTTGTTCGGTTGCAATTCGATCCCGAATCTCCAAATTTCTTGCATAAATCTCATTAACAACGAATAAATAACATTCTAGAAACAAAATCGTTGAGCTTCGGGCGAGATTTGAGGGTGGTTAAAATTTCAACATCTTCATCGCGTTTACAGTTCATTTAAGGAAGAAGAAGCGGTTCGGTTCAGCAATATTTTTTTTAAAGGACCCGGTTCGGTTCAACCAAACCAAAAGAAAACCGGTTTAGCCCTTATTTATAATATATACCTATATATATATATATATATATCCGAATAAA
The DNA here is from genome assembly GCA_037127255.1 of Persicaria tinctoria. Taxonomy (NCBI): domain Eukaryota; kingdom Viridiplantae; phylum Streptophyta; class Magnoliopsida; order Caryophyllales; family Polygonaceae; genus Persicaria; species Persicaria tinctoria. The sequence continues at coordinate 42,065,897 of JBANSL010000020.1, forward strand.
TTTTTATTAAGCCCACACAATTTAAATAATAAACTAACAAAAGATTTAATTAAATACATTTTATTTTATGTAACATTATTTTTCTAAAACCTTAAAATAAATACCTTATGAACACTAAGGTGAGTTATAATTATAAATCCTACTTTAGTTTGAAGAGCAAATTTACAACTTTACATTAAAATAATATGACTTAAAAATATTTTATTTATTGTAAGTGCACATAAGTAAACAAGACTAAAATAAAATATATCCCGAATAATTATAAAACTTTATATATAATTAATTAAAAAAGTGTTTTCTGAGTAAAAAATAATAAATAAATAAATAAAATAAATTAAAAGGACGTTTACTAGAAAAAATATTTAATTAAAACGAAATTCTCAAAAATACTTTGCGGTATTTCAGGAAGAAAGTAGTTGTTATATACGGAGTATTCATTACCGCTATAACTAATTACATTCCAAATAATAATAAATAGGAACTAGAACTAATAAAGTTGTATAGTACTCGTATAAACAAAGTCTAAAAATTATTTAATTACAAAGTATAAATTGTCTAATACTCGTATAAACAAATTACAGTATAAACAAAGTATAAAAAAAATAGTTGTTAGGACTTACTAGTATTTTCGGATCAATCAATGATAATGCATATATTAGATAGACATTATAGGCATTTTTAGCTTAGATAGGTTGCATTTCTTTCGTTCTTTGTTACTAAATTGCATCTTATGATTATTCTAGAAGAGTTCGGATTCTGCGCAAATTTGTGGTTATCTTGCAGATCGAATCGGAACACATGTGGGAGATGCAATACCTTGAAGAGGAGTATAAAAGACATTGGAGAGAAGCAAGGAATAAAAGGAGCAAATCACCTCAAGAAGCTAGTCTCGGAAAGAAGACAAGAAAAACCGCAAACAGTAATGCGGCGGCCCCAGCATGAGGTGCGGCGGCCGCCGCCAGTGTCGAGGAAAAATAATACTAATGCTGCGGCCGCAGCATACATGCGGCGGCCGCCGCATCTGCCGACAACGTTGAGCGCGTCGTTTTAATTAAAAAAACCCTAGATGCTTTTTATGGTTTTTGTTGATGGCCGACTTTGGATGATACAAAAGGCCACTTTTTAGTTATTTTTGAAGCACTTCTATTCTATTCTATTCTATTCATTAGACACTTTAGAGAATTTGAGCAATGTCTTCCATGAGGAACTAAACTCATCTATTATGCCTGCAATTTGAATCTTTATTTGGATTGATTGTGAGTTTCTAATTCTCGTTCTTATTTCCTATATTTGAATGCTTCGACTTCCTTGTGCTTGATTGTCTATTGTTTTATTCTATCTAGCCCGCGCAACTAGTTAGAATCAATTCAATTGCTAAGGTTTTGTAGATTCTTGACTGTGAACCTTAACCTAAGTGGCAAACTTGTTCCTTTAGGGCTGATTGAACTAATTGAATAAGTAGGAAGTTGAATGTGTTGTTAAATCCTTCTTTAGGGACTGCAAATACCTTGGCTAATCTCTGAACTTAAAGCTATCAATTGGGTTAAATCCTTCTTTAGGGACTGTTCGATTGATAAGGGTTTCTAGGACTGATTGGACTAGTAACTATATTAGGTCGGGACAAGGGCATTCATAGGAAACTTAATAGGACGAGAAGAAGTTACAAGGATCGCTTCAATCCAATAAAGTGAAAAATTGTAGGTAGAATTACTTCTCCAAATTGTCTAAAACCAATTCCTTTACTTTGCTTTATTCACTTCGCTTTGATAAAAGGCGAATCTTTCACACACAAAACCCCCCCAAACTGGTTACTTTGATTGACATTTGAAGCATACTTGAGTTACAAATTTCCCTGTGGATCGACCTCTTGCTTATTGCTATACTTGCTATAGGTTTGAGTTTTCTTTGGCGGATCAACGATAGGTTTTACCTCCGTCAATCAACAAACTTCATTTATTAGGGGAGAGAAGTAATATAGGGGTAGTAATTATGACATAGGGGTGCATGAAACCTCACAAAAAAGCAAACCTATTTATCCCCTATTAAAACATTTCTTTTTATTCCACTTTTTCCTTGGACATGGGAATACCCTCGGGTAAGCTTACCAGAAGATAAGACAAACAATTTCCCTGTATACATATGGAAGTTGATGGGTAAGTAGACACGTGTGCTCTCTATGAATAGCCACACATTATAATTTATAATACTCTATCCCATCGAAAATAAATGATGTTTGACTTTTGTACACGTAGTTTTAGGAGTCAAAAACTATATACAATCTTATTTACTTTAATTAATTTTTTCCATAATTTAATACTTATTAATAATAAATTATAACCTATGAAGAGAATTAATTAAAATAAATAAGATGTGCTCTCTATGAATAGCTGCCCATGCCATGGGCAGCTATGAATAGCCACGCATTGAGCAGTACGCGACGGAGTCTATACATGAGTACTTTGAGCGCTTCAAGAAACTCTGCGCCAGCTGCCCATGCCATGGGTACTCTCAAAAGGATCTGGTTCTCTTTCTCTTTAATGGGTTGACTGATATAGAGCGCAAAACAGTGAATTCTGCTTGTGGAGGAAACATGCTGAACAAGACACCTGCCGTAGCTTGGGATGTGTTTAAGGAGCTATCTGAGGGCTCCAGGCAGTTCAATAAGAGCCCTCGTGCTAGGGGTGTACTCGCTGTTGATGCTCCTGTGGATGCACTTCAGACTGATATGGCAGAGGTAAAGGAGATGATGAAACAATTGGTTATTGATAGAACTCCTCAACAACTGAAGGCATGTGGTCTCTGCAGTCAATACACTCATCCTATGGACATGTGCCCGCTTCTACAAGATCCTAATTTTAATTTGAATGCCATTGTGAATTTCACTCAACAAAGGCCTAGGCAAGGCAATTATGGAAATCCTGGGTATGTCAACAACAACAATTACAACAGAGGCTATCAGCAAGGCTGTGGGAACTACCAAGCTCCTTTCAATCAGCAAGGGGGGCAACAGGGAAGGCCTCAACAACAATATGAACCTCGACAGGGAGGTCAGCAGCAATCAAATGAGGATAATGAGGATCCACTACAGAAACTATCACGATTGGTCATGAGGAATGAGAAACAACAGTCAGAGCGGATGTCAAATCTAGAGAAGCAGCAATCCGATCGGATGACAAATCTTGAGAATCAAATGAGTCAGCTCATTCAAATCTTGAGTGCTAAGGATGCAAATAGTTCAGGAAAGCTTCCGTCACAGACCATCGAGAATCCGACAAAGGAGAATGTCAGTGCTGTAACACTTAGGAGTGGCAAGGAACTGGTTGTCACAAATCAAAAGGACGATGAGGAGATAATGGACAAGGAGATAGAAATTGTTGAAGACGAAAATGGCCAAACTAGCGTGCGGCGGCTGCAACAAGCTTGCGGCGGCCGCAGCACCCATGCGGCGGCCGCCGCCAGGGACGGCATTCATGCGGCGCCCGCCGCAGGTGATCCCACCGCCAACTCCGATCCTGGTACGTTCTTCTCCCCTCTTTCTTCTTCTCTCCCTCTTTCTCCTCTCTCTTCTTCTTCCCCTTCTTCTCCCTTACCTATGGAGACTCCAAAGCCCATTCCGCCTTTTCCGGAAGCATTGAAAGATACACGAAGGTATGAGAATGACAAGGAAATCTTCGAGACATTCAGTAAGTGTGAGGTAAACATTCCTTTGCTTAATTTGATCAAAAGCATTCCTAGATATGCTAAAATTTTGAAGGAACTTTGCACTATCAAGCAGAACCAGAAGCTAAAAGGTAAGCAAAAGGTGAAGGTAAGCGAACATGTCACTGTTGTATTTCAAAAACATATGCCTGAGAAGTGTAGTGATCCTGGTATGTTTGCCATTCCATGTGTGATAGGTGATACTAAATTTGACAAAGCCATGTTAGATTTAGGAGCATCTATTAATGTTTTACCTTCTAATGTTTATCATGCTTTGGGATTGGGACCTCTGAATGATACTAGGGTAGTAATTCAACTTGCTGATCGATCTACTATCTACCCGAAAGGGATTGTTGAAGATGTCTTGGTTATGGTTGACAACTTGATATTCCCTGCTGATTTCTTTGTGATTGGCATGGGTCCTGGTAACAATGAAGGCCCTATTCTGTTGGGCAGACCTTTTCTGAAAACTGCTAGGACTAACATAGATGTCTATTCAGGATCTCTTACTATGGAATTTGATGGTCAAAGAGTTGAATATAATATTTATGATTCCATGAAATTCCCATCTGATGATCCTTCTCTGTGCTTTGTGGATGTTATTGATACTATGGCACAAGATTGCTTTGATTTGGAGTGTGTTGATGAGATGGAAGTTGCTTTACAGGCTCCTATAGATGAAATTGCTAGAGATTATGTACTGTCATCTGATTTGCAGGAGGCTATAGTAGCTTTAGACCATCGAATATGCTTTTCTTGGTGAAAATAGTACTCTGCCTGTCATTATTTCTAATAAATTGACATTTGGACAGGAGGAGCGATTGGTGACTGTTCTAAAGGAAAACAAGGAGGCGTTAGGATGGACGATAGCAGACATTAAGAGCATCAGTCCTACCCTCTGCATGCATAGGATACTATTAGAGGATGATGCCAAGCCGTCTAGACAACCTCAGCGGAGACTCAACCTGCCAATGATGGAAGTGGTAAAGAAGAAGGTGCTGAAGCTCCTTCAGGCATGTATGATCTTTCCCATATCTGATAGCAAATGGGTGAGTCCTACGCAGGTTGTCCCTAAGAAGGGAGGTATTACTGTTGTTGAGAATCAGGATGGTGAATTGGTCCCTAGCAGGGTACAAACTGGACGGAGAGTCTGTATTGATTATCGAAAATTGAATGCAGTTACTCGCAAGGACCATTTCCCCCTTCCCTTTATTGATCAAATGCTTGAGCGCCTTGCCGGCCGTTCCTTTTATTGCTTTTTAGATGCCTACTCAGGATATTTTCAGGTACCAATAACACCGGAGGATCAAGAAAAAACGACATTTACATGCCCTTTTGGCACTTTTGCATATCGCAGAATGCCTTTTGGGTTATGTAACGCACTTGGGACTTTCCAACGGTGTATGGTCAGCATATTTTCTGAGTATGTTGAGCGCTTTATAGAAGTATTTATGGATGACTTCACTGTACATGGAGATGATTTTGATACTTGCTTGCATCATTTGTCACTTGTGCTTAGACGGTGTGTAGACACCAACTTAGTCCTCAATTCTGAAAAGTGTCATTTTATGGTTGAGCAAGGCATTGTTTTGGGTCATATTGTGTCTAGCAGGGGTCTTGAGGTGGATAAGGCTAAGATTGATGTCATTCAGTCTCTACCTTACCCCACCAATGTGCGCGAAATTCGCTCTTTTTTAGGCCATGCAGGTTTATATCGCAGGTTTATTAAAGATTTTTCTAAGATTTCTGCACCTCTTTGTGATTTACTGAAAAAGGAAGTAGCTTTTGAGTTTGATGACAGGTGTAGAGCGTCCTTTGATGAGCTTAAAGGTCACCTGACTAGCGCTCCTATAATTCAAGCACCTATATGGTCTCAACCTTTTGAGATTATGTGTGATGCTAGCGACTATGCTGTGGGGGCTGTTTTGGGACAAAAGGAAGGAAAGAGCTCTCATGTCATCTACTATGCCTCCATGACTCTGAATGGAGCGCAAAGGAACTACTCAACCACTGAGAAAGAGCTCCTGGCTGTGGTCTTTGCACTGGAGAAGTTTCGCTCCTATCTCCTAGGTGCTAAGGTAATTGTCTTCACTGATCACGCTGCTCTTCGCTATTTATTAACTAAGAAAGAAGCAAAGCCAAGATTGATTCGTTGGATTTTACTTTTGAGTGAATTTGACATTGAAATCAAAGATAAGAAAGGTGCAGAAAACTTAGTAGCGGATCACCTCAGTAGACTTGTCCAAGGAGAGGATAAACCCGAAGATCAAAGACCCATTCACGGTGAGTTTCCTAACGATACATTGTTTTACTTGACTCACACATCTTCTTTGCAGCTGCAGGAACAAACAGTGACGGAATATGCAGCGGCCGCAGCACAGTGCGGCGCCCGCCGCATAGCAGTGCGGCGCCCGCAGCACCCATGCGGCGCCCGCCGCACGCTGTTCAAGCCACCGTTTCACCTCTTTCTCTCCCATCTGAGGAGGTAAGTTCTGATATTCCTGAACTTTTGATGGGTGTCCATACTCCTCGACCTTGGTTTGCCAATATGGTGAATTTCTTGGTCACGGGAGAATTTCCACCAAACTTTACAAAAGCTCAGAAGGACAAGATTCGACATGACTCTCGCTTCTATGTTTGGGATGACCCCTACCTTTGGAAACATTGTGCTGATCAGGTAATTAGGAGGTGTCTGCCAGACAATGAGGTACAATCTGTCCTTACTTTTTGTCATGCCCATGAATGTGGAGGCCACTTTGGTCCCCAAAAGACTGCTAGGAAAGTTTTAGAAGCAGGTTTCTTTTGGCCTCACTTATTTAGGGATGCTAATGCCTTTTGTAAATCATGCGATAGATGCCAAAGGATTGGGAACATATCGGCAAGAAATGAAATGCCACAAACTAAGATCATATTCTGTGAAATTTTTGATGTTTGGGGTATTGATTTTATGGGTCCCTTTCCTATCTCTTTTGGGAATATCTATATTTTGCTTGCGGTGGACTATGTCTCCAAGTGGGTGGAGGCAAAGGCCACCAGAACTGATGATTCCAAAGTAGTTGTAGATTTCCTAAAAGACACAATTTTCGCAAGATTTGGGGTGCCTAAAGCTCTAGTCAGCGACAGGGGGACACATTTCTGCAATAGGACCATCACTGCCATGTTAAAGAGGTATCATGTCACGCATAGAGTGTCCACTGCTTATCATCCTCAGACCAATGGACAAGCGGAAGTATCAAATAGGGAGATTAAGAGCATTCTGGAGAAAACAGTGGCCCCTAATAGGAAGGATTGGAGTCTAAGGCTGAATGATGCTCTTTGGGCTTATTGGACTGCCTATAAGACTCCCATTGGTATGTCTCCCTATCGAATTGTGTTTGGGAAGGCTTGTCATCTCCCGGTGGAACTTCAACATAAGGCATACTGGGCTGTCAAGAACTGCAATATGAGAATGAATGAAGTGGGAGAATTCAGGAAACTTCAAATGCAAGAGCTGGAGGAATTGCGTTTGGATGCATATGATAATGCAATGATCTACAAGGAGAAGACAAGAGCTTGGCATGACAAACATATCCTGCGGAAGGAACTCAATGTAGGAGACAAGGTCCTCCTATACCAATCATGTCTGAAACTCTTCCCAGGAAAGCTTAAATCAAGGTGGGAAGGACCCTACACCATCACAAGGATTTTCTCTCACGGAGCAATTGAACTCTATGATCCCAAGTCTAATGATCTCTTCAAGGTCAATGGTCATAGGGTTAAGCCATACTTTGAAAACATTCCACATAGTGAAGAGGAGGAGTTGGTGCTTGCTGAACCAACCGACTAGGCCACTCAAGGGCCATCACGTCGAGCCAACGACTTGAAACAAAGGCGCTACTCGGGAGGCAACCCGAGGTAAGTTCTCTTTTCCTTTTCATCTTCATTATTTCTTAGGTAGTTTCATTAGTTAATTATTTTAGGATTAGTAACATAGGTAGTTTAAAATAAAATAAAATAAAAAAAAAAAAAAAGCTGCGTACAGATGGCCACCCTCTGGCGGCGGCCGCAGCAACCCATGCGGCGCCCGCCGCACAGCAAATCCAAAGCAATACCTTCTGGCGGCGGCCGCAGCAAACCATGCGGCGCCCGCCGCCTCTCAGACCCGTGATAATCTCCAAAAAAAAAAAAAAAAGAGAAATTAATATACAAGATAGATAGAAACCCTACCTCTTACTTTTGAGAACCTCCTCCTTCCTCTCAAATTACCTGCCGCCACCCAACCTCCATTGTCATCTTCCCCACCCTCTCCTTCAACCTTTGCAAAACCACCATAACCACCTCCCAAGCTCTTTCTTTTCCTCTCCCTTTCCCCCTAATCCAACCTTTCCTCGCCGGATCTGCGTCTCAGCACCGCTGCGCCCGCCGCCACCGCTGCGCCCGCCGCTGCTGCTCGCCGCCGCTCCTGGGCACGAGATCAGCCCCTAATTTGATATATTCTCAATTTCAACCCCTCTTTTACAACTCTCCTGGTATGATTTCTCCCCTATTCTCTTTCAATTTCAGATTTTATTTGCTATATTGAGAACTAGGTAGAGATTTGATATTGAGTTGCTTATTCATTGATCAAATGTTGGAATTTGAGTAGGATATTTTTGTTGTTTTCTTTTAAAAGGAGACTGATTTATATATATATATATATATATATATATATATATATATATATATATATATATATATATATATATATATATAAGGGCTGATTTGTTTTTTGGGTTGTGAGATTTGAAGTTGGATCTTTGGTTTGAAATGGTAAATTGAGTAAATTTGGGGTGGGATTGTTGATATTTGTTAAATATTCTTGAGTTTGGGTGGATGATTGAAAAAAAAAAAAAAAGGATTTGGCTTTTTGGGTAAGTTTAATTGAAAGATTTGTGTTGGGGTTTTGATTTGAGGTTCATGAGTTACTTGAGGTGTGTTGGGTGCTTTGTTGTTTGACTTGAGTTGTATTGACAATTTGTTATTGAATGTTAGATTTGATCATAATGGTGCGCCGGTTGAGGAACGTATCTAAGGAACAAAAGAAGGCTTTTGAGAGCTTCGATCTCAAGCGGTTCATACAAACGAAGTTCTTTGACGTTTCCACCCTTCAGAAACTGGGTATGTTAGATGTCACCAGTCGTATGCTCACTCATGGTGGGCTAGGGAGATTCATAGAGTGTAATGCCCCCACATACCCAGAACCGGCGGCGGGGTTCCTGATTACTTTTGAGCGTGTGGACGCCTCTAGGGTTAGATTCAACTTGTTGGACGAAAGGCATACGTGCACACACGACCAGCTGAGACGTGCCTTTGGGATTACTCGGACCCCCTCCCCAGATTGGCAGTCCCTATCTTCAGAGCAACAACGCTATGACTTTTGGCAGGCAGCTACTGGCACCAGATTCGATGGACATCATGGCGAATACAACTACAAATTTGTCCATCCATGCTTACGACTAGTTCACAAGGTCCTGGCCATGTCTTTCAGCGGTCAGGGCGACGTGAACAAGGTGCCTGCAGGCGATCTGTCTTGGCTATGGAGCCTGGCTCCCCAGTCACATGGTACACCGGACTGGGTTGAGATTTTTATAGACAACTGCCTCAAGATCCGCACGAAGAAGAGGAAGGGGAGAATTGGCTTGGGGGGAATGATCAGCCTGATCGCCTACCACATTCTGCAACCTGACCAGTGCGGTGTACCCATGTCTGGTGGGCACACTTATACGATTGATCAGCTGAGGAGGGCATATTTGATTGAGGTACCTGATGGGCCAGGTTACATTTGGAAGGCGGGGCAGAATGGAGCCCACCGCCTGACCCTGCCTATGACCTTACCTTATGGGCCTACCAATGATTCCCTCTACATACCACTTGCTCAGAATGTGGTGGGGGAGGAGGATGATGAGGACGAGTATGAGGATGATGCCCCTGCACAGACAGATTACCATATGGGGGATGCACAGCAGGCTGTTGGATCTTTTGCGGGACCTCGCTTCTCTTCTGCAGAGGACGACCCCTGGCGGGACCATTTGAGCAATGAGTTCCACCGTATGTCCTTACGCCAGGATGCCTTTGAGTTCACCCTCAACGACATCGGTCGCACTGTGCGGGAGACGGACTACAACGTGGCGGAGATGAGGAGAGAACAGACCTACTACTTCCACCAGCAATACCCTCACATACCACCGTACCAGTCGCCGCCTTACCAGCCGCCGCCTCAGTGAGTGGTTAGTACTACCTCCTTCACCCTGATTTTTATGTTTATTTTGGTTGTCTGTACTGTTTCAGTGAGGACACTGAAAATTTTAAGTGTGGGGAAGGAGATTTATATGTATATTATGTCAATTCTGCATTTTCTAGGACCATGTTTTATTTCTGCACAAAATATTAAGTTCTGTAATAATTAGTTTATTTCATTTCTGCTAAGTTTAAATTTGTTTCTTTTATTTATTTAAATTTTCTGCATTTTCGGAATTAAAAAAAAAATCGAAAATTCAAAAATAGAGCATGCATTGCATACATATGTGTTATTCAAATACCCATCTAACTTAGTTTGTCCTCTATTTTAAATTTCAAGCATGATTCATAAAAATCCCATGAAGTTTTGGATGTTTTGATTTTGTCTTTATTTGATTTTTGTGGAACATGAGCTAGCAAATACAATTGAGCATGTATGATTGAGCTAAAGTATGATTGAAGTCCTCAAAACATGACCCTGTGAGAATATTTGACCTTATTTGAATACTTTTGCTCAATTGTGTGAATTACTCGCCTAGTGTTGCTACCTCTGGGCATTGACTGCAGTATCTATTTTTAAAGACCGACTCACATGTTGTTGCTTGCGGAGTTTATGTTATACTTTGAGTCTCTTGCTGAATTGGTGAATATTTAGTGAATAAGGTGGCAATGGTTGATGCACTTAGTAACCGGATCTATGCATGACACCCATGGATATGATTTGCGCAAAAAGGTGTTGAAAACTATCCACTAGGAAAGAAAGATTGATCATTGAGTAACCAGGTTCATTCATGACACCCATGTTTGCAACTTGCGTCAAAAGGTCTTCAAGTGGACTTCATATTAGTAGGTTGAGGTGTTGATAGACCGGGGCCATTCATGACACCCATGTTTGCGCTTCGCGTAAGGAAAGCACCAAGACAAGAAAAAGAAAAAAAAGAGAGAAAAGAAAACAAAAGAAGAAAAAAAAAATCCATTTTATTTTCTTTATTGTGTCCCGCGAGTAATGACATTTCGGTAGAGAATTGGTGATATGGTGGTCAATGTCTATGAGCTTAGTGCATGATTGGTTTGAGTTGAGAGTTGTACCTTAAAGCCTAAACACATGAGTGAAACACACATTTCTGGTGAGATTGGATAATGTCTACTTCTACGCTTTGATCACTAAAGTACATGCTATGACGTTTGTTTGCTTGGTTTACGTGTTCACCTCCTATAATGTTGTTTTTTTTATAAGGATTGAAATTTGAAGGGATTTCCTGTGGGATACATTGATTCATGTTCATTCTATCATTGCTTGAGGACAAGTAAAAGTTAACTGTGGGGGAATTTGATAATGCATATATTAGATAGGCATTATAGGCATTTTTAGCTTAGATAGGTTGCATTTCTTTCGTTCTTTGTTACTAAATTGCATCTTATGATTATTCTAGAAGAGTTCGGATTCTGCGCAAATTTATGGTTATCTTGCAGATCGAATCGGAACACATGTGGGAGATGCAATACCTTGAAGAGGAGTATAAAAGACATTGGAGAGAAGCAAGGAATAAAAGGAGCAAATCACCTCCAGAAGCTAGTCTCGGAAAGAAGACAAGAAAAACCGCAAACAGTAATGCGGCGGCCGCAGCAGGAGGTGCGGCGGCCGCCGCCAGTGTCGAGGAAAAATAATACTAATGCTGCGACCGCAGCATACATGCGGCGGCCGCCGCATCTGCCGACAGCGTTGAGCGCGTCGTTTTAATTAAAAAAACCCTAGATGCTTTTTATGGTTTTTGTTGATGGCCGACTTTGGATGATAAAAAAGGCCACTTTTTAGTTATTTTTGAAGCACTTCTATTCTATTCTATTCATTAGACACTTTAGAGAATTTGAGCAATGTCTTCCATGAGGAAATAAACTCATCTATTCTGCCTGCAATTTGAAACTTTATTTGGATTGATTGTGAGTTTCTAATTCTCGTTCTTATTTCCTATATTTGAATGCTTCAACTTCCTTGTGCTTGATTGTCTATTGTTTTATTCTATCTAGCCCGCACAACTAGTTAGAATCAATTCAATTGCTAAGGTTTTGTAGATTCCTGAATGTGAACCTTAACCTAAGTGGCAAACTTGTTCCTTTAGAGCTGATTGAACTAATTGAATAAGTAGGAAGTTGAATGTGTTGTTAAATCCTTCTTTAGGGACTGCAAATACCTTGGCTAATCTTTGAACTTAAAGCTATCAATTGGGTTAAATCCTTCTTTAGGGACTGTTCGATTGATAAGGGTTTCTAGGACTGATTGGACTAGTAACTATATTAGGTCGGGACAAGGGCATTCATAGGAAACTTAATAGGACGAGAAGAAGTTACAAGGATCGCTTCAATCCAATAAAGTGGAAAATTGTAGGTAGAATTACTTCTCCAAATTGTCTAAAACCAATTCCTTTACTTTGCTTTATTCACTTCGCTTTGATAAAAGGCGAATCTTTCACACACAAAAACCCCCCAAACTGGTTACTTTGATTGACACTTGAAGCATACTTGAGTTACAAATTTCCCCGTGGATCGGCCTCTTGCTTATTGCTATACTTGCTATAGGTTTGAGTTTTCTTTGGCGGATCAACGATAGGTTTTACCTCCGTCAATCAACAAACTTCATTTATTAGGGGAGAGAAGTAATATAGGGGTAGTAATTATGACATAGGGGTGCATGAAACTTCACAAAAAAGCAAACCTATTTATCCCTTATTAAAACATTTCTTTTTATTCCACTTTTTCCTTGGACATGGGAATACCCTCGGGTAAGCTTACCAGAGGATAAGACAAACAATTTCCCTGTATACATATGGAAGTTGATGGGTAAGTAGACACGTGTGCTCTCTATGAATAGCCACACATTATAATTTATAATACACTATCCCATCGAAAATAAATGATTTTTGACTTTTGTACACGTAGTTTTAGGAGTCAAAAACTATATACAATCTTATTTACTTTAATTTATTTTTTCCATAATTTAATACTTATTAATAATAAATTATAACCTATGAAGAGAATTAATTAAAATAAACAAGATTTTATATAGTTTTTAGCTCCTAAAACTATCTGGAGAAAAGTCAAACATCGTATATAATTTATTAGTATATAACAATATAGTATTTTATATTTATATATCACGATGCATCGTGTTACAAAATAAAAACATACTCCCTCTATTAATTAAAACTTGTCATTTACTATTCATGAAGGCTTTTTAGAATGATAAAAACTATATAAAATATAACTTTTTTCACATTTGTTTTTATAAATCTATATCTATATAATACTTTAAATTAGAAGATTTTGCTTACGTGTCATCTCCTCCTTGATTTTAGTTAATTCAACCAATCCCCTATTTTTTTTTTATTTACATTTTTTTCCTTTTATTTTTTACCTATTTACTAACTATTGGGTTTAATTCAAAACATTGAATTAAATTTAATGTCTACTATTAATATATATATATATATAGGATAAATCAATTGTGCACACCCCTTAGGGTGTACTTTGTGCACAATTGTAGACTATTGATCGTATGAGAATGGATGGAGGAGATTAAAAGGAGGTTTTATATATTTTGTTAATTAAATGAAGGTGGGGCCCGCGCACTAATAGTGGAATCTGGATCTACCCTCTCAAATGAGGCGCGTGTGAATATGTGGCCGGGTGGAGGAAAGTGATTAAAACCCTAGGCCTCCTTTTTCATCTTGGTGGAAATTCATATCTGAAATTGCCACCACCATGGGGGAAATCAGATTTGAAATCTCGATGGAAAATCCGATCCGAAATCAATAGTTAGGGTAGTGGTGGCCGGCGGGGGTAGTTGCATATGCCAGAGGTGGGCACTGGTGGTCGGAAAGGCGAGAGGAAGAGCGACGACGAGGGAGTGCGGTTGTGGTGGGTGCGAGGGCCGCTGGGGGTTCGTCGTTGAGGCGAGGCGGCAGATCTTCTAAACGGTGAGGGCCACTGAGGGTTCGTCGACGGGGGTTCGTCATTGAGGCGAGGCGGCGGCGAAGAGAGCTGTGGTGGCCGGCGGGGGTAGTTGGGTATGCCAGAGGTGGGCGCTGGTGGTCGGAAAGGCGAGAGAAAGTGCGGTTGTGGTGGTTGCGAGGTGAGGGCGAAGTGGGTTGCGTGGGGGGCCAGAGCAGGGTTGTTTCCGGATCTGTCGGGTGATGGTGGTGCCGGATCTGGCTAGACAGGACACTTTTCGGCGGCGGGTGTGGTGGTCGGAGAAACTAAGGGAGGTGCGTGCGAAGTGGGTGCAAGGGCTGTTGGGGATTCGTCGTTGCTGCAAAGGCGGATTTGGACTCCTCGATGGTTGGCGGTGGTCTGCAGGTGGTGATGGTGGCCGGAGATGGGCAGTGAAGATGAAGGTGGCAGTGGTCTGCAGGTGGTGTGAGGGCTGTTGGGGATTCGTCATTCCATTGAATATTGTTCAATAGGTGCAATACAAAGATTATTCAGTCAATCTCTAATAACTATTCAATGGAATGGGTGTATTTTGTGATTGAGATATGAGATTGTCGATATTATTCGTTGAGTTCTGAATAATTATTCAACGGAATGTGTGTCTTTTGTAATTTGAAATAAATGTGTGATTGGGAGCTGAGATGGTTGAACCATATTATTCGTTGAATTCTGAATACTTATTCAATGAAATTGAGTATATTTTGTAATTCGAAATCAATGTGTGGTTGAGTTATGAGGTTTTCAATATTATTCGTTGAATTTAGAATAATTATTCAATGAAATCTGTGAATTTTGTGAGTAGAAATCGATATTTAGGAACACCATTTTTGAAAAACATAACCTAACATTATTCGGTAAAATGTGAAATATTATTCGGTGAAATTACAAGAATTGAAAAAAACGAAATCAGGTGCATATCATCATCAAATCACTCATAATTTATTATTTTTCACAAAACATTTTAAAAAGGAAAATACCAAAAAAATAGTTAAAAAAAGGGCTAAAATGGAGTGTGGGAGGTGGATCACACGCACCTAGGGAGGAGATGGGTTTTTTTTTTGGCAAATGGGTCCCACCATTTCAAAAAAAAAAACCCTCTTTTAATCATGGCTTTTCATCTCCTCCATCAACGACCCATAATTATGCACAAGATATATATCTTAATGGGTCTGTATAAGGAAACCACCCCTATATATAATACCTTAATTTAGAAGATTTTTTGATGATGTGTCAACCCATCTTTAATTTAAGGTTTTTCATCTAATCACAATTTTCTCTTATTATTTCTTTTTCTTTTTTTTTCATCTCTTTCATACATTTACATTTTTTCCCTTTTACTTTTTACCCATTTTCTAATCATTGAGTTTAATTTGAAACATTGAATTAAATCTAATGTCTACTATTAATATATATATATATATATATATATATTATATAATCTACAGAGTATATCAATATAATATCTATACTTAATAACCTTTTTTACAAAGCCTAACTTTATGGTAAACAATTTTACCGTTTTCTTAAAGATTTCAAGTCTACCTTCATTATTTTATTCTAATTTTTATTAATATTTTATAATATTAAGTTATTATGTTATTAAAATTTTATTTCTTAAAAACCGCGCCATGGCGCGGGAATTGTACTAGTTCATACTTAATAGCAATAAGTATGAAATAATTAAAAAAATATTAAAAAGGTTAATATTTATATAGTTTTTAACACCTCAAAAAGCGTGCATGAATAGTAAATTTTCAAGTTTTAATTAATGGATGGAGTATCACTCATTTAGCTAAAAGTGGTTTTTAATGAACAATTATTAACACATTAGAAAATTCTTTTAATAAACAACAACCAAACTGTTTGGCACTATAATTAATTTTTCAAAGCTTATGATTTTGATATTATATAGTTTTAAATAAAAAATATATAAGATTTTAGTTTAATTAGCTTTTGAAATCATAGTTTTTCATCAGCTACTCACCCAAGCTTTTTGCCTTTTTAGAGCTTGTGGTTTTTTGTACGCGAGTTTTCATCAGCTATCCTACCGGCTATATTTCTCAAACACCATCCTAACTTATTAACCTATATTTAACACAAATTATTCAATAACTTTTGTTATACCAACACCTACCCTTTACAAAACACAGTAGATTAGTGAACTTTTTAAGTTGAATTTGAATTACTTTCTAGAGTCTAGTGCTTCTCAATCTGATGTAATTCACAATTTCATAGCGAAACTTTTGCTTATGCTTAAAAAAATATTGTATGCATCTAGCCTTTTCCCTTAAAAGATTTAGAGTTTAGACATTTCAAAACTTATGAGCCATATTAGTAGTTAGTACATAAGCCGCCCTGTAAAATTTTCTTTTTCGCCCAAAAAAGTTGGGGAATCAAACACACGTACAAAATTGGTTTGATAGTCAATCATTATCTATTGGACTACTAGGGCAACAAGTGTACGTTAGATAAAAGTCAGTTGTGAGGGAGAGAATTAACTCATTAAATATAATGTAGGATTGGGTAGATCATACCAAAATAATCCGAACCAACACGTAATAATTGAATCAAGTTTCGAAATTTAGAACGATAACGATAATGAAAACTGAAAAGTTGGTATTATAAATTTAGGGAAAATGACAGAAAACCACCCTTTAAATATGATCTTTTGTAGAAAATCACCCCTTAAAATTGAAATTGCAGAAAACCACCCCTTAAACCCATTTTGCTTATAAATCGCCACCCATAATCTTTTTTCCCGTTAGTTTGCCATTAAATGTGTGAATTGATCCCGTTTATTTGATAAACATATTTATCCATCCCGTATAAAATAACATTAAAAGGGAAGAGTAATTAGCTTTTGAAATCATATTTATCTCATCCCTTTTAATGTTATTTTAATGAGAGAAAAATGTGTGAATTGAAATAAATTAATAAAACATATTTATCCATCACGTTTAATGAGAGAAAAAGTATGTTATTCTATTAAAATAACATTAAAAGGGATAGATAAATAGATTTTATTAATTTATTTCAATTCATACATTTTTCTCTCATTAAAATAACATTAAAAGAGAGGGGTAAAAATGACTTTTCACCATTTTTAACGGTAAACTAACGGAAAAAAAGATTATGGGTGGCGATATATAGGCAAAATGGGTTTAAGGGGTGGTTTTCTGCAATTTCAATTTTAAGGGGTGGTTTTCTGCAAAAGGTCATATTTAAGGGGTAGTTTTCTGCCATTTTCCCATAAATTTATAATTATTGAGTTTTTATATGAAACATTGTAAAACAAGACAATTGGGGAAATTGGGAGAAAAAAAGTTATACTCTTAAAACTCAGATAGTCAAATCTAGTTTTTTTTTTTAACTTTGAAAAGTTGAAACCTTGAACCTTCGGCTAAATATATTTTCATAAAATGTATTTAATCAACGGAGAAATACTAGCTTGACCTCGTTTTAGACCAATACCTAAGCATTATTCAGAAGTTCTCATGTAAACTTGAATATTATCGGGCCTATTTATATTATATGAGTTGTACTTGGGTGCTTTTATGCATGAACTATTTAAGTATTAATGTTGGTACTTGAATTGTAATAACTTTGAAGAACCTTTAAGTTTTAATTAATTAGTTCTATGTTTTTTTTATCAAAACTCAAATGATAATATAATACCATTATCAACATATATCAATCAATTTTATTGGTAATCAGTTAATTTGGTACAACACCTTGGTAATGAAAAGAGTTTTACGATTACGGGTTACCAATATCCAATTGGTTCATATAAAGGGGGAAAAATTGATTGGTAATGTACCAATTCGAACCCTAATTAAATGGTGGTCACACTGTAAACCTAATCTAAATGTAGCGTGATTTGACCGATTATACTAAACTAAACTAAAATAAAAAATAAAAAATAAAGCCATTACCTACATAATGTAATGGTGGAAGAGTGAAAGCTTACCAATGTACTCCGTATTTGTTATGTAGCTATGTAGTTTATTGAACTCCAAGCTAGCCATGAATATAAAGTATTTTATGTTAATTAGGACCGGGGAGGGAGAGAGTACTCCCTGGTCGAAAAACAAATTTTTTTTTTCTTTTACATATATTTAGTATATTTAAAGTAATATAAGAATTTTAAGTGATATTTAAAATAGAAGTGATGTCTAGCTCAAATGATAGAGGGGAAGAAAGGAAAATTAAATAGTCTTGGGTTCAAATATCAATCTCTTCATTTTTTGTTTGTTCTATTAGATCATTATTTAGGGATTTCTTTCTATATTTTTAGTTTCTCTAAACTATTTCAATTAAAAAATATCATATTTAAATCTAATGTTTTCCTTCAATATCGTTTTAAAAGTAATTCTTCTTGAGTTTTTTTTTTCTATATTTTTTTGTTTCTCTCAAGTATTTAAATAAAAATATCATAAATAAATCAAAGTTTTCACATTTTTTCAATATTTTTGTAAAGATCTTCTTAATATGTATAAAAAATTACAAATTTTTTCTAGTACCCGTAAATTTCATCGTGGCTCCGCCACTGATTAGGACCATTGCAGCTACGTATGTATTATTGGTTTTCAGTAGACCTGAGCATGAGCGGGCTTGGGCGGGCTTGGGTCGGGCATGTGACTATTTTCCAGCCCACTATACCGGGCCGGGCTTGGGCCAGGCCCGGTTGTTGGGCTAGTTACCTCGCCCAAGCCCGCCCACATTGGCGGGCTGGGCTGCCCAACGGGCCAAATGGGCCGAAACATTTAAAAATTGCGCGGGACGGAGAGTTCTCGTCCCGCAAATCCTGTCCCGTCCCGCATTTATATATATATTTATATCTAAATCCATAATTAAAATTAATAAAAACGTTTAAAATATATTTATATTATATATTAATATGTATTTTATTCCAACATTAAAATAAATAAAAATATTATAAAGAATACAATAACATAAGCTGCATGTGTACTCAATTCTAGAGTACATGAATCTAGTATTGCATGTGTGTGTATAGACACTGTAATGGTGTAATATACAAATAGTATGTATACATACACACTCGGTATATTATATATATATATATATATATATATATATATATATATTATCGGACGGGCCTGCCGGCCCGCTTGGGCTAAACCCCCAGTCCAAGCCCGGCCCGATGGGTCTACCGGGCCGGGCCTGTTGGCCCACTTGGGCCAACTACTCTACCCAAATCCGCTAATTTTGCCGGGCGGGCTGGACGGGCCGGACGGGTTGACCCAAGTCTACTCAGGTCTAGTTTTCAGTGTGAATCTTCTCAAATCTAAATTGTCTACATGTTTTTCCAAATTGTAGATATGACGACAAAGGAATAAAATGATGCGAGACAAGTCAAAAAGCTCGCTGAAGAGATCCACATATTTTTTTTAATAATATTTCTTCTCCGTTTTTCTATTAATGATGAGAGATTGATTAAAAGTCTAAATTTAATAATAATATATATCTTATAATATTTTTACTTAACTGTGATTGGACGATTTATTTTCATTACACGAAAAATTATTTAAAACAAAAATATTACCCCTTTTAACTAGCCTATATATTACATGTTTTATTCGATCTAAATATTTGTCTTTAGTTTGAGATTTTTTTTAACCTAGTTTTCATATTTTACCTTGTGATTATTCTCTAATAAATTAAAAAAATAAAGCAATAAATTGTGACATAATACTCCCTCCGGACGGATCAAAGGGAAGGGAGTAAGTCTTATTACATTTAGTTTGAATGTTTATGAAATTGAATAGTAGTTAGGATTAGGAAGGAATAATACAAGCTTTGCTTAGTTTGCAATGACTTGCCAAAGTTGAAAATAAGGAAGGAATTCAAAACAAGTAGAGAAATTCGAGTGGATAACGTTTTCCAATTAATTAAACAGGAAATGCTACTAAATACCACAATTTGAGAAAAGTTTACAAAAATGCCACCGTTTTGGAAAAATTGGCAAAAATGTCATTTTCTCCCAAAATTTGCAAAACTGTGCAGGTTGTCAACCCCCCCCCCCCCCCAAACCGGCTATCGGTTGTAATTAATGCGAAAAAAAAATTGAAAAATAAAATAGAGGCATCATTACCTACCTAGTAGGGGAAAGGCAAGGCGGGAAGGAGTAAAGGCAATCCAATCACCATCTCTCTTCTCCTTCCAAACCGATACAATAGCAAAGAGAGAGAGAGGCAGTTGCAGAGACGCCAGAAGATAGAGAGAGAGAGAGGGCGATTGCGGTTTCTTCGTCGACAGTTGCTTACACCAAAGGAGAGAGAGCGGGCAAGTCCAGCGTCGCCGAAAAGGACACAACAGCGACGACCCAACGACATACAGAACAGGTACGCCCTTTTACTCTTCTCCCTTTGGTGGTAGGGTGCGCGGATGTGGGTCGGGGAAACAGTGGGTGAAGGGGTTAGGGCAATGACGGCCTAAATGGTGGGTCGGGGTGGTGGTTTTCTTGTTTGGATAATGGTGGGTGGTGGTGGCATGGGTGGTTTTCGGGTATGGAAAGGGGAAATCGGTGGTTAGGGTTTCCAATTGGGTGACAGTGGTTTTCGGAATGGGTTAGGGCAACTGTCGAGGAACTATGGATAGGGGAAATTGGTGGTTTGAGGTTCGAATTGGGTGACAGGGGTTTGACATTGAGTGATAGGGGTTTCCAATTTGGAGAGAAGGGTTTGTAAATGTATTGTGGTAGGCGGAATACGAGAATTGGCGAGCTGTGGAAATTGGGAAATGTGGATGTCGTAGGTGTCCTATTGAAGGAGGATTGAGGTATTGGTTATAATAGGCTTCCGATTCATATTGGGTGACATGGGTTTCACACTGAGTGACAAGGGTAGAGTGACATGGGTTAGTCTGTTAGGTGACAGAGGGAGACGAATATAAATGGCAGAAGCTGACTTTGTTCGTGTGATGGAAATTGCAGGAGAGAAATGGTGAGGACGAAGAATGTGAGCGCGAAGAACAAAGAGCCCGACTACCTAGTCCCCGAAGCTAGGCACTTCCGGGCCCGGGTCAACCAGGGCTCAAGACTGTCAATGTTGAACAACATTGACGATTATGTTGACCCTAGGGACTGGCAGAAGCTGCTTGACTCCCAGCTTGGTGGGGTTGTGCAGCTGGCGCACATTGTGAAATTTTCTTCACAAATGGTGCATTATGCACTCCAGCGACAGCTTACAAGCGGAAAGGAGTGGGAGACGTGGTACCGGATTAAGGGGAAGCTCAGGAGGTTCTCCCTCAAGGAGTTTGCCTTAGTAACCGGGCTGCGGTGCAGTCAACCAGCAACTAGCGACATGAAGGACGACGAGAAAGCTATTAAGGAGTTTTTTGGAAACGAGAAGATGACGGTTGGTGACCTCGAGACCGAGCTGAAGAACTCACTAATAGTGTTGCGGAGCCCGCGAAGACGATTCAAGCTAGTGCTTCTGTACATTGTGGAGGGCGTTTTGTTAGGAGAGGAGCAGAGGAAAGGGCTGAGGAGCTGGATCGTCCGGTTGGTGGAGAATGTCGATAGGTTTTTGGCATTCCCATGGGGGAGGGTCATCTATGCTGCAACACACGTGTCGCTGATCGGCGCCGTAAAGCGCCGGGAGGCTGAGATAAAAGCAGAAGATCGAAAGAAGCGGAATGGTTATGGCCTGATGGGTTATCCGATATCCTTTCAGGTAACCTTCTCGACCACACCAATGATCAATTTGTAATTCATATGCTGAAAATGTATTAATTTGAGTGGGGATACGGTGCAGATTTGGTTGCTGGAATTCATGCCGAAATGGGGGGTCCGGTTTGCGACGAAGGTGTCGACGACGGCATTCCCTCGTTGCATGAGATGGGCCCTCTAGGGCGAGAACCTCGCTTATAAGGATATAGCCAGCCACACCGAAGCTGAGGGAGAGGAGACCATAGAGATTGATGATAACCCAATACTCAGACCAGAGGAGGCTGAGCTGGAGCTGATGGATGGGTGTGTGTACGATGATGAGAAGTCCGACCCCTTTTTCGATGACCTAGTTGCACCCTTCCTGAGACATTTCGAAGCCCCTGGTGGGAGGTCCCCAAGGACGGGAAGAGGAGGCAATGAGAAGGATGGCTGGGTGGGGGACGTGGCCAAGACTTTGGAACAAGTTATGGACAAGCTTCAGACAATGTCAACAGGGATGGAGAAGATGGATGAAAAGGTACGCAATAACTTCCTAATTATTCGTTCTGTGGAGACTCGGGATAACTGTGAACTAGGGTAAATGGACTCCTGACACGTGAAATTGGACAAGTGACACGTAGTGTAGATAATGAACGAATGTGGTATGAAGGGTGAATTGTGTTGATTTTTCTCACCTTATGGTGATATGAAGTAATAATTTGATCACCTGCAGCTGAAATTATTAGAGGTGGCCGTGACTGAGCTGCGGGATGGTCAGTGTAAGGGGACGGCCTGGCAAGAAGCAACCGATAAAGAACAAGGTGGAGATGAGAAAAAACGGGATGAGTTTGTAAGTTTATTTTTGCGTGACATGCGTTTCGATGTTTAGTCCTGTTTGAAATCGGGAATTCAATATCAAATGTTAATATATATTTTACAGGCCGAACTTGACGAGTTGATAGAGTCAATTGCGGGTAAAGCCGGTGAGGGTGGACTAGGTGGTAAGGTTAGTTGTTGGTAAACTTCACAAGATTTGTTATTTTCAGCGACACTGGAAGAATGTGACAGGAATATTGTAGCTGTGTGACATGATTTGTTATGTTAAGTGACACTGGAAAAATTGAGCCATAATTCAATTTTGATTTCATTTGCAGTTAGGAGGTGCTAATGAGAAGGGAAGTGAAGTGGATGATGGCGGGGATAAGCACACAGAAGTTGAAACTGTGAAGGCAAGGGATGAGATATCAGGAGAGAGCAAGCTAGCTGGTCATGATGTCGGGGACATGAATGATGAAGCTGAATCTATCAAGGCAGGGGATGGGAGGGAAGGAAAGACCAACGAGGTGAGGTTTATTTATGAAAAAAAGGTGATTATATATGTGACATGATAGTATATGGCAAGTGACATGAGTATATCTGTTATGTGACAAGGGAAAGTGTAAATCTTAGCTGAAGTTTGATATGTTTGCAGTTGGGAGAGGTTGGTTTAAAGGCGTCTGGTCATGAGGAAGGTGGAAAGAAAATTGAAGTTGATGAGAGGCCGAAGCCCAGGGTAGCTCAGGTGTATGTATCTAAGGGGGCAAAGAAGACGAGGAAGGCTGTTGGAGAGGAGTTGGCTCCCCCGGCCAAGAAACCGCGACCCCAGAAGGCAGCCAGTGTTCCCGCCGATGCTGTTCAGCTAGGAATGGTGTCAGCGACGGACAACGACGCCATGACAAGTTGGTTGGCAAGGTACGTAGGTTATGTGTCTTACACTCGAATAGACGACGAAGGTAGATAGTTGGACGTCCACAATACCTGACAGAAACTTAACGTGCAGTGGGGACGCGGAGGTGCGCACGTCACCCTGCGGTGTGGATATGACGAAGGAGTTACTCAACCGTCTGAAGAAACCCCAAGATTGGTTTGGAACTGTGGTATGAAGACTTGTCAGCTCTAAAATTTCCCGTGTCAGGATTATGGATTGTAATTGCGGTTCACTTCATGCAGGAGATGGAGGAGTGCTGCTACCTTCTGCGCAAAGCGGTCGCAGACACAACGGGTGACATGGCCAGTGGAGCCATCGTAATCGATACATGCTTTGCGGGAATTTATCTGCCTCGGGAATGGAAGGAGTACAGCGCCACCCCCGAAGCGTACGAGCCTAGTGATGCATTGATGGCGTACTTAAATGGGGGGTCGCCGAAGCCGTTGGGACGAGCGTGGTCAGGTGCGGACCTCATCCTCCTCCCCTTCAACGTCAAGAACAAACACTGGGTTGCCCTTGCCATCGATCTTAAGGAGTGGGAGGTAAGGGTGTATGACTGCGACGTCCACATGGCGACGGAACGCCAACTCCAAACCCTGTTAATGTCTGTGACGAGCCTGATCCCTGTCGTCATGCGTGCACACCCAGATCTGAAGGTCAAGTATGCCGATAAGGTCCCCACGTCGTTTTCCATTCGCCGGGACAAGAGGCTTCCACAGAACAAGCTAAGGTAAGTTGGATGACATGGTTCAATTTCGTTTGATTGGATGGGGAATCGGGTTCCGCGTTCTGACCGATTGTTCCCCTTTGCAGCGGTGATTGTGGCCCGTACACCATTAGATTCATGCACCTCCTGCCGGAGACTGCCCCGAACTTCGATGGATTGGACGACATGTACATTGAGGCATACCACCAGATGCTAGCTGTTGGGGTATTCCATGGTCGACTCGGATGCTAGACTTCGGAGTTGAACACTTGGTTCCAATCATAAACACCCTCCTGTAATAGTGGAAGTAAAACATTTGGATATTTTGCAAAACTTGGTAGTTTTCGAATGTGAACATTTTGTATATGCGGACATGTTAAACTTGGTAGTGTAGCTACATGTATCTATCCAATTTGGTGACAAGGTATTTGTCATAAGGGGACACGAGGATTAAAAGGGGTGACATGGGTCATTTACACTATACGTAGGAATATGAGACTGTGAATAGTGACACGAAATAACCTGTCAGGTGACACGTGCATGGAAAGACGGGACCCGATACTGGGACAACAGAACAAAACGACAAAGGAAAAGGAATCTTTCAGGGTGGCAGTTGGTTGCACAGTTCCATTGACCTACTAAAAAAAATTTAAAACAAAACAAAATGCTGGGTTCCTCGAAATTAAAAGGTAAACAAAACAATAGTAAAAGTAACTTGCATTCATTGCAGTTGGCGAAAAAAACCACCACCTACACAAGGGAAGGAGAGAGAGAGAGAGATAGAGACCGAATATTAGGAGTGAAGGGAGGCGGTTGTGAAGTGAAGGGAAAGGGGAGAGCCCGTACCGGAGAGGGAGGAAGACGCCGGAGAAGCCCGTACTAAAGAGGAAGGCGCAGAAAAACAGGTACAACTCAATTGGTTATTGAAATCCGTCCTCACCCATCTCTACTACTCTGAATCTTCACTTAATTTGCAATCTTCCCCACTTAATTTGCATTCTCCCATTGTTTCGTACCAGAGAGGGAGGTAGTCGCCGGATAAGGGACCAAGACGCCGGAGAAGGCAGTACCGGAGAGGAAGGCGCAGGAATACAGGTACAACTCAATTGCTTATTGAAATCTGTCCTCACCCATATCTACTAGTCTGAATCTTCACTTAATTTGCAATCTTCCCCACTTAATTTGCATTCTCCCATTGTTTCGTACCGGAGAGGGAGGCAGTCGCCGGAGAAGGGACCAAGACGCCGGAGAAGGCAGTACCGGAGAGGAAGGCGCAGGAATACAGGTACAACTCAATTGATTATTGAAATCTGTCCTCACCCATCTCTACTAGTCTGAATCTTCACTTAATTTCCAATCTTGCCCACTTCATTTGCATTCTTCCATTGTTTCGTTGTAAGGCATGCAATTTGGGATTGAACAAAAAAACGGAAATCCGGGATTTGGAATTACGGTCATGTGGGGAATTGGGGATACGGGGAAATACAGATCTGGGCTAAAAAGGGGTGTGGGGAACTGAGGAATTGACAGACAAGAGCGAGGGAGGTTGAAGAAGAGTGTGGGAGGCTTGCGCGTCCTTTTACCCTGATTGTGAGAGTGGAGAAAAACCCCTGTAAAAAACGGGTACTGTAGGACAATTGGGAGAAGACAATTGACATTCATGACATGAGCTATTCTGTTGGGTGACAAGGGTTACATCAGTAGGTGACATGGGCCTTTTCTCGTGAAACAGTCGCAGACAGACTTATTCAGTAGAGGGTGAGTTTGTGTGGATATTGATAATGTTCATGTCCACTTAATTGCAGGAAGAACATGGTTCGGTCCCAGAATTTGAGGAGGAAAGGTGTCCGGGCACCTAAGAAGGTGGAGCCCCGACTCGCAGTGCCGGAGGAGAAGCATTTCCGAGGCTGAGTCAACCAGTCTTCCAAAGTGTCTCTGCTCGTCAACATGGACGACTGGGTTGACCCCGTCGATTGGGAGAAGCTGCTGCGAAGCCAATTTGGGGGTATTGTGCAAATGGCAAACCGGGTTCAATTCTCGTCGCAACTACTGCATTACGTGTTACAAAGGCAGCTTGTGACAGAAAAGAAGTGGGAGACTTGGTACATGCTTCAAGGCAAGATGCGGCGATTCTCTATCAAGGAGTTTGCACTCGTGACTGGGTTGCGGTGTGGTCGAGTTCGGGGGGAAGACACAGAGACGGAGGATGACAAGAAGACAAAGAAGGCTCTCAAGGACTTATTCGGAACGGACAACATGAAGGTCGGTGAGCTGGAGAACGCCTTCAAGAACTCCATCTTCAAGGAGCCGAGTGCTAGAAAGCGTTTTAAGATCGCTCTCCTACTCATCGTCGAAGGAGTTCTGCTAGGGGAAGAACCCAGGAAAGCCATACGAGGGTGGATTGTGAAGCTTGTGGAGAACGTTGATCGATTTCTAGATTACCCCTGGGGCAGGATTGTGTACGAGGCCACCCACGAGTCCCTGTCGGGCGTCATAGAACGACGTGTCGCTGACTTGAAGCCGAAGGCGAACAACAAGGACGATCGATATGGATATGGGCTTATGGGTTTTCCGTATGCGTTCCAGGTAAGCTACTTGACCGAAGTTATGCTTGAACTATTACGCGCAATTGATGCAGTCATTCAAGTGACATGTGTGGTTGTTTTAGATTTCGTTGTACGAAGCTGTCCCAGGGATTGGGGAGGCGTTCGCGAACCGGGTGTCGAACACGGCGTTGCCTCGCATGCTGAGGTGGACAACCGATGACGATAATCTAATGTATGAGACGATCCAGTCCCGCATGGACCCTAAAAAATCTGATAGAATCAAGGTCGAAGACAACCCGATACTAGTACTGAAGGCCGGCGAGTACGAATTGATGCTCGGGTGCTTCTACCAGCATGAGGAGCCTGACCTCTACTTTAATGACATTGAGGCTGCGTTGGCACCGAGTTATTACGGTGAAGGCTCAGGGAAGTCCGGCCCGAGTTCGAAGCAACGAGATGGGACAAGGGAATCCTCAGAGGATAAGTTAGGGAAGTCAGTAGAACTGATATTGGAGAGGCTGGGAACCATGTCAACTTAGATGCGGAGCATGGATGAGAAGGTATGTGTAACGTTTCTGGCATTTGTGACACAGGTATATTTTATATGTGACATGGATAATTGTCAAAGGTGACACGGGTTACTTATCTCCCAATGCTGAATAACATTCGCTAACCACCCCTCATTTATGTACTTTGTGTATCAGATGAAGGTGTTGGAAAGTGTTGTGAATGGGATGCGAGATGGCCAATCGAATGCAGGAGGTGACCAAAAACCAATGGGCGATGTCCGTGGAGAGGATAACGACCGAAAGAACGGGGGGACAGAAGGACAAACTAGGGTGGAAGACCAGCCACCAGAAGGAGAAGAGGAGGTAAATTGGTTGTTACTTGACATGATATTTTCTGAATCCACGGTGAAGGGTTTATAGAATCAAAAATTTTTAATGTGTCAATATTTTGCACACAACACACACGGTTGTTAAAGTGAATCGACACGTATTAATATGTAAAGTGACAAGGGAACAAATATATGATCTGAATCACAGTTGACATAACCGTAACCAATTGCCAGATCTCAGCGGCGGTCAAAGACGATACCGTTGGAGGAACTGGGGGAGATGTCAGTGGAGAGAAGGTCGGGAACCATAGGGATGCTGAGGACAAAAGCGGTAAAGCCGGTTCAACGGATGTACCACCTACAGTGAACGACCAAGCGAGGCCGGAAGGACGGGATGAGAACAAGGTAAAATGCTTGTTACATCACATTGTCATTTTAGTCTATAGTAGTACGTAATTGACAAGTGTATCAGTATTAGCCGACACGAGTACAGATCGGGGTGAAACGGGGGTGAAAACATTTTTTCCTTCACCGTTGAAACTGTGTAACCAATTGGCAGATCCCAGAGCCTGCAAGAGCGGAGCCCGTTCGAGGCAGGAAGAGTAAGAGAGGTCAAGGAGGTGAAGGAGAAGTGAAGCCCCCACCTGATAAGAAAACGCGGGGCCGAAAAGGGAAGAACGTTGTCGAAGGCGCGGTCGCGATTAAGCTGGGTCTTGTTTCTGTGTCAGACAACGATGGGTTCCTCCGCTGGATGGATAGGTGACACTCATCAGCAGACGTACCCAAGTTATTGCATAGATGACTCCGATCCCCTAACATTGTGGTTGTGGTTGTGCAGCGGGGATGAGGACAGCTGCAAGACTGCATACGGCACGACGCTGAGTAAGGAGTTTTTCACCGCACTAAAAACGCCCATAGTTTGGCTAAACTCTGAGGTACGAAACCCGCCTAAGTGACTATCTTTGTCTTGTGAATGACACGGTATGTACTATAAAAGGTAGTGGAATATTTTTGGATTTTGACTAGGGTTGTAATCGATGCAGCACATGGAACAAGCATGCTATCTTCTTCGGAAAGGGGTAACGGAGAGGGCCAACGACATTGCCGGTCGAGTTGTCGTTGTGGACACATATTATGGTCGCTATCTGCAGACCGCGTGGGGCAAATACAAGAGCGATGCAGATAGCTACCAAGCTGACGAGAAGCTGCTTGGCTACTTCGACGGGCGGTCCCCGGCGACGATAGGCCGGGCGTGGGAAGGGGCGGAACTCATCCTCCTACCTTTGAACGTGGACAGTGTTCACTGGATCGCCGTAGCGATAGATCTGGTCGGGTGGCAGGTAAGGGTTTATGATTCAGACGTCTACATCGTCAGGGACCGCCATCTGCCGGCACACTTAAGCCGCATCACCCACCTTATCCCCGTACTGATGAATGCCCACCCCGCGTTGATGGCCACCTACGTCGACAAGTTGCCAAAGCCGTTCGCCCTTAGTCGCAAGAAAAGGATTCCGCAAAACAAGCAGAGGTAATTTATGTCCAACACTTAAATATATCTTCGTCTCATAGTTGCATCCGGCTTTAATGAATATGACTCCAGCGATTCTCTATTGCAGTGGAGACTGCGGACCATACACGATCAGGTTCATGCAACTCCTCACGAAGGACGCCCCCACCTACGACGATCTTGACGACGTATTCATCGGGGCGTACAGGCACATGCTCGCTGTTCGCATCTTCAATGGTACACGGTTATGATCTCAGTTGTGATCACCGTTGGCCATTGTTATGAAATTTTATGTTATGGTATAAGCTTGTTATGAACATCGTTTTTATTGTGTTGGATATTTATGAACATGGTTGCTGGTTCTCACATTTAGTTGTGGAGGGTAGTTCACTAGGTTGGTATTTGAACTATTTCGCATTCTTTATCTTCGGTGATTTCAATATGTTCACCAGGGTGAATTCCTAACACCCCTACCACAACCACTCAGGACTGTAAACATGTTGTCAAATAAGTGCCAATGCATTGTTCAATTCATTATCATAGCTTCAACCGACGAAATGTCTACCATGAAATTGAAAGTTGTGACATGATAACCCCTTCTACCTGACACGGGAATGCAAATAGGGTGACATGGTTTTTGTTCTGAAACCATCCCCAAAAGTACTACGAAGTTCTTCACCACTTAACTATAGTGTGGAAACCCTTCCCAAAAGTACAGCAGACTACTTAAAGTTTGTCATATGCACAAACAGCGTAATTACACAACCAAATACGTTGCCCGTTCAAAAAATAACATAGACAGAGAATGGTCCAACCACTGACCCGATACAGCAAATGCAAAAGACTACCCAGCTGCTGAGGTAAGGCGTTGGACCACCAATGGAGGAACACATCTAAGAACGACGGCGCTTGGAACGGCTAAATTCTCCCCGAGATGGGTATCGACAAGTCTTAGGGCGACCAGGGCGTCGCTTCACGTCCGGGGGGAGACACACCGCGCTGGACATGGCTGGGGGGAATCACCACTCTTCTTTTGAAGGAACCGGATATAGCACATTCTCGTAACACGCCTTCCATGCGGCAACCTTGTAGAAGTCATTCACGAGAGAGAAGAAATTGCTACCTCGATACCTTGAAGCCGCTATGGCGTGCTGGCACGGAAACTGGTCAATGTCGAACCGCTTGCATGTGCAGGTCCGGGCACACAGGTTCACAACCCAGGTGGCGGACCCTCTGCGGACAGTGTACTCATGTGAGCTGAGGGCTCTGACATCCAAGAATGTTGCCAATGAATAGCTCGTTTGCAGCTCACCTTGAACGTAATCGCTGACCGTCGCCGCCGATTTGGTGATTTTTTCCCGTCGATCGTTAAACCACTTGGATATTGTTTCGATGACAACATCAATCAGGGCTGTGATGGGTAGGTCGCGGGCCTCCTTGAACACCGAATTTAGACACTCGGAGTTGTTCGTCGTCAATATGTTGTAGCGCATCCCCAATAAGTATGCCCGGGCCCAGTTCTGGAATCCAGCCTCTCTTAGATATTGTCCCGCAGCGGGTGCCTGAGCGCAAAAATCAGCAAAGTGCTTCTCGAACTCTGCCCTCGTGTACGCCTTCGCCACCTTTAAGTACAATGTGTGCAGGGCCATCACCCCCCTGTACTTAACCTTGGCATTCTGAAATAGATGCCATTGGCAGGCCCCTTGCTTAGCAAACACATAATTGTCCCTCAAACCTTTGACGATACTAACATGCCGATCAGAGACAAACATTAAGTCCGGTGTATCCTCGACGGCATGTAGCATGTTCTTGAAGAAGAATCCCCATGACACGTGATTCTCACCATCGACAATCGCAAAAGCGATCGGGTATATATTGTGGTCTGCATCTTGGGCTGTGGCAAATAGAAGCGTGCCCCTGAACTTCCCTTTCAGGAAACTCCCATCAACTGAAATCACCTAGACATGGATATCGACACCAGTTGGTTAGGTGACATGGTTATGTATGTTAGGTGACATGCAATATTTTAGTACCGACACGGGGTATTACCTTTCGAAGGTAGGGAATCGCCTTGTGCCATACCCCGAAGCTAATAAAGGCGTACTTGAATCTTTGGGATGCGTCCAGCTCTAACTTAGTATATGTCCCAGGGTTCGTCTGCTCCAACATGTGCAAGTATGGAATAATATCTCGGTAGTTGTCTTCATAGGTCCCGTGCTTCACCTCCCTCGCTGTCAGCCGTGCCCTTCGTGCCTTCCAGTAGCTACACGATACTCCATACTCGGCCTTCGTCATTTTCTGGACTTGCTCGGGAACGAGGTCCTTTCGAGTCCCGGTGAACCTGCATATAATGGTGTCATGGTGAGTTACGTCATGTGACATGGGGAATAATGTTGTGTGACAAAAATAGCTGTTCGCAACTAAATTAACACTTACGTGGTCACGAGGTTGCGTCCAATCATGTTCGACGTAGCATGTCGGCTATGGTTGTGCATCATGCTCATGTCACATGTATGCTCCTGGACATACTGTCGGATGCACCAGATTGTCGTGCGCCGGTAAGTCGACGCCCTTAACATCCACGTGCACTTGGTGTCCAAACAACCAACTAAATAGGTTTTCTTACACGACCTCTTCACTACGAACTCGAAGCACTTCTGCACTGCAATCCACTTCAGGCAAGTCTGCAATTCTACCTTCGAGCTGAACATTTGTCCCTCCAAAATTTCTGTCAGATTCCGTCGTGGTTCCTGGGTCCGAGGCGTTGCTTTGTCCAACATAGCTTCTACGTTCTCCATCGACGGTGGGGATGTGCTGGACCTAGGAACCCGATCTTCTAGTTCCCTAATCACCTCCTCCTCAACTTCGTCCTCCTCCGACGACACCCTCATACCCTGGTCTTCCTCATAATCCTCCCAGTCATAATAATATGAACAATCTTCTTCCCTCTTCACTCCGGAATCGAAGTCCTCCTCCTCGTCCTCCTCCTCACTGCTAATGGCTATGAGATCCACCCCCTTATACCTGTCACCTTCACATTTTTCCGTGTCATCTGAGTAGGAGTCCGTGTCACCCAAGTGGATAACATCTAGACCATCACACCTGTCACCCTCAAGAATATCCATATCACCCTCAAGAATATCCATGTCACCAGTTCCAGACCCTATGTCACCTGCGTGCTCTTGGCTCTTCCCTATCACCCCACCCAACTGGATCATTTCCGAACCTTTACCCTTGTCACCTACACTCTTAAGGTTTTCACCAGTTCCAAACCCGCTCTCAGTAGCGTCCTCCTGTCTCTTCCCTATCACCTCATCCATGTGGTTCGACTCTGGACATTTACCCTTGTCACCTTCAAAAATACGTCTGTCACCAGTTCCAAAACCCTTTTCAGTAACGTCATCCTGCCTCATCCCTATGACCTCATCCAAGAGGATCACCTCCGGACCCATACCTTTGTCACCCTCACATTAATCTTTGTCACCCCTTCCCAACCCCGTTTCCACATTGTTTTTCACCCTTATATCGTTGGTTATCCCTATTGACTGGCTAACCCCTCCTCCACCATATAACCCCACATCTACAACCATAGGGTTTGGTTGTGGCTTACCTTCTGCCTCCAGCTCGTCCACCTTTTGAGAGTTACGAGGCCCACTCAAGCATTCTTCCCCGACGTCGGGTTGTGGTACTTGAAGCCTCTCTTTCACCACTGGACCAATATATATCGCCATGGGCCATGGATGTTCCCCAGACATCGAGTTGAGAAACTTATAAGCCTCAAGGTCGTCGTCATCACCTATCGTTATCGGATGACCCGCTTCTTCCCCCTTTGGCATGTAAGACAACCGCCAATCTTCACATGAACAATCATGGCCGACCTTCCCCCTCAACAGTTGAGTCAGAGAGGCGAAGTCGATGCCCTCTTCAATTATCACGTTCTTCCGCTCTGTTTCACCATAATACACCCACCCCGCACCATCGAACAACCAACGCCCGTTGAAGTTGAGAGTCACACATACTTTGGCGTTTTGCCCTGCAATTCAAAACTCGGATCAGCACCATTGGTAATGGGTATCTACTCTACACGAAACATGAGGAGAAATAGAAGAGAAGCCTACCCATTGCAACTGAGAATTAGGGTTTCTCAGATATCTCTGTGACACGGAAGTTTACGAACACTGACACGAACGAATTAAGAGCCCGACACGTGCTCACCAACTGGACCTTAATGCGGATGGGTTCTTCTCCAATGGTGGCCTTCTTCTCCAGCTCTCTTTTCCACGGGAACACCGAAAATGATGGCCTCTCTCCTCCTCTCTTATTACACTTTAAAAATGGAGGGAAACCCTTTCCCATCACTTCACCTCCTCTCTCCAATTTTGGCGCCAAAATCCCTCACCCAATCCAATGTCCCATCTCTCTCTCTCTCTCTCTCCCCTTGTGACAACCTGCAACCGGCTAAACAATTTGCCCCTCCTATTTGCACTAATACCACATATGGTATTCTTGCAAATTTTCTAAAAAAGTGGTATTTGTGCAAACCCGGCAAAAAAAGTGTATATTTGTGCAAATAGCCCAAAACCAAAGCGGGGACCACTGCCAGCGGCCAGTAGTATATATTTAGTACATACGCCAGCTCGCCACGTTAGCTTTATTATATTTAGGTTGTGTTTGGCTAGAGTTGGGATCTTTTTTTTTTTTTTTTTTTGATACAAGGCAATAATTTGGGGATGGTTAATCGCGGTTAAACCATCACCCAAGGGCTTCCATCTGGACGAGGTCGTCGATCTTAACAGGGACCCGCTCGACGACAAAGGATGACAAGAAGCCGATGTGAGCCAATCTATCCGCGACCTGGTTCCCTTCCCGGAACGTATGAGAGAAGCTGACAGATTCGAAGGAGCGGCAGATACCAAGGATATCCAAGACCGCCATCTCAAGCTCCCAAGGGCAGCGCCAAACACCCTTCAGTACATTGACCAGCAAGAGACAGTCACCCTCCACCTCAATCTGAGAATGACCGGCCGCCGACGCCACCTGAAGACCAAAAAGAAGACCAAAACATTCCGCCTGCACAACGGAAACCCCTCCAAGACTCCGGGCACCACAGGAGACCACCGCCCCCAGATCATCTCTGATAATGAAACCTGCATCGGCAGAGCCAACATCATTCCTTGCTCCATCAAAGTTGAGTTTGATGGAGACCTGGGCAGGTTTTCTCCATTTAACTGTTTTCGGTCTAGTCCTTTTTATAGGTTGATTGGACTCCCTTCTTAAGGTGGTGCCCTCATCCTCCACTTCATATTCCTTAGTCTTATTCCAACTTATTCTATATTGTTTTGTATATTTTATCCATTCAATTCTTCCAGATTTCTGAGACCGTTGTTATCGAATAGGATTTTGTTCCTCATTGTCCAGATGCCCTAAAGGGAAAACGCAAGAGTAGATTTCTGCTTTGTCGAAAGTTTTTCAAAAATGCTTGTTATAATGTCTTTGTATCGTTTACCCGTTTTATCCGTGTTTATGATAATTTGTTTGATTTTCCTATCAAAACTACCAATAAAAGATAGTGAGCGGCGACACTTAGTGAATCGGTGGATAGCATCTTCCCCATTATGGTTACAAAATGAGCATTCTAGGGGAACGTGGACTCCTTTACTTTGTAGTCTAACTTTCGTTGGGGTCCCATCAAGGAGATTTTTCCAGATGAAGTTTTTGATTTTAGGCGGGCATTCTATTTTCCAAATCCAGTCCAATGGGTCTGCATTGGTTCTTTTGTTTCTCGTAATGTGCTTAACCGCACTGGAAGTAGAGAACCATCCATTTCTGTTAGGTCTACAAAACAGTCGGTCTTCTATGTCACTCATAGGGATGTGAACGTCAAGGATTTTTTGGACAATGTCTAGGGGTAGGAATTCTTTCAGCCTTTCTACATTCCAAGTTTTGTTTGGTTTGATGAATTTGTCTATCGTTTCTTGTTCATCAAATTGGCTGAGCAGGTTTTTCCCTCCTAGATCCGTATCAGGTAGCCACTTGTCCTTCCAAAATCTAATTGTTTTTCCATTTCCAACCTGCCAGATTAAGGCTGAGCAAAATTCCTCCTTTAACTCCATCAATTTTGTCCATTGCCAAGACGTGTTCCTTTTTTTTTTGTAGTCCCATATGTTGTCGTTATGTAGATATTTTCTTCTTACAATTCTTACCCATTCATTGGTTGGTTCCGCAAGAATCTTACAAAGGAGCTTCATTTGGATCGCTTTATTCATGTCTTTGGTCTTTACTAGTCCTAGGCCCCCCTCTTTCTTTGGTCTGCAGACTTTTTTCCAAGCGATGAGAGGTTTGTGCCTAGCATCTTTGTTCCAGAAAAAACATCTGTTTATTTTGTCAAGATCATTATGGATGCTAGCGGGAAGCATAAAGGTTTGCATTATGTAGCTTGGTTTCAGCGTAAGATTTGTTTTAACAAGAATCTTGATTTGCCAAGAATCTTTTCAAATGTGTTCTTGTTTACTCTGCCATTGATGATTGGACAACCGAGATATTTTTCTAGGGTGGTTTGGTTGGTTATTTGAAGGCACGTTTGTATTCGAAGCTTTTGGTCATCAGTGATTCCTTTTGTCGTTTGGAACGCTGACTTTTGAAAGTTGACCTTTTGTCCCGAAATTTTGCAATACTCATCAAGAATAGTCCTAACGGTTCGACATGCTTCCGTAGTAGCTTTTGCAAAGACCATAATATTGTCTGCAAAGGAGAGAAAAGAGATGGAAGGACCATTCTTGGAAACCTTGAAGCCAATGGTTTTCAAGGATTGATCATTTTGTTGTTAGAGTTTCCTAGCAAGAATCTCCGCGCCTATGATGAATAGATAGGGAGAAATGGGATCACCTTGTCTAAGTCCCCTTTGAGGATGGAAAGTTTCAGTAGGTTCATCGTTTACTAGAACTGAGAAAGACACTATTTCGATGCACTCTTTGATCCAATCGCAAAACTTTTTACAGAATCCGAATTTTGTCATTACAGAGATCAAGAAGTCCCAGTTTATTCTATCATATGCCTTTTCCATGTCAAGCTTGATGGCAATCCATCCATTTTTACCATGCCTCCCACGAAAGAAGTTGAAAATCTCGTGAGCAATCAGGACATTATCCTGAATAGCTCTATCAGAAATGGACGCACGTTGTAATGGGTGGATGATTTTTCCTAGCACCATTTTCAATCTGTCCGCCAGAATTTTTGCAATAGCCTTGTACATCGTCGAGCAAAGACTAATTGGTTTATAATTATTTGCTGTTCTTGGGTCATCACATTTTGGGATCAGAGAGATGAAAGTTTGGTTTATTTGCTTCAACATCCTTCCGGAATGGAAAAACCCCTTAATCCTTTCGTAATTGAGGGACCAACAATGTCCCAGTAGTGCTGGTAAAACTCCGCAGTCATACTATCACGACCCGAAGATTTATCTTTTCCGATTGAAAAAAACGCCTTTTTAACTTCCTGGTTCGTAATTGGTCTAGTAAGGTATTCATTTTCTTCATTTGTGACTTCAGAGTTAATTAGACTAAGATATTCATCTAACAATCAATAGTTGATCCTCTCTTCTTGGAATCTTTTTTCGAAATCTCTTTTGATCTCCTTTCTAATGTTTTCTTCCCCAATCACAGTCGTGCCTTCTTGGGAAATAATTTCTCCAATCATTTTCCTATTCCTCCGTCCAGTAGCCACCTTGTGGTAGTACGCGGAGTTAGTGTCGGATAGTTTTAAGTGTTTTGTTTTCGCCCTTTGTCGCCAAAACACATTATGATATTGTAATATTTTATTCTTCTTGTTTATCAGTCGTATATGTCTTAGGCTGTTAGAGTTTTGCAGGAATTGGCTATTGTTTTTCTGAAGAGCAAAGAGTTGATCTTCAGTGTCTTTCATTTGTCTAAAGATATTTCCAAATGTCGTTTTATTCCATTCTTTAGTTAATCTTTTAAGGAGTTGGGCCTTTTTTGTTACTTGGAACATGTGGGATCCTGTGCATTGAAATCTCCACGCTTGGCTAAAAATATTTCTATAGTCTTTTCTATGAATCCACATTTTTTCAAACTTAAAGGGTCTTGCTTTTCTGTCTGTTATTGAATTAAGTTCAATCGAAATCGGGCAGTGATCCGAGGAGGAGAACACGTAGTTCCTTGTTGCGATGCTAGGATACCATTGAAGGATTTGGTCCTGAACTAGGGTCCTATCCAGTTTCTCATAGATATTATTTATGTCCGTTCTGTTTTTTTCTCCATGTAAAGTCATTCCCTAGTGTAGGGATATCAACTAGGTTACATTGGTTCTTGAAAGTCAAGAGTCTGGTGAATCTGTTTGGGTTCGGCACAGGACCCCCCGATTTCTCAAAAGGGCTCAAGATTTCATTGAGATCACCCATGACAATCGCAGGGAAAGCAATGCTTTGAATATGGGCCGAGAGTTTAGCCCAAAATTCGTTTTTTTCGCTTTCTTGAGCCGGGGCATAAACAAAAACGCAAGCCAGGCTCCTATTAAGGTTTAGGTCTTTGATGACCATAGTTATATATCTTTCTTCCTTTGTCAATATTTCGACTTTTCTGGCTGTGAGCTGATAGTCCTTCCACAAAATACAAATGCCACCCGAGCGCCCTCGGGCAAGAGACCAACAAATAGAATCGAACCCCGCCTTCTTCCAGACTCGGTCCAGGGGTTGAGCATTTGTTTTTGTTTCCATAAGCACCATAATCTGAACATTCTCTATCTTGCACAATGTTTCCACTTCGGTCCAAAGATTTTGTTTTCCGATTCCACAACAATTCC
This sequence comes from Persicaria tinctoria, assembly GCA_037127255.1. Taxonomy (NCBI): domain Eukaryota; kingdom Viridiplantae; phylum Streptophyta; class Magnoliopsida; order Caryophyllales; family Polygonaceae; genus Persicaria; species Persicaria tinctoria. Next base: position 42,103,668 of record JBANSL010000020.1, read on the forward strand.
ACATACAAATTTTCATGTTGGAAAGTCAATTGTGTTTATTGTCAATTGTTCGTTTGTTTTTCCAATTGTTCTGAGATTGTTGCAACGTTTCCAGAGGTTCTGACTATGATGAGCTTGTTCATTGTTCCGAACCTTTGTCGTTTGCCTTTGTTCGTCGGTCTTCATTTGTTCAATTAAATTATTCAGGTTTTCATATTTGTTCATATCCCTAGATTCACAATGGATACGGAGCACAACACAAATCAGAAAATAGAAATTCAGAGAAAACAAGTAGAACAGATCAGGCAAACTCTCAAACTTCCATTTAATCCTTATCAATTTTTTCTTTAGTCGAGACTTGCTCCGCAAGAAGAAAGAACAAAAGAAAATGTACTCCCCAAGAGAAGTTTCCTTTTTCCCAGATATTGTTGTCTTTTCAGTAGTATTTTCTCCATCTCTATGCTTTCTTAGCTTTGTTTCATAGCCATTAACTCCGTCGTTTGCTTTCTCCTTTTGACAGCCTTTTCCAATTTCTTATTCACACCTACAAAACAAAAACAAGCCAGGATAATAGGGATATGTTCAAGCATGAGGTCACCGTCCAAGAAAGGACAAGGGAGCAGATTCAAGAAGCACAGTAAGAAATCTACAGAGAAAAAACTTTCCTGTAGACAGTAATGTTTCCAAATAGAAACAGAACCTTTTATTTGATGAGTCAAAAGTGGGTTCAATGAACTTCATTTGGTCAAGGCTTTGCTTGGGTTCATGCTGCAAATAAACTGGTAGCAAGCAACATAATCTACCTCTTTCTTGCGATTCTCAAAAGATTTGATTTTGTCATGGATAAAGATATATTCAGAAAATAAAGATTCAATCTCCAAGAAATCAATAAAAAATTTCCATGAATGATGTTCAGAAACATTCATGTATTCAAACAGAACACTTCTCAAACGGATTTCACCATAAACTAAAAGAAGAGTGCAGGATTCAACTTTAGTCTTGAGGAATAGAACACTTGAATCTTTCGTGTATTTCAATTCAAAGACTATAGTTTGTTCGTTTGTAATGTAATCCCCTATCAAAATTTCAAGGTGATTTTCAAATTCATCAAAAGGCCGATAAGAAAAGAAAAGCAGACAATAACACCGGAGATCTATCAAAGTTCCTAATCGAGAGCGGAGAAAATTTTCTTCTCTAATCCTGGTCCTATGCAGATCAATTTCTATGCCCCAGATCCTAAACTCCCATTTCCTATAAGCATATGGTGAGACATAGAGGCTGCAGATCATTTTTACAATAACGACAGAGTGCACAGAGTACATGTTTTCCAAATTCAAATCACATTTTTAAATCAGCACAGCAAGACAAATGGAACCACTAAAAGAGACGAGAGAGAGACTAGAGAGAGACTCCTAACCAGAGAAACCCTAGACCCCAAACCCGCCGTCGCCGCCTCAATGACCAACACCTAAAGAGCAAAGACCCAGTCGTCGATGATGGTTCGCTGATTTTCGAGTTTGAAGACGAAGTGTGCAGATCCAGGGCTCTCTTCTTCAAATCGAAGAAGCTGCTACTAAAAAAAAAATCAGGAAGCGATATATTGAAACTGATGAACAGAGGGTCAAGTCCAAAATCATCAACTCGAGAGAAGGCTACGCGAAATCGAGCCAGGAAGTCCAAAATGGCGCCTATCCTACTGCTTACCTCAGAAACCCCATCAAGGAAAGCGAAGACTACAAACGAGAAAAAAGAAAGAAAGGTTAGATGCAAATCCGAAATCAAAAATCCTAATGAGATTTATGCAAAGGCGAATCACAAATTGATCTATGGTCGGCTCTTTTGGTGCCGACGGTCAAAGTGGAAGCGACGACGTTTTCGATGGAGGGGGTTCTCTTGCTTCCCTTCTCCGCGAGCTTTGTTGATGGGAGCTCTAGTATCTCCTGTCCCGAGTTTGGTTGTTGTGGTGGCCGTTATCAGGTTCTTGTTGTCCCTTGATCTCTTATTTTATAAGTGGTTTATTTGCAACATTGAACATGACCCGTTGAAGATGCAATTTTTAATTCAATGTCCTGAAAGCTTCCCTAATAAATCTATTAGCTGTTGTAGAAGTAAGATTCTCTAGAGATTTTGCTTTTTGATCTATGATGTAGTGCTTGGAAAAACCAAATTCAGACCAATGAAGCCACCTGGTGTGAAGAAAATAAGAGCACCGACCCACTTCAAAATATGACCCATGGGAAGGAAACCTTGAAACCCTCAGACCTTATGAAAATAGCTTCTATTGGTACCCAAATCGAAGACTGGTGGACTTAGTTCTCGACAGATCGATTCATGATCCTGGTAACTAGAGTTCTAACCTTTGATAGCCTGTTCTTTACTGTCAAATGTGAGTTGGGATCTTCTATGTTACACCAAAAAATTATTTTTGTTATTAAAAAATATTTTTAAAATTCTAAAAATTATAGTTAACTTATATACATTAATATTAAAAATCACTTTCTAAAATAACTCACATTTTCATCATATATAATTTTTTAAACATGATTTTTTATAATAAAATTTTATAAATATATAAATATGAGTGTATGTAAGTTAAATATAAATTTTAGAGTTTTTTTAACATTATTTTAGAATAATTTTTTTTTGAAACAAGACAATGATTTGGGGTCGGTTAACCGTGGTTAACCCACCCTCTAATGGCGTGCTAACTCATTTGGCTAGGGATTGAGGGGATTGGGAAAATTGTAGAAAATGCATTGGGTTGTTTGTAATGGTGTTTAACATGAGATTAAGGGGATTATCAATGGGGAATAAGGAGATTGTCAGACAATCCTATTTTTTTGAGATTGAGGGGATTGTACAAAATAATCTCCATCTTCTCAACCCTCGTAAATCCACAAAAATAATCTCTATTCTAATAATTATCTTCATCTCTTAAAAAAAAAAAACAATCCACTAACAAACATGCCCTTAGTTATGGATCGGTCATTTCAAACAATGTGTTTTATTTGTGGCAAAATTGCAGAAAAGCACCCCTTAAATAGGGTGTTTCGCGAAAAACCACCCTTGAATTGGTAAATAAAGAGCGGCCATTCCGGGGTTCGAACCACCCCTTAAGTCCTTTCCAGTGAGTCATTCCGGAATGGTTTGGAAAACCACCCCTTAAAACTAAAATTGCATAAAATCATCTGTTAAAACCACTTTCTTAGCAAAGGCACACCCATCACTCAACTTTCGTTCATTAAATGTTAAAGTCCATGAAATTTCAATTGTTACCCTTGTTTTTATTATTAGTTTACTTCATACATTTGGTTTATATTAGTTGTTTTTTTTTTTACAGTAGGCAAAAATTTGGATGTTCTACCGACATCCATGATCATCTAACATGATGATGTTCTGGAACTCACAACAAGAACTTAAAATAACATTACAACTCAACTGAGATTTCGCTAGAAAATCGGATGCAAAATTCACCTCTCTAAAGCAATGCCGAAATGTGATGGTCTCAAAACCTTCGTTGAATGCACGAATTTCATGAACTATTTGCACGACCTCCCATGGTATGTTGTTCCTCTGATTAATGACATTGATAACAATTGAGCAATCACTTTCAACTATGCCTTTCTGTATCCCAAGCTCCACTGTCAGTCTTATACCTGCATATACTGCAAACGCTTCAGCTAAGGTGACAGAGCTCATCCTAACATCGCTTTTATGTATCCGAATAACCTGACCATAATTATTCCTAAGAATGTACCCAATATGAGGTTGACTACCAAATATGAGTGAAGCATCTACATTAATCTTAATGACATTTTTAGGGGGATATTTCCAAATAATTTTATCAGGGAACCTAACATGTTTTGTTATTTTTTTTTTCACTTGGTCTTTGCTCCAGCATGAAATCTTATCAATAGTATAAGCCAACACATTGATAATACTCTTGTCAGAGCTGTTGCGAAAAATAATTCTATTTCGCAACTCCCAAATTGAATCCCATATAGCACAGGTCTGTAAAAACTATATTAAGAGCCCTAGTATTTAGAATATTTTCTGATACATCCCTTGTTAAATTTGGTATAGCAATTAGCAAATCATTTTTTCAATTTAACACCCAAAATTTGAATGAGGGATCTGGTAATCTGACAATCAAACAATAAATGATTCGTTGTTATTTAATTTTTTGACAAGTGTTTCAAAATTTAAAAAAAATCTATACAATATCAAAAAAATATTAGAGGGAATTGTAGTAATTGACCCTTGCCCCGGTCAAGTTTGCTAGCCTAACCCACTATCCACAACAATTGCAAGGGTTAACCCCCCCTCCTAAAAAAAATTGCAAAGATTCCAGTTAAAAGTGGTGGAAAAGAACCGGGACAGAGAAGAGAGAAAGTAAAGGAGGAGAGAGAGAGAAGAAGCGGGGTGGAGAGAGAGGCGTAGCGGGGAAGTTATTGTGGAGAGAGAGAGAGAGAGAGGAAGCGTGGTACAAGGGTCCAGTTCTCGGGACAGCTTGTACACTACGTTCTCCAACGACAATTGAAGACAAAGAAGGAGAATGAAACGTGGTACAAGATTCATGATGCGGTCGTGAGGTTCTCAATAGCTGAGTTCGCTCTTGTCACCGATCTCAATTGTGGCTATGGCGAAGAGCCCGAGGACGACGCGTCGTTCGAGAAGGCAGTGTTTGATTTCTTTAGAGTTGCAAAGTTGAAAATGTCCGAGTTCGAGGTGCAGTTTCGTGTGGCAATGACATATGAGAAATCGTCAACCAAAAAGTTTAAATTTGTCCTACTGATGCTGGTCGAGGGCGTGTTGTTCGGGAAGGAACCCAAAAACTACATTCACGGGTGGGTGGTCGACCTTGTCGGTGACATTGACAGGTTCCTTGTCTTTTCGTGGGGTCGGCTTTGCTACGAGCGAACGAACGAGTTCCTGAACAGTGCAATCGAGAGGAAGGTCCAACGGGATGAGAGTGGCTCCAATGCACATCCGGCCTACTGCCTGATGGGTTTTCCTCTCGCCTTCCAGGTTGGTACACAAATCTCACTGGATGCCGTATACATGTTTACTAGGCGTCCAATATTTATTGACTGGACAAAGAGTGAATATTTATTGGACAACATGATGCCGGAACCATCTTCTACAGCTCCAGACACACCCATCATACTTGGAGAAGGACCAATGACTCGAGCTAGAGCTAAGAAGCTTCAGAGAGACTCATTCAACTTTGTGGGTCATGCATTATTCTCGAGCAAGGTTCAACTCCCCGAGCCTACATTGAAGAACTACATGTGCATAGGAGTTGCTGATGGTATCGATGCCGACACCAGAGGTATCGACGCCAACATCTAAACACATGTTTGAGCACTGAAGGCCTCGGCGCTAACACTCAACCCTCGGCGCCGACACCAGTTTGCCTAGAAACCATATGGGCCGAATTGGGCTTATTTAACTTGTTAATTTTAAGACCTTATTTATTTATGTCTGTAGGTGTTATTTCTTATTAGGCCCAATAAGATATTAGTTTGATTCATGTTATTATTTTCGGCCAAACATCAGCCCTTAAGGCTTATATATTGCCGATTCTTCCATGGAGAACAATTGGAACTTTTATGAATACAATTCTCTCATATAGAGTGTAAACACATCGAGTGTTTGTTGATTCAACTAGAGTTGTGCTCGTTGGTCATTGATTGATAATCTCAGCTTGGTATGCTTTGTCGTTCATCAACTTCGCAAGACTTGGTGAATCTAGTATCCACAAGCCCCCTCCTTGTGCCTTCAAGTTGTCCGCTTGATTGTGTAGGGTTGTAGAGGCGGGTTGTGTAGTCATTGGTATCGGTTCCTACCCTCTAAGGAGGCCTGGGGTCTTTATCTTGTTTTGCATAGATCGACTCAGTCCATATCAGGTCGTGTCTTTTGATTCTTGCAACTTTCTTTAATCGAGTCTTGTTCTTGTTCTTGTCGATTTCAAGTGCAGCCTTTGTTCTTGGAATCTTTGTCGAGTCTTTCATCTTTCTTGTTGAGTCTTGCATAAATCTTGCATCTTTCTTGTTAGTTCTTGCTGCGTCTTTATAGTTCTTGATCGATCTTGATTAAGTTCTTGCGTTTCTTGTTCAGTTCTTGAAGTTTCTTGCTTGTTGTCGAAGATCGGACCATCACACGGCTAACCCCGTATCAAATTGGCATCAGAGCTTTGGTTTCCGACATCAAGATTGAGTCTTTTCTTTTCATAAACACAAAAACCACAAAAAGAGTCCTTTTCTTGTTTTGATCTTTTACTTCTTGTTCTTTGTTTGATTATTGCACTAATCTTGTTTGTTTGTGATTGTTGTGGTTGCATTAGCCCAAACACAAAGCCTAGCCAAGACCGTGGAGTCGACCATCGTGTGCACAGCCCTTCTGAACACACATAGCCGATGGCAATTCCTTTGTCCCCATAGTCACAAGTTGGTCGACATCACCTAAACACGCAAAGAAACCCTAGTTTGCTATCTTTCTATCTTTTCTATCTTTGGCATATTTGTTCTATCTTCTATCTAAATTCCATTTATTTATTGCCTTTACAAAAGTCCTTAACGTGTAAAATTGGCTTAAGGTGTAAAATTTTGTCTTTTAGTGGATTTAACACACGAGCGGGCTGATTTAACCCAAAAAAAGGCCCAATTTGGCCCCTTTTTTGTTCAGCTTCTTCAATCTGAGAAAGCGGTCTTCGATCTTCCTTGGTCTTTGGTCTTCGACCTTCGCAGCGGAGCGAGAAGATGAACAAATCTCGCCCCTTCCCTACCCGTCGTCATCGGCGTCGAAACCTCTGGCGGAGACGGTGTTGCAGGTGGCGTCGTTCTGGTCGCTCAACTGCACGACTTGCTCGGCGGCGGACATCTCGGAGAGGGAGAAGTAACAGTCGACGGACATCCGGCCTCTCTTCTCCGTCTTCGATCAATTAGGGCTCTCGGGTTCGTTTGTTGCTTCTCTTTTGGCCCTCTTCTATCAATCAATCGTCAATTTTGTCTTCTAATTAGGGTTCTGAAATTGGTATCTGTTCCTTCATCTCCTAATTAGTGATCGAGATCGTGTTTTTTTGCTTCTGAATTATTTAATCAGTGGATTGAATTTTTTTTATTGAATTTATGAATTTTGATGGATGGAAATTGGATTGAGATTTGTGGATTTGACATTGAGATTGAGATGGGATAAATTCATGTCTTCTTGGTGTTTGATAAAATGCTTAGGAGAGAAATCGAGATTGAGTTATGGTTAAATCCATGCCTACTAGGTGTTTGATAAAATGAATATTGTTGCCAATTACATGGAGATGTGGTGACTTTCTAGCATATATATGTATTTTCATGTATCTGTCCATCATTTATTTTGCGAACAAGACCTTTTGCTTTGCAATGAAATGTCTGATGAGTCCTTGGAATATGAAAAAAAAAGTGTTATCAGACATAAACAACAGCACGCATCCAATATAAAGTGTTATCAGATATCAAACCTCGGTCAAAACACGATTGAAGCAATAAAACGAAGGCAAGGCAATCATGAACTCGGGATCGAGCTAACAATGCGGTGAAATGGTTCAACATGTTTCAGATTCGGATAGAACAAGGAGTGGTAGATACAGAGAGAGATAGAGAAATGCTTACTTGAGAACCAGCAGCGGCCATGGAGGATTGGCGAGCACAAGCGAGTGCGACCGAGCGAGGGAGAGTGAGAGCGCGAGATCTAGCGAGCGAGGGATATTGCGAGCAGAGAGGGAGCGAGGGAGATCTGAGATGACGAAGAAGAATCACTCGCTGCTCCCTGTCCTACCTCCACCTTCAATCAGCGAGCAATCAGAGAGAATTGGCGGCAGCAGCCATGCGGATTGGCGAGCGCGAGCGAGGGAGAGTGCGAGAACAAGCGAGCGAGAGAGATTGCGAGCAAAGAGGGATCGACGAAGATCTGGGATGATGAAGAAGAATCACTCGCCGCTCCCTGCCCTACCTCCGCCTTCAATCAGCGAGCAATCAGAGAGGAGCGTGTTTCTATTTTTCCGGTTTAGCCTTTTTTTATGAAACGGGTCCGGTTCGTTTTTTTTTTAAACCAGCCAGCGTGTCTGGTTTTGCAATAAAAAACCAGAATTTTACACCTCAAGCAAATTTTACACGTTGAGGATGTTTTACATTTTAAAGCTTCTCTCTCTCTCTCTCTCTCTATATATATATATATATATATATATATATATAATTGCAACATAAAAATCATAAATTGTTTTACCCTGTATTTTTACTATTTTTATTTTTATTTTTTAAAAACTTTTGCGCTGAAGGGGCGCCTCCATACCCCAAGTTTCATTCAATAAACCATGTCATTTTAAAATTTAAAGTGATAATTTTATTAAGAAAAAAATATCATTTTAGTTATAGTTTTAAAAAAAAATAAAAATGAATATACTGGTCCAATTAAAAATATAAGTCTTTTTACTGTTTGATCTATTTTTTATGAGCTAAAAACTATAAAAAAATATCACCTTTTTAACACTTTTAATTTTTTTATTTGGAACCGAAAACTATATAAAATCAAAACGAATATACTCATTCATTTATAATTTGATACTTGAGTTGAAATTGAGATCGATTCGACAAGAACAAGTTTGACAAAAAAAGAACAACAGAAGCGAAAAAAACAACAACAACAAGAGCACAACGATTTACGAGGTTCGGTCAAATGATCTCGGGGCCTCCAGATCGGACCCTAAATCACTTAACCTAAAACGTTCAAGGGTTTACAAGAGTAATACGACAAAGAAAACAAGAAGAACATGCAAGTACAAAACAACTAGAAACACTGAATGTCAAAGAGAGAAGAAGACGAAGAAGATCTTCGCCACCAAGGATATATCGAATACCAACAAATCTACCACAAACCAACATCGGAGATAACCACCGAAATCAGGAAGAAGCGTCGCTCTTAGAAAAAAATACGACAATGCTAGGGTTTCCTGGAATCTCTCTCTCACCCGACATTTTAATTGTGATAAACTTATGATGTTTCAAAGTTCAAACCCGGATAGATAGTCAAATCTTACTTAATTTGTATACTTGACCCAGTGTTTGACCAAAAACTAGTACTCCCAGTCCCTATAAATCATATGGCCAGATTGCCAATTAATTATATATAAAAAATCATAATTAAGATGAGAAAAATATTATATAAGTGATGAGCGGTTTTCAGTCGCCTAAACCGTATCAAAATAAAACTCAACCCTACAAACTAGTATAGCAAGCAAGTAAGAGGTCGATCCCACAGAGAATCAAGTATTCCTTTGCAAAGTGTATTTACCAATTAGTAGAAAGGGGGGTTTTGGTTGATTGAGATTGAAAAGAAAACAAAATAAAATATAAACAAATAATGCAAAACAAATTAGAGAAGATCGCTCTACCTACAACTATCCACTTTATTTGGTTGAATTGATATTGTAACTTCCTCTTGTCCTTTTAGGTTTCCTATGAATGCCCTTGTCCCGACCTAATATAGTTACTAGTCCAATCAGTCCTAGAAACCCTTATCAATCGAACAGTCCCTAAAGAAGGATTTAACCCAATTGATAGCTTTAAGTTCAGAGATTGACCAAGGTATTTGCAGTCCCTAAAGAAGGATTTAACAACACATTCAACTTCCTACTCATTCAATTAGTTCAATCAGCCCTAAAGGAACAAGTTTGCCACTTGGGTTAAGGTTCGCAATCAGGAATCTACAAAACCCTAGCAATTGAATTGATTCTACCAAGTTGATCAGTCGAGATAGAATAAAACAATCAAACATTCAAGCACAAAGAAGTCGAAACATTCAATATAGGAAACAAGGAACAAGATTTAGAAACTCACAATCAATCCAAATAAAGCTTCAAATTGTAAGGAGAACGAAGAGAGTTTTAGTCGCCCATGGCGAACATCGCTCTCTCTCTAATTGTCTAAGTGTTCAATGAATAGAATGAATGATAAAGAAAAATAACATAAAAAGCCTAAAACAAACATCCAAAGTCGGCCCAAAAGGAAACAACTAAAAACTAGGGTTTTCTTAAACTAAAACGGCGCGCGGCAGAGGTGCGGCGGCCGCGGCAAGAGGTGCGGCGGGCGCGGCACAGGAGCAGCGGCGGGCGCAGCTGAAATCGGCCCTCTGGCGGCGGGCACCGCAGGTGACAGCGGCGGGCGCGGCAACTTTTGCGGCGGGCGCTGCATTGGGTTTTCCCGAAAATTCCGTCTCGAATTAGCTCTCGACGTCAACATGAAAGTTGTAGCTCTCTGAAAGAGCTTTCCAACGCATGGTCATAATAGTCGATCGGACAACCGAGGCCTCCAGAAAGTGCAAAACAAGTTCAGCATGTCTGGCGACAACTTCTGCAGACTTGTTCTTCGTTTAGGTTCGCTTCTTCTTCTCAGGACCTCTTGAGATCTTCATGTAAGCTTCTTCGATCAACTAGACATTCTCATCCAATGCGTTATGAACCCATGTCTCCTCCTCAGATCCACGATTACCTGAAATAATCAATAAAAGCGTGTAGATTCCGATTCCACCAACATAGAGAGCAAATATGCAAATTGTAATCAAATCATGGATGAAATGCATCTTAAATAAGCTAAATGCAACCTATTATGCCTACCTAAATGCATGCTATCAAACTCCTCCACACTTAACCTTTGCTTGTCCTCAAGCAATGATAGAATGAACATGAATCAACGCATCCCACAGGAAATCCCTTCAAGTTTCAACCTCATCAAAAAGCAACATCATAGCAGGTGAAAACATAAACCAAGCAAACAAACGTCATAGCATGTATTCCAGTGATCAAAGCTTAGAAGTAGACATCATCCAACCTCACCCGAAATATGTGTTTCACTCATGTGTTTAGGCTTTTAAATACAACTCTCAACTCAAACCAATAATGCACTAAGCTCATAGACATTGACCCCCATATCACCAATTAACTACCGAAATGTCATTACTTGCGGGACACAATAAAGAAAATAAAATTCAACACTTTTTTTTTTTCTTTTCTTTGTCTTTCTTTCTCTTTTTTTTTTCTTTTTCTTGTCTTGGTGCTTTCCTTACGCGAAGCGCAAACATGGGTGTCATGAATGGCCCCGGTCTATCAACACCTCAACTATTAATATGAAGTCCACTTGAACACCTTTTGACGCGAGTTGCAAACATGGGTGTCATGAATGAACCTGGTTACTCAATGATCAAGCTTTCTTTCCTAGTGGATAGTTTTCAACACCTTTTTGCGCGAATCATACCCATGGGTGTCATGCGTAGACCCGGTTACTCAGTGCATCAACCATTGCCACCTTATTCACTAAGTATGCATAAAATGAAATAAAAAGACTCAAAATATAAACATAAACTCCGCAAGCAACAAACATGTGCATCGGTCTTCAAAAATAGATACTGCAGTCAATATCAAGAGGTAGCAACACTAGGCGAGTAATTCACACAATTGAGCAAAAGAATTCAAATAAGGCCAAACATCCTCACAGGGTCATGTTTTTAGGACTTCAATCATACTTTAGCTCAATCATACATGCTCAATTATATTTGCTAGCTCATGTTCCACAAAAATCAAATACAGACAAAAATCAAAACATCCAGAACTCCATGGGATTTTTATGAATCATGCTTGAAATTTAAAATAGAGGACAAACTAAGTCAGATGGGTATTTAATAACACTTAAATGCAATGATGCTCTAATTCTACTAATTTTCGAAATTAAATAATAATAATAAATTTTTTTTTTTTTAAATGCAGTATATGAATAAAAATAAACATGACAACATAAATAAACATGATAACATAAGTAAACATGATATGCAAATTCTATCTATATGCAATGCAATCCCTCCCCCACACTTAAACCTTTCATTGTCCTCAATGAAACATAAAAGACAACAAAAAATAAAAACATAGAGAAAGAGATGAATGAAATACTCACAATGTGGTGGAAGGGGCGATATAGGTCGGATCTGAGCATTGCGCGCGTCGGGTTAAAGAAAACTAGCTAACTAGGAATTGAAATAACTAAAGCTTACCTCGGGTTGCCTCCCGAGAAGCGCCTCTCTTTAATGTCATTGGCTTGACTTATTCTCAATCTCAAGACCTTATTTCTCAGACATTGTCAAAGCCCTCAGTAGCCTATCATATTCCTGTGCACACATCTTACAAGGCACATCATAGCACAATAAATTGAAAGCATAAAATGTGGAACTCACGAACCCTTTCAATCTATCAAAGAGTCTAGCATGACTCTCTGCAGAAGGAATATGATACCACCAACACAGTTCCGCTGGTGGCTTTTCAAAATAGCAATCAAAAGGATCAACATATACACCATTAACTTCAAAATTGCAAAAGTTTACCTTTATTACCTCTTTAGCCTCAGCTGATGGCTCTAGACCTGGTTCATCAATGGGCGAGATTAGAATGGATGGTGCAGATGGAGTAGGAGACACATCACATGTAACCTCATGCGTCGACTCATGAGATTCCAAGTCAGGAAGCACTAGACCCTCTCCTCCATCATCTAAGAAACTATCGTTGTCTGCAACCAATTCCTCATCTTCTTCTTCGAAGCTCCTTTCTTTCTCACCTTTTGCACTTAGAATTTGAATGAGTTGGTTCATTTGTTCCTCCAATTTTCCGATTCGGCTCATGTTTCTTTCCTCTAACTGCTGCAACACTTGTGTGAGAGTTCGGATTGATACTTCCTGCTCAACCTGTCGACTCATGTTGTAGAAAAAATCCCAAATCTCAAAGAGTCCCATATCCAATAGGCCTCCATTACTCATGGACTCAGCAAGATTCCGTGTTTCAGCATTCATCCCATCAAATATGCAAACACACATCTCCCGTACACCATATTGATAACCCCATGAACCAAGGTCATTAACATACTCATGCAATCTAGTGAAATATTGGTGAAAGTTCTCACCTTCAAACTGCAACAATCTCAACATCTTAAAAAGTTAGTAGCAAGGGGGTTGTGAACCGTAAGATAGGTTCACAACAAAGTTAGATATATAAACAAAAATTAATAAATACACACAACAAAGAAATAAACTTGATCCCCCGGCAACGGCGCCAATTTGATGAGCGGTTTTCAGTCGCCTAAACCGTATCAAAATAAAACTCAACCCTACAAACTAGTATAGCAAGCAAGTAAGAGGTCGATCCCACAGAGAATCAAGTATTCCTTTGCAAAGTGTATTTACCAATTAGTAGAAAGGGGGGTTTTGGTTGATTGAGATTGAAAAGAAAACAAAATAAAATATAAACAAATAATGCAAAACAAATTAGAGAAGATCGCTCTACCTACAACTATCCACTTTATTTGGTTGAATTGATATTGTAACTTCCTCTTGTCCTTTTAGGTTTCCTATGAATGCCCTTGTCCCGACCTAATATAGTTACTAGTCCAATCAGTCCTAGAAACCCTTATCAATCGAACAGTCCCTAAAGAAGGATTTAACCCAATTGATAGCTTTAAGTTCAGAGATTGACCAAGGTATTTGCAGTCCCTAAAGAAGGATTTAACAACACATTCAACTTCCTACTCATTCAATTAGTTCAATCAGCCCTAAAGGAACAAGTTTGCCACTTGGGTTAAGGTTCGCAATCAGGAATCTACAAAACCCTAGCAATTGAATTGATTCTACCAAGTTGATCAGTCGAGATAGAATAAAACAATCAAACATTCAAGCACAAAGAAGTCGAAACATTCAATATAGGAAACAAGGAACAAGATTTAGAAACTCACAATCAATCCAAATAAAGCTTCAAATTGTAAGGAGAACGAAGAGAGTTTTAGTCGCCCATGGCGAACATCGCTCTCTCTCTAATTGTCTAAGTGTTCAATGAATAGAATGAATGATAAAGAAAAATAACATAAAAAGCCTAAAACAAACATCCAAAGTCGGCCCAAAAGGAAACAACTAAAAACTAGGGTTTTCTTAAACTAAAACGGCGCGCGGCAGAGGTGCGGCGGCCGCGGCAAGAGGTGCGGCGGGCGCGGCACAGGAGCAGCGGCGGGCGCAGCTGAAATCGGCCCTCTGGCGGCGGGCACCGCAGGTGACAGCGGCGGGCGCGGCAACTTTTGCGGCGGGCGCTGCATTGGGTTTTCCCGAAAATTCCGTCTCGAATTAGCTCTCGACGTCAACATGAAAGTTGTAGCTCTCTGAAAGAGCTTTCCAACGCATGGTCATAATAGTCGATCGGACAACCGAGGCCTCCAGAAAGTGCAAAACAAGTTCAGCATGTCTGGCGACAACTTCTGCAGACTTGTTCTTCGTTTAGGTTCGCTTCTTCTTCTCAGGACCTCTTGAGATCTTCATGTAAGCTTCTTCGATCAACTAGACATTCTCATCCAATGCGTTATGAACCCATGTCTCCTCCTCAGATCCACGATTACCTGAAATAATCAATAAAAGCGTGTAGATTCCGATTCCACCAACATAGAGAGCAAATATGCAAATTGTAATCAAATCATGGATGAAATGCATCTTAAATAAGCTAAATGCAACCTATTATGCCTACCTAAATGCATGCTATCAATAAGGTTGCATTTAAAGTTCCACTTTGATTTTAGATTGACAATTGATTATTAACCACAATGTTATTTTTTAACAGTAAAAAAATAACCAACATTTTTTTTTTTTTTTTGAAGCAAGATAAGAATTCGGTTCTCCAGACAAGCCTAGAGAAACCGAGAGACCGAACAAGTCGGTAGATGGACTAACCATCATTTACAACCGAAAAAACATACAGAAGCAAATGACAGAGATAAAAGCAGAAATAAAAGTACAAGTCATCCTACACCGAAACTACAAGCTAGAGAACAATCAAACCGATCGGCTAAAGGGAAGACGCACACAGAGAATTGGGGAACCTAGCGAACATCTCAGATCATGGACTCCAATAGAGCCTTCAGATATCGATCGCACTTCCACAACGTCTTCGAACATAGCAAATCGACCACCATTCACATGAAGCCTGCAGGACAAGAAGAACAACACTGTACACCAATCCACAAGCCTAAATCCAATCCAAACCATTGCTCAATCAAACCCAAAAACCCATCTTACCCCTCAAGGACGATAACAAAGATTGTAATAGGCTGCACAAGGCAAGCCAAAATAGAGATAGACAAGATGAGCAAAAGGCGAAAGATTAAAACAACAATCAAAAGGAAAAGACACAGGCCAGAAGATTGAAAATTTCAAGGATAATAAAGAAGCGTATCACCCATGGCCAACGCTCCAGCAGAGTCCGGAGTGTGGCGACGGAGGCTGGTGTGTGGCGGTGGTGAACCGATGATGTCTGGCAGAACCGAGGGTGTTGGTAGCGGTGGCGATGTTGGGTGGCGGCCGGGGAGACGGGTGAAACAGGGGAAGAGGACGACGAGTGTCGGAGCAAACCAGTGAAGGTGAAGCCGGGAGGAGGCGGCAACAACTAGGGCGAGATGGAGGCCCGTTGAGCAGCGGTGGGGAGCCGTGGTCGGAGGTGAGCCGGGGTTGGTGGGGAGGCGGGATCCGGAATCCGGGAGAACGGAAGGGGGAGGATGAAATTAGTGGCGGCGACCGCAGGGGACTGAGAGCGGAAGCTCAAAGCGCACCTGGTTAGAGATGGTGGAGATGGAGGTTTGTGCTGGTTGCAGGCGATGGTTGGGGGTCCGGCATGAGGCTTTTGGCCATGGTTGCTGGTGGCGGCGTGGGGCGGCTTTTGGCCATGGTTGCTGGTGGCGGCGTGGGGCAACTAGGGTTTGGAAGAGAGAGCGTTTTTCTCTTCAAAGCGTATCACTAGAAACCCATTTGATGAGCACCTTTGGACCCTCAGTAGAAAGACCGTACCGCAATAAATAACCAACATTGATCTATCTAGCCTCTACTCTTTTTATTTTTCTTTTAATTATTTTTTTATGAATACAAAATACGAATTCATAGGTAAATTTAATGATCAAATTCATGAGATTCAAATATTTGAATAAAGATAATTCAGAAATAACTCTTTTAAAAAAAACATTAAATTAAGTTTTAGGTTGAGCTGCATTTGAGCACACATCTGGGTAGAAACTTAAAGCAAGTCTAAGAGATTCTTCATCTTGATTTTTTGGAGAATATTGTGATGGTTTTTGGTCCAAAAATTTCCCCTTTAGAGCTTCTCCAACAGCTTCCCCAAATGTTTTTCTAAAATGGGGAATCAATACCAAGTTTCTCCAAATTATTTTAGACCAAACTCCAAAAGCTTCCCTATAATAGAGAATTTCACCTTCATTTTAATTTTTTAAAAATAATTTATTTAAAATTACTGTACACCATTTGTGATTTTTTTTACTTGTTCACACATAGAATCGGTTTGGTAGCTAGCTAGGATTTTTTTTTACTTGTTCACCAGCATGATTTTTGAGTTCTCAAAAACGTTTTTGAATTGCTTAACAATGAATGCTCAATTAACTTTGAAATTTTAAAATTTTCACCAGACCATGAAAAAAGTTCTTTGATTAATTAACACAACAGAGGTGGTAGAAGAAGAGAAAAATAGTTCAAGAAGGCTCACCTGCAGAAACAGAGTCTTCTTTGTTGACAACTTGTCGAGCAGCAATCCAAATTCAAAGTCGGATTTTGAGAGTTGAAAGTGGAAGAACGTGGGAAAAATGGTTGCTCCAAAAAATTTAACGTTGCTCCACATTTGGGGAAGCTACCCTAGTTTTTTCATTCCCATCCTATTTTGGATAATGGGCTAGGGAAGCTGTTGGACCTGAAAATGGTCCAAAATTCTCCAAATTTAGAATTTTCTCCAAAATAGGGATGCTCTTAGAGTTGCTCTTACATTATCCGAAATAGAGAATTGATAGAAAATATAGAGATCATTTCCTAAATTTGGAGAAAACTCTATATATTTGTGGTAAATTCTATAATGGAGAAGCTATTGGAATTGAGTCAAAAAATAATTAGAATATTTGACTTATAATTCTCTATTTTAGAGATTTAGAAAAACTGTTGAGCATGCTCTGATATAAGATGAAATTGAGTTGGAGCGAAAACACGTGTTGGGTTAGGTATGAATTATGATCCAACTTTGGGATCAATCCGAACTCCATTCATCAAAACTTCTTAAGTGTTGTTTTAAACCTTTTCAAACAATGTAGCAAGATGGAAGCTTCCGTGGGCTCCATTGGAGAATCAGTTCCTCCACTCCACCCTCCATACATAGGGTTCGTATGGGACGGAGTTAATAAACTGACTAAAATTATAAACAGGGTAAAATTTATAAACTGTTGGTAAAAGTCGTTAAAAATTTATGAAAAAATATAAACTCCGTATGGGGCGAAAAACAGTTTATTTGTAAAAAGTGGAGTTTATTTGGTTTTTGTTAGGGGTATTGTGGTACTTTTAAACCAAATAAGATAAAAGAGAAGGGGTAAATTTGTAATTGTAGAAAAATAAACCCCTAAATAAGCTGCATTGGCCGGCTTATAATTAAACCAAAAATTTTAACCGATTTCTGACTTTTTTTTGCTCCCATACCACCATTAAACCAGTTAAATTTTTTAACACCTACAAGATACTAATTTCAACCGGTTAATTTTGGGCAACCATACACAGCCATAATCATTTATTTTAGGGTTAATTGCGCTAAATATCCTGACTTTTATGGATAGTTGCGTTTAATATCCCAACCTTGTAAGATTTCGCGAAATATCCTGAGCTTTGTTGTTAGTTGCGCTCTCTACCCTAGATAAGTTTCTTAAATTGAAAAATTACACAAATAATGAAAATATTACAAAAAATCGCCCATATTCATAAAATATTTTTAATGAACCCCTAATATATTTAAAACTCAAAAATCGCAAATCTCCACCCCCCAAAATCATTTGTAATAGCCAACACCTACTCCTTTAAATAATTAATATTATTAATGAAAATAATTAATATAATATATATTCTTTTTGGTCCATGTTATTTTATACTACGAAGTATATACTAAAACTAATACATAACATCCTATGTGGTATCTGGTGATTGAATCTTAAGAAAATATTTCCCATCTAATTTCGATAGCATTAAAAAAAGATTATTGAAGAAATGCTAGCTATACATAAACATAATACTTTTTAAAAAATAAAATTAAATATATTAAAAAAAAGAAACAGTAAAATATATGATAATTGTTTATAATTAATAAAGATATGATAAACATATACTCCCTCCGTTCGGCAAAACATGTCACTTTACTATTAATGCACGTAACAACTTCGTAGTTATTATTAATAAGTACAAACTTGTGAAATTGTTTTTATAAAAAAAATGAATATTTTAGATAGTTTTTATCATTCTAAAAAAACGTACGTGAATAGGAAACGACATATTTTTCCGAACGGAGGGAGTATTAAAAATGGGCGAAATCAGATATATACTCATGAAAACTTGATTAATTGGGTATAAAATACGGTATTTGCATATTAATCTTACGTAAATTATAACTATGGATTTATAAAAATATATTTTTAAGGAATATAAGATATGATAAGAGATAAATTTATTTTTAAGTAATTGATCTTATTTTAATTTTTTTAGAGCGCGCATTATAAATTTCTTTTTTATTTTGATTAAAATGAGGGATTATTGAATTTTTTTATAAATATGGGTGCTTTTGTGTAATTTTCATAAAATGTTAGTGATTTTATTAATTTAAGAAACTCATCCAGGGTAGAGAGCGCAACTAATACCAAAGTTTAGGATATTTCGTGAAATCTTATAAGGTCGGGATATTAAGTGCAACTATCTACAAAGGTCAGGATATTTAATGTAATTAACCCTTTATTTTAACACTTTAAATTTTCGATTTGGAGTTTGTTTGGATTCCATTCGATTTTAATTATAAAATACGGAGTAATGTATAAATATTTTATTTAAAATTTATACACCGTGACAATCAATTACATTACAACTTCATTTAATAATGAGATTGAGTATTTTATTTAAAATTTGCAATATTTTATACACATTTTATATTACTGCTTTAGAATCCAAACAAACCTTGATCTACTAAAAATAATTTAAAAGGACTTTTACGAATCGCTGTTTTTAAAATCAAACACACTATGTGGAATACTTTACTGTTCTTAAATTAACAACTCGTATTATTTAATTATTTTGATCAAACGTGATTGAAAAGTTTCAGTTAGAATTATCAAAATGTGATCAACTTGAACACTTGGAAAAATCTAAAGTTACCAATTTGAAAAAGAAACTCCTAAAGTAGAATATAATAATTACGTACTATATTAAAACCTTAACCAATTCTATATTCCATTATTGGAACAGTCCAACTTGTACCAACACCTACTTCAAACTATATACTGTATATATCAACAAAATGATCTTTTCGATTTCTTACAGGAGTCTGAAAATGTGCGAAACCGGATCAGATCAATTGCCGGAAAATGGGAATGGCCACAACTTCTCATGAAGCTGCAACCGACGGATTGATTCAAGACTGTATGGGACATTGAGTAACGAGTATGTGGATTTGTACACAATTTAGGAGATTGTTCAGTTTTCTGAGTTTATTAGACGACCTCAAATTGTTGTGGAACAAGGATTTTCAAAATGTTGAGGTTGAAATTGACTCTCGTCTAAGTAGTTCATACGATGGATATGAACCTTCCTTGGGTTCATTTCATCCATTTCATATTTATAGTCTGGTAACTCATTGCAAGGCTTCCTCCGTAGGGGCTGGAATATCTGGTTCCGCCATATATTTCGTGAAGCAAATCAAGTAGCAGAATGTGTCTAATTGATTTTGCCTTTTGTTTTCCTTTTGAATTACACATTTCCAACATATATTATAGAACTTTTTGTTTAATTAAGGGAGATATACTCCCACCCTCTGACCAAAAAAAAACAAAACAACAATGTTCTTCGTCTTCGTTCCTCGCAAACCCTTTGTTGAAGAATAAGGAGATTTATTCACATTCATACAACACAACAACACTTAATTGTAAAAAAAGAAGAAGGGAAGAACACGAAATCTTACACATCACAGGAAACTTATTGATCAGTTAAATTACCTGCTGCATCAAGAATCAGATCAGCTACAATAAATAAGCATATCATGAAATTTATACAAGAACAGCTTCAGCATCCAAGTGACCAAAAGTTTCGACGACATCACAATCAAATCGATTATGTATGCTACTAAAGATGGGAACTCCTTCTGTATGCTTATTGCCTGATCTAGATAAATGATCGAGGTAGAAACTTTTATTTGTTAACAGCTTTGGATTCTTCATAAAGGCTTAGTCAAGCCTTTTTTACAAACTTCGCCACTTTGTTAATAAGATTTGCATAGTTTTGGATTGGGTTTTGATTAAATGCAACATCTATTTTGATAACTAAACTGAAACTTGTTTGGTTAAAAGCTGCATTTACAGATGACTTACATGAAACAGTAGTCATTTGATAATGCCATTGATGTTAAAATTACTGAAACTGGTTGAGTTGCCAAAATGTAGTCTTATGGAAATTTCTCCAAACAGCACAAACTTAACATTAAGCCTAAGCTAGAAAATGGCTCCCAGAGTTTTGACAAAATGGAATAACACCACCATTACAAACATCTACCATGGATCTTCACCTATTACTATGTATATTGTGAAGGACAAGCATATTTGATGAATTAATCCGTTCTGGAATGAGCCAAAACTGTTGTCCTTCAACTTGATGGCTAGTTCATGATTTAAGATTGGAATCGAATCCTACCACAAGCTTGTTGGCTCGTTTCACCAAGGCGAAAGGGTTGGTTTTCCCCCCACATTCTGCGCCTTGGGAGCTCACTGGGGGGCGCTTCTTTGCTCCTCGGTGCATGTGTTTGGCACAGTACTTCTGATCCTCGGCAATGACTTCCTTCCTACAGCGCCACCTCTTGCCATCTGTTCTTCGACATCTCATATGCTCCAACTCATCTCCCACTACTGAATGTGTGTTGTTGTGATTGACTGCGGACAGCCTGTGACCTGGGAAGAAATGCAAACACAAGGATTAGATGCACAATAAACAGAAACACATCAAATGAATGCCTATGCAATTTGCATGCGTACCTTGTTGAAGCACACTTTTTGGAGAGAATTCCAAGCCCATTGCGTCGCTCTTCTTGCTTTTGTTGTTGTTGTTGCTAGTAAACTTGGCATCTTTTCCTGCACCGGCTAGTTTTTCTTCCTTGGCCCTTTCATAAACACATCCATTATCTTTATCCAGTTTGTGTTGTTTATCTGTAATCTCCATCTTTCCACTGCTAACGAGTCCAGAAGAAGCTAGTTTGAAAGCAATCTTAATCAACCCGTCATTGCCCCTAGGATCCTCAATCTTCCGATCCTTTCCACCATTATCTTTGATCGTGTTGCTGGCAATAGAACTAGAAGGCTGCATTTCCAGCTTATTATCCTTCACAACAACATTGGCTGCAGGGTTGGATGATTCCACAAGCTTTCTTGAACGCCCACACCCTCTGTGCATATGCTTCTCGCAGTACTTCTCATTCGAAACCACCTCTTTGGTACACCTCCATCTCTTTCCATCTGTTCTCCTGCACCTCCCAGGTTGATCCATCCTCTCTCTTTGATCTAATCCTTGATGTCCCAAATCTAAGCCTGAAAGTTCCATATGATATCACCACTTCTTTCTCAATTCTCCACTAACAATCATGTTAACACTATCACTGTTATCTACATGTACTTGAAAGTTTCAAACAAACGGACAATGAGATTCGTGACGATACAGTTTAGTTCAGCTTAATCCAAAATTCATCTAATTTATGCTTTGCTTCTGCTCAAGGAATCAATATAATATAGAGAGCACAAGGAATCCACCTTTCACCATACTTACCTTGGGACTCAGTGGAGGTTATGCAACACAAGGTCAAGAATCAATCAAAGTTGTTGCCTTATGGAGGTATCTAACCCCTAACAAAGCTCACCTTTTGGAGGGCCAAAAAAGTAATCTAAACCTTCTTTTAAAGCCAATGTTACTTGTGAACAATGAACATGAATACTTAAGGCTTAAAAATAGGGTCAGGAAAGAACATGAAAGAGCACAAGAAACAAGATTAATCCCAGCACAGAAGCTAGAGGCTGAGTTGCAGTAAATTTGGATTCAACTTCAACAGGAATTTACCATGAAAATGATAATGAGGTGAGTTGATCTAGATCATGGTAAAATCTCATGTTTACTTATTTACAGTCTACTTGAGGAATGCATATAGAAATTTCACATGCAATGCAAATGTGGGTGTGCATTAGAACTAGTCTTTGAAGCATGTGACTCCCAAACCAAACCAAACCCCCATGTTTTGGTTGATATGGGCAGTGGAGGGGCCAGGCCCCTTCCGCTTATTATTATTATTTTTTAATAAAAAATAAAAATAATAAACAAAGAAGTAGTTCAAGTTTCAGTTTGCAACACCATAATATTAATACCCAGAAATCAAGAGAGTGACAGTGAACAAATTTCAACCCCAAAGAACACAAAACAAAAGAGAAGAAATCACAGCAACACCTGAAATTCCAGCCCATAAATACAACTGTAGAAGGTGGTGGTCCTCTTCTGTATGTGTCCCATCCCAAATTCCCAAACAAATGAAAGGAAAGGAAAGGGAAACCCATTTCAAGTTTTCAACAGACGAATCAAAATGCATGAAAAATCATCAACTAAAGTAACAAGAGCAAGAAAGGGGAGGAGAGAGGAGCTTACGAGGAGGAGGAGGAGTGGGTGGCTGTTGGAGGGCAAAAAGAGGGTAATGGAGAAGAAGGTGAAAAGAGGAGTGGTGAAAAGAAGAGGGGAAAATGGGAAGCAAAAGCTGGAAAGGGGGAGGAGGGAGGGCAGTCTGGGCAGACCCAAGGTAAAGGTACTTATTAAAGATGAGTAATTGCAAGCTGAGCTCTTCCAACTGTGCCCTTGTGAACCCATAAAAGCCACCACCTCTGCCTCTGTCTCTGTATCTGTCTCTGCCGCCTCTGGTGCTGCTTCTGCTACTCCTCTCAGAGGCTTCAGACCTTGTTGTGGCCATACTCTCACTGCTACTCTCACCCCTGGTGGGCCCACCAACCCCAACACCAACACCAAGGCTCAGCTTCATCCACTGTTTTCCTCCTCCCTCCACCCCCATTCCCAATCCCCTCCCTCCCTCTTACTAGTTACTACTGCTCCACTGCTACTAGTATAAGTATAATCAATAAATGAATGAGCAAGCAAGGTAAAGATGATGATGTATACCCATCAAGAAGAGGTTTCTTTAGATAAGTGTGGAGCTTTTTGGGCCCTTCAGGAGAGAAAGAGAAATCAAAACTGAACTTGTCAGCATTTGGGAAGCAAAAGTCAAAAGCAAAACAATTTCAATTTTTTGTATGAATGAGTTTTGTCTTTGGACTGTAACAAACTTTGGTTGAACTTGCTGAATAGTCATTTTGGAGATATAAAGAGGGTTGTCAGAAACAGAGAGGGTTATCTGACAAGCGTCAGACAAAGCAGCCTTAAGAGGGTGAGGGGTCGTACTCATCTGTCATGGGATGGGTTAAGTGCATTACATAGATGGAGCCTTTGCCTTTGCTTGCTGTCTTTGCTTTCCCACCTCTAGTAGGCCTTTACCGCTAACTAATGCACTTGATGGTTTGCATTGCCTTGCAATCTTGCATCATCAAAAAGCAAAATGAATGGTAGAAATTAGTCCTTTGTTGTAGGTTTTTTCCTATTAAGTTGTACTTGTACCTACATTCTCAACTGCAGATCCAGACATGGTAGCCTTAAGTTATTTCGATGGATGCTCCCAACTGATTCGAAACCTCCCTAGTCCAAGATTGGGTCCTCTTGAATTAATTTCAAACACATTACTGGACAACAAACTATCGTTATCATTCAAATCTTGCATACTGTATTAGACTAAATAGACCATAAAAACACACAAAAATATACAAGTATAGCCAAATCTTGCATACTGTATTAGAATAAGGAGATTTATTCACATTCATACAACACAACACTTAATTGTACAAAAAAATGGAAGAACACAAAATCTTACCCATCACAGGAAACTTACTGATCAGTTAAATTACCTGCGGCATCAAGAATCAGATCAGCTACAATAAATAAGCATAATGAAACTTATACAAGAACAGCTTCAGCATCCAAGTGACCAAAAGTTTCGCGGCGTGAGCTCCAAAGCAGACTCCCATGCATCTACTGATAGATGATTCAGTGATAACATCCAAGGCCACCAAATTCGAGGACATCACAATCAAATCGATTATATATGCCACTGAAGACGGGAACTCCCAGACCGACATGGCCACCATGAACAACTTTAAGTAGCTTGAAACAAGTATGGCAAGCAACATTTCTTTATAGCCAAAAAACCCATCAACGAATCTCAGGAATCTCTTTGAGAGGATTGTAATGATGCACACGAATGTGAAATTCCCGAAGAGGGTGCAGAACAGAACATCCAAGGATAGTTTCGAAGAAAATGACCAGGCTTGAGATGAAGTCCCGTCCATTATTAACAACTTATAGGCATCTAAGAGAAGAAATAATGCAGATGCCTTGAGCAAGAAGGTGTTGAGATTGACGGTCTCGCGACTGTGTGTATTGAAGAGGAGATGCCGGTAAGCTTTGGGCTTGTGAAGGATCAAATCAATCAGTATGATCATGGACTCGCACTCAATGTATTCATCCGCAACAGCTTTGCAGTTAGAGCATTTTATCAGACGGATGTTTCCGGGTGAATATTGGATGTAAAGCTTCTCCATGAGGCTTCCACATTGGACACACCTTAACTCCATTGACACCTTCACTATATCTGCAGAAATCAAAGGATTTAAGAGTCAATTTTATGAATATTCAGTTTCCGATTTCCCAACTAGAAGAAATTTCAACTGCTCAGCAAAATCAAGTACCAAGCAAACAGATCATACAGAGTGGATCACCAGTCACCACAAATAATAACGTATCATCAAACAATCATCACTGCAATTGAGATGCAAACTGAAGCTGAAGCATCACACACACTGAATCAACTGTTTCCTCCTATAGCCCCGTTTTTCTACTAATGTGCCACTTGTCAAAGATTGTATGTAAATGAGCAATAGAGTTTTTCAACTACTCAAACTAATCACCTTAATATCTAAGACATTGATAGCTAGCAGAAACGGAGTGGGTTTCTAACCTTGAAGGTGAAATATACCCCCGGCCAATTGATGTTCGGATACACCACCAAGTAGGGGTGTTCATTAACGAATGTTCAACCCGGCACAACCCAGTCAATCAAGTTGAATAATAGAAGATGTCAGGTCAATATAGGCTCTAGGGAAACAAGAGTTCGACACAGGATTAACCGGATATCAGTCCCAACATCCCGGGTCAAGGCAGATTAGTTAAATACAGAGTACCAGTTAAGGAAACCAATTTCCAACTTTCTGTCATGTAGGGAAGATAATAAAAGTAACTAGCTCAGAAAATTGAATCAAATTATGCCAAATACTGAAATTCATATTACAATTTACAAGCCAAAGAAACACGCCAAGCAACCAACTTTGAACAACCGAAGTCAACAATTTGTATACCAAACAAACCATTCCAAAAATAATCAATTAGGTTGTCTATAATTTGATTAATTGGGGCCAAATATATCTCCGAAGCTCCCTGAGTCTGAATCTGAGTAAAATGGCTTTACCTCGATCAATTGAAATTTTTATACCAATCCAAACATACCCAAAATAATTAATTAGGTTGTTTATAATTGATAGTGAC
Organism: Persicaria tinctoria; assembly: GCA_037127255.1. Taxonomy (NCBI): domain Eukaryota; kingdom Viridiplantae; phylum Streptophyta; class Magnoliopsida; order Caryophyllales; family Polygonaceae; genus Persicaria; species Persicaria tinctoria. The sequence goes on from JBANSL010000020.1 coordinate 42,129,483, forward strand.
AGACCTAGGATTTTTTCGGAGGCTGAAAACTATATTGGACTTTTGTCTCTCACCGTAAAGGTTCTAAGCATTGTCGAAACCTGATCTCCAAGTGAACCTTTGCCTATCCCATACAGTCTTCGGAAAAGTGGATTTTCTATGGACAACCTTGGGGTGAGTCATGTGTTCCTAGTACGTTGCCTTGAACAAAGTGCAAAATAGAAGGAACTTCTTTACTGACTAACAGTCAGTAACTAGAAGAACTTGGACGAAAGCATTGATATTTATCTGCTCAGCCTCAGGAAATGCTTGCTTACTCCCAAGTCAATATTACTTGAGATTGGCGGTAATTTTTCAGCACTTCACGAAGAAACCAATGCAATGTAGACAAAAAAGATTCATCATATTGGTTCTCTTCGGAACGCAGATGCATTTTATAGCAAATAATCATGGCATGATTCACAGAAGTGTATTTGTTTTTATAGCAATCCTGTGAAATTATTACCACTAGTCTTAATATAGAAACATAACATTACTACTACATTGCTGCAAGGGATGGATGCTAAATTCAACTCACAAAATTGATTCTCAAAATCACAAACCCTAATCCAAATTCCACAAAATTGATTCTGTAAATCACAACCCTACACGAATTATCATATCCTACCTATAAATTGAATCTCAAATCCAAATTTAGAGCACAAATTGACAAAGTATAAGCTATAAGGTTAAAAAAAAAACTAACTTTTTCAGTTCAAATACGATTTCGGATTTGCGAAGAATAATTGAGATTCCACTTCAAGGTTGCAGGCAGCGCCCAGCGGGGATGAGGAGTGAAGAGCCAACAGAAGCCACCAGCTGTGGAGGAGGAGGCGAGCGGGGACGCCGTCGCCGCCACGCCGTAGAGGAGCCAACAGCGTCGGAGCGGGGTGCAGTGCGGGGGCTTCTCTTCGGCTTCGCCAATCGCCCCTGTGGCGTTGTGGGTGAACTGTGTGGCCTGGGTTTGTAAAGAGAAGAATATATATATATATATATATATATATATATATATATATATATATATATATATATATATATATATATATATATATATATAAGGGGGTCTGATGAGGCTCGAACTCTGGTCTCCTCTGGTTTTCCTCCACTTTCCCAACTTTCTCAATTAGCAAGTGAGCTGAACGGGATCTCAATTAGCAACTTTTATTAAAGAAGATAAAGAGAGTTTATTTCTTCATTAAAAAAATAAATTAATTAATGGAATTTTTTTTTCGAAATATTCATTATAAAAAAATTTACGGATAAATTCACACATTAAAACTATTTACACAAATATTCAAAATTTACAGATACATCAGATAAACGCTATCTGAGACCGCGTTTCAGGTGTTATTGTGTTAATTGGATACTTTTTATTTCTTAATTTAAAAAATACAAAAAAAACATTTACGTAAAAATCGGCCTCTTGTTTTACTTTGAAAATTAAAATAAAATAAAAAAACAAGAAGAAGAAGCACCGCTCAGCATCTTCTCGAAGTCCAGTCGGGACAATCGACGGAGAGGGCTTCTAGAGAGTGGTGGCAGTGGCCGGAGGACTTCCAAAGAGTGATGGCGGTGGGCGGAGGAGGTAGCCAACGTCTCGCATGTGGTGGTGGGCGGATTTGGGGCGATTTGGGGACGAATTACAGATCTGCCCGTCGTTGGCGGTGCTGCCCTGGTGGAGCGCCGATATGGGGAAGAAGAAGCCGATGCCGAGTAGGTGAACACACAAGCCAACCCCTTCCCATATGGGAAGGGGTTGGCTTGTTCCAATCGTATGGATGCGACAGTTGCTAGGCCAGATCTGATTGTTGAATCGAAATTGGAAAAAGGGGGTGAACTGAATGGGATTTGGACGACGGAGGCGGAGGAATCCGGACAACGACGGAGGCGTAGGAATCCGGACAACGACGGAGGCGGCGTTCAGCTCCTATGGCCAAGGTCTCGCAGGAGGTGGTGGGTGGCGTTCAATTGAAGGTCGTCGGTGGTTGGGAGCTCTGATGAACCTCTCCGGCCAGTCCTCTCCGTCGATTGTCCCGGTCGGCCTTCGAGAAGCCCTCTTCGGCCAGTCCTCTTCTTCTTCTTGTTTTTTTTTTTAATTTTCAAAGTAAAACGCGGTCTTACATAAATATATTTTTTTGTTTTTTTTTTAAATTAAGAAATAAGAAGTATCCTTGAATTGGTAAATGAAGAGCGGTCATTTCGTAATAAGAAGTATCCAATTAACACCTGAAACGCGGTCTCAGACCACGTTTCTCTGATGTATATGCAAATTTCGAATATTTGTATAAATAGTTTTAATGTGTGAATTTATCCGTAAATTTTTATTTTTTAATGAATATTTCAAAAAAAATCTAATTAATGAATACCTAATTGACATGAATAGCACAACCGATCAATTAGAGGGTCTGGTCCTCCAACATTATGATTTTAACATTATGATTTTGAAACTGACTTGCAAAATAGGCTAAACCAACCACAGATATATACTCCATCTTTTTATAAAATATACTTTTAGGGATAAAACTATATAAAATATCTACAGTAGATTTCTTTATAATTTTGTAATGTAGTTACTATTAATAGGTACGAACTTGTTAATTTTTTGTAAGATGGATATATTTTATATAGTTTTTATCATCCTACAAAGCGTTCGTGAATAGTAAACTATATGTTTTGTCGAGCGGAGGGAGTATCATTTATTATTTATACACACCTTTTTAAGATAATAAAAATCATATAAAATTTTAAAATATTTTAATTAATTTAAAAAAATTCATACTTATATTGTTTTACATATTATTAGTATTAATTATGAAATCATTTTAAAAAATTGATATGTTATATGATTTTTATCATACTAAAAAATATACATAAATAGTAAAGAATATCTTTATATTTTAGCTTGCAAAAACCTAATTGATTGGCGAAGCTTGGAAAAAGTGACTTTTTTTTACAGTAGGTACGAATTAGATCGACAAAGCGATCTTGAAGTCATCAAAACATGGCTTGAAAGACCCTACGCATAGGGTCGCCAGTTAAAAGAAAAAAATCTAAGATTACAATTACATAAATTTAAAGTTAAAAACATCTTGAGCCGTAGAACCATTGATAAACATCTTGAACAGTAGAACCATTGATTTAGGCGGCTTGCATGCAAGCTAAGACGTGGCTGTAGATCTGATTCCAAATATGATGACGAACTAACTTGAGATCGGAAGTGGTGTAGTTGGTTGGGAATGAAATTTTAAGGAGAAAAAGCGACTTACCTTGGATATAATAGCCACACCTAATGGGAAATGGATATCTGATAGTAGAAGATTGGAATTGATTAACAACTGCTAACAATTCCAATTCCTACATAACAGAGATCATACAGTATATAGGAGCAGGTCCACACTAATCAATTAGGTGTCCCCTTCATTGTCCCATATAATGGGAGATTTTGTGTTAATTTGTTTTAAAAATAATGGCTTATCATATTAAATCTGAAAATAACTGGGGTTAGTCATTTGCAAATTGACACCCACAATTTTTATTTAAGAATAAAACTATTGATAGGTAAAAAAAATCGACTAAGATCATCTGGTCTATCTTTGTAGTTTATTTTAAGATTCATTTGCTATGATAGGTGGAAAATAGCTAAAATATACAAATGATACAATTGTACTTTAATGCCCAAATCAAGCATCAATAACATTCATTGTTTGGGGAAATTCCCTTGGTTCTTTCCTTTTCATGGATGCAATTAACTGATACACCCTTAGCACCATCATTCTCAATAGCATTCACCTATACACACAAAATTAGAAACACAAACACAAACAAAATCATTGCAATTACACTGTTATCTAAAGATTCAAATCTAACATTGTGATCTCACATTCTGCGATTTACCTTCTCGAAGACCTTTCCATATCGGGCTTATGCACAGGACACGCCCAAGAATCCCATGATGGACTGTCATCCCCAACAAAAACATAAAGTTGAGTGTATTAAAAGCTTCAAATTTTAAGCTTCTCTTGATTCCTTGGAGGCTCTCCTCCTAATCCAGCCCCTATTCCTGACCTTCACAGCCCCTGAGGCCCCATTAACATGGGATGCTGCCCCATTGGGCTTGCTGGATCTCTTCTTCCATCTCACAAGGTGGAACAAGTGGCCAATCCGCTTCCGCCACCTCAGCGATCCTCGTGGAGTCTTTGTGTGCTCCACCACACTCTTGTCCCTGCACCTCTTCCCATTCCCCTCTTTGTGCAGACCCTTGTGGGCAATGGTATTGGTGGGTGCATCACACCTGTTGATGCCTTGGTCTTCAGCATTTGACACATTGCTCTTGTCCCATAAGGCCACTCCATTGTCTTCCAATTTCATTGATATGAATGAATCTGCCAAACATTCATGGATCTCTCAGTTCAACAGGCAAATTTACCTCTCTACACATGAGCTGTAATTTCTGGTATTCACCATCATTACATTTTACACACTTTTTCTTTTGTTGCCCCTTTCATAATCATCATAGGCAATCCAAACCATCTCCTGATTTAACCCTAAAATCAAGATTACCATCAGTACACTTCGTTAATTTCATGGGGTGTCATCAAATTTCAAACCTTTAATCAGATAGATGATAGTGCTGACTTTTCTTGATGTTCTGTTAACTGAAGCCAAAAAAAATTAAAAAAGGCCAAACGATTTCAAGGGGGCGAAAAATTAAGAAGCTCTTGGAGGCTTTTGATCAATCTGTAACTTGAATGCAGATGAACACACGCCCAATTTTAGGGTTCTTGGAAAGCACAAGATTCAGCAAGCATAAAAAGGTGTCAACTTCGGAGAAACTACCGTACCTTCTAAGCTGGTGGAAGTGGAGTGCGAATCAGATGCACCGCCGGCGTGTTCGTCGCAATCAGAGGTCCCGCGGCGGTTGGGTAGGTGGAGGAGTTCGAGGCGGTTGAGAAGAGACCCAAAAGCAAAGATCTTGGGCAAGCCAGCGGTGCTTGGTTTCCGGCTGTGACTGGGTCTGGGAACGCCCTCCTCCGCCTCCTCCAGGTGGCGGTGGTGGGTACGGCGGCGTTGCTTGGCGGCGACGGAGAGTAGCCGCTCGTTGAGGCAGAAAGGGCAGACCCCTACAAGGGGCTGTATAGGGTGGTGGTAACAGAAATCTTGGTCCTGGAAGTGATCATTCATGGCGGTCGTTTTGGGGGTTTCTGAACCTCTGTACACGGAGTGGTTAAATTGGACGAACGCTCCAAAATTAGGGGGGAAAGTTGGGTTCTTTATTATTTTTCTTCTCTCCCTGGCTTAAAGTTTGGTGCACAACTTAATATTTTCTTCTGAAATTTTTTGTAAAAATTATACTTATATTGTATACTTATATATTTACATATTTATAATCTTTTATCATGAAAAATTACCTTTAAAAAATTTAAAATTATTTTCTCACATAATTGAACTCTTAAATATGAACACAAATATATAATTTTTTTTCTCAAAATTTTCAAAATAATATCATATCTAAAATAATTTAGCGATGCATTGAAAACTATACTTGTAGTTGTAGGAGAGTCTGTACAGGGTTGGGCCCCAAATTTAAATAGCAACAGAGATCATAGAGGTGAAAATGTGAAATCTTGAAATGAAATGTACCTAATTTTGGACCTGAATGGATTCTAAATTTCCTAAAGATCTTGAAACAAATAATTGATATTATAAAAGTGATATAAAATTATGAAAATGAACTCGTTCGAGTGGGTTATATTGTATTATATGCATGTACCTCATGAAATTTGGATTGTCCCATTCATCATTAATAGGTGCAGTTAGTTTAAAAAAACTTAGATTATGGTATTTGGGACTAACATAAGGTGACGTGTCCTTAGATTATGATATTTGGGGCTAACATAAGGTGACGTGTCCAAAACGTGCGTTCGTGATGCTGGGATTCAAGTTAGATATGGGCCAACAAACAAAGCATTTGTTAGTAAGAAATGAGTTTTTTTCCCCTTTCCGACTAGCTATCCACACGATTTAATCTCGTCAAATGCACAGTTAAATCGTCGGCTTTAAATATCAGTACTGGTCTAGAAGACACGGGTTTTCGGAGCCAGCAAAACTCGAAGTCGATAGGAGAGTTGTTGGTGTTGGGTTGAGTCTTACAGAGGAGCTGGGTTGTCAACACCGACTTGATGAGTCGACAAGGTATTTGCCTACACCGACACGAGGAGTCGGCAAGTTTGCTGGCATAAGTTTACAAGTTACAACAAGTCGGGTGAGTCCTGGAGTGTGTTGTGTTGGTGTTTGCTGACAGGTGTCGTTGAATATGTTGTCGTCCCCGCCCCCGAGCCGATATAACTGTGAATTTTGTGAAATTTTGACCGTGCCAATAACAACTTTTTTTTTATTATAAAAAAAACGAAATGAATTTGTACGTGCAGTATTATCCTCATTACTTATATTATATGCTTTGATGTCACACACAAAACCGGACTATATGACAGTACATTAAAAGGCAAATTTAAACAAAATATGAAATATGGAACATTGTATAAAAGGAAGAGAGCAACTGTTGAAGCCATGGAAAGAACATGAAAATGCACAACGACGTATCATTCGTGCACAACGTAATTATTTTGGATATAATTTTATGTGATTTAAAAAAAAATTATGTTTTATTTACATTTTTATAAAATTTTATTATAAAAAAATAATAGTTTGCAAAAATATAAAATTATTTCTAATATAATTGATCATTTAATTATATATATTTTTAAATGTATTTTTTTTACTATAAAAGCATAAATATATAAATAAAAGTGTGTGGAATATAAATAATTTTTTTTAAAAAAATTTAGAAATAAAATTATATCTAAAATAATTAAGTTGTGCACCAATATGTTGTATTTGTGGAACAAATTTGCACATTACATATTCAAATGTGTACATTTGCACACACTTAAAACAGCCAATGGAGTTCAAAAAAATGTCAAAAAAAATACACATTTACATATTTGGAATTTTTTTTCTAAATGTTCAAGTTTTTAAAAATAATTACCACGATATTCAACCTTTCAAACTATTTTCAAAAATATTCAAAGAATTCAGCTTTTTGCTTTTGATTTTTCAAAAGGTACCCGTACTTAATACTAAATTACAAACTTGATCTTAACTTTCTTGTTTTTGACAATAATACTTATAAATGACTTTTGGTGGTACTAACTACCATAATCTACTAACTATATTCCGAATAATAAGTTTTCTGTGGTTTTAAGCCCACCACGCTCTGCAACTAAAACTTCAAGCTAAAGAGGTTTGACCCATACCTGAATGTAGTTACTCTGGGCCGTCGGCGTTCATGTAGCTTCCGACTTTCTAGAGGTGGCTAACCTTCAACCATGCCTCCCTTAGTCCAGACTAAGCACATATCTGTTTCGTTTCCTACCTCAGACCGTAGTCTCTAGCTTTTGGTTTTGATTTTGAGAGAGTGAAGAGATTTAAATCAAGAAAACGGAGTATTCAAAATATAGTGTTCAATTAAATAGCTTTCCCTTTCTTAAAAACAAACTTTATTGAATTTGAAAGATTACAACACACAAGCACTCCTAATTTTGAACTTAAACACACTTAATACTCATATCAGAAGATCCATGGAAGGGGTTTGGAACTTTAGAGTGATGGAAACATCAATCTACGCAAATTCAAAACGCTTCTACTTCTCTTTCTAATCTACAGTATTCCTTCTCTCTTAGCATATGTTTTTCTCTCTCCGAAATTTGGGGCCCTGACAAACCTGAAAATGGCTCTATTTATAGAGCTGAGTATAGAGAGCATTGGATGTCTTCCAACGTCTCTTTTACAAATGGCCGACAGATGGGCCCCTACGCACTCAGAAAGCAATAAAAGCACATAGTGCTGACTCAATAATACAAATCATATGTTGAACAGTAAAAAGAAAAAGACAAAGCTTGTAAAGGCTGACTAGATTCTTCAATGATTTAGCTGCATTCGTCCAGATTCCAAACTCCTTCTTCACCCATGTTGGCTTCCAGGTCACCATCATCATAATCTTATACTAAATCTAGAGTATTATCGATCTCTAGATCTTGATCATTACCTAAATCAAGATCAAACATTAATCCTTTAGTGTATTCTCGATCCCATGCAATCAGCATATCGATCATTTTCTCGTGACCTTCTTTATCTAAAAGTGATCGACTTCTATTTGTGCTAAATAGAGCTCAATGAACTCGAACCTGTCTATAGCTTGCTGCATCAATGGCTTGAGTTGTGGAGTTACTATGAAGGTTGTATTTTCAACTTTGAATATCCCACAATCAGTGTATCGATACTTGGTGATGTAGTGGTAGATGTAAAAGAACCCTTTTACTCTGGCCACCCATGGACGCCTTTTGTATCGATCTGTCTCTCTACTATTGGATCTATCACGTACCATTATTCTTCAGTAAATAACAGGAAGATCAAGTAATGCGGTAACCGGGCTTTTCCCTGGTTAACATCCAAACATCATTGATGACTCGACAACCATTTATTTCCTCTATCCTCTCGAACTTAGCTGCTCTGAGGAAGACCTCCTTTTGGAATTTAGTGAAGTATTTGTATACGACGCTCTACTCCTGATGCGGATCAAGATGACCTTCTGTGGGTCAAACAATGATCTTGATCCAGGCGAGCTCTCAAGATCGATTCGAGAGCTGTTGATGGCAAAGAGTGTCGTCCTCAAGAGGAAGAAGAAGGCGCCACCATGGATTGAAGAATCGACAACACCCTCCTTGACTCGACACACACATGGTATCGAGCTCTCTATGGTCGATATCGAGTGCATGGAGGGGCTGGCCGGTTTTGTTAGTTAATTAAATTACAGTAGATTTATTTTATGTAATTAGGAAAATAATCTGGGAAGGAAAAATATCTCCTCTAGATACTTCCTTACTCACCAAGCAATGTTTTATCTATCTTTGGTTAGGTTTGTTTATCTTACCTAGGATTTATCTATCTTTTATATTTATCTATTATTTTATCTAAGCCAAACCTCTATCCCTTGCAATGTAGAATTGGCAAAGCATGTCTATTTAAACACTTTCATATATTGAATAAAATAAGATTGGAAATTATATTGATGGACCTTTTTAGGATTAAAAGGTTTCTTCAATCTCTCAATCCAAAAGCATTAGCAATCAACTTATGTTCTTGTTCATTCATACAATCAAGATCCAAACCCCAAAATCCCAAACACATTCGAAAACCCAAAGAACAACAAAGTTGTAGAAACCGTGACCAATTCCAGAACGTCGCAGCAAGGGAGAAGGAGGACAGTCGCTGTTCGTCTAGATCCGTCGCCACCGCGACACTGTTCACTTGCCGCCGCGACATTGTTCACTCACCGTCGCTGCTGCCTTTTGTTCGTCGCTGCTGCTGCGTTTCTGTCGCCATTGCAGTGTTGTTTTGGGTGATTCATCCCAAGTATTATTTTCTGTCGCATTAGTTAATTCAAGTCATTTGTTGTAATTTATTGTAAGCATCAAGAATATCAAGAATAATTGCATGATCGGGACAAACTCAAGTCGTTGTTCTTGATTCCAAGCCCACATGCGAAGGATCGGGAATAGCAACGCATCAACTCCTCTTCCTTTGGCCACCGATGTTTATATTTATAGAGCCCATTACACATCCCATATTTCCAGGCTTTTAGGTAATCTGCATCTTCGTGTAGCACGATTGGTAATGAAATTCCTCCTACTCCGACACCATTGTTTGTACAGAAATGGTTACACCATTCTCTGAACATTGTTGGGGTATCGTGATATAATATCCATCAAAAATAGTATTATCGTTAAGCTTTTTATAGTTGATAACCATTCTAGCTTTTCTTTCTTTTTCTTCCGCATGGTTCCTGACCATAAAGGCATGGCTAAAATTAGGACTTTTACTTTCTCGAATTAAACCTTTCTTTAATAGCTCATCAATTTGTTCTTTAAATTCTTGTTGATCCTTGTAAGTGTAAACCATTTGTTTTACTCTAATTACAACTTTTGGATCTATTAATTCTATGGTAGCAAATGATTTTTCCCCCCAAAATTTTAAAGGATTTTCAGAATATAACTCCTTACACATTTTTTCTTGTTGCTTAAGAATTTTTTCTTTTAATGTTACCTCATATATAGAGAGTGCAAACTCTCTTTGTGTAGGAAGAATATATTCCTCACCACGCTTAGTGCGCGTAAACTCTATTGTTTTGTGTGTATATGCTTGTTTAATCTTTTTAACTAAGCGTCTTCTCCATTGATGTTGAAGACCATCATGTCTAGGTGCTAAGTAACCGGAACATGGAGTCTTTGTAAATTATTTCCAATTAACATATCATGAGAAGGTTGGTTAGTAGCCCAAAGTGTAGGAATTACACATTGAACTCCTCCTATCATGATAGGTACATCAGAAACTAATGCTGAATGAACCATGATACTATCATCAGCTATTCTGACTTGAATTGGTCTACGAGATTTTTGCCAAATAAACTCAGGAAATAATGCCTTTTTACCAAAGCATACCAAACATCCACTGTCTACAAAGGCACATAATTCATATTTATTGAACCCTTCTAAGCAAATATTTATTGAGATATAAATGCTATTGGGGTTGGTAATTCTATAATTTTTCTTTAGTGATTCTCTGCTGACATGTTCAAGGCTTTCTTCTACTCTCACATTATCTTCATAGAGATGTCTGAGCTCTATTACTTCCATTCTCATACCTATTTCATCTTCAAATAATGGATCCGTGAGCAATTCTTTGAACTCCTTAGCCCTTGGATCATTTTTTATCCAAGGAAAAGGTATTCAAGAGGTCATGGGTTCAAACCTCATTCTTTTCCTTTATCCCTATTATAAATATCATATTTAAATAAAAAAATTTATATTAACCATTCCGGAATGGCTCACCGGAAAGGACTTGTGGGTAGTACCCATAGGTCCCCGGTTCGAACCCTGGAATGGCCGCTCTTTATTTATCAATTCAAGGAATATCCTATTAGCTTTCCTTTTGGCTCGGAACTAGACGACCCTTCTTGATTTTCTCTAGCCTTTAGAACTGTTGAAGGATTCAATGGTATTGATTATCTAAAAGGACAAGAACCTAGATCTAGACTGTGTCTGGCTGGTTCTCTCACAATTTTATTTTTCAACCTCTTGTTTAATGTTGCTATCATGCTTGCTATCTCTTCATCTACCACAAATAATTTTCTGCTCGTAGTAGCTCCCTGATTTATCGGGGTAACACTAAGATTAGGATTGAACCTAAAACTAGTATTTCTGGATAAACTTGGACATCTAGAGAGACTGACTGGTGGTTTAGCATTCGTATGGATTCTACCTTCCTCATCTATGGTTAAAACATTATCGTTGCTAGTGACTGTAGAATTTTCAAATGCATTTACCCAAATGGTTTTGAGTCTTATCTGATCAGGTCCTAGCTTAACAGGCACAACCTCTTTACTCGGACCTACAACCTCGTGTTTCTCAGCTTACATTATATGGTATTTTCGTGGAGGATTTGTAGTATTCTCAAGTTTATAAACTACCTTCCACTTTAATTGTAAATGACAAGTTCCTTTATGCATACTAATACCTTGTAATAACAATTTTATGGCTAAGAATTTTGATGCATAATGATCCTCTAGACTAACATAATAGTTAGGTCTACAGATTCGAGAAACTGCTCCTTGACTCAAATTACAGACTATTCCACTGATGCATTGATCACTAAATTTTTTATGCCTAATGTCACAAACAAAATTAATGCATTGCACATCTTTACCATAGTCTTGTAATGGAGTTATAATTACTTGGATGCCACGTATGAATATTTTTTTTTTTATCTTTGTTATGTTTTTTAATAATTTCCCAATTGATTAAGTTTACTTCAGTTGCTTGTTTTCATTGTTCTTGACAGTTACATCTCCAGTCATTTCTTCGCAAACATACTTAGCATATTTATAGAACAATGATTTTTTAACAAACTGTTCTTTAGCGATGATCGGGAAATCAACCCCTGATCTAGTCATTTCTTCAACTTGTTCCTCATCAATATAAGTTTCAGCTTGTTGAAGTTGTGCTAAGGTGGTCATTTCATATTCATCAGAGAACTCACTCGGAAATTCTCCTTCCATCATTTCATTAATTTCTTCTCCTTCTATAAACTCATTTTCAGATTCTATATCTTCTTCAAGTTTTTCTTCTATTATTTATACTATCCCTTTCTTATTTCCTAGGGCTAGATCTACTGCTTCATCTTCTGATAGCTCGATGTAATCCACACTACCTAGGGCTTCTGCTAATCTATTGTTCTTCTTGTTTTTGCATTCATTAGCATAATGACCGAATTCTCCGCATGCCCAAAATTTACAATTTTTCTTTTTTTTATGACAGAACAAGGCTTTCTGGAAAAATCTTCTATTTTTTGAAAATGTTTTTTTTTATAATACTTCTTATAGTATTTTTCACCTCTTTGTTTATTGAAACTTTTTCTCTTATAATTTCTTCTTCCTTGGTAATCTTTATTGTTACATCCCCACTCTGTTGGCGTCTCCCAACAAGTTAAGAATTGTTTTTTCATTCTTTGGGTGTTTCTCACATCTCGACATTTTTTCTCAACCCATTTTCTAACATAGGAAAATTTGTTATCAACAGAATCTTTTCCACCATTTTTTAGTAACTCTCGATATTCTTCGCTTATTTGTTCATTAATTGGGGCAGGAAATTTATCAAAGAACATTTGCAAATTAGTGTTGTTTTCTCCTATCTTGTAATAATACTTCTCAAACTCTGTTATGTAGTTATCAACGTATTTCATGTTACAGATTTTGAGATTGTTTATAGTTCTTTGCCATTTTAAAGCTTCCTTATCTTCATCTTCTTTTTCTCCAATGAATTTCGTCTTCTATTAATTCACATACTAATGTGAACATACTCACTGGACTTGCCAAATTCCTAAGTTCTTGTTTCACTTCATCACCAATAGCTCCATACTAATCGACAATACATCCATAGAAACTATGTTCTATATAATTAAGGAATGAAGAAGAGTTCCATCCTACATTCATGTTTAATACACTCATCATACTTTTCTTCCAGAACTCTATGATTTCACGCTTATTCCTTGCGTCATCTAGGTTTAATTTATAACATGTTTCGCTTATGGGTTCTAGATTAATTTCTCTTTGATTTGGCCTATGATTTGGCATAATGCTTACTCCAAAGCTCTCTTTCTTTTCTATAAACTCTTTTGGCTTCAGTCTAGGTCTATAATTACCGGTTGAACCATGTTCATAGCGTCTGTAATTTCTTTTGGCTTCGTTATGCTCTACCGGTTCATTCTCCCTTGACCTTCTTTGTCTTAAAATTTCATTTAACATTTGTTGGACTTTAGATATGGGAATATTTTCCATGTCTTTTAGGTTAATTAACCCCATTTGCTGATACACATCTTCTTCATATGAATTCTTTACAGACTCATCGTCGCTCATAACTTCTTGGTTCATAAAGTTGGTTTCAATGGTTTTTAGTTTCTGTAATTTCAGCTTCCATTCTGGGCCATCCAAATTAGTGTTAAATCTCTTTATTTGTCGAAATGGATGTTGATTCATTTTTAAGGATTTGATTTTCTTCTTCAATAATCGCCTTTTTCTTTATAGTGTTATCTAATTTAGTAGAAAACTTCTTTTTGGATTTTTTAAATGGATAACTATATTTAAAATGATCTCTTTTCTTGATCTCACCACCTGATGTTAGACTTATTTGATGGTTAATTTCGTTAATGGCTTTCAGATTGGTTGAGTGATGCATTTCACCTGTTTCTTTTACAATCTTAAATATTTTATTGCTAATATCAATATATAATTGTTCTAGTTTTCTAACTTTGAGTTAAGTTGGTCTGAAATAGCATTTAAAATTGCTCCAAAATGTTTATCATTTAGATCTAAGTGTAAAACATGAGGATAAATAAGTCTTATGAGGGCAATTAGTAGACACATCCAGATTGTCTTATAGATAAATACATCCAGATTGTCTTATAGATAAATACATATTATTTTTAATTAACTTGGTTCTGATACCAAATTATAGGATCAATGTTCTAATTATAAATTTTTTTATGCGGAATATAAACTAAACAAGTAACATACAAGAATATTAATGCAAATTATAAAAAGATATGGAGATTATATATGATTTTTTTCTTTTTGTGAAAAATTATAAAAGACAAGTGAGACTCTAGTGAATATTTTGGTAAATACTTTCAAACCATAAATATTTTGATAAATATTTTATTTTTTGTGAATAAAGTGACTAACCACTCACTCACATATTTGCACATTTATTGTGAATGGTCTAAAAAGGCCAACTCCGTCGGAGAGATAGGAAAAAATGTCAAACACGAAAGGAAAAAAAAACATCGATGGCTAAAAGAAATAGAATAAATTTTGTACAGTATGGATTTGGCATTTTTGCCAATTAGTCAACAAAATAAAAACTCCATGTATATATATAATGGCGAAACTAATTAAAATAACCCAACTTTTAAGGGGGTATTAAAAATATATCCCAACCTTTCAAATGTAAAATAAATATCCCAACCTTTATAAGTGATGGTAATATAATATCCTAATGATTTCTCTCCAATAAAATTCTTATTTTTTGTATTGTATTACTCATGTATTTTCAATTCAAATAAAACATATAAAATTAAATTAGATGAGTTTAAAAGTTTATTTAATAAACTTTTGTAGTTTTAGATTTAATTTGTACTTAACTTTTTATATCTTTTTTTTAAATCAATAATATCTATAACAAGCCAAATAAAAAATGTAAAGAAAAATAACATATTTTCAATTAGTAAATGATTAGCTAGTGATTTAACTTATCAAAGCTGAAGAATATTTTGTCAATTATAAACTTTATGTTTTACGAAATTGAAATAAAAATTTAATTATTTAGATTATTCAATGGTGTTCATTTATTTATAAGATGTAAATTATTATTATTAAAAAAATATATAAAAGAATGTAAATTTTTATTTATTTTTTCTTAAATCCAAAATAAATAAATAAAAAGACAAACTTAAAAACCAATCTAATTTAATCTAATAAACTTGAATGATATTTTACACAATCAAGATATTAAAAATTATATTTTAAATATTTACTTGTTTTATTATATTTGTTTTGATTAAATTTATTTATAATATAAATACATATTAAATTGAATAATTTGAATTAAATACGTATTAAATTGAATGTTTAGGGGCGAAACTAATCATTTTTGTGGGGGAGAAAATTTTGGGATATTATATTACCATCACTTATAAAGGTCGGGATATTTATCTTACATTTGAAAGGTGGCGATATATTTTTAACACCCTCTTAAAGGTTGGGTTATTTTAATTAGTTTAGCCATATATAATCCAGTGGATAGCATCCTTAGTTTGACTACACATGGGCAATGGATTGCCTTTTGTTCAATCAATCATCAATGCCCATTCAATAGCTATGATATCCAGTGACAATTTACTATTATTGCAAATTCAGGGAAAGATTTGTGCCTCTTGAGTGGCAGTGTCAATTTATCATCTTTGGTCCACCAATTTGATAACGTCTTAAGGTTATTTTTATTAAGGAAATAATTAGAAATCCTAAACAACAATAGGAATATGTGAAAATGAGAAGTCGAAGAAAATCGACAGATAGACTAACCGTCTGATACAATCAGAAATAAGTAAAATATAAAAATAAATATCGAATACAAAAGATCTCAGCTAAGAAGACTGGTGGAGAGACAGTCGAAAGATACCAAGTGAAAGTTGCTAATGTCGAGAATATGGGAAAGTCAATGGACTAACACGATGTCTCGACGTCGTGGAGGCAGATGCAGAAACCCATCAGTGGAAAAGGCATCTTCCGAGGAAGATTATTTTAAAGGATTATTAGGGAGTAGATTATTTTAAGTGAGGGGAAGATTATTTTAAAGGATTATTAGAGATGAAATGAGATTGATATTATTTTTATTTCTTGGTCAAAACATGTCATTTTATCCTCATGTATAATTTTTAATAAAATCAATAAATATAAGGAGTGTTATTTTATTTTATTTTTTGGTGGATATTTTACGATCATTTATTACACTACTTTTTTACTTTATTTAAAACTACAAATGATAATTTACTAATCATTATAAGAGCATTCTTGTAAAGTAACGCCCAAAATACCTAAAATAATACTACATCCGTTTCAAAATTTAAGTCGTTTTAGTATTTTACACAAGTTTTAATAAAACACTCATCCATTAATCAATATCATCATTCCACTAACTTTTTTTTCATATATTTTACTACCTCCGTTCGGAAATATAAGATCTTTTACTTTTTGGCACGTAGGTTAAGGAGCTAAATACTATATAAAATATTAATTTTTTCAAAATTATGTTTTACAATATAACACTTTTTATTAATAAGTATTAAAATGTCAAAAAATAATTTTAAAAAAAATCATTATTTTATATAGTATTTAGCTCCTTAAACTACGTGCCGAAAAGTAAATAATCTTACATATTTGAACGGATGGAGTATTATTTTTTTAACACCCACTATATTTTTTAACCAATTAAAATCTTTAAAAAAATCAACAACATACAAATCGATACAAAGAATTATTATCCCTTACCTAGAAAACCTAAAACAACCTAAATTTTGATACAAAATTTAAAGGCTAAAACGACCTAAATTTCGAAACGGATGGAGTATGTTTTTCTGAATAAAATTAATACACTAAAATATCATGTTTTTCTAATAGATGGAATATTTTTTAGAAATAATTGTGTTGATATTTGATGGAATGAGATTATTTTTTTAGATGAAAACTAAAATAACCATTTTACCCGGCCTTGAGTCAAAATTTCTCCTCCCCCTCCCATATCCATCTCCTCTTCACACTAGTTGAAAAAAACAGTTTCACCATTACTGTCCCACGTCCAACACAACCTTAGATTAAAGCATGTTCAATGGTGAGCTTTGAGGCTCTTATAGTTGTCACATAGGAAAAAAATGGGGGAAAATAAAAATTTAATGTAAGGGCCCATTGTTTGGGTCTATTATATTTGAGACCCAAAAAGTAGGGTTCATAACTGCCACGTGACATAACTTATGTTTTATTTACTTTTAAATGATTTTTGGTTGTTTTTCATTTGTTTAAAAAAAATAAAAAATTTATTTTTGAATTTAATTTATTTTTATCTACACATAGACACCTCTCTTGCATATCTTTGTTGAAAAAAAATTCATTTGAATAATACCCATATTTTCCTTTTTAAACATTAAAAAATTATTTTTTTATGCAATGTTATTATAGATTAATTACTTAATATTTTTATTATTAATAATAATGAAAGAATTGAGTAAATAAAAATGAAAAGTAATAAAAGGTAATAATTTAAGGGCCCAAGATTTGGGCTCACGAATGGAGGTGGAAAATTTAAAAGTTAGAATAAGGCTCTTAAATTGATGTGACATAAAAAAAGTAAGTTAAGGGTCTGAGGTTGAGGCTCACCATTGCAGATGCTCTTATGTTGAACACAACAAGTAAAAGCTCCCAATGATGCAGACACGGAGAAATGGGTATTCTCGGAGGATTGCTTGAGACTTTATTTTGTAAAGTGAGAGAGGTAAAAGGTCACATGGAAAGGCAATTAAAGATTGGTCCTTCCACTAAGGCTTGCTTCAACTTTTAACACCAAAATGCATTGACGAACATATATATATATGAAATGAAATCATATATACAGTACTTGATAAAGGTGGCATGGGCCTCTTCCTAGCTATATATATATATATATATATATATATATATATATGAAGGTTAAAGTGAGGCCCCTCTTCGATCGACGACGCATCACCTATAACTATAAGAGAACATATATTCTCATCCACAAAAGTATTGTCAGCACTACCTAAGTAGTAAGTATGAATGGAATGGACTATTCTTATAAATGGGCCAACCCCAAATCTTAAAATGCGCAAAACTGATAACGAAAGCTGATCCGATTATCCATTCATTTACTGTATTAAATTAGCTTATAAATTCCGCATACTCGGTTTATCTCTAGTACCTTTTAATTGTTTTTTTTAATATCTAGCAGGTTAGCTAGTAGTGTGCATCCTACAAGATATACACATTTGACTTTCTTAATCTATTATCTATCTCATGATCAATTTCTACTTCGAGCTTTATTTATTAGCTACTGTATACCACTATAAGTTTTCAAGGATAGTCAATGTACTAAAAAAGCTAGACATCGACAATAGGGATGGTTGGGTCAGGGGGTGGGTGGATGGACTCTACAGTCTACCCCATCCGGCCCATCATTCATATTCACTTTATTCAATATAGGTGATTTTCCGTCCATTTTTTTTTTCCATTTTTGATAATCCGAAAGGTAAATTGTCATATATACAACATACAATTATGAAAAAAAAAAAGTTATAAAATGTCAAGTCTTAAATAATATTATGTCTTATAACATACATCTAAGATAATTATTACTCCCTCCGTTTGATATTATTTGTCGTTTTACTTTTCGATAAGCTTTTTTAAAAAGCTAAAAACTCTATAAAATATTTATTTTTTCATAATCTTATACTACCTCCGTCCTAAAATACATGGGCTTTTAACTTTTTGCACAAGTTTTAATAAAACACTTTACTTTTAAAAAAACATCATCATTGCACTAACTTTTTCATAAATTTTATTATTTTTTAACACTCACTACACATTTTAACCAATCAAATTATTTTAAAAAGTAAACAACACACAAACCAATACAAATCATTACAACTTCCTACTTAGAAAATATAAAAGCACATCTATTGTTGGACAAAAATTTACCTCTAAAAACCCATGTATTATTGGACGGAGGGAGTACTTACTACTTATATGTATGAAATTATATATAAAAAAATTTAATTAAAAATACTCCCTCCGTTTCATTTTAATTGATTTTTAACTATTTATGCACGTTTTTAAGGTGTGAAAAACTATATGAAATAATAATTTTTTCAAAATATTTTTTTCGATAATTTCATACTTATAATATTATTAAAAAAATATTTTTAAAATATTAATATATAATATAGTTTTTATCGTTTTAAAACTACGTGCATGATTTAAAAAGTTACTTGAAAGGAAACGAAATGAAAGGAATATATATTTTATAGGAAAAATAACTGAAATAATATGAACTATCGATGGTGAACAAATTCATATACAAATTATACCAAATTAAACCAAAAAACGATACAATGGGCATATCTCAAAAACAAAAAATTACTGTAATTTGGATTCAAAATGTAATTAACAAAAAAAGTTTGTAAAGAATGTAAAATTAAGGTTTAAGTGTTCTATTCATCGTCTTCTCCATGTACAAGACCACCACACCTTCTGGTTTAATCGATACATCTGCAAACTTCACAGTGAAGAACGAAGCGGCATGAGGGAGGATATCGCCGTTGCCAGACCATCACGTGCGATGATGGATATTGACACTACGATCAGCCACCTCCCCAACGTCCCCCATTGTCGTCGGCCGTCTCTCATTGGAGCTTCTTTCGCCTCTCTGCGCTTCCAGCATCTCCTTTACAAATTGACTTTGTTCGTCCTCCGCCATTGGATCTACCTAGGGTTTCTCCTACCCACCCAATCTAGGCTCAAAATTGAAGCTAAAACAAATCTAGATAACCTAGGGTTTCGTATAGACGAAGAACATATTAATCAAAATCCAAATCGATTATAGATATGACTCAAATTGTTCAGTTGGAGACTTGAAATCACATATTAATCAAAACCCCTCAATCAAATTTATCATACAATCACCCAAGATCCAACATTCCAAGTTGCTTCCATTTCAACCATGAATATCTCCAATGGTAATTTTTCTGAATTTTTCAACCAAATCAGTACATCATCTCGTAAATTTAGCCCAGATTCAATTAAGACTCTTCCATCAAACTCGTCTTGCCGCCTTCGAATCTCGATCTGCCTCCATCATTGTGATTTGTGAATCTTCAACCACCACCGATTATCAATATATATATTTTTTGATAGATCGAACACCTGTTATTTTTTTTATTTTTATTTTTATTTTTTGATAAGGAAAGAATTCGGGTGAGCAAGCTCTACCCGGCAGCATCCTTGCGGATGAGGTCAAGAAGACCTAAATTTGTTTGTATATCGACTCCCCGGACAGAGTGGCAAAGGTGTGCAACCTTATCCGCCACTCTGTTGCCCAAACGGGGCACATGAAAGAAGGACACTTCTTTCATAGTCGATAGTAAAGTTCTGATATAGGACAAGATCAACTCTACTTCCCATGGACATGATGTGTTTTTGTTAAAATAATTTATGATAATTAATGAATCACCCTCAATGTGAAGTTTCTCAAGTCGTAAGTGGATTGCTTGTTGAATTCCCAATTTTAAAGCAAGTGATTCGGCTATGATCGGGCTTTACATACCAAGTTTTTGATAACTTATGTTTATCGGTCGACCTTCCCAGTCACAGATGATGGAACCAGCCGTGCTGGTCTTGTCAGATAGTGAGGAACCATCAAAGTTTAGTTTGAAAGTGCCCCTGGGGGGTTTCCGCCATTTAGTATCTTTGCCAGATTTCCTTATGTGGTGTTGAGCATGATTTCTGGTAAGATGGGGGGAATCCCCTACGGAGTCCGTATCAGATTTAGAAGCATTCTTCCAGTTGAAGATTTGGTTTTTTATGAGCTGTAGTGTAGTGGCCCGTTGTGGGATAGGGATATGGCTAAATATGATTTGGTTACGTGTGTACCAAGTATTCCATCAAGCAAAAGCCAGCTTCATTTTTGCCTCGGGACAGAGCGATCGCCCTAATACTGAGAGAATGGGTTTGATATCCCTATCTCTATTGATCATATTGGCTATGTTGGAGTCAATTTTTTGAGGAAGCTGATAAAGTGACCGGGCAAATGGGCATTCTAACAGGAGATGAGCCTCATCCTCCGCCGCACCATTACACAAGCTACAAGAGGAGGGCACAGCCACACCCCGGGAGGCAAGTCTAGAGGCCGTGGGTAGACCATCTTGACATATCTTCCATAGAAAGTTTTTAAATTTTTATCAATACCTGTTATCAATACGAGGAAGAAGATATTGATTTTTAAATTTTTAATATTTTTTTACCAAACTTTATTGTTAATTACATTTTCCGGCAAACTTAATTTTTCATTTGCAAAATTTAGCCATTGTATATCATTATTGGTTTAATTTTGTATAGTTGGTATATAAATTTGTAATTTTCAAAGTTCGTATTATTTTTGGTTCACCGTCGATAGTTCATATTATTTCCAGTCATTTTTCTATTTTATATACTCCATCTGTTTCATAATAAAAGTCACTTTACTTTCCGGCACGCATGTTAATGAGGTAATAACTTTATAAATTATTATTTTTATTAACGATTTTTTTTTTATAATTTCATACTTCAAACTAACAAGTATGTAATTAATTAAAAAAATAGATTAAAAAACAATATTTTATATAGTTTTTGCCTCCTTGAAATGCGTATACTAAATGGCAAACGACATTTATTTTGAAACGGAGGGAGTAGTTTTTATCTCCTTAAAAAACGTGCACTATAGACAAACGACAAATAATTTCAAACAAATGAAGTAAAAGATACCTAATGTATCTTGAACAAACATATGGATTCGAAAAAAATTGTTAGGTTATTGGGATAAGGGCAAGGTTATTAGGATCGAGATTCTAGGATCTAATCACAAAAGAGTATGTGAATCGGATCGTAAGATCCCATTAGGGGATCGTAAGATCCTCGAATTATAATTAAACAATAAAATAATATATATATATATATATATATATATATATATATATATATATATATATATATATATATATATATATATATATATATATATATATAGGTAAAGGTTCAAATGAAAATGGGATTTAAGAAGAAAATCCCTCTTAAAGTGAAAATAGTCTAATTTGGAGGTAAATGAGCCTAATTTAAAGGTAAATGGACCTAATTAAATGACTAATGAATAAATGAGCCTAATTTTGGTGTAAATGGGCATAATTTTATGAGTAAATGGGAAAATGGTTAAATGACCCTAATTATGGGGTAAATTTCACACGCCTCCCCCAAACTTTCCATTCATACGAATATTGCCCTTATTTCAATTATGAAAATTACAGATTTTAGCCCGTAATTTTTATTTGAAATAATATTGTTAGGTGCAACTATAATATTAAAAAAATACAACAAGAATGTTACATCACAGTTTTTGTCTTTATTTTAAAAAGGGAAAAAGATGAGATTACAAAATATAAAGTGAACAAATTAATACAATAAATGTTATTATTAATAAATGTGCATTTTCATAATGTGTCATACCAAAAATTTTCTTTATGGACCGCTATTTTATGACAGTTTTGTACTTTAATGCAACATGTGTCATTAAAAGCCTATTAGCTCAAAAAATGGTATAGTGATGTGCCCATGCACAAAGGTTCGAGTTCAAAATCCCGCATAAGCTATTTATGGTTGCTTTTTTTGTGTTCCCATTCATGAATAAGATTATAAAGTGTAATAATAAAATGATAATGTGCACAAATAAGATGATATAATGCATATATAACATTATATTGTGCAAATATAACTTTAAGTTGTGCAAATATAACACTATGTTTTGCAAATGTAACATTATATTGTGCATATCTAATAATATAATGTTACGTTGTGCACATATAATATTATGTTGTGCGAATATAACATTATATTGTGCAAAAATAACTTTAAGGTGTGCAAATATAACACTATGTTTTGTAAATGTAACATTATGTTGTGCATATCTAATAATATAATGTTACGTTGTGCACATATAATATTATGTTGTGCGAATATAACATTATATTGTGCAAAATATAACTTTAAGTTGTGCAAATATAACACTATGTTTTGCAAATGTAACATTATGTTGTGCATATCTAATAATACAATTGTGCAAAAGTAAGATAGGATTGTGCAAAAGTAGTATACAATTGTGCATAACTAAGATTATAATGTGCATGATTAACAATTTGCGATTGTTGCGCTATTGTCTATTATGTAACCTATGTGGGATTTGAACCCACATCTTTGTGCAAACGCACATTGCTCTACCAATTGAGCTAATAGGCTAAATTATGATTTTCATGCTAAAATAGAAGAACCTAATCGACCTAAAGCATATCGCAACAAAATTCTAAAATCCAATTAGCTCATGATTCACAACCAATTTGACAATGCGATAAACATGAAATTAGTTCCAAATCAACCCAACAACACAACCATATCATCAATTTCAGTCAATTTTACTTTTGGCAAAAAACCCCAAATTCTAAAACATATCGCAATATAAAATTCTAAAATTCAATTAGCTCATGATCCATAAACAATTTGACAATGATATGAACATGAAATTAGCTCAAAATCAACCCAACAACACAACCATATCATCAATTTTAATCAATTTGGCTTTTGGCAAAAAGCCCCAAATTCCGCTCTAAATCAAACCCTAGATTTTCAATCTCAACCTAAATCATTCAAACAATCTAAATAATTGTAATAAACAAGTTTAGGGTTATAAATCATACCTAGCCTTAATTCGTAAGCAATTAGACGTTCTATTGGAAACTAATAGAATATGAGCTAGTTCAATTTATAAATACCTAACCTTAATTCGTAAACTAACATCAATCATCCAAAATTGGCATGCTCCATTGATGTATTTCAGGTTGCAGTCATGGGAAGAAGAGGGAGCGGATCTGGTTGCAGTCATCGGATTTGGGCTCGAGCGGCCAAGGGAAGAGGAGGGATCCGCGCTCATCTTCAATCGAAAGGAGCCGTGCTCACAAAGAGAGGTCGAGGTCCGCTTCTTCTTCCGTCCTCCGCTCGAGCGGCCATGAGAAGCGAGGTAGAGATACCGGTTGAGACGAAAAGGAGAGAGGAGGGAGACGCCATGACTGAGGATTCGACCTTGGCGAGATGAGGGCGAGAGCGACAGGGCTAGCGGACGGAGGACGAAAGAAAGAGGAAAGGAGAATGGGCCGGACAAGATTTTATTTTATTTTTTAATCAGACCCGTTTTCACTTTAAGCATTTTTTTTCATTTTAAGCCCCATTTTCACTTTAACCTCACCCTTTATATATATATATATATATATATATATATATATATATATATAAAGGTTCAAATAAAAATGGGGCTTAAGATGAAAATACTCCTTAAAGTGAAAATGATCCAATTTAAAGGTAAATGAGCCTAATTTAAAGGTAAATGGGCCTAATTAAATGAGTAATAGATAAATGGGCATATTTAATGTGTAAATGAGCCTAATTTTATAGGGTAAATGGATAAATGGGTAAATGACCCTAAATATGAGATAAATGTCACCACCTCTCCCATATTTTCTATTTCTACCAATATCGCCCTTATTTCAATTATAAAAATTACATATTTTAGCCCGTAATTTTTATTTGAAATAATATTATAAGGTGCATCGACAAGATTACAAAATGCAACAAAATATGCTACATCACATTTATTGTCTTTATTTTAAAAAGGGGAAAATATGAGACTACAAAATATAAAGTGAACAAATAATACAATAAAGATTATTATTAATAAATGTGATATTCCTAATGTAAAGTAAGTTTCATACCAAATATTTTCTTTATGGGTTGTTATTTTTATGGCGGTTTTGTACTTTAATGCGGCATGTGTCATTAAAAGCCTATTAGCTCAAAATGGTATAACGATGTGCCCATGCACAAAGGTTTGAGTTCAAAATCTCGCACATGCTATTTATGATTGTCTTCTTTTTGTTCCCGTTTATGAATAAGATTATAAAGTGCAATAATAAAACGATAATGTGCATAAATAAGATGAAATAATGCGTATATAACATTATGGTGTGCAAATATAAAATTATGGTGTGCAAATATAACACTATGTTTTGCAAATGTAACATTATGTTGTGCATATCTAATAATATAATGTTACGTTGTGCACATATAATATTATGTTGTGCGAATATAACATTATATTGTGCAAATATAACTTTAAGTTTTGCAAATATAACACTATGTTTTGCAAATGTAACATTATGTTGTGCATATCTAATAATATAATGTTACGTTGTGCACATATAATATTATGTTGTGCGAATATAACATTATATTGTGCAAATATAACTTTAAGCTGTGCAAATATAACACTATGTTTTGCAAATGTAACATTATGTTGTGCATATCTAATAATATAATGTTACGTTGTGCACATATAATATTATGTTGTCCGAATATAACATTATATTGTGCAAGAATAAAATCATTGAGTGCATGAATAAGATTATGGAGTGCACAATTAAGATTACAAAGTGCATAAATAAAATTATAAAGTGCAAGAATAAGATAGTAAAGTGCATAATTAAGATTATGAATTGCACTTTTATCATAAAATAATGTAAACTATTAACATTAAGCAATTTAGCCTAGGTAGGAATCGAACCCACATTTCTGCGCATAAGCACATTGCTCGACCATTGAGCTAATAGGCTTTCAAAGCTTATTAAGTACAATAATAGAGATAAGAATCATATACTTCTAGCATATCATATAACATTCAAGTGCAATTTCTGAGAGAAACAACTAGATTTCTACATAGGCTAAATTTGTATGTCGGTGAATTTCTAAAGACACAAACAACGTGAACAAATCTGATAATGAGTCATATTCTTCCCCAAAGTATCCTAACACTTTATCATTTTATTTTTGCACTTTATAATCTTAATTGTGCACTTCAGAATCATATTCATGCACTTCATATTATTATTTATATACTTCATCATTTTATTCCTGCACTTTATCACCTTATTTATGCACTTTATTAAACTAAAATTGCACATTATATTAGATAGGAATTTTGTTGTGCCTAGGTTCCAAGGACGGACCACAGGTTCTCGAAAGCACTTATGATTTCGTACCTTGCAATGCAATAGGCTAAACAATGGTAAATTATATGAAAGCTTTCTCTAATCCAGCCCTTGAAATCATGTCGTGGAAAATTCAACATAAAATCCATCCTTGACAGCTCCATAGCTAGCTCAAACTCTCATCAAAATCTTTCTTTTGCACCCAGTAGGGCTCAAAATCTTATGTTATGCAAATCAAATGATGACCACAGATGTGCAACAGAGATATCGATGATCTCTTTTGGCCACCTAGCTTTCTAAGCCCCTTGTATTAATGGATAATAGTTAGATTAGCTTTGATATCCTCCAGATTTGATCTCATGGCCTAAGCTTCAAAAAGCAATCATCTGAATGTCTTGATTGCAACAATACCAATTTGATTCCTCAAATCCCGTTTAAGCAATCAGCAGATTCAACAAGCGATAACATCAAACGAGCAAAGGCGCATAACTCGATTGTCAAATATAATTCATTTAGAAGTTTTTTTGCAGAACTCGTTCAGCAAGCACCAATTCATGTTTTGTAGAACTCGATCTGCCTAGTTTCATCTTAAGAGATTCAGAATCAATTGAATTGGCAAAATTATGCAGACATTCCCAAAATTCATCAAAATCAAATTCAAAATTCCAACAGGGAAGAGTAATTCGGTAGGCCGATATCAGAATTTTTCTGAGAAATGACATGAATTGTTGATATCCATCAAGGGGGAATGAAGAGGCTCACCTGATGGCGCTGAGTCGTGGATTTCATCGGAATCAACAACATTGCTTGTGGACTCGAAAATCGTGGGGACAGTCAGTGAGAGAGCAGAGAAGGCGTGATAGGGCGAGAGAGGAAGCGCGAGACCTAGATCCGAGGACGATGGGAGGATGACGAGCGAAATCGAGCAGGACGGCAAAGACGTGGTGGCGAAGACGGTGGAGAAAGCGGTGGCGATCCTCCTGCCGTTCTCGCGCGCTGAATCTGCTCATATACATTGAGGCGAGGCCGGATCCGACAGCGGTGTCGTTGACCAGCGCGAGGCCTTCCTGTGCGTGGATCTCGAAGAAGCCGTCGACGCCGGGGAGGCGGATGGCCTCGGAGATGATGGAGCTCTGACGAGGTGGAGCGCGTGGATCTGGCCATTGCGAGAGATGAGAGAGGGAGGAGAAAGGGATTACTGGATTAGGGCTCTTCGTGGGCCGGACTCCAATGTTTTATTTTAAATGTGATACATTTTCACTTTAAGGAGAATTTTCATCTTAAACCCCTTTTTCACTTTAACCTCATATATATATATATATATATATATATATATATATATATATATATATATATATATATATATATATATATATATATATATATATATATATATATATATATATATATATATATATATATATATATATATATATATATATGGGAGTGGTTCCAGAGTGCACACCCCTTAGGGTGTGCATTGTGCACAAATATTATTCGGTGAAATGTGAAACATTATTCGGTGAAATTTTAAGCATTATTCGGTGAAATGTGAAACATTCTACCGAACACTGTTATGTTTTTTTTTCCGTTCAGTTCAGATGAAAACGTCCCAATTCCACTGAATAATTTATAACATTCTACCGAATAATGTTTAGTTTATTTATTTATCCATTTCAAATAAAAGAAAACTCAATTTCCTAAACAATAGTTACAATTTATATGGAATGCCTCAAATTTCACCAAATAATGTTTCACATTCCCCTAAACAATACTCACATTTCACCGAATAATGCTTCAAATTTCACTGAATAATGTTTCACATTTCACCGAATAATATTTTGTGCACAATGCACATCCTAAGCATTGTGCACAAGTTACCCATTCTCTCTCTCTCTCTGTATATATATATATATATATATATATATATATATATATATATATATATATATATATATATATATATATATATATATATATATATATATATAACAAAGTTGCTTAATTTAAAGTTCTAAAATGAGGAAAAAAAATGTTAGTTATACAATATATTTTGATTTTAAGACATAAAAAGCTACATTTACGACCTTAGACATTGTCATATTGGTTAAAAGACTCGAAAATAATTGTCTCTAAGCTACTTTTCACGTTTCTCACATGAATGTGTACATTTAAACACCCTAAAACCAACCAAGGAAACAAAACAAATGTTTACAAAATACATATTATTAATAAAAATAGGATCTTTAGGATCGTGTGGGATCGTAAGATCCTATCGATCCATTAAGATTCTAAAGATCTCATTGTAGATCCTACACAAAAAAAGATTCTATGCATAGATCCGGATCGGGCCCCTAGGTAGGATCCTAGGATCTTAAGATTCTAAAGATTCGGATCTCTTTCTTCTATATCTCTCTCTTTCCCACTTCAGTTAGGCAAGGGCCTAACAAATTGGTATCCGAGAGAAGGTTCCGCTGCCATGGCCGATGGTACTCGATCCAAGATCAGGGAGGAGGGCTTTAATTCGGAAGAACGAAATCCAACTGCATCAATTACAACAATTTACCGCTGCAATCCATGGTTCATTGACGGAAACAAATCAGAGGCAAGAAGAACAACAAAAGATCTTGGAGGACT
The DNA here is from genome assembly GCA_037127255.1 of Persicaria tinctoria. Taxonomy (NCBI): domain Eukaryota; kingdom Viridiplantae; phylum Streptophyta; class Magnoliopsida; order Caryophyllales; family Polygonaceae; genus Persicaria; species Persicaria tinctoria. The sequence continues at coordinate 42,158,208 of JBANSL010000020.1, forward strand.
TAAAGAAAAACACCGATGCTTTTCAGACAAAGATTGAGCAATTGCAAGCAAAAACGGATCAGCAATTCGAGATGTTGGTAGAGATGATCAGGAACCAGGGGCCGCAAGGAAACATGACCCCACTGCAGGGAAATGGAGCATCGCCGCAGGGAACAAAGGTGTGGCGTACCAGAGTGGTCAAGAACGACACGCGCGCGCACGGAAGATCGGAGGGTCCGTTCATCAATTTCGGGGCAATTAGGTTTCCTAAGGTCGATTTCCCAACATTCGACGGGAAGAAACCTCGAAGCTGGGTGCGGAAGTGTGATAGATACTTTTCGATTTTTGGAATCCAAGAAAATAAAAAGGTTGAGCTTGCGGCTATGTATGTGTTCGATCGCGCAAATACTTGGATGCAGGGGTATTTGATGAAGAGGAAGGAGGCGACCTGGAAGGAGTTGAGCGAAGCCGCATGTGTTCGCTTTGGGGAAAAGCAAGGGGTGGAGATCGTAGAGGAGTTCAATAAGTTGGCTCAATCGGAGGATTTGGAATACTGCAATGAGATATTCGAAAAGCTGAGAGCCGGTATGTCATCGTACAATCCCCACTTGCCTGAAACCTATTTTGTATCGAGTTACATTAGTGGGCTTAAACCGGAGATTAGGTCCTTGGTTAAATTAGAGCGTCCTAAATAGTTAGCTGAAGCTTTGGAATTGGCTAGATTACACAACGAACCAGTGGAGGCGATAGTAGAGATTAGCAAGACTCCATGGAAAAATAGTACAAGTTTTAGCAATATTTCCGCAGAAAGTCAGTTTGCGATTGCCAAACCGGGAGGCTCGAGCACGAAGGATGGCCTTTTGAGCAAGGATTCGGGTAGCATAAGCAAACCACGTCGCACCCCGGGCTCGTGTTACCGATGCGGTGATAGATATTTCGTTGGCCATAGATGCAACATAGGGAAGGTGAAGATGGTGTCAGTCACCGACGGGGATGAAACGGGGGAATCCGGTGGGAACGAACCGCCCGCCGAGGAAGCAACAGAGATTGTCGAAGTAGAGCATAAGGTTAGGGGTGGCCACGGGTTACGGGTCGACCTGTGACCCGACGGGTCGTACGGGGCAATGACCCGACGGGTCATTGACCCGGCAGGTCCGGGTCAACGGGTCAACGGGTGGGGGCGGGTTGCGGGTTAGGGTTAGGGTCAGGGGTTTTGAACCCGATGACCCGGCAGGTCAACCCGCCATCCCAATTTTTGTTTTTGAAAAAAATATTTTTTTTATGTTTTTAATAATTATTATGTATATTATTCTTAGAATAATTCATAATATATAAACATAAACTAGTTTGCAATGTGCAATGTGGGTCAAAAGCACTATCACCCTTCCCTTTTTATAGATTTGAAAGACATCCCCTATTCTCTCAACTTTCAATGTGGGACAAGACTCTTGTCCCACATTGAAAGTTGAGAGATAGAATGAGAAGGGATGGATGTATATATATGTGTACTTCATCCTCCCTTAACCCCCACTCTTCACTTTAAGCTTTATTTCTTAAAATGAAATGAAGTAAAGTTTGAGAAGTTTTATATCCCTACATTTATATTGTAGTGGATGAAGGAAGTTTTATAAGAATATACGAGTAAAATTTCTCATGTTTTTTTCCACTTCATATTAAAATGAAATGGATATAAAAAGTGATATGTATAAAAAGTCTTTACATATCATTTTGTTTTAAATTTTTTTAGTCAAAAATAGTAAAAAAAATATTTTTTTTTAATTTGGGAATCCGGCGGGTCAACTGGTCGACCCGAACCCGCCAACCCGTGGAATTCTCGGGTTAGGGTTCGGGTCGCCCTTCCCCAACCCTTGACCCGGCGGGTCGAACCCGTCGACCCGCCGGGTCCGACCCGTGGCCACGCCTACATAAGGTGTTCGTCCATGCTTTGACGGGTGGCTGTCCTAAAAATTCCATCCGGGTGCGAGGAAGAATTGGCAACAAACCAGTCCTGATCTTAATCGATAGCGATAGCACACGTAGCTTCGTGGATCCGATAATTGCGCAACAAGCCGGATTCGACTTACAAACAACGGAGACGATGATAGTTGAAGGAATTGGAGGTGAAAATTTAAGATGTCAACACAAGTGTAAGAGCTTCAGTTGGGTAATTGTGGAAAGATATGAAATAACATCCCACATTGATAAAAAAAAAATGAATCCAAGCATTGCATATAAGCCGGTGGGCTACCCCACATAACACCAATTAGTTTTAGGATGGAACCCCACTCGGCTTGTGTGCTCGACTTGGTTAGTGCGTGTGGGCGCTTGGGCGTGTGACCCCCCACGTCGTATGACCCGCAGTGATTTAACATGGTATCAGAGCCGAGGTTCGGCTAGATGTAGTGTGGTTTGAGATCCTGGTCTAATGGGTTGGCCAGCCTTAAGGCTTAAATCGTCAAGTGCAACTGACAGATATTGCGGGGCCAGACAGTTGCACTTGAGGGGGGGTGTGGAAAGATATGAAATAACATCCCACATTGATAAAAATATGAATCTAAGTCATGCATATAAGCCGGTGGGCTAACCCACCTAACACCAATTGGTTTTAGGATGAAACCCCACTCGACTTGTGTACTTGGTTTGGTTAGTGCGTGTGGGCGCTTGGGCATGTGACCCGACACGTCGTATGACCTTCCCTGATTTAACATGTAGGGAGAAACTTACTCCTTCGACATTCGACCATTGCGAATTGGGGATGTGGATTTGCTGCTTGGGGGTAACTGGATGCGAGAATTTAGTCCGGTAATGTTCGACAACGAAAAGATGCAAATTTCCTTCCTCAAGAATGGCCATAAGGTGGAATTGAAGGGGATCATAGACAACGAAATTTGGGAAAATAGAGGCCAAGGCAATGATAGGGAAGCGAATGCAGAAAACGCTTAGGTATTCGGGGTCTGTTGTCATGAATCACGGTGGTCAGATCCCTCATGGTAGAGATCTGTCGGCAACGTCAAAGGAGGGGCTGGTGTCCGAAGGTTCCTACCTTGGGCTGAAGACTTTAATGGTATGATCTTCCTTATATGTCTGTGGGGCTGTACTAGGAAACGATACGAGATGGAGGAGGAATGTAATGCCTATGTTGTGCGATTGTTTTTTTTGTTTGTTGTTGTTTATGTTTTGCTGTCATGGTGCAGATGAATAAAGAGAATGACTTGAGGACAAGTCAAATTCTTTTCGAGAGAGTATTGTTAGGCTATTGGGCTAAGGGGCTAGATGAATGTGGGCCATGAATTGGGCTTTGCAATAGTAAGACTATAAATAGCCTAATTTGTAATTGATTTAGGAGGAATATAGACCATCAAACAATTTTACTCTTCCTTCTATCTCTCTCTTCTCCATCTCTCTTTCCCACGTCAGTTAGGCAAGGGCCTAACAAAGATTATATTACAATTATTATTTCACCCGAGTTTCGATATCGGATCATAATGTACAATTAAATATGTAAGGTTAGAAAAGAAAAGAAAATATTCTTTATACATAAATAATAGCAATAAAATAAATAAATTATATATTATATTATAAATAGGTGGGTGGTGGATGATGGATCGGGTGCGGCTGGAAAAAGTCACCACCCACATCCAACATGACCCACCACCCACCCACACCATCCACTCTCCACCCATTTTTTCCCCCTAGTTTTCACCCACTTTTTGGTCGATTTGTCATCCATAGTGGGCAAGCAAGGACTTAGGGGCAAACTAGGGTTCACCCCGACCTGTCCCATTTTTAAAAGAATAGGTAAAAAAAGAATAATTAATGAAAATAATCCATTTGTTTATTGGAGTAAAAGCTAAGAATGGTTTTATTAATTAAAATTACGTGTATATGAAAGTTTTAGTTTATCCAACCTACCCAAGTTTTAATTTCTGATTTTATGTCTGAACATGGACATAGATGATCTTTTATAGGGCCAGAGGTAACCATCAACCCTAAATGTATACATTAATCAACTTATTTCCATAGTTGATTTTTTCAAATATGTTACAAACTTAATAATAGTGTTACATAATTCATTGAACATAGCTATGAAACACATATGTATATATAAATTAACCAATGATGCATTAGCCAGGAGGACTCCAAGAAATGAGCATTCTGGCCATCAGCGGTGTCTAAGGTTATACCTCCTCTCCAGTGTGCTCACAATCGAGTTCTCTCCGATCCTCGATGGCAACACGTAGTCAGGATCCTCATCATATCCGACTTGTTCAGGAAGCTCGGCCTCAACCCACGATGGCCAGTCGACATCACTGTCCTCATTCGAGTCCCAACCAATCTCGTCTCCTCTCTTCGCCATCCCGTTCACCTTCTCGATCAGCGACAACAATATTTGATGGTTCATGGCTTCATAGTCCCTATAATAACATACATTTTATACATTCTTGGATTCATATTTAAGCATGATATGAAAATGTGTCACATAAAACATTCCGAAAAGAGCATAACCTAACCATGATATCAAAATGTGTCACATAAACAATCCGAAAAGAGCCTAACCAACATATGAAAATCTGTCACATAAAATGGTTATACGAAAATGTGTCACATAAAACATTCTGAAAAGAGCCTAACCTAAGCATAATATGAAAATGTGTCACATAAAACGCTCCGAAAAGAGTCTAAGTTGCCTAACCTAAGCCTGAAATAAGAAAATTTGTCACAAAAAAACGTTCCGAAAAGAGCCCAAGCCTAACCTAAGCATGATATGAAAATGTGTCACATAAAAAACTCCGAAAAGAGCCTAACCTATAAGTGAAATAGGAGTATAGAAGCTGAACTCCTGCAACCGCGATGTAACTTAGACGAATCGCATTTATCAACCGTGTTTGTTTAACACCTTCGGTGCTTGAGAGGCGCAGTGTTGCGAATTCGACAAGGAATGATATGGTTAAGCCTGATACGAACACATACATCTCCTTCGTTAACAATCCGAACTCAAAATTGCTACGAATAATATACAAGTTAGTTGATCGAAGTTGTACCTATGTCAAGCTTGAACCTCGCGGTGTGAGTCTGCTTAGCGCCTGTGAACATGTAAACCAAAAAGATGATGATGCTGTCTACAAAGCAAGATTTGATGAGCCTAGATTCGAGCAATAGCGCCTTCTGCAGCGCGAAGAGCCTGTCTAACGTTGTCAACATGCTTGCTTGCTTCGATTCGAAGTCTTCCTACACACAAAAAAACAATTGGTAAAGAGAAACAGAACTCAAAAGTGACTTGTAAGAGTTGCCAATTGTGTAACCTGAGCTGCCAAAATGGATCTCGATTTTTCGGCCAAGTGGTCATGAGCTTGCAAGAGTTGATCTTGCTGATGGAGAAGCTTCTCGTGTTGAGCTTGAGCGAATTCCTGCAGCCCTTGCAATGTAAGCCTGCTTTCTTCGAGTGCTTTCGATTGGAACCGAGTCAAAGACTTTAGACCATCAAGAGCTTTGGCTTGTCCATCAAGAAGCTCTTGTTGCTTGCCTAACGAATGCTCGGCTTTGCTATCGATGTTGTCTGCTCTCCCTTGCAGAGTCTCCATCCTCGAAAACATAGCTTCTCCATATCTATTGATCTCCTCCTCGATCTCAGCTGACTTGCTCTGCAAATTGGCCATCTCTCGCCCTAAATCGGTGTACGAATCCTTGACTCTTGCCATGTCTTCCTCTAGCCTATCCCTCATCTGTTCTTGGCCCTCTAAGAGCTCGGTTTGAGAGCTCGCGATCCCTTGAGCTTGCCCTTGAAGCTCCTTCGAATGCGTCAAGATAGTGTTCACATGATCAATCATGTTCCTTAGAGTATCGCTTACTTCGTTCGTTTGGACATCGATTGAGGCCAATGTCTGGCTCAATTGATCCGAGCTATGAAGGAGGCTACTCGACTTGTCTTCGATACTCTCAAGCTTGTCTTCTGCAAACTGCGCCGACTCTTTCAGCTCGTTAACCAATCCTTCCACATGGACACTGAAGGCCTTAGACCTACATTCATCAATCCTTCATTCGATAAGGATCTAAACAAAGAGGCGAAAAATGCGAAATCCTGACAAGTTTGAAGCAAACTTAACTGTAATTGATAGCATATGGAGTTGGTTTCCAGGTAGAATTCGAGGTATATCTTGTGCTCGTCGTTGTTCAACCTCTGCAAGCAGTCGATCATGGAGGCCTTTTCGACACAAGACGGGAAAGTAGACCTTCCACTGTCCTTCTGAAAGCACACAGTGAGGTCCCAAGCGAGTCGCCGCCTCCTCTCCTCATCCGCGAATATCTCTGAGCACGACGAGAAGAGGCTTCCATAGGCCCTTAACCAACAAGGGTTAGAGCCACCCATCTTTCTCCTGGCCTCCTCGAGCCGCTCCATCGCCCTCCGATCATCCGGAGGCTCCATGGTGAACTTGGCAACCGATGAGCCATCTAGGCCGATCTTGGTCTTCGAGTAAGGCTCACTAGCCGGAGGTGGAGAGGTCGACGAGAACCATCCCCACGCAATGGAATTTGACAGGCTTGAGAGTAAAACAACCACAATCAAAGCATTGGAATGATTCGAGGACATTTCGACTTCCTTCACTCGAATCGAATAGCCTGATATACAGAAACAAGTACAGATCACAAACTAAATAGGAAACATATGAAACATTATAAATTGCTGATTTGTTGCTTTAAGTAGCTTTAGGGGACGGTTAAAGGAATTGGTCAGATGAACTTAAACATAAGTAGATGAAAATCAAATATATCACTCAATTGATTCATTCATTCTATCAAATATCATTCCCTAAAGCAAACAATATATCGAGACACACAAAATCAGACAAATCAACTTCTATTCAAAGATTAAATCAGGCGAAATTACAATCAATTGAGTTGAAAATCGGGATGGAAGAACAAACTGAAATCTGAAATCAAATCAAATCAAACCTGGGAAATTAATTCGGAAGGAGGAAAGAGGGATTGGAGAGTCGTTTGTTTGGGAGACGAAAGGGGTTTGTTTATATAAAAGGGGGAGTTGGAAGTTAATTTGGCGCGAGAAGCCATTGAAGAAACTGAAAACGTACGGCCTTCTTGTAAAATTCACAACTTGAGTAACTGCTCGTAAATGTAGAAATGTTAATTTGCCATTTCTTTATCAAAATCAACCTTATTGTTGTAATAACAAATTAATCAAAATGTTTAGGAATGAAGTGAAAATCAAGAGACCGGTAAAATTCAGTGAAGAACAAGTTGCATCTGGTAAATCTACTAGAATATTAGAAGGCCAAGTTTTAAGACGTCGACAAACCATACCAAACAAGACGAAAATATGCGACAACCACACCTCTTGGTTGAGCTCTACCGGTTTATATAGCACCTCGACCAAACTTGTTCTTTCTCAATGGGGTAAAAAAAATGCACAGAACTTGGAAGCCAAGCAACATTGAAACCTGGAGCCCAAGCAATCACCAAACTTGGGGCCAAAGCAAGATCAGTCAATGAAACTTCATTTTAGAAAGAGATAAGATCTTCACTCACTCATAAAACTCTAAACCATGTGAGTGACTGAGTGCAGAGTGCAGCACCACATATCGAAACATGAAAGAGGATCAATGGCAACTTCTCCATTTTATACACGAGTAATGCACCAAGGGCAACACTATGAACATAGAGATGACAGCAACAAAACTAAAGCCGACAGTCCTGATACAATAATGTAGATCTGAAAATATTTGAAGCAGTCAATGTGGCTGAAGAAGAAGTTACCCTTCTTCTGATTCTGCGTCAACAAGTTTAAACAAAAGTGTGAGATGATGAATAGCTTGCTTTGCAGTTGTGTATGAAAATCTGAGTTTTCAGGCCAAAAGCAGGAGAATGAGATGGCTTACCAACTATTGCTTCCATGTTATTGTCCTCTTTGAAGACACCAAGAGGTGAGCCATGGACAGAAAGCAGAACCTCGCCGTGCTTTGGCTGTCTCTTGGTTTTGGGTGTCATCCCCATTGACAATCTCTGACCGTTTACCTACATGTATGGGACGAGCACCCAGTTCAGTAAAGGGATACCCACCAGGGGAAAAATAAAAGCAAAAGTGGCTGTAACTGCATCTACATGGCATTTCAGGATACGATCATCAGTGAGACTGCATTCACCTCTTCATTTAGAGGACTGAGGATGTATAATAGTGAATTCCAAATAATGCAGCCGCATTTTGTAACCAAATTTTGCCAAACTAAACGTGTGGCTTCTCATGTCACTCAATATCTAAACTTCTTTTCTAGTTTTCTTATTCAACACTTGAAGGGCCAATTTGACAACTTACACCCACACCCCACTAATATCCATTCACAATATATCAGGAGCAAGTGTACAGAACCTTCCCATGGATTGAAAAGTAAGGTAGCTAATTGTTACATCTTGTATATACCAGTACCAGATATTCAAAAATACTGCCACTTGATCACATAAAGTTTTTAGGCAGTGTAAAATCAGTTATAGTTATTCAGTCAGAGGCCAACACATGTCTCATGGCTACTTAAATCCTTTTCAGATAGAAACCACAAATACATAAGGTATTGTAAAAGATCAAGGCACATACCCCTGGAGTTTGAAGACCATCTTGTAAACCAAGTGCCAGAGACTGGAAAGAATCCTCAAAATCCTATATCAAAAGGTTGAATGCTGAGAAAATGATCTATAGAATGTAGAAACTGTCATTTTTTTGGTTCAAAAGAAAACAACTATAATAACAGTAGCTGTAGAAAAAAGTAAGATGTAAACATAGAACTACTTGAGTTTCAAATTAGGGAAGATCTCTTCTAGTAAGAGTAACCATATAAAAAACACACAGGAACTAGGAAAGTCCATCTGGAACTTCTATTAAATTTCTAAACCGCCAAAGATTCTTAGAAACATAATTTTGGATGTTTGGATGACTTTAAGAAAGAAACAAAAAAATCATCTAGAACTGTATGAAGCAACGGTAGACACAAAGATAACTTACATGATTCCCAGCTGATAGAATACTGGTAGCATCAAGCATAGCATTTCCTGCCAAGCCTACAAAAAAATAGACCGTTTTAGCTTGAAATATCTACTAGCTTTGTATGAAACTAGACAACTAACTTTACTTACCTACTGTGCTTGGAAGGGGGAACCCACTGAAAGGTTGCCATAGTTCAGAGAAGCAAGGATAAGCCATTGACACACGGCGCAGGAGAGAGGCGTGAATATCTTCCTGATGTTTCCATTTCAAATCAACCTGGCCATCAGTTTCATTTATAACTGAGACATTTGGAAGATTTTCCTCGAAGAATTGCAAAACTGGTGCTCTTAGTTGTTCCTCATTGAAGTATGAACGAAGCAAGCGCACCCCAATGAGAAGATGCTCAATTTCCATGTCACAAATTGCTCTTAATGCCGTCACCTGACGTTCAACTGATGATATTTTGATTGGAAAATTCAGAGAATGAAAAAAATAAAAAATAAAAAATCTCGGTACAATCTGAGACTCTCGAGTACAAGAAATATGACTAGCAAGTCCAACGAAATGAAAATAATATTCTAATTACAGATACAAAATCAACAATTCACTACTTGCTTTCATTCAATGGCTATGATCCTAAATCCTACTGATAAACCTTTGCTCGTCTGACGCAGTTATTGGTTTCTCAGCATGACAATATAAACATCCAAACTAAAACGACTAAACAGGAATCCAAATACATCTCACTATGAACAAATGCAAGAGGGATATGAACCAAGCAAGTTACGCAATCACACCTTCGGCGTCGCTAAATGCCCCATCCTTGTTTTCCATTTGTTTCTCCTTCTCCTCTAGGTTCCGCTGTACTTTCCGCAGCTCGATTAGCGGTTGCAGTTCTCTCATCTCTTCGCCATTTACTGCAACAACTTCAATTGAGAGAGCCTGTTAAAGGCTTGAAAAGTGCGAAATCAAACAGCAAAAATCACGAATCTGTAAAATAGAGTGAACTTCAACAACGAAACAAGCGATGTCAAAAAGGCTTGAAACCAGAAGTATAGATTCGACAATAAATGGAGAAAATAAGGCAAGCTAGGGCTTGAACTAACAAATCAAGGAAACGAATGAAAAAAAGCAAAAACATAAGAGAAAATACCTTACACTCTTACAGTGGAGTTCTGAGTTGGAATTTCAACTTGCCAGGCGCTTCTAAGCCACAAACCGCTCGATTGGTAGAGGGCTTCGGGGATTTGAACAGTGAAGCAGGTCGTGCGGAGCGGAAATGGCGGAAATAGGAAGGCGGGAGTGATAATTTCCAGTTTGAAATTTGAACGAAGGAATCATGGAGAAGGAGATCGGAAAGGGGAGGAGATGGTACCAAAGTCGTTCATCTCACCGGACCACGACGGGCATTGTTAAAATTGAAAAGGGATTTGAGACAGCAGACGGCCTCAACCCATTCAATCTCGAAAAAAAAGGCCTGCAATTTATTGGGCCTCAGCCCAATAAATTTAATATTTTAAGTGTAACTAACCAAAATAAGATGAGCTAATATTCAAATTAGTGATATAATTTAGTAAAACTTCAAATTTTAATTATTAAAAAAATAATATTTTATATAGCTTTTAACACCTAAAAAAATATGCATAAATAGTAAAACTTCAAGTTTTAATTAATAGTGAGAATAGTAGAAATAAAACAAATGCTACGTGTCTCCAATGATCATATCCAATGTCATTTTAAAAAATTATATTATTTTCACTTATTTATATTTCACCGTTTTTATTTCGACAATGGCCTTTTTTTATTATGTAAAAAATTGGGAGAGCAAACTCTACCCGATAACATCATTTCGAATGAGATAAATAAGACCTAAATCATTCGATATGCTGGGACCCCTGGCTGAGTAGCTAGGGTGTGCAACCTTATCCGTCACTCGATTGTCAAGACGGGGATGTGGGAGAATGAGGTCTCCCGCAAACCCAACAGAAGAGTTTTAATGTCAGTCATAGTAAGTTCAATCTCTCAAGGGCATCTAGTGTTGTATTTTAGACAATTGATAATGATTTATGAATCTCCTTCCACAATAAGATTCTTAATTTTTAGATCGAGAACCTTAAGAAGCCCATTTCTCAGAGCTAGGTCTTCAACCACAAACGGTTGCTGGCCCCCACCAATTTGCCTTTAATGTTAATAGGTTTCTCATTCTAGTCTTTAATGATGTAGCCAATGAAGCTATCTATTGAAAAGATTATAGATCCGTCAAATTTTAGTTTAAACACCCCAAGGGTGGCTTTTTCCATTTGCAATATTTCCGTTTACGGGACTTAGAGTTGTGATCATTAGGCAAAGAGGGAGATCGGTTTTTTATCTTTCCAGTTTTCCGGATAGTTGAAGAGCATTCGTTTTACCCCGACAACGTCCGGTGGAGTTTCATTTTTTAAGATATATTGATTGCGGATATACCGAATAGTCCCCCATTTGAAAGCGATCAATTGTTTTTCCTTTTTTGAAAGTGTTTCACCAAGGAATTGGAGTATAGTGGTGAATTCTCTTGAACCTGAGAGCATATCCTCTATTCTTTGTTTCGTCTCATTTGTGAATTGTCTTTTATCGAAAATTGTTGAACTGACACTCCAAAAACAAATGAGCTTCATTGACTTCAACAGAGAGTACAAGTAGATGGGACATATAAATCCCTTTTTGTTCAAGTCGGGTTGCCGCTGGCAATCCTTTTTGGCTTAATTTCCGCACAAAGTTCTTAATTTTTGGCGGGGCATTAATTTTCCAAATCCACAAGTTGTTGTATGTAGTTTTATCGACATTGGTGGAGAGAAGATTAAATGCACTAGCTATAGTAAACCAACCTTTTTTTCTGGTCACCAATAAAGTTTGTCTTCAAAAGGATTTGAAGGAAGAGGAATGTCCATTATTTCTTTGGCTATATCCGCATGAAGGGTGGAGACAAGTTTCTCCCTCCACCACTGCCCACCCAGAATATAGTCGCTAACAGTTTCTTATATTAAGAGAGTTCATGCAATCAACTCTTTTTAATGAGGGGTTGTACTGGTCCAATTGTCTTACCAAAAATTAATAGATTTTCCGTTACCTACCGCCCATATCAGGCCTATTTTAAAAGTTTGTATAAGAGATCATAATTTCGACTATTGCCACGAAGAGCTCCCACGACGAGTGTAATTTATTATATTATGTATTTAAAAAATTTATAATGTATTACTCTAACCCAAACACTGTCTGGTTCAGCCAATAATTTCCATAACAATTTCATTTGGAACGCTTCGTTCACATCTCTTGCTTTTTGTATACCAAGACCCCCATGTTTCTTGGGTCTGCATATCTTGTCCCATGAAATAAGAGGTCTATGTTGTGCGTCTTTGTTCTAAAAAAATAATCGATTAATTTGGTATAATTGTTTATGTAATTATGTAAAGTTCCCGAAAGAAGGAAACTCTGCATGACATATAGAGATTTCATCGTTAAGTTTGCTGCTATAAGCGTAGCTCTCCCCTGTTGGGATAGAGAGTTAGCCCGCCAGTTTCATAGTTGGTCTTTGACCTGTTCACCTACTGACATGATATTCTACAATAATCATCATTTATTTTCCCCACCTTATTACACGCAGAAACATTACCTTTGAAGAAAATAATAACGTTATCAGCAAATGTAAGAAAATAGATTATGAGGCCTCTATATCCGAATTGGAAACCAATCCCAAAGTCTGCATAATTCACGTTCCAAGCAAGCTTTTTTTTGCTAGTACTAGTTAGGAACCGTGCAAAGCACGGTGAAGGTGTTGTCCTGATTACGTATAAAGATATGAACTTACATATATTCTTAATCCGGTGCATTTAGATCAAGCAATTATGGAGCATGAGCCAGAGCTAATATATGAAATTGATAAAATCATAAAGAACATGTGTAATATAGTTAAGAAATTAAAAATAATAATTATGAATGAATACAAATTACAAAACATAAATTAGAGTTATATCCGTTTGAAATGGCATGGGAGGCATATCTCCTCTTGACTAAGAACCTAAACACCCCTAGGGCTGCTAGGATCAACCAAAGTGAATGCAAGAATCTGTAAATCAGAAGCTGATGTTGTTAATCTTTAAGGTCAAAATATCTCATAAATAAAAAGAAATGCAGAACAAAGAATTGCATAATTATCATGAGAAAGTAAATCTATAACATTTAGCAGAAAAGCAGTTATTGACGAGCTTTCAATAAGATAATTTTGAGTTAAAAAAAGGCATATAATACAAAAGATTATTAACCTTGATAGGAGGTGCCAAGTTCGATTTAGTTCAGCTGGAGTTTATATGAAGCGTTGAAATCTGCAAGTGGAAATGAGAAGAGGATTCATTAGTTAATCTACTCATTTGGTATTTCAAATCCTTCAGATCTAGTACTCTATTAACTTATCTTACAGCTTGAGTTCATTAGTTAATCTACTCATTGCACTCTATTAACTTATCTTACATCTACGTCAAATATAGTTCAGATGCATTTAGTTGATCTTCGCCCTCAATCATGAGTAAAATTACTTGCCAAAGCCCCTCTTCATCTGCCATAAACTTGCTTAGTTCTCAAAATTGGTCCCATCTCCCCATTTGATATGTTGCAGGCATTTAAAACTCATTTGTCAACTAAAACAATGAAATTACTTTGTATTATTTGACTACAAACTTTAGTAATAGAGATTGAATTTATAACCTTGCTTTATTTTTCCTGTTTTAGATATATGAACCAAGATTTGAGTCCCTGGTAATATTCAACAAGAGATTTATAATTCCAAACCTCCTTGTGACGAGCAAAGTGTGCATTTGCAACAAGCTCAAGTTTTCAGATGTGTGCATTTTCTATTGAAATCAAACTGTGTATTAACATTCATTTTCCTCCTATGTCTACCCAAGCTTCAAATTTCATCTTTACTTTTACTCTTGGTTTTGATGTTCTATTAGTGCCCCTTAAAGTCACCTTCCCAACTACTAATAATAGAAGTGTTTCGAGTCATAGATGTGTTTACCTTTTTAGAGTATTTATCTGAATTATCTCTCCACCTACGGAATAAGGTGATCCATAATCACTATAAGATCTACGTTTTATGGACAACCGACCATTTATTGGCTTTCTTTGTTTGGGTGCGTGTGTTTTTGCTTCATTTATCGCACTTGACTTCGATTCCTGTTGAGGCTTTCGTGAATGGCATGCATTTAATTAGGAGAACATTTAATCTGTAACTTTTTGAGCATTGAGTTTGTTGTACATGTTTTTTATCCTTTTTTCCTATGGATTCTGTTTACTAATGAGCATTTGTCTCTAGATTTATTTTTGAAACGATCACATTTTATTTTAAATATTACTCAAGCTCAGAATTAAATTATGTTGGTTTCATTAGAACCCTAGGGCTTTGAATCCTTGGACTATTTTAAGAATATCTTTTAAGTTTTAAATCTTTGTATTTGGTTTATTTAGGGGTTTCACTTTTGCGTGTATAGGATAATGGAGCATGTCCCTTCGACAACCGATAGGGAAGCCCTGGTACTTTCTTTTGTTTAGATAGCTCTTGGACAAACCATTGAAATTGCTGAATACTTTATCCCCTTTACCAAGAAGCCATCTATACATCATCAAAGAGAAAATGGAGCTTAAAAATGATACTCCGTATACTACAGTCTACAGCAGCACAATGATCCAATTAATTACTGTTTCTTTTCTGATTTTTCTATAAAAGTATTCCTATCTATTTTTGATATCACTATCTTCATTAGTTAATTTTGATGCATGACAATAGAGAGGCCTAAGCAAGTACGCAACACAGGGATGTTGTTAGGTCCACATTGCTTTAGCAACCTTATATGGTTATCACTACTATCAAGTTATCAACTCTTGCTTGGCAACAAGAAGTAAGCCAGTCATATGTCAATTAATCAACAAATAACTAAGAAATAGTTAAATAGAAGCTATCACATAAAAATTGCATTTGTGTCTCATTCTTTATTATAGAATGATAGAAGGTTAGAGGAACATAAAAGTATCACTAAATCAATCATAGAATCTTCATTTGTGAAAACTATTTGGAGTTTGGATGTCATTGTGTGCCACATTAAGATTTTCTATGCAATTAAATTAATTAATAGATAGCCCAAGAATACTTGGGATCAAGTCAAATATTCATCACTCAACTTAAAAAATAAATTCACTTGTATATAATTGCAGCCAGTATCATTAAATCACTAAATTTTGAAACTAACCGCTCAATGATCCTTTATCCAAATAGGCAGGGGCCTTTCAGCATTATGAGGTACAAAGCCAAAAATACGAGTCCATTAAGTCCAAAAAATCTGCAGTAGAATCAAAACCCAAAATCAGTAAGGAGATAAGGAGTTACAGTCTAGAAATTATAAAAGCAGAAAAGAAAACTTAAAAATTTGCTTCCTTGATATGAAGAAGTTAACAAGGATGCAAATAAGCTCCAATTAAGTCACATTGTATTCCATGGCTTTCCTCTACTGATGTAAAAGAATATCTGGTGTGGTTAATGATGACTTCAATATCATGCATTTTCTGAGTGCAATCATGTGGTATAATCGCTTGCAGGAAACTATAACAAAAAGTGATGTTGCTCTTCATGTGAAGTATTCACAGACTATGATTGAGTGCTAATGCAAACTTGGCAAATTTGTGTCTGCTGGATCTATGATTTTGCATCTATCATTATGAAACCTTTTTCTTTCACATCTACGAAGAGGCAAACAAACACATAAAAGAGCACAGTGACCGGCGAAAAACTTAATTGTCCAAACAAATGCAGAGAATCTCATCTGAAGTCATTATGTGTAGTGTTTTCTATTCCCAACAGTTTTAAGGCCTTTAACAATGGAAAATTTTATTTTATTTAAAAATTAGGATGCTGCAAGAAATAAAAACAAATCCAAATCATAATAAGAAAAAAAAACAGCACCTACTAAACGAACCAGAAATCGGGGTTGAAAACCAACCAACCAAAGAGATAAAGCTCTAGATCGGTAGCCACCAACAGAATCATAAAAAACCCTCAAACTGGGAATCCATAGTTTCAGCAACTAAAGAAAGTGGGACAGGAGACGGCCATCTGAAGGCACATTTTGTTGTGATTATGTGTATAAGAAGATACGATAGTGATAAAATTAAAAAGAACAATATATTTAACAAATCTTAATGAACAACGGTAACTAAATAAACACAAATTATTACAAAGTATTAAAGAGTATGTAAGACAAAGTATTAAAGACTTTCAATGCAGTTATGTATCAACGGTACATAATATATCTCTGGTTCTCTGTTGACAAATTATGAAATATTGCAAGTTACAAGACTAAAATGTACATCTAGAGCATGGTCATACAGTTACCAGTTACTGGTTACCACAAATTCACCGAGGGTAATGTTGTTATGCACCCTTCATCTCCATAGAGGATAGAATGAGATCAAGCGATCCCATGATTCTAATACAAGTGCAAAATTGTGGTTACCGTAACATGGCATGAACAAGGTGCCAGACATTGATAAGCTCACTTTCCAAGATCAATTTATATTTAGATGCTTGCCATTGAGATCAACACCAGAACTCTACAACGCTTGTGTCAGACTAGTCAATAACCTATTTCACAACAAGAAAACTTTGATTAGGCATCAGAAGATGATAATGACAGCAAAAGAGAACATGAGGTGAGAGTTGAGACATATAATGAACTGAATGTCACCAATAAAACAAGGTCAGCAAGTCCTAGCATACTCACTCATAAGAATAAGCGTTGGAGATGTTGATGGTGCCCTCTTAGTTTGCTCATCCTGATAATTATGAGTAACAAGGGGATAATCAGTAGATTGTGCATCAGAAGTCAACCCCGGGTCGGAGAAGGATCAGCACGGGTCCCATCGGAGTAAAATTGACTAAACTAGTAAATGAGGGCCTTGTAGCTCAATCCGTATACGGAGTAAAATTGTGCAAACTACAAGCCTATTATGTGGAAAATTAACATCACGTGTTTCCAGTCGATAAAATGATCTGGCCTACATCCACACTTAGCATTTTAGTCTATCAAATGACAAGTTAGAAAATCTCATACCTTGTCCTCCAAACCTTGGAAGAGGATAATTGGGCAACAAAATCCATTAACATGATTGATTGGTGCTCTATCAAAGTAAGCCTTTTCAGTTCCTACAAAAATCAATACAACGTTTCCTTCATCTGTAACTTTATATTTTCAAAAATAAAAGAAAGAAAACACGATAGAGGCAAAAATAAAGTTGAGGGATATTTCAAAACTAATTACCAACAAGATTATGAAGATAATGTGATTCAAATTTGTGAGTTTCGGCTCTTAGCAAACTCAAGTCTGCAACCTGTTTGATTGTAGTGATCATGTGAACTTGTCAACAAAAAACCATCACAGTGAAGGGGGTCCAAAACAAGCTTCATAATCCATATTGTATTAGCCATGCGAGAACCTTTCAAGGAACTTACACCATACAACGAAGCACCAACAGAGAAAGTTTCTTTGAAAGCAAGAGCAGCGAGTGTTGTATATCCTCCAGCAGATCCCCCGTTATACAAAGTCGATCGCTATCTACCTTACCGCTGTCTACCTGCCATTTTTGTATAATATTAGCATGTTAAGCATCAAAGATTCAGAGGCATCATGAGAAAAGGTAGCATCTTGAGTGGGGAGGGGGAACTTGCTAGAAATTTAGCACAACTGCAACGGTCACTAACATCAACAACTCCCCACGTACCAAGAAGATGTTCACGATATTCTCTATAACCTTCAAGTGAAGAAGAAATTTTGAAAGTAACTCTAAAGCAACCATGCGATATTGCTTCAAAGAAAAAGTAACAAACTGAAAGACTTCCAGCCTTGCGAAAGCTGGACAACTTGCTTGTTGTAAAAGTGAAATTTTGCTTTATTTCTTCCCATATATTATAACGGCCCCATATAGAACAATGACTTTGAAGTATAATTTCAACTTTACAGAACTACCTTGGCTTATAAAATGGACTATATTTTGCTGGCTCTACTGTCTAATCCTTGAATGTGTTAGTCTGCTACTCTTTTGAAACTTTGGTTTTGGTCATGACGAGAGGATTTAAATTTTGACATATCCATTTGATCCAGAGAGGGGGGGGGGGGGGGGGGCTGAATTGTCTACACGAGACTTACAAAGAATTGTCCAAGTATTGCCAGAATATACCGAACAGATTGGAAAGCTTTCCTTTCATGTGGAGGTCATTAATCACTAATCTGTCTATGCATGAAAATGCTTTATCAATTGTCTATACTCAACGTTGAGTATAGATCCTACATGAAGCCTGCAGACTTACAACATATATCAATTATAAAAACTCCACTAAAGCCACAATAAGAGCTAACCTGTGCTTCCACCTTAATTGACATCCACAAATCCCCAACCACGACTTGCCCAATATTGTATACTAAGATTAAGAATACCACGCGTTTCAGCCGTCAGGCCACCTAATAAGTTAAAAGCCACACTAAAACATTCGATGAAGCATGTCTCACTAAATACTAAAAAAATCACCATTAAAGACAAAAGTTGTGGATAACATATTCAGCTTAATGGATCCCTTTCATGGGATAAAGTTGTACAAACTTTTAAAAAAACGAGTTCAGATTACATGGCACACCGTGACTTTTTAATAACAGAGGAGGCTTCTCTTCCTGACTGGCTTGATACATACGATTTGAGAGTGGATATAAATATGCATAAGCAGTCTGACCTGGTATTTCAGTTGGAAATCCAATAAATTCTGGCATGCTAAAATATGATTGAAAGTTGAAACTTTGAACTGTCAGGTGAAGACGACCACATTATCCTAAAATCAGACACATTGAGATTTTCATCTAAAGTACCCTGCAGAATTAAAAGAAAAAAATCTGTAATGACATCACGGAATGTATTTGCAGAACATTAGGCCCTCAAAGAATGAAGGTTGAAGATGCAGACTGTAAATACATTATGCATGCAAGGAGAAACTACTACACCTTTGCCACGGATGAAGAGTTGTTGGTGCTCCCTCAACAAATAAGCAATTGGGTCCTCCTAAAGCATGTATAGGGAGAAACAAGCATCATCAAGAAGACTGAAGGACCATTTTTAAAGATAAATCAATGAAGAATGAGATAATATTACAATATTGTTTATATCCGTGAAAGGAATATCAAGAAGTGAGAATGAGCATTCAACATCATCAAGAAGATAGGATCGTCCCTTCTGCTTGAAACAGAACATCTTTCGAGTGAAATACTGGTACATAACATTAGAGAACTATAACTCTCAGTAGGATATGCAATTGTGTACGGATTGCAAATACATTTTAGTTTAAAGTAATTTCACAGGCTCACCTATAGCTGCAAGCAATTATGTTCTTTTGCTTTTGGCTTTGTAAGAATACACAAGAGTTCATCCCGAAGACTCAAAGAGGCCTTGCAAACTCAGCCTCCATATGATAGAGTGCTAAAACGTCGTTTTTGGATTCAATCTGTTACAAGAAAACAAGCCAGTTATTGTTCACCCCATAAAAGACCATACCATATGATGGGTCATGGGGTATGAACTGTGAGATTCCCATAACTGGGAAATCACAATGCATCTAAGCAATACGATCGATAACCTAGGTTAGAAAATATAAGATGATGTGTATTACAAATTATACTGATTCCATCACAAATGGAGTTTAAAAATCAGAGACCAATGTGACTCTGAAGGCAGCCTTGGATGTGGTTACCTTTTTCTATTTCTCATCATTATTGCCAAAATTTACCCAACAGCTCCAAATATATGATATTAAATTAAATGGAACTTGTAAGATCTTTACCCATTTATAAAGGTTCCAAAACCCGTTTTTCCTGTCAGTAATTAAAGAACAGCTTCCCTGCATAAATGAGCAAAATACATCAGCACATGATTTTTTCGAATTAGGAACCTCCAAAAGGCATAACATAAGTGGGCATTTAAGGCAAGCTATAAGTGGGCATTTGTATATAGCCTGGATGACTGACACTTACAGGCTCCTTGTTTTACATAATTGAGTGGGGAAATCAAGAAATTAACTTGGACATATTATCGGGCAGAGTAATATACAGTATTTTCAAACTTCCCTTTGGTAAATCTACGGAGATTAAGGTTCAACTTATTCTATCTTCGGACAAAACTCATATGATAGATTTAGTCTTGATTATGGAATAAATGATTAATTAGCAAATAGCACAAGAGTCACAAAACATTTCCATAAAAGTAAATCAAATCTTTTATTAAATAAAATCTTACCTAAAATGGAGCATCTCAAACTTTGTATTCATATACATGCATCCATTTGGTAGAGGGCCATTTGTTCCATTTGATTACAGGGCAACCTACTGGAATAACCAAGGAGCATGTATTTTAAAACCCAAAACAAAATCTGAACCCTAAACCCAAAATTCTGATAAACACCACCCAATTGATTCAAATACTTTGAAGAAGCAGTAGAATAAGTGTTTTTTTTAAGGATAATCATGAATGTCCTCATTTGTTTTTTTCGAATTAGGAACCTCTAAAAGGCATAACATAAGTTAGTACACAGAAATCATGGCCCAAAAAAATCCTTGCAGTTTCATGTTCAGTTTAAGACTCTTATGCCTTAAGTTGGGAAATATGCAAGGGATTTTACCTATCTCATTAGTTTCGGCTTTTATTTGATTTCATTATTTTTTTGCAGAACAATATGACCCAGATATAGGACATAACCATTGATACAATTTGTATAAGAAACAGAAGTACTTTAACCCTCTTCTACTAACACTTTGAAAATGGTAAAAAAAAATACAAATGAACGATTTTAGATTAACTACGACAGCAGATGTATTTACGCTAACAAGACATAGCCATTGACTAATCTACTTTCCTTTAAGAAAATAGTATAGTATATGACAAATGACACGGATAAAACTCATAATGCATGCATTGTAACACCTGGTAATAGAAATAAATCAACATTATAGATTCTTCTTCAATCTCTCACGCATACCCTTATGCTTAAACTATGATTAGCAACTATTAATATGATAATCACAAAGCTAAGATTAAAAAGCAAATTAGCAGGACATAATGAAATATCTTTAATAAAAGTATCCCTATAATATGCATAAAAATATATCGTATAGGAGCCGAGATTGCAGCTACAAGAAAGTTTACAAGTGGAGTCATAATGAATCTAAAGATTTATTCCAGCAATTTGTAAAGTAGAAGTACTGAAACTGGTATAACAATTGGCCTAGATCCACTTTCCACAAGATAATTTGCTTTCCCGGGATTGTAATGCAAAAGTTAAATGTAATAGGAGTATAAATGCACCAGAAAACAAAGATCTTACTCAGAGTTATAATAAAAATAAACCTTTTTTTATGAGTAATTGCTACCTTACGAATATTATAGAGGGTTTTGATAGTGCTCTTTAGGGATACCGGTTATTGTTGCATCAAGACCACATTTTTTTACAATCATTTTGAGTAAATTCTTAATCTGGAAGACAATTTACAAGAGACATCACTGGAAAGCAAAAAAAAATAACGCATTATAAACATAGTAGAAAGAGATAATTGAAGGGAAACAAATTAGATCAAGCAAAGTGCAATCACACTTCAACACCAATCATGCCAAACATCTCAAACATACAATAGAAAAGAGATGATCATCTAAAAATAGAGCACACACACATCAACATTCAACACCACCATGGAATGGATATAAAGTGAAAAGCCTCAAACTGTCAAACACGTAATTGGAGCCAAATTAAATACAATCAAATAACAGATGTACAAAGAGAGTGCTTACTATTCTGGAATCATTGAAGCGAGGCAAATATTAAAGATTGAACAACAAGAAACCCTTAAATTATTATCTTGACTTCTTGAAGAAAAGAATAGAAATCACTGAAGGTCATCACATCAAAGGTGGGTGATGGATACTGCAATCCCAATAACAAAAAATCTAGCTAAATAAGATAGATCAAACAGCAAATTCTAAAGGCATGATAAAGTTGAAAGCCCAACAAACCAAACTCTTAAAATCAGATAGAACAAAGTGTAAAGTGACAAAGAAGATTTCAAAAAGAAAAACTATAGAAGACATAAAACAAAGGAATAAAAGAGAGCTGCAAAAGAAGGTGGAGAAATGAAACGAGCAGCACCTTTAAAAAGTGTGCCGCAGCTGCAAAAGAACACAAACAGTAACACCTACCATGAGATTTCAGCCTAAAACGCTGCAGTAAACCTGTTTCACAAAACTGAACTGAAATTCAGTAAAAAATAGCACCAAATCAGCCTAGAGACAAAAACTAAAAAATATGCAGCTATTTAAAGAAAGAGTAGCACCCATTTCTAACCAAAATAGCCCCTAAAATAAAGGGAAAAATTCTCCCATCAGATACATTCACTGTATAAGAATGTTGAACTCATACAAACTTCAATTTATGCTACTAATGGTGCTTTTAGTCATAAACCACAGTCTACCACCCAAAAAATCCCGGAATTCAAATTGAAAAGATTCGATAAAAGCATAATACACAATGAATTGTGTGATCAATAGCTTTAAAAGACAACTATAGAAACACTTGTAGAATAATTGAATATCTAATGAATAAATTTTTCATTGGTTTGTTTCACATGACTAAAACCTAATATAAGAAATTTAACAAATAGGAGACATAGGTCAAAGAGAAAACAAAACCCAAATCCAAGTTAGAAAACAATTGAAGCTGAAGCCATAAAAACATACCAGAAAGTAAGGGCAAAATCTAATCAATTCCAAATCAACCTATAGAAAATCATTATTCAGGTGCACGTAAATCCTAGGTCGTAACGAAATCAAGTGAATACAGAAATTGAAACCTAAAAATAAAAATAAGCACAAGCAAACTAAAATTCAGAGGGAAACCAGAGAGGCAGAGAGAATAAAATACATATTGAATGATTCCTGCAGCAATCATAAAACTTTAATACAAAAGAAACCAAATAAGTAAACTCAGTATGCGAACCCAGAAAGAAAAGATAATGAACCTGCAAAGATGGTGCCGCCTCAAAGCTGGAGACGAATTTGGGAATCGAAACTGAAAGAGAAAAAAGAAGAGAGAGTTCATGTCATGAGAGTAATGTTCGAAAACTCTAATACCCATCAATCTAAAAGTGGAAAAAGAAACTAAGGAATTGGAAAATTCTAGAAAGCCCCAATTTAGAAAATATCGAAATTTAAGCATACAGCATCGGAGCCATAAGTAAAATAAATGGCACAACTACCATTTTCCATTTCAGTTTCACCAAAAAAAAAACCATTTTCCATTTCATTAGAACTTTTCTAGTATGTTAATTGTATATTGAAACAAAACTGTTAAAACCTGAAAGTATCATCATACAAAAAAGGATTAGATATGTGAGATTGAAATGCTAATTGATTACCTTGTTTTCTAACACTTTTCCATCTGAAATTTCGAGCCTCACTAGCAGTGCTGGTCATTTTCCTCTTTAGAAGTGCTGGTCATTTTCCCCTTTACAAATCAACCAACCCACTACTGGTCATTTTTCTCTTTAGAAGTCAACCAACCCACGGCTAAGATGAATTGGATTGCATTTTACGAGCAACGACTCAGACTAAAATCAATAAAATATAATTTCAAATCAAGACCAAATATCCAAAGGAAGAAAAACGACAACAAAAGTAAAACACAAACCACAAATATGGGTTGAAAACCAACCAACCAAAGAAATACAGCAACAAGCTAAGGCAAACCAGTGTAGACAAAATACCAAAATGAGGAACATCAAATGGAAACCAAATCCAAACCATAAAACATAGAAGAAAGAAGAAGGGGTTGGAATTGGATTAATTTATCATTGGAGGAGAGAAAGCAAAGAAGAGGACAGAAGCGAGTTAAACAAACAAAAGAAAGGGGGATGAGGAGAGGGGATAGTATACCATGAGGAAGGAAGGAGCAGTCGTGCTGATCTTTTATTCCTGGTTTGTTGGACGTAATAATTAGGAAAGATGTGTAACACCCCTTCTTAATACACTGAAGAGATGTTGCAGCGCCAGCAATTACGCATACTTTAATGTCTTTTTAACCGCCTTAGGCTTATAGGGACATGCAACCATACTCCCATAAACAAGATGATAAAATACAAATATTAAATAAGCGGAAGACTTAAATATAAAGTAATATTCTAAAATAAAATAAGTTACCCAAAACAAAGGGTCCAAATACAATAACCGAAATAATGAAATAACAACAGCGGAAATAATATTCAAATAGTAGCAGCAGAATGAATAAAATAAATCCCATAAATTCTAAAAAATTTGTACCTTAATTCAAAACACAATAAAACTGAAAACAATGAAATCATTTATTCTTCAGTGCCTCAAGACCGTTTACTTAAACCTCTGGATCGACGACTGAGGTGTAGTATGCAGACCAGGGACCCCAACCGTCCAAAGGAGAAAAATAGGACGGTTAGTCTTTTTACGACTATCAAGTAGCAGAAAGTAAAAATGTTCAAAACTCCGTCTACCGCCCATTGACCATAAAAGGGTATTGGTGATTGTAGACTAAAATATGAATTAGGAGTAAATATTTATGTGGAACCTGACTCGTTTGATTAATATAAAATAAAATAACAGGATGATCCAAAAGGACCGAGTGTTTGAATGGGATGCGAATCCGGAGATCATATGGAATCATATTCCGAGTACAGAAAGAATATGATATAACGTCACTGAAAGTGGGTCACCTATTAGTAAGTAATGTACAACGCAATAATAGTAATAGCACAATATACACAACATTATCGTTTACTTAGGACAAGTGATACCGGCCTCGGCCGCATATACTGGGCGGATGACCTACTACCCTTAGGTAGATGTACCCATTCGAGAGATTTGCAATTT
The DNA here is from genome assembly GCA_037127255.1 of Persicaria tinctoria. Taxonomy (NCBI): domain Eukaryota; kingdom Viridiplantae; phylum Streptophyta; class Magnoliopsida; order Caryophyllales; family Polygonaceae; genus Persicaria; species Persicaria tinctoria. The sequence goes on from JBANSL010000020.1 coordinate 42,183,178, forward strand.
CGAAGGGGCATCTCATGAGACGTTTATAGAGCAAGGTATAACCGAACCTTGACCTGACTTTACCCTTTTCCATTATTTAAGACACATCATAATAACAATAACAACAACAACAACAATAATAATAACACAACTCGTATAAGTACCAATCCACAAATACATCATAGGTGACCACAAAAAGCATAATGTACACTTTAGATCTATAAAGTGCACAAAATAATATAACTGACAAGCATGGATATTCAAAACCAATAATATACCATACTTAACTAGCATGAAGGAACAAAATGGACAAATCATGCTTTTTAGGAAGTTCGGGCATCTAATATAAATTTCTCAAACTATAGGGTCAAATTATAATTACCCGAGTTGACATGCTATGTGAGATTAAGGAATTGATAAATAGAAACAAACTGAACTAACTTGCATATTTACCACAAACTCATAGCATGGAATTTATAAAGGACATAAAAAGCAATAATTGCGAAAAAGGCACGAAATTTGCATAAATGTACTGATTGAACCAAACTACTTGCCTTAATCCGACGAAATGCTTATTCGTGGTTGACGAAAATAATTTGATATTGCACCTGAGATTTTACAGAATTTAAAAAGGGTATTAGTAACTTTTTAGAAATTACGGAAACGGCCCCGTAACTTTTAAAAATTACAAAACTTACCCTAGCTTTTCTCGAAAGCTCACCCAATTCTGTACCCGCTCAATCTCAGGAGAAACATAGACTGCAGACTGTACCAAAACAGTATATAGCTTAGAATAGCATCGCGTGCTTAATCGAAGTTCGACAATTTCGATAAACGGAGCGGATCCTACCCAAACGTGACTCGAAAGCGTCCAATTTCGAGTCTACAATTCCTTGGTATGATATGAATCTGAAAAACAGCTCTTGGATGGAAGGAAAGAAAGACAAAACGTACATGTACCACGTTTTTCTGCACAGAGACAAAACTGTGCAGCGCCTCGAAATGTTTCTGAGCAAGGGAAAAGTTGAGATCGATAGAGGGTGATGCAGAGAACACGCTGATGTTGAAATCGGAGACGTCGGACCACTGTGGTGGCGGTGGAGTAGCCCGACAGAGGGTTGTCGAACACAGTTCGGCAGAAACTTCCGGCGGCGATTCCGGGCACTTTCCGGCAATCTGCTGTGTCGGGGCGTCCAAGGTTGTCTCTTGGGTGATTGTAGAGCGTGTGGGTGGTGGTCGTTGGCCTTGGGATCGTCAGATTTGTGATCGAGCACAATCGGATTGAATGGTGGATGTGTGTGTCGATGTGTTGTTTGAGGCTGATGAAGAGGATGACTGGGAGAGGAATATGGAAGGCGTTTGATAGGTCTGGGAAGTTTGCAAGGTCCTCTTTGATTGGCCCTAATCGGATCCCCTGATAATAGGGATTTTAGGTTGAAAGATTTGGCTAAAATATTGATACTTATCACTTTGTTAAAAGTTGGATTTTGTAAAGCAAAACCTCTTCCCGCAGTCTAAGTTTCTTCCGTGGACTGGGCTGCTGTGCGTGGGCCGGCTTGGTGTGAAGGCTGAATGTGAGTAGGTGTATATACATGTATGCATATTTCTGTAGGTATATACGTAATATACATGTATATACATAAATAAATAGCTATATATACAACTAATTACCCACTAATTTATCTATAAATAATAAATTATATTTTTGAAAAGTTTATTTATTCAAATAATAGTCCCGACTTTTATTTAATTACCGAAATTCAATATCGATGATAAGGAAATATTTTATCTATTTAAATAAATTATTTTTATTTTACTTCGAATAATATAATTATTCTAAACTTTACATTATGTATTTCATGTGAACTAATAAAATTTGAATTCAACTTATTTTACTATATTTAATATAAAGAGAATTTATTTATTGATTTATTTTCATTAAAACTGAAATACCCAAAAATACTTTGGGGTATTTCAAGATGTCCATTAGTATGGAATGGAATATGGAGCAGACTGCAAAATTACCAAAAGGTATGAGAATTGTATGAAAAGACTACAAGCACAAAGAACATATCCTGGAAGAATTTGCCAGCTTTTATGATCAAAACATCAAAGAACGCAATACCTATCTCCCTGTACAAGAGCATCCGCATTCGTGAAACTCATTCGGTTCCTTAACTTCACTTTTTATATTTCTCTCTCTTTAAAAAACCCAATGTGAATTTTCACCCACATCTCTAAAATCCTTTAAAACCCCATTTTATCTTTTTTTTTATCGGGACCCACCTCTTTTTTTACTCTCACTCTCTCTCCTCATGTTGGCCCACCTCCTCTCCATTTTCTTTCTCTCTCTTGGTTTTTAAAGGTTTATTAGTAGGAAACCTTTCACATCATTCCTAAACTACTCCCCCATCTTCTTCATTTTTTTATTAATTGATTTCTTATTTTTGGGTTAAGACACCCCATTGTGGGTGCTCTAAGAGTAACAGATCAGAGGACTAAATTGCAAATTAAAAACCCTTAATCCCAAGCCTAAACCCCCAAATTGAAACTTAAATCATAGCACAATGACCCAAATAAAAACCCTAATTCTAGGAGAATTAACCCTCAAATAAAATTTTAGAAGCATACCAAAAACCTTGATAATCTCAACATATTTTGAAACACACATCAACTAAGCAATCAACCTCATTAACAAAAATAAAATAAAAAATGTAAACCTACATCGACCCAATTAACCCAAAATCACCAATAGGTCAATTTGAACAACAAATTAACAATTATGTTCAAAGACAAAAAAGAAACATACCAAAAACCTTAATAATCTCCGGATAATTTGAAACACACAACAATGAAGCTATCAATCTCATTAACAAAAAATGTAAACATATATAAACCCAAAATATGTGTTAAGCATTTCTACGAACACCTTGAATGCATAAAAGTAAACAACCACCAAGTTGCAATATACACCCCAATTTAAACCCAAATCTCAGCAAGGATGAGCAGGGGATAGAACGTTGAAGACCGTAAGCAAAACCAAAAGACTGATCGAGGAGGGCAGAGAAGAAACTTACCCAGAAATCAGTAGGCAAGGAAGAGGCCACGATGGATTAATAAAGCGAAATTGTGAGTAGGCTGAGCTCAACGAGTGGAGATGATGCCCAAACCGAGACGAAATCGAACAGAGATGAGTGGAACTGGAAGGAGGTGACCTGGGTTTGGGTCCGAGCTCAACAGTGACAGGAGAGGGCTTCGGATGCCGGCTTGTGTTGAGTATCGACGTTAGAGAAAGAGGTCGGTAAGTAACAGAGAGAACGAAAGAGGAAGCAGAGAAGACGACGTAGGTAAGAAGAGAAGAAAGTAGAGAAGGGAAGCAGGAGGTGTACCTGATGAAGCATGAAGCGGTGGAAACAAGGATGAATTTGGACCATAGATAAAAACACGGAGTAGTAAATTCACGGTTAGGATTGTTCAAACTCTTCACCATACTTATATAATACGTATAGATATAGATTTCCGCAGCGAATGACCTCTGATTAATCCTAGATGGATCATATTAAGAATATACTCCGTACTACGTGATCTTTTTATATGTTGCTCTTTCCACCTATTTTTCTCAACCCAATAAATACATGTACTAAAAAATGTTGAAAATTACTCTAAAATGGTACAGAGTATACAAAATCACAAACAGCACCTTGCAGAGTCTAAACACCTACCAAGCTTCGAACGGCCCATATCTGTTTACTTCTCAAACGTAGTCCATCATAGCCGTTGGATGGTTTCCCTTCGCGGCTTCGCCACCTTGGGGGCTGTCTTCACTCCGAAGCACGTCAACTCATTTGGACGCAACAAACGCCACGCAAATTCAATCATTTAATAATTACTTTATCCCACCTCCGCGGACCCCACTGCACCCAAAACTCATCGTTTTTACTCCAACACTTACGTTCATTCCATCAGCACGATGCGTTTCACTCCCTAACATCTACCCATTTCCTCTCTCCTCGAAATCAAGCGGTGGCCATTCTCCGAGTATCCCAACTGCCTTGTCTTCCTCAATCTCTGTATCATCGAAATTCACCATCCAGAACGCCGCACTGTGTAAGAATCTGCGCAGGTACTGTGTGTCTCACCTCATATCTGTAATTCTAATGCTGTTTTTCTTCGATTCCGATGTCTTCGTTACGCTAATTGTTAGTGATAGATATGCCTCGCTTCATCCGATATCGGTCTGTTTGGAATTTTGTAGATTAGGCTTTGTTCTTTGATCTTTGGCTGGTTCTAGTTTTCAATTGGGGAATCCGTTGTAACTGGAGCGACTGCAATTTTGTTTTCCGCTTGTGTGAGAGTTTGGGGCCATTGGAATTAGAGAAAACGATCAGCTTAGAAAAGCTTCTTTTTTTCCTTTTTCTTTTTCAGCAAATGATTGTTTTGAGATTCATTTGATGGTGGTTGTTGATTTGAATTCGTATCTGGGATTGGAAAAAAGCGTTGCTTTGTACTCTCACATTTCTGTTTGGCAACTGGAATTTTTAGGGGAAGGAAGGGATGAGAAATTGGAGAAGAGAAAGGAAGTGAAGGGAAGGAGAGGAATTTTACTTTCCCATCAAATTCCGCCTATTTGATGGGTTGTGAAATCCCATCAAATTGGGCAGTTACCCACGTTTGCAATCCCATCCCTTTCTCTGTTACTTTATAGTATGGCTGCGGTCTCTTTTTTGTTGTTGTTAAAGGTCCCCTAAACTGACTTATAGATTGGAACTTCTAACTAAACTATTTCTGCAATTTACTGTGTAAAAGAAGTTTCATAAATTTCAATTAGTAGCAGGGGCTCAAGGTTACTGATGTTATTCCAAGGAAAAAGCTTTGATTTCCTCTCGACATAGTCAGGATAAACTGTAAAGGGAGCGCACAGTTTGACCCCCATTACTTTCTGCGAGTTGTTTACTCTTAAAAAATATACAGTATAAGAAAAATAGTGGCACCATTTATACTCTCTAGGAGCCAACTTATCCCTCTTGTTTATTTCCCTTACTTGGCAGGCTGTTTGAGTATTGAGATGGACAGTGCTCATTTCAACCTTCTTTTAGTGTTGTGTTCTTGAAGCCAGTTGTGGTTTGGTTCTAATTTGCCGACAAATTGTAGCACCATTGTTTTTTCCCTAGTAAATAGTGTTGAAAAAATGGTTGCTGCATCTTCGCTTCAACTGTCAAATCATTTGGGAACTGGAAGTGGTTACAGTTATGCAATGCGTACCAAGGTATGTTCACGTGTAGAGTCTTGCTTGAGATCATTTCTCATTCTCTGAGATTCTGTTAATTCACGCAGTGGTTTTCTGATACAACATTGATTTTCAGTGCATAACCAGAAAAGGGCAACTACCTTTCATTTCCTCAAATGAGTTGGTAAGCTTACTTCATTATCTTTTTTTTTTAATAAAGGAAATCCTTGTTCAGTTTCCTTACATTAATATTGGCTCTTTTCTTTTCTTTTCTTTCTTCATTGAGAGCTGAGACATTCTAATAGTGTATGATGTAAATCTTCAGATGAAAGATGCTTGGAGCCTGTTTCTTCCAAGCAGACTAAGGGAGAGAAGAATTCCACATCCTTCCAAGCGCAAGGGTTTCCTTTGCCAAGCAGTTCTTTTGCCTAATGGAGGAATTGTTTTATCTTCAATAAAAAATGTTGCTTTAAGTCTTAACAGGTACGTACATGGTTGATCTATATGATATATTGCCAGATTTCTGTTAGCGCTGCACTGATATCATCACGTTGTTATAATTTTCCTTACAACTTCGTCCTAAGAATTATTTGCAGCACTACGTCGTAATGTGCAGGGCCTTTAGCAATGTATCAGGAAACCCCTTTACATTCAAGTTGGGTTCTGCCATAGCTATCATTGCTTTTGCAGCTTGGGGACTTGGACCATTTATCCGTCTAAGCAGGAAGACTTTGCTTCATGTATCAATTTTTTATGACACTCTTAAGCTATTTGTGGATGCTTATCTTAGTTGACAATATTTGACCATGAAAAATTGTTTTCGTCCAGGAGAATGACAATAGCTGGAACAAGAGTAGTACAAACTATATCACAACCTCATATGTTCAGCCCTTACTGATATGGATCGGAACAATGCTTATATGCAGGTACTTACAAGTTTCTCCACAGAAACAAAAAAATTCGCAGCTTCTTTACTTCTCCATTTCCTAAAATGTGAACGTTTCTCACCTCAAATATGGCTGGTAGCATGGTGCTAATTGCCTTTGATATTTCAGAGCATTGGATCCCATGATTTTGCCTACAGAAGCAAGCCGTGCTGTAAAGCAGCGACTTCTACATTTTATAAGATCCTTATCAACTGTCATGGCCTTTGGCTATTGCCTGTCAAGGTTAGTATGATAGCTCAGTCTGCCCAAGTAATTCCCAAATGCTACTTTCTTGAAATTGCCTGAAACAGGTTGTTGAATGACCTTTTTTTTTATATGGTGGATTCAAAAAATGCTACATTTTAATTTTATAAGATCATTATGTGGTGAATTTATACTGCATATTGCTGAAACCCTGGTATTTATTCTCTGGCAGCTTGGTCCAGCAACTACAACAATTCTTTAAGGAGACAAGTGACTCCAGTGACGCAAGAAATGTCTGCAACAATTTCTTTTGCTATATCTCTCCCTAGAGTTGTGCAGCAGATTCTGCAGAATTTAGCACACGTTTCCATTTTGTAATTTGAAATTGACCTCTCTTTCATTATGACAGATGGGCTTTGACTTTGCTGGCAAGGCTATCTATACTTCTGTATGGGTAGGGGCCGTTTCATTGTTCATGGAATTGCTAGGTTTTTCGACACAGAAATGGCTAACTGCTGGGGGGCTTGGAACTGTGCTGCTGACCCTTGCTGGTCGAGAGGTGAATCCTGCTATTCTATTTGTTTACTCTTGAATTTACTTGCAATTTTCACCTAGCTTTTATCCTTATTATTTAGCCATGAAGGGAAATTGAATTGTCATGAGTTTGTCCTGGTTATTTTTTCTTGCATATAAATCCTCCTTTGATTATCTCTGGTTGGTTATTTTTGCTCACATATAGTTACTATTTTTGCTCACATATATTTATTATTTTCTGATAACCAGATATTCACAAACTTCCTGTCAAGTGTGATAATTCATACAACACGCCCTTTTGTTTTGAATGAATGGATTCAGACCAAGATTGAAGGCTATGAAGTTTCCGGGACAGTTGAGGTCAGTTTTTGTTATACCCCATGAAGACAACAAGGTGGCATGATGAAGAACTAGAAACCATCATCCAAGATAGTTGGAGAACCAAGCTACTCGATAAACTCAAACTAGCTGATCATGATATCTTTTCTTTTTTGTTATGTGGTTGTAACTTCTAAAATTGACTACTTGCTACCATTTCAGCATATTGGTTGGTGGTCGCCAACTATAATCAGAGGGGATGACCGTGAGGCAGTTCATATTCCAAATCACAAGTTCACAGTCAGTGTTGTGAGGAACCTCACTCAGAAATCTCATTGGCGCATCAAGACCCACTTTGCCATCAGTCATTTGGATGTTATCAAGATTAACGTTAAGTGCCTAATTCATTCATCCACTAATCGCAGATTATTCTAAAGTTTAAAGTGCCTTGTTGGCTGATGTGTAATTGGGGTTTTTGTAAAGCAGACTATTGTAGCTGACATGCGCAAGGTTTTAGCCAAAAATCCACAAGTGGAGCAGCAGAGGTTACACAGAAGAGTTTTTCTGGACAATGTGGATCAGGAGAGCCAAGCTCTTCGTGTGAGTCTCTTAAGTTGAACCTTGGTCAATAGGCAACCCATTGTGTTCATTAAGCCCCCCATATTTTTGTATTTGATGAATTTTCGTTGAAAACACGTAACATCTCAGTATTGTGCTGCAGATTTTGGTGTCTTGCTTTGTCAAAACATCTCATTTTGAAGAGTATTTATGTGTCAAGGTAAGCTCTCAGTTATTTGATGATCCCAAATATATTTTCCTGTTCGAATACTTTCATGTAAGGCATGATCTTATAGTTAGTTTTTGGTAGGATTACCATAAGTAAATGTCTTTTTCCTTTTAGGTAGGATTACCTTTTTGCTGAAGAAGCCTCTGTGGTATCATGCTAACTGATTTCTTATGAAACAGGAAGCGGTAATTTTGGATCTTCTCAGGGTTATCCGACATCATGGTGCACGGTTAGCCACACCTATTCGGACAATCCAGAGGGTATATACTGGAGCAGATACTGACACCACACGCCCTGAAGATTCTGTTAACCGCCCTCTCTTGCTGATTGATTCTTCTTACAAAATCAGCACTCAAAACAAGGCTAAGGCTCCAAACAAATCAGCACCTGCAAATGAGGAGAAAGATGATGTTGAACCCACATCAACTCGGGACACGGAAGATGACATGGCAATGCCAAAATTTGCTTCTCCATCACCAAACATCACGCCTTCAACTCCATCCCAGGACACGAGAGTCAATCAAGGGATGAAGAAACTAGACGGCGGTGGAACATTGGATGACCCCTCGTCAGCTTCCCCCTCTAAGCAAGAGGGCGAGAAAAGTGCCTTATCCTCAACGTCCACACCAACCAGACCGGTGTTGGAAGAAAACATTGTCCTCGGTGTTGCATTGGATGGGTCAAAACGTACCCTGCCGATCGAGGGAATGACGACTCAGGAGGAGAATAAGGAATCAACTTAACCAGAACGGCAGAGCTTCACCCAATGGGATCAAAACGTACCCTCTGCTGTATATTTTGCATGATAGCATGTTGTATGTTTTCCTTTCCTTCCGTAAATCATAGCAATTGATGGAGTTTTGGGGTTAAGTATTTGTCCCCTCAACTCGGCATTGATTCATTGTACAAGGTTGAAATTCATAACCACTATCCACCATCATCGAATGCTCAGTTTTCTCTGGATGAACTAAATTTGTCCACAAATTATACAATGCCATGTGAATCAATAGGAATGCTCAGTTTTCTCTGGATGAACTAAATTTGTCCACAAATTATACAATGCCATGTGAATCAATAGGAGACGCAATCGAACTATAGTTGAAAGTTGAAACTCTCGAGCTTCACCTTTTATCTTACGGCAAGGCATAAAAGCACTTTCAGAAATGTGAAGCTTTTGGTTTATAAATGTGTAACTACTGTCCAATAATAGGATGAGCATCGACCCATTGACTCAACATAAAGTATAACTGCAAAAAGATGTGCGCTTCCATGCTCATGTGTTTGGTCATTAGACATTTGACAAGTTTGATAATTGCAAAAAGAGTTAAAACTATACAAAGACGAGTAATGGAGCTTTTACAGATCACGGGAGGTCAACCATAACTAGAAAAGTGCCTGAATCAGATATGTTCTACTAGGAGACTAAAAGACTGTAGCTTCACAAGGCAAATGGCCTCCTTGCCTTCTTGCTATATGAATCATCCTCTTGAGTAAAAACCAGAGGTTCAATCCTTGTACGCACTGGAAGTGCTCGCTCCTGACTTCTTTCCACCATACGTCTGTCAAAGTCAAATAAAAGAGGTCAATACTAATAACACAGGGAGAATAGTAAGAGGTCAATGATGGAATCCAAACCTTCTTTCCGATGCTCAAAGGAATGTATTTGTACTTTATCATATGCATAATCTGGCGCTTCATTGTGAAGAAAAATAGTCCAGCCCAGTAGCAGAGAAGTATAGGCCAGAAAACAGGGACATCAAAAATGGAAAAGAAAGTCACGACGAATGCCAAGAGAAATGCCACTGTGATGGCATACCTGAGGAACACACACGAATTTGAATCAATAGAGCCTTCCTCTTACATTTAATATTTGTCATATATGGCATGAAAATCAACTGAACTAAAATCTCTTCTTGGATAAAAACTCATCTTAGGAATCCATAATGCATGAGCAAGGTATAATGAAAAGATGGAATTGAGTCAATTGACTGAAATCACTTGGTAGACTAATCTGTAATAATTTTCTATTAGACAAGCAACATTCTAGCAATGGTTCCTAATGAAACATCCAAAAACACCTTCAAAAGGCCAATTGGGGCGAAACACAACCAGTACGCAAATCAGGATACCGCCCTACTTATAAAGTTACCACATGGATCATGAATTTGAGGAACTGAAACATGCAAATTTCTGGATGATAGAAACTGCATGAACCCACAAAAGCATAGAACCCTGTTTAAATTCATTCTTGTAGCCAAAGTCAACCTTGTAAATCAACATTTATGATTTATGATGCACTGAAATCAAACCCCATCAAAACTTCATTGGGTCTACAGAATTGGCAAAAGGTTTCAGACCAATCTAGGTTTTTGGGCTATAAATGCTCTATTGACAAACCCAACTGCATTAAACATATAATTGCTTTCAGTCTTCACATAACAAAGTAAATTTCATGTTGGATCTCAAGGTGAGGAAGGCAGAAAGAAAGCCAGTTGAACAATCAGTCAAGCACAATCCTGATAAGTTGCGCCTCAATCACACCCGCAAAACACAACCCCGAAGAAGACAGCAAAAGAAAACAAAACACTAAATTAGTAAATCCATCAAGCCAGAAAACCTTACCAGAATTTGAATTCAGGGAGCCTGCGAATGAATGGCTTAAATTCATCCGACTCTTTCATAGGCAAAGAAGCACCATCCATTGCTTCCATCTCTGGGTCGAACTTTGGTGACAGAAACCCAATCAACAGGTTCAGAATGTAGATCCCAATGCCATAGGTGACAACGTAGAAGCCTTGAACAAAATAAACCCGCAACATGTATATAAGGGCTATGGCAAGAGTTCCCAACCATCTATAAACAGTATGAGGAGTCGATTTATCCAAGTAGTACTGAAATGCCCTGGAAAATTCCTTTCTCCACTTGTCCACAGGTGCCATTGCGGAGGCAGCTTGACCCCCACCAACTCCTTCCGTCAAACCACACCTCAAATTGACTGCATATACAAGAGGCACAAATCATTCACTTAACTAGGAGCAAGATTAGCTTCAAATGTTCAAAACCACTAGCAAAGATGGAGATGATACAGCTTCCATCTCTACATCAAAATCATGTCTGACTGCATTGCCAAAGTTCCCAATGAACCTAGATAGATGGAGTAAACTATAACCTTCAACCAAAACATAAATGTTTTGCATTTACCTGATTCATATTGACTCACAAGAAGGGGAAAATATTCTGATTGTTGCAGGAAATAGATCTACTTAACCCTAGATTACTGTAAAAGCCCAAGGCATCACGATTTTGCCACAATGAAAATCCATCACCCGCAAGAAAGAGATAATCTTCCTAAATGTTCATCAATTGATCAGAACTCAGTTTCAAAAGTTGATTCGATGCAAAATCAAATGAAACACGGAAAGAGACGGAATCCGTGCATTTCGATAAACGCCTCAAAAGCAAGAAACTCAACAAAATCGAGCAAAAACGAGAACGGAAAAGGGAATAGGGCCGATAAATCACCTCCAAGACGATGAGAATCAAAGATTTGAAAAAATCTGGTCTACAATACAAATTGATCACCGAGGTGCACAGAGAAATGCCTCGGGCGAAGCAAAAACGACGTTCTCACTTCAGCTTTGTATTTCGGTTTTCCCCTTTGCCCCGAGATTCTGAGAACAAGACGAAGAAGAAAGTAATATTGGGCGAAATATTGGGGTCCTAAATTGAATTAACTTAATTAAAGGGCTATTTGTATAAATTGGGAGCGGGCAATGAAAATGACAAAAATGCCCTTACACAGAGGATCCGGAAATGGAAGCCCTACCGTTTCTGCAAAACGGGTCATGCCTTGATCTTCCGGCTGGGAGGCACCGTGCTTCATCTTTCGCCACATTCACTCGGCATCTACAGAGAGCAGCTCCCCAATCAAGAGTCCGAACTCTCCCGTTCGTTTCCGCTAGCAGCTCCATCGCCGAACCTGCACCGTTGATTGGAGATGGGAACCTTGGGGAGGGCGATTTACGGCGTCGGATACTGGATCCGTGCGACCGGCCAAGCCCTCGATCGTCTCGGAGTGAGCCTCCAGGGCAGTTATTACATCCCAGAACAAGGTAATTATTGTCTTCCGCCGTTCCTCCCTTCTTCTTCGCCTTTGTTGATTTTGTTTAATTTCTCGTTTTTGTGTTCACATTTTCGATTATAATTGCTATCGAATTTGCACGCGAGCGTACATCTTGGTGCTGGTCAATTGTTGATGGAATTGCCTAAACGTTATGTTTTTGTTTCCTTTTCTGAATTGGTGTCTTTGTGGGAGCTGCAACTATGAAATTTGAAGCTTGGGGTTTGAATCGACGAATTCTTCATCTAGGTTTTATTTCCAGTGTTTTTTTTTAGCAAGGATAGGATTTTGGGATCTCTGTCTGAGCCTAAATCAGGCGGAGTGTGTTGATTGAGCTGAATATGACATAATTTTGGTGGTCAAGGCTTAAGAGTGGTAGTAAGATGATTGTCAATGCCATCAGATCAACTAGGTTTTAGCACAAAATAGGCAAATGAGAACCACTGTGAGTCTTGAAGAAATCAAATATGCTTCACAGCATTACACTTTATGGTTTTTGATGAACAAATTGACCTTATTGTTTTGTAAAATATCTGCCTTTCGTTCCTCTATGTTGTGTAAATTGAGTTTTTGTAAGTTTGGCAAAGAGAAAAAAAACTCAATTTCTTTGATGTTAACTTGTCTTTTACAGTTTCCAGGCATCGGACTCTCATGAACTTATTTGATAAAGCGCCTGTAGTAGACAAGGATGCATTTGTTGCCCCAGGTGCTTCAGTCATTGGGGATGTTCAATTGGGCGCAAAGTCATCAATATGGTATGGCTGTGTCTTGAGAGGTATGGTATTTTTTTTTTTTTAATTGAAAATTGATGTACTTGACGTTGAAGATATCTCATACATCATGGTATTTCGAGGTTCAAAAATATGTTGAACTCATCACTCCAAGTCTTCTTAGCCATAAAATACTAATAATATCACTTGGGATTCATTTGAATGGTGCAAGCTACTAGATTATGGTTTTTATCCTATAAGTAGGGGTGGTCACAAATCCCGTCCCGTCCTGCATCCCGTCCCGCATCCCGTCCCGATCCCGGCGGGATTTGGAAAAAAAAATTTCAATCTTGTCCCACCCAGAATACGCGGGACAAAGGGTTCTCGTCCCGCAAATCCCGTTCCGTCCTACATATATACAATTATACATAATTTTATTTATATATATAGATAATTAAAATTAATTAAAAAAACTTCTATGCACATTTTAGTTTGTAAATGTTAATTCCAAGTGATCTTTTGTACTACCGATCCATGAGTGATATTTATATATAATTTTATTTATATATATATAGATAATTAAAAGTAGTGAATAATGGACATGATCTTTCTGTTATAACTTTAAAACATGAATTTCAATCTGAAAAAAATGAGGATTACTAATGTGGAACTGGGAAATGGGAATGCAGGAACTGTGTGAATTCATCTTGCTTGCTTACTTGATTTTTATGGTTTGTGAGCAATTGCAAGATTACAAACTACAGTATGTGAATCAATAAAGACTTTTTTTATGAGGGGCAACTCCCGTCCCGATCCCGTCCCGTCCCGTGAGGGATAAGACCTGCGGGATTTAAAAAAAAAAATTCAATCCCGTCTCGATCACGTCCCGCAAAAAATACGCGGGACGGGACGTGGGATTACCCCAATCCCGTCCCATGCCCACCCCTAGTTATAACTTATGGCTCCAATAATAATCTCTCTTCTCAATCCTACTGCTTACCGGTTGTAGATTTTTTCTACTATTCATTTGTGAGAAAAAAGTGGAAATAATGAAATATATGTAAGGAGTAAGGATGAACAGTGAACGCTATATCTAACTTAGTTTTCTTCATGACATGCTGGTATAATACTATAGTGTACTCTGTACGGCTTCTACGGTTTTCAGTTTATATTTTTTCACCGGTTATCATATTGTTGATTGGTCCTTCAAATTTTTTCCATACAGGCGATGTGAATAGCATCAGTGTTGGAGCAGGAACTAATATCCAGGACAATGCCCTTGTGCATGTTGCAAAGTCCAACTTAAGTGGCAAGGTGTTGCCGACAATTATTGGTGACAATGTTACTGTAGGTGAGTACTATGCTAGTGAATCCATGCTAATAATGCTGCTTGATACCTATTATATTCTTTGATAACTTGACCTACAAAAATTGGAAATTGCAGGTCACAGTGCTGTTATACATGGATGTACTATTGAGGATGAAGCATTTGTTGGTATGGGAGCTATATTACTGGACGGAGTTGTTGTGGAAAAACATTCCATGGTAGCAGCAGGAGCCCTTGTGAGACAGGATACGAGAATTCCTGCTGGAGAGGTGTGTATTTATTTGTTCGTATAAAAAGATGTTTGTTTATCAGGGTTAATTGGATTTTGCATCCGCAATTCTTAGGAGTCGTGTGAAGATGGTCTCTAATAGGTTTTTGTTCCCTAATAAAGTCTCAAAATTATAGAAACATTTCAAAACTGGTCTTTCCTTCATTTTTTGTTCACACATCATTATGTGTCCTCACTTTGGTCCCTAGAGGTCCTCGTGCTAGATCCCAACCCTTGGTTTGTCCCAACAACTGATAAGTGTGTTAATGGAAAGTTGACACAAGGATCAATTTTGCAATATTTTTCATAGGTTCAGGATTTTGCTATGACAAAACAAAGGTTAAGTTTATTGTATAACAATCCCTAAAAGTCAAGAGCGAAGATGCAGTTTATCCATGTTTGTCTTGAATATATTGATGCTTTTCTTATTGCTGCACCCAATGGGACACAAATTGAAGCAGGTCTGTTTTTGCAGTCATGTTTGCCCTACTATTGTTGTGAAAGTATGAAGATTAGAGTAGGAGCGGAGATTTATTTTGCTCCCCTTTCCCCTCGTGTTGTCTGAACTGATTTACTGATTATAGGGAACATCAGTCTGAAAGATATTTGGTGCAATGATGTCTTACTCTTATCAAAATATCTTCACGTCTCATGGTTTGCAGGTATGGGGAGGAAACCCAGCAAAGTTCTTGAGGAAGCTCACTGATGAGGAGGTTGCATTCATCTCTCAGTCGGCAGCCAACTATTGCAACCTTGCCCAGGTCCATGCAGCAGAGAATGAAAAACCGTTTGCTGAGATTGAGTTTGAGAAGGCGCTACGCAAAAAGTTTGCAAAGAAGGATGAAGATTATGATTCCATGATTGGTGTTGTGCGTGAGACTCCCCCAGAACTGATCCTCCCCGACAATGTCCTACCCAAGCAATCACCCAACACTTTTCAAAAGTGAGACCTGTTAGTACTAAATCCCTTCTCCCCTCTCTGTTTTACATTTGTCGAGGAAGGATGGAAATTGAATCAAGAGAGAACCAAAAATTCTTCCAAATAAGGCTAGGGCATGTTCTTTGCTGGCATGACATTGTTTTTCCTTTTTTGCGTGCACAACAATGGAAGGAAACCGAAGCCAGAGAGCTTTGTACCCATGTTTTTGTGCTTGGAAAGGTGTATTTGAAGACCCGTTTTGCTGATTCTTCAATTGTATGATCCATGGATTGTCTGGACTGCAACATTTACAGGTTTTAATGCACTCCTGTTTACTAGTCTTGTAATCTCCTGCTGTGAGTTGAGTTCTGCAACATTCATTATTTAGTGGGTTCACTTGTCATCTCCTGTTTGATTTCTTGGTAAAGCTAGCATCTTTTGCGCAGCTCCTTACATTTTATTCATTTTAGGGACCCTTTGCATCATAAGTTGAATGAAATTCCCCGGAGATCGTGCTTATAGTTAGACAGTATCATCCAATATGTCCCTACATTTGTTAGAACCGCCTAATTGTTAGTTATTTGGTAGCTGCATACTACACTATAAATAGGACCAAAATGATGGATGTATTCATTCAGTTTTTCATTTTTAATAAGCTGAAACAGCTTTCCTCCATCTTCTTTCCTCTTTTTTCATTTCAACACTGTTCATCATCTTTTTCCTTGGTAGTTGGTACCACAGTTAACTTTTGTGATCTTCTCCTTTATCCCATACTAATAGATTGTTTTTTCGACCAACGGATTTAATTCAAAACATTTAAATATTTGAACTTTTACTATTGTTTTATAATATTAATTTAATATATTATTAAGATTTTATTTATAAAAACCGTGCGTCATTGCGCGGGGATCATTCTAGTTATTTCCATCAAAAAAACACACATACTCAAGTCATATACATTGCAAATCAAATGTTCCTTTTGGACACGAAGGAACGTTGCATTGGACGTGGACAACGTCGGTTTGGATGTGGACTAATTGTTTTTCTAAAGAGTAAAGACGGTTAGAAGCATAATTAATTAGAAATTGTGTCACACTTAATTGAACGCGGACCACGTTGGATTGAACGTGGGTTTATAAGAGGTGATTTGCGGTATATCTAATAACACCATATATCAAAATATTGGTGACTCTTTGATGTTACCGTCCTCCAGAATCGAGACGTCCACCACGCATGCATATGACGATGAAATGGTCATTCCGCCTGCATGGGCTTAGCTCAACCGGTCTCAAGGGTGACATTTGGAGCATGAACCAAGGATCGAGTCTCACCAACGGAAATGTGGGAGCAATCTCTCATTTATCAAACGAGGGGGTTCCTTGTGTGCAGACGTGTAGTGAGTGCGGGTCCAGATCCTAGTTACCGGTCCTCTTTTTACAATCTCCATCTGTTGAGAATGAAAGGGATGTGAAGAGACCAAAAGAGTCCCACATCGACTATATGAACAAAGAAGCCTTAGTATATAAGCTAGTGGGCTACCCCACCTAATGCCAATTGGTTTTAGGATGGAACCCCGCTCGGTTTATGTGCTAGGCTATTAGCGCAAGGGCGCACATGTGCACACGACCCCCGATCCACTTGCGGGGGCGTGTTGAGAATGAAAGGGATGTGAAGAGACCAAAAGAGTCTCACGTCGACTATATAAACAAAGAAGCCTTAGTATATATGCCCGCTCGTCTTAACAAGACCCTAAATTTACCCTTGCTCCGTACTAGGAAACATCGGTAAAACCCTAAAAAATCGCTTACACCCTCCATTGTCTGAAAATCACCGGCATCGTTGATCGCTCATTTTGGTTTCCCTCTCTCCCATTGCACAAGAAGATGAAGGAGTCGTTCTCGTCGTCCCCAAAGATTCCCGACTCTCCCGTTTCCGATTCCCTATCCCGATCATCTCTTCAGCTCCATTCTCTCTCCTCTGCACTCCCTCCCCCTTCCTCTTCCTCGCCGGAGGCTCAGCCAACTTCTGGTACTTCTACTCATTCCGTTCCTTTGAAAGGCAACGCCTTTCCAGATTGTATTTTGTTCAGTTTCCGATTACCTTCTTTCTGTATGCGCGCTTGCTTGTGTTCTTCAATTTTGTTCATTTTACACTGTTGAGCTATCGATTTGATTTTGCTTAGTTTCCGGTAGTTGCTTAGATTATCTCTCTTTCTCTCAATTGTTGTGTTTATGTTTCAATTTTAGCCTTTAGGTCAGTTTAGTTGAATCTTATTTTCTGCATTACATCAAAATTATGACTATTGATATAAGCTACTCAACACGGCAACTCCCCCATTGGAGTTTCAGGGAGCATTCGACAACTCGATGTGAAGGACACCGATGTGGAGTCGGATGAGGCCCTTCAGCGTCTCTACGAGCGCTGGATGATCCACTGCAAGGTGTCCAGGAGCCTCGATGAAAAACAGAAGAGGTTCGCCACGTTCAAGGAGCATGTTAAGTTCATCCACTCGGAGAACAAGACCGACAACTACCCCTACGAGCTCAAGCTTAACAAGTCCTCAGACATGACAATCGAGGAGTTCGATAGCTTGCACACTGCAATGAACATACTGAACTTCAAGCATCTCGACATCAAGGACAGTGATTTGAAGTCTGATAAGACCCTTAAGCACCTCTACAAGCTATGGATGGCCCGTTACCGGGTGTCTAGGAGCCCCAATGAGAAGCTCAGGAGGTTCGCCGCGTTCAAGGAGCAGGTGGAGTACATCCACTCGGAGAACAAGAAAGACAGCAAACTTTACAAGCTCGGGCTTAACCAGTTTTCAGACATGACCATGGAGGAGTTCGAAAGCAAGGACATGGGTAACAAGCTTCGCAGATCCGTTACTATTTGCAAATTTAGACAGAGGAAGGTGTGTTGTGTAATGTGTCCTTGGATTTGATACAGGTGCTTCCCCAGTCGAAACGCTGCAAATGTACAGCAAGGTCATGGAAGAGGGTGGTCTCCTTTCGAATGATGATTTTAACAAAGGCAGTGTATGAGCAAATCATGAATTAGTACTCCATACGTTGTTCTTCGTCGTCATTGTGATAAATGTAACGAAAAATGTGTTGAATGTTGGCTTAATTCCTACACAGGCGGATGCACCGAAACTGACATTCGATGGGTATGTTATGGTTACCCCAAACGACGAGGAGGCTTTGGAACAGGAGGTGAATAAGCATCCTATCGTAGCATACGTTGACTCGCGAGGGAATGCTTTCAAGAACTACAGAGGGGTAAGTATTTACCATATAAGTTCAATAGCAGTATGTATTTGTATTTGTGTGTGCTATTTATGAAGAATTTTATCAGGGAGTGTTAACCGAAGAGGCTGGAAAGGAGCTGATCCTTGCAGTTAACATAGTTGGTTATGGAGTCACACCTTATGGGGTGAAGTATTGGGTGGCCCAGAGTGGTTTGGGTGCAGCATGGGGAGAGAGTGGCTTCATGAGGATCAAGAGGGGCGTGAATTTACGGGGCATAGCGTCTTTCGCAACTTACCCCATCATCAACAAACCATCTATGGACGCTTGTTGCTTTCGAGGTGCAATGTCATTCTCAAAATCTCTTGGATCTGGAATCTAGTGAAGTAACTGATGTGTTTTGTAGGTTTATTTGGTGTTGATTGTAAGGAGAGTTGCCGAGTAGGTAGGTAGTTTAGTGCACTTACTTGTTCTTTTGGGTATTTCACTAACCAGTACTCTTTAGTAGCGATTTTAAGTAGTGATTTTGTCTATATGACACTATGAATCTATGATCTTAGGACCTTGCCTATCCAACCCTTATGATTAACGATTAAAGATATTACCGTTTTTCGAATGTATGATCTTATTTCCGTCAATCATTACTGATTCACAATACATCGTAAGGAAGAGGTAGATTCAACATAGTCCATTCGTCTGGCGACTTGTGCATCTTCTCTTCCGCTTAGAACACATATTTCCGATAGATAAGTGTCTCAACACCTCTCTTTTGCGAAGTCCTGTCCCATCATCGACATGAATCTCAACGACATCTTCCTCTCTAGTGTGCACATTACAACTGTAGTTGGGTGGAGCGTCGTCAACTCTCTTTTCGAGGTTCAGCTCAGCTGCTCAGGCAAATTTCATAAACCTCACTAAAATCAGGCATTTGGTTCTTAAAAATAACAATTGTTACCATTTTCATGAACCTTGCTCGATCTAACCTGCTTGGCTGCTTATTTGATTCTAGCCTGTTTATTTTCATGAACCTTATGACCAAAATTTCACATTGTTGATTTCCAATTGAAGAATTGAAGATATTTGTATTCAAAAAATTGGACAGAGCTGAATGGCAATTGAACAAGCTTAGTCTCACCATTCTTCAATTGGAAGACAACACAATGCTCACATTCACACAGTTGAAAATGGTCGTTAACATTCCATCTTCTGAGACTGCATTTGTTGAGTTATTTTGCAAATCTCGTCTCACCAAATCTGATTTTACCCCTAGACCCACAAAAACGAAAACCCAAAATCTGATTTTATCTCTCACATCCCCTTTCTCCCAAATTTGACAAATCCACAAAAAATTGAAAAACCTAAATTAGTCGGATGAAGGTGCACAGATCTACGACCCCTAGGTCTAGATCCGGCATCACCACCACCTAATTCGATCTAGCCATGCTAGTGCAAATACCACTTAATCAAGAATCAAAGGCCCTTTTCTAGATTTTTTAATTATAAATTTATTGGTGATTGTAATCTTCGTTTTAAGTTAGTTTTTTTTTTTACTAGCGACCATCTGCGTAGGGTTATCAAGCTATCTGTTGATGGCTTCAATATTGCTTCGTCGATCTACTTTTTGTCTGGTGTCAAAAAATAACATTATTTATTATCGTTGAGATCATTACGCTACTTTAATTTAAAATGAGACAAAAAATGTATATATAATTGTGTTCCTGCTAAAAAAAAAATGGTTCTGCCACTTGTGCCAACTTTGAGAGCAATTGTTTACTTAATGCAATTTTTAATTTGAAATTTAAAATAACAATTTGTGTAATCTATATCCAATGACATATATTTAGCATCATTCAATATGAAATAAAATCCTAAAAGAATTTGAAAAAAAAAATCATACAGTAATATCGATGAAATTTAAATTGTTTTTGAAAAAATCTATATCCCGATGTTTGAAAACTGTGGCAAGGACATAGAATTAAAAAATTAAATAAATTAAACACATTATGAAGTTTAAATTGTGTTTAAATTATCCAAGCATATCCCAGTGTGGTACGATGGTATCCCAACTTGTGTAGTAGCTAGCCCGCAACAGACGCAAGATATTTCAGGCCCACCCCTGTCACCCTCCTATATAAATCCCTGCATTACACTTTCGTATCGCCTCATTTTTCTCAAAGCGTCCATTTTCCCATTTCGATACCGATCCAGAAAAACAAATCGAAACCAGACGATGAGTCTCTGCCAATTCAGGACCTTCAAATTCGAAGAGAAAGCGGTGTTTCTGTACCGACGGTTCAGGAACGTCGCGAGCATTGCGAGGACGCTTGAGTTCTTCTTCTTCGCCGCCGTGGTCTTGTCCCGATCCATTTCTCGCTCCTCCGCCTACCTCCCGGCGGCCGTCGAGTTCTGCCGCTTCTTCGCCCGCCGGTTGTGTGTCCTTTTCGTCAGCCACCACTTCATCTTCCTCCTCGGAAACCTAATCGCCATCACTCTCTTCGTCAAGTCCGGATCCTCCCAAAAAGGCGATGAAGAGGAATTGCTGATCGGCCAGTTCGTGCCTCCGCCTTGTGATGTTGCCTCCGAGGAGACAGTTTTGGACGAGAAGCATTTGATTCCGACGGAAATTGAGTTTGATTCGGATGTGCGCTCGGAGCCAGATCGGGAAACAGAGACGAAAGGGAAGGGGAGGATGCAGGTGGAAGATCTGAGCAACGACGAGTTTCAGCGCAAGGTGGAAGCGTTCATAGAGCGACAGCAGAGGTTTCTGAGAGAGGAATCTTTGTCCATAATGAAGCGCGATAGCCGATGCTCTGCTTGAGAAATGGAACAGAGGTTTCTGAGAGAGGAATCTTTGTCCATACTGAAGCGCCATAGCCGATACTCTGCTTGAGAAATGCGAAACCAAGAGGATTTCTCTTCCTTTGAATTTGATCTTGTACAGCTATGGAGGAGTTATTTTGTGCACTACCATCTAAATTCTAATACTTGTTCTATTTGTTGAGCTTCGAATTTTGAAGTTTGTGATGCAAAAATTTGTCTGGCAAACCAGTTTCCCAATCTAATTAGTAGTAGTATATAACTACGGGTGAAATAGGAGTTGACTCGACGCGATAAAAACTCGGTTCGAACTCGTTTATTTTCCAAATATAAGCCGAGTGTGCATTACATTTTTAAGTCCGGTTGAAAGCTCAGTTCACTCGATTTAAGCTTGAATATCTCGGATATTGTGAAATTTCTAAAATTTCATTTAAATTCTATGTACTGAGCAAATAGGACGGCTTAATGTTCGAAAAAAAGTTTGGCTCGAGCTCATTCATTATCTAAACGAGTCGAGTATGAACACATTTTTAAACTCGAGTTTAAATTTAGATTCGGCTCGAGCTCTTATAAACGAAGTGAATATGAGCAAGGAATACTTTGCTCGAATAGCATCTAAATGCACCGTGAGCAAATTTGAGCTATTTTTTTAAAAATCGATTCCAACTCATATAACATCTCTATAACAACCTCGTGAATGTGAGATATCGGAGAAACTAAATGCCTCGCAAATCAGATTTTGGGTAAATCTTAATTTGTCTTTGATTTTCAATATATACTTGCATGTTGATTCGGACGTGACATCATATTAATAAAAATGTACATTTATTTAATTAAAATTTACGGTACATCTAACATCACCGGTGAGATATTCATGTTAGGATTAGTGCTTTATCCTTCGTAGAATTGCTACAAGTATAGATTCCCTAAAATGTAATAGTCAACATTTAATACAAGTCAAATTGCAACAATGATGGATAATGTTGAATAAAAATTTAACTTGAAGTTTATCCTTCATAGTATTATATATTCTCAAGATTAGTATACGATGTAAAATTAAAGATTTCAAGGTTTGTTTGATGTGATGTGTTAGATTGTTTATAAAGTTTCACCAAAAAAATTTGTTTATAAACTTTATTTAAGAACTTATAGTATCAAATATCAATTGACCAAGAACTTTAGAATTTATAGTGTGCTGATAATATAAAATTGTATTCCGTACTATTTTCTTATCAGACAACGTTTCCCATTTAAAAAAACGTGTATACCAACGTATTATATAGACATTTAATGATGTATAGCCCGGCACGGATCCTCTGGGCCAAAATATATAGTTTCTTCACTGGTCCTTTCTTTTAATTGGTCCTTTCACGTTTTGGACATATCTTTTTACCTTTGACAATTTAAATATGCAAAAAATATATAGTAAATAGTTTAGACCTTTCTCCTTCCCTAATGACATACTGTATTGGCCTTCTCCCTCCATTCCATCCCCTCCATGCCAACCTTCAACTTACTACATACAAGCATTCTCCGAGAGGCCATCTTCAACTTCTAACAGGTTAGACTCTTAATTTTCACTTATGTTTAAGCTTGACATATTGAATACGGGCTTAACATTAAATTTGATAAAGGGTACATATCTTTATCGATGTTTCAATTCAATATTGCATTCGAAGCAAAAAAAAATAAAATATTTCATTCTTATATGTTGAAAGGTTATGGACGCTACTACATCGAAACGTCGATTAGAATTCGGAAATGATCAGGATATTCTTAATTCTTCCATTGGTGATGAAATTAAGGATTCAATTCATAACAAGATACCGAAGGCAATGGTACCAAGGATCGGCATGGAGTTTAAAACTGAACAAGAAGCATATGATTTCTATAATGCTTATGCTTATGAAGCTGGTTTTTCTGTCCGAAGAAGCAAGGTGCATTGGCATAATGGGAAGTTGTTGGACAGAAATTTTGTGTGTTCATGTGAAGGTACGCGAGGCCGAGATAAGCGAGATGATGTTTACAAAGCTCATCGACCAGAGACAAGATTTGGATGTTTGGCTATGCTTAAAATAAGTTGTCGTCAAGCTTGCAATTATCGTGTCATCAAATTCACCAGTGAACACAACCACAACTTGGCAACTCCAAGTAAGGCTCATCTTTTTAGATCGCATCAAAGTATCTCTAATCCTCAAGCATCAGAAGTAGATATGGCTGATATTTCAGGCATTGCTCCAAAAAATGCATTTGAGTTCATGGCTAATCAAGCAGGAGGTCTAGAAAATCTTGGTTTTGCTCATGTTGATTACAAAAACTACTTGCGAACCAAGCGTAGTTTGCAAATGAAATCAGGGGATACAGGTAGACCTGTCAAAACACAACCCGACCCGGTGACCCGACCCGACCGACCCGAAAATTTTCCG
Organism: Persicaria tinctoria; assembly: GCA_037127255.1. NCBI lineage: Eukaryota > Viridiplantae > Streptophyta > Magnoliopsida > Caryophyllales > Polygonaceae > Persicaria > Persicaria tinctoria. The sequence goes on from JBANSL010000020.1 coordinate 42,206,988, forward strand.
ACCCGAACTCGAAAATTTTGACCCGAAATTTTTTGTCGACCCGAACCCGAAAAACCCGAAATTTTTTGGGTAATCTGGGTTTCGACCCATTGACCCGATTGACCCGGTAATTTTGACCCGATTTACCCGATTGACCCAATGACCCGATTGACCCGGTTGATTTATAATTATATATAATTATTTTTTTTATATATAATTAAAATTTATCACAAAATTATCAAATAATGATTTTTTTAATTTAAAAAAGAAAAATTTGACAAACCCGAAATCGACCCGAACCCGACCCGAAACCCGATCAAACCCGAGTTCGAGTCAACCCGAAAAACCCGAAACCCGTTTTACCCGAGACCCGTTTTACCCGAAACCCGAAGTGACCGGACCCGAACCCGACCCGAATGACCCGTTTGACAGGTCTAGATACAGGTGGTGTCTTAGAGTATTTGCAGAAGATGCAAACAGAAGATCCTAGTTTCTTTTATGCTATTCAGGTAGACGAAGATGATTTGATCACTAATATCTTTTGGGCGGATGGAAAAATGATGGCTGATTATGATGATTTTGGCGACGTGGTTTGCTTTGATACTACGTATCGAAAACACAAGGATGGTCGACCAATTGCCTTGTTTGTTGGTGTGAATCATCATAAGCAAACGATTATTTTTGGTGCTGCTTTACTGTTTGATGAAACAAAAGATTCATTTATCTGGTTATTTGACACATTTGCAAGGGCAATGGGTGGGAAATCGCCAAAGACAATGCTCACCGATCAAGATATTGCAATGTCAAGTGCACTTGCTTCCCAATGGCCCGAGACTCGCCATCGTCTTTGTATATGGCATATCTTTCAGAATGCAGCCACCCATTTGAGCAATGTGTTTTCAAAATTCAAAGACTTTGCTGCAGATTTTAGTAAATGTGTATATGACTACGAACATGAAGAAGATTTTTTGGATGCATGGAGTAAGATGCTTCAGAAGTATGAGTTGGAGAACAATCAATGGTTAAAGCGGTTGTTTAATATCAAAGAAAAATGGGCAATGGTTTATGGAAGAGATGCTTTTTGTGGAGACATGATGAGTACACAACGGAGTGAAAGCATGAATAGGGTTATCAAACAGTATGTAAGTTACAAGCATGATTTACGAAGATTTTTTGAAAACTTCCAGCGATTACTTAATGATCGAAGATATGGGGAGTTGGTTGCAGATTTTAAAGCTGATCAAAGTAAAGAGGCATTGTTTTTTCCCATAGAAATTTTGAAGCATGCTGCGAGTGTGTATACACAAGCCGTCTTTGTATTGTTTCAAGCAGAACTGTGTAAAGCATATGATTGCCATGTTGAAGCTCTTCGTGTGGTGGGAGAATGTACAGAGCATGCTGTCACACCGAACAAGAAGCACTATAGTTATGTTGTTTCTTATGATGGCAGGGAAGAAGTAACTGTATCCTGCACATGTAAGAAATTTGAGTTTGCTGGTTTACTATGCAGCCATATATTGAAGATATTTTCTATAAGAGAAATTGCAAAAGTTCCCGAGAAGTATATTTTGAAAAGATGGACAAAAGATGCAAAGAAAGGGAGTAGAGTTTACAAGGAGAGTTTAGCTGAAATTGATCCTAGTGCAATGATAGGGAGGCGTTACAGAAAAATGTGTCGTATATCTACTCGTTTACTAACAAGAGCAGCAGAATCAGAAGAAGCTTCCAACATTGTGATAGATGGTCTTATGAATTTGCTAAAAGAAGTTGATTTAAGCTCAATAGAAAATCCTTCACAAACCAACATTGGGAGTTCTCAAGTGACTGGAAGTATTCCCACTGATGTACATATGCTGAATCAGCCTACTGGTGTATCCATGACTATGAGCATGAATGCCAATGCCATGATGAAGGAAGTAAAGGGCATAAAGCCGAAGCCAAGGAACCAGTCAAGTATCAGGCCCAAAAGTGCTCTTGAAAAGGCAAGGAGAAACAAAAGACTAAAGACCAAAAACACACATGTTAATGATTCACAAGCCACCATCCATGTTGCCTCTCCTGTACATTTGGAACAGGTAGAATTAACCTTACTTTTGCACTCTAGAACTACTAAAACTTTATATGTGTTTTGTGATTTCTTTTTCAGTATTCATCATTCCGAACACCAACTTTATCACAAGACAAATTCCAGATCAACAATATGAATGCCCTCAATCAGCAAGGCTCATTGCTTCCCTTATTGCAACATCCACAGGTTTGTAATGATCCATTCTTTAGTTTTAATAGTTTTATATAGTATGTTTTTTTAACAAGTCCTATCTTATGCAATGTAGTGTGATGACATACATGCTTATGCTCAACTCCTGCAATGTAGCGATGTGACTGATGTCTAGCAAGAACATTGAGATGTTGGCCTTTCCATTACTTTTCTATGGTGCTCTAAGATCATTTGGATGATATTTTGAGATATTGCCGAAGTTATTCCATGTGCAGCGCAACCGATGTTTATTTTTTGTATGTGCAGCCAGTTTTTGTTTTCACACGTGCAGCCGGTTTTGTAGTTGTGACTGACATTAAGACATGGTATTTGTTTTTAATATTTTGCTGGTGTTAGGACATGGTACTATTTTTCTAGATGTTGCTGATGTTAGGTTATGAATGCTGGTTTTTGAGATGTTGCTGATGTTAGGTCATGAATGCTGGTTTTTGAGATGTTATTAATGTTGGGGCATGGTGTTTCCTTTGAATTTTGACTTCAAGTTGATATATTCCAAAATGACGTTCTTCCATTTTACCTTCATATTAATTTTATGTTTCATTTTTCTTAATTCTCTTGACATAAATAAGCTTACGTGGGATTTGAACCCACATCATTGTGTTATACACAATGCTCTACCAATTGAGCTAGTAGGCTATAAGTTATAGTCAGTAAAAATAATGCACATACTCAAGATTTTATTTCATAAAGAGTATAAAAATCCCTAAGAATGTTTCATTTCTCAATTAGCACGGCCTATAGCAGAAGATCAATGCTCTACCAACTGAACTTGTGGTTGCTAGGTTTAAAATTTCAAGGTTACAGCAATAAAGAGGTTCCTCCTATAGTTACATATGCAAAAGCACACTATTTTTATGCAACAATCCAATGAAATATGCATAAACACTCAGATTTATCTTCTATGACAGAGAGAGAGGTCAATTTTATACTTTGGTGGTTAGTTTAAGAAGGTGAATGACAGAAGCAGATGATCTTCATGCACCCATGACAGAGAAAAATCAAAAAATAACCTTGGAAATGGTAAGAGCAGGACTCCATTGCTCCTTTAAAATATCAAGACAGATGCTGCCATTGTTGTTGATATTAGGATGGAAAACCTTGGTCCTGAATGAGACCTGCAGAAAAAAGTTTTTAGAGAAAATCATGCAAGGGCTGTAAACATAATATGGCACTGAATTTTATAGTTGTGTGCCTGAAGATATGCTGGTCCTTCATCCAAACATATAATCATGGCAAATATTTTAGAAATCCAAAGGCGCTCTTTCACTTTGTTAAAGCATAAGACACAAACATAGAAGTTTCTGCAATGTGAATGTGTAATTATGAATGTAACAAGCAACTGATCAAGCAAATGGGCTAACCATTAGTAAAAAGCTTGATGCACCATTTTGACATGAATCTTTGTTGTCCGTAAACAAATAAACTAAATTTATAGTTTGAATTCAACAATTACCCATCATCTCACATAAACAAGGATTTATTTCAAAGATATTTAAGTTCTCCAAAGCTCCTGTACAAAAAAATATACAAGCAAAAAAATGAATAGCCATGATTTCTTACTCCACGTACATGTGTCCAGAATTGCCAAAGACCCTCCAAATATCAATCAATCTAATTTATCTTGTATCCCCTCAATAATTAAAACAAGATACTTATTCGTCCCTACTACCATGATTTGAAATTCCAAACAAAATCAAAAATGATTTCATACAAAAATTTCTCAAAAATCTTTAGAATGGTTTCAATTTTGAGAAATTAGGAACATTTCTCTTAACTTTGCAAATACCCATCCAGTTATAAATATGAAAATTTGATTTTTGGCTAGAAAACCCTAAGCTTGTCTTCTTAAAAATTGACAATGAAACTATACTAGTAAATAACTTTGGGAGGAGAAAATCAATTGAAAGAAGATAGGCAAACCTGATTTGATGGATTTGTGGGTGAGATTCAAATCCGAAAACCCGAATATTATGGCTCGCCGAATAGCACCGGTGTGACACTGGCGATTGAAGAACAAATTAGACCATAATCACCGCAAAGCTCATTGCAATGTTGCTGCTGAACAACACCATCTGAGACCTGCTCGATAACTATGGAGACCCGCTCGTCGAATAACACTGGAATCAAGGATGGGAGGGAGGAGGATTGAGGAAGGAGAAGGAGGAGAGTAGGTAGAGAACTATAGATATCCCGTATCCGTATGTCCACCCCCTTTGTTTCTTTTAATTTGTTTTAACCATTTTCATTTTATTTATGGTAAAAAAAAAATATGGGCTGCCAAAGAAGCCAGTTGGACCAATTAAAAGAAAGGACCAGTGAAGGGACTATATATTTTGGCCCAGAGGATCCGTGCCGTGTATAGCCATATAATTTTGCATTTTTGCTAATATGATCAAATTTACAAGTCATTAGACATGTTAAATGAGTCATTTAGATCGGATCACTACGGATTCCGGGTAAAACGGGTTTCGGGTATAGCCATGTTGACTCGAATCCGGGTTTGGCTGGATTTTTGGTCATTTCGGGTCGATTTCAGATTTGTCAATTTTTTCTTTTCTAAATCAAAAGAATCATGATTTCATAATTTTACGTTAATTTTAAAATTTTAAAATTAAAGACGTTGTTCATAAGTTCTAATACTTGTAATTATATACTATATCAGTATATTTGGTCTAAAATATTTGATTTTTATTATTTCTCCTAATTTTTAATAAAATGTAATAATATATAAATATCAAAATTTTAAATAATTTTAAATTTAAATTTAAATTTTAATATTTATATATTATTGCATTTTAAAAAAAACATTTGATTTTTAGTATTTCTCATAATTTTTAATAAAATGTAATAATATATAAAATATCTAATTTTTTAAAAATAATTTCATGCAATTTTTTTTTTCTCGACATAATTTCATGCAATTAGTAATAAGCATAGAATTGTTTTAATATTTTAATATTTTTTATAATTTTAATCTTCTTAAAAAAATGTGTTGAAAAAAAAAAAAACAAATAATGTCGATCGGACGGAGTATTACACAATACAAATAAATAAAAAAGTTGATTTGAAAATAAAAGATCAAGTGATTGTAACTTGTAAGTATAAAACGTAATAAATAGTAATGTTCATAAAAAAATTTAATCATATATAATTATGAATCAACCGGATCATCGGGTCGAAACCCAGATTACTCGAAAAAATTTCGAGTTTTCAGATTAGAGTGGGAAAAATATTTCGGGTTAAAATTTATGGGTTTGAATCGAAAAATTACTGAACGTTCGAGTCGGATTGAATTGTATTTTGACAGGTCTGCAAGACATCCATAAAGTGTAGAAAGAACATGTAACAATTTCAAGGTGGCCTAGTGGTAAGGAGCAAGGGGAGGAGTAAGGAGGTCTCGGGTTCGATCCCTGCCTCCGCCTCTTTCCTTGGGTGAAAAACCCAAGGTTTACCTTGCTCTCTACCACTGGGTCGAGCCGGTCGATACAAGCCGGTTTATCTGGTACGTGGCTCTTGCCGACTGGGTCACGTGCTCGGGGTAACATCCATATCTGCCTATGTTTTTACTTTTTATCTACCATAAAGGCAGTGCATGTGAACTTTCTTCAAGCCATAAGAAAGAAATAATTACAGTACTCAGTACTCACTAAAGAAATCCTCATCGGTTGTGTTGTGGGTGTTGTAACTTTGAGACATCCTTTATAACATCGTTGGTTCACATTTTTTCAGAAAATATCATCTATTTATACATATACTAAAATTGATGTATAACGTCCTATGTGGCGCGTTATGGTAGATTTTAGGGAAAAAAACCATATGTGGCGTGTTGTAGTTGATCCAAATGGAAAAAATTAATAAAATAATATGTTATCTAGTTTATAGAAATTTATATAAGCCACAATCTATCTATATATAACTAAGTTATTGACAAAAATATAAATAAAAAATATTTCATAGTCATACTTGACGATGCCATAAAAAATAGACTTACTAATTAACAACGATATGACATCATAAATGGGTCACCCAACGCAAAAGACATCTGGCCCCTCTACCGAATTCATCGCGAAGTAGAGTGTTTGGTCAAAGTCCGGCCCCACTCCGCACCCTAAGTGTCTTCAGCCCAAATGACCTCGCGATCAGCATCTTGACATGAGCATTCGTAAAATCCATGGTATGTCCCACAAGTACCTCGTGGCTCTTCAAGGCCCAAACAAGCAGCTCGCTGGTGACGATGCCATAGAAAATAGGCCCATAAAATAACACAAATATGACGTCATAAATGAGTTACCCAACGCAAAAGGACAGTTGGTCCCACCGATAGATTCATCACGAGAAAGGTACTTGATCGAAGTCAAGAGACTAGACCAAGTACCCCCAAGAATCGTGACCCATGTTCCCTCGCGATCTGGACCCCTTACGGGAATCATAGTGGGTCCTCCAAGCATCTCGTAACTCTCCGGGATTCGAGCAAGCAGCTCGCTGGCTCGAACACCTCACCTCTAAATAAACTCCACGTGTATTGCCTATCTCCCTAAGCGTGTGGGCATGCGTTACACGTGTCCTATGCAGAACCACGAGGTCGCCAGCCAGCTGCTCGCTTGGTTTCCCTATAAATACCCCCCCTCCGTCCTCAAAGGCGGGGATCCGATTTCAAGATAAGAAAAAGTAGAAGAGCTATGGTCATCCCCCGTACATAAAAACCCCGGAGCTGAGTTCTCGAGATATTTGATCGGAGCAGAACGTTCTTGGAATAAGAACATCATCTGACTCCTACCCGAGTGCGCGACGAAACGGTTCAAATCCTCGCGAGCCAAACATAACACCCCCACCGCTTGGACTTATCAACATATAATCTAATCGCAAAACCCCCGGTTAAGGCTTGCAGGTATTTCCAGTCATTTTGTCATCACAATGAGGTAATTAATAAGTATAGATGAAATTTCATGAACGCTTCATTGGCGCCGTTTGTGGGAAGCTTTCACGACGAGAGGTTCTGCGTAGCGATACGCATCCTTTACTTTACATTCTTTCAAATTCTTTTCGCCTTTTGTTTTTGTATCAATAATGTCTTATCATCGGAGATCCCATCTAGAATAACCGATGCACATCGCGTATTCCCTTTTAAACACTCGTAAATTTTGCAGGAAATTATGAACTTCACCCTATTCGGGGAAGAATTTGGGAACCAACACCACGATGTCGAAGAAGAACGTTCGTGAGATAAGAACATCGCCTGACTTCCTAGTCTTCCTCTAAAAAGACGACGGTATAGTGAATTAATTCCTCGCGAGCCAAACACACCACCCCCTTTGCTTGGACTAGTAAATTATAAATATATAATATGATCACCCTCTTTTTAACTAAGGCTTGCATGTATTTCAAGATGTTTTGTTGTCATGGTGAGGTAATAAGTATGGGTGAAATTCCATGATCGCTTCAATACTTACTAAAAATATTAATAAATAAATATGTAGTATTTGATAGGTGTTATTTTATTTATATCTAGATTATTTTTTGGTGCAGAGAATTATTTATATCAAAATTAATTATTTAATCGTCGTTATTTAATTTATATCTATATTTTTTTGAGGCCAAAATCAACTATCTGTTATATGTTTAAAACTATCTATTATATTACACGAGAATTAATTAACGATAGATTAGAAAAAAACTATTTATATATAATATGCCGAACTAATTTTATTTATATCTATATTATTTTTTGGTGGGAAAATTTACTTATATTTAGATTATTATTTTTTATTTATTAGAACCTATCTAGATTATTTATAATATTATATTAATATATTCTCCGTGTACGGAACGAGACCTACACTAATTTTTCTATATATGTTTGTGTTCTCATCTCTCTAGTAGTCTAGTGAGAGTGTATTAACTTTTCTATTCACTTGTTATTCACAGTTATAGTCTAGAGTCTTTCTCTTTTTTATATGTCAAAGTTTATATTACTCCATCCTGAAATACGTCGTTTTATAATGTAAATATTGTTAAGAAAGTAAAAAGTAAAAAGTAGAGTAATAATTAGGGGTATAAGTGTATTTTTGTTTGTTTTAGAGCATCCGTATTGATTTCGGTTTCTACCGTTTCTTAACTATCATTTATCACTTTCTCTCTTCTTAAAAAACCCAACTCTATTTTCAACTCACATTCATACAACCCATTTTAATACTATATCTATTTAATTTAACAATTAAATTAATTGAATAGCCCCGCTATTTTTTTCCTCTCTCCTCTTCTCACTCTCCACCATCGCTCCTTTTTGGGTTTCTTGAGTTTGTTGTTGAGTTGTTAGGTAAGAAACTATCAACATCCCTTCATAAACTATTCATCCATCCTCCCTTTATTTAATTATTATTTTGGTCTTAAAAATCCCTAAGAAACTCCCAATGTGAATGGTCTTATTAAAAAGTGTGCAGATTTCTAAAGTGACAAGGTTTAATTAACGAGGGGAATGTGATTCAAACCCTTATCTTTTGCTGTCTTTTTCCTTTTTTTTTTGTATTATTATTATAATCATTAATTCAGTCCGGATCCCCTATAACACCGGGTGTTACACTCGTGTTACACTTAATTATTATTATTTGGATAAGTTCACATTAAAAAATTATATTTATATTCTATAGACTTATATTAACATGTTTATAAAATTTTATTATGAAAAATTATTATTAAAAATTATGTATGATTAAAAAATTGATTATTTTAGAAAATAGTTTTTATATATTTTTTAAAAACATATATTTTAATAATAAAAGTTTGTTAATATAAGTGTATAGAGTATAAATATAATTATTAAAAAAAATTCATGTGAATTTATACCCGAAATAATTAAATGTAACATCAAATTTAATACGAAAAGTGTTATAGATGATCTAAATACCATTAATATATCCATCGATTATTCTAACTTGTGAATTTACCAAATACGGATGAAATTATGCATAGGAGTATATCACTAGTGATGATTAATCAAACATAAATTAAAAAACTTGAATATTAAAAAATAAATAAATAAATTCTAAAAGCTAGAAAAAACATTTTGAGAAAGGTGGAGAGTGCAGCAGAGAGTAGTGCAGGTGGCAGTGTGCATGTTGAAGATGGAAGACGAAGGTGTAGTATCAGCCGGTCATTGCTTAATGCTTATGCTCGCTCTGTTCTCACTTTTCACGCGCTTCATCCATCACCAAAACAATTATCTACAGCCTGTCGATTTATCTCGCCCCCTTAAACCGTTGGCTGTCGTCTGCTTCCAATCGCCACCAATACAAAAATACGCCGTCCGATTATAAATATCCAAAAAATTTCATGATACTATTATGAGGTAGGAGCTATTTGGTAATTGGTATGGTGTTTGAAAGTTTCACCTAATTCTATTTTCGCACCATACCCCTCCGTTAGCTTTTACAATATAATATCTAATAAACTTTAACATTATGTTAAATAAAAAAAATCCCTTAACAAATATTTTCAACTTACAGAATTCATCAACAAGATCGAAAACAAACACCAAAATAGAACTCAATTGAATTCAGTAAGAACACCGTGAAAGAGAGAGTTTTCATTCAACTGGAAAAATCCCAAATCTGTAACAAACACAAAACTGACTTTCTCGCTTATTTGAACTAGCTGGGAAGGGAGGGGAAATTGCCAAATTACCCCTTGTCTAAGATTCAAATGCACATTTAATATCTAATGTACATATAGTTCTACATACCCCCTCAGGCTTGACATGTGGTGGGAGACACAAGTCCAAGCCTGGAGCAAAGAAACTTGTGTTGGTGAGATCCTAGAGCCTTGGTGAGGACATCAGCAATTTGAAGTCTGGTAGAAACATGGATTGCTTGAATGAAGCCTTGCTGCACCATTTCCCGTATGAAATGAGAATCAATCCGGACATGTTTGGTTTTCTCATGGAAAACAGGGGTCATGGCTAGACATTGAGCAGCACGGTTGTCACAATGTAACCCCGCAATTGAACAGGTATGTGTAGATCAGAAAGAATTCCTTGCATCCATACCAATTCACTAGCAGCTGAAGACATACTCATGTCTTCACTCTCGGTTGAAGATTTCGAGACCACCTTTTGCTTCTTAGTCTTCCATGAGACTAAGGAAGAGCCAAGGAAGACGCAATATCCTGGAAGTGATCTGCCTGTGTCCAAGCAGTTGCCCCAATCAGCATCACAATATGTAGTGAGAGTGGTGTCTGTCATGGCAGAGTAGGAAAGAGCAAGATGGAAGGTGCCCTTCAGTTATCTTAGAAGGTACATGGCTGCATTCCAGTGTGGTTAAAGGGGATGTTGAATAAACTGACTCAACTGCTGAACAGTATAAGCAATGTCAGGTCTCGTGAGAGTGAGATATAGCAATTTTCCTACCAACCTTCTGTAGACATCAGGATGAGCAATAGGATCTCCAATAGAAGCTGTGAGTTTGGTACCATATTACATTGGAAAATCAGCCACTTTACAAGCTTTCATCTATGCATCTTTAAGAATATCTAATATGTACTTTCTCTGATTAAGAAGAATGCAAGTGGATGATCTCGAAATTTCCATTCCAAGAAAGTATCTAGCCACACCTAAGTCTTTGATTGTAAATGTAGAATGCAAAGCTGACATAGTGTGAGATATCTCAGAACTAGAATTGCCCATCAATAGCATATCATCCACATATACTAATGCAATTGTAATCTCAGCCCCTACTGACTTGACAAATAGGGAATAATCATGCTTTGATTGACTGTATCCCATCCTGATCAAAAACTTTGTCAACTCATGATTCCATTGCCTACTTGCATTGCCTGCTTGAGCCCATATAGAGATCTATTGAGCCTACACACCATCCCAGATTCTATATCATACCCTGCAGGAGCTTGCATATAGACTTCCTCTTCTAGATAGCCATGTAAAAATGCATTGTTAACATCTAGTTGATGTAACACCCAACCCTTAACAACAGCAATGGAAAGGATAATTCTAATAGTAGCAAGCTTAGCAACTGGAGAAAAAGTCTGATTATAATCATTGTCTTTAACTTGATTATAACCCTTTTCCACTAATCTAGCCTTGAATCTCTCAATATTACCATCAGGCTTGTATTTGATTTTAAAAATCCATTTAGACCCAATAGCCTTCTTACCAACAGGTAGTGGAGTAACAGACCCAAGTCTTGTTCCTTTCAAGGGCAGATAACTCAGCTTTCATAGCTTCTTCCCAGTGAGGAATGCCTTTGGCTTGATTGTAAGTCCTTGGTTCAAATGTGTCACACATATGAACAAAGGATTGCACATAATCTGCAGATAGATGAGCAAGGTGTTGGGTTGAAAAAACTGCAAATGACCGGCTGCTAGAGTCAGAAGCATGAGTATTATGGTGTCTTGAGAGTAGACCTGAACAAATATAATCATTGAACCAAGTAGGTCTATGAATCTCACGTTTACCATGCATTATATGCTGATCATGAGCATGTGTATGATCAGACACAGCTGGAGGTATAATCTCAGGAGGAGGGCTAGGCATACTGTCTTCAACAACCACATCAAATGTACCTAAATCAGTGTTATCCAAAAAACCTGAATTCCCATGGGCAGATAATCTCTCTAAACTGTCATCAACTGTCATAACTGAGATCCCCAAACCATCCTCAGCAATCACATTAGTATGAGGAAAACACTTATCAAATACTGAGTTGTGCTTTTTCAAATTTACTGTCAGATAAGATCCTCTAAAGGGAAAAACATCCTCAACAAATTTAACATGTCTACTTACAATGATAGCTTTCTTTGAAAGATCAAACAATTTAAAAGCCTTTTGGCCTGAAGGGTACCCAAGAAAAATGCACTTCCTAGATATAATGCCAAGCTTATCTCTATAGTCATTTTGTTGAATAGCATAACACAAACAACCAACAGTCCTAAGGTTGTCAATTGAAGGACTCTCATGATATAAAATCTCAAAAGGTGACTTCCAATGAAGCACAAAAGATGGCATCTTGTTAATCAAATGAGTTGCACTTAAGACACACTCACCCCAAAACTGCACAGGCAGGCCAGGATGATGCCTAAGAGCTCGAGCAGTCTCAATCAAATGCCTATGCTTGCGCTCAACCCTGCCATTCTGCTCATGGACACCAGGAGTTGACCTTTGATGAAGAATTCCTTTTTCCAAAAACAAATCAGAACAACCCTTCTATGTGAATTCAGTCCCATTATCAGTTCTGATCACCTTAACCTTCACCTGAAATTGATTCTCAACCATGTTGAGAAATCCAGTAATAACCCTCAACACTTGCATCTTATCTTGAATAAGATAAACCCAAGTGGTTCTAGAATGGTCATCTAGAATGGTTAAAAAATACTTGGCACCACACAAGGATGGTGTCCTGTAAGGACCCCAAAGATCCATATGTACCAACTTAAAACAATTGTCAGCAATAGAGTCACTTCTAGAAAAAGGCAGCTTATGACATTTAGTGAGATCACAAGTTTCACAAGAGAAATCATTCAAACCATCTTGATTACAACCAGCAATATGTCTCATCTTAGACACAGATAAATGCCCAAGTCTGGCATGTAATGTATGTAGGCTAACAACTTTATTAAAACCATGTTCAACATGTTTCAAAGCATGCTGCTTATATCTATCCAAGTGTTGTTGTCCATCTCCATGTGACCTGATCAGGTACAGACCACCCTCTTCAGTTCCTCGAGCAAAAACTTTGCTAGTTGTAGGGTCCTGTAACCAGCAGGAGACCCCATTAAAACTATATTCCAACTTCTGTAAATGCAGAACTTTGGACACTGAAAGCAGGTTATGTCTAAACTGAGGAACATAGAGAACATTATGCAACTGCATGCAACTGCAAATTAGCTTTCAACCAAACTGTCCCAAACTGACTAACATCAATATTAGATCCATCAGGCAACTCAAGTGAAATGACATTTGACAAATTCTCTAAGTGAGAGAAGACAGATCTATCAAACACAATATGATCAGTAGCACCTGAATTAACAATCCAGGTGTGCTTATCTGCTTTATTAGCACCAATAAGAAAGGATACACTTAATGTACCTGCAAAATGTATTGTGGCTTGATTGGCAGAGCTTTCATACTGCTCCATCTTGCCTTTACCCTTCATCATCTTCAACACCTCATTGAAGATAGCATTTACCATAGTTGGATCAGGTCTAGACTCATTGTCACTCCCATCAACATGATTTTCATACTGAGGAGCCTCAAGATGAGCAGCAAATCTCCCACCTTGTCTAGGCTTATCATCCTCTCTAGGCCCTTTGTACCACTCTGGATATCCAACTAACTTGAAGCAATATTCCTTAGTATGTCCCTTTTCATTGCAATGGTCACATTTCCTATCATACTTAGCTCTTTTGTAATAAGTTTTTCCTTGATCATTAGTCATGTACTGATCATTAGTTCTGTACTGCTCTTTCCTCCCTTGATTGAACCTATTAACAACATTAGCTTCACTCTCAATAAAATTCTGATTGCTCACAGCAAGCACACTGCTCTCTCCCATCACTGCAGAGGTAACTCCCTTTGATCTCTCTATTTGAGTTTCCATTTGAAAAGCCTTGATCTCTCTATTTGAGCACATTGCTCCTTAGAGGTTTAAACACCTCATTCAATCCCATGAGGAATTGCATGACCTTTGCCTTTTCCTCTCTTTCAACTACACGCTTCAACATACCACAATTGCACTGGTTATATCCTCCACATGTGTAGTGTGGTAAAGCATCAAGAAAAAGTAACTCATCCCAGATCTTCTTGAGTTTGCCAAAATAAACTCCAACATACATGTTTTCTTGTTTCAGATTACTAAGATCCCTTCTAAGCTGAAAAATCAGTGGATCGTTAGATTCATAAAATCTTTCTTTAATATCATTCCATAATTCCCTAGATGACTGCACATACATGAATGTTTCAGCCACCTCGCTTGTCATTGAATTAATCAACCAACATCTCACCATATAATCTGCTCTTAGCCATTTTTCATAGTCATCACTATCTTCTGCAGGCATAACACAACTCCCAGTTATGAAACCGAGTTTTGCTTTTGCACCTAAGGCCATATTAACTCCTCGGCTCCAACTAGTAAAATTCAATCCATTGAACATCGTGGACACCGGCTGCATCCCTGGATGATCATAATTGGACAAATACAAAGGATTGTAATGGATATTACCTAATCCCTGAGCAAGATCCCCGAACTGGACACCATGGACTCCGAGATTAATTCCTCTCCCAGCTGTTGGTGGCGTCAATGTCACAAAAGGACGAGATCCTCTTCTGCCACCATGTCCAGTCCCAGATCCTTGACTCTGCGCACTATTCCCTGGATTTCCACGCCCAATCATCAGCAATCAATCGACGCAGAAATAACAATTTCAGAAAACCGAAAAACACCACAATAATGGAGAAGAACTCAACGGAAATGAAATCAAACTTTCACCGTAGCTCTGATACCATTTGAACTTACAGAATTCATCAACAAGATCGAAAACAAACACCAAAATAGGACTTAACTGAATTCAGTAAGAACACCATGAAAGAGAGAGTTTTCATTCAACTGGAAAAATCCCAAATCTGTAACAAACACAAAACTGACTTTCCCGCTTATTTGAGCTAGCTGGAAAGGAAGGGGAAATTACCAAATCACCCCTTGTCTAAGATTCAAATGCACATTTAATATCTAATGTACATATAGTCCTACAAAAATATATATATATATATATATATATATATATATATATATATATATATATATATATATATATATATATATATATATATATATATATGAAATACAATATGTTATTATCAATATTTTAGTTTTTAATTATTAGTAAATATGAAGATATCACACATCTTTTGGGAATAAATTGAAACTAATTAAGGAGCCAAGAACCACACCAAAGACAAGGAATAAACGAAACATAAGATATTGAAAAAAACTAGCTAGCCACCTGAAAATATAGTGAAGATTAATTTTGGTGGTTCGAAATTAGTTTCGGGTGAAATTGCGACGAGTTTTGTTATCTGGGACAACTTTAGTCATGTTTAGGCTTGTGATGACATTCGATGTGGGTCAGCGTCATCACTTATTGTTGAAGCCCTTGGTTTTAGAGTGGGTTTGATGGCTGCCAAGGAGGTTGGAATTCGACAGATTCTTGAAGCAGGATGATAAAAATCCAAAATCATTATCTTTATATTCCGATGGCACATTCAAATATCTTTAAGAGCGTTGATGACAGTTAAGTTATCCCCTTTCATAACTTGAATATGTCTACTTAAAATTAAGACTTTGAGTATGCTCCTATCTATCACATATTCCATAAAGTTATAAATCAAGCGGTTGACAAAGCAATTAATTTCCTTGGGTTTCTTGATGGATGGTGCATCGATGGCTCATCTAGACCTAATTGCCAACCAAATTATTATCTTTCTAAAAAAAAAGGTAAATATGAAGATATCTTTATAATTATTAGCAAATTATTAGTTGTATTTTTTGAGAAATATCGAAATAATACTCCATGAATAAGCTAGGGAAACAAAGGGAGTATATATATAAGATATTTTAATTTACTGTATCACACATATTTTAACATTGATTAAAATTATATTATAAAATACTGACTTTTAATTATTATTTTATATAAAAAAAAAGTAAACAATAGTAGTACTTTGTAAGTATCATCCTTAAACAAAAAATCATACGAAATTTATCAATACTAAATACATATACAAATTATTATCATATCATAAAAATGATATGATTTCATTAATCAAGTTAGAATTCCGATCAATACATTAACGTGAGAATCGGGAAAGTTTTTTTTTAGTAAGCAAAAATTAGGATGCCTTGCAAAGCAAGGTTCATCCCTGATCATCCTTACAGATGATAACAAAGCTTCATATTCAAAGGGAGGGTCGTGATATTACAAATATCGGCAGACCTAGCTATGTAAATCAGCAGCACAATTTGACTCTTGATAGCAATGCTTGAAGTTAAGATTGCTGAACTTATCTTCATAGTGATGAATCTTTTTAACCGCTCTTATGATTTTCAAAGGGGAATTGACGCTGCTCTTTATGGCATTGATGACTCCGAGACTATCTCTTTCAATAATAACATTTCGCAGACCCTTCTCCAGGCTTATTTGTGATCCTGCACAAATAGCTTGAACTTCGATTTAGAGCACATACCCTTGACGAGTCCTAGATTGAAAATATAAAATACTTGACCATCACTATTTCGGATAATGCTGCTAATGCAGCATTCTCCGGAGAGCTTAGTAGAGGCATCTACATTTATTTTGTAGAAGCCTCTTGGTGGCTTAGGTCACCTAGTAATTCTTCGTTGCTTAGGTTTTGTGGGAGGTTCCTTTTGTTGTGCCTTGTTCTAGTTGTAATGTTGATTATTAAATTAGTGACAATTGCCTGTATGAAATAGAGATCTTCAAAATGTGGGTTTTCTATGTTTCTATTGTTGAAAATAATATTTGTTTATAAGTTCCCATATGGCTTGCCATATGAAAAAAAGATCTTGAAAATGTGGGTTTTCATTTTTCTTATTGTCAGCAAATTCTTCAAGATCGTGTTGCTTGATCTTAAATTAAAGAAGAACTGACTTGTTATTTGTGTATAGTTGTTTATCAGTGTTATGGTAATTGGACAAGTTAGAAATAAATGATGAGCATCTTCGTTATCTACGTTGTATAAGCAACACTAGGATGATACTTTGTTAAAAATATCTATTTAATATTTCCTTAGCAAGGAGTCCATCTATTGCCAATTTCCAAATGAAATTCAACATTCTTGGAGGTACTTTTAGTTTTCATATCCTTTTATAATCAGTGTTGTCTTTATAAATATTGTTAGTAATCGGAAAAGTAATAAGAATTTTAAAATTTTGGCTGAAAATCAATGTTTTGGTTGATTAAAACCAGTGGGGACAACATTTTCTACTCCACTCTCTACATCACATAATTAATTAGGTCAAATATATATCATAAAAAAAATCAAAAATTTATATTTATATTATAAATAACAAATCATATATATGTGTATAACTTTTTCTTGAAAAAACATATTTTAAAAAATATCAAAATTATTCTCATCAAATAACCATCTGTTCAATTTTAGTATTTTTTACAAGGATGTTTTGCATGGATATACCAAATATTGGCCCACTTTGCAAAAATGACCAAGACCCAAAAAATTGGCAAGGGAATGACATAATGTCATTTTTGCAATTAAATTGGGCACCTTCACAGCCGGTGAAAGGTAAAGGCTTTAGGGGGAGAGAGAAAAGGGGGAGAGAAAGAAACCCATTTAATTATTTTAAACTAAATTTCAGCCATTTTTATTTGTTAAAATTAAAAAATAAATTTATTTTTTACCCTAATTTAATTTTATCTATCTACAAACACTCACTTTATATATGTTTATGAAAAAAAATATTTCGACGTAAACTTGGGTCTACATCGTATCTTGATCTCAATTTGGAGTATGGCATGGATAACCATTTGGATGGCAAAGACAACAATTCAGCTGACACATAAATTCACACAACTGGCAAGATAAACTAGAAAACCCGGGCACAACCGACAATCGTTGCTCCGGAGATGAAAGGCAAAGCTGTCGTGGACATGGATGTAAAGGCTCGGATTTTTAAAATATTAATTTTTGGAAAAAGAAAATCAAAAGGAATTTAAAATAAATTCCGGCCCAAATTTTCGTTTTAAATATCAATTCCGTCTTTCATTCGGGTTTTGAACGACCAAGCAGCAGAAATTTAAATTCCGACTCGAGACCCCAATTTCGTCTTTTTTCTCACATCCTTATCCAAATTCAACCATTGGATCCCTTCGATTTTGGGTATGAAATCCCCCTTTGAAAACATTAAAGTAAGTTTTGAAACCTTCAACCTGTACTCGGGGCGCAAGGTCCTAACGAGGGGTTTCATCCCTCGAAACGTAACTCGGGAATCATAATCCCGGACCGTTACAAAGGTGGTATCAGAGCCAGGTTTTGCAATCCGAGTATGATAGGTTGAAGTGGTTTTGAAAATGACCCAAGGTTTTCAAATTGTTTTCAAGTGGTTTTCAAATTGTTTTCAAGGGGCAAAATAAATTTAATTGGACATAAGCATAAATTAATCAATTATGAATGGCAATCTCGTAGGGTAGAGACTATGCGATAGGCATCCCTTATGGATGTAGAATTCGGGGAAGGTAGGCAAAATACTAGCTTCTTTTACAGATGGGTTGTGAAGACTCCAAGGAACTCGAGGGTTGGAGTACAATGGGTTAGGAGACCGTGAGGTATTTGCCCCTCCGGTTAACCGTCCCCCGAAGGGCGGCATAGATCGTCTCTGTGCTTGTATGTCTTAAATCCAATTGGGCCTGAGGGCAACCCTCCTTGAAGAGGGTCATATTGAATCGTTGAGTGCTTCTGTGCTGAGTGATATAATTATTGTTATGTAGCAAGTATGGCCGACACGAGACGTGGCTTAGATGGGCGTGGGGGTAGGGCGCGTCGCGGCAGGGGACGCCCTCGTCGAGTTGTCGCTGAGGGTGCTGAGGAGCGAGTATCACCACCGCGAGCTGATGACCGGGTGCCAGCTTCCCCAGAGACTAGGATTGGGCAGCTAGAGGCAGCGCTTCATGATATTCTGAGCGAGTTACGTGGAGGGGCTCGATCTACGGCGCCGACGCCAGAGGTTCCAGTTCAGCAGCCAGCCGAGCCCGTGGTCGATGCATGCCCTGAGAAGCGCATCGATTGGGTCAAGAGGTTTGCTCAGTGTAGTCCGCCGACCTTCGCAGGAGGCGTCAGAGATGACGTGGAGAGATGGATGCGTGATATGGAGGGGCTATTTGACCATGTTGCTGTACCTGACTCTGAGAGACAGAGACTTGCTGCTGGACTTCTGCGGGAGGACGCGAATGCCAGATGGTTTGGCTGCAAGAAGGAGCGGACCGAGTGGACCTATGACGAGTTCAGATCCCTGATGATGAGAGAGTACTGTCCACCAGGGATGCAGATGGCTAGGGAGGTATCTTTTATGCGCGGCACCTATGACCGGTCGGCTTCTGTAGCTGCTATCGTTCGCCAGTTCAAGAGCGAGCTCATATACTGCGATCACCTATATCCATCATATGAGAGTCGGATCCGTTTGTTGTCTATGAGATTGCCGCCTCCTGTACTTCTGCATGCGTCCAGCTTGGGAGCTGTCAGCTTTGACCGATTTCTGAAGGTCATCCTTATGTATGATCAGCAGAGGATTCTGTGTGAGACTTTCTACTCTACTGTTCGCCCTGAGGCGAAAAGGGCGCGTCCAGCTGACCCCCGTGGAGATGACAGATCTAGGAGAGGAGCGTTTAGAGGAGGGTATCACGGAGCTGCACAGAGAGCACCCCCAGTTCAGACTTCTTATGGAGGAGACGCCAGAGTGAGGACTTGCCATGGGTGTTTCGGGAGGGGCCACTTCATTGCTTCTTGCCCAGACCGTTCGACTGTCTGCTATACCTGTGGTACTATGGGGCACCGAGCTGCTACATGCCCTCAGAGTCGTGGAGCTCCAGCTACTGCACATCCACCGAGACTTCCTGCGGCTCCTCAACCACCACTGCTGACATATCCCCAGGGCCAGGGTCAGGGCCAGGGACGAGGTGACCCTTCCGGCAGAGGCTGAGGCGGAGGTAGAGGAGGTAGAGGTTCTGGACGTGGAGGTAGAGGACCATCTGGGTCAGGTCAGGGTCGTGGATCATCTTCTGCAGGACCGTCAGGGTCAGGGTATGATCGTGGCCAGAGTTCGGGAGGTCGAGGACCAGGATTACCCCCACCGCCCCGCGTATTTCAGATGCATGCTGATGACCGCTCAGCCCCGACTTCCGCAGGTACGATATTCTTCCATGATGAGTGCCTATCTATCTTGTTTGACACTGGTGCGACTCACTGCTTCATAGTAGAGGCGTGCGTGGCCAGGCTGAGCCTGAGCTGCACGAGTGGTTCACCTCTTACTATTGGTCTGGCGGATGGGGCCAAGGTTAGGACGAGTCGTGAGATTTTAGGGTGCCCCATTCGGATAGGTAAGCGAGAGTGGCCTACCGACCTTATAGTTATGCCATTGAGGATGGATGATCTCATCTTGGGTATGGACTTCATGGACTACTACGGGGCTATCATCAACTTGCGGACGAGGACAGTGTCGATTTTGGCATCCGACGGGACCGAGCACCAGGTTTGGGGGAGCGACCCCAAGAGGAATGGATCACTCATCAGCGTAGTCAGAGCCGCCAGACTTTTAGACCAGGGTTGCGTCGGGTATTGGTGTTATGCTTTAGAGGTGGATCGCACGCACCCCAGTATATCAGATGTTCCCGTTATCAGAGACTTCGCAGATGTGTTTCCGGAGGAGCTGCCAGGACTTCCCCCGCCGAGAGAGGTCGACTTCGCGATTGAGTTAGAGCCAGGCACCAGGCCTATCTCGCGAGTTCCTTATCGCATGACACCGACGGAGATGGCCGAGCTGAAGGCTCAGCTAGAGGAGCTAGCTGAGAAGGGCTACATTCGGCCTAGTGCATCGCCTTGGGGAGCGCCAGTGCTGTTCGTCAAGAAGAAGGATGGGTCGTTGAGACTGTGCATCGATTACCGGGAGCTGAACCGGGCGACGGTGAAGAACCGTTATCCTCTTCCCCGGATTGACGATCTGATGGATCAGCTGCAGGGCGCCGTGGTCTTCTCGAAGATTGATTTGAGGTCGGGCTATCATCAGCTGAGGGTGAAGCCAGAGGATGTTCCGAAGACCGCTTTTCGGACCCGCTATGGTCACTACGAGTTAGTGGTCATGCCGTTTGGGCTGACCAATGCACCAGCCGCGTTCATGGAACTCATGAACCGAGTGTTCATCGACTTCTTGGACAAGTTCGTCGTCGTCTTCATCGATGATATCTTAGTCTACTCGAGGAGTAGAGAGGAGCACGAGGAGCATTTGAGGATTGTGCTAGAGACGCTGAGGAAGCATCAGCTGTATGGGAAGTACAGCAAGTGTGAGTTCTGGCTCACAGAGGTGGCTTTCTTAGGCCACGTTATTTCAGCTGAGGGAGTTGCCGTGGATCCGGCAAAGATTGATGCCATTGTTGCTTGGGAGGTGCCCAAGAACGTCACAGATATCCGCTCATTCCTGGGATTGGCTAGTTATTACAGGAGGTTCGTCCAGGGTTTCTCGAGTATCGCTAGGCCGATGACGCAGCTACTGAAGAAGGACGTCCCCTTCGAGTGGAGTTCAGATTGTCAGGCCAGCTTTGAGCTTCTGAAGCAGAAGTTGACGACTGCTCCGGTGTTGGCTCTGCCAGATGGGACGGAGGACTTCGTTATCTACACAGATGCTTCGCATTCCGGCTTGGGTTGTGTTCTGCATCAGAGAGATCGGGTCATCGCTTATGCTTCGCGCCAGTTGAAGCCTGCAGAGGTGTCTTACCCCATCCATGATTTGGAGTTGGCAGCCGTGATTCACGCTCTGAAGATCTGGAGGCATTATCTGTATGGTACTTCTTGCAAGGTGATGACGGATCACAAGAGCTTGAAGTACATTTTCACACAGAAGGAGCTCAACATGCGTCAGAGACGATGGTTGGAGCTTCTGAAGGACTATGACTTGGACATAGTCTATCATCCAGGGAAGGCCAATGTAGTGGCAGATGCGTTGAGTAGGAAGACTCATCATGAGGTGGCAGTTGAGAGGCTTACAGCTCAGCGAGACTTGCAGAAAGATCTGTTGAGATGCTGCTTTGAGGTTTGGATTCAGCGAGATCGCGGGCAGTTGTCGTTCTTAGAGGTGCAGGCAGAGTTGACAGCAGAGATTCGGCAGGGTCAGGCAGATTGTCCCGAGATTGCAGCTCTGAGAGAGTGGGTGGCTCAGGGCAGATTTAGAGAGCTTGCAGAGAGAGCAGACGGGATGCTGACCTTCCAGGGCAGAGTTGTAGTTCCCTCGACGTCAGATTTGAGGCAGAGGATCATGCAGGAGGCTCACTCCACCCCTTATTCTGTCCATCCAGGGACGAATAAGATGTATCAGGATCTGAGGAGGAGTTATTGGTGGCAGAGGATGAGAGCAGACATCACAGAGTTCGTGGCCAGATGTCAGGTCTGCCAGCAGGTTCGGATTGATCACCAGAGGCCGGGAGGACCCGTCCAGTCACTTCCAGTTCCCGAGTGGAAGTGGACGGATATCTCCATGGATTTCGTCACTGGGCTGAGGCGAGACGTCAGAGGATTCGACGCTATTTGGGTCGTGGTCGACAGGTTGACCAAGTCGGCCCATTTCATAGCTATTCAGGAGACATGGCCAGCATCGAAGTTAGCGGACGAGTTCATTCGCCAAATTGTGAGGCTTCATGGAGTGCCAGAGAGGATCGTATCTGATCGAGATGGACGCTTCACCTCGAGGTTTTGGCAGCAGGTTCAGGAGAGTTTGGGCTCCAGATTGCATTTCAGTACGGCTTATCACCCGCAGACAGATGGCCAGAGCGAGAGGACGATTCAGACGTTGGAGGACATGTTGCGATCGTGCGTCTTGGACTGGGGTGACCATTGGGTCAAGCACCTACCGCTAGTGGAGTTTTCTTACAACAACAGCTACCACGCGTCGATCGAGATGGCCCCATATGAGGCTTTGTATGGGAGGCGATGCAAGTCTCCGGTTTGCTGGGACGAGCCTGCAGATACAGTTCTGTCGTTGCCCGAGATGGTCAGAGAGACAGTTGATAAGGTTGGTCGCATCCGAGAGCATATGAGGGTAGCCCAGGATCGACAGAAGAAGTATGCAGACAGACGGAGGACCGAGCTTGAGTTCGAGGTGGGCTCGCATGTATGGCTTCGAGTTTCGCCCACCAGGGGAGTTCGACGGTTCGGCATCAAAGGGAAGTTGAGTCCGAGGTTCATTGGCCCATTTGATATCTTAGAGAGAGTCGGTGTGGTAGCCTACCGTTTAGCCTTGCCTCCATCCTTAACCGGCGCCCATGACGTCTTTCATGTCTCCCAGCTCCGGCAGTATATTCCCGACCCTAGTCATGTCCTTGACCACTCAGACCTTCACATTGAGCCTGACCATACCTTTGTAGAGCGTCCGGTGAGGGTCCTTGATCGTCGTGTCAAGAAGCTTAGGAACAGGGAGGTTCCTTTGCTTCTGGTTCAGTGGTCTAGGAGGAGCCCCGAGGAGGCCACCTGGGAGACCAAGGAGAGCATTCGGGCTAGCTATGGAGATGTCTTAGATGAGCTACTTGCGTCCTATGTTGAGCCGAGTGTAGACATTACCTTGACTTCCCGAGTGCGGTGAGAATGCCTAGTTAGTTGGTTGGGATTGGTTAGTGGTGTCTCTTTGATTTGCGTGCTTATACTTGGTAGTTATGTGCAGATCCTTGGTGATATGATGTGATGAGCCTCGATGATATGATGATGTGCTAGACATTATGGTATGTGACTGCCTTTGATGTGCTATAATCTTCTGTTTATCTTGAGATTTTGATCATTCTTCTATATCCATGATGCCAAATATTAGAAATGCTAGAGATTGAATTGTGGAATTATGATTTGACTCGGAACCTAGGAAGAAAATACGGGATTAGCCTTTAGAGGTGGATGTTAGAATGATTGGGAAGTTGGGAATACCTCGTTTAATGTCGAATTTAAAGAATTTCAAATGGTGATTTAAAAAGGAACATAGTTTTTGAGAAAACTATTCCAACCCGAGTTTTCATTATGAAGCCACACGAAGTGGATACAAGCATGTATGGGGGCACCTGTAGATCGCTTGCTAAGACCTAGCGGAGATGTCATGATGGTTTTCGAGTTATGGTATGCCCGAGGAGTCGGAGTGGGGATGTGGTAGGGGCCCCTACTGCATCCTTACTACGACCGATTGGGAGTATTATGATCATGACGACGGTACTGTGAGATCTCATGGGGGCACTTATGAGGTATTTACGGGATCGATGACGTGATCCTTGGACTCACCAATTTCAACTTCATCCCTTACTTTAGAATGATTTTAGTCTCGGGGACGAGACTTGTTTTTAGAGGTGGATGATGTAAAGGCTCGGATTTTTAAAATATTAATTTTTGGAAAAAGAAAATCAAAAGGAATTTAAAATAAATTCCGGCCCAAATTTTCGTTTTAAATATCAATTCCGTCTTTCATTCGGGTTTTGAACGACCAAGCAGCAGAAATTTAAATTCCGACTCGAGACCCCAATTTCGTCTTTTTTCTCACATCCTTATCCAAATTCAACCATTGGATCCCTTCGATTTTGGGTATGAAATCCCCCTTTGAAAACATTAAAGTAAGTTTTGAAACCTTCAACCTGTACTCGGGGCGCAAGGTCCTAACGAGGGGTTTCATCCCTCGAAACGTAACTCGGGAATCATAATCCCGGGCCGTTACAATGGAGGAGGGGGAAATACTAACTAGGTGGTGAAACACAAAAAAATTCCATTCAACCCTATATATGGTTTCACTTGGCCTAAAAAAAAAGTTGCGATTTACGCTTACTAGCCAGTAAATACTGTTGCCTAGCCAGTGACCACGATCTTTTAGCCAATATAAGAATAACCCCTGTCAGGTCTCATCTACCTCAGGAACTTCCCACCTTAAGGATAGCTAGGATAGATGACATTCTTTGAGTTGTCGAAGGTTGGTTTTTGTTATTTTGCATATATGTACGTCAGTTACAATATATGGTTCCGTCTTGGTTGCCTGAGATGCGAACCCTAAATATATGCGATTTATGCTTACTAGCCAATAACTACTGTTGTCTAGGCAATAAAACCGATGTCTCAGCCAATTGAAGACTAAGCCCTGAAAGGTATTATTAATCTCAGAAACTTCCCACAACATTTACATAAACAAAGAAATGAGTAAGTGTTCAAACAAAGATGCAATTAGAAGAAGATGAAAGAGTGCACATTCACCCATTTTTTATTTTTTTTTAAAAGCTTGCCTCACCGTCTACCTCTCGACCGGATCTGACAGGTTCAATTCGATCCAACATTGAAACCTTGAAACTCTCTCGTTCTATTTCAATTCGTTATCGGAATTGTTGAATTCGGAGCCGAGGTCACCGATTTGCGATCGAGAGGAGGGGAAGGGGTGGGGCGGCGTCAGGCTCGGAGTTGGCGAGAGTGGGATGTCGAGAGGAGGGGAAGGGACAGGGTGGTGAAAGAGGATCTGGATCCGGACAACCTCGTCACCCTCCGCAGGACCCCTAGCGCCGCCGACGCCTTCGTCGGACAACCTCGTCGCCCTCTATAGAACCACCAGCGCTGCCAATTGGATCTGGACAACCTCGTCGCGGCTCGTCTTCTCGCACTCTCCTCCCGGCTCTTCTTCTCCGGTCACTCTCGTACCGCCCCGACCTGGAACTTTCTCTCCTTTCCTAATCCCTTAAATCCCGCCCAAATATTTCCAAAATTTCAAAAGCCCGCCAAATTTTTTTAACCCACAACAAAAGGTCACCTTGACCTGTTAGTTTTGCAAAATAAATGCACCTTTTGACATTTAGCACATTTTAGAGGGGGGAGTGACATTTTTGCAAATGGGGGAATAAAGTGGTATATTGGGTACCATTTACTCTTTTTACAATATGTTTTTTTATGAAAAAATTATACATATATATAATTAGTTATTTATAATATAAATATAATTTATTAACTCAATTTCTTTATTTTTGTATAAATATAATTACGGTTTTTCTATCCGATAAGACCCTAAATTGGGAAAGATTCCCTACAAAAAAAAGTCAAGCGACCCTAAGAATCTAATTGAAAAAAAGGCTAAACTAATTAAAAAATTTAGGATCTTATCCTATACCTCAAGGAAATAGGATAGAAAAATCGATATAATTATACAAATATATATATAATTAGTTATTTATAATAATAATTAGTTATTTATAATAATATAAATATAATTTATTAGCTCCCGAATCCGTAAATTTATTACTCCCTTCGTTCCACAATACATGTCCTTTTACTTTTCGACACGCTTTTTAATGAGCGAAAAATTCTATAAAATATTATTTTATTAATTAATTTTTATATATAATTTGATACATATTACTAATAAGTATTAAATTATATAAAAAAATTAATTAAAAATGATACCTTATAGAGTTTTTCGCTCATTAAAAAACGTATCCAAAAGTAAAAAGACATGTATTATGCAACGGAGGGAGTAGCTTCTGTGCTCCTGCTCCACATACTGCGTGGTATCTCATCATAGGCATAGCTGGGGACAGCCATCCAATCCAAGAGGCAGCAAGATTAGGATCAAACTCAAACTCCTCTTTACCCCAATTTTTTTTTATATTTGAATGGATATTTCCTCGTTGATTGGGCCGCTTCGGTCTATTGACCTATGGCCCAATTAAGCCCACAAACCTTTTTTTTTTTTTTTAATCATAATAACAGGTGTGGCCGTGTGGGGAATCAAATACCAAAAACATCCAGCAATCCCCAATCCCATCCCAAAAAACCAAAATAAAAAAGCCAATACGAATGCAAATCCAGTCGAATCGATTACAATTTACATATGTTGGAACGGAATCATTACTGCCCAACGTGTGTTGTGAAAAAGCATCTGATAATCAATTCGGAAGTTTGTGCACGCGCAAGCGTTGAGAGATCACCTCAGCCATTTCCCAATGGCGAACACTGACGCGTCACGAGCGGTTTGTTCGCTTCGTATCTAAGCATTCGATGCTAGTTTTTAGCTGTCAATCGATTGAATTTCCAATTCTAGGGTTTCAACTTCTCCAGGGTTTGTTTTCGGTAGATTTGAACGATTTCTGGCTTCTGCCTGCGCCTGGATCGGTATGTTTCTTCAGTTCTCGGAGGTTTCTTTTTCAATTGAATGAATTGTTGATGGAATTTCGGAAATGTTGGATTTCGAGAATGAATTTCATCGACATGCAGTGATTTCCTTTTGTTCGTAGACAGATCGATGGATTTGATTTTGGAGGCAAAAGATGCGAATGATTGGTCGTATAGAGGAGAAGGAGCCGCGAACCTTGTTCTCTCATACACTGGAACATCTCCTGACCTTGTACTCTCCCTCCCTCTCTCTGTCATCTCTCTGTGATACAACTGATAGTGATAGGGTCAAGGAATTTTCTATTTTCTACATCGAGCTGTTTCAAATGAATAAAATAATTATTTCCCTTTTTTTTTGTTTATAATTAAGAGGTCGATTTCTTTATTTTTGTTTTCCCATCTGCTATCAATTATCAATCATAATCAAAGCCCAGTTCTGTATTTTCTTGTCAACTGAAATGGATTTTAAGGGCTGGTGTGTATCTTCTGTCATTGGACAGAGAACATAAAATGTTGAAACTTACGGTATCAACCGAAGTTCATTGATCTGATCTGTGTGGCTTGTTTAGGTTGGCAAAGCCATAAGAGTGCAAAAGGTTTCAAATAATGGATCACTGTATGAAACTGGACATGGACTTTGGTCTGAGCATGAAAAAATTCTATGGAGGGATGCTGGTTCTATGTTGACAGCACCAATCAAAGAGGTCGCAGATCAGCTCTTTTTGCAGTGCGTGATGACCCCGTTATTAGGACCTGATCATGTTGATGCCGGGGTGATTCTCTAGCTTTTATTGCGCCTTACAATTTCAATGATTTTACTCTCTTGCTATAATTGTTATTCTGCATGCAAGTGGTGTTTGGAGTGCATTAATTGCATTCCTCATGTAAATTTTAACTATGGTTTCTACCAGAGAATGTCAGTTTGCCCATTTCCTCTGGGAGTATTCTCTGATGCAAGTTCTTCACATACTAAAACTATTTTTGTTCCCAATTTATAGAGGCATGTTGTTGTATCAAGGGAGTTCTTGGATTCAATTGAAAGAAACGTTCTCAACCAACGCCCTGATTGGCGGGTTATTGCTTCTAAGGTCAACACCTCAAGTGATTCAGTGCTTTTGATGTCTGATCATTCAGTTTTCCCGTATGGTGAGTGCCAGTATGAATTTCATGCTTTGATTCCTTTGATTATGGATTCAAGTTGTCTGCACATTATTTTTTATGGATCTTTGACTTTTCTCTGTGTCACTGCTTACATGATCTTCTCAGATGATAGATTGTACTTTTACATGACTGTCTTTCTAGTTGTTTATTATATTTTTCAACCCACAATTGGTCAATTTGCTTGATATCATTTCAGATATAGAATCAGGAGTTTCTATTCAATATTGTCTTTCTGATGACTTCATTTAAACTCTTGCATTGTTCAGCTTGTGTGATTTGCGTCTGGGTATTCTGCCCATTAGAGAAAATTTGCAATCTTATAGTGACTTTCCATGTTTCAGGTAACTCTAAAGAGGGTCCATGCATCTGTGTTGAAATAAAGGTATTGCATTCAAACTTTTTACTCACTTTCTTTGTTTACATTTTTACCCTGATTCTGCTGTCCAGTTTTGTTAATATTTGAACCCGACGTCTTATGAGTTATTCGTTTCTGTTTCACTTCCTTTTATCCCTCAACAGCCAAAGTGTGGGTTTCTCCCTTCATCAAGGTATATTTCTGAGAAGAATGCAGTTAAAAAGAAAGTGGTCCGTTTCAAGATGCATCAAGCACTCAAACTGCAGAAACATCAGGTAGTATTTCTCTGGTCATGCTATGATGCAAATCAATAATTATTGTGAGTATCCACTTTATGATGAAGGAACCTTTGTAACCATCTTGCTTTGATTGCTACAAGTTTCTTTTGCTTTAATGTGCATTTTCTGTTTATTTCACCTCTAACTTGACAATTGTTACTGTGTATCTTAGATATTGCAATCAAGTGAATATGATCCACTTGACCTATTTTCTGGAACTAGGGATGGGATACATAAAGCTGTCAATGCACTCTTTGCAGTCCCTCAGAACAATTTGCGTGTATTTCTTGATGGTTCTCTGGTGTATGGAAGCTTGGGAGGTGGCATGAATGGCACCACCTTCGTAAACAGTGAAACGTTTGAGGATTGTATCAAATGTTTTGTACAGGCCGATGACGGCTTATGTATGACCAGTTTCAAGCATCTTGTATCTGAGACAATTTTTAAGCTGGGGATGATGGATAGACTTCTTAAAGTACAGAAGCTAGACAATTTTGATATAGAAGGGGCAATACATGCATATTATGACGCAATTGCCCATCCTTGTATGGCTTGTAGAAATCTTGACCAGGCACAACTACGCAAGTATAAGCCATTGCATTCTATTCCCTTGGAGGAGAGCATCGAGATTATTAAGAACTTCTTGATATCTGCAACTGCAAAGGACTGCAGTCTAATGATTTGTTTCCGGCTGAAGAAGGATGATGACTCAAAATCCTGTCATGGTAATATCTACCTTGACACTACAGGCCAAACGTTTGATTACAAGGTATGAGCCCCTTCATATCCTTACCTTTGTTCTTATATCTTTTGAGCCTGAACATACTTTCTCAACAAGTTGATGGATAAAATAGTAAAACAAAACCCGGGAAGTTTTTTTTAGCTCTTTCGATTTGGTTTATGAATTGAGATCTTAAGCATTGATGTGCAAAGACCTGAGGCTTTAGATTGTGGAAACGCAAAATGATTTAGATGGAGTAAACTGATGTCTGATTGCTATCATATCCTTTCATCTCTTTTTCAAGGCATTGTACTTCCACTTGTTTATTTGTTTTTTTGAACTATTCATGTTTTAGGTCAGAACATCGAGTCAGTTCAATTGAAACAGCTACAATAACTTAAAATGTGCACCTAGGGCTATCCTAAATATTCACCTCAACTGCTCGGAGTTTCCCATGGCTGGCTTCAATAATGCTATTTTTCTACTAGCATTTGTTTCAGTTCAGTCAATCTAATGAACTGCATCTTACACAGGCGTATTTCATCGACCTTGATCTGAAGCCTCTGGACAGGATGGAACACTACTTCGAGTTAGACCAAAAGATAGTCAACAACTACAACCAGATGGGTGGAGTGGAGAACGGAAACATACAACCCGCCAGGTGCCATCTGGTCGAAGTTGAAGGCTATGAAGGTCGTCCAAGTTCCCACGTCCAACTGCAAGAGCGATGATGGTTTCTCAACAGCAAGAAAAAGTTGCAATGGAGAAATCTGAAGCAGTTGGGAAATTTCAATTCAATATGAAGACTGATTTTTAGATTGCCTTTTGCCAGGAAAGCCCTCTTTGTAGTGTTTCAGGTAAAACTTTGGGAAATCTAAAATGAATAAAACGCAGCTTTTCTGATTCGCGGGGATGAACTGAATGAAACGCTTAGATTGACCCCAACGGCTTTGCAAAAAATCTATAAAATAGAGATAAATTTTTTCAAAATCTCTAAAAAAAATTCACTAAAACTCCTACGTGTTTCCGCGAGTGAAGAAAAAAGGGAATCCCCCGTCAACCCATTTTACTAAGCACTTCCGTTTTAGACTCAAGAAAAATCAGCAAGAAACAACATTCAAAAGCTGAATGGAAATAAAAAAAACAGCAGCTGAAGAAGAAACAACATTCGAATGACAATAAAAACAAGAAGAAAGTGGCAAGAAATAAGCAAGAAACGACTGAAGAAGAAATTCAGAAGCTCTCGAAAACAGCGATCAAATTCAGAACAATGCAACAACCCAAATTTTCAAATCCCAAATGTTTGTTGGCAATTCAGAACAATGCAACATCCCAAATTCTTCATCTAGATAAAAAAAATGCAACATCCCAAAAATCAGAAGCAACAAGAGCAATTCAAAAGAAATTCAGCCCAAAACACTCGGAAACAAGAAAAAATTCAAAAGCAACAAGTGGAAGGATTTCCATCAATAAATTCAATATAGGGAGGAGTGCACATTGAATTATACAGATCAATTCTCTTCCTGCAAATTTAGAGATTTTTTTCCCTTTTCCATCTCTTTCTCTATTTTAGAAGTGTTTGGAGAATTTGTTGGGGAGAAAAAATGACATTTTTCTCTAAAATCCCTCATTTTCTCTATTTTAGCATAACTGTTGGGCTTGCTTTTAAGCCTTAAGGCCCACAACGGCACAACCTTGATTGTGCCAGCCGGGATCAGTTGTCCATCCCTGTTGTCACCTCCTCTCCCCCAAAATTGAAAAAAGAAAGAAAAATAATTAAAATGAAAAAAAAAATACAGGGTGTGTTTGGATTCCATTGCATTTCAATTATAATGTAATTATTTTACCTTGTTTTATGTGAGCGTTTGGTTGTAAAAATAAAAATCTTGTAAAAACCAGGATAAAAGCGTAATTTAACTAAATAATCAAATAAATAAAGATAAAATAATTGCATTATAATTAATACATCTTGAAATCCAAAAACACCGTAATTTAAACTCCTTAAAAATTGTGTTAACCAAACACCGCCTTATCATTTTGCATTATAATCACAATGCATTTGGAATCCAAACACACCCATAGTAAAGGGGGGTTTATGTGAGGAGGACAGGGAGACAGTGAGAGGAAGGAGACAGGTGATCTTCACCGTGATTGTGCAGCCATTGCATCAATGCATTGATAAAATATCGCTCTTTTAAAGGATCAAAGAGAAAACGGAAATTCGGCCAATCCTAGGGTTTTGTCTAATCCGCGAGATAACCAAAGTATTTGGGAAATCCACGAGGGAACCCTGGTGTTTAAATTTATTTTTTTTCGCGTTTTAACCAAATTGCCAATTTGGGAGTAAAAGATTGTTGGTGTAAAGTTTGGGCAAAAAATTGCAAATTACAAGGAATTTGAGAGAGAAAAAAGACGCTCACAACCAGACCTCTTGCCCGCCAAGAAACCTTGTTGGTACTTTTGTTTGAATACCAACTGCTATGATTTTTGTGGGTTCTTGGCTTTGTTAAGTTTCAATCGAGTCTATTGAATAACTTATTTTGTAAGCTGGGTACATGTATTCCAGTTATGAACATGTGTTTCTGTTTCATTTGGCTTTGTTTTAACCTTTAGATGTGCCTTACTGTTT
Organism: Persicaria tinctoria; assembly: GCA_037127255.1. Lineage (NCBI taxonomy): Eukaryota > Viridiplantae > Streptophyta > Magnoliopsida > Caryophyllales > Polygonaceae > Persicaria > Persicaria tinctoria. The sequence continues at coordinate 42,239,302 of JBANSL010000020.1, forward strand.
CAATTTATTGGCGGCTAAATTTTGTCAATTTGTATATATTATAGTGCTGAGTATGTGTTTTTGTTTTAGTTAAACAAAAATGAACCAGGAATAAAAGGATTTAGGATTGTACAACCCAAATTGAAGAGAGTGATTATCAACCAATCAATTTAACAAAAATGCTACATCAACAAAAGGTTTAACACAAATTGAAATCCAGTAAAGTTGCGCTACAATCTCCATCAAAATGAACTTGCTAAATCCAATTTTGACAAGCATATAACTTGAATGATTCATGAATAATAAGCTTATGTGGGAATTGAACCCACGTCTTTGTGTATGACCATAATGCTTTCCCATTGAGCTAATAGTCTATATGTGAAGAATATTTCTGTCAAAACATGCATAACATGACCATTACAAACAAGCCATTGCAAATTTTTTTTTAACTAGAACAAGTCTCAGTGCATTGCAAACAAGAATCAAACAATTTAGCATTTTTTTAACAAGAATCGAATAATGTGCACATGAACAATTCTCCAGAGCATTGCAAACATGGATAATTCTCCAGAACATGAACAATCAGACAATGTGCACATGAACAATTCTCCAGAACAATTATCATTATACTACAATTCTCCAGAACATGAACAATTCTCCCAATGTATGACTACATTGCTCTTCCAATGTGCACGTGAACAATTATCCAGGCCATTGCAAACAATCAGCCATTATAAAAATTTAGCATAATTTATTAACAAGAATCAGACAATGTGCACACATGAACAATTCTCCAGGACATTGCAAACATGGTCATTACAAAAATTGACCATAATTTTAACAAGAATCAAAATTTGTTAACAAAAAGGAGAGGATTACTTGCTTGTTGTCATTACAAATATCGCCATAACCTTGTCATCAACGGTGAAGAGAGATGAAGATTGCTGCTTTCGTGCAACACTCGTATTTTGGACGTTTCTACCACTAGAAATTCAATCCCCGATCATGAAATGACACCATTGATTGGACAACTCCGTGTACAGAAAGATTCCTTGGAGGATCGTCTTCATTATCCACCTGGATGCTTGATGTATTATTGGCCAACGATGTCATTTCACGATGATGCTTGACTTCGTCTATAGTCTATGTCCCCAACCTACTAGTTTTAGGTTTGATGTGTTTCATCTTTTGTTGTTTGTGTAGCCTGATCTTTTGCACTTTTTTTTTTGTTCAAAGGTAGGCACTTAGACCATTACAATATTGAGGGAGGGGGGATTCGAACTCGTGACCTATTGGTCACTACATGTCATCCTTACCAGCTAAGCTAGTAAGGCTTGACTTGGTACTTTTTTCTTTAATTGTTGTTTGTTTGACGGTTGACCGTCCCTCGATTTGTCGGTCTCTCAAACAATACTCCGTATTTATTTTAAATATTTTCCATTTCCTTTTCTTGGAACGTTCAGATTCCGTGCCTTGACTCATGTATGAGATCTACTATGTTCAAAATCACCTATAATTATAAATAAAAAATTCTTAAACAAAAATCCAAATCATGGAACATGAAAACTTTTGGAAATATTTTTCGCCAAATTCAAGAGGTGGATGAGGCGCTTATTGAACTACAATCAAATCAGCAAACATCTCAGAACCAAAGTCTTTACTCAAAAGAGCAAAATCTATTATCAAAAAGAGAAAACCTACTTCTCTTTCACAAGACTTACTGGAGCCAAATAGCTAAAGCAAAACATCTAAAATTAGCAGATACCAACTCAGCCTATTTCCACAGAGTGGCCACGGGCAAGAGAAACCGAAAGATAATTAAATCAATCACATCGATGGAAGGAACACAAATAATGGGAGACAAAAACGTCAAAAGGGAAATCCAAAGAGATTTTGAAAAAAGATTCAGGTGGGAACAAAATTACGCAAGGCCCCATATGGAAAACTACTTGTCAGTTATAAACCAAATAATCACCGAAGAAGAAAACACGTTTCTCATACAAAAACCAAGCAACGGCGAAATAAAAAAAGTTGTCTTCTCAATGGGCTATAACAAATCTCCAGCACTAGACGGTATGACACCAGAATTCTATAAAGAATATTGGGATATTGTTGGACCTGACATTATCAAAGTCGTTAAAGCCTTCTTCCACTCAGGCAACCTCCTTAAACAAATTAACCACACTTTTATATCGTTAATCCCGAAAAATGACAATCCTACGGTGACCACGCATTATCGAACGATTAGCCTGTGCTCTACCATATACAAAATTATTTCCAAAATATTAACAGAACGGCTAAGGTCGATAATAGGTAAAATCATTCACCCCCTTCAATGGGCGTTTGTCTCTGACAGAGCAATACAGGATAATATACTAATAGCACATGAAATCTTTCACTCATTCCGTTCCAAAAGGGGCTCAGAAGGATGGACAACAATAAAACTTGATATGGAAAAAGCTCACGACAGAGTAGATTGACAATTTACGAAATCAGTTCTCCAGAAATTTGGATTCCATTAGAAATTTGTGGATATCATTATGGAGTGCGTAACCACAGTTTCCTTCTATGTTTTAGTAAATAACGACCCCACATATGTGTTTAAACCTTTGAGAGGGGATTAAGACAAGGGGACCCCCTCTCCACTCTCCCCTTTCTTCTCGGAGCAGAAGTTTTTGCCTGAAAACTCTCTCTAGAGGCCGAATCTAACCAAAAAAGCATTGGCTTCAAATTCAGTCACTCGGGCCTGATAGATTACATAGTCTTCATATTGTATAGTGAGCCAAAATGCCCAATCCATTGTAACCTATATATATGATTGATCAACGAATGAAACCCTCAAGGAGGACTTTACATCAATTCTATCATTCTACATGGTATCACAACCTTTTCTTCCTCACGGAACCCTAATTTGATCCTTCCGCCTCACCTCTCCTCTTACCGTTGCCGGCCTCGTACCGCCGCTATCCTCCCTCACCGGACTTCCCCCACTCACCGGTCATCCTATTCCTTCGACCTTCCACCTGCACCGCCACCACCTGCTTACCGTTGCCGGTCACCACAACCCCGTCCTCCCTCGCGCGTCTCCGATCCGGACTCCACGAGCCCCGCACCCTCGCTCTCGCTGTCCTCCATCGCATCTTCGCCGCTGCCCAGATCCGGAATCCCCAACCACCACAAGCACAGATCCGGCCACTCTTATCCTGGATCGGAGCCTCACCCACACCTAGCCATCACTGTTCGAGCCGTCTCCGGTTGCCGCTGCCCGTCACCGCCGAGCCATCTCTGTCTCTGTCCGTGCTTCCAACGAAGAAGAAATCATCGATTTTTTGTGGCAAAAATAAAATAAAATGCACCGGTACTCCGGATATCCTACCCCTCGACATGCCGGTCCTCATGCCTGTCTGACATCGCCTGATCCAGGCTATGTTCCGCCAGCTATGCATCACGCCTTCTCCTCTACGCAGCTGACATCCCCCGACTCTTCTTGGTACATGGACACTAGTGCCACCTCCCATATGACGAACTCCTCAGGTAACCTCTCTTCTATTTCTTTTAAAGGTCCTGCACACTCTATTATCATCAGCAATGGTGGTCGCCTTGCTACTTCGGGGATTGGCCATGCCACATTACAGACCCCAACCCACTCACTACACCTTAACAATGTCCTCATTGCCCCAAAGATTTTCAAAAACCTTATCTCTGTCTGTCGGTTCACTACTGACAATAACGTTTCCCTTACGTTTGATCCCTTTGGTTTCTCTGTGAACGATCTTACTACGGGGGTTACTCGCATGAGATGTAACAGAACCAGGAGCTCTACCCTGTCACACCACCTCCTGTGTCCAGTCAGTCGTGCCCGATCGCCCTCTCGGCATCGTCGTCCAGCCTATGGCATGCACGCCTGGGTCATCTCAGTGATGCCGTTCTAGATGTCCTCCGTTCTCAGAGTCTTGTCACCTGTAATAAAGAACTACGCTCTAGTTTATGTTCTTCTTGTCAGTTAGGCAAACATGCAAGACTGTCGTTCTAAGGGTCTTTGAACTCCACCCTTGCTCCTTTTGATATCATTCATAGTGACATTTGGACCTCTCATGTGCCTAGCAAGGAGGGTCACAAGTACTACCTCTTGTTTCTTGATGATTATACTCATTTCTTATGGGTCTTCCCGTAGCATTTCAAGTCCCAAGTGTTTCCTATCTTTGTCAAGTTCCATGCCTACATCAAAACACAGTTTCAAACATCCATCAAATGCTTCCAATGTGACAATGACCGTGAATTTGACAATAAAGACTTTCATTCTTTCTTCGCCACAAATGGGATCTTCTATCGGTTGTCTTTCCTCTATACTTCCCAGCAGAATGGCAAGGCCGAAAGAATCATTAGAACCATAATCAACATGATGCGCTCTCTCATCTTTCACGCATCTATTCCCCTTACTTATTGGCCTCACGCCTTATCAACCACATGTTATCTCCTCAACATTCTCCCATCTACTACCCTACACCATCGCTCGCCAACTCAGGCACTCTATTTCACCTTGCCTAGGTATGATCACCTTCGTACCTTCGGGTGCTTGTGCTTCCCAAACCAGTCCTCCACCGCCCCATACAAGCTTCACCCGCGCTCCACTCCAGGTGTCTTCCTAGGCTATCCGTCTGATCATCACGGTTACCTTTGCCTCGATGTTCGAATTCATAAGCTTATTGTGTTCCGTCATGTCACTTTTGATGAGTCTCTCTTTCCCTCCTCTTCTCCTCCTCTCCCATCTCCGACACCTCCTATGTCCCAATCTGAATCAGAGTCTTCCTTCCCACACTTTCTCCCTTTCCAGAGTTGTACCGGTGCTCTTGCCTCTCCCCCTACACCGCCCCCACCGCTACCTCCTCCTCCTACCACCAGATCGCACACCCGTAGCATCTCCGGTGTCTTCAGACCTCGTTAGATCGTCTCTATGAATGTCACCCTGCACCTCGCCACACCCTCTCCTGCGTATTCCCGACCACCCTCCGTCATACCAGATACCGCAGCCGCAGCATCTTGCTGCGCCCGCGGCACATCAACCCGTCGCGGCTACCTTGTCGCGGCTGCAACCTTTTACCGCGCCCGCCGCACCGCCTCCTCCCGCCCCTACCGATTCCCAAATCTCTCCTGCCTCAAACTCGACCTCCCTTTCCCCCATCCCCACATCCCATAAAATAGCCCTCTTCGAACCGAATTGGCAGGCAGCTATGCTCGATGAATACAGGGCCCTTACAAGGAATGATACATGGGTTCTAGTTCCTCGCCCTCCTGAGGCGAACGTCATTCGCTGCATGTGGCTCTTCCGCCACAAGTTCCGCTCTGATGGGTCGTTGGAACGCTACAAAGCTTGTCTTGTGGTTAACGACTGATCTCAACAGGCAGGTATTGATTGTGATGAGACTTTCAGCCCCGTGGTCAATCCTGCCACTATCCGAGTGGTGTTGAGCTTAGCGTTATCGCGACATTGGGCTATTCATCAGCTGGATGTCAAGAATGCCTTTCTGCATGGCCATCTGAATGAGACAGTTTACATATTTCAGCCGTCGGAATTCGTTGATGTTGATCGTCCCAAGCACGTGTGTCTCCTGAAGTGCTCTCTATATGGCCACCTAAAGGAAAAACATGTTCTAAATTACTCCAAAAAAGGTAACGCCTCTTGGCAATGGTCAAAATTGAGCTCGCTAATCCCCAAATTCAAATCAGGTCTCATCTAGTTGGTGGGAGATGGGAAATCAATTAAGTTTTGGACAGATAACTAGGTAACAACGTTTCCCCTTATTGATAAAGGTGAATCACAACAGAATCTTAACCTTCTAGACACTGTCAACGACTACATAATAGGGGGCAAAGGTGGAAGAAAAAACTAGAATCAGTGCTTCCTAACCATTTAGTAGATGAAATCATCAGAATCCCCCTGCCAGCTACACCCTTTACAGATAGACTCTACTGGTAGCCTAACAAAAAGGGACGGTTCACGACGTCAAGTGCGTATAATCTTGTTTCAAGCATTCCCCATGAATCATCGGAGGAATACTTGTGGATTTGGGGACAAGACGCCCCGCCGAAAGTCAAAAATTTTATATGAAAAATAAAACAAAAAGGACTAGCCATGGCCCACGGCTACCCGACTAGCCCAAAAAAGGGTGTCGGTACCACAAACATGCATATTCTGTAACCAAAGTGAGGAAGACGATATCCATCTATTCATTGAATGCCCAATCAACAACTTCCAACAACAATTCACTCGAGAAATATCCCTAAAGATCCACACACTTCTACAAGATGATAGAAACATGGATAAAATTCTACAAATCGTGGGGACCAATTTGCCACATGACATAAGGCAAAACATAGCAATCAGATGGTGGACCATATGGTTCATCAAAAACCAAACTATATTTAAGGGAAAGAACATTCCATGCAAGGAGAGCTTCAGGAAAATGATCATGAATAACATTGAAAATTGGAGAAGAGCGTGCAAATGGAAGGACACGGAAAAGATAGGGGCAGAACTTCAGGAAAAGAAAATACAAAACCAAACAAGGAATAAAGCAAACCATCGATGGAAGAAGCCCCCGGCAGGCAAATACAAACTAAACTTCGATGGATCCTTTATATCAACGAAAAAATCCTCAACTGGGTTCATCATTAGAGACTAATATGGGGAAATGATTAGCATTGGAGGTAGAGTCATAAATGGACAATCTCCACTCATGACGGAAGCTCTAGCTCTCCGCTATGAGATTGAAAAAGCCAAGGAACTGGGAATAACATATCTAATAATAGAAGGAGACTCGAAAATCCTTACAGACTCACTAAATTCACATATTACCTGCTCATGGGAAATAGAGATGATGATTTCCGACATCCAGACCTCTCTCCGAACAATCAAGACGATTAAAATATCTCATATTCCCCGCATTGGCAACAGAGTAGCGGATAAGGTCGCACACTTTTACTACTCTACTAAGAGCCATATTTATATCTTGACTCAGGCTTCTCTGGCCTCATCCGACAGGATGCTTTCGAACAGGTTTTTCTATATGAATTTTTACCTATTCAAAAAACAAAAAAAAAAAGATTCCGTGCCTTGACGTCTTAGCGTTCTGACTCGCCCTGGTTTTTGCGCTTTCCAGAAATCGTTCATCGAATCATCGTTCCAGCTTCCAATCTGTTCTTCTTCCCGTTGGAAGATCTTGTCTACAAATTGATCCTCTCCTCCTTCCACCTTTGAATACAAATTCGTATTTTACTGTGATGATTCGCATCAATAGCCCTAGCAAATGCATCCGATTATCACTCACGATTACACGATTCATTAAAATTGAGGTACAGATTCGCACTTCTTTCCTTAGTTCTATGTCTGCGATGCCGATTTGTCTGTTCATCCTGATTAAATTCAAATTTCTCTTGTTAGGGTTCATAAGCGACTAATTTCTTCTGATTCTCTTTCTCTCCGGATGATCGAGCAACCATCCTTACTGGTTAGTATCGTATTTTCTGAGGAATCGCGGCAGCGTAGGCACGATATTGATTAATTTACAGGATTTTCATGCCCTCTGTTATGATTAGTCTGATGATTTTTCTCTCTCATCTTTTTCGAAATTCAGGTTGATAGATCAAAAAGAGGATTCCTATAGCAACGGGTTTGATGTAAACAATTCCGGTCACAGGAAATTTGATTTGGACTGCTATTGTTAAAGCTTTAGGTCGTGGCTTTACTGGTGAGTGAGTATCAGTTCTCGCTGTTTATATGACTCATTGTAGAGTATCTAATATCTGAGTTTGTGAAATTAAGACATTTGTCTCATATCTTTACTAATCCTTTTGTCAATGAATCATGGAAATTCGGTAGTGTTATGTTGATTGTATCATAGTATTCTTCATCGATTCTGATTTCATCTCAAAGCAAAAATTAATTCTCCACTTAACCTCCACTTATGAGTCATGATCACAGGCCTATACCCCTTGGCTTTCATAGCCTTGAAACAATTAAACAACAATGTATCAAGAGTCAAGACCCCGTAAACTATTGAGAATGATAGCCTCTTGAAAGTTGATTTTTTGATGTATGCCACATGTTACACACTTGGAAATTTTCCAATTGAAGCACAGTATGTTTATGTTATTGTTATGATTAGTGATCGGCAACTTAAGGCATACAAGTAAATGATTCTTGTTGAAGCCTGCTTCATAGGCATTAGAAGAGACGGCTTTTACTCCGTGTCATATCTCTTTTCTTTTTGTTTATTGTAATGTGGATTGCTATGTTGACTTTTTGGTGTGCTGACTTTCCCTCCACACAAGATGTATGAATTCTCTGCTGGCGACGGCTTTGTGGAGATAAGTGAATCCTTAGGAGAAATGATAAAGTACCTGGCGAATGAACCCTCAGTTGGACTCTACTATATCCAGCAGCATGCGCAGAATGCTGTGCCGAATGTCATCCATCTGAAGAACAATGTTGGGGAGAAATCACATGATTCCGTTTTGCATGCAGAAGATCTGGAGGACTCAATTACTGCAGTAAAGTCAATGAAGGAATGTGGCTTCCCTATTGCAGAGGAAATGATCAAAGACATAAAGAGATCTCTTGCTATAATGTCAACGAAGCAACCCGTAAGAGGAGTAATCCAACCAACAAGCTCAAACTTCTGGACAGGAAGCAGCAGCTCTTGGAGACCGGCTACTTGGAACCGCGGTTCAGTCAATATTCAGGGTAACGGTGAGAAAACTGTGGGTTACTTATCCAATGTGATTAAGACTGCCAAACAGAAGGCTGGAAATTTGAAGTGGCCACAGCTTGATCTGAGAGAACTTCATGAGTTCGGAGCAGAAGAGAGGTTGTCTTACCCTGATTCATTGATACCATTCTCAGCACAGCAGGCCACTTCAACTCATTACGAACGTGATGGTAATGAGCTTCGAGAATCCATCTCTGCTGATAATCCTGAAGAAGCCAGGGATGCTACGGTTGATGATAAGCCATCATATAACTATGACAGTTTCAAGGCCGATAGGGAAGCAAACCTTGAAGACTGGTTAAAGGACAACGTCAACATGGATCAACAAAGAAGTGGGCAGTACCGCAGTACTAAAAGGCTCTAGCTTTGACAGGTTTCTTTGCTTCTCAACTTTGATCCTGCAAAGGCCTGGTATTTTTCAGAATCATGTCAATTAATTCTTGCTTGATTGTGAATTAGGTTACCAAATATGTTGTGTACATAGAAAAGTCCATCCTTCATCGAGTTGCTTCTCGTTTTTTTTTCTTTGCAGGATTTGGTGATGGCACACTCTCCATCTTTAGCTCGTTGAACCGGTATGGGGTTTCGGAGTGGTTTCAATCGTTAGCACGCCATGCTGAACACTCCACTTAGACCATGTTTGTCATTCTATTCATTTATCTTGAACTTATTAGCTCTAAGTACTCATTTGTGTAGTAGCTTACAAGTAATGAAGTTTATCATGCCAAGGGCCGACCACAGTAGTAAAGTAGCACACCCACGCGCGTGCAATGGAAGAAAACCAGACCATTTCTGATGTGTGGAATGGAGTGTGCCCTACTTTGACATTATCCAAACACTTGCAAGTTTGATTCAGTCAAAGCTTTGAAGTAGATATTGATGTACTTTTAATTCTTCCTGGTACGGCGGAATGGGGGAGAAAATTGCTAGTGTTAGCGTACCTTTTTCTTTAGTTGTAGTGCCCACAGAATATGTTGTGGTGGTAAGTGTCTTAGTAGCACATGACTAAATGGTTCCATCTTTCTTTAGCTCAAGTTTTTATGAAGAAACAACAATCCAAGCTGTTTCTTCTACCAGATCCAACACAAGCTCAATCAAGGAGTTTCCTCCATGTAACCGAGACAATCAGAGTTTGTTGAGGATTTTCTGTATTTTCACATTCATCCTTCCAAGTTGTTACAAGCTCTATATATATACTCCCTATAGAGCTTACCACACCTCAACTGAACCAAAGTTAGCTAATCTAACCAAGGGCTAACCCAACTAACCAAGGGCTAACCAACAACTAGCTACTCCCTATATCCTCCATAGTTTTAAAGTTGTACAACTCATGGATGCGAGAATATCTCCTTTTCTTTATCACGTTTTTATAATTCGATTTTTTCTAATCTACTACTATGTTCTTATCTCTTCAAAATATATGGTGTATTACTTTTTTGAGTGTTAGACCTATAAAAAATTAATTATTATTTTTAATTAACTTAAAATATTTATTATATCGGATTTTGCGGTATAGGTTAAGTTTTTTTATTTTATAAAAACTTTATTAGATTGATTTAGCCATTTTTTTATATAGTTTGCACATCTCCTTTGAGAGTTTTCTTTCAAAGAAAAAACAATGTTTATAGTTAGAGGTGATAGAGAATACTCTAAATTATACTCTCCCGTTATTTAACTTTTGTCATTTTAGAAATATACAAACTGAAAACATACAAAAATACGTACACTTATACTCCTAATTATTACTCTACTTTTTTACTTTCACAAAAACTACAAATAAAAACTATCTAACAATTAAAGGGCTATCTTGCAAAGCATATGGACAAAATACCTAAAATGAGAAGTTTTTCTTAACAAGATTTCCTTTCTAAAACGACAAATTTTAATTAACGGAGGGAGTAGTCAACTAGTGCAATTGCTATGATAAATATAAGAAATATATTGATAAAAAAAATAACATAAATATTAGTTACTTTCAAATTAAAGAATATTTACATTTTATGGTATTTTTTTTACAATGGGCAAACATTAGGAAGCCCCTACTATTAGGGATGACAATTCACCCGCACCCGACTCGAACCCGAATCACCCGACCCGAAAAAGTGGGTGAAAACCCGGAAAAAAAAAGCGGGTGAAAAGTGGATATGGGTGGTGGGTCGGGTGGGGTGAGATTTTTTCCACCCACACCCGATCCACCACCCAACCCATCATCAACCACCCGACCCGATCCACCATCCATCTACATTATAAAAGTATTATTTATATATTTTTATATAAAAAACATATAAACTTTCTAATTTCCTCAATCATAACTTTATAATAGGTACTTTGTTCTGCAAACCTCTTATCTTCTTCGTCCTCTACCACTCTTGTCTTAATGTTGCTCGACGACTTATTTTCCTTAAGACAATGCTATTTAAACTCTCGTTTGTGTTTAAAACTTATGGTCATATGTTTAAGACAATGTTATTTAAACTTATGATGACTTATTTAAGACTTGATGTGCAAGATGATGTTATTTTAGCCGTTGTTTTCTCTACATATTTTATTAGAATTCAATGATGTGTATTTAGTAAAAAGCACCCATATGTTATCCATATTTCACTCATTTCACCCGTTCACTCGATGGATATGGATGAAAGTGGATATGGGTGGTGGATCGGGTGGGGTGATGGGTCATCCATGGTGGGTCGGGTGAAATGGGGGTCCATCCACCCACCACCCGACCCATTGTCATCCCTACCTACTACAAATGCAAAGCACTTCCCTGATCATCCTGCTGGATGATGTTACAAAGATCCCTATAAAAAGGAAGTGTGAACAAATTATAATTTCCCCTACTTTTAGCAATATAATCCGCTACCATATTTGCTTCTCTATAAAAATGTCTAAAATCAATATAATCAAAATAAAATGTAATATAATTAATTATATAGAGATAATTTCAACTTTAATACAATTAGAGTGGATTACATAAATAAAAATGTAAGTGAAGCTCATTACTTAATATTATATTTTGAATTACTGTAATTAGTTACTAAAGAAAATTAATATCCTTATAATATTAAAAAATGATATTTTGAAGAAATCTTATTAATTACTAAAAAATAATATCTCTATAACTTTTTTAAAAATTATTTTTTTAATTAATCTAATTGGTAGGTTAAGAATTAATCCAATTGATTAATGGTTGATTAAATGATAAAATAAATTAATAAAAAATGAAAAAGAATAAAAATTAGCGATCGGTTGAAAATTTGAAATACCTAAAAATAAGCTAAGAATGACACAAGCAAAAATTCTTCTATTTTAAGAGTTTACTAGCGTAGTACCCGTGCGTTACGCACGGGATTTGTAAAATATATTATATTTTATAGAAGATATTACCATAATTTATTTACATTATATATTAGACATATTATACTGTTATAATAATATGAAAAACGATATAGAAAAATAAATAAATTTGGATAAAAAATGATGCTTATATTATATCAATATATAATATATGGGGCAAAACGTCATTGTCTCACCTTCCTAGCAGGGTCGGGTTTGAGATTTGAAATGCCCAGGACATGATATAAAAATGTGGCCCTCTACTATCATTTTTTGTTGTGTTAATGGAAGGTAAGACCAAATAATTTGGTAGTTCGACTACATATTACACAAACTCTAGGTGATCGAATGGAATTTTAAAAACTTTTGGATAGAGAGCACATAAAAATGTCGAAGAAGAAATATTATTGTAATAAACTTAAAAGTAAAAAAAAAAATGGTTCATCCATCTCAAAATATAGGTCGTATGGGAATGAGGCATCGTCTAAAAATAAAACGATCGATATTTTGAGACAGATGTAGTACAAAGTTTTGAGTCACCACGTACTGCCGTATGTGAATGAGTTTTTTTTAGCCTTCTAAGTTTTTTAGCAGGCTGATTGATTACTTTGAGCATTAAACACACATTTCTTGTGGTAATGGGTTGGAAGGTAGAACCAAATAATTTGGTAGTTGGACTTCACATTCCACAAAGATTGGTGAATGGAATTTTCAGAACTTTGGGATGGAGAGCACATAAAAAAGATATATTATATTAATAAACTTAAAAATAAAATAAAAATCCTTTTCGTCTCAAAATATCGACCATTTTATTTTTTACATGTTTTTCAAGAAGCTAAAAACTCTATCAAATGTTATCTTTTTATTAGTTGTACTTGAGCATGTTATATGATTTGCAATGTCTAAATATAAGCTTTATTATTATATATTAGGCCAAAGCATGGATATTTAGCTTAGTCTCATAAAACATATGACAGATAAAAAAAATGAATGAAAATCTTTTGGATCTCGAGCTTGCACTTTCAATTCAATTGTAAAAAAAGCAGAAGAAGAAGAAGTGAAGGAAAAACTAATAAACAAAATGGGGATTGAAATCGAGCTCATAACCTATTGATTGTGAAAATCTTGAACTTGGATTCAAATTTAATTTATATTTCAAAATAGTATTTTATTTGCCTAAAATCAACAATAACCATTTAGTATTTCATTTAAATATGAAATTTTAAATTATTTTAGTTTAAAGGAAACATACATACTCTAATCATACTAATAATATTCAATTTTCAACAATAACCAAAGCATGTTTCATTGGTAGATTTTTTTCCATTGAATTATTTTTGTAATTAAAAAGAGATTGAAACTGAAATTGGAAAAGTTTAAGAGAGAAATGCACAAAGTAACCCAAAAATCCGGATTTATTGCAAGGTTAACCCAAAAATTCCCCAAAGTTTAAAAGTGCGGCTATAGTTTGAATTGGAGAAAAGCTCTAATAAAACAGAATATCAAATAAAGGTAATACAAATTAAAAGATTTCCTATTTTGTTAAGATTAGATGACAAAAAGAAATGAAAATTTATATCAAGTCATTAAATTCAAATAAAGTTTAAACATTTCCTTGTTAGCTTAAAAACAACTTAAGGTAATTTTTAAGGAAAATTAATAGATTTTATTAGATTTTATAAAGATATTCTAAACAATTGAGTCAATATTTTCCCGATTATGTGTGTCGGAGTGCATGGTAGTTAGCTTGTAAGTAAATTATTCTAAAAATATTATAAATAAATTAATTAGATTTATTAATTTAAGAAATAAATTAATTATATTGTTTTACATATATAATATATGTTATACTTGGTAGTTAACTTATAAATAAATTATTCTAAAAAATATTATAAATAAATTAATTAGATTTATTAATTTAACAATACAGAAGATACAATTACTTTAATTTAATAAATAATTAAGGTGAAATAATTATTTAAAGTATAGAATCTATAAAAAAAAAATCAAAGCATTTAAATTTTAGTAGTAATTAATTGTAACAAAATCAAATATTTTTAATAAAGAATAAATAGAAATTAATAAAAGGTTATCAACATGAGATAAGTACGTAATTTATTTTCACAATAAATAAACATTTCATTTTAACAATAAATAAATAATTTATTTATTGATTTAAACTAATTTTCAAAGCACTCCCTAATAATAAAAATATTGTTCGGGAGTGTTTTGAAAATTATTTAAATATCTAATCAGTGGAAGATCGATATGGAACTTTGTAATACGTCAAAAAATTATTGAGTTAAAATTTTTAAAAATGTGATGTAGTATAAAATTAAGGTTTAAAGTAAACTATATTATGTGATTAAGTTAAACAAAATGTATAGCATAGTTGTTAGCATTAGCTTTAAATATTTGATTTAAGTACCAATTATTTGTAGACTAAATATCCTAATTGAAATAAGAAATTGGGAAAGATTTAATAATGAATAAAGATTTGTATTAAAAATATTTAGTTAAATTAATAAAATAGAAGATTTGGATAATTAATAGAGATTGGTACATATTTGGATAATTAATACATATTTGAATTAATTGTTTACTTTTAAATCAGTTTGTTATTTAGTTAAATTAATAAATTAGTTTGGTTATAAAAGTTTAAATTGAGATAATTTTTTTAATTGAAAGGTGGGCACAAATTTAAGGAAAAAACTATGTAGAGCTAATCTTGTTTTATTGGATAATCAAGATACAATTTAACCGTTGCTTTAATAGAAAATAGTGAACCATGGAAAAAGCTAAAATAAAATGACTATTAAAATATAAACCATTCAATATTTTTTATCTCTTATAATTTTTTTAACTCTACCCATAATTGTTACACAACTCTAACTTAAGCTATAAAAAACACGCATGTCTATAATTTTTGAAGTATTTGCCACATCATTTTAATGTCGATATGTTTGGGATTATAAAAGAGGTCTAAAGACCAAGTTTATTCAAGTAAAACTTTCACAATTATCATGCAAAAAACACCATTTTTAAAAAATAAATAATTATTTAACAACCATTTCTTTGAAAATAAAAATCAAGTACACAATATATCAAATCATAACCGTTAAATAAGAAGATTCTATCTGACCAAAAAAGAATTCTTTTTATTAGCAACAATTTTTATGATATAAATTGATAAGTAATTATTGATTAAATCATTTTTTTAGTTTTTTTTATTAATTTATTCTTATCTACTTAAGATTATAACAACCAAACAAACTCATCATTTTAAGGAAAAATTGATTTCTTATCTACTCATGCAAAAGAACGAAACATGGGCAAAGAGATAAATTAAAAAGACACCGTACGTAGTTGTAACAACAACAACAACAACCCAGTACGTCCCGCGACAAAGCAGGGTCTGGGAGGTCATGATGTACGCACTATTTTCCCAACTGAGTCGAGAGAGTGTTTCCGATAGACCCATAACGAAAGGATGCAAGAAAACATATTATCGTAAGCCAAAAAAAAACATTTCTCGAGCAAATACCTTAATTTGCCCATTCTCATCAAGCAAGGCATTGGATGGCTTTAAATCAGAATAGATTATTCCCTTGAAATGTAAGAAGTGTAAAGCTGTAGCAAGGTAGATTATCCATGAGTTAAAAATAGAGCTAAAAAAAGCTAAATAACAACTATTTTATGTAAATAGAGCTAAATAAAAAACCTAAAATTAGAGTTTATAGCTTCCAAAGTAGATTATCCGTGAGTTAAAAAAAAGTGTTAAAGATGTATATATTGAGAAAAGAGTTTACTCATATGTGCACAAAAAACATAGAAAATAACTGCTTTAAAAATATTTTCTAATCAAAACACATCAAAGTTGTTTAAAAATGGATAAAGACAAATAGCAACTATTTTATGTATTAGGCAAACTGTTAAGAATTAAAGATTTGAACATAAGAACTTTAAATAAATTTCAAATAAATATTCTTGTTTTTTTTCTGTTCATATTTAGAGCTCGTTTGGTTGGCAACCCAAAAACCCAGCACGTTTAATTAGGTTCCATCTGAAAGATTTTTTCCAGTTTAATCTTGCCTTTTACGTTCAAATTTCATCTTGACATAAATGATTTGATTTGTTTTTTTAATTGGTTGATAAGATTTAATCGAGATTTTTTTTATTTGGAGTATAAAGTTTTAAAAATTAGATAGATAGATGATTGAAATATCATTGATTAATCATTACTGAGAATTCGTTTATGCTAGATAGATGAAACAATTCATTCTAGATGGCCAGGCGTTAATTTGTATATATAAAAAAATTGTCTTTTGTTAAAAAAAAATGATTAGTGAGAAAATTTTAAATCTAAGCTAAAAATTTACGATAAGTTCCACCAATTATTATTTTTAATTATAGATGGACGTGAGCTTGATTAGAAAATTAAATTAGGAATTAATTGAATTTAGATTAGACAGATTAAAATTAAGTAGTTGATTAAAACTAAATTGTGATTGGCTAGATGATCTATTTTTAAGGTGAGATTTTTAAACAATTTGAGAAGTAATTGGGGATTTTATCCTAAATTCCCAACTTTTAGTGTATGGCCGCCACGTGTCGCAGAAATGCAAGTGTTTTAGTATTATACTAGCTCAGTACCCCGTGCAATGTTTTATAAATATTATAAATTTTACTGAGTAGTAAACAAATAAGCATTCCTTAACATATTGAATAATAAAAAAAACTAAATAATAAGGAACTTTAATAATTGGAATCAAATTGAGCTAATTAAAAAATATTATAGGTATTACTAAGTAGTTAAAAAATAAGCAAAAAAAATGTATGACATATCTTTTTAGTTCTTCGTAGTTCTTCATAACGGACGCTTATATTCTCTTTGAACCTTCTTATTATTCTTTTCTATGGGCCTCTTACCTTTATTATTTGTCATCGTGGACAATCTCTCGGTTGAGAAAAACTTTTCATACGACATATCATGAGATTGCTAACTCAACATATAGAGAAGAGATATATGACATATCTTTTTAGTTATTTAGCAGCAATTAATTGATCATTAATTGGATTTTGTTTTAGTTGTTTAGATATATACGTCATCTCCATCTGCAATTATAAATTCATTAATTGGATTTGGTTTTAGTTATTTAGAGTTATACCACATATCTTTTTTTTTAGAAAATATATACGACATATCCAAACAGTAAGATTCTTAATTGGAATTTGAGATTACATGAAAATCGAAAATTAATTGGATTTGCAATTAATTTTGTTAGTTAGTTGTTTAGATATATCCAGATATGCATATTCGTTAGGTTAGGCATATCACTCGGATTTGCAATTAATTGTGTTTGTTAATTACTAACTTAAAAATCCTACATTGAAGGAGAAGCTGACATATGAGTTAGACGACTTATCCTTTAGTATTCTGTATTGATGAGTGATTATTATGAGAAAATAAAACTGATCCTTTTTTCATATCTAGATATTAAAAAAATCATAGATATTGTTAAGATTATCGTGATTAAAATTGTAAATTTGTAAAAAAAATTACAATCTTAATATATTGTTAGGATTACGTTGTCTTATTAGTTATTCCATATTTGAATTTTAATAATAATAATATAAAAGATGGGAAAAATATTTGAGAAAATTAAAAATTGTATAAAAAAATATATGATTTAAAAAAAATTTGGGTTTAAAAAATAGTATTTTTTTAAAACAAATCAAAATTAAAATTGAAGAAAAGAGGGAATCGATTTGATTAAAGATATTGATCCTATCCTAACAAATAAGAACCAAACAAATTGCAATAGATGCGCGCGCACATTAAAATAATAATAGAAAGTAAAGTATGAATTGATAGAGAAAATTGAAAGAAAAATATATGAATTGAATGTTATTAAACACTAAAACATATGAGATGCATTGTACAAGGATTAATGTTACTGAATTGAAATTAAAATAGAAGATGAACTTAGTCCTTTTAGAAATATATGGCAAATTCTATGAGCATACGTAAGAGATCGATTTGAATACATGGAGGATAGCTTATGCAAACAAAAACTACAATAAGAGCTTAAAATAGAGAATATTATCATCATACGTAAGAGATTTGAATGAAAGATAACGTACTGCAAACAAAAGGACAATAAGAGAGTACACTCGTTCAAACATGTTCCTCAAATTTACTGTAATATAATTAATGCCATCTCTAAGCCAGGAGAGATTAATTCTCGTTTATGAAAATGATTATTTTGGGTGATGATATTCTCTAGTGCTCATGGAGTCATGGGGTTCCTGTTAGTTATGTTGAGGAATATGGAGACCCATACAGAGATGAGATGGAGGATTGCATCTTCTTGATCATGAAAGAATTGAAAGCTTATACTGAATTTGAAACATTACATCAAATAAAACAGGTTGGTTAAATATTCCATCTTGTTTACTCATGCCACTAAAAAGGAGTTCATTACGGTATATTTATGTTTGAAGTGACAACCATTTGATGCGCTAAATGAAAATTATCAAGGAATGTCAAAGCTAAAACAGAAGTGAAATGCAAGATGATCTGACCGAATTGAAACATAAGGGGTAAGCGCCAAAGCAGCAACATACGAAATTGAATTGACCAAAAACAGAATAGATCAGGAGGGGTAAATGGTCATATACGAGCATACGAATTGAATAAATAAGTAGAGAAAAATAGATCTTACTAAAAGTGCATTGGAGCTAGCATGTGTACGTAAATGAAAGAATTAATAATTTGAATCACTGATCATAATCATAGACGTCAAAATACATCAGAGAGTAAGCATCGGTGGGAGGAGGATGTAAAGGCTCGGATTTTTAAAATCTTAATTTTTGGAAAAAGAAAATCAAAATGAATTTAAAATAAATTCCGGCCCAATTTTCGATTTAAATATCAATTCCGTCTTTCATTTCGGGTTTTGAACGATCAATCAGCGGAAATTTAAATTCCCGACCCGAGCTCTCAATTCCGTCATATTCTGAATCCTTATCCATCCGACTCACCCTATTCTAGTTTGGGAAAAATCTTATCCTCACCTTTCCCCCTCCACTATTTGACTCCCTTATTTTAGCAAACAAACAATGCATTACTCTTCCCAAAAATAAGACCTCTTTGTGTTGCAATTTTACCTTTGAAAAATCAGATTCTCCCCCCCCCCCCCCCCTCTCTCTCGGCAACCACTGTCAAAAAAAAAAAAGAAAAAAGAAAAGAGGCAAGCTTGGCTCCCTTTGAGATCCACCACCACGCCACCTCCACTGCCACCACACATCCCCTCCTCACCTCCATCGTCACTGCCGCACCACCTCCTCCCCACGAGGCTCCGCCGTCGCCGCCAGCAGCCGCCGGACCCTCTCTCCTCCCCTGTTTTCCGTTCAAGACGGTAAGCTCCGCCCCCTTCTCTCCTTCACCTTCAAATCGAGTAAAGGTCCTTCCTTTAACCTCCCTCATCCCTCCCAGGAGTTCTCGCTCAAAGAATCGTCATCGACGGAGCCAAACGCACCTCCCCGGAGCTCCGAGCTTTCCGACGTCGAACACCTCGGTGAGCTTCTTTCCTCTCCTCCTTCCTTTCCTTCCTTGTCCGTGTGTGTGTCGGGGTGGCCGGCGAAACCGGGTGGCCGGAGATCCGCCCTGCCGCCGCCGGGAGACCCCTCCTCCCTTCTCCTTTTCCCTCCGCCATTTCTGGGCACCTCCCCTGTTCCTTCCTTCTCTGTTCGGCATTAGGAGGAGGAAGAAGGTGAGCTGTGGGCTCCCTCGCCACATCAGCGCCAGCACCCACACCTGGGCCCCACATTTTTTTTACACCTCAGCCGGCCCCCCCCCCCTCCCTTTTGATTCTTCTGTGTCCGTTTCCTTTAATTTGAGAAGTGAAATGACATTGCTTTGGGCCTAATTCAACTGGGCCGAGTTTGGCATTTAGAGGGCATGTTGGGCCTATTTTTTTTCGGTCTTCAGATTGGGTTCAAATAAAAGAGGGTCCGGTTTTGGGTTGGGTTTATATAAAACAAGGGGCTCGGTTTGGGTCTTGGAAACAAATGGGCCGGTTTGTCCTTTTTATAAAATAAGAGGGTGGTTTTTGGTAATTTCCATAAAGTGAGGTTGGTTTGGTAATTTAAAAAGGGGTGTTTTGATTAAATGAATATTGTTGGGATTTTATAGATATTTTATAAAGATGTTAAAATAAAATGATGTTAGAAGTAGTATGTAAAATTATCGGGATTGAAATATAAAATGTTGTTTTGAGAATTAAGATATAATATTGTGGTGATTTATTATTTGTGGTTAAATGTTATATGACTATGTTGAAGATGTGCAATTATATGCTAAGTAAATTGTGAGATGATAGCATGCAATTTGGTTAAGTATGAATTGGAATTATCTTAAGTTGATGAATTGGAGAATTATATTGAGTATGGTTGTGAGATGTTGAGATGATAGATTACGAGATAAGGTTGATATTATGAAAGTGATGATGTGACGATTATTATGTTAAGTTGTGAAGTTGTGTGTGTGATAATTCTATGCTTTGTGTGCCTTAGAGATAGACTCATTGATGTGCTTATACTTGTTAGGTGACCATCTGTGACGTGTCGGATTTCATATTGCCTGGTTGATTGCCTTTTGCTGTTCTGCGATACCAGGTAAGTCTCTTCGGAGCTTACTCAGATTGAATAGAGCTATTCCCTGCTTTAGGTGTATGATATACTAGGTGCTTGCATTCATGATCAGCATGCCATGTAGTACCATGCTAGGTTGCATCGACCGTTGAGCATTCTATTTCTTTATGCGTATGTAAACATAACGGCCGTTATCTGTGAAGTAACTAGAGTCATTGCTAGGGTTATAGGACGACCTAGTCTCATCGGGTCCCGTCCTGAGTCAATCGAGTCATGCACTTCCTTATATTATGAGATGCCTGCGGGCTTTATTGTAGAACGGGTTAGGCATGCGTGTCGCCCAATTATGATGGAATGCATTCACGAGCTGGCCAGTCTCCGCCCTATCGGAAGGGGGTGGAGGTAGGAAAGGGATATACCACTTGGTATTCTGTGCTAAGGCCTTATCATTATTATGTACTTGAACTTAGGAGCATGTTAGTGTGTTATTATTCCGCCATGCATCTAGAAGCATCTTTGTTAGGTATAGCGTATATGTGTGATTATGGTTGGGATGCAGAGCTAAGTGGGCATCGATCTGATCCCGCCCCATATCAATTTTTTTAGGTATTATTTATGTTCATCCTATCGGTGCTGTTTGCTTATTGCGCGGGTCATTTTGTCGGCGGAGAGTGAGCGCTGGAGTTATAGACTTCACCAGACTCTGATTATGTTTTTGGATTTACACTTTAGACTCCGTTTTGACCCGGCTCTGCCGTGGCACCCTCTTGTATTACACTTGTTTTCGCTATTCGCATGATTACTGATTTCCACGCTTAGACTTACGACAGGTACAGGGGACTTCCCCGGGGATTCAAACGATCCCTTCGATTTTGGGTATGAAATCCCACTTTGAAAACATTAAAGTAGGTTTGAAACCTTCAACCGGTACTCGGGGCGCAAGGTCCTAACGAGGGGTTTAATCCCTCGAAACGTAACTCGGGAATCATAATCTCGGGCCGTTACAGAGGATGAATTATATATATATATATGTGTGTGTGTGTGTGTGTGTGTGTGTGTGTGTGTGTGTGTGTGTGTGTGTGTGTGTGTGTGTGTGTGTGTGTGTGTGTGTGTGTGTGTGTGTGTGTGTGTGTGTGTGTGTGTGTGTGTGTGTGTGTGTGTGTGTGTGTGTGTGTGTGTGTGTGTGTGTGTGTGTGTGTGTGTGTGTGTGTGTGTGTGTGTGTGTGTGTGTGTGTGTGTGTGTGTGTGTGTGTGTGTGTGTGTGTGTGTGTGTGTGTTGTGAAAATTAGGTTTGATTTGTTATAAAAATGAATATGTAAGTCAACCAACAATAATATCTAGAGTATCTCAACTAAATTTGTGCAATCAAATAGGCAGATTTGCATATATGCTAACACATTAACTTGATTAATTACTAACTAAAATAATTTAATTAATTACTAACTAAAAAATCCCTACTTTAAAGGAGAAGCCGCCACATGTCGTAGGCGACTTCTCCTTTAGTATTATAATATAGATTAGATATATAATATAGATATAGATGTGTTAATGGTTAATTAAATGATAAAATAAATTAATGAAAAAATGAAAAAGAATAAAAATTCGCGATTGGTTGAAATACCTAAAAAATAAGTTAAGAATGACACTTAAGCAAAAGTTCTTCTATTTTAAGAGTTTATATAGATATAGATTGGTTAATAGTTAGTCAAATGATAAAATAAATTAATAAAAAAATGAAAAAGAATAAAAAAAAATAGCGATTGGTTGAAATACCTAAAAATAAGCTAAGAATGACATATAAGAAAAAATTCTTCTATTTTAAAAGTTTATTATATATATATATATATATATATAGACATATAGATTGGTTAATGGTTAATTAAATGATAAAATAAATTAATAAAAATTAGCGATTGGTTTAAATACCTAAAAATAAGCTAAGAATGATACATAATAGGGAAAATTGCAAAAAATAGCCCAACCTTTAGCGGTTGTTGCGTTTAATAGTCTGAACTATAAAAAATGAAAAAAATTAAATAGTCTCAAGTATTTACTTGGTTGCAGAAAATAGCCTCAAACTACATTCAAATTAAATAATTACTTTCAAATTCAAACTGATTATAAAAAAAAGCCTTACGCTGCCTTTAAAATCAAATTAATTACAAAACCTCTCTAAAATAATTTTTATTTAAAAAATCATCACTTCTAATAAAAAAAATGTTACAATTAATTATTGCTATCTAAACTCATAGCTGAATTAATTATAAAAATTATCTCAAACCATATAAATATAACTTGAATTTAATATTTAAAAAAATTTATTAGATTATTTACATATCATTAAAAGTGAATAAATACTTAAGTTTCCACTTGTAATTGATTTAATAAGCAATTTAGGGCGATCTTATGCGAAAAACTAGCAAAAAAAGCAGTTAAGCATGCATTATATATTGTTTTAAACCTAACAATTAGTTTAGTTTGTTATCTATTGAAGAAAAAAAGTGTGCATACATTATTCACCCAACAATGATTTTTATTTGAGCATTGAATAAATTGTGGGATGATGATAAACTAATTTTTTATTAAGAAAAATAAAGATCTTGTGATATTTTTTAGTTGCGTTTTTTAGGGCTTGTTTGGTTTCGATTCCCGGGAATCAAAAAATGGGAATGAGAATGAGTGATAACGGGTTTGGTGTTTGGCACGACAAAACCCGAAATAAAATCGATTATCGGGTAATTCTCTCATCCCCATTTTTGAGCATTTTTCATTCCTCACTCAAAGGTAGGGGATGAGCCATTACCGTTTTCCCATCTTTCCCAACTCAAGCCCTACAGTGCTCCAACCTTCTGCCGTCGTTGCTCCCACCACCACCGGCTGCCGCCTCTGCCCACACCACCACCGACTGCTGCCTCTGCCCCCACCACCACTGGCTACCGCCGCCGCTGCCGCCACCACCACCTCCCTCTTTCATCTCTGCAAGCCTCGTCCAATCACAGCACCACCACCTTCGTCGAGATCTCTCCCCTCCGTTCAGATCTACCCTCGTCGCCGTCATCATCCGTCCATCGACAGTTCCGTTCATCTCAACAGTCCCGTCCAGTCCCGTCATCTTCCCTCCATCGCCGCCTTCGTTCATCTCCAGGCTCTCGTTCAGATCTGCGCTCATGACCTACGTCGGCCTGCATGCTTCAGATCCGCCTGTGTCGGCCCCTGTCCAGATATGCCGCCCTTTTCCCTACCTGAGTCTGGATCCGCCTCCCTACTTGTTGCAGTCGAACACCGTCACCGCCCAATCCTCTCCTTGTTGCAGTCGATCTCCACCACTGCCCAAATCTCCCTCATATTTACCCAAATTTATATTTACCCAAATTTATTAAAATTTGTGTATTTTGATGATGAATTTATGTAATTCATAGGTTAAATTTGTGTATTTTTTTTGTTAAATTTGAGAGATTGGATTTGAGTTTTTGAATTGGATATGTTAAATTTGAGTATTTTTAAGGTTGAATTTTCATTCTCTAATCATACCAAACAGCATGCCTCGGTAACGACTTATTCCAATTTTTTATTCCCATTCCGATTTCCATTCCCCTTCCGATTACGACATTCATACCAAACGGGGCCTTCAATTATTTATTTACAAAATTTATTGGCCAAATAGGGTAGCTATACCCTTTTCAAGTTTTTTTTGGTAAATGTACCATTGAAGATTTTAATTTTGTTATGACAGATTTGCCCTTGATTTAATTGTAACAATTAATCGTAGAATCTCTAATTAATTCTAATTCCATTGACGCTCATCCCATTCCATCAACGCTCGTTCTTTTCCATTCCTCTTTTTTAATTAAGCGACACTCATTCCATTTCAACTTCCTTGAAGCACGGTGATTGCGAAGACATTGAAGGTTGGTAAATTTGATTTATTTAATTTGTTTATGTAATTGTTACTGTAAAATCCATGGTATAGTAAACTCTATTTTGAGAACCCTAATTCAACCACGGGACGTTAGGCGCCCCGATATAGACCAAAAACTCGTCATCACCGTTTGTGATTTTCAAAAAAGAACAACGATGCAGGGTAGATGAAAGAACGAAGATGTAGGGTAGATGGATGCTTTAGAGAATCGATATCTTACCTACGGATATTGTATTCAGTTCTTGTTAGTTAGGGACAATATTTTAGGTTACAATAATCGTTATCTATTTTTACAATAATTGTATGCTACTTCAATTGATACCCGTCTTTACCAGAATTAGGTCATTACAGGAAATCATTCATTACAATAATTGTATGCTATTGTAGTTGGTTATAGCAATGGGTATAAGCTAGAATTCGTTCATTACGGTAAATCATTCATTACAAGAATTGTATGCTACTTTAGTTGGTTATAATGATTTCTTGTAATACAACTCTACAAGACAAATGTGGGTATAGTAATGGGTATAAGATTTCATTTATTATTGTATTACAGGAGTGTGATTTCTTGTAAGTAACTCATGACATTGTATTACATGAACATTATCGTATTACATAAATGATTAATGTAATGTTTACTTTTATTGTAATATATTGTTGGATTGTATGTGGAACGTATTACATGAATGATTAATGGCATTGTATTACATTCTCCGTTGATAATAATCCCTTCATTATCGTATTACCAATCCGTATGCAGTAATCTAACTGAGTAGTTTTTAAAAGGATAAAGTTTGTTAAAAATATCTTCATCCACCAATCCTTTTTAAAAAGATAAAAAAAATTTAGGATAAAATTCGATTTGTTAAAAATATCTTCATCATCAATCATTTTAAAAAAGGATAAAAATTGAAAAGGGTAAAAATTGATTTTAAGGGTAAATATGTAATATCCATCTTAAAAAAAGTACAATTACCTAAAACAAAATTGAAGGAGTACAACACCGAGAACGACTTATAGAGGTTCTAGAGAGAGAGGGCAGAGCCCTTCTCTCTAGAAATTGTGTACATTCAGCCGTGGAAACTTCAACTTCTTTGGCTACCACAAAACCTAGAATCCAGATTTCAATCAATCTTAGCCACAAATCCCTTTGTTGTTCAATCAATTTGGAGCTCTATTTGTTTGGGTCTTCATCTTCGTTTCCCGGTCGCTCTCTCCTGCCAATGTTGGGTCTCTCCACTCCGGATCTGTGCAATTCGTCTTCAACCGGGTCTGGCTTCCGATGGGCCCTCCGTCTGGTGCCGCTGGCTCTTGCCTCCCTGCTTCTAGAGCCGCCTAGTGCCTCAAGAACTCGGCCCTATGCCGCGCTATCTCCGGTGTGCATTTCTTGCCGCCTTCGACTCTCTGTCTTCCCTCATCTTTGCCGGCGCCCGTTCTGTGGGTTGTCGCCGCCGTTCGCTGTCGGGGTGGTCTGGTGGTGGGTGCGGTGTGGTGATGGGTGCCGGTTACCGTCGTCGCCGTCCTGTTCCGGCTCACCTTCGCCGCCGGTTCCCTGGTGTTCCTGCTGATGGGTTGCTCCTTGGCGTGCAAGGCTAAGTTTTGTCCTTGCACGCTAAGTTTGGGAAACATTAAATTATTAAAAAAAAAAGGTAAAAAAGAAGAAAGAAATCGTATTCTTATATTTGCTGAGAATCAAATCTTTTAGTTAAATATATATTTATATTTATATTTAACCTAAATTACATCCCGAAAGGGTTTGAGTAAATCCACCCGAAAGGGTCCTAGTAACCCACCCGTTAGGGTCCTGACAATCTCCCGTAAGGGCTTTTTGGTGCGTTTTATGCAGGGTGGCTCTCGACGACGGTTCCGGGCGTTCTTAGCGGTCCTAGTCTGAGTTGGGACTCTGGTGTCCGGGTTTCGGGTCTGGCTGGGGTCGTGGCGGTGTGCTTAGAGACGACTCCGTATTTCGGAAATTTCCTTGGAGGTTCGTCTTCATCCCCCACAGGAGGGACTCCTGATGTACCGCTGGCCAGCGATGTCATCGCTTGGTGGTGACGCTTGGCTTCGGGGTTTGTCCGTGTTGTTCTCAACTCTTTTTGGTTAGGTTCGTCAGTTCGTCTAGGGTTGTTTAGTTGTCACTTTTGTATTGCACCGTTTACTTTAGATTGTATGCTTGACGGTTCGCCGTCTGCCGACTCTGTCGGCCTCTCGATGAGCCAGGTCTGTCTGGCCATCGAATTTTTACCTAATAAAAAAATAAAAAATTAAAGGAGTACAATTACTTAAAAAAAACTTGAAAAGGGTATATTCCACCCAATTTCCTCAATTTTATACGGTATAAGGTAGTTTTTATAATTAATTCAATGATGAATTTAGCTAATAATGACTTAATGATTAAAAAAACTATGAGAAGTGGTAGATTTTGAGAATAAAAATTATTTAGGCTATTTTTTATATAAGAAGTGATGATTTTTTAAAATAAAAATTGTTTTGGTGATGTTTTTTATTTAATTTGAATTTAAAGGTAACCTAAGGCTATTTTTTTATAATGATTTGAATGGGAATGCAGCTTGAGGCTATTTTCTGCATTTTTTTATAGTTCAGACTATTAAGCGCAACAACCCCAAAATGTTGGGTTATTTTTTGCAATTTTTCCTACATAATAAAAAAATTCTTTTATTTTAAGAGTTTATATAGATATAGATATATAGATTGGTTAATGGCTAATTAAATAAAAAAATAAATTAATTAAAAAAATGAAAAAGAATAAAAATTAGTGATTAGTTGAAATATCTAAAAAATAAGTTAAGAATGATATATTAGAATTAGGGAAAACTAATTAAAATACCCCCACATTTGGGGGTATGGTAAAAATATATCCTCAACTTTCAAATGTAATAAAAATATCCCGACCTTTGAGGATGATGGTAATATATCACTCTGTGTTTTCTCACGGGTGAAAAATGCTGACAAGACAGCCTACCTGATTTTTTTTTTTGACAAAACAACATACGTGGAATCCTTTTCTTAAAAATTAGCACTAAAATTGGGTTTTCTTGATCGGTTTCCTTAGGATAAAAATTAAAACGATAACAAATTAAACCCGAAAAAACAAAATTGATTCAACCAAGCAACTAATCCGGTCAAAATTGCCTCAAATTAACACAACACGATTATTCCTAACACCAAACCGACAACAAAACTAAACCAACAACAACAACAAAAATAACAATGAAGAAGGAAAAAAAAACTTACCCAAATCCGTGAACGAATCAAAGGGGAAGAAGATGTGAGAGAGACAACTCAAGATAGTCGACCACGAGGGAGGAAGACTGACATTGAAGAGGAACCATCAGCTACCTGGAAGATCTGGGAGACAATTCAAAAAGCAACGTAGACTGCATTGTCAGCATTTTTTACTCGTGAAAATACTTGTGGTAATATATTACCACTACCCTCAAAGGTCGGGATATTTTTATTACATTTGAAAGTTGAAGATATATTTTTACCATACCCCCAAAGGTGGGGTATATTAATTAGTTTTCCCAAAGAATTATACTACTATAGTTTAATTAGATATTGATATAGATATACTCATTGCAGAGTAAGAGTTCCAGTGTTGCATCCCAAGTTTCCCAACCAACGAGATTCAAGTATTTGGATTTTTGGGCTAGAGCGAGAATCTACAAACAGAATATTCTTACTTTGAATGGTGATTGAACGACGTCGTTCCGAAGTCATAAACCAACTCTGTACCTAATAGGGATACTATGTCGCCGACGGAAAAGGCTACACATACACTTGGTGTATGTATACACCATTTTTTTTTTTTTGAAAATTTATTTTTCTAGGGTTCATCATTTAAAATTTAGGGTATCATTAGTGGTTATTGAAATTTTTAGGGTTTATTCTTTTATAATATGGGTATAATAGAGTTTTAAAGAAAAATTTTAGGATTAATTTTTACAATTTTAAAAATAGTGGATAAATTTTACAAAATTTTACCCATGGAGAAATGATACACCAACGTGCACTTGGTGTGTATCATCCTCCGTCGCCGACACCGTATAGTAGCTTACGTGTTCCAACGAGAGAGGGAGTCCGAGTCAAAGCCGGTATTTATCTCATCATCGTCACCAACCTACCCTATAATATTGTTAAATTAAATATATAAATAAATAAATAAATAAATTATCACAAACAGTGGTTTCCCTTTTGGCGTTTATTGATTGCCAGTTTACCACTGCACTACTGACACCGACGCCATGACGACATTCCCCCTCTCTCTCTCTCGCCCCGTACATGACTAGATCTAGCCCTAGCTCTTCCACTTATTGATTTTAGATCGGCCTTTGCTGAATCTCCGGCTCTCTAGATCTGTAATTCCTCGCTACGGTTTGTGCTTTTGTTGTCCATCGGTAATGGTTAATTGTTAGGATCGGATCGCCCGCGAATTTGAGCCGATTCCGCGGGGGTCAGGTGGTACTGGAATTGGGAATTGCGGTCAATTTAGGTTTTTATTTTATTTTTTCGGCGTGTGTTATGAATTTGAGTGGAGAGAAAATCGGAAAGGGAGTATTTTGTGGAAATTGTGGATAAAGATGGCGCTTTGAAGTCGGAAGTGAAAGCGATTTTGGTTGGTAGTCGAATTCAGATTACTTGAAGCTTGAAAGGTAATCCTTAGTTTCCATTTTCGCCTCTGCTTTTTCTCTGCTTCCTTTTTTCTCTGTGATTGCACGAGTAAACCTTTGGCCGAGGTCGCATAAGTAGGGCTGAATTACCACCTTTTGAGTTTCAATTTGAAGTTTTTTCACATCTTCAAAGCTTACTTTGCTTAATTGAAAGGGAAATTCGTTGTTAGTGAATTCAAAATGTCAAATGATGGGATACTTGACTCGCCTTCCACCAGAAACCCCTAAAATGAACCAAGGGTCTAGAGCTAATCTAAGATATATTGGGATTTAGAACCACAAATATAATTTTAAAAACATATATTTTCCTTGATTCCACTGAGTTTAACTGAGTACTTTTTTGTGTTTATGTGTGAGTGTCTGAGTGACTTGGTTGAATCTGTTGTAAATTTATCATGGGTACTTAATTATTTCCATTTGATTGGATGAGATATTCAACAGGTTTTCTGATTGGCTCTAACGTTGTGGCTACTTTGATTATGGTTAACAGGGAATGGCAACTCCTGTTGATCCTCCGAATGGCCTTGGACACCAAGGGAAGCATTATTTCTCAATGTGGCAAACGTTGTTTGAGATAGACACGAAATATGTCCCCATCAAACCCATTGGTAGGGGCGCTTATGGAGTTGTTTGCTCGTCCATCAACAGGGAGACGAATGAGAAAGTTGCCATCAAGAGGATAAATAATGTGTTTGAGAATCGTGTTGATGCACTGAGGACCCTGCGTGAGCTGAAGCTTCTTCGTCATCTAAGGCATGAAAATGTTATAGGTTTGAAGGATGTCATGTTGCCTAGCAGCAGGACTTTCAAGGATGTTTACCTCGTCTATGATTTGATGGATACGGATCTGCACCAGATAATAAAGTCTTCTCAGGCCCTTACCAATGATCACTGCCAGTATTTCCTATTTCAGGCAAGCTCTCTTTCTTACTTTCTTGCTATTCGCTTCGTTTCTAAAGTAACTTCAATCACGAATGTTTTTTTTACTCACTTCCCATCTTTTTGCATTGTCTTCATTGAAATTTTATGGTTCTTAAATCTCTATATAGTTTAGTTACATATTCCTTGAAAGATTAGTTAAATGCCATTTTCAACATTTGATACTTGTTGCAATGAATCTTGGCAATGTTATGAGAATATTCAGGACCCATTGTTTTTTCACTGTGTTTCATAAAATTTTACTGATCCCTGAATATTGAAACAAAAGTTTCTGACATACATATCTTTGATCAATGAAAGTTAGTCATAATAATTTGCACATGCTATGAATGAATTGCACATGGAGTTCTGTCCATTCCTTATCTCTACCAGTATTACGTTGTCTGTGAGAATCTGCCTTTGGTTTTTGTCTTTCTTGTAGGTATACCATGTGTTATAGTCAATTTCATGACAGATTCCACTCATCTATCTTGATGATGTTCAATAGCTTATCTCCCTGTTACCAACTTGTATTTATTACTTGCGGCTTTACTTTTCTGTATGCTGTGTAATTTACTTTGAGATAGTGTTTCAAGTCACAGTTTGAGTAAAGCAGTACAAGTTATTTAGTATTTTTAAGATTTCTTTCATTGTTTTAAACTCCAATATAATTGATTAATGATTAATGCAGTTGCTTAGAGGTCTGAAGTATCTACACTCAGCAAACATCCTCCACCGTGATTTGAAACCTGGGAATCTTCTGATCAATGCAAATTGTGATCTTAAGATTTGTGATTTCGGACTGGCACGCACTAGTAGTGTCCAGGGACAATTCATGACTGAGTATGTGGTGACACGCTGGTACCGTGCCCCTGAGCTTCTCCTTTGTTGTGAAAAGTACGACACTGCTATTGATGTGTGGTCTGTTGGGTGTATCTTTGCTGAGCTGCTTGGTCGGAAACCTGTCTTCCCCGGTACAGAGTGTCTCAACCAGTTGAAACTGGTTATCAGCATCCTCGGGAGCCAGAAAGAGACGGATCTCGAGTTCATTGCCAACCCAAAGGCGAAGAGATTCATCAGATCCCTTCCATACTCGGGAGGCAATTCCTTCTCCCGACTTTACCCCAACGCCCATCCCTTGGCCATTGATTTGCTACAAAAGATGCTAGTTTTTGACCCAACAAAGAGGATTAGTGTTACCGAGGCTCTCCAGCATCCCTACATGTCCCCACTTTATGATCCCCGTGCAGACCCCCCTGCAGAGCTCCCAATTGACCTTGACATTGACGAGGACATTGATGAGCAAATGATAAGAGAGCTGATGTGGAAGGAAATCATCCATTACCATCCAGAAGCTGAAGGCACTAATATGGATGTTTGCTGATAGCTATCTACTCCATGCTCACGGTTCCCATAATCATCAAGGTTCGTCCTACTCAGTTTCTCCTCGCTTTTCCTGTTGTCATCGTCGGGCACCATGGGTTAGTCAGTTATGTTGCCAATCCATGGAGACTAACATCCTTTTAAGTTTATAGAGCCTGTACTATGTTGAGCTTTGTCTGTATGTTTCCAACTATCTAAGATGTACATATCTATCTCTATGTTGTTGTGATGCTCTCTGGTAATGGTTTTCTTCCCCGGTTGTAAACTAACTTGAGACGATGTAAGTCGCTTTGCGCGCGTGGCCATGGAGTGTGCTATTGATCTCATGGCCACTCTATCTTTAATCTTATGCCGTGGCTTCTTGTTTCCTTCTATAAACTGTATGTAGTAAACTCTCTTTCTTGTTCTAAGATACAAAAATGGCTGGTGATTCCTCTGTGTGCGCTCTGTCTGCACTTTGGTTTGGTTTGATGATTAAACCGTGCAAGATTGATGGGCTCATTTTTATAGGCTTGGCGATTGTGGGCTTGCAATAGGGCCAATTTTGGGCCCAGGAAATTATAAGCCCAATAGCAATAGCTGTTGCATTTTTTTTTTGAAGTTATGGGTAATCACAAGTTGGTATAGCGCTTGTGAGATTATATAATAAATTTAAGCGGACTTTGGCTTCTTTTGGAGACCTCGAACCTTCGGGTAACCTTTACCGCCGACTTTATTGACACTACAAAAGCGAGTTCCACGTACGAGCCGCCATCCTAAAACTTTCGAGCCAATTGCTCGTGCATGAGCTTAGCGCTCGCGGAGGTATCTCGAATATGTCTACATACCATGAACCTAGAAGAGAATCAAAGACACATTGAGATCTGGTTGCTTTTTGAATCTGCATTGGTGCAAAGACAAGAAACAAAAGATATGACAGATCTTTGTGGGGGTCTTAAAGAATGACTGTTATGAAGAAGAGCATCAAAAAGGACCGGTTGGTGGTGAATTTTGTGGGATTCCTTGTCATCTTGTAAACCCTTTTTCATTTTCTTTAGATCATTTTCTTTGAAAATAAATTTTGAATGCATTCTAATTTAGTAATTTATAACAGGAGATGCTTATTACTTGCAATTGATAAGCAAATTAAACAGAAGCACCCACCATAATTGATAAGCACTAATTAGCCGCCTTTACTTTATTTTATTTTAAGTTTTTGTTTTTTTTATTGACCCTTCAAGGTTTGTGGATGAAATTAGGAATATGTCACTGATTTAGTTATTTTTAAAGTTTACCTAATTGTTTTAGGGAAATACTCCGTATTTTTCAATTTGACTTTTTTGTCCTGAATTCGACTTTTTATTTTATACACTAATGACATAAATTTGACAAATCAAATTATGAATTTATCACCATCTTTTGAAGATGAATAGGTAAAAATGTGTTAAAACTACTTTTAGAGATTTCCTTTACTTTACATGATTGATACACTCATGATTTCATGTCACTTGTTATTTCTCTTTTGATGGTTTGTTTGCTACTTTGCTTTAATAAAAAGATTTTCCCTTCAACTGTTCAACTTTCCCCCACCCAAAATACCCCACCCCTAAAAAAAAGGTTCAAATTACCAGATTGGTATAGAAAAGGTACCACAAACGACAGATTGGTATAAAACAGATTTAAAGTGACAAATAGGTATAAAAAATGATATCAATGCGACAAATTGATATATTTTCCTTAAAAATCTGATTTTTAATAAATTAAGTGAATTTATATCTCTTCAACTTATTTTCATTTATACCTCAAAAAAAAAAAACTTATTTTCATTTAAATATATAAACAATTAAAATAATCTACATTCTATTTTTAATATTTTAAGTTTTATATTTAAATTTTATACTCAAATAAATTTAAAAATCTATTTGATTTATATTTTTTAAAAATATATATTTTTAAAAAACTTGATTTATCTATCGATATCAACTCTCCCATTTTATTATTGAAAATGTTTATAAAGTTTAAAAATATTTTATAGATGACGTTTTAATTAAAATCAATAAGTTTATAAAGCATTAACATTATATAAATTTTAATAAGATTCTTGAGTTTAATAATTAATGTTAAATTTAATGTAACGACTTATTCAATTTGTAAACATCTACATTGTGTGCAAAGTGAAAAAATATTTTAAAAAACATTTATCTCAACCTTCCAAATAAATTTCAGGTTATATTTTTTTTAAAGGTTTGCTTCGATTTTGAAATAAAATTCAACAAAATCTTTAATTTTTTATAATCCCCACTAATATAATTATAAATTATAAATTTTTTTATAGATTTATTTTATCTTACCGGTCTAATGTTTCATTAAAAATAAATACGTTGGTTTATTAAGTGAATTGAGCTTAATTTATTGAAAATTGATTTTTTTAGGGAAAATATACCAATTTGTCGCAATTATATCATTTTTATACCTATTTGTCGCTTTAAGTTTTTTTAATACCAATTTGTCATCTATAGTACTTTTTTTATACCAATCCGGTAATTTGGCCCTCAAAAAAAGCCATTTTTTTCCAAACAGTAGAAAAAAGTCACTAGATTATTTTCTGCGCCATAAAAAGTTGACTTTTGTGGATTAGTCTTAAATTTATCATTCAAAAATTGTTGTTTAAGACTTTAAAATGAAATAAGAGCAAAAAAAAAAACTTTAAAATGAAACATTTCCCCCCCTCAAATTTAAAACATATTTTTTTTATCAACTTACAAATATTATACTCCCTCTGTTCTATAACGGTCTTTTAGATATTTGCACAAATTTTAATAAAACACTTTATTTAAAAAAAATCATCATTTCACTAAATTTTTCATAAATTTTATTACTACCTCCAATCCAAAAACTATACTATAACACGTTTTTAGTTCCTTAAAATACGTGTTAAAAAGTCAAACGACATGTATTTTAGATCGAATGGAGTATTTTTTTAATACACACTACATATTTTAACCAATTAGAATATTTTAAAAAGTCAATAACATACAAATTATTAAAATTCCCTACCTAGAAAACATAAAAGACCGTCTACAGAGTATTATATATGAAATAAAAATTATCGTCTAAAAAACCATATTATGTGAAACGGATGGAGTAATTATTAATACACACTTTAGAAACCAATCATTATTATGATTCATATTTATAATGGAAGATCGTATATGAATATGATGGTCATTTGCAAATATATTCGTGGTTGGATGCATATTGAAATGTAGTTCAATTTATTGAAATAATAAACCAGTATTTTCGTTAAAAAAAATACATTGCCTAAGGAAACAACATTAAGAAATGAAGCTGAGTTTATTTAAAAAGTGGACAGGAATTTTATTTTTTATTTAAAAAAAAAAAACACACCTAGCCTGCACATGGAATTGGAAAGAAGGGTTAGTGGTGGTACATTACATAGAACACAAAGCCTAAAAAAATGAAAGCAGCCATTTTTTTTAAATTATTGTCCATCACATGGGAGCCAACTTTCGTTCAATTTTATAATAATTGGATTCAATTTGAATTCATTTAGGGCGTGTTTGGGTGTAGTGTTTAGGGGGTTTGGAAGATGAGTTTTTCGCCTCGGGTTTCCCGTCTTTATGTTTGGGTGTATATGTTTAAGGGGTTTGGAGGGTGCGAAATCGGGACTTTGCTGGATGGAATGGGATGAGTTTTTGCACCTCCTCCACCAAGGTTTGGTGGATGGAAAATCGATTTTACCCCGTTTTGCCCCTTCATCTCCCCCTCTCTCTCCATAATCAAATTATCTGCATTTCCACTTCCAACAATCACGATCGCCGGTGACAATCACTGCAGCGGCGGCCACCCTCTCTCCAAAGGAGGTCAACTCCTCAACGGGCGAAGACGCCGGCCTGCTCGTTCCGAGGGAGGACGTTGCGGATAGTTTGGGAGCGGGTCAGGGCCTGGTGGATCTCCATGGAGGCGCCGCCAGGGTAGGCAAAGACCAATCGACACCTGAGGGCGGGGGGTCAATGAGGGCGGGGGCGAAGGAGAAGGAGGCGGCAGCGGACCAGGGCTTCGACGCCGCCGTCACCGCCTCCAGAGCCACGAAACGAAACGCCAAGCCCTTGAATTGAAGTTCTTTTCTTTGTTGATGCGATCTGGCAACTCGCTATACCTATTTGAATTTCATGGCCTGATTGGAATTATTTAAACCCGGAATTGAAAAAAAAAAATCAGAAATCGATGAAATTGGATTCAACGGGAGGCATGGCAGGCAGTGGGAGAGAGGGGCACATGTAACGGCTCAGAATTATGATTTTCGGGTTATGTTTCAAGGGATAAAACCCCTTGTTCGGATCTTGCAATCCAGGTACGGGTCAAGGTTTCAAACTCATTTAAGATTAGTAGAAAGAGGGATTTCAAACCCTAAAAACCCCGAAGGGCCATTGGGTACCCTTAACTTGTCCTAAGACTATGTCGTGGAATCAATTTCAAACGGAAGTAAAGCGGAAGCAAGGTAAAGATACAAGTGTCACGGCATAGCCGGGTCAAAACCAAATCATAAGTGGGTGATTACCATTTATAACGAGTTATAAAATTAGCCAGGTTCTTCGATTCGCAAAAAAGGAACCCCGTCATATAGACATCAAGCACTCAAATCTGCAGAAAATACCTTTAAAAGAAGAACGGGGAAAGGAGTCAGATTGAGCCACTCATGCGGGACCGGCAGTCCTCGCTGAGGCCACATAGTATGTGCTATACCTAATAAAAATGCTCTAATGCAGTACGAAAGTCAAACACACTAGCATGCTCCTAGGCATAATAATGTGTAAAAATACTGTAAAGGGCCCAAGACAATGCCAAGTGGCATATCCCTCTCCTACCTCTGCACCCCTTCACATTAATGCAGAGACTGGCCAGTTCGGTGCTATAGCATAGCAATTTCTTCACGGTGGTGCACAAACCACGACATCATCATATCATATCGTCTCATCGCTTGCCCGATGGTGCTGGGCTATCATGTCATGCTCATATAGACTCGATTGACTCAGGGTACCCGATGAGGATGGGCTACCCCATGACCCTAGTAAAGACTCTAGGACTATCACAGATAACGACCGTTCTGTTTCAAACGCATAAAGTAAGCAGATGTTCATTCAATTAGTGCAACCTAAACAGGATACTACATGACATGCTTTTATGCATATACAACACCTAACATAAAATGCAACAACATGCATGAATGTCCAACCTGAGTAACCCCCCTAGGGAACTTACCTGAAGATGCAGAACAGCAAGATAACACAAGTAAGGGTCCAGATGCAAGTCCAAAGCAATCCATAAGCAATACACACCTATCAGCAAGCCATTGTCATAAGCTACCGGACCAACATTCATACATACAAAACCCAAGTTCTCAACATACTCAAAACCAACCGATAGTGGAACCATTTTTCCAAAACCTTTTCGATATGATCAACATCAACCAAAATCATTCTCCCAATTTCCTTTTCAAAACCAACATCATCAAACCAAGACAAAGAATCCCGACATTAAACATTTAAACCTTAAAATCAATACCTCCACATCATATTATAGAATTTATTCCGGCATTTTGGTTTCAACACATCAAATCCTTTAAGAACATTTTTGGACGACTTAAAACTTTTCCTAAATAATTTGACAATAATGTTTATCTAAAATAAACATTAAAATAAATCCCTCTTTATAATCCCCAATTATAAAACCTATTAAATAATTTACTTTATCAATTAACCTCAATAAATCACTTTAAAATTCCTAATCACATATTAAAACATCATAAAAAATACATATTCCAATTAATGTCTCTTTAAACCATTTTATAATATATAATAATAATTTCAGAAATATATATCCTCAAAACTGAATATTATAGTAATACTAATAATTAAATAATCAAATAGCCATCATATAAATAATACTACGCATAAAACCACACATAAAACATTATCCCAACACCACAAAAAAGAAATGTTGGCCGGCCCACCCGAGGCAAAACAAGGCCAACCGAATCCATTTTCCCCGAGCCCATGGAATAAGAAGAAGGAAGGCCCAGTGCTACTCGGATCCATCCCAACCCGGAAAGAAAGGATTCGGATCCTGAAAATTAGGCCCAATCCCAAGAAGAAAAGAAAGAACAATCACCGTCTTCTTCCTCACAATTCGGATAGAACCCTCGCTCACACCGGACGAAAATGAAGAGGAGGAGACGAACCCAGGGCCTCCGGCGGCACCTTTCCCACAAACGTTTCCCACCCTGATTGAAGACCAAATCCGACCGAGACCACACACACACACAAAGAGAAGCGAGAACATGAGAGGAGGAGAAGGAAAGGAATTTACCGAGGCGTCTCCGAGGAATACTCCGGTTGCAATGACGGTTCCTGACTGAATCGGCGAGGAGGAAGCCTGGCTCGAGCCTAAGAAGGGAGAGGAATGAGGACAAGCGAGACTGAGGGAGTTTTGAATCGAATCGACATGAAAGCGAGACCCACCTTGAACGGAAACAGAGGAGGAAGCTCGCGCTCCGGCTCTAGCGACGGCTCCTGCTTCTGTGACTGCTGCGCTGGTCGTCCGAGGAAGCGGTTGCTACTACTCACGGACACAGGAGGAGGAGCTGCTCAGAAGGGCTCGGGACATCGGCTCGGTCGATGGGCTTCAACGAAAAGGAGGAGCAAGGTGAGGCGGAGATGCTGCTGCTACTACTCGGCTCGGAGGAAGGAGTTGTCGAGGTGCCCGGTGGTGCTAGGATGGCTCAGCCGGTGGCTAGGGGAGGTGTCGGAAGGAGGTGTGGTGGTGGAGGCAACGGTTGCACAAGCGGCAATGGAGGAAGAGGGCTCTTCGGCAAAACCAAAGGGGAAGAGAAGATAAGGTGATTTTTGGGTTTTGTGTGGTTTGAAATGGGTCAATGGTGGTCTGATTTTTGAACAGATAAAGATGTTGTTTGTTTGTCAAAGTGTGAGGAATCAAAAAGAGAGGAAGAGAGGTTTATGATAGAATTTTTCCCAAAACAAGAGGAATGAGTTGTTGTGTGTACAGCTTAGTCAAACGACAAAGAGAGGGGGGGGGGGTCCTTTCCTACCAATTTCAGGTTAAGACAAGAAGAGCTATTAGCCTACTACTGCTGCTGCTCAAAAAGGGGGAAGAAATGAGACACACAAACTGGTACCAAAAACTACATTTGAAATACCCGATAATAAAACTCGGAACCCTCTCTCTCAACCTCATCCCAACTCAAAATTTCAAAGCGAATTTCCAAATTCGAATTAATTAATTCGATAAAATCTCGCTCATATTCCAAAATCTCAAGTCAAAATAGCGGAATTGAAATCCGTCGGAAAAATCCGTTAAAATCATGCCGGAATTCATTTTATGAGATTTTAAATAACCCGATTTAAATTCATTTTTAATTTCTTTTTCCAAAATTTAGGATTTAAAATCCGGGCCTTTATAGCACACGTGGAATTTCTGGTTTGGGGCCTGAAAGGGCGGCGGCGATTGGGGAGGAGAGGGCGGACAGAGGAGGAGGAAAGGGAAAGTGGGGGGTAATTCGTCTTTTCTTGTGCATAAGTGGGGGTAATTCGGTCTTTGCCTTTCACTTCATCCACCAAAAAATCAAAATACAACCAAACTCAAAACCCAAAAATTTGGGTGTTGAGTTTTCATCTTTTACATCCCAAAAATACATCCCAATCTACCACATCCCTTCAAATCCACCAAATCCCCAAAAATCCATCTCGTTCCCAAACACGCCCTTAGTTTATACAGAGTATGTGTTCGTATGGGACGGAGTTAATAAATTGACTAAAATTATAAACATGGTAAAATTTATAAAATGTTGGTAAAAGTAGTTAAAAATTTAAACAACAAGATAATCTCCGTATGGAGCGAAAAAAAGTTTATTTGTAAAAAGTGGAGTTTATTTGGTTTTTATTAGGGGTATTGTGGTACTTTCAAACCAAATAAGATAAAAGAGAAGGGGTAAAATAGTAATTATGGAATATAAACCCCAAAATAAGCTTCAATCTGCAGCTTATTTTTAAACCCCTTTTTTTTTAACTAATTATAGCTTATTTGTTGTTCCCATACACCCTTTAAACCCGTTTATTTTTTTAGCAGCTAATAATTTATATTTTTAACCGGTTTATACCGGCTGCCATACACACCCTATATGTACGTAATAAGTCTTGTTTTTTTTTTGACATTTTTCCTTTCGCAATGCTTTAATTATACTAAAAACGTAAAAAGCAAAACCTTTGTGATACGAAATCGGTCATTTGACTATTAATATATAATTAGTTCGAGAAAAATCATGATGCGATGATAAAATTAATTAACCGCTTGTTTCAGTACTATATAAATTAAAAAAACAAGGTTATACTCCATAATTTCCTTTTAGAAAAAAAGTGTTTAAACTAAGGTGCATGTATATCAGAGAGTTTGTTGTTATTTTTCCTTGTGTTGTTATTTTTCTTTATTATAATTTGGGCAATCTCTATTTTATATCATGATGATTAGTCTATCTGTTGATCCGTTAACCTATCGATTTTTTTACAATCAACATTTTTTTCCCAAACACAGCACATTAGAGTTTTTGCAAGATCTAGTATTCAATTTCATTTCTTTTTAATAAAGAAAAATGAAAAAACAAAACGCACCAACTTGTGTAATACGTAGTACAATACAACAAACATCAATTAGCTTCTAAAATGAAAAACCCAAACTCTCGAAGAAGAAGTCATCCAAATCTGCCACATACAAACTCACATATTTTTGATTAATTTCCAATAAGTTAATAATGGAAAAAAAAACAAACAAAAGGAGGCATGAAGCGGAAGTAAAGGGAAGGGATGGCCATTGGCCACCCCTTGACAGTGACAATGTCTACTTCCATGGCCTTCCATTCATTCTTATACATTTGCTGCTCCTAAA
Source organism: Persicaria tinctoria (assembly GCA_037127255.1). Classification (NCBI taxonomy): domain Eukaryota; kingdom Viridiplantae; phylum Streptophyta; class Magnoliopsida; order Caryophyllales; family Polygonaceae; genus Persicaria; species Persicaria tinctoria. The sequence continues at coordinate 42,279,909 of JBANSL010000020.1, forward strand.
TAATTAAGAAATTTCAAGCACCTCCTAGTTAAATCCCACATTTGTTGTTGTTGTTGTTTAATTATAACAATCCATTTTTAAAATTCAAGATCAGACATATCTAATTCTTGAGAGGCCGACGAATCAACCATCGAAAATAAGACGAACTAAGTAAATCTAATCCCAACAAATTGAGGACGCTGGTGAAGAATGAAACCAAGCACAACTGAGAAGTGGCTCCGCAGGCAACGGTGCACCATGAATCAATCTTCTTAAGAGCAAGCCCAACAGCTCATCTAAAAATTCTTTAAAATAGAGGAAAAAATATCAAAATCTCTAAAGAATTTACACTTCAACCCCAATAGCTTCTCTATTTTACAAAATTTTGCATTTATTACATACTACATATGCTCTCTATTTAAGACAATTTCTATTTTAGCTATCCTTAATTGAAATATGAAGTTTAATACTTAGGCTTAACATAACTTAAAATGTAAACTAGTATAAGTTTGACATTTACATATAACATGAGTTTTAACATAACTTAAAACTAACGTATTTAAATTAAATATCGAGTTAATTCTAGCAAAATATTCAATTTAATTTAATTATAACAAATACTCCTAACTTAATTTTTGTATAAATATAACAAATTTGTCCAATTGTTGATGAATTACAATGAATTTACATTGGTATTGAGGAGAATTAAATTTTAGAGTTTTTGCAATCTTCCTCTAAATTTAGAGATTTTTTTTCTCTTTCCTAAAGTTTTTCTACTTTAGAGATGAGCATAGAGAAGCTGTTGGACCTAAAAAAATTATATTTTCTCTAAAATTTCTAACTTTTTCTATTTTACCATAGCTCTTGGGGTTGCTCTTAGTTTATATATAATCAGGACTCGGGAGTATGGCTTAAGAAATTCCATTACCACGCGTTGTGTGTAATTGGATTCTTTAATTGTGAATCACTCATTTTGTTGCTTTCAGTTAAATGGTTTTAATTACATACTAGTTAGCTTGGAATTGAATTCTGAGTTATATAGCCTAATTTTTTTATGCTAATAAATTTAAACATTTATTCTCCATAGGAATGAAGAATTAATTGGTATAAAAATGTTGCTTCTTTGCGAATGAATACATTCATGTCAAATTTTGTTTTTAATAATGGCAGCTTTAAATTGCTTAGAAATGGGGTCTACATTGGGAAGGCACTTTGGATCCCATAAAGTTGCTAAAATAACTCCATGTGAAGTTGGTTAAATCCTAACCACTTAATTTTAAATAAATGGTTTAAATTTAAATGCATTTAGCTATTTTTTAATTTATTTTTTAGGGTCGATGCATTTCTATTAGGTAATCCTACCAACTTCACGGAGTTCAACTCCACGGGATCCTTACCGTTGCGAAGGGTTGAGCTGTCTGAATGAGCTGTAATTTAAGCTTTCCCAAGACATGGTAACTGTAATTTATGGTACGATACGGGATCTGCAAACTCCGGTCAGATCTGTTTTTTTCCCCCCTTGGAATTTGTTTAATTTAAATTGAAATAAAAAGGGAAAACGGGGCTCCATTTGTTGGTTAGTAGTGGTTACCACTTAGTAGCTGGAGGGAGTAGGGGCGGTTGGAATTTTCTTCACTCTCTTTACATACTCACATGCTTCCAACAACTCCCTTCCATTTACTTTTAATACATAAAATAAAAATAAAAATAAAACAATATAAATATTTGTTTTGTTGCATTTTTTTCCCTAATTTTTTTTAATATAAGAAAAGAAATTCAATTCTCTAGACATGCCTAGAGAAACCGAGTGCCCAGACAAGCCGGGAGATTGACTACCCATCATGTACAACCTGAAGCAAATACGAGAAGCAAATAACAGAAACAAATGACTGAAAGTAAATAATAAGAAGCAAAAGACGAAATTGAAAAGGCAGAAATAAAGTACAAGCCATCAACATTGTAAACAAGCTCGCAGAACCAACGACCGACCAACAAAACGGAAGACGCTCACAGAGAACTCTGAGGATCACTAGCTGACACCTCAACATGGACTCTAAACAGAATCAACAAGCATCATCGCATTTCCACAATGTCTACAAGCTCGACAAACCAGTTACCGTTCACATTAAACCTGTACCATAGTAAGAAAAGCATTTTTTTCCCTATAAAACTCATAAGCTTGACTTCTTAAGAATTTCAATATATACAAAATGAGATAATTTTACTTTGGGGGAGTAGGTGCGAACCAGCAACACCCCCCTATTAGATAAGGGATCTTCGAAATTCAAAGACACGACCACAATCAATTCGATGCTCAGGGTGTATGAGACTGCAACCTCAACCAAAACTAATGCCCAAACACACCTAAGAAAACAACTCCACCAGATAGGAAAATTCAGGTAAAAAACGAGAAGAAAGGATCACGGATCACCCATTGATTTAGTTATTATTATTATTATTATTATTATTATTATTATTATTATTATTATTACTACTACTACTATTATAACAAAACTATAATTATGATGGAAAAGATTTCCAGAAAGTTAGTTGAAAGCCTCGTAACAAATTGAGCTCCAACCCCTACTCCTTTAGCAATAGAAAATCCCACCCTAGTGAAAATATGAGCTGCATTAATATGAGCCCCTATATCATGAGCTTGAGCAAATTTCTGGATCCTCTGTATAAGGGCTATGACGTCTGCCTCAAGTTCCACCAATTCAGAAAAAAGAGAAGGGTAAGAACCCATAACAAATGGCTTTACACTTATCTTGATACTTGACCCGCTTACGACGAGCCGCCTCGACCACCACATGTTCTAGAGCAAAATCAACCATCCTAGATTGCGTCAAAGGGGATGACCCTGTCAAGTCAACACAACCATCCAACCCTTGATCCCATGCATAAAGAAGCATGTCTGAAGGACGGAGGGTTTCCCATCCCCCCCACAAAAGCCAATATCAATATCCCACTCTCTTAGTGGGATATTATTATAACGAATTTTCGATCTGATGCCCTTGGGGCATAGGATAAGAAGCCTAATTAGGAATGATTCTCCTTAGTTTAATTATTTTAGCCTTTTTTAAATTAGTTTTTTAGGGTCGATGCTTTATTTGGTAGGGAATATTTCCCAATTAGGTTTCTTATTCTATGTCCTTAGGGCATAGAATAGAAATACCGTTATTATAATAATAATAATAAATAGATTTACAAGAAATTAAGGGGCAGATGAGATACTATCTGGACGCCCACTCCCTTAGCAATAACAAAGCTAAGTTTAGTAAAATTACATGGGCAAATTATTACTCCGTATTATTATTATTTTAATTTTTTCTTTTCTCCAATTTTTTTAGTCTTTTCTTTCTTTTTTTCTTTCTCTGTTTCCCCTACAAACCTAAACCTAGCCTTGGACGCCAAGGGGGAAAATTTACATGGGCATGGATGACGGAACCACTTCACAAAAGTTTTTGTTACGTATAATAACATATCGGTCTTTCTATCCTATGTTAGGTATATGATAAGAATCTAAATTGGGAAAGGTTCTCTAATAAAAAAACTTATCAACCCTAGGAATCTAATTAAAAGAAAAAGCTAAACTAATTAAAATTTAAAATATAATTCTAAATTAGGACTCTTATCTATGCCCTTGGGCATATGATAGAAAAATCGATAGAGTATAGGTGTGTTTGAATTAAAAAATGTATTAATTATAATATGATTATTTTACCCAAATTTACATAAATGTAAATTAGTAATAAAGTCAAACACATAAACCGAGAAAAAATAATCGGGAATAAAAAACATCCTAAGATTTCTAATTATAAAACGAATACTCCGTATATGATAATTTAGGCAATCAACAGACAATGTTTTTTTTATACAAAGACGAAAATTTAGGATGGTCAATCTCTATCGACCCTGCCCAATAGCGTTCCTACAAACAGAACCCTCGAGCTCGGCTGGGCAATCAACCGACGAAACAAAGCTACTTTGAAAAAAGATACTCCGTCTACCGAGTATACTCTTTTTTCTTTTAAATTTCCGCAACAAATTTCCTTTTTCCTTTTATAAAAAAAAAAAGAAAATTTGGCCTGATTTTCCTTTAATAATTTGCATCCACTTGAAATTGAAGACCATCAATTATTATTTTTGGCTATTTAAACCCCCTCAAACCATTGTGAAAAACCTCTCCTTCCCTTCCTCTCTCCCATTTTCCAATCAATTTTCACCTTTTCTGTGTTTCCTCCATCCCCTTCTTCTTCTTCATCTCCTTGGATTTTGTTTGCAGGGAAATCAGAACCTCTTTGGTTCAAATTTCTTTGATTCGTTTCAATTTCCTGCGAGAATTTGATTTTGTTGTTGAGTTTAATTTGGATGATTAACAGCTTCTTCTTGATGTTCGAAATTAATGTCTCCAGTTGTGAGTGAAATCCTGCGTTCAGGGTTTATGATCAACTCCTCCCTCCTTCGTAGGTCCCACCTCGTTCAATCTTTCTCCGTCGTCTTCCTCTACTGGTTCTACGTTTTCTCATGAATTACCCCTGATTCAATCTCCCTATACCTTAATTTCTTCAATTCACCATCTCCATCGATTTAATTAATTAGTTATTAATTCCACCAAGAAGTAGCTAGATCTATCATATCTATGGCGTCCTCTAGTGGAAACTCCTCAGGAACAACCACCACCACAATCACCAGCGGCGCCGGGAAGCACCGCCGGAGCTCGAGCGCGGAGGAGGACTCGCGGCAGTTGAATGCGCCGATCGACGAGCGCAAGAGGAAGAGGATGGAATCCAACCGCGAATCGGCGAGGAGATCTCGGATGAAGAAGCAGAAGCTTCTGGACGATCTGCAGGTCCAGGTTGCAGATCTGAAGAGAGACAACGATCAGATCCTCACCGCCGTGACCGTCACCACGGAGCAGTGCTTGAATGTTGAGGCGGAGAACTCCGTGTTGAGAGCGCAGATGGCGGAGCTCACTCACAGGCTTGATTCCTTGAACGAGATGCTTAACTGTCTCAACTCCTCTTACTCTTCTTCCGCCACCGCAGCCACGGTGGCGCCGGCGCCGGAGATGATGGTGATGGGCGGTGATGTGAGCCACTGGAATTTGGGGTGGATGATGAACAACCAGCAGCTACCAATCATGGCTACTTCTGTTGATTACCATCATGGTTTTGGATACTGATAGTGATAATTGGGGATAAATCCAAAAGGCCATGGTGTGGTTATGAAATTTCCATGGATTCTCAATTCAATGGTGATGGCAAAATTTGTTTTCTTTTCAATTTCAATATTTTTTTTTAGGTTTCCTGGTGTGGATTGTGTAAGTGGGTAGGTATGGTATTGTTGTTTATGGGTCTCCATTTACAACTTGGGCTGAAAATGTAAATGACATCAGATCTGCTTAATGGCATTTTATTATTATTATTATTTCTGTTGTTACTAGGAGTATTAAATACTGTATTAACTGTACTTTACTACTCCATAGTTTGTGTTTATTAATGGTTTATTAAGTTATTTAAGTGGTAAACAAGTACAACCTGACAATGGGTAAGCCAACATACCTTTTTGATTAATGGTTTTAAATAGGGAGTATACTGTACTTAATTAACTCCCTGTCTACTTGTGAATTTCTTACTAATTCAACTGTCATGGACGATGGATTTGACTTTTGATTCCTATTATGTTGTTGTTATTGGAGTGGCAACTTTCAACTAAAGATATCGTAACACAAAATAAACGTTGAATAAAAGCTTGGAATATTAGGACATTCCAGGAACACACTAGTTTTCACCTCATATCACTCAATATATTTTATATGGTTTCAATTTTATCAGCTGTGTCTAAATAGACCTCACTGTTTAATTTTCTTACAGAGATTACATCACATTGCCTCCCTATTAAGAGTCTTTAGAGGGCCACTGAGGGGCCTGCTTGCATTATAAGTCATAATTAATGGTCATACAAACAAACCCTGAAATAAGCCGCAGAATGAGTCACTAGGCGCAATTAAGGGCGTTTCGAAGGGTTACGAATGAGCCAAAACTAGTAGCAAATCCATAAGATGCACACCAAGGGGGCTTGGATTGGTAGGTACAGTATCAATTTTTGGAATTTTAGGGTGGTTGCGATGTCACTGTCTGCATATCTACCTGAAATTTGAGTGCCAACTTCAACCTTCCTACTTCAGTTTTCCAATTCTCAGAGCTACTACTTGACATGTGTTGGTACAAGCTCAGCTAAGTTTATGTACATCGCATCGGATTTCAGTGTCGTAATTCGATTGAGACATGTTTCTTGATGATGCTAGTGTTTGTGAACCACTCATTAATTAGAGACTTAAGTTTTGGAGCTTCTGAAAACCTTTTAATTTGCCTTATTTTTGGGGCAGATTTCAAAAAAACCACTCATTAATTATAGCATTTGCACCAAACCAACATATAGATATGAAGCTTTCAATGAACACCTCTCAAGAGATGCTATTTCCATGTAACCATAAAAGCCTCTTCTATCAAGTTACCATTAGAAAGAAGCCTAAAAGCAATGATGTTACAAAGACGGTCTTCCACCTGACCACCCGACATGGAGGGTTATATTTGTAATGGTTTGTTAGGACACATGTGGCTAGACATGAGCACGGGTCAACCCCGTCAGGTTGACGAGTTCAACCTGCTGGGTCAAGGGTCGGCTCTTTGATCAGTCGGGTCATGACATGTCATTTATTTTATTTTTTTAATATTTTTTTAGGTGAAAAAAAAAATAAAAAGAAAAAGGAAGAAGACTTGGACCGATTTTCCAATTGCCTACGCATCATCTCGGGGAAGAGGAATCAATCTTGATCTCTTCTCACTTAATATTTGACCACCTTGGATAAAAAGTTGCTCCACCGCTACAGTTGAGCATGGAGCGACGAGTATTTGACGAGCAATTACCTAGAGAGTAGGAAATCAAGATCTCTTCGGACGGCTCCACCATTCTAGAATGTCAAATTTCTCTTCTTCACCTCGATTTTTTTTTAAAAAAAAATTGATGGCTCGACACGTTCAACCTACTGGGTCCACAGGTCAAAATTAGCATGACCCTAACCCTTAACCCGCCTAGAACTTTGTTTTGGATCACACCAATTTTATTTTTTCAAAAAGAATTCTAAGAATCATATGATAAAGAAGAGAAAACAAGAACTTGATTTCTAACCTCCATAGCTTCCAGGACTCTGCATATGATTGATGATATCTTGCAGCCCAGACTTATAGCTCGGATGTAAAAGCTTCACTCCGAGTTCCCTCTTAATGTTAGTGTTTGATACTCGTTTTTCACCAGATATAGCTTCCTCTACTAGCCGGTTACTGGCAGCAACATCAGCTGGACTGATTAGGCCAGGCCACCTTTGCTCTATCAACTGGTGAGCAAAAGAAAACACTTCGGCCCGAGAGGCTGAGTCATCGTCCACTACATTATAGATTTCCCTGCATAAACAACACATGCTGAGATTTTTAGTTTTTTTTTCCCTATAAATGATACAACATTAGCAATCAAATCTGACCTTGAGAATGGAATGGAAATGCTGGCTTTGAGTGCTTGGCAGATGTCTGCAACGTGAACTCGGGATGTGAAACGTCTTGACACTCTTCTCTTTTGGCCTTCTGATAATGGTTCCTGCTTCAGGATCGTATCAATTGCACTGCAACAACGTTGAGTATCGCACTCTTTTAGGGCTAAGCTAAAAATCAAGAGTATAGAATTGTAGCAAAGTACACCTAAAGGGTGGTTTGATATAGTCATTCATATAGATTCATCTGAATCTTCTTCCAGGGCCATAAATCCCACCAAGCCGAAAGACGCAGGTGGTGACATTGAGATCATTGGCCAGTTTTAGCCATCCCTTTTCTGCTTTCAACCTTCCTTGTGCTGCCTTTGTAGTGGGATTCGGGATGCAGCTGTCGTAGATCATGTACTGTAAGTCTTAACATCAGGATTTTGAAATGCATTTAGCTAAAGAACCATGTAGCATTGTAGCTCAATGCACTTACTTACTCTTCGTCTACCCATGCACCTCCGCAGTCTCCATATACACCTGTGTGTCATATAAGGATCGTTTTGAAGTTAAGAAACATTCAAGATAGGAACCGATGATAGACTACACAATCATTTTACACTAAACCAGGCTTAAAGCTCCGATAATGGACAGATATCAACATACATATCATAACAATATACAAGGAACTATCAATGAGAATGATAGAATGGAGATCGAATGCTTACTCGTGGATGACAGATAGCAAAGCCATCTAAGATTTCCATCTCTCAATCTCATTCTAAAGATGTCTTTGAGAATCTGCATTTGCGCCACAAAAAATGGTCATGAGCAAACCACTACCTTAACGGCATTTTACAAGCACCAAGCAGAGTCTGAGATCTTACGGGATCATCAACATCCGCAATTGGAGGAATTGAGACAAGAAGTTGAGTGAAACCTTTCCAGGAATCTACAACACTCCATCTGAAATTGACAACAGAAGTACCAAAACAAGAACAGGATCATAAACAACTGTCAAAACAATGTTCATCTCGGAATGTGGAAGCTCAAAACGATTACTGGCATCGAATTGATCATCCAAACAAAGCCAACCAACATCCTACAAACCGAACCCGAAATAACAATTACTAGGCATGTGAAACGACAGCAAGAATGAACATACTCAGGCTCAGAGGCATTGAAGAGGTGAACATCAAAACCCTCCTCTTCAAGTTCCTCCTTCTTCCTCAAGGTAGTGCAAGTTCCTGATACAGACCTATCAATCCATATTAACAAAGCAGCTTCATCAACTCTATCAGATTTAGTAGGATGATGAAACATGACTTTTAGGTGCGTATCTGAATCTAATTTCGTCAATTCAGGCTACCACTCCTGAAACAATTTGCCAATTAAGCTGATTTTGTCACCTATTTTCTGAATCTGAGCTCAATTGCTAGGGTTTAATCATGATTGGCGAAAAAGGGGGGAAATAGCAAGGAAGAAAGAGACCTACCACCCTTCGTTCTTCAGTTGGTGGGCGAAGAACTGACCAACGTAGCCCATACCAAGCACTAACATCCGATTCTCTGGACCCGGATTTGTTCTGGATAAGCCGGAATGGACAGTAAATCTGGGGATTGGAGTTAGGGTTTTGGGAGTTTTGGGAATACAGGTTCTCTGCCGGAATCGGAGACGGGTCGCCGGGAATCGACCCGAAGGACAGCAGCTTTCCATTTCCAATTTACTCGGGTAGAGGAAGTAAAATCCCCAATAATTTGGGAGTATTAAAAGTTGCCCGCTCTCTTAGACTACATTTAAAAAAAATGGCTATTACACCATAGTTTTCACTTTTCAGTTTCTTCGATTGGATTGGTCAAGTTTCATACAATGTTGAGCTTCACACACGATAGCTTAGTTCATCCAAATTTAACAGCGAAATTTCAAACCTGCGAAATTGGTTTGATAATTAATGGTATCTCCGGTCCTTGCCAAAGATTGGCAATCAAAATCTAGACTCGATCATCAAGCGGATCCAGGATTTTCGTCAAAGGGGGCTGAAAGCTACAAAGGACGATAGGATTGATGTTTCTCATTAATCGATGCCTCTCATCAAACTTAGCGTCAAAACTTTTCAAAGCTATGTTCAAGGCTAAATAGGGTCGATGTTTTAGCTACCTATTAATCTTATGGGCAATTTCGAGGGTAATTAAATGACTTTAAAATTTAGATATAATGTAAATTTGATGCTAATTTTTATATCAAATTTACCGAATCTTTCGGTCACTCAAATTCATTGAAATTGAATTATGAATTTTATTGGGATAGAACATTGACTCGTAATATTGAATGTACATGAATCATATTTACGCAATATGATAGCAGAACATCCACATTGCAGCACAATACATGTTTGCATCTTAATTAGCCAAAACTTCACCCTATGAGCCAAATAAGTCATTATAATGTTATTTCCCAAATCCAACAAATCATTCAAATCAAACTCTATCAATATATAAAATTCAACATAAAACTACCTACTCTCAATCCACAAATTGATTCTCAAACCTACAAATTTACCCCAAATTGATTCTTAAATCCACAAATTTATTAGCAAAATCACAAACCCTAGTCGAAATTTACCCAAATTAATTCTCAAATCCACAAATTCTAATCTAAATTGATTGTTATCTCAACGAATTGTACTTAAAAAAAACCTAATCAAAAGGTAGAGGAGCAAAACTCACAAATCTTCAAACCACAATTCCAAATTACAAACCACAATTTCAAATCACATACCACAACTTTATTTCTCACAAATCCTAATCGAAATTTCAACCAAATCGATCCTCAAATCTCAAATCCACAAAGTCTAATCCAAATAATCATTTGAATTTAAAAACAACTAGTATGATCCCCGCGCCATGGCGCGATTTTTTATAAATAAAATCTTACTAATATATTAAATTAATATTATAATATAATTGTAAAAGTTCAGATAATTAAATATTTCGAATTAAACTCATGGGTTGAGAAAATGATTAAAGTAGTATATATAGATATATATAGATATAGATGTACTGTAGAATACTAATATTAATTTTATATTTTCTTATTATTAATTTTATGTTTTGAATTAATCCCATTAATTTTTTAGAGAAAAAAAAAACTACTCAAATTATAATTTAGGCTAAGATCAATGTTTAGAATTAAGCCCAATAGTTAGTAAAATTAAAGAAAAAAGAGAATTAAAGGAAAAAGAAGAAAAAAAATTAGAATTAAAGAAAATCAAAGAAAAATGGCAAAAAAAATAATAATTGGTCAAGACTAGACCTGTCAAACGGGTCATTCGGGTCGGATTCGGGTCGGGTCACTAGGGGTTTCGAGTAAAACGGGTCTCGGGTAAAACGGGTTTCGGATTTTTCGGGTTGACTCGAACTCGGGTTTGACCGGGTTTCGGGTCGGGTTCGGGTCGATTTCGGGTTTGTCAATTTTTTCTTTTTTAAATTAAAAAAATCATTATTTGATAATTTTGTGATAAATTTTAATTATATATAAAAAATTTAATTATATATAATTATAAATCAACCGGGTCACCGGGTCAAAATTACCGGGTCAATCGGGTCAAAACCCAGATTACCCGGAAAATTTCAGGTTTTTCGGGTTCAGGTCGGAAATTTTTCGGGCCGGTCGGGTCCGGTCACCGGGTCGGATTGTGTTTTGAAAGGTCTAGTCAAGACTCCTAAAATTCCTCTAAGCTTGACACATCATCCTAAACTCGTCTAAATTAAGAGTTTATATAGATAGATAGTTAGTAAAATTAAAGAAAAAAGAGAATTAAAGGAAAAAGAAGAAAAAAAAATTAGAATTAAAGAAAATCAAAGAAAAATAGCAAAAAAAAAAATAATTGGTACTCTTAAAATTCCTCTAAGCTTGACACATCATCCTAAACTCTTCTAAATTAAGAGTTTATATAGATTGTTTTTTTAGAGAAAAAAAAACTACTCAAATTATAATTTAGGCTAAGATCAATGTTTTGAATTAAGCCCAATAGTTTGTAAAATTAAAGAAAAAAGAGAATTAAAGGAAAAAGAAGAAAAAAATTAGAATTAAAAAAAATCAAAGAAAAATGGCAAAAAAAAAAAATTGGTCAAGACTAGACCTGTCAAACGGGTCATTCGGGTCGGGTTCGGGTCGGGTCACTTCGGGTAAAACGGGTCTCGGGTAAAACGGGTTTCGGGTTTTTCGGGTTGACTCGAACTCGGGTTTGACCGGGTTTCGGGTCGGGTTCGGGTCGATTTCGGGTTTGTCAATTTTTTCTGTTTTAAATTAAAAAAATCATTATTTGATAATTTTGTGATAAATTTTAATTATATATAAAAAATTTAATTATATATAATTATAAATCAACCGGGTCACCGGGTCAATCGGGTCAAAATTACCGGGTCAATCGGGTCACCGGGTCGAAACCCAGATTACCCGAAAAATTTCGGGTTTTTCGGGTTCGGGTCGAAAAAAAAATTCAGGTTCGGGTCGGGTCACCGGGTCGGATTGTGTTTTGACAGGTCTAGTCAAGACTCCTAAAATTCCTCTAAGCTTGACACATCATCCTAAACTCTTCTAAATTAAGAGTTTATATAGATAGATAGTTAGTAAAATTAAAGAAAAAAGAAGAAAAAAATTAGAATTAAAGAAAATCAAAGAAAAATGGCAAAAATAATAATAATTGGTACTCCTAAAATTCCTCTAAGCTTGACACATCATCCTAAACTCTTCTAAATTAAGAGTTTATATAGATCAAATTAAAATGAAGAGTAAGAAAACTAACTACTGTAGATCGAAGGAATGAAGAAGGCTGAAGGAGAACAATGGAGATTGAAGAGGTGGCCGTCGCTGTGCGCCTGTGCGGGACAGGAGTGCGCCGGTGAGGGAAAAGAGAGGGGCTGCTGGCTGGGTTACGATGGTCGCCGGCCGGAGGTGCAGCTGGCAGGCGGCAGCGGCAACCGGCTGGGGCTAAACCACTCGGTGACTCGAGTTTCGCTCTTTGTGCGATTGTGTGAAAGTGTTCGACTGTTAGGGTATGTAAAAATAAAAAGGCAATTTTGCATAACTAGACCAAAAAAAAAACAACTTTGCACAAATAGCCAATGGCCTTGATTATTTGCATGGGGTAGAAAGTGGCTATTTTTTGCAAATAAAAAAGGTAACCGGGAGAGGAAGTTGCAGGTGAATGGGTGGGATACTGTAGCTACACTGTAGCTGTCAGTGACATGTGGCACCAAAAGGCATCCTCCGTTCATTTCAGAAAACGGTAGACTGCCCATCTTACCAATAGAATTAATTGGTCATACCAATAGGCTAAACCTGTCTTTCCATACCTGTAGATATTTTGGAGAGAATCTGGAGAGGATTTACTGTAGCTGATTTGGCGGGCTGTCAGTGCATTTTTGACGTCAAAACAAGGTTCCTCCTTTGGGGAAAAAGGGGAGCATTTATGAGGGGAAAATGCAATGATTGCATTGATGGGTGTCCCTCAAAAATATATATAAGCTTGAGAGGAGAATCTGAAACACTATAACATTCTCTGCAAAAAGTGAGACAGAATAGGAGAGAAGCGGAAAGGACGGGAAAAAAGTTACCCGTTCATCCTAGGAAACGCTACAGTCCCCATCCTACCAATAGAATATCTCTGTCCTACCAATAGTGTACAACTGTCCTTTCATATCTGAAAAAGTGCAAAAACTTTGTCCGATGGCAGTGACAGCGATGGGTAAGTGATCTTGTACCTATCCTTTGTAGTTGTTCCTTTTTCTTATAACAGAACTACCCCAAGGTGACGGTTTCACGAGACCAGTTGCAGAGAGTTCGTAATTTATACTCTCTCTTTTTGATCAATTGCAGAACTTGCAAATTAAGATTACAAATTTATAAACTCTCTTTTTGATTAATTGCAGAACTTGCAAATTAAGATTACAAATTCAAGCGCTATTTTTGCTTCCTGCGAAATTATCACTTCTTGATGCCTAGACGATCATAAGGACCCAATATCGTTGTTTTATGCTTCCTGCGAAATTATGATCCTACCAATATCGTTGTTTTCTCCTACCATTAGTTTCCATCAATCCTACCATTCTGATCCTACCGATATCGTTGTTTTCTCCCACCATTAGTTTCCATCAATCCTACCATTCTGATCCTACTGATATCGTTGTTTTCTCCTACCATTAGTGTCCATCAATCCTACCATTCTGATCCTACCGATATCGTTGTTTTCTCCTACCATTGGTTTTCATCTATCCTACCATTTTTGTGCATCTATCATACCAATTTAAATAGCTTTCAAGGAAAATCAACCTAGAAACCGTAGCAAATTATGTTCCACATTTTTCAGAAAAACAACCAAGGGTAGAGGGTTTCCAGTCTACAACAGAAGATGAAGGAAACCTAAGTAACATTATATTCAAGGGTAGATGCTCTAATTCAGTCATTCTAGCATTGAATTAGATTGGATTCATGAATTTTGATTGATAGAAATTGGATTGAGATTGGGATTTATGGATTGGTAATTGAGATTGAGATTAGGGTCAATTCACGCCTCAATGATTACTAGTCTGGGATTTGTGGATTGGTCAATATTAAATCTACTTCTTTGCCAATAGTACAAATATATCTTACCATTCGTGTACATCTATCCTATCATTAGTGTCAAGTTATACACTTGGGAATTTCGGTGATTACATTTTTATCATACCAATATCGTATATTTATCCTACCAGGTTTACAAATTCTTCCTACCACTAGTCTATATATTTCCTACCAAATTCATAATTTTATATGTTCAGAGATATTCATAATTCATAAATTTGTCGCACCAGATTCATAAATTTGTTATGCCATTAGTGTATATATTTCCTACCATGTTCAATCGTATAAGTCCATAGAGATATGAACGCATACTCCGTATTAGCCTATGTGAGAGTCGAACTCACATCTTTGTGTGCAAACACAACGCTCTACCAATTGAGCTAATAGGTTATTTTACTTCGAACTCAGTAAAAAGAAGTTCACCGAACACTCTTATAATGATATCTCAAGAAACCCAACAGAATAAAAAGTGGTTCTCTACCCCAACCAACAAAATCAAATGCATGAGTATCCAACCAGAAAGCTAATTTTCCAAGCAAGGTAGAAAACAAGTCAAAAGACGGATAACTTGAATTATGAAAAGTAGAAAACATGCTTTCACATGTCATTTGAATTATGAAAAGTAGAAAACAAGTCAAAAGACGGATAACTTGCTTCATTCAATATAAATTATTGCAGGAAAATTAGTAAGCACACCACTCACAAGCTACATTGTGAAATATAAGTTATATGATGGGAGAGCACAACCCTTATTTGAAGTCAAAATCTAGAGTCGAAGCTAAAATTAGATGGAAAGGTCATACCAGAGACTTGATTCGCTCAATACCCTTTACGAAGCTCTCCACTGAAGATTCGGTATGTAATGGGCCATTATGAGGAGAAACCATTCATCTAGTTACCGGAGCGCCTTTCCTGATTTTATGAGACAAGGTAAAGGTTCAAAATGATGTCAGAAGCCACTTTTTCAAAGCTGAGTTAGAAAGATAAACAACATAGATATCTTGGCAGCTGATATAGCCAAGGGTTGGTAGCATTCAACATGTTTTGACGTTTTAAATATGTTGAGAGATTAGATTTACAAAAATAAAATATCAGGGAAGGGCACTTATGAGGAGAAACCATTCATCTAGATAAGCAAGTCATACTGTATTATACTATATATATAAACACTTTCTGTCAGCAGGAGAACTTGAACATTATCAAGTTTACTCACAAGTGAACTGTTTACGTAATAGACTGATTCAGAATTCTTAGACAATGCAATTAGATGAATTCATTCTAATTTTCTATTCAATGTTTCTTATAATTTCATATTTTCCCCCTTCCTACTCTGTTCTCTTTGTTTTGGGAACCTAAATAGAAGGGATTTCCTTTTGGCAAGCACATTAAAGTTCATCAAAAAGAAGTTGATTCCGGAAAATTACTATGCTAAGATGCTCTGAAACAAGAAATCCCATTCGGATAGTTGAACATGAAAATTTACTTTGCTAACACAACTTTCACATCAGATTTTTCCGAGTTCAATCATACAGCAAACAATCAAACTCGGCAGGTCTTGAAATTGCTGTCAGCCTAAAGCACAAATCATAATGGTATGATCCTACAAATATTGTTGTTTTATCCTACCATTGGTTTCCATCTATCCTACAATTTTTGTGCGGCATCTATCCTACCAATTTAAATAGCTTTCAAGGAAAATCAAGTCAGAAACAGTTGCAAATTACTTTTTGTCTTCTCTGACGATCGGGTTGGTCATGCTAATGTTGTGTGCGGTGATGTGAAGAACAGACTCATGGGAGCTAGAAAGCAGTTCCAGGACGTCTTGACCAGTAGAACCGAGGTTGCAGGCTTCCTCGGAAAGAGTATTTGATCCCCTCCGAGGAGCTCTGTTATATTCTTGATAGTATATGTATGAAATCTCTTATTTTGACAAACAAATAGTTGAATGCTTGGGAAAAAAAATAGTACCTTGGGCTGGAAAAGATCAAATGTAACGGCCCGGGATTATGATTCCCGGGATACGTTTCGAGGGATAAAACCCCTCGTTAGGACCTTGCGCCCCGAGTACAGGTTGAAGGTTTGAAATTATAAACTGACGTTTTCAAGGGGGATTTCATACCCAAGTTTGAAGGGATCGTTGGAATCCCCGGGGAAGTCCCCTGTACCTGTCGTAAGTCTAAGTGTGGAAAACCAAAGGTCACAAAAATAGCGGAGTAAAGCATAATACAAAGGGGGTGCCACGGCAGAGCCGGGTCAAAATATGATCAACCATTCAAATTTGAGCCGTAATTAACTTGGTGAAGTTGGAATCTTAACTCTCTCTTTCCGCCATGTTAGACCCAGCGGTCATGGACTCAAATCAGCATCAATAGTAGTAGGCATAATGGATACCTAAAAAAATTGATTGGGGCGGGATCAGATCGATGCCCACTCTAGCTCTGCATCCCAACCCTAAGCACACATATACGCTATACCTAATAAAGATGCTTCTAGATGCATAGCGGGATATTAACACACTAACATGCTCCTAAGATCAAGTGCATAAATAATAAGGCCTTAGCACAGAATACCAAGTGGTATACCCCTCGCCTACCTCCACCCCCTTCCGATAGGGCGGAGACTGGCCAGCTCGTGAATGCATTCCATCATAATCGGGCGGCACGCATGCCTAACCCGCTCCGCAATAAAGCCCGCAGGCATCTCATAATATAAGGAAGTTCATGACCCGATTGACTCAGGACGGGATCCGATGAGACTAGGTCGTCCTATAACCCTAGCAATGACTCTAGTTACTTCACAGATAACGGCCGTTCTGTTTACATACACATAAAGAAATAGAATGCTCAACAGTCGATGCAACCTAGCATGGTACTACATGGCATGCTGATCATGAATGCAAGCACCTAGTATATCATGCACCTAAAGCAGGGAATAGCTCTATTCAATCTGAGTAAGCTCCGAAGAGACTTACCTGGCGGTGCAGAACAGCAAGGCAAGCATTATGATAGATAAAAGATTACCTAGATACATATCATAACACATATATAAGTCTACGTCTAACCATTCAAGCACTCAAAGCATACATCATTCAACGAGAATAACAATCATATCACAATCGCCATTCCATCAGGTTCAACCATTCATCTAATTGCCACATTCCGCAAGACCACATCATTCTCATCGTTCCATTCACCCACATTCATATATTCGTAATAATACCCATATATTCACATATCACATAGCTCAAGTGCATCATATTCATCATATCTCAACGCATAAGTTAACGATAAATAATCTTAACATTTCACCATGCTATTAGTCAACCAATCATGCCATTAGTTCACACAAATCATGATATTAGACAATCATTCACGCCAATCATGCTAGTTAGTCATCGAGTACATAATTCCTGAGTTAGTCCCGAAACCGTTTCGAAAACCAAGTTGACTAGTTAGAAATTCCGTCATTGAAAAATGTTCATCAATTTCTTTTTTTCTAAAATCCAAGTCTCATAATATTATACTTTAAATCTTAATAGTAATATCTTTAATTTTAAATCTCAAATGATATTATATAGTATTTTAAATACCATTTTTCTTTAAACACTTTCATGAAATATTCCTAATTCCTTTTAAAATCGCAAGCATTTTATTCTAAAAAAAAACAGCCCTTTATGGAATTTATACCTGATCTTGTTTTATAAAAATTACAAACCAACCCCTTTTATTTTGTAAAATGTCAAAACCGAACCCCTTATTTTAAATTACCCAAAAACCTCCCTCTATTTATAAAGCTCCAAAAATGGGCCTGTCTTCTAAACCAAAAAAAATCCGGGTCTCCATTTTAAAAATAGGCCCAACATTTTGATTTTAAAAATTCCCCAATCTGGCCCAAGAAATAGGCCCAATAGAACCCAACTCTCAAAAATCTGATTCTGAAACCCATGAACCGGACCGGTTTTCTTTTAATTAAACACTGAACCGGAGCAATCTTTAAAAGAACAGAACCGAACACGTGGCCACTGTTCGTCCTCTTCCTCGCCTCTCCCTCCGCTCGCTCTCGGTGTTCTCTCTCGATTCTCTCTCTCGCATACAGATCAAGCAAAAGGGACAATTCAATATAAGGAATCGAAAACGGAAGTCGATAGAAGGTTAGGATGCTCACCGCGAGAAATCGAAATGTCGCTGGGACGTTCGTCGGGGCTCAATTTGGTCCGCCGGAGTCGGAATCGGGGCTCGACGATGGCTCGGGGGAGTTTTCTCAGTCCTGGGTCGAAGATTCGGTCAAGAAAGGTGGAACCTTTGAGTTTTTGAGGGAGAAAGAGGAAGGGAACCCTTACCGGTGATTTCAGAAGAAAACAGGAGAAGAAGAGGAGAGGAATGGCGGCGCCGGCGGTCGGTGGCTGCTTCCGGCTTGAAGGAGGAGGAAGGAGATAGGTGTTTGGGTTGGCTCACGGAAACAGGGAGCTCGGGGAGCTCTCGGCTTCAAAGAATAGGGCGGGCATAGGAGGGATGCTCGATGTGCTGCGGCTTCGGCTTAGGACGTCGGGTGCGCCGCTGCTGCTCGGAGACGCCGAGGAAGACGATGGACTGTTGCTGCTACTGCCGAGTAGAAGAAGAGATAGGGAAGGAAGTACAGATATGGGGAAAAGGGATTGGAAGGAGGAGATAGAGGTGGGAGGATGAGGGTAAAGTGTGGGTGTGAACATTTGAAACCAATTAGTGAAAGAGGGGGGGTGCTGAGCGAAATTAGGAAGGAGGAGAGAGGAGTTTGAAGGAGAAGAGAGAGAGTTGGAGATGGGGATGTTTCATTTAAATCGAACAGGGGGGGATTACAATTCAAGGAAATCAAATGGGAGAGTGAGCCCATTTGGGTTTTGGCGTGGGAACTGCAGAGCAAGAGCCAAAGGGGTTGTTGACTCCTTGCTAGAAATAGGGATGAGTTGGTGTTTGCACAAAATAGGGTAGATACAGCTAGAGCCTAGAGGGTTGTTCTTGCTGCTACCAATGGTCAAAAGTGGGGAAAATGATATGATTTTGCTGCCTGAATTCGGGTAAGAGGGAGAGAACAAGACCCACAGGTGGTCCTAAGGGAAAAGAAAAGAATTTAAGGATATCCGAACCAAAATCCTGACTCGATCAAATTTGATTTTCGAACATCCGAGGAAGATGTCTCCATGTTAAGTTAGTTTTTTTTTTAAAAAAAAAAAATTTGTTTTAGGTAGGAATTCCGTTCTGTGAGTTCTAAAATCCGAGTTAGCGGGTTTTCCATTAAATTCCGTTTTTAAATTCATTTTTAGTTTTCTTTTTCCGAAAATTAGGATTTAAGAAATCCGAGCCTTTACATAATCCACCTCTAAAAACAAGTCTCGTCCCCGAGACTAAAACCAAAACAAGGTAGGGGATGAAGTTGGAATAGGTGAGTTCAAAGATCATTCCATTGATCCCGTAAGTACCTCATAAGTGCCCCTATAAGATTCTCACAGTACCATCGTCATGATCATAATATCCCCGATAGGTCGTAGCGAGAGTGTGATATGGGCCCTTACCACATCCTTACCCCAACTTCTCGGTTATATCATAACTCGAAAAGCATTACAACATCTCCACTAGGTCTTAGCAAACAGTCTATAAGGGCCCCTATAAAATGCTTGTATCCACTTCGTGGGGCATCATAATGCAGGCTCGGGTCGAAAAACGTCAAAGGGAGTTCTCAGTTCGAAAAGGATTTGTCTCAAAATCATTGAAATTCTCGATTGCGTTCAATTTCCCAAAATCCAATTTAGTTCCTTTTGACATCATGCAAAATCCCTTAACACGATGTTAGTCAAGCAAGTTTCAAATTTCAGGATGTGGAATCATCCACCTCTAAGGGCTAATCCCATATTTCTTTCCTAGGTTCTAAGTTAGAATCACATTTCATCAATTCAGTTCTAGCATCCTAGCAATTCCCATTCACAGCATCTTATAACATATAACAATCGTATAACATAGCAATCGTACCAAACATTCATAAACAGATCATACTCATGTTAGGGTACTCACATGCCATAACAGATCTAGCACAACATCGCACATAGTAGAACTCATCATATCATACCACAGAAGTTGCACATCATACCAGTCAGATAAGCACATCGTACTTACGCTAACTATCAAGCATCATCACATTAAAGGCAAACAAGTACATCTGTACACTAGCATTTCATCAAGTTCAGTGGGTAACTCTGTTAGTACTAACAATTCATTATTGTCTATGGCAATTCATCAGGGGATCAACATCGTCTTTAGCATAGAACTCGCACAACACTTGACCCCAAGTAACACACAACCCTAAGTCACATCCTTAAGAGAATCTGCCTATCACTACCAACCATAACAAAACATGACTGCTACTCCTTATCTCTCGCATCAAGATCAACCTCACCTAAGTCTACTAACTCAAATCTGATACTAGTTCTACATACCATTGCACTCAGCTTAGCATACAATCTCTATAGCCTCAAAACTATCCGCAATTCAAAGCCTACATCTCAAATCAATTACTAGGTACCCCAACTCTTACGTCATCAAGCCGTCTAAGGATCAATTTGCTTCAATACTCCAATCTCAAATCCTAATCTTCCACTTAACCATCGAAATTTATACTTCAGAGCTCACGATTGCCCGATTCCCTATTCTGTCAAGCTGAACACTTCGACCATCTACCAAGACTCCCTATAGACACATCCTCGCCTTAAGGGTCCTCTACCAGTCCCATATTCACGTTCTAAGAGAAATCCCAAGTCCTCGACTGAACTGCTCTCACGATCGATCTAGACGCTTCCTAACAATATCCCTTACTTTTCCTAGACCCTCAAGACTCCGCCTGACCGGTATCTCCCAAATAGACATCTCGAATCACCTTGCTAACATGATCATACTTCCCGCACCACTAACCACTCTCACTAACCATCCACCTCTAAGAACTTAACTCATATCGTCCATCTCACACCTGACACTCCAATCTCTCTATCTCATCCTCAAGGACACAGTCTTACTAGAAATCTCAACGACATCCTCGCCTAGCTACCAACCTTTCCTCAAAGACTCATCTCACATCCTCAAATACCTCAATAACCACAATAACCCCCACTCATAAATCCCTATTCATTCCCTATGCTCCAATCCTCCAACAAAGCATCTAGAAATCCTTCACTGATGAATTCTCGAAGCACTGCCAATTCTATCCAAACAATCCTCAATTACTCATCACACGTGCAGTCCTGATATGAACAACCTAATATCCAGGATCGATAATTTCCCAATTCAAACAACCCTATACTACTCATCCTGATCACTTCATCAACCTCATCCTTTACCGAAACTGCTCCCAATCACCGCACATACAACCTAGTCCCGAATCCTATGATTCCTTAGACATTCCCTAATCGCTCATCAATAGTGTTGCCCACAATCCGCTCCTGGACTACCTAGACACTCCCCCCCCTAGGCACATTCACCTGATCCACTCCTAGCTCACTCATCCACCTCTAGAACTATCACCTATACTTGCACCCACTACCTACCGACACTTCTAACTAGAACCTCTCCCCCAAAATCTCGCCATGCTAACTCTACTCCTCACCTAATACCCACCTTGAAGATCAATTATACTCACTAATAACTATATCTGACAAGTCCTAACTCACTCGGCTCTACCCAAGCTAACACATCTTTCCTGCACTCCATCTTACACAACCAATGACCCAACTCAAAGACTTCAATCTACCTGCCACTTTCCGGCCCATCTCACTGAGGAATCACTCGACTCATGCCCAAGAAGAAAACACCACCACATATATAGCCCGTAACCTAATTACCAACAAGTTAGTACACTCAAGCATCAAGGCACATCATCGCAAGCACAAGTTAGTCAGACAATTGTTCACTACTAGTTCAGGACATTCGTCACTACCAATCCCATTATGTCAGTTCTAGACCTATCGCACAATATCAATCCCGAATAATAGAAGAATCTGCAGTTTGAATTAAGAATGCTCTTCCTCGAGTCAGCTAGGAGGATCCTCCTCCCGACTTCCATTCTTGAAGCATATCCGTTCTTTTTGCCATCGGTGATGTCGTCCTTGGAGTTTATGGGCCATGGATCCCCCACACTTCCTTTGCGTCATTCCGGTGCCACTTGGTTGTCGGTTCTTTCGTTCATGTCGGTGCTCATTGAAGGATTGCAAGGATTAGAAGTTACGGAGATAGGGGAGAGACACGGGTGGACGACACAACTTCCTTAAGGGTTCAGACATAGACCATGGCTAGAGATGACGAGACTCAAGACAAGACGCGAAACCGAGAGTTACAACAATGCCCTTAGGGTATTGTTGATAGGAGGAAATCGAGTATGCAAATTAGAATGTAGATAAACTAAGGCAAACCAGATTCCGTCCCTTGCAAATAATTACAAGACCTCCTCCTGATGCAGTAGTGGGAAGTCAGGATCGATCCACGAGGAAGCGTGTCAGCGGATCCTAGGTAGCGGAGAAATCTCACGACAGAGGTCGACAACAGGGTCCTCTATCTCGACTAGGGTAGTCGACAGAAGATCGGACAGTCGAACACAGAGCAGCAGCTAGCACAGGCAGAGGCTTGTCGATGTCGATGAGGGGCTACTCGATGTCGAGTACAGTCCTCGTCGACTTCGCTTCGTCTCGTCGAGTACCTGCACAGTTAAGCTACAGCGATGCTAGATCGAAGATCAGTAACTCGAGGTCGATCAGGCTTGGTCGAGATCGAGTAGACAGAGAATTAAAACGAAATAAAGAAATAAAGTAAAGGCAAATGCTTTGGGACTTTCGAAATAAACTGTATGTAAAAGGCTTCCAAGATTGGGGTTTGCAACAACGATAACCAAGCATGCATAAGGCAGAACCAAACAAATTATCATGTAAATCGCATCAAAGGACTAAGCTTTCGCCTTTTCCAACAATTAGACAACTCTTTCAAGAAACTCTAATTGTCTCTACTAATTTTATGTTTATAATCCAAGTTGTTATCATGGATCTCCATTAGACGGGTAATAAACACATAAACAAGTAGGAAAATGCTCAAAACATGATAAAGGTCGGATCTTTACCTCAAGCACGCATGGCTATCGTTGGGCTTGGGGCTAGTCGACATCGATGAAGGCTTGTCGACTTCGAGTACAGGGACCCCATACTTAGGCTCCTGGCAAGTTTCTGGCTCTGCAGTGGTTGTCGAGGTAGACAAAGTCTTGTCGAGATCGAGTAGGTCTCTTGTCGATGTCGAGTAGCGCTTGTCGACTTCGGGTACATCGTCAACACCTTCCTCCACTGTTTTCTTGGTCCCGTGGTTGCTGATGTTTTTCACCTCCAGCCATGCAATTTCCTCTTTTGCAGGGCCAAAAGAGAAATCCAAAACCTCATCGCCTATGGTGAAGGTGAGCGACCTATTCTTGACGCTTATTTTGGCATCTGCAGTAGCTAAGAATGGTCTACCAAGAATAATAGGGCTAGTAGGATCTTCAGCACAGTCAATGATAAGGAAATCAGCTGGAACAAAGAATTTACCAACCTGGACAGGGACGTTCTCAACTATACCTGTAGGGATGACTACTGTATTGTTTGCCATGTATAGCTTGGCATCCACAGGTTCTATGCATCCTATCTTTACTTTCCGCCAGATTGATAAAGGCATGATGCTCACACTTGCTCCTAAATCGCATAGAGAAACATATTTATATTGTCCAAAACCCACAGCAACAGAAAACTTACCAGGGTCCGGTCTCTTTTCAGGGAAGTGGAGTACTTTGCATTCGCCTGCGATCTCTGAGATGGATCGCTTCTTGCTTAGGATTTCCTTGAGAAATTTGACATATCCAGGCATCTCTTGCAGGGCTTCTGTAAAAGGAATAGAAACATTCAGTTCTTGCAGCATATTAACAAATCTGGTAAACCTACCTGCAGTGGGATCTTTCTGTGCTTTTGAAGGGAAAGGCAGTGGCTTTTTCAGTTTCGGAGCCTGATCAGCCGTCGAAGGTGCTGCAGAGTCGTCGACGTCGGCTAGACGTTGCTCGTCGATCTCGACAACGGGCTCGTCGACATCGAGTACAGTGGTCGACCTGGAGTTGCTGGTCTGCACAGCGGAGTCCAAGCTCAGCTTCTGGTCTATGTCGAGTAGAGGCTTGTCGATGTCGAGTACACCTTCCTCGAGATCAAGTTGGTTGTGCTCTTCGTCGAGTTGCTGCTTTGCCTTGCTTTGCTGCTTTCTGACTTCTGGCTCGTGTAATTGATGTCCACTCCTCAGTTTGATAGCTGCGACGTGTCCGGTTTTCCCCTTAGGATTTGGTTCTGTTTGCCCAGGGAGTTGTCCGGACGGTCGTGGGATCCGTGCAGCAATCTGACCTATCTGCGTCTCTATTCCCCTCTTCCAGATGTCCAATTCCCCAAACTTTGTAGTGATATTCTGGAATTGGTTGTTGATGGTGCCCTGATTACGACGCATCTCCTCAAGGATCAGCTGCAGATCATCCTTCTTTTGATCCCTCTCTGGATGTCCTGGAGCTCTGTAGGGTGGGGGATTCCTAGGAGGACCTTGGTTCCACTGTGGTTGATAGAACCTTTGATCTCCCATGTGTCGATTTGGACCCTCAGCGTAGGCTGCCTCCTCATGTGTTTCTGCCATCCTGACTTGCTCAGCGTGTGGGCACTCAGTAGTGGTGTGCCTCTGTGATCCGCATTCGATGCAAGGCTGGTTGACAGATAGATACTTGACTTGCTTGAGGAGCTTGCGATTCTGGTCTCTGTAGAACTGCTCCCTGACATTTGGGTCAATCTCCTTTGATGGCTAATAGAGTGGCATTGATGGTGCTGGCCTGGCGTAGGAGTTCTCCTCATAGTTTGTAGGAGCCCCATATTTGTTGTCGTAGTTAGTGAGCTTTTCTAGCACACCCCATGCGTCGCTTGGTGGCATCGTCAGATACTCATAGCGAGTATAATGGTTAATCCTATCCTTAGTGATTTGATCCAAAGAGTTGAAGAAGATCTCCTGGATGACGTAGGGTGGCTGTCCATGAGTAGGACAAGATCGCAGTAGTTCTTTGTAGCGTTCCCATGCCTTTGCCAGCGGTTCCCCTTGCTTCTGTTTGAAGGCGGTGATTTTCTGACGGAGAAGTGCTATTTTGGCGGGTGGGAAGTATTTTTTCAGGAACTCTTGTTCTACTTAGGCCCAGGTGGTGAGAGATCTCGGCTTCAGCCCTTCAAGCCATTTCAGTGCAGGTCCAGCGAGCGACCAGCGAAAAGATTTCATCTTGACATATTCCAGAGTTGTACCTTCTGCAAGAGTACGACACATATCATGAAAGTTAGTAATATGTTCAGGAGGGCACTCATTAAATTTGCCATAAAAAGCATTATTTTTAAGCTCTATCAAAAATTGAGTGCGAATTTCAAAAGAGTTATCAGGGATTAGAATCGCCGATTCAGGCACGACGAGAGTGGGATGCATATAATCCTCTGCAGTGGTTGGGAACTGGGCAAGCTCAGCTTCTGCTTGCTCCCTTGCTGCTTTCTCAGTGGCGATAGCAGCATCTTTAGCGGCTAGTTCCCTTGTAAGCCTTTCGATCAGTTGCTCTTGTGTTTCAGCGGCCGCCATGATCCTTTTGAGTTTAGAGTGGATGTGTAGGTAACGCTCTGGTTCGTCTAAGGCGTCAAACTCAGGTGGTAGACCAGAACGGCGCATACACCTGTATAATAACTCAAAGCAGATGTGAGATTTAACTACCTAAGGCGCGAATGATAGCTTCCCCGGCAACGACGCCAATTTGTTGATAGGAGGAAATCGAGACTTGCAATAATAAAATAGAAATAAATCACAGCAAACCAGATTCCGTCCCTTACAAATAATTACAAGACCTCCTCCTGATGCAGCAGTGGGAAGTCAGGATCGATCCACGAGGAAGCGTGTCAGCGGATCCTAGGTAGCGGAGAAATCTCACGACAGAGGTCGACAACAGGGTCCTTGATCTCGACTAGGGTAGTCGACAGAAGATCGGACAGTCGAACACAGCGCAGCAGCTAGCACAGGCAGAGGCTTGTCGATGTCGATGAGGGGCTACTCGATGTCGAGTACAGTCCTCGTCGACTTCGCTTCGTCTCGTCGAGTACCTGCACAGTTAAGCTACATCGATACTAGATCGAAGATCAGTAACTCGAGGTCGACCAGGCTTGGTCGAGATCGAGTAGACAGAGAATTAAAACGAAATAAAGAAATAAAGTAAAGGCAAATGCTTTGGGACTTCGAACTAAACTTAATATAAAAGGCTTCCAAGATTGGGGTTTGCAACAACGATAACCAAGCATGCATAAGGCAGAACCAAACAAATTATCATGTAAATCGCATCAAAGGACTAAGCTTTCGCCTTTTCCAACAATTAGACAACTCTTTCAAGAAACCCTAATTGTCTCTACTAATTTTATGTTTATAATCCAAGTTGTTAACATGGATCTCCATTAGACGGGTAATAAACAAGTAGGAAAATGCTCAAAACATGATAAAGGTCGGATCTTTACCTCAAACACGCATGGCTATCGTTGGGCTCGCCCCAACCCTAGAAGTGGGTGGACTACTCACGCCTCATCGCAAACTCAGACATTGATTGAAACGAAATAACAAACTTGCATTAACTAAATTCAAAGACTTTACAATCCCGGCGATCCAACTCTCGTTGAACGCCAAAACCCTAAAACCTCTGAACTCCCTAAACCGTCTCTCTGGAACTACTTCTCTCCCTCTGAAATTGAATTCGAATAAGATGGAATGTCTGAAAAACCAGTCCCTAGGGCTTTATTTATAGCCTTCTAACCCTTGCTAATCAAGGATAGAATATCTATATCTATATCTAAAACTATATCTAAAATGCTTAATGATAAATAAAAGTGATAAAGGAATTAAATCTAAAATGTCTTAAGTGGATAAAACTCTCTTCTTCATGATAGATGTGGATAATTCGGATAGACTAGGCTATCCACGGCTCCAAGGACTCCAACTCCGAGTAGGATTCGTCAAGCCACGTCAACAGCTTCTGGATTCGTCGTCGATGTCGACTAGGGCTCGTCGATGTCGACTAGGAAAGTCGTTGACTGGGCTGGCTTGTCGTCTCGGCTAGCAGGTCCTCGACGTGGCTTCTTCCGCTGCAGCGAGCCGCTTCTTCCGCTGCAGCGAGTCCGTCCGTCCGCAGGTGCGAGAGCTCCCTTCCGCTGGAGCGA
Organism: Persicaria tinctoria; assembly: GCA_037127255.1. Lineage (NCBI taxonomy): Eukaryota > Viridiplantae > Streptophyta > Magnoliopsida > Caryophyllales > Polygonaceae > Persicaria > Persicaria tinctoria. Next base: position 42,307,325 of record JBANSL010000020.1, read on the forward strand.
GTTGGCGGGCTTCGTCTTGGTTCATCCCGCTGGCATCGAAGATTTCCGCGGCAGCGAGAGGCTCGCTGCAGCGAGTCTAGTCGCTGGTAGCGAGTGCTGCCTGGTCGTCTTCGTCCTCGGCTTGCCTCCTCTCCTCGTCGACTCCGGGTGTAGCGCTGAGGCGTCGTCGATCTCGACTAGGGCTCTTCGAGATCGAGTAGAGCTCCGGAGCTGGGTTGGTCTGGCTCCTAGTCGACAAGGCCTGTGCTCGGACATGCTCGTCTAGATCGAGTAAGGCTTACTCGAGATCGAGTAGCCTGGGCTCTCAGCTTGATTCGACTGGTTCCGCTGCTTCTTTGACCTTGGACTTCTGTAGTGGTTTTCCGAGCTTTTCTGACCTTCCTTAGAGTTGCTGTAGAATGTCTCGAATTCTGCGAATTTAAACAGAAACTGGTGTAGATTCCATAATTTGGCAAATAAACATAAACTACATAGATTCTGTACTAGCTAACCCAAATGTATGTAAAGTATGCAGAAAACGATATTAAAGTTACTGTAAAATATGACAAATTCAGCTCACAACAGGTATTCTATGAGGTTACATGTGCGGCAAACAAACACACAACAATCATAAAATATCTCAATCATATCATTCCGCACTAGCATGTACCTATTAAAAGGAATAGCGTCTTACGCATCCATGGCATGTTCACATAATCAACTTTACATGCACGTAGAACAGGCTAAAACTTATCATCTCATGCACTAATCATGCTTGACAGACCAAAAATATTCATGTACGAACTGACAGAGAACATGTGGGGCATGAGTGATGCTAGTCCTAGCAACATCAAGGGTATCATGTACACAACTTATCATTCATTTAGGTACACACATAAGCAGGTCATAATATCATGGGGTCAAGGCAAGCACACTAAGTTGTACCTATCACATCATATACATTCATATTCACAGAGTAAGACACGGATGGCACGTGATAATACGAGGGCCTACAATCGGGAGACATATGTCCTGCATGACACTAGAATTGCACATTAAACATATACACGGTCAGCAAGGTCTAATTAGATTAATTCGGCATGCTAGAGTAATCATCTCATATATTAATCATACAACGAGGGTTGATCACACTATCATGGACCTAATTCATGGGAGGGCAATAATCATGGAAGTTCCATACATATAGCACATACATCTTTTCATAAGAGCAACCATGCAAACTATCAGGCAACTAGTCATGCTGGAATACATCAATATACTATATCACGCAATCACAAGAACATCTACTACTATAACCGACAGAATTCTCCAAGGGCATTCACTGACTCATGACCCCATTTCCCCGTGGGAGGCACCAACCTCAGGTACGAGACTCGATAGAAGCATAGACAGTGGGGTATCAACAAGACTCAAAACGAGGACAGCGGACACTCCTCAACCCTTGCTAACATGCCTAAATATTTCAGTGGAGCGGATGATGGAATCAGAATCATCAAGGGGGTTGAATTATGGAAGGGCTCTTCTGACAAGACAGAAATTCCGATTAGATAAGGACAAGGTTTCCTCCCACTATCCCGTTTACACAGTTATTCAATACATGATTACTCATTAGTTTTCTATCCTAAGCACAATAGCACTCAGCATGAAAGCAATCAACGAGATTAATATGATCCTCTTCGAGGAGGTCAGCCATCCTTCGAGGGACGGCTGACCGGAGGGGCAAATACCTCACGGCCCCCTAGCCCAAGCTGCTCCAACCCTCGGGCTCCTTGGAGTCTTCAAACCTCGTCTGTAAAAGAAAGCTAGTATTTTGCCTACCCGTTCCAACCTACATCCAATAGGGACGGTCTAGCGCCTTTACTACCCCATCGTTCCCATTTGTTTGATTACTGTATTTATTGAGTCAAGTTCATATTTAGTCCATTCGAGTTAGCCATATTAAATTCACTTTACCCCTTTCTAAAACATTTTGAAAAACCATTTGAAAACCTTGGGCCCTTTTCAAAACCACTTCAACCTATCATACTCGGTTTGCATAACCTGGGCTCTGATACCAACTTTGTAACGGCCCGGGATTATGATTCCCGGGTTACGTTTCGAGGGATAAAACCCCTCGTTAGAACCTTGCGCCCTGAGTACAGGTTGAAGGTTTGAAATTCTAAACTGACGTTTTCAAGGGGGATTTCATACCCAAGTTCGAAGGGATCGTTGGAATCCCCGGGGAAGTCCCCTGTACCTGTCGTAAGTCTAAGTGTGGAAAACCAAAGGTCACAAAAATAGCGGAGTAAAGCATAATACAAAGGGGGTGCCACGGCAGAGCCGGGTCAAAATATGATCAATCATTCAAATTTGAGCCGTAATTAACTTGGTGAAGTTGGAATCTTAACTCTCTCTTTCCGCCATGTTAGACCCAGCGGTCATGGACTCAAATCAGCATCAATAGTAGTAGGCATAATGGATACCTAAAAAAATTGATTGGGGCGAGATCAGATCGATGCCCACTCTAGCTCTGCATCCCAACCCTAAGCACACATATACGCTATACCTAATAAAGATGCTTCTAGATGCATAGCGGGATATTAACACACTAACATGCTCCTAAGATCAAGTGCATAAATAATAAGGCCTTAGCACAGAATACCAAGTGGTATACCCCTCTCCTACCTCCACCCCCTTCCGATAGGGCGGAGACTGGCCAGCTCGTGAATGCATTCCATCATAATCGGGCGGCACGCATGCCTAACCCGCTCCGCAATAAAGCCCGCAGACATCTCATAATATAAGGAAGTTCATGACTCGATTGACTCAGGACGGGACCCGATGAGACTAGGTCGTCCTATAACCCTAGCAATGACTCTAGTTACTTCACAGATAACGGCCGTTCTGTTTACATACACATAAAGAAATAGAATGCTCAACAGTCGATGCAACCTAGCATGGTACTACATGACATGCTGATCATGAATGCAAGCACCTAGTATATCATGCACCTAAAGCAGGGAATAGCTCTATTCAATCTGAGTAAGCTCCGAAGAGACTTACCTGGCGGTGCAGAACAGCAAGGCAAGCATTATGATAGATTAAAGATTACTTAGATACATATCAGAACACATATATAAGTCTACGTCTAACCATTCAAGCACTCAAAGCATACATCATTCAACGAGAATAACAATCATATCACAATCGCCATTCCATCAGGTTCAACCATTCATCTCATTGCCACATTTCGCAAGACCACATCATTCTCATTGTTCCATTCACCCACATTCATATATTCGTAATAATACCCATATATTCACATATCACATAGCTCAAGTGCATCATATTCATCATATCTCAACGCATAAGTTAACGATAAATAATCTTAACATTTCACCATGCTATTAGTCAACCAATCATGCCATTAGTTCACACAAATCATGATATTAGACAATCATTCACGCCAATCATGCTAGTTAGTCATCGAGCACATAATTCCTGAGTTAGTCCCGAAACCGTTTCGAAAACCAAGTTGACTAGTTAGAAATTCCGTCATTGAAAAATGTTCATCAATTTCTTTTTTTCTAAAATCCAAGTCTCATAATATTATACTTTAAATCTTAATAGTAATATCTTTAATTTTAAATCTCAAATGATATTATATAGTATTTTAAATACCATTTTTCTTTAAACACTTTCATGAAATATTCCTAATTCCTTTTAAAATCGCAAGCATTTTATTCTAAAAAAAACCAGCCCTTTATGGAATTTATACGTGATCTTGTTTTATAAAAATTACAAACCAACCCCTTTTATTTTGTAAAATGTCAAAACCGAACCCCTTATTTTAAATTACCCAAAAACCTTCCTCTATTTATAAAGCTCCAAAAATGGGCCTGTCTTCTAAACCAAAAAAAATCCGGGTCTCCATTTAAAAATAGGCCCAACATTTTGATTTTAAAAATTCCCCAATCTGGCCCAAGAAATAGGCCCAATAGAACCCAATTCTCAAAAATCTGATTCTGAAACCCATGAACCGGACCGGTTTTCTTTTAATTAAACACTGAACCGGACCAATCTTTAAAAGAACAGAACCGAACCCGTGGCCACGGTTCGTCCTCTTCCTCGCCTCTCCCTCCGCTCGCTCTCGCTGTTCTCTCTCGATTCTCTCTCTCGCATACAGATCAAGCAAAAGGGACAATTCAATATAAGGAATCGAAAACGGAAGTCGATAGAAGGTTAGGATGCTCACCGCGAGAAATCGAAATGTCGCTGGGACGTTCGTCGGGGCTCAATTTGGTCCGCCGGAGTCGGAATCGGGGCTCGACGATGGCTCGGGGGAGTTTTCTCCGTCCTGGGTCGAAGATTCGGTCAAGAAAGGTGGAACCTTTGAGTTTTTGAGGGAGAAAGAGGAAGGGAACCCTTACCGGCGATTTCAGAAGAAAACAGGAGAAGAAGAGGAGAGGAATGGCGGCGCCGGCGGTCGGTGGCTGCTTCCGGCTTGAAGGAGGAGGAAGGAGATAGGTGTTTGGGTTAGCTCACGGAAACAGGGAGCTCGGGGAGCTCTCGGCTTCAAAGAACAAGGCGGGCATAGGAGGGATGCTCGATGTGCTGCGGCTTCGGCTTAGGACGTCGGGTGCGCCGCTGCTGCTCGGAGACGCCGAGGAAGACGATGGACTGTTGCTGCTACTGCCGAGTAGAAGAAGAGATAGGGAAGGAAGTACAGATATGGGGAAAAGGGATTGGAAGGAGGAGATAGAGGTGGGAGGATGAGGGTAAGGTGTGGGTGTGAACATTTTGAAACCAATTAGTGAAAGAGGGGGGGTGCTGAGCGAAATTAGGAAGGAGGAGAGAGGAGTTTGAAGGAGAAGAGAGAGAGTTGGAGATGGGGATGTTTCATTTAAATGGAATAGGGGGGATTACAATTCAAGGAAATCAAATGGGAGAGTGAGCCCATTTGGGTTTTGGCGTGGGAACTGCAGAGCAAGAGCCAAAGGGGTTGTTGACTCCTTGCTAGAAATAGGGATGAGTTGGTGTTTGCACAAAATAGGGTAGATACAGCTAGAGCCCAGAGGGTTGTTCTTGCTGCTACCAATGGTCAAAAGTGGGGAAAATGATATGATTTTTCTGAATTTGGGTAAGAGGGAGAGAACAAGACCCACAAGTGGTTCTAAGGGAAGAAAAGAATTTAAGGATATCCGAACCAAAATCCTGACTCGATCAAATTTGATTTTCGAACATCCGAGGAAGATGTCTCCATGTTAAGTTAGTTTTTTTTTTTTTAAAAAAAAAAATTTTGTTTTAGGTAGGAATTCCGTTCTGTGAGTTCTAAAATCCGAGTTAGCGGGTTTTCCATTAAATTCCGTTTTTAAATTCATTTTTAGTTTTCTTTTTCCGAAAATTAGGATTTAAGAAATCCGAGCCTTTGCATCAAAGTTCCAATAAGAGCATTTTTCCCCCCGTCTGTTCAAGCTCATCTTTCATCAGAGAACTGAAGTCATTAGCTCCACAACAGAAATCAATTACCTGTCAAATGCAATAAACCATAAACCATCACAATTACAGCAAACAACAATCACAACCAATAGGGAAATCAATTATGTAGCAAGGCATCATACAAGATAGGCGGAAATTAGTCTTGGACAAGGAAACTAACCATCCCCAAGGGGTTTCATGAGACTGGAAAGTAGAGAAGCATTTAATTACAAGGGAACCTGCTGGTTGTGTCGGCTCATCTTTGCATTGCCTTTCCTGAAAAACTTGGAGAGGAGGTTAAAGGTGGTGATGTTTGCCGGCCTGCTGGTTCATTAAGATACATGGTTGGAATCTATCGTCGAACAAATTTCAAGTGTAGAATGAAAACAATTAAAGCTGCACAATGCACTCCTCAAAAGTACTAAAGTAGGCTAGATTGTTCAAGTAAAAGATGGCTAAAGTCTTCGTACGGCTGACTTCATGGATGCATAAAATATAGGAGAGGCGTATTTCGAGCTGCACTTGCACCTATTAGTGTATAGAGAGAACGTCAGGCCTGAATAGTGCCTGCAATATCACCCATGAGCTCCACTGACACAAGATTCATTTCTTTTGCGGAGCTTTACACAAAGGATCAAAATCCAGCAAAGTGTCAAGGTTTTTGTTGTGCTTTACAGCTTGTTGGAAACAATTGATTAACTTTTACTCTTTCAATCTTCTTTTTAAAATCTGTGTTCTTGTAATCAACACATTCCTCATATTATTTAGATGCCATGACATTAGAATTTTGCATAATTCAAATGTTAACCTATCAGAGAAAATGAGAAATGTATCTTAATATGCCTATTGAAGAGGCCATTTGTTAATCGGTCTATAAAGAGACCTTTAATTTGTAGGGGAAAAAAAGAAAGAAAGGATTGGAATTATTTTGAATTTCATAAGGTAGATAACATATATACCTAGCTGCGACATATATACCTAGCTGAGACATGGAAGCACCAGAAGCTGTCATTGCTCTAAGAAGAGGTTAGACTTGAATAGTCTGATCATTTCGTGATCCAATCTTCAATTTTCCTCCAAATCTCGCTCAATCGAACTTTGGTTATGTGTTTATCTTCTAACAATGCAGGAAACACAGGGTGAAGAGATCAATTAAGGTTCCTGCTATAAGTAACAAGGCCGCAGATATCCCACCAGATGAGTATTCATGGAGAAAGTATGGACAAAAGCCGATGAAGGAGGAAGGCGGAGCCATATCACCTCATTCCCTGGGCCTATGTTGGGGATCTGAAGCCGCTCCAACCCTAATATCTGCAAATTCCGACCCCAATTTGCAATCAGCGAGAAGGCATGAAATTGAATCGAACAAGGAAGGGGAAGAGACCTCCTGGTAGAAACTGGCGAGGCGTTTGACATCGGTGGACTCCTTGGCTATGTGGCTGAGGCAAACTCCCTCCGCTGCCTCCATTTTTGCTCTCCTTCCACCTTCGATCTGTTGCCGGTGTGTACAGAAGATGTGGAGAAAGAGAGAGTGGCGATGATGTCGGAGGGAACGACGGTGGACGCTTGTGTCGAGAGGGCAATGGACAGCAACGTTGAATCGCTCCTCCTTTCTCTCCTCGGGTTTTTCGTCTCTCTTGCTTCAACTGTCGTGTACCGTCTCTTTCCCTCGTCCTTTCACCTCCTACATCCGGTCATGAACAGTGCCAAAAAACCGGTTGTTATATTTGCAAGATATGGCCAGGCCATTTTGAGCCAATTTTTCACTCTCTTGGCTATTTATGCAAATAAGCCCATTTTTTGGCATATTTTGTGCAATTTCCTCAAATAAAAAAAGAGGTGTTTGGATGTTTAAAATTACGGATATTTCACGAGGTACCCTGAGGTAAGGACTAATTCATGAGGTGTACAACTCTTTGACATATTTCACGTGGTACCCTTGAGTTTTGATCTTATTTCGCCTCGTGCCCTCCTAAGTTTAATTTAAGAGGAAATTGCACAAAATAGACCAAAAAATGGGCCTATTTGCACAAATAGCCGGGGTGAAAAATTGGCACAAAATGACCTGGCCATGCAAATAAATTATCCGGTTTTTTTGGCACGGTTGGCGACCGGTTGTAGCGGGTTGAGGGAGGGGGAGGAGCCTGTGTTGGAAGTGAAGGAGGAAGGAGATCCTGCGATGCTTCCGCGGCGACGGGAGGCTGACGATGGTGCTGGCCGAATTGGACGATGAGGACAGCGGAGATGAGGAATCGGCGACACTGGCGGCGGCGTTCTCCGAGGAGGTAGTCATCGCCATTACCGCTGGCTGGAGAATTAGGGATTGGGGGGAGTGGATTCAGAGGATATAGAGAGACACAACTGGATTCAGGGGATTGGGGGAGTCAATTTATTCATTGATTCACTTTTGATTTGATTTGATCTGAACCTGTGAGGATCGAAGTCGGAAACCTGTGCAATCGGGTTCCAACATGTTTGGGTGAAAATCAAGCCGGTACCCATGGTGGCGATCTCCAGCAGCGTCTGCGTGCTACTTGGCTGTCTTCTTTGCAAATAAATTCCTCTCTGAGGTAGAAATTCGATACTTTTTGCCTCTTCTTAAGCAGTTTCATCTGCTCCTTTTCTGCCTTCTTATTTGGTTCTACGCCCCACTAGGGTTTTGGCAGAGCTTTTGATTTCTTTCCCCTTTTTTGAAATTGATGCTTCTAAATTCTAATTTAGTGTGTTGGTTGATGATGGATAAACCTAACTAGCTACTGTAAATGCTTTCCTGGGGAATTGATGTTGCCTGCTGCACCTGTCTATGCTTCAGTTGATAGGCGCGTCATTTTGCATACCAGGTGCTCGATAAAATGTTTCTTAAAAATTTTTAGACCTATCTAGGGTGAACTTGTTTGCTTCTCATACTTTGAAGTGTTTGTCAGATTATCATGAAAATGTAGCCTCTCATACTTTGAAGTTGGTTCTTTTCCAATCTTAGCTTGTTTTTGAAATGGTATTCGTAGAAAGTCTAATGTTTATTCATGTAAATCGTGGATCTTGGAATCCTATCCCCTTGAACCAGCTTACAGGAAGAGCTTTCAGTTGATGCCAAAATAAACATTAACTAGTTAATTTGTCCTACGAACACCCTGAGCCTATGCACATAGATCACTGATTCTCCATAACAGCTGCACAGATGCATGGTACACCAGTAACATAATCACAAATCACAACAGTTCACTGACATTCACAAAGTTCAGCTTCATTGTTATGAAAGAAAAAAAGAATTTCATAGGACAGATGGGATATGGACACATGGTAAGTGATATACCCAGTAGGATTATAGCTAAATATCTTGCTGAATTAAATTGGATACTTCCATCCTTTTGAACTTTCATTTCCTCATAGTGAGTTAGCAATTGCCCATACCAGTGTTGTGGGGGCATTAGAGGCAAGAAGACAGCTTACCATTGGCTTCCAAAATTAATTGTCACTTGTTTAACTAATCTGTGTGAAACTTACTCAGCTTTCTTATGCACCAAACAGAGAATAAAGGATTATCTTAAATGAAATTGTCACTTGGCATAATGATTTAGCGTAGGACAGTAGGTAGTATTCGTAGTTCTTTTGATGAAATTGGAAGATAAGAGGAGATAAATTATCTTGGGATTTATTGAAACGATTGCTATGCTATTGCTCTTAGCTGAACCTTAATTGATGAATAATGAATTTGATTGAGGTTATGGAGACGGGGATTTCCATCCGTCCCTTTTGCATCTTGTTGGAATGCTGAGGATTTTCCTTAAAAGGTTCCTATTGTTGGGGAATCCAGTCCTTTACCCCTTCTTTTGTTTTCGAACCTATTTTGTAGAATATATGGGCAACAACAGGTATCTGTGTAGAAGCACCAGTCAACATTTATTTGTTCAATTACCTTTCTTGTCTGGACTGCAGCTCTTCTGCCCTCTTCCCTTGGTATTCTGGTTTATTAGAATGAGATGTGATAGAACTAGAAATCAATCAGGAACAAATACTTGCAGAGAGAGAGAGAGAAAGAGAGGCGCCAGAGGGATTAGTCCTCTTGAGATTACTCTCGAAAATACCAGTAGGAAGAAATAATCCTCACATATCTAACTGATTCTAGAGCCTCTTTGATCCTAGTGCGCACACATTCGTTATTAAACATTTGAGATTCCACATTTTGTGCCATTAGTGGAGTAGATTAGATGAACTTACGGTAAAAGTGAAAAGTTTCTACATTTATGCTGTCATAGGGATTTTAACAAAAAAAATATTATCATAGGATTATTAATGAGATTTTCCCTGAGGTGTGTTAGATGATTTGAAATGTGCACAAGTTCCTGTTATTTATCCTTTTTTATTTGAGTATTTTTTTGGTTGAATGTTATTTAAGCACTCTAGCTGTACTGTAAGCATGACAAGAAGCAACACACCCTTACATTTGTGTGAACCTTCGATTTTAAATTTTTAACTTCCCTAGTCAATTCCCTTCTGTAAAATAAGCACTTTTGAAGTACTTTTTTTTTATTTAAAAAATACTTTCACAATTAATTTGTAAAAATAATTTGATACTTATGACTATTAAGTATGGAAGTATTTTTTTATGAAAAAGTTGATATATTATATACTAGTTTTGCCCCACGAGATAGAGAGAGTTGTAGATATCAGGTGTTGTATCCTTTTTGAGGTGCTTGTGTCTAGAATTCAATCGTTTTTGTTCTGCTACACTCTCCTGGATATAAATGCTTAATTTCCTCTTTTTTTTCTTGGATATAAATGCATAATTTCCCCTTGCAATGGCTTCCTATGGTGATGGTAATTTTACTGATCTTAATCTCTCTCATGTTATATGGATGCTCTTTTACACACTAAAAAAAAACTAAGTTTTAAACAGATTTATAAAGTTTGTGAAGGTAAAGAAACATGTCTGTTAATAACTTAATATGCATTCATAATGAAGATGGATGGAAAATAGCCTATTAGCTCAATTGGCAGAGCGTTGTGTTTGCACACAAAGATGTGAGTTCGACTCTCACATAGGCTAATACGGAGTATGCGTTCATATCTCTATGGACTTATACAATTGAACATGGTAGGAAATATATACACTAATGGTAGGACAAATTTGTGAATCTGGTACGACAAACTTATGAATTTTCAATATCTCAGAACTTGTAAAATTATGAACTTGGTAGGAAATATATAGACAAGTGGTAGGACAAATTTATGAACCTGGTAGGATAAATACACGATATTGGTATGATAAAAATGTAATCACCGAAATTCCTAAGTGTATAACTAGACACTAATGGTAGGATAGATGTACACGAATGGTAAGATATATTTGTACTATTGGCAAAGAAGTAGAATTAATATTGACTAATCCACAAATCTCACTCTCAATCTCAATTACCAATCCATAAATCACAATCTCAATCAAATTTCTATCAATCAAAATTCATGAATCCAATCTAATTCAATGCTAGAACGACTGAATTAAAGCATCTACCATTGGATATAATGTTACTTAGGTTTCCTTCATCTTCTGTTGTAGACTGGAAACCCTACCCTGACTTGTTTTTCTGAAAAATGTGGAACATAATTTGCTACGGTTTCTAGCTTGATTTTCCTTGAAAACTATTTAAATTGGTAGGATAGATGCACAAAAATGGTAGGATAGATGAAAACTAATGGCAGGAGAAAACAACGATATTGGGAGGATCAGAATGGTAGGATTGATGGAAACTAATTGTAGGAGAACACAACGATATTGGTAGGATCATAATGGAAACCCAGTAATTCCTGTATAACTTAACACTAATGGTAGGATAGATGTACACTGATGGTGCGATATATTTATATTATTGGAAAAATGTAAATGCATAATTGCCTTTACGAAAAAAATTTACTTCCACATGAATCTCAGAAAAAGCAAAAGGAGAAGGCAGGCTCCACAGGCAGAAACTGAAGTTATATGAACCACATATGCAAAAGCTATACATGGATATATCATGTGTGATGATGAATCTCAAGCTATGGTCCCTATCCTGGATAAAGTTAGTGCTGCACTGAAAGACAAGATCCAAGTAGTGAATATTGACACTCAAAAGTACCCAGTCATCGCTGACAAGTTTATGATCATCATGTGGAGAAAGAAAATTGAGTAAAACCTAGTCTGGAGAGATTTATGAATTTGTCTTACCATGTTCACAGATTTGTCCTACCACCAATGTATATATTTCCTGTCATGTTCATAATCGTATAAGTTCGGAGAGATTTATGAATTTGTCTTAATATGTTCGTAAATTTGTCCTACCATTAGTATATATATTTTCTGCCAGGTTCATAATTGTATAAGTTTAGAGAGATTCATGAACACATACTCCCTATTAGCCTATGTGAGAGTCGAACTCACATCTTTGTGTGCAAACACAACGCTCTACCAATTGAGCTAATAGACTATTTTGAACGGGTCCTTATGATCGTCTAGTCATCAAGAAGTGATAATTTCGCAAAAAGCAAAAATAGCGCTTGAATTTGTTATATTAAATTGCAAGTTATGCTGATGCGGGACCATCCAAGACACCACCTGCGGACCATCACACGGCTAACCCCGTATCAAATTGGCATCAGAGCTTTGGTTTCCGACATCAAGATTGAGTCTTTTCTTTTTCTAAACACAAAAACACAAAAATAGAGTCAGTCTTTTGTTTGGTTATTTACTTCTTGCATTCTTTATTGATTCTTGCACTAATCTTGAGTTTGTGATTTTTGTGGTTGCATAGCCTAAACACAAAGCCTAGCCGAGACCAGTGGAGTTGACCACGAGTTGCACAGCCCTTGTTGTGTGCCTTAGCAGCCGACGGCAGCCCTAGCTGTCCCCATAGATCTTGCTTGGTCGACATTCACCTACCACAAGAGCAAACCCTAGTTTGTTATCTTTTCTATCCTTTTTTTCTATCTTTGGGAATTTTGATTTATCTTTTATCCATTGCCTATTAAAAATCAGATTTTATTTGGTGGAATAATTCAATTATATCTATCAAGTATATCTAAAGGCATAAGATAGATCCACTTACCAAATATAACAAAAACCTCACCTATTTCTACCATTCTAGGGCTGAATTTTATTTTATTCACCAAATTTTTGAATTTCCCTTGCATTTTATTTAATTTTCGTGCATTATAGAGCTGCTGTAAAAAAAAAAAAAAAAGAAAAAAAAAAAAGAAAAGAAAAATCAGATCCGAAAATACCAAAAGAAAAAAAAAAGAAAAAAGAAAGTTGTTTGATTTGTGTTCTTTGGAGCTCTTTGTTCATCTTTTGCAAGGAATCATCAAGGGACTACATTGGTGTTGAAATCAGCCCTAGACCAATCTCATTACCTCCTAAACACAATCTTTAAACCCTACCCTTGCAACTACAACATCATAACTTAAGGTTTTCAATCAAAAGAGGTAAATTTCCATTCTTTCTTTTATTTCTCTTATTTTTCTCTCTGTGTCGAGTACTCTACTTCCTTGATCGAGTACTGATGTGTGTTATTTGCTACTGTCGAGTGCTTGAAGTGTTTGTGTCGAGTGATCTCAGCCCTTGCGAGTTCTCTCTTGTGTGTGTCGAGTGCATTAGACCCCTGTCGAGTGCACCATATTTGGTGTCGAGTACTTCTCCACCTTTGTCGAGTACTCCTTGGTCTATTTTGAGTTGAATTTTATGAGAAAAGCTCTCTTTTTGCGTGAAACACAATGAGTGTTTGTCGATTGAATAGAGCTGTGCTCTTCAATTGCAACTATTGGTATTGATCTAGCTTGGTTTGCTTTGCCGTTCATCAACTTCGCAAGACTTGGTGAATCTAGTATCCACAAGCCCCCTCCTTGTGCCTTCAAGTTGTCCGCTTGATTGTGTAGGGTTGTAGAGGCGGGTTGTGTAGTCATTGGTATTGGTTCCTACCCTCTGAGAAGGCCTGGGGTCTTTATCTTGTTCTGCATAGATCGTTTCAGTCCATATCAGGTCGTGTCGTTTCTATTCTTTATATTAAATTTCGAGTCTTTCTTTTTGTTCTTGTTGCGTTATGTCTTTTGTTCTTGTCGATCTCAAGTTCAGCTTTGATCTTGGAATCTTTGTCGAGTCTTTCATCTTTCTTGTTGAGTCTTGCTGCGTCTTTTATTGTTCTTGATCGTTCTTGATTAAGTTCTTGAGTTTTTTTATTAGTTCTTGATTATTCTTGCTTGTTGTCGAAGATTGGACCATCACACGGCTAACCCCGTATCAAATACCCATCTGTTTGTGAGTGTCGAGTACTGATCTTCCATTCTTTCTTAATTTTCTTTTATTTTTCTTTAAGTTCCAGCTTTGTCGAGTTGATTTGCTGGCTGTGTCGAGCACTTATACCATTGTTGAGTGCTTATTTGTGAGTGTCGAGTACTGATCTTGTCGATCAAGTGCTCATAGCTGTTGTGTCGAGGAGATCTCAGCCCTTGCCGAGTTCTCCCTTTGATTGTGTCGAGTACATTGACCCCTGTCGAGTACTCTTTAGCTTGTGTCGAGTTGAATTCTTGCAAATACCCATCTGTTTTGCTTGAATTGAGTTGTTGCTTACATCGAGTTCTCTACAGCCTTTGTTGAGTTCTCTTGGTTGTTATTTCATTCATTCTCTTGACTGCATACTTTGATTGCTTAGTTCTTTTGCTTGGTTGTTGATTTGCCCAAAGCGGATTGCCCTAGCAAGCGTGATATATCAATCAGAGAGGGAGTGTGAGCGAAACACAAATTGTGAGCTGTTTATATTTCTCTAACCTTTACATAGTTCTTTGTTTGTTACTTTTTGATGTCTACTAACCAGGGAAATGATTGGTACAATACCTTCATGGAGAACATGGCTAAGATGAATGCAAGCATAGCTAAGATAAATGAAGGAATGAAGGCAACAGAGCTTCAGCGTCTTCGCTCTCACACGGTGCCTCACAATAAAAGGGAAGTAACTAATCATAATTCCCTTCCTAATCCTCATGCAAATCAGCACCATGTTGTTAATCCTCATATAGTTAAACCTTTATTTGATAAGGACATCTCTCCACGAAGGGAGAGACATGGTAGAAATAATGTGTTTGCTACTATGCAGGGACGAGGGAAAGGACGATGGCAACAAGAAGGAGAGTACTACTTCTCAGAGGACGACGACGACTTCCAAGAGGATGATCATTGGGAGCAACGTCCTAGGCAAAATGATCGAGGAAGTCGATACCATTATCGAGCACCTAGAGAGCCTGCACAAGATGGCATAGGTAAGGTAAAGGTAAAGATCCCTCAATTTTATGGTAACACCGATCCAGATACATATATTGATTGGGAAACTAAAATGGATCGAATATGGATTTGTCATAACTTCTCTGAACATAAAAAGGTGCAACTAGCTTCCCTAGAATTTCAAGGTTTTGCATTAATTTGGTGGGATAACCTAGTTAAGGAAAGAAGGAGATTCCTTGATGCACCTATTGCTTCTTGGATTCAATTAAAAGCACTTATGAGAAGTAGGTTTGCTCCTCCACATTATGCTAACGAGCTTAGACAACGTTTAGAAAATCTTAAGCAAGGTAGCAAAACTGTTGAGGAAACCTTTTATGCAATGCAAGAAACCATGGCTAGAGCTAATGTAGTTGAACCCTATGAAGATACTAATGCTAGGTTTCTTAGAATATTGCACCCCGCCTTAGCTCATGAAATTAATTACTTTCCTTATTCTACCCCTACTGAACTTTTACATTTAGCTATGAAAGTGGAAAGGAATGCTAGATACAAGAGCCAAGGTGGTAGAATGTCGAGTGGGCAACCCCAAAGGTGGTACCACGGCCATGTGCAGCAGCCCCAAAGGAGGTTTGATCGCAGCTCAAGGGAGAGAGCAAGCCAACCCCAAGGAAGGAGTGAAGGCCGAACACCCCAACAGCCCATCGACAAAGGTGAAGCGTCTTAGAACAGACATGATTCGTCTAGGGTATCTACTGGCCCTAAAGGGAGTAATCCCAACTATTCTACTCTTAAACGTATGTACATTCCTTGCTCTATATACCAAGGTAGTGAACATATTATGAAGGATTGCCCAAATAAGAAGACTTTCATGATTAACCACCTAGGCAAAAATGAACCTGAAAATTCTAGTGGTGAAAATGTTAAGCTTGTTAATAATGATCAGGATGTTAAGTTACTTGTCTGTGACGATAATGTTTGCATTAAATCTGAGCATGATGATTCTTTGATTGATAGTAAAGTTTTAGGTGTTCAACCTATGCCTTGTGATAATAATCAAAGAGAATATTTGTGTCATACTACATGCTTAGAAAAAGACAAAGTTTCTAATATGATCATTGATGAAGAAAATTGTTCGAATATTTCTAGCTTTGAAATGATTGATAATCCAGTCTTGAAAAAGGATGAAAACTTGCTAGCATTGGATGGAAACTTAGGGATAAATGACCAAGCTCAAGTGCATATTCAATTAGCACATCATGGCATTGATATGAAATCTGAATTGTGCACTAATCAAGTTTCTTTTCTTGATTTTGTAGATGAAGCTGAGACAATAACCATCGAGGAGTGGTCAATCCCTACAACAATTGTTCTTGAGATGAGTTTACATGGGCATAAGGTTTTCGATCCAGGAGCTCGTGTGGATGTCTTTGCGGAATCATATGCGACCTTGGATTCGAGGACGAATCCTTTTTAAGAAAGGGAGATTGATGCGGGACCATCCAAGACACCACCTGCGGACCATCACACGGCTAACCCCGTATCATATGCAATTGATAAAAAAGAGAGAGTATAAATTATGAACTCTTTGCAACTGGTCTCGTGAAACCGTCACATTGGGATAGTTCTGTTATAAGAAAAAGGAACAACTACATATAATACGTACAAGATCACTTACCCATCGCTGTCACTGTCATCGGACAAACTTCTTGCACTTTTTCAGGTATGAAAGGACAGTTGTACACTATTGGTAGGACGGAAATATTCTATTGGTAGGATGGGGACTGTATCGTTTCCTAGAATGAACGGATAACTTTTTCCCCGTCTTTTCCGCTTCTCTCCTATTCCGCCTCACTTTTTGCAGAGCATGTTATGATGTTTCAGATCCTCATCTCAAGCTTATATATATGTTCTTGGGGGATACTCATCAATGCAATCATTGCATTTTCCCCTTATAAATGCTCCCCTCTTTCCTCAAAGAAGGAACCCTGTTTTGGCGCCAAAACTACACTGACAACCCGCCAAATCAGCTACAGTGAATCCCCTCCAGATTCTTTTCAAAATATCTCCAGGTATGGAAAGACAAGTTTAGCCTATTGGTAGGACCAATTAATTCTATTGGTAAGATGGGCAGTCTACAGTTTTCTGAAATGAACGGAGGATGCCTTTTGGTGCCACATGTCACTGACAGCTACAATGTAGCTACAGTGTCCTTCACCTTTACCTGCAACTTCCTCTCCCGGTTGCTATTTTTATTTGCAAAAAATGGCCACTTTCTACCCCATGCAAATAATCAAGGCACATGGCTAGTTGTGCAAAGTTTTTTTTTTTTGATCTAGTTATGCAAAATGACCTTAATTTAACGGAACACGTTTAGTAATTAAAAAAAAACGAAATTCATTACTTTAAACAAAAACCTACTTCTCTCCGGTTGAGTAGACGAAGGCGACTAGAGGAGGCCAGTTTTGCTGTCGATGGACGCTGGCGATCAAAAGCAGCACAGAGGCGGCGACTGGGCTAGTGGGTGGCGGTGTGGTGCTATTCATACCACAATAGGTACGTATTGCTTACGAATTTTGGTATCTTTAGGTTTCAAAATAAAAAATTAATTTGGGGCTTTTCATGAAATTAGGGTTTATTGGTTTAGAATTTGGGGATTGTCCAACTTTTGCTGCTCATCTACCATGGGCGACCGTTAATTTTTGCTGCTCATGGCGTAGGAATAAAGGTTGATATTCATAGTGGATGTCAAAGCAACACAAATAAGTCGGTTGGCTAATAAACTTTTCAGTTTGTTAATGGTGTAGAGGTGCTTTGTTTCCTTTATGTTACTCTACGTCTATGTAAATTATTATCATATTTATTTGTAGTTTGTTAATGACAAGTGTTTTGCTTTTGTATAATATGGCTGTTTCTAAACGCTAAATCAGTACAATTGAATATGTACGAGAATGAGTAGTCATTCCCGAACAACACGGAGACCATATGATAGAAGTCGTTTGAAGATGCTTTGCTTTCACCAGTTGTATTTGCAATTCTATTTTTACACTCATTTGTGTGTGATATTTTAAGCCTATTAGCTCAAATGGTCGAGCTGTGTGCATGAGCATAAAGATGCGGGTTCAAATCCCGCATAGGCTAATTTGATTTGTCTCAATGAATTGGACATGGTTACTATAAGGAGTTTCATGCAGCTATCATCAAGTATAACAAGAAGTTTTTGCAAGTAACCACATCAAGTAATGACAGCAATGAGCAATCATAAAATTCATTGGTGAATATTTCCTCTTGTAAAAAATTAAGTGATGTCGCAACTTGCAAGGGTGTGAGTGTGACACCAGCAAACTTGTTTCAAAATGACACCAAAAGCTAACTGAAAGGTGTTTTGGTTGTTGTATTAAGTTTTTGGTGCATGGGTGTGAGTGACACTGAAAGCTAACTGAAATATGGTTAATATAAGGAGTTTTCTAGAGTTGTTAAGCTAATTACAAGCTCCTGCAAGTTATGAAAGAAAAAGCCTGTGTTGAAATTTATGTCCGAGTACCTTTTTTTCTAGAATTGTTATAACAGCAAAAGCTCCTGCAAGTTATGAAAACAGAACCTAAGAACAAGCTCCTGCAAGTTGTGAAAATAGATCTGCTTAATTGATTGAGCAATAAAAATAACATTATCCAACAAGAAACAACATAGCAGAATGGAAAAAACATACAATTCAAAAGACTTGATCATCACAACTACACTACAGCTACAAGAACTCCTTTCCAGTGGAAACTAAACGTTCCCACTTCCATGGAGACTATAGCTACAAGAACTCCTTTCCAATAGCAGAATTAGAGACATGGAGCTTGAAAAAAAGCTCTATTTAACAACCTTGAAAAAAGAATTTATCTAATTTCTATACCTACCATTTATTTTTGAAAACCTCAAACAAATTATCTAATTTCCATACCTCAAGGAGCATAAATAAAATGTAGATTATATAGCCTATGTGGGATTTGAACCCACATCTTTGTGCTTAGACACATTGCTTTTCCATTTGAGCTAATAGGCTATATACACACATAGATAACATGCTAAATTTCTGATTTTATGACTGCATATTTATGACAACAATTTTTTATTTTATCAAATTTACAACAGTTTCTGATTTTTTGAGGTATATTTATGGTGAGACATGTTTTTATTCACATGACAGCTCTTTGGCTTATGACAAATCTTTGCAAACTGAATTAATGAAAACAGTTTATGACGACAAATTGATAAGCTTATTCATATGCTATTGCAACTGATTTTATGACAGCAAAGACATGCTATTTTATGATAGTTGCATTCCTTTGTTTTTATGACAGCAAAATGAGACAACCCGATCTTTTGATTAATGAAAGCATAATAAGTTGAGAAACCTAAATTACCCATCATAAGAAACAAACAACAAACAATTTTGTTTGAAAGTATGTTAATTCCAATTGAGTCAAATGAATGAATTCAGACTTAAACCCTAAATTGAGAAACGAATTTCATTAACAAATCGGATTGCAATTGAGAAACGAAATTTCGAATTCGAAATCTATCAATTTCAACCTAAACCCTAAATTTGACATCACAAAAAACCCCAAATGCTTCAAATTCAACCTAAATCCAAAATTTCTATCGACATCAACTAACCTCTCTACAGAAGCACATTCGTCTCCTCCACCTCCGGTCGCCGGCCGAGGCAATGGGCCGCCACTGCCACCGTCTTCGCCGGCCGAGGCAACGCCTCCCACTTCTCCTCCCATCGCTGAGGTCGCAGCAGCATGTGCGAGCGTGCAGAGGTTGCAGCAGCAGGTCCGAGTGCGCATAGGTTGCAGCAGAAGGTCCGAGCCGAGTCCAGGTCCGAGCCGAGCCCAGGTCCGAGCCGCTGCTGCTGTATCGCGTCTGGTCTCCTTCCTCGAGCCCTCTCTCTTCGCTTCACTCTCTCCTCGCTCTATGATGTTTCGCTCTCGCCTTTCTTTCTTTTTTTTCTTTTTTTTTGGAGCAAACTAACGGAATTCACCCAAAAAGGTTAAAGTTAACCGAGATGGGCACGAGGCGAAATGGGTTAAAACCTCAGGGGTACCACGCGAAATATGTAAAAAAGTTGTATACCCCGCGAAAATTGCAATACCCCAGGGGTACCTGGCGAAATTTCCGTTAAAAATAAAACCAGAAAAAAAAATAAAACCGGGATGGGCACGATGCGAAATGGGTTAAAACCTCAGGGGTACCACGCGAAATATGTAAAAAAGTTGTATACCCCGCGAAAATTGCAATACCCCAGGGGTACTTGGCGAAATTTCCGTTAAAAATAAAACCAGAAAAAAATGGAGGATCCGGGATTCGAACCTGAAACCGCCAGCCTTCCGGATTGTATCCTTCCTATGGGTAAACCGCTGAGCCAACAAGTTTTCAGTTCTCATTCTACTTTACTTTATATATATTACGAAATAACAAATATATAAAAATACCCATAAACTCCTTTTTAGGATTAGGGGGCTTCAGCCACCCCCAACCCCCACAGATCCACCACTGCCGGCGTCTCGATGCACTTGCTATACTATAGGATTACCAAGTGATCAGGGCCGTGCCAATCAATTGGAGGGCCATGTACAAAAACTAAAATTAATCATGTTAATTAATTATTATTTTGTATTTATTTAATTTATAGTGATATATATTAAAGTAAAAAAAAATTACACTATATTTATCCAATTTTATATTAATTTAATCAAAATATATTAAAATAAGATAAACATTAAATGTTATAAACCAATTTTTATTTTTATTTTTCTACAAAGAGGATTTATATGGTTTTTAAATAAATACTTGTAGTGATTTGTATTTCTCTTCCTTTTGTTTTTACATTTTTAAAATTCAATTAATTTCATTAAGTGAATAGAAATTTTTATAAAATCCTCAACATAAAATACTTCAATATTAAAACAAAGATAATTTGCTAAAAAAACACAAGTATAAAAATGATAAGAAAATTAACACGTAAGCTCCACCAAATTAATAAAAAAAGAGAACATTGAACCCAACAAAAAAAAAAGTAAATATGGGTAGTAAATACAGAGTATATTGAAACAAAAAAGAAAAACGTAAATATGGAAAATTACTCCTTACTGCAGAATCCTTTATTGAAGCAAAAAAAAAAAAAAAAAAACGTGAGAAGGGCCCCAAAATCTAACAAAATGGGATTCGAACTCGGAACTCCATAGATGGAGCGCAAGTCCTTAACCACCAAGGTGCTATCGGCATTAGGTCTACATAGGGAAGTCATTTGTATATATAATTAACTACTGGGCTATATGATATTGGGTCCCAAAAATTTGGGGGCCCTGTTCAAAAGATCCACTTGCACATGCCCTTTCACGGGCCTGCAAGTGATGAAACACGATACCTCCAGCTCGGTATGATGAAGATGCATAGCTAACTAAACTGTTGAATTTAGTAATATTACTTTGAGGGGTTATTGTTGATCGAAGTTAAATTTCACTTCCTGACATGTATCAAAGGAGGTCTCTTTGAATCTTCTATGTGATTTCTGATTACTGATTAGCAAAGAATGAAGGTAGGTAAGTTGGACAAGAGGTCTGTTAGACAAAGTATTGATGTAACACGGTCAGATAAATTCTATTCTAGGTGGTTAGTTATATAAGATATGAGTTTATCTTGTCAATATGGATATGCACTTACTTGTTATTAAAGATGATATTTGGAATCACATGTGAGTGGGAGAGTCAACCCCTTAAATGGGTCATACAGTACCCGATCCAGATGTAGAGCGACTGAGTCGATCGAACTGGACTAAGATAAAAAAAAAGATCATATTTGGATCTTAAGGATATATTGCAGTTGTATTATTAAAGATCATATCTAGAGCCTAGGGTTCTCCTCAATTTTTTTTCGGCTTCCTTTTCTTTCAGTCGATCCTTGCAGCCCTTGCCCAACCAATATGCAATTTCCCAATCTTTCCATCAAACTCAATCGCTCTAACTATTACGTACTCTTGGCGTAGTGTTGTTCTCTCCACCCTTGAAGCTTATGGTCTTGATTCCTATGTGCTTCAGAAGCCTCAACTGACTCCTAAGGCTGATGATGCCCCATCCACCGAGTACACTGCTTGGCGGAAAGCTGACCACTTTGTTTTGGTTTGGCTGCGATCTACACTCTCCGAAAAGTTGCTCTGACCCATCCTCTTATCGGCCCATTTGTCAAATCTTTAGTCGCCCTAGCCACCCGGCTAGAAACTGTTTCAACATGCTTGATATGACGCGTTTCCTGCTCACTTATGTCCCCAAGTTTGCAAACCATGCCACCACCCTGGATCCTCAGTCGTCGATCCCTCGTGGTATGTGGACTCCGGTGCGTCTCATCATGTCACAAACAACATGAGACACTTGCCACTTCGTTCTAAATACGGCAGTACTGATCACCTTGCCCTTGGGGACGGTAAAAACATGCTTATTACTCATATTGACTCTACTTCTATTGGTCGTTCCTTATCCTTACGTAATGTGCTAGTGGTTCCTAAAATTGCCAAAAACCTATTGAGTGCAACGTCCCTTACACGGGATAATGATGTATTTATTGAGCTATATAACAATTGTTTCTTTGTCAAAGACTTACAGGGTTGGATGCTGTTAAAGGGAACCGTTAAAGACGGACTTTATCGCCTCTCCCCTGCCATAAGTCCTCCTCGTGCTTTCCTGTCCCACTGAACCACTCTCTAAGGCTGGCATAATCGTCGTGCCCTTCCACATGTTGTTGTCCTCAAGAGTCTCATTTCAAAATTTCAATTACTGGTGTCAAATTAACCATTTTCCAAGTGTCTGTTTGTCATGCCAACTTGGAAAAAGTCGTCGTTACCTATTTATGCCACTCATGAGGAGTTATTCATGTTTTCTCGGTTTGTTGATGATTATAGCAAATTTTGTTGGATCTATTTCTTATCTCCCAAATCGCAGGTGTTGCAAACATTTGAAACCTTTCACAAAATGGTCCAAACCCAAGTCAATAAACCCATAAAATAACTCCAAACAGATGGTGGGGGTGAATTTCTTGCTTTAACCTTTTATCTATAAAATCTATGGTTGACATGGTACGGTAACCACCAAAAAATGGTGATTACCACGTACCAACTAGACGGTGAACCGTCTAAACATATAACAAACTAAGCAGAAAAAAGGTGCGATACAAAAGGTGAAAAACACAAAAATGCAGTCGAACAAGCAAACATAACCCAAATAAACTAGGGACAACATAGACTATGAGTCGATGCCAAGCACCACCAAACAGTGAAACCACTGGCTAGCGGTACATCAGGAATCTTGTGGGGCAGTGAAGACGATCCTCCAAGGAAATATTTGTAATGCGGAGTCGCCTCGACCCCAACCAGACCCGACACTAGATGCCAGAGCCCCAACTCGGAAAAGGAATGCCAAGAACAACCAGACTCGCGGGCGAGACCACTTAAGAAAGCAGCACCAAGAAACTCTTTTGGGATTTAAACAAACCCTTTCGTGATTTAATTTAGGTCGTGTTCGGCTGCACTAGATTAGAAGATTAGGAGATGGTAGCAGATGAAAAAAAAAACACAATCTGCTCAACTGGTGTTCGGCTGTACTGAAATGGTGGAGATTGTGGAGATTACAGGAGATGAAAACCTGGCGAAAAAAAATATTGAGTGGGCAAGATTATGGAGATTAGGGGATTGTGGAGATTTAGTTCCTTTGATTGTTAAATGCCATGAAATTGAAATGGTGAAGTGAAGTGTCTTTGCAGCTTCAGTTTCATTTCTTGAATCAGTTTGATTGTCTGCTCACAGTATATGCCTCTAATATTCGAAGCAGAGTTATGAATCCATGGTATATCGTATTGACCAATTTTTTTTTATCCTTCACAGGTCTGACAATGTCATCGCCCGGAAACTGGCCATCAGGATGTCCCGAGAAGTATTGGTGGATATGCGAAGAGGAGAGGCCTGCTCCCTAGTACGAGCAGGTAAATCAGGCTTCGATGAAATGGTGTTTATTATGTTGTATGCCTATATCAGTTTGGAGGTTGTTTAAGTGCAATGTGGGTCGGGTATGGTATTGTCGATGGTGTTGAGCATGCTTAACCATGAATGTGTAAACTAGGTGTTGTTCAATAAAATAGGTAATTGGTAAACATCATAAGGGACATGGCAGGTAGTTGCAACTGATCATATATGTAGAGTCAAATATTACCTATTTGGAAGAGGTATACTTCTATTATAACTATTTTTTTGTTTCCAATGTCGTTTTCCTGCACTTGCAATTATTGTCCTGCCACAAACCAAATCCATATTTGTAAAAAATGGAAGCCACATCTACAAAGGATTGTCTGCTTCTGTTTCTGCTTACAGTCTTGACATAAGAGATGATAATGATAATGTCAATTCATTTAGGGGATGGGTTTTGAGTATTATTCGCCTTATCCTGCTGTCTGTGTTTGTATTTGTTTTTTTTTCGTTTCAACTTTCATGTTTGGATGTAATTTCGTGCTGGCTACTTAGGTGTTTCTATCTTTCTTCCTTCGTTCGTTTCTTGGTTTATCTTTAATGTTTGGATATAGGTAATTCATACTCAATTCACTTTGTATTTTAGTTACTTTATGATAATGTTGTTGGGCTGTCAATTATATCCACTTGTATTGAAGTTATCCTATTTACAAATTGTACCCTCCACTATCTATTGTTCTGAAATCATCTCTTCAATTCTGATGCATGAACATGGTCGCAGGAGATGCAAGACATGCAAGAAGCCATGCACCAAGATGTGCAAGACGAGACAGAGCTAACCTCTAGGTTGCAGTTGAGTGGCCAAGAGAACATGCCCCCTCTAGCTGAGATTGAGATCCCTCCAGAGGACCCACGAATTCAGCAACTGGAAGACATAGCTATGGAGCTGACCACGCGACTGTACGTTGTTGAGGCAACAACGCAAAGGAATGATGAGGAGCTCACCAGAGTTAGCGCGCTGAATGAGGAGCTCACTGCCCGCCTTGCATCTCTTTCTGTGCAGGCTTGCAGGGTGTGGGGTCAGTTGCTGGAGGCGAGGGCTAGGGCGGATACCACAAAGATGATGTTCTTCGCCATGACTGTCGTTGCTCTAGCGGTTGTGGCCAAGAAGTATGCCGGTGAAGCTGTGGGTGGGAAGTGCAATTTTTTGTGAAGCTGTAGGTTGATTAGCAAGGGAATGGACCTCGCTTATGTCTGTATCTGTGTATAGTTAGGACGACTAGCTTACTATGACTCCATCAGTCCCCTGCTTGGCTATTTTTTTGCGTATTTGTAGGGGAACTGATCTATTGATGCCACGGTAAGGCACCAGCATGACAACGCCGACAACAATGCCCCCAATTCCTCGCGTTGCACCTAAGATAAATGCATGTGCAACGATGACTCCTAGGCATATATTAACGACTATCTATGTCTTTTGTACAACTTATGTATGTATGTCTGACGCTAATGGTTTATGTTATGAATGTATGTGTAGTACTTGTTAACATATGTCCTCGTGTTGCACCTACGATAAACGCGAACCAGTTGCAAGTCATAATCAATAGCACCTACATGGTGTAATTAAAAGGTGTTCCAAAATGACCTGCCTAACTTATAGTTCATCCCCCTTCCCAGACTCCCAGTAATACAACACACATTGGATGGTAATTCACTAGACCTCCAACTTGAACTTCCTATCTGGCTTCCTAACTTATAGTTCATCGGCAGCTTAGTCCATCAGTATCAACGTATAAAATGTTTGATCATACAATGATATATCACTACACCTCCAACTTCAACTTACAAAATCACCTGCCAAACTTATAGTTCATCTGCATCTTAGTTGTGACGACGGGCTCACCTATCAGCCCATATCAGACGGGCTATCTCGTCTCGGAGCCCCTGCATCCCCGGCGGTTGGAATTCGTCGTCATCACTAGACGAGTCGTCTTCATCGCTAGACGAGTTGGCGATACCATCGTTTGGATCCCCTGGCTCTTCGTATGGGTTGAAGCTGTCCCCGGATGTCGACTCCCCTTCCCCAGTTGAACGGCGGATGTAGTTATGTAACGCAAAGCATCCGACGATAATGTCCACCTGTTTGTCGACGGGGTACTTATGCATTGGTTTCGTAATCTTCCACTGGCTCTTGAATATCCCAAATGTCCTTTCAATTGCCCCCCGCAACGACGAATGGCGTTGGTTGAAGGCTTCCTTCTCGTTGTTCGCCGGTTCTTGCGTAAACGTCGCGCGATGGTACTTGGTCTTTGAATAAGGTTTCATGTAGCCCTCCCTCTCGGGGTATCCTTTGTCACACAAATAGTAACGACCTGGGGGCGGGTGGGGGAAGCGCATAGCCGGGGTACTAAGGGCGTGATCAAGGACACGAGAGTCATGGGCACTACCCTCCCATCCGGCTGAGATGAATGTGAAAGTCAAGTAGGAGTCGCACACGGCTAGAACACTGAACGTTGTGATCCCCTTGCGGCCACAGTAAGGCATTTGCTCCTCCCGGGGAATACATGCTTCGATGTGTGTTCCGTCGAGGGCTCCGATACATCCCTGGTTGGCATGGAAATGGTTTTAGCCCCTCCTGTGTCGGAATGTCAATGTACCTTAGGGTGGTGGACTGGTGGGGGCTAGAGTACCTTGAAATATCGGCTGTAGCGACTATCCTCACTAATCTGCTTCGGCGCCTCCCCGATGTTCGGGTTCACAGGTCTTAGCATGTCGTGGGCAAGACAGTCCCACCCTCTGTGTCGACCAACAAGCGCCTCGACGACGTCGGCTATAGCCTCACTGATGGTCGGAGTGGATCTTTGAAACCGCTCACAAGATTCCCTCATAGATGACCCCCATGCCATGGTATTGAAGAAGATGACAACCTTCTCTATGGGGGACATGTTCTTCGATCCATGCAGGCCGTACCTGTGTTCAAGCATGGAGCACAATGCCGTGAAGACCTGCTTCGGCATCCAAAACACTTGCACGCATCGGAGATCGGAAATGCCGTGAAGACAAGCGATCACCAATGTATTCGGAAATGTAGCACGACACCTTGTGCACATACTTGTAGTAATGCTCATATTTGTATACCGACCCGAGGAGCACAAACACCTGGCCCATAGCACCTGTCTTACAGCGACGCCGTCGTTTGCGTTGCTCTTCGTCGGAGTCCGTGGCAGTTACACTGCATTGATCGTCGTCGGAGTCCATGACAGTTAAAATGCAATGAACGAGATACGACCGCTGGATGTTAAGGATGCAATGGTATTTGATTGACATTGGGTGATAATACAAGCAAAGAAAAGATTCATACAAGCATAATGTCATGAAGAAAAATAGTTGGTAATATTCAGAAACATACAACCCTCGAATGTAGCAAACCAGCATTTAAGAGAAATGTCAAACAAGCAAAACAACAAGTAATGGAAGGCACACAAACATAGTTTAGAAGGCACACAAAAATAGGTTCAAACATCCTGAAATTTTCACCAACACAAGGGAAACTGCAAGCTTGGTAGGAGATAGACGCCTATTGTAACAAAGTGTTCAGCAGTCAGAGCACGCATGTTCAGCGACACATGGGTACCCGCTACATGTCCCCGCCACTCCTATTGAAGTGATACTTAAGCCACGCTAGACGCGTCGCGTTGCTACGTTCGCAAGCCAGGAACATCCTCGCCCGCTCGGGCTTGATCAACGCCTCCATAGCGAAGCATAACAAGGGACTCTCATCTTCAATCAGTCCATCATCGACCAGCTGGTTGAGGACCTCCATCACCTCAGCCTCCCGGCTAATAATGTTCTTAGACGCCTCGTCGTCGTCCATCACATATTTCAGCAGCTTTGAGGTAGATTCCTCAACAAACTTCATGTGCTTCTCGTGCATGACCGACCCGACGGACCTTCTGGCTGAGCGTCTCTTCATTGAGGTCGTGGCGGAGGAGACCTTGGGTCGCTTTGTGGACCTGGTAGAGAAGAAGCTGCAGCCGGGGGTAGAGGTGGGTGGAGGGGGAGGCTGCATAGGCCCTGGGGGTGCGGAGGAGCTTGTTCCCCTCACCATGTCCGGGAATCGATGCAGGGTGAACTCATCGATCGCTTCCTCGTCATCCTCAAGGTTCACCTCTTTCATCGCTGGGCGTGGGCCCTGCGTCGGCTCTACCTCGTCTTGTGTAATGGACATGGGTACGGGGCCCGACTCCGCTAGTTCCATAGACGGAGAGATGCAGTGCCTCCCCGTCACAACCGTGCCCCCATATATTAGGTCCCAAGCCTCCTCCAAATCGGGTGGAATACACTTCTTCCTCAGTTTCCCGAAGTCTGCCTTCTCCTACACTAACAGGTGAGAATCAAGTTACAGTCCATTGCAATTTGCACACCATCATAGCTTCCCCGAATGTGAAGAGCGCATAAGCTTAATTCAACAAACGAAACATCGTACACTTGAGTAGGACACAAACCTGAATTTTCCTCTCCCACCACTCGTCGTTGGCATTGATGCACCTTCGTTCGTAGTCCCATCCCAACCCAGTCTCCTCGTGCTTTAGTTCTTTCCAGTCCCTCCATCGCTCCTTCATCGTTGCGTGTTTGTTTTTAAGGGTGTTGGGTCCGCACTTTTGGCCAGTGGCTTCCTTAAACTGAACTGTCAGAACGACCCAGCTTAAGCCCTGATCCCTACCATATTTGCGCTGATAGGCAATCAGTAGGTCCAGGAATTGCTTTAGGAGAGTGGGGGTCCATTGGAACGATTTCTCATTCGGAGCCTTGTCCTTTTTTCCTTATCTTTCATTGGGGGTTTGGTTGTCGAAGCCATGCCTACACACTCACGTACTGATAATAGTTCGGGAGCACACCACAATACCAACAACCAACGAAGGGAAAGAGTGAACACAATGACAATTCGACACGCAGTGCACAAACAATTCAATTTTGAGTTCATAAAACCAACGACACATCGAGCATGGACCCGCATGTGCAAGGAAAACAAACTCAACGACAATTCGATCCCTGCAATGAAGCTAGATATGCAAGTTGACAGCTACAACATAACACATCACAATTTTAGTTCTTACACACAACTAGGTGCCCATCATAGCATGGTGAAAGCCATAACTTCATAACATATCACAAGATGGCAATGATCTGCACATGCGAATACATTTCCACCAATTTATTGCATTTTCCTGCACAACACAACACTTTTACCTAACAAAACAACAGGGAAAAGGCCCCAATTGTCGACAGATGAAAGAAACGGCTCCGGATAGTCGGTTTCAATTGCATCCGGGTGACAGAAGTCGGGGATGGGTTCGTGTAGCCCCCAATTCCGAGTTGTTCCCTCTAATTTCATCCCACATGACATCGGGATTTCATTCCCCCAAATCTCAGGATGTACAAACCCTAGGTAGGTTCGTTCACCAAATCACAATTATTTATTCGCCTTTTGCAATGGAGGTGGATATACTAACCTATATGTTGACAGGTTTTCCTACTTTCCGGTGCAAATCCGGCCACCTAGCGGAAGTATGACGTCAGTAGGACGTACCTGCTCAACGGCGGAGATTTGGGAGATGCGTCTTGCGTCAAATGCCCTGGCCCTCTGCCTTCTTTACCCGTGCTGGTTCACGCCGATACTGTCTGCGTGTGGTGGGGGTGACTGCAGCTGCAGGCGTCGGAGGACAACGGTCGTCCGATCTTCACAAGACTGAGAAACGAGAGGGGTGGGGTGACTGTCGTGGGGGAGGTATGCAGAACCGACCAAACTAATGGCCAAGGAGGGGTGTGGGGTTTGTAAAAAAGTGGGGGTATATGGGTCATTTCTCCGCTTTCAAATACAATACAATATTGTGCCAACCAAACACTATTTCGAGATTTTGGCCCTAATAAATCTCTATCTCCTTACATCTACAAAAATCCCATTAATCTACACAATCTATTGTCATCTCTTAACATCTACGAAAATCTCATTAATCTACACAATCTCCATCTGCTGCCAAACACAGCCTTAATCCTAATCGGATGGTTATTTAGAGAATGAAAAACCATATATAAATCAAAAGAGATCAGATTTATACATAGAAATCCACCCCCAAAATTTATTTATAAATTTATTTATTCTTTAATTGCCCAAATGGGGCAAATGTGCACAAGCAGCACATTTGCTATAGCAGCCGGCCGGAAGAGCGACGCCCACGAAAGCGATGACCGGGAGGGATGTCGAACCGGAGAGGGCGATGACGGCGAGCACAAAAGGAGGCCGTGAGCGACATCGACAACCATCGAAAGCTAGGGGATCAACGTCACTCAAATCGACGGCGACAACAACAAATTCGAAAGAAGGGAACCGAAATCAGCCACCAAACACAACGACTGAAGCCCGAGATTAGGCTTAGGAGTGATATGAGCTGCAATAATAAAATTGATTAGTGGAGGTTTCGACCACGCCACCTCCCATAAATAAAAAATCAACGTGGGGTCAATTCCTAAATCGGACATTGTTATATTTATATTTATCTTTGATGGGAGATTGTTAATTATGTGATATTCTCTCCGATCCAAAATGCATATCGTTTGACTTTTTAACACGTATTTTAATGAGCTAAAAACTATATATAATATATTAACTTTTTTATTATTTTTTTTACAATTTAATACTTATTACCAACAAATATTAAATTGTAAAAAAATAATTTTAAAAAAATTGATATTTTATATAGTTTTTACCTTCTTAAAATACGGGTTGAAAAGTCAAACGATATATACTTTGGATGGAATTAGTACTTCCATAGCTCCAATAATCTCCCAAATCCTAATAACGTACAAATATGGTAGACAACATCACATTATTTTTTTATTTCCTTCCCCGTCAGTCCGTCACCCCCTTGTCAAATGAGGTAAATTTCTATGTTTTTTTTATAAAGTAAGAATTCGATGGTTATCTCCTCGAGTGACCGATAAAATGAATAGACGACGAATCGTCAAACATTCGATAAAGTGGATAGATGGCGAATCGTCAAATATACAACGTAAAAAAACGGTGCAATACAATCTAGTAGTGAAGCCCATGTGCACAGCCCAATATTATGTATAGAGCCCAAATCAAATAGGTAATCATCTGTGTGGAGACAAAAAGCAACTAGGTTTC
Organism: Persicaria tinctoria; assembly: GCA_037127255.1. Lineage (NCBI taxonomy): Eukaryota > Viridiplantae > Streptophyta > Magnoliopsida > Caryophyllales > Polygonaceae > Persicaria > Persicaria tinctoria. The sequence continues at coordinate 42,338,219 of JBANSL010000020.1, forward strand.
AGGAGCCTGCTTCTGTGTGTATAAGAACATAGCACTTTTTCTAACCAATGTAACAGAGAAAATTCTGAAATTTCAATTAATGAAAAGCACCGTTGTTGTGCTTCTTTTCTTCCTCTTCTCTTGTTTCTAGTACAATCAGTGGCAAACTAACAAATCCAAACGAAGAAACGAACCTAACCCAAAAAACGCCGGAGATAACATAGACCACGACCCGACGCCAAGCGTCATAAGCAATGACATCGCTAGCCAACGATACATCAGGAGTCCTTGTGGGCAATGAAGACGATCTTAATAGGAAATTTCTGAATCATGGAGGCACTTCTATGCACACCGCATTGACCCCAGCCAGACCCGACACCAAACGCTATAACCTCAACAAGAATAGGAACGTCATGAACACCCAGAGATGCAGGTGAGAAGCAACCAAAAGTAAAACACACCTGAAAGCCCTTTCGATATTTTATCGAGGCCATCAAGGTATTTAGTTTAACCCTTTCAGACTTTTATTGAGGCTCTTTTGGGATTTAATCAAGCCCTTTCGGAGTTTCGGGCATATTTACACAAAGAATGTATCAGGATGCTGGGGCTCGTGCTGCAGCTTGTATTTTTACTAGACTCAGCTTTGTTATCGCTAAGGGAGTGGGTGATGTGCTCAGATAGCTAGTATCTTGGTTGCCTACTAGTTTCTTGTAATATGTTTTTATAATAATAATAATAATAATAATAATAATAATAATAATAATAATAATAATAATAATAATAATAATAAAAGTAATAATAATAATAATAATAATAATAATAACAATAATAATAATAATAATAATAATAATAATAATAATAATTTAGTTTAACCCTTTTGGACTTTTATTGAGGCCATTTTGAGATTTAATCAAGCCCTTTCGGGAGGATTTACACAAAGAATGTATAAGTATATACTCCGTATTGATTATTATTATTATTATGAAAACGAAGTATACATCAACAACAACTACTACTAAAGGGTCTACCACTTTAATTCCTGTTTCAAAGATAGATAGTTTTGTATCTAACTGTATAAAGGCAGGTGTGGATCTATGAATAGGAGATGTTGTTCGAGTATCTACAGGACCTAAATTATCAACGGGCTCCCCAAGTACATTAAAAATTCGTCCGAGAGTTGCTCCGCCCACCGGAACACTTAAAGGAGCCCCTGTATTAACCACTTCCATTCCTCGAGTTAGGCCATCTGTAGCACTCTAATAATAATCTTCTACTACTACTAATAATAATAATATTCTACTACTACTACTACAAGTTGAGCAGATGGGATCCACTGTCTCCACAACCCCTATCTCCCCACTGTTCCTTCTCACATCTTTATCCCCTCTACACCTTCTTTTTTTCTTATTTTTGTAAATTCTAATTAGTTTTGATTTTTTTACCAAACACAAGTTGAGAGGAGGTATAGGGAGGAGACAGTAGTATTAGGGATAGGGGATCCCATCTGCAGATTGAGCACTTCTCTTTTGTTTCTTTCTTTATTTATTTCTGTCTTCTACCCAAACGTGGTTAGGGTTTCCAATTCAAAACCAGCACAGAGATTGCGTGCTCGACAGAGGAAAAAGAACTTGCACACCACCACCGGCACCACTAAGGAAAAAGAACTTGCACACCACCGGAGAGCCTAGCAATGGGCTAGGCGAGGCTACAAAGGAGGTCGCCAGGCCCGAACAGGGCAGGGGAGTTGGGAACGACCAGAGGTGGCGGCGAACGGGGCAACCTCTAGCGTCGAACGATGACTAGAGGTCGTGTGCACGAAGCATAGCATACAAACCGAGTGAGGTTCCATTCTAAAACCAATTAACTATAGAAGGAGTATCTCACCGACTCATATACAAGGGCTTGTTATGTTCAACTTTCGATGTGAGACTCTTTTGATTTCATTCATATCTCTCAACATAGAGAGGGTGACTTGTGAGAGGGAAGGGGTGAAGCCATCGGCGATGAGGCAGGAATTGACGGGGGCGACCGAAACGCAGGGGAAGGGGCAATGGAAGAAGTCGCGAAATGGATCAGAGTTGAAGACGTCGAGGAAGGCCGAATCAGGGCCGGAGAGACAAAGGAACATACCTCCCAGAACGACGTGAGCCAAATTATTGGAGACCGACTTCAAGAGAGCGGAATTTCTCAAATTAACCAATGAAGAGAAGGCTGATAAAAAGAAAGAAATAGTCATCAATAGTGGGGAGTCTAAGGGGGTGTTTGGCAACGGGGTGGATTTTAGTGGATGGGGATGGATAAAGGGGATGGATGAGATGAGGTTATAAACACCAAAATAAGCTCGTTTGTGTTTGGTCGTGTTTTGATTTTTTGGTGGATGGAGCAACCGAAAAAGTCCAATTCGCCCACACTTACCCACTTCATTTTACCATAATACCCCTCCCACTTTGAAATTACCCCTGCTCAGCCTCAGCCTCGACAAACCTCCATAGTTCTGAGAAGGAGGAGCTCCTACACAGGTGCGACGGTCGAGCTTCGTCCATAAGCGGTGGATCAGAGTCAGCGGAACTCCTGTCGGCGGTTCACCCAGTTCACCCGGTCCCCATGTAAGTCCCTTCACCCGCCCTATTTGGATGCATCTTCCTCTTTTCGGGGATTCACCCCCTTAGCGTCGAAAATAGTCGGAATTGTGCGAAGGGAAGTGATTGATGCTTGAATTGTTAGGGATTTTGTGGTTGTTATGCTGCCCAATTGAATAATAGCCCAACTCTAGGGCATTCCCCCTTTCAATTGAAATTTTTGCTGTTATGCTGCGCAATTGAAATTTTTAGGGTTAGAGGAATTGGGGCATTTTTCCGACGGAATCGAGAGTCGTTTTTTTGTTGTTGTCAGTTGCGATTGCGGGGAGTGAGAGGCAGATACCACTACAGCTCCTCGTGTTGTTGAGACTAGCGACATGTGGCATCCCCGGCTGCTCCCACTGGTAAGGGGAAACGAAAAGGAAAGGGTAAGAACACAGTGGGTACGACTGATGTCGAGAAGATCCCAACACCGGTTGCGTTCTACTGGTCATCGGAACTGACAAATAAGTTGATGCATGTGCTCCTTGCGTACGAGAAGGACAATGGAAAGGAGCAGGCCTTCAAATGGGGACCCCTGACAGAAGCATTCGAAAAGGTTACTGGTAAGAAATGCAACGCATACACCCTGAAGAACCGAACTCGGGACATGAAAACTCTGTGAAACTCTTGGAAGGGACTCAAGAACGGGGAGACCGGTCTCGGATGGGATCCTCAAAGAGGTACCATCATGGCCCCCGACGAGTGGTGGGAAAAGAAAATCGCGGTATGTCGTTGTATTTCCTTGTGTATTGTTCGATGTCCCATGAGGGAAGTAATAGACGTGATCACAACCACATTGCGCAGGAGGATCATAACTACAACAGGTTTCGGAAGAAGGGGATCCCGCCGGATCTGGAAGACTTGTTCCACCAAGTTTTCAGAGGCACCGTGGCCACAGGCGAGTCCTTCGTCGCCCCATCCATGGACCCGGAGGTGCGGGCTTCGCAGGCGGCCAATGAACCACAGGAGAAGAAGCAAGAAGACTTGGGTGAAGAAGAAGACGACGTAGCAGAAGATGGGAATGTACCATCGGATGCCGATCCCATTGCATCGCAATATGAGGCGGTAGAAGACGAGTTCGACGAACTTCTCAACACCTCTCGCGCTCGAGGGGGAACGCCCTCTATGCAAGACGTCCTAAGGGGCGTTTGTGACCCTGACCCTTCACAGCCTGCTAGGTCGAAGCGAGGCCCCGGGGCGTCCTCCACCTCTACACAGCCTGCTTCGAAGCGCAGCATTCGATTGTCGGAGGGTACGAGGCTTTACAACCGCAGCGTCAGTTGCATGGAGGACACGTCACAGGCGCTGATTGACTATCTTCACCGGGATGAGGCATCGTCAGCCACCCCCCAAGATACCACGAAGACAGTGCTTGACGTTGTCAAGGCGATGGTTGCTGGTGCCCTGTTCGAGGAAGGCGATCCCCTATGGTGCTTCAGCCTAGCTCTCATCAAATCACCCGAGCGTCGTGAGGTCTTCGTACAGCTTCACACAAACGCTGCTCGTTTGAAGTGGCTTAGGTGGTTGTACTCGACGAACGACGGCCAGCAGCTCGGCGCCATCCCCCCTGATTGTCTTTACACCTATGCCATTGCTTGATCATGTCACTTGTTTCTTCTTAGACTATTTGATGTTGTTGAAATACCTTTATGCTCTTGAGGTTCTTGAGGATTCAGTAACTGTCGTATTTGTTTTCCAGCACCCTATAATTATGCGTTGTGGATGGTGTCCACAACGCATTGGTTGTTTCTGAATTTTCGTTGACATTTTAGGTTGGCCTTGTGTGGCGGCAATAACGGCTTACGTGGTTGTAATGCTCAAACAGTTTGTATTGCATAGTGTTCATGTAATCATGTGTCCTTCCTTACGTGACTAGTGTTTTCTGCGTTTGTAATACTTCCAAACACTTGTGATTCACGTGACGGTTAAGGTGTCCTTTGCCCACGCAAGACGAAGGTGAATGAAGAGAACCAACGTCTCCGGCGTCGACGTAAAGCAATCGATGGGATAATTGGATATGTCTTGCTCCAGAAGATGTCAATCCCCATACGTGATCACTACTTCAAAAAAGTGCACAAGGTACCGCAATACATTGGCCCGTTCACCGGGGCGCGGTGGGTTGACGAAATCGTAACTCACAGATCGCAGACAAGGTGCGTAAACGTCTTTCGGATGGAGAAGGGGTCCTTCATACGGCTATGCGGGATGTTGGAGCACCAGTACGGCCTACGGGGATCAGATCAGCTTTCTGTGATGGAGAAGGTGGCAATCTTCGTGAACAGAATGGCGTGGGGTTCCAGTCAGCGGAACTCATGTGAACGTTTCGGCCGCTCCACCTACACCATATCGCGAACCATTTCGGAGGTTCTTGAGGCCATCTGCGGGGGGAAACGTAACGGTTACCGTGGCCTGGTAGGTGACTTGATTCGGCCACGCGACCCTCATTTCCGGCAAATTCCTGAGCAAATCATGAACAACAACCGCTACTGGCCATACTTCAAGGGGGCAATTGGAGCAATAGACGGGACCCATATTCAGGCCCAGATACCAAAAGGTGACCAGATGAGGTTCCGATGCAGGAAGGGAACATGTACCTACAACGTGATGGGGGTATGCGACTTCGACCTTCGCTTCACTTTCATCTCTGCGGGGTGGGAGGGCAGTGCCCACGACGCTCGTGTCTTCCATCACGCCCTCAAGACGACCGAACTTCGGTTCCCTCACCCACCCCCTGGCAGGTACTATCTTTGCGACAAAGGGTACCCCTTCCGAAGTGGCTACATGATCCTTTTCTCGACAACAAAGTACCACCACCCCAACTTCGCAGCTACTCAACCAACAAATGAGAAGGAAGCGTTCAACAAGGCACACTCTTCACTGCGAGGCGCGATCGAAAGGTCGTTCGGCATACTAAAGTCGAAGTGGAAGATCCTCCATGAGCTCCCAAAGTATCCCATTCGTAAGCAGATTAACATAATCATTGCATGTTTTGCCCTTCATAACTATGTGCGGGATTCACGTGACGCTTCGGACTCCGATGACGAAGATGAAGAGAGGTTCAAGGAGCCAATACACGATGAGGCCCCATCAGACGGTGAGGATGAGGAGAACGCTTACGATTACCGGGAGGAGGTTGGACATGAGGATGACGACCCCTTATACGTGTCTGACGATGACGTTGGCCCGATGCAGTCAGGGATCAGGTCACTCAGAGACGAGATTGCTCGCCAGATATGGAATGACCGACGCGGGGGGAGGTAAGTAGCATGTGCAATTGGGACAGGGTAGTTGGTTATGAACAACACGTCATGCGTTTTTGTTCGTGGTCTTTTGGGTTAAGGGATCAACCCCCATGATGTTGGGTACTTTGGTAACTATTTGATGCTCGTGTGGTCTTTTTGGGTTAAGGGGATCAACCCCCATGGTGTTGGGTAATTTGTTAACTATTTGATGCCAGTGTGGTGAATTTGTTAACTATTTGATGCCAGTGTGGTGAATTGTTTACAAAAAATGGTAACCGCTACTTCAAATGCGTAATATTAGGTGGTTGCATATATGTAGGGGCAAAAGGGTTCCTTACCAATCGACATTACACAACAGAAATACTTGTCGACTGGTAAGGATAATGTCAACCATTACATGCGTTAGAGAGTTAAAATGTCTGCCATAATCGAAACCATAAAAGACGACCCCGACATGCACAAAATGGAGGCCGCGATAAGACAAACTATCTGCAAGCTACAACAATTATGTTACAGATTCACAAAAAATGGCTTGGATTCCCGAGCTTCAGCTACGACCCCATCACCATAGTGGCCACCAGCAGGAGAAGGAGACAGGCCACCACAACCACGAAAGTTACCCAGGCTCTGAGCCTCAGTGCACAGGTCAGCTCATGGGTGAGCAGCTGCTCCGAGGCGTGGTCCACCCACCTGGCGCAGAGGTAGGAGCATAACTCAGCGATCCTCTGAACGAGGTGGTCATTGCTGGACTCTGAAGCCACCAGCCTGCCGGCCAGACTGTGCTTGTGAGCCCGGGTCGCTCTAAGTTCGTTCTGCATCATGGTGTTGTCAACCTGGGTCTCTCTCATAGCATTCTCCCGAGCGACGTCCCTAGCCTCCAACTCAGCAATGCGTTCTCGGAGCTGACCGAGCTCGTCCGCAGCATAGTCCCACAGGTCTTCATCCTCTGCAGCGTCGAGTAAAGGGTCAACGAGGTCTTGGGGCTGGGACGTTGCGTCGTCCTCCTCTTCAGGACCAGGGCGGTCTCGTCCGTATGAGTAGTCAGAACGGAGCCAGAAGTACCTGCGGGGGTCCCCACTCTGATAGCTCCTGTCAGAGTCGCTGTCTGTGTCCAATAATGGCCACATCCATGTCAATGCTACAAAAATTGCAGAACACCATTCAGTGACACTTTGCAAGGCAATGAAATGAGGATAATGGAAATCAGAGTTTACAAAAATTGCAGGACACCATTTAAAGAAATCAGAGCAAAGTGTAGTTGTTTGGTTAAATGTATTTAGGACAATATTTGCAAGGAAAGTTCCATCAGAGCAAAGAAATCAGAGCAATATTTGCAAGGAAATGAAATCAGAGCAAAGGAATCAGAGCAAAGTGTTATAATAAATATAAAATCCAAGTTTCACAAGTAAGAAATATAACCCAAAGTCCCATACAAGAGCTGAGATAGATCATATATGGATGTACTGACAGGTTGCAAAAGTTGAAAAATTTGCAGGTTTGCTTTTTTTTTGTGTATGTAGTTGTTTGGTTAGTCGTATTTAGGACAATATTTGCAAGGCAATGAAATCAGAGCAAAGTGTTATAAGAAATATAAAACCCAAGTTTCACAAGTAAGAAATATAAAATCAAAGTTCCATACATCAGAGATAACCCAAAGTTCCATACAAGAGCTGAGATAGATCAAATATGGATGAACTGAGCGATTGCAAAGGTTGAAAAAATTGCAGAACAACATTCAGTGATTTGATGCAAGGCAATGAAATCAGGACAATGGAAATCAGAGCAAAGTGTTGTAAGGGGAAGTCATGGAAGCTTTGCCTTTCACAGTAGAATGTATTTAGGACAATATTTTCCAGTAATAACACTTTTATAATATACATCATCATATAAACAAATACATAAGTTAGCAGGGCTAATGGTATATGATATAAAATACGTCAATTATAATATATCGATCGAAAACCCTAAAAACCACAATGCATCTTCAATTTCAAAAAATCAAAACCCCCAAATCGATCGAAAACCCTAAAAACCACAATGCATCTTCAATTTCAAAAAATCAAAACCCCCAAATCGATCGAAAACCCTAAAAACCACATACATTCCGATCGACTGCAATGGTGGAGAAGGGGTGGTCGTACCTGGAAGTCGAACGGCAATGGAGAAGGGGTCGTCGGCCTTCGCAGGTGTCCTCTTCTTCGTTGAGCCCTCCAAAGAGTGTTGGGTACGAGTGAAGAGAAATGGTGGAAACGGATCTGTATTTATGATGAGGGAGAAGCCGAAGAGACATTTCGAGGGGCATTTCGGGGCTCTCTATCTCCCGCATCCCCTCAATCCTCCTCATAGGAGGTGGAGAAAAATCACTCCCGCACCCCGTCGCATCCCCATTTTCGCATCCTTCGCACCCTGCCCATCCCCAGCCAAACACGCAGGCGCGATTTCCTAGGCCCACCCCCATCCCTTCCACTCACTCCCATCCCTCAGCCAAACACCCCCAAGTAGAGGGCTAATCAACAATTGGAGATAGAAAATGCAAGTTATCATCTCCAATTAAGCCAAATTGGAGGATTGGACCGGAAGATTTTCATTCAAAGATTTGGGCCAAAAGGTTTCATTTTATCATAATGAAACGTAACTTTGATATATCTTGAAACACATAAATTAACGTGTGTGGCTAGTCACCTTTCCTATTATAATAGTCTAAGTGTCTATCTATGGAAATAAAAAAATAAAAAATTAAACTCCAATTGATTTTTTTTAATTACAACACTCGCTTCATTTTGTATCAAATAAATCCAATCATATAATAATGAAAATGATCCATTTTATTTGATTTTAAAAAAAATCACTCATATACCTAGCTCAAGATCTAAAATAATTATTTAAGACAACCCGCAAGAGGTAACTCCGTATCTGGGATTGAATTTCCTTGGAGTTCGTCTGAATTACCCACAGGAGTTAGAGTCCTGTAGTACCGCTGGCCCGCGGTGTCACGGTTCGGTGGTACTTGGCTTCGTTCTTCGGCGGCTTCCCCGGCTCTCTTGGAGTTGACCTTCTTAGGTCGTCTTGGTGTAGAGTTTATTTCTGCTTGTCTTATTTCGCTTGTTGTCTATATTTCTGTATTTTTAGGTTGTATGTTTGACGGTTCACAGTCTGTCGATCTTGTCGGCCTCTCGATGAATCAGACATGTCTGATCTTCGAATTCTTACCTAATCAAAAAAGAAAAAAAAAAGAGCGAGCCCTAAAGTCAAGCTTGGATGCAGGTCACTTTCATCTACAAACTTATACTTGTATTAACACTTAAGAAATCATTTAATTAATATTTTTTTTTAACTTGATCAAAAAAATAAAAAAAAATTATTTGGAAAATAACTAAGGAAACAAACTAATTTGAAAAATAGCTAAAACGACGTAAGTCATTGTTTGTAAGACTTTAACCCAAATTTAAACAAACTACATTTTTATTTTATTTTACATTTTTACCTTTTTTGATTAATTAAATATTGAAGAATTCAAATAAATAAATAAAATTCTTATAATTCCTTGATACAAATAGTGACTTTAATATATATATAAATTTAGGTTAGAGTCGCGGGCTGTTTGTAACAATGACTTATCATTGTTTGGGTTATTTACCAAATTAGTTTATTTTTTGGGCTATTTACCAAATTAATTTTATTTTTTTGACGATTAAAAAAAATTATAATGAATACATGTATATACAACCATAGATCACTAATTAAAAAATAGATTAGTTAATTATACCTCCTATAAAAGTTTAACATTAAATAATACTCTCTCTGTTTTGTTGTTTTATGAATTTTGTTATTTTAGGTATTTTACCATCTACTTTACGAAATTGTCCTTGCAATAACTAGATAATTGTTAGTTGTAGTTTTTGATAAAGTAAAAAAGTGTTAGTTGTAGTTTTTGATAAAGTAAAAAAGTAGAGTAATAATTAGGAGTATATGTATACTTTTATTTATTTTCTTAGTAAGTGTGTAGATTTATAAAATGACAATTAATAAAAATCTCCCAATCTATTCAAAAGTCTTCCATAATTAATACACAACACACCGATTCAAACCTTGCTTGCATCATACAAGCTTGCATCACCACTTATACAACTATATGATCACAAATTCAAAATTTATTTCTTACATTAATATAACTTAATTGTACCTCCTATATTAAATTAAAAAAAAATCTCCCAATCTTATCCTATATAACCCATGTTCCTCCCTTTTAGAAAGAGTCTTCCCTTGTTTCATTATATACAACACACCCAAACCTAGCTAATATAGTTGATTGCATTGAGTTGAAGAACACATCCATCATATATATATATATATATCAATCCTCCATGGGCATAGGGTTTTTTAGGGTTGGAAAGCTAGCAATGGCGACGGTCGGAACGATTTGGACAATTTTGAATGTAGAGTCTCTGTACAGCCAAACCAAACACCTCTTCTTGCCTTCTTCATACCCCTTTCTGTTCTTCAATGTTATCATCCTCACCATCCTGTTTCAGTGCTCTTCTCTTGCCTCCAAATTCAACCACCTCCTCCTCAAGCTCGTCCAATCCACAACGAACAACAATTCAGGCCGAAACTCGGTACCTCCTCCCGTCCAAGAAGGTGAATTGCCGCGCTCTTTCAGCGACATATGGCATCGGGTGATCATGGGCATAGAGCACTCCAAAGAGGATTTCGAGACTATTGATGAATCGGGCAACTATGTAGCGCAAGGGGAGAAAGAAGAGGGATGTTCATCGGGTGAGGCGGATGTAGAGGAAGACGACGAAGGGAGGGAGTCGATGGAAGAGACATGGAAGGCGATCATGGAAGGGAAGAAACAGGCGGAGGAGAGGGAGCTAAAGAAGAGCAACACTTGGGCGGTGACCCCTACGATTGACCAGCTGAAAGGGAAGCCATCGGGTGGTCAGCTGGATTCGAGTAAGAGCTTGGCAGTGGAGGAGGCAAGCGGAGGAGGAGGACGCTGTGGGCGCTGGAGGAGGATGGAGGTGGTGTTGACGCGCGAGGAGCTCAACCAACGCGCCGACGAGTTCATCACCAAGATCAAGCACAACATCCGCCTGGAGAGGCTCGAATCGTACAACCTTTTCCTTCGACTCATAAACCGACGAGGTGATTAAACGTTCAAAGACACGGATTCTAATTCAAGATGTTTGCCGGCCAACGTCTTATTAGCTGAATCCTCCATCAAAACTTATTTCGTTTTGATTTTGTGAATGAGTCCAAGTTCAGGGTTTGTAAATCTTGTTTGCTTGTAATTAGTGTAATGTCCTTAGTAGCAACGGGGGGCTGAAGCCCTCCCCTATCCTAATATTTTTAAGTATCTTTTAATTTAGTAATATATATAACTAGTATAAGTTAAGTATAATAAAATCACAAAGACGACTTGTTCAATGATAAGGTCTGCAATAATTCCTCCTTTTTCAAGTTTCCTAGTAGTGGAGGTGGCATCTGGTATATACTTGCACAATAGAAGTTTTAGGGTGTGTTTGGCAACACAACTAGCGTTTTGGAGCTTTTTGTTTTAATATTATATAGTTTTAAATGAAATAAAACTAATATTATTTAATAACTAACGTTTTGGAATTGAATTTCCACTTGCTACCCACTCCAAGCTTTTCGGAGCTTTTCCTCTTATATACACAAATCTCCTCTATTATCGGCTAGTTTTATTAGCTACTTATTTAGTTAAGGTTACCAAACACATTACTAGCTTAATTTAACATATTTTACACAATAAATTGTTTAGCTTGAGCTACCCATTAAGCTTCAGTTACCAAACACACCCCTTAGTGATAAAGAAGATGCATATAAATTTACAAGCAGCACCCTGTTAATGAGGCATAAACTCGCATGGAAACATACCCTAGACGTATTACACATGTCTACTTTGACTTGTATACCAACTGCGGCTTTGGTTCCCTCCTTCTCTATCTCCATTTTTCTAATCTGTGTTGAAATTCTAAGTCCACCTCTAAGAATGTATGACCAGTTTTAAACATGAAAGCAATTTGATGTTCTAACAACTCACTTTTTCAGCTCTTCTAAGATATGCAATAGATTTTTTAAGCATCATAGTAGGGAAAGAAAGGAAGGGAAAGACTAGGCCTATTTGGTCAAATACTTACAGCATTGTTGCTTGGCATTATCTTCATTGAATGATAGTCCACTAGTTCAAGTCGAGATAAAGTGTCTACATTTGGAGAGTTTATAGATACAGATCTGCAAATTGAAAGAGCAGAAGAAAAAAGAATTCGAATTATCAATATTCAAGACTTTGATTTTGCCTACTTGTTGACAATGGTCATTTCATTTGCAAGCATATCTTCAATCAAACAAGGTACTGGACTAGGTAGACATTGGCTTGCCTAGTTTCATATTTTCAACAAAAATGACAGTATAAAAAAAAGTTTCAGAAGCAAATTGAAAGGGCAGAAACTAACCAAGTTTCATATCATGGATTCATGGCTTTGTCTTGCTTAGTTGGTGCATAAATGTGATGTTCTCTCTTCGTTTGGAACAAATCCAAAGGGGTCCCATCTTGATTGGCTATGCAGCAAAAAGGCTCATAGGCAGTAACTAAAGGTTCATGGTTGTCTGCTGCTTGACAAGCCTCTTTCTTGTTGAAGTATGTAGAAAAACTATTCATGAATGGTTCAATGATTCATTTCAGGAAATTTGGAACTGAATGTACTCAAAAACCTGCATATCAACATAGTCATTCTCTTATTATGCCCTGATCTACCTAGCCTCATCATAATGCGTAGTGGGCATAGCGGCTCAAAAGTGTAGTGTAGAAGAGGAGTGTACCTAAATATGCAACTTCAGGGCCACTCGTAGTCTGGATCCGCAAGTTACCTGCTGTCCTAATAGCAACACTACCTGGAATCTGACTCAACAGGGAAAGGAGTGAAAGGGCAAAAACTAGCAGATTTACTATAATAGCATTTTCTGATGTTGAAGGTTAAAGAAAATATGAATATTACTCTTTTTTCATCTAGATTTGAGTAATGAAGATCCCATCCAATGTATTCAATAATAGAGAACTTGCCCAAAGGCAAGAACATCACACATGGTATTTCTTCAACACCTTCTCACTTGGATCAACTGAATTCAACTCCATACAGTTTGCTGAAAAATGTACAAATCTGATTACAAAAATTGTAGAAGGAAATTTCTAGAGTATGAAATGAGAGTTTGTCTCCGCCCAGGTCGCACTGGGCAAGATATAATGTGGAAAAGGTGTACCTAATACAGATTTAAAACCTGCTTACCCAGTAGACGAGTTCATGAAAAAAAATATGCACTTCTCATTGAAACAATGTATTACCAGTACTCCCCACAAGAACAAGACCCCTTTTTGAAATGATGCAAACACTTTGAATCATTCAAGACTATTTCACAGGCATATGATGCAGAGACAAACTTGAATGTATTATGGCAATCTGCACACATTCTGAAGTTCTTTATGATTCTTATAGGCTGGCCTTGGATGGGGCTGCTAACAAGAGCAAAAGCAAGTGCAAGTTTCTCACTATGAACACCACACGTTTCTTCCCTCTCTTCTTCCTCGATGCATCTTGCATTGTTAAAATCGTGGGGTTTAATGTCTGCAGCTATGTTGTTCAATAGAGCATGAACTGGTGGGAAGCCAATGGTAGACTTGTCACTTGTGACAAAAGAATGCACCATGTTTTTCACTTCAATCAAGCTGCATCCGGTGAGTTTTTCGGTTGTGCTCTTTCTCATGGATCTCCATTCTTCCATGGAATTAGCAGTAGCAGACCTTCCACACACATTGTAAGCCTGGGAGACTAAGTGGTAGATGACATTATTGCCTGGGTTTAATTCCAGCAATTTTTCACAGGCACGGATTGCCAATGGAGTGTTGCCATGAAAACGAGCAGCAGTAAGCAATGCATCCCAGACAACCGAGTCTGGATCCTCAGCCATACGTTCTACCATTTCTACAGCTTCTAGAAGCCGACCTGAACGACCTAATAATGCGACCATTGCTGAATAATGATCTGAGCTAGGTGTAATTTGATACTCTGCGGTCATGCTGTGTAAATCTTGCTTCCCCTTTTCAACCATTTTGTTAAGGCCAGCTGCAAGTAAAAGGCTCACAAATGTACCTCGATTTGGTACATATCCGTGCCTTTTCATCTCGTCAAAGGCATCAAGTGCATCATCAGGACAACCATGGAAAACATACCCGGTAATCAGCGAGTTCCAAGTAATGATGTCCTTCAATACCATGGAATCAAAAACAGATCTTGAATAGGCTATAGTGCCAGTTTTGGAATAAGAGTCTATCAGACAGTTCGAGACTGAAAGATTCGACTCCAGGCCTCTCCTCAGAACAGAAGCATGTATCTCTTTAACCTTCTTTGCTGCAATTAAATTTGCACAAGCAGGTAACATAGTCAAGATAGTGACTGGATTAGGACTGACAGATAATCTCTGCATTTGTCTAAATATTCCCAGTGCTTTGTCTTTTTGACCAATTTGTAGGTACCCGGCAATAACGGAGTTCCACGATGATGTCTCTGGCTTTATTGTCGTTCCATTGATCATCATCTGGAAAAGATCCATGGCTTCATCATCATCTCCATTTTGGATATAGCCCATTAACAATATATTCCAAGTGACCACATTAGGTTTTAGATCAGATTCCTGCATCTCAGTGAAGAGACCATAGGCCTTCCCACAATAACCTCCTTGGCAATAACCTCCAATCATGGAATTCCAAGTATAAACATCCTTTTCTAGCATTGAATCGAAAACCTGGCGTGCAGCGTCTAGCTCCCCGGATTTGGAATACATATCAATCAGTGAATTTCCCACCAATACATCATTGGCAAAGCCCTTCTGAATTGCAAGGGAATGAAGCTGCTTGCCGCTCTCTAAGGCTTTAAGAGATGCACAAGCCGAAACTGCACTAGTAATTGTAACCCCAGAAGGCTCAACCCCTGCCAAAAGCATCTCCCTTAGAAGTTCCAGAGCCTGAACTACTCTATTATTTTGAGCAAAACCTGAAATCATAGAAGTCCAAGTGAAAACATCAGGAACCACTCCAAAACCCTCCATCTTCCGCATAAGCTCCGTTGCAGCATCACAGTTACCGGACTGATTATAACTGGAAATCAATATATTCCAAGTTATCAAGCCAG
Organism: Persicaria tinctoria; assembly: GCA_037127255.1. Taxonomy (NCBI): domain Eukaryota; kingdom Viridiplantae; phylum Streptophyta; class Magnoliopsida; order Caryophyllales; family Polygonaceae; genus Persicaria; species Persicaria tinctoria. The sequence continues at coordinate 42,353,270 of JBANSL010000020.1, forward strand.
GCTCAATCCCTTCTTTGCACATCAGATCAAAGAGCCTCAGTGCTTCATCATTCTCACCCCTATGAGAATGCCCAGATATGATCGAGTTCCAGCTCACCGTGTTCCTCCCATCCATCTTCCCAAAGAACCTCCTAGCTGAACTGAATCTCCCACACTTGACATACACTGCCAACAAAGCATTGCAAACCCGAGGAGACGAGCTCATCCCGCCTCGAACCACCAACGAATGCACCAGCCTCCCTGTCTCATAATCCCCATAATTCCCACACGCTTGCAATATCTTCGGTATCATAAGATGATCAGGCAGAATTCCCTCTTCCATCATCAACCCAAACAGCTCAAGAACTTCCTTCCACCTGTGCTCCCTAGAGTAAGCCCCTATCATAGCAGACCAAGTGTACAAATCCCTCTCACGCATTTCATCAAACACCTTCCGGGCATCAGACAACCGCCCGCATTTCGCGTGCATACTCACCAATTTTGTCTCCACAAAAGTCTGCAACCTATCAACCACGCCTATCCTAGCGTGAAGCTCGCGCCCAACTTCAATCAAATCGGAATCAATGCAGTAATTCAACAGCTTTATATAAGTATTGGCCTTTATCTTCAACCCGCACTGAGAAATCTCATCCAGTGCAGCAATGGTCTCACTGACGCGACCGGATTTCAACAGAAAGCTCAAATGGGCACCGGAGATTCCGGGCTCCGGACGCTTCCTGGTGACGGAGAGAGTGAGTGACTTGGTGATTTTTGTGGATAAATCGAAAAGGGGTTCCGGTTTTTGTGGAATTGGGAACACTGGAGGCCTTGGTTTGCAAGGAAGAACGACTAGGCCCTCCATGGTTGAAGCACCTCCAAATCTCTTCACGCTCTGAAATCATCTTATGGATTACATTTCCTTTTTTATTTTATATAGAAATTTCCTTCTTTGTTTTCAAGCTAACGAGTGGATTGCGAAATACAGGGTGTGGTGCGGAGGAAGCCATATTTGATTATTTTCTATCTTTTCACTAATCCGGTTTGAGCCGCCCAGTTGTACGAACCAAACCGGTTCGTTCTAAACCGGGCCTAAGAAAATTTGTGACTCTTATGAGCAAAATTTTCTTCTGCTCCCCCTTGAATTTCGTCGGCTATAGACCAATATTGAGGGAATGGTGGTGTTTATGTGATTTTTAATTTTTCATATACTTAATTTGGAGGATGAAATTTTTAAAAAAAATGTGAAATTTTTGTGTAATCTTGTTTTTACTAACAATAAAGATATCAAATGACATTCATACAGAAAAAAATTGTTGCTAATTTTTTTTTAAAGTATATAGACAATAGTTGGGCTGGGAAATGCCAACACAAATGGGAAAAAAAATACCCCATGTCAAGAAATCTAGTTTTTACACAAAATGAACTGCATGAACATTTCTTTTCAGCATGATGAGGGACATGGATTCACAATCAGCTGATGAGCTAGCACAAAATAAGCGGAAATACAATGTTTCGTACTTGGTGATTTAGGTATTATATCAGGGATGCTGTCTACACATCCCCAAAGTCATAGAGTTGTTTGAGATTAACAATTGGATTTGCTTGCAGTCAGGAGGAGGGCATTAGTCAGCACCAGTAGTGTCTGATGCTTTCTTGTACTCGGGTTTAAGCTCATAAGTACCTTGGTTTGCTCCCCTTTTATTGTACACGCAGAGCTCGTTCAATATTTCTTTCAAGAATTGCTGCAAAAAAGGAAAGCAGTTTGATGTAAAGTATGCGGTAAAGGCTTGAAAGAGAGTAACTTAGTTACATGTAATAGAAGTAGGACTCCTATTCGTTCTTTGGGGGCATGGGGGTCAAATGATCAGCGAAATTCGAAGAAAAGAACTCAAAAGTTGATTCCACAACTGGGATTTATCCCTGCTATGGAAACTACCAAATTAATCTATAGAGATGGAAAGAATACGTACTGCAGGTTGATCTGTTTCACGGACTAGCTGCTTCAGTGCCCAGTTAGGTTGCTTTTCAAATAATTTAAACATAATATCCTCCAATTCACCGCGATCCCTTCTAGTTCTCTTCATCTCTACTGGCTTCACTGGTGCTGGCTTCTTCTTCTCCTGATCATGAACAGCATTCGGAATCCGCAACAACTTTCAGTCAAATTTCATATTATCTCAATATAAGATTAAAAAAAAAATACAAAGCAGAACAACAATAATTCCATGCAGTACACACCATACCATGGCATAACATATAGGGGTATTGCTTAATATAATAATATGTATGTAAATGAGAACTTGAGTAGAGAGAACACAAAAATACCAAACATACCTTTGCATTAGTAGCTACAAGTCCAATCATACCAGGCATAGGCCTCATATGCACACCCCGATCATTGTCAATAACCTAAAAGTGCATGTAATTAAGTTATATCCAGAAAATTGAACAAATGATGACAGTGCAGGAGTACAGCAGCTAAAACCAGTCTTTACCTGTATCTGTCTGTTTTTCATCATTGATTTGTTAGTCCTTTCACGGCAAAGTTTACCATACTCCTCAAGATTCTCATTTTGAGGCTTCATATCAAATTTATGTTCGACTTTGCCTTCTACTGCAACTTTGCCTATAAAGGAATGCAGGTGAACTTTTGAATACATTGAACCAGTAATAATTGGGTAACACCAATGACTTGAAATCCAAAGAAACAGCCCTAAAGGTTTAATTAATGCCTAATTCATGTCAACTAGATGTTGTTCGGGTTGTGATGACTAGTAATTGAAGGGTTGGAGAGAGGTACTTATGTCACCACAAACAGAGACCAAATCAGAAGCGGGATTTTAAAGCAAGTATTTAAGAACACATTCTACAAAGCCCTTTTACTTCTCTATAATCAAGTTTGCCAGTAAGCCAAAAAGCAAAATGCGACTATCAGGAAAATCATTCAACAGCAAAGGAGTGCCTTCAAGGGGAACCTTATTCAATCCTCACCTGGAGGAGTCTCGGAGAAAACACTCATGGGGACAAAATCTTTGAACATATTCAACGAGTAGCTCCTAGGTCCTGACTCCACTCCATTCATTTCCATGCTATACTGCTCATGATTGAAGATTTGCAAGAATTATTGATGTGAAAATGGGGAGATATGAGATATCAATGGGAAAAAAATTCATCAAAATGAGAACTAATAAACAGCATATTAGAAGAACAATTTGTCACTTCTCAAAATCTGTAAAACGCAAGTTGATTAAATAAAACTCTCTGATTTCCGTATGCTGCAACTCAAATACCTTGGATCAGGCCGAAATTCCAAAAAACAAAACGCAATTTCAAGTCACAATTGCAAAACTTCAAAATGACAAGAGCAAAATGACAAGGGCAATTAATCGAAATTCCACAGATTACATCAATGAACTGTGCTTGTTCAAAATACACCATGAAATGATCAAACAGTGATAAAAGTTTTGCCTCTCGAAATCAAACATCAGAAGAATCAGAACCCGCGGTTCAACAAACAGTCAAAACCTTGATAAATCACGAAGTGGGAGCCGAAATCGGAGCTAGTCTTTCGCTTACAAAGCAGAAATTGAACCTCGGAGCTACACTAGACGAAATCAAACAAGGGGAAACGGAAATAAGGAGAAGAGTCTGAAGCAAAAACCTCGAAATTGTCGGGGCGGAGAGGATCAACAGAAAAGATGACCTTGGCGACGGGATGGGGATCGGAGGAGGAAGCGCGCGACTGCCAGGACTTGGAGACAAGGGGCGGGCACTTCATAAGCCACACATCAGAGTCCGAATTAGCGGTGTCAACGGCGGTTTTTCCGTTGGCGCCGCCATGGCTCTGCTCTTCATCCATCTCACCCTCTCTCTTTGTTGATTTCTTCGTGGAGTCTTGTTCGAAGCAAGAGGCAAAGTTCGAACCCTGGAAAGTAGGTGCTGAATCGAAGCTATTGCTGGGAAGAAAGCCGCTTGACTGATGCTGCCTCAACTCAAAGACGTAAAAGGGATTGGGCTAGTGGGCCGTTGGGCTTGCTCTGGCCATATTTCAGTCCATTTCATATTTTTTTGGCAGGGTACCTTCTTTTTGTTTTTTGTTTTTTGTTTTTTGTTTAAAAAAAAAAAAACACAGACAGCTGTGTTTTAGAGCATCCACAATAGTCAGAAACTTCCCTCCCATTTCACTTTTTCATTCTATTTGGGAAACCCAATCATTGTGCACAACCTACCCAAATTTGGGGTGCCCAATATATTGAGAACATTCTCAAACCCGAAACCAATTAAATGATGACACCTGTCAACTTAATAAATTATTTCATTTTTTTCATTTTCCTTAATAGATTTTAATTAAAGGCTAAAAAATATTAACAATTTAATTAAAATATTTTAAATTATTAAATATAATTATATTATTCCATTAATAATTTTTTTCAATGGTTTAATTTATTAAAAATTTAGTTAAAATATTTAAATTATTAAAATTAATAATCAAATATAATAAAAAATTTAATTAATATTTTTTAGTTCTCGAATATATTAAAATTTTATTTTAAATGTTTTAAATTATTGAAAGTAATTAAAAAATATAATTAAAAATTAAATCAATAATTTTTTGAATTGTTAAATTTATTAAAAATTTAGTTTAAATATTTTAAATTATTAAAAGTAATTAAAAATATAATTATAATATTATAATATTAACTTATAATATTAAATTAATTTTTTTTTTAAATTTCAAATTTTTTAACAATTTATTTAAAAATATTTTAAATTATTAAAACTAATTATCAAATTTAATTAAAAAAATTTAATCAAATTTTTATATTGATAAATCAATTTAATTTTTTAATATTTGAAATTATAGGAAAATATAATGGGTATGGAAAAAATGATGGGATAGATTATTGGGGAACCTGACCATGTGGGAAGGCAGAATTAAATTTGGGAGGGTTGAGAATAAAGTTACTAGAATGTGAGGTGGACGAATATGAAAAGGACGGAAAATTTGAGTCACTCCACCATTGGGGGTGGTGCTCTTATAGCAGCCAAAACACAGCAACAACATCCCTATTTTACAGCAGTCCCAAATATGTACACACTAGCTTGTTATCCCTGTTAATATTTCTGTAATCTGTATTTTAAATAAAAGTTCTTTAAATTGAAAATAAATTCATTCATGATTCATACATGATCAAATCCACACAAAAAAACACAATATTTAAAAGTTAAAACATCAAATCCAACCCAACATACAACATGCAAAATTTAAACTTAAAGCAAACACATCCATAAAATAAAAATACAATTACATTTGTCTTTATCATTCTTTTTTGGGAAAACTAATTAAAATACCCACACCTTTGGGAGTATGGTAAAAATATATCCTCGACTTTCAAAAGTAATAAAAATATCCCGACCTTTGATAGTAGTGGTAATATATTACCATGATTTTTCTCACTGGTCAAGACTCAAAAATTCTGACAAGACATCCTACGTTGATTTTTTACAAGGGTTTTTTTGAACGGTTTCCTTAGGAAAAAAAATAAAGAGTTGGACTGGGTTCATACACCACGTCTTTTGCTTTCTCCTATCTTCTTTCGTGATCGCCTCTTGAACATTCTTCCGGTCTTCCAAGCAACTCATAGGTTCTCTTCAATGACAGTCTCCCTCCCTCGTGGCCGGCTATCTTCAGCCGTTTCTCTCACATATTCTTCCTCTTTGATTCGTTCATGGACTTAGCCGAATAAGTTTTTTTTCCCTCTTTGTTGTTGTTGTTCAGTTTAGTTTTGTAGTTGTCGGTTTGGTGTTAGGAATAGTCGTGTTGTGTTAATTTGAGGCAATTTTGACTGGATTAGTTACTTGGTGAATCAATTTCATTTTTTCGGGTTTGATTTTGTTGTCGGTGCATTTTTTCCCTAAGAGACCGTTTAAGAAAACCCGATTTTAGTACTAATTTGTAAAAAGGCTTTCATGTAGGCTGTCTTGTCAAAAACAAAATCAACGTAGGCTGTCTTGTCAGCATTTTTGACCCATGAGAAAACTCGTGGTAATATGTTACCACTACCCTCAAAGGTCGGGATATTTTAATTACATTTGAAAGTTGAGTATATATTTTTACCATACCCCCAAATGTTGGGGTATTTTAATTAGTTTTCCCTTCTTTTTTCACACTTCAATTTGTGTTATAGTTCAATTATATGAATTTTTTTTTTAAAAAGCATTTCGTATGTATGAAAACAAGTGTTGTAATATAACGTCAGATTCGACGTTGTGATATGTAAAATACGAATCACAACATCGGATTGAACGTTGTGATGTGGTCCGACCAAGCTCGCTTTACAACGTCCAATCCGACATTGTAAAGTGTTCAATTCGCCCCATCCCGACATCATATGCACAATTTTGTATACCTTGTACTGCAACGTTGAATCCGACATTATAATTTAATTGACGCTACAATATCCGATCCGACGTTGTTTAATAACTAACGGACAAGGCAATTCAACTTGAATATCATTCCAACCTATGCTAATATCATATGGCTAAGGCCGTAAAGTCAAACTGCCCTTGGTTCGTAATTCCGTTGACCCGAAGGTGTGCGTTAGAAGCTGCAATATGAAAGTTGACATGTAATATTATACAGAGTAATATATTCAACGAAAACGCGTCTCCTCCTCACACGCTTTTTTAATTCTCCGTTTGTTTACGTAGTACTCCGTTTGACCCGAAGGACGATATAAATTATTTATTTTTAATAAAAATTTTAACAATTTCATTCTATTACCGTAATAGTTAATATAAAATCGTTAAAAATTTATAAAAACGTAAATATTTTATAGAGTCAATGGGGTATATAGACTCTTTTCAATATATTGTCAAGTAAATAGACCCTATCAATAATTTTTTTATTAAATAGACCTTGTACTGTTTTAATGGCTAAATTACCCTTTTAAGCTTTATCCTTTAATTCCTTTTCTTTCTTATTTTGTATTTACAAAAATTAATAATAATAAATTACCAAATATTCTTAAATTATCCTTTTATTTTTTACCTTCATTCTTTCCTTTTTTTCTTATATATTTTTTAAAAGATCTAGTATATATAGGACATCACGTACAAACTCTTCCTTTACAATAAAATAATATAATCATTACAATACATGAATAGTGGAATACAACAATCATTACATTACAATACATAATACAATAAGATTACATTGAACATTAAAATACGTATATTTATTGTAATATTTATTACAATATATATGAATCATGTTAGGCTAAGCTAGTTAATTAATAGTGTAATATAATTATAAATGTTAAAGAGAATTAGATGATTATGACCTCTTTTAGTAAAATATATAATCAAGTTGAGGAATACAATGTACATTAATAAATAAAATATTATCATTCTGTAATAAAGTACAATACGCAACCTATTGTAATTCCATAATGGGGTACAATAACTAATCTATTGTAATTCTTTAATATCGTCCAATAAATAAGATATTGTACATATTTTTTTAAAATATTGTATGTAATGTAATAAAATATTGTAATTTTGTAATGCAATAAAATTTAAAAAAAATTGGTTTGGGGAATTATTGTAATCTCATATCTTACAGTGAAATAAAATAAAATATTGTTGGTGTAATATAATGTAATGGTTTATTGTAAACTCGTTTCTGAATGTGGACATTTTAATTAATTATAATTTTTTTGCTTATGTTGCTAAATAATACGGAGTATGTGTGATTTGCCTAGTAATTCTCATCCGTTGAATTAGGGATTGATAACTACTTTTTTTCCTTTTCCTTGAATTCTTTATCTTATTTTTTAATATTTTTCACCCCTTTCCAGATTTATTGTTTTTTAAACTAAAATCATTTAAGGACATACTAGTAATAGCACACATAAAAAAAGTCTATATAACTAAAACATTTATTATAGGGTCTAAAAACTAAAGAAAATAGTGAATGGGGTACAAATTATCCAATTCTCTCTATTTTATATAGTTTTTTATCCACCTAAAAATATTTATTAAATATATATAGTAATAGTAAATAACATATATTTTGTCGAACTATGAGACAGATGATTTAGCCTAGAAGGCTACAAACGAGTTATTGATAATGATGAGATATACAGAACTCTCAATTTCATTGACTTTCTATCAAAAAAAAAAAACAAATTCATTGACTTTCTACCAAAAAAAAAAATAAAAATCGATCAATTCCATTTCCAATCATTTCCGTCAAACCTGATTGAAGATATTCCAACTATATCACTGATCGATCTTATATATACACATTTCGATCCCAAATGTTATTTATACGCACATATATTGATTGAGGGATTTGAATCGTTGTGAGAAGTAGCGATCGAGCACACACCAAGATGTTTAAAATAATGGGAGTGACGGGTACTTTTTCTATTTCGTAACCCCTTGTAATAATATCTCTCTGTTAGTTTCTACACACGATCCATCCGATGGAGCTAAATTGATCGATCACTGCATTCCATTGCGCGCATAGTTTGTTTATAGATTTATTTTTTTTATTGATTACTACTTGTACTTGTTCTTGTGGCGGTGATTGAACAGTGCTGATATGGCCTGATGTGTTTGCTTACTACGTGTTATGGATGACGATGACTTACCTCACCGATGTGTGGAAGATCAGCTTCACCTACGCCGCTGCCATCATCAATCTGTGGAGTGGCGCGTCGGCGATGCTGCCTCTAGTACTCGCTCATTTTGCTGATGCCTTTGTCGGTAACTTCACCGTCCTCCTCACCTCCACCTTGTCTTCTTGCGTTGTAAGTTTCTCATTCGGATCGCCGCCTTAACTTAGTTAAGAATCTGCTCTCTCAATTTGTTAATTTCAATAGAGATCGATCGATCACCAGCCACCGTCGATCCTCTCCCCAGCCATTTCGGGTTAAGAAGCGGGGATAATAGTGATCCCTTACGTCAAGCCATGGTCCGTCCGGTATGGGATCGCTGCCATATTTTCGTTGGCGGGGACGTTGATGTTCTTGTGTGGGTGTTGTTGGTACACTTATGTAGGTCCCCAAGGGAGCCCTCTTACTACTATTGTCAGAGTGTTTGTGGCCGCCACCTCCAAGTTGTTCTGTACAACACCAAAGGAACCACATCATCTTTGTGCGAGATTCGATTCCGATGTTATTTCTGACGATGACTTGCCTCATACAAATAGCTTATCGTATGCTTTCTCCCCCTTTTTCTTTCTTTCTTTCTTTCTTCTTCTTCTCCTCTTTATGCGCATTAGGCTCGAGTTTAAGTGTTCAATATCCAGAGGTTTTGGTATTGAATCTTTATGTTTTAGTATTAGATTTAGGTCTTTGGAATTTGGATGTTCGAACTAGTGACTTTGGTGTTCAGTTTGGGGAAAAAGAGAATACGGTGTGCAAAATTGGGACTTGATGGTGTGTGTAGAGCTGATCGATTAATCGTTGGGTGCGGGTTTGGGGCGACCCGGCCAGATTGATCCGAATCCATTTGACACGGAATATTTCCTAACCGGACCCAAATGTTTAAGTCTTGACCCAAAAAATTTCAAACATTCGCATAAATATTCTTCATATCGGGTTATATTTCGATCGATCTAGACTTATATATTGAAGATGATATAGACTTTATAATAATTTAAGTACTAAACGCAGGTGTATGTAGCAAAATTCTTACAAAATAATTAATTGCCTGAATTCATGTGCAGTTGTTTGGACAAGGCGGCAATCATACTACCGAGCAAACCAAAGGAAGAACAAGAGAAGAACAGATGGAGACTCTGCACCGTGACAGAAGTGGAAGGAACCAAGATCTTCATTAGGATGATCCCCATGTGGGTGACCTTCATCGCTTGCGGACTCGTGTCCTCCGTAGGAAACACCTACTTCCTCGAGCAAGCGAACCACATGAACCACAAGGTCGGCCGACTCAAGGTCCCCCTCCCAGTCCTCCTCTGGATCTACGACCAAGCCAAAACCCAATCCGCAAAGTGCTACTACATGTTAGCCAACCTCCTGGGAAGCAGTGGGGGAGACGATGACGAAGAATCACAGCCTAGCCGCTACGCTCCCCCTGTAGGGATAGCAGTTAGCATGGTTTTTGCCATCCTTTGCTGCATCACAGCCGCTAAAGTCGAGGCTCGAAGGCTCCATGTAGTGGCGAGCCATGGCTTGGTTGATAAGCCCGACGAGAGGATCCCTATGAGCGTATTTTGGCTCCTACCACAGTTCATGTTACTCGGCTTTCTCGACGGGATTTACGAGAATAGCATCGAGTGTTTCTTTGTTGATCAAGTGGGGCCTTGGATGAGGAGGTACATGGGGTTTTTTAGCAGCGCGGTGTTTGGGGGCGGGATAATGGGGAGCGCTCTCTCGGTATACGTCGTAGGGAGGATCAGCGAGCGAGGAGGAAGGATGAATTGGTTTCAGACAACGATAAATAAGTCGCGGTTGGATAACTACTATTGGGTGCTCCCTGCATTGAGCGCCGTGAATCTAATGCTCTACATTGTAGTAGCTTGGTTTTATAGATATAGGGAGTCTAGATCGGGGGGAATGGAGGCGCCAGATTATGAGGAGACGGATGGGGATACGTTTGAAGGTAACGCCAGATGTTGTTGTTGTTGACGTGGTATGTGATTCAACTACCGTTACAGAATGCTTCAACCGAAAAAGACCTGTGGGTATGTGATTCAACTGGTTGATTGGTTACAGCTCGTCACCCGTCTCGGGCTTGTCATTGGATCAATGTACACTACTACTAAGATCGAGTATCTAGTTGAGAACCATATTGTTTTCTTGAATTGGTTTGTAAGTTACTGCATTACTCCCTCTGTGTCTATAATTCAGGTCTTGACATTTATAAATAACAGAGAAGAAATTGAGTTTCAAATTGGAGTATTTAAGATTTTGCTATTCATCGCTCACAAATAGCATTTTTTTTTAAATAGACTGTTTATTTAAGTGTTAATTTGGTAAATATTTTTCTTAGAAATCGTAATTAATGTGACGATTTAGGGTTGTCTCGCTCAAATATGAGACCAACAAAAAAAGTGCAAATGATCAAACAAAAAACAACACAAGAACACACATACTTTGTTTACGTGGTTCAGTTTTCCTACATCCGCGGAACCTCATGAGAAGATGTTCACCCAATTTCACTAAGCATCCAAGTTCAAAACAGGCCAGTTAATTACAAAGGCATTAGATGCACAAATACGGAAGCAAGCGATTCCTATATAACACAACTATGAAGACAAGAAGAGAATATGGTTAGAAATCATCTTTTTAGGACACCAAGAAATCTCAGAAAGATTTCTTAACACCAGGAACCCTCCTTCATGTCCTTCTTCTTCGTGTGAGCAGAGACTCGGGTGGCACCAACCAAGACGAGCTACCTTGAAGAAATCGTCGTCGACTGAACACTCTCAAGCTAGAAACCCTAGCTTTTCTCTCAACCCCTAGCCCCTTGGCTTACCTGAGAGAGAGAGAGAGAAATAATCGAAGCAACATTAACCCACATAACCCAACATACATAATCATAGTCTCACCAAGTAGATCAAGGCTAGCCATTGGTGCCACACATGGCTAGACCATGGGACCAATGAGCTTTTCCTTGACCACGACATGGCTAGGTTAGTATATAGTCAAATGAGGTTTCACCTAGGCTAAATACTTGTGCATCAAAACAACCAAATAAACCAATGTTTTGTTACAACATATTACAAGGATTAAATAATACAACAAATGCCCTCCTAATCCTTGTGATTATGTCTTCCTTGGTCACCAGTAGTGAAGAGGATGTTCTCTCGTCCGTCGTCGATTCAAGAAGAGCTTAAAGCTCAAGTGACATCCCATATATGCAGGGCATCCCTGCAAAATGAGAATTTATCAGTTGGGACAAGTTTTGTGCCAAAGTCCGCAGAATTAAGGTCTCCCTTCATCTTTCTCACATCTATAAGTCCTTTTTCAACCAGCACTCTAATAAAGTGATGCCTCACATGCATCAATATGTTTTGATCTCTCAGGATAAACTGGATCTTTATACAAATATAAGGCAATCTAACTAGCTATCTGTATGTAAGACAGGTTCGAAGGACATATGCAAGATTTCACCAAGTATTCCAGTCAACCATGAAGCTTCTTTAGCTATGTCTGTAGCAGCCACATACTCAGCCTCTATAGAAGAGAGAGCAACAATAGATTGTTGATGTGACTTCCATGAAATGCAGTGCCCAAGTGTAATAATAGGTAGTGGTTGACTTCCTATCTTTATCTCATCAACATACCGAACTAAAACAACAAATTTGCTCCCACTAATCTTCACGTAGATGCATCGATCAACGACGATTCTCTACAAGGAAATAGGAAGCTTATGATAATCTCCATACTAATTCTAGCTTCATTTGGTAGATGAATTGCCATTCTTTCATTTGACCCTGAAGTCATCATCACACTTGCCAATTTCTATACACCATTTCACTTTTGGTTTAATGTCATGTATATGGTTTATGTGGTATGCATTAGCCTAGCTTATCTGTATCAAGCATAAATAGCAAGTACGTACATATTGTAATAGTTAGTTTCCCTTCCTCTCTTATCTCTCTCGGTCTATCTCATGTCCTTCCTCTTCCCTTGCCTTAGGGCATATAACACACGAAAAAAGAATAAGGAAATATTAAAATATGTGTGTTCCTTGACAACAATAGGGAATAGGGAAAAAGACCTTAAAACTGAAAAAGAAGAATGGTATATATAATCCTGTCCATTAACTTGGATGAAATCCTATATATGTGCTATAAGGACTTTAATTGCATGTGAACTCGATCTGCTCTAAGTTCACTCAAATCTAAAATAATAAATACAATTAAGAGCTATAAAGTATAAACCCTAGTTAACTAGATATTAAACCAAGCAAGTGTCAAGTTTTATAATTAGCTAGCTCCATCTTGGGCCTCTTGCCTCTATGACTTCACCTTGTCTACAAACACCTACATCAATCTCCAATGTGTCCTCCTTTCTTGCTGGTAATACCCTGCAACAGTTCCTTCTTGGAGCCTGCATTTATGAACAAACCATGACATATTTATATCATACGTACTTGTTTTCATTCAGTTAGCTTAACATCTGACGACATATATTCTAATACAAAAGCTTAAGCCAATGTACATGTAGCAACTTCACCTTATATACTAAATCAAACCTCCACATCAATGGATCAATCAAGTTTCGGTAGGAACATACCTTATCCCACAAGTGTGGATCGGGTTTCTTGTAGACCTTGACATTAAGAATCTTCGAGGGATCCGGCATCTCCCACCAGCACCATGGCTTAGTCCCATTGATGTGCAGAGCATAACGGCTAATAGTAGTACTAGTATTAGGACTTAGCTCAGCATCTTGCAAGTAATACACATAGGGTTTCCGGCAAGGGTGCCATTCGAGAGGCCTTGTGTTAAAAGAAAAGGCAGCCTCGTCGTTCCTATTGAACCAGTTCTTGAACGTCCTAGCAGGCTTCTGGAGCTCCAATGGGAGGGGGGTGCCCCGGAATATCTGCACTGCATAACCCCAAGACACTGACACTGTCCAGTTCCTCGAGTTGTCATAGCAGATGGATTGTTGCATTAGAGACGCAGAATCAAGGCTAGCGGGAATGGTTAGCCTTTGCAAGGACTGTAGCCGAGTACTCGAAGGGAAGATCGGCTCAACGATGTCTAGGTGGTGTAGGGTGACTAAGGGTGCCACCGGGTGCGCTGCAAGGAGTCCAAATATGTTTCCTAACACATCAAGCTGCACCATCAAAGAACACACACTTTTGTTATTCCAAATTTATATACATATAGCTTTTGCAAATTATATGTATGTGAAAAATAATTAGCCTAGCTATCAAAGACATCTATTTCAAAATGCATGGAATAACTTCCAAACATCTCTTATAGCGGTGAAAAAAATTTGGAGCGGCTTTTTATGGTATAATTTGTGAACAAATCGAAGCATTGGATTAAGAAATCAATGACTTAATCAGATATAAAACAAAATATAAAGACCAAAATTATTCATCTCAAACAAAATGATTATTCACACCTAACTCATTCAAATGATTAATTATGAATAATCATGTTATAACAATGCCTTTTTATGGCGTGTACATTTGTGAACAAATCTGGAGCTCTGATAAAAAAAAATCAATGAGTTAATGACTGAGATTTAAAACAAAGACCAAAATTAAACAACATCATTCAAAAAATTAATTATGAATAATCATGTTATAACAAATGAATAATTTTTATACGAAAAAACTATTCATACGTAGGTATTAAATAATTATGATGGTACAATTCACATGTGTTCCCACTAGATTCAACCTCTCTATATTTTCACCCAAAAAAATATTTCCACCTCTATATAAATTCATTAAAATAGCATTTGATGATCTCAATTCTCAATTGGATAAGATTGGTTTTGATCGATCACGTACTGAAGATGGAGAAAAACCCTAATTACCTGGTGAAAACCGGGTTCCTTGGTAAGAGGAACACCAAGCTCCGTCATACAAGCGTGGATCCGATCATCCGACCCGTATAAAGTAGGATACTTCCGGATACACCGATCCTGCATTTTTGCGAGCTCCACCGCCAACGGGTAACTGATGGCGAAGCCGCCACCGCCATACGCCATAGCGTAGGAGAAATGGATGTTCTGCACATGTGTCTCTGAGTTCGCCCCAATATACCACATCTCCCTATGATCATACTTGTTGAGCACCCGAACCAGATTATCCGGGAAAAAAACCGTATCATCGTCGCCCATGACGAACCACCTAACGTCTTCGAGCCCCATCCGGACCATCTCCGACACAATCCGCGTCATCCTCAGCCCGGACCGGTTCCCAAACTTGTTCCTATACTCAAACCCGGAGGTGTCCTCTGAGACCTTCAAAACCGGGTACCCGGTCTCGTCGGAGGGCTTGACGTCCTTGTCGAGCCAAACGAATCCCCGGGTCTGGTGGGGCCGCCACCAGTAGTTGACATAGGATCTCCTGCGGGGCCATTGCTCGGCGCCGGAGCCGATGCTGAAAACGACGTGCTTGAGGGCGGTGGGGATCGGGCCAGTTTGGTTAGGGGTACTACTGCTGCTGCTACAGGGGATTGAGTTACGGGTTTCGAGGTGGGCGTCGGTGCTGTTGAAGAGGCGGGAGAAGGAGTCCGAGATGAACAGAACGGAGACGATGAGGAGGAGGGAGAGAGTGAGGAGGTGGATGGTTTTATTGTGCTTCTTCGCCATGGTTTTTTTTTTCTATGGTTTTTTTTGCTATGGTGTTTTTGAGCTTTTCACGAGGTCTAGGGGATTTGAGTTTGGTTGTTGATTTAGGTTAAATTTTTTTTAAAAAAATTATTAGATAGTCTATCGAATGGAAAATCTACGGTTATTAAGATACTCTCCATACGAATATCTTTTATATATCTATTATCTTTCTAATATAACATTGGTAAGATTATCTCTAAATTAATCTTGAATGTATCAAACTCTAATTTTATTTTCCCCGGCCAATTGAAATTTGTGTGTTGCGATTTTGAACTTGAGTTTGATTGGATGCATCAAACTCGATCAAATTCAAAATGAAGTGGATGGCGTTCCCAGTTAAAAAAAGGACACAGTCAGTCACTTATTTGCAGGTTTCTTTAGGGGTAGATTATTAATTCCTTCTTAGATTGTAGAAGATCGAAGTGTTATATGTCGTTTGTTAGATTTATCATTTATGATAATATTTTGATCATGTATTTAATTTCAACATAACACAGAATAAGATGATGCTTTTATGAGTTCAATTGATGGTATATTTGGACTTTAATTTGAGTTTGAAGTTTGAACACTTGTGTTATCGTGGTTCAAACTTCAAAGAAAGTCGAAGAATGAAGGATGGGAGGGTTAGGGATAATTTATCCGTTGAAAACGGTTGAGATTATTACGAACATATTAGATAAAAGATATTAGGTACTATCTTTCTAACTACATTCACCACCGCCATCATTAATACATGCTAGAGGAACAACCGAAATCTACAAATCTCAACAAACAATGGGTGTCGGAGGTCTTCGGCGGCACATCCTCTGGTGTCGACGATTCTCCGTTCTCCCCCCACCCAGATCCACCTTCTTCCTACGGTTCGGGCCCGGTTTCTCAGGCCTCCGTGACCGGTACGCCGGAGCCACTACCACCGCAAGACTCACCACCGGTCCACCACCATACCTTTTAGACTCCCCTCGGAGATGTCTTCAACCCCACTGACCATCTCTCCTTCCTCACCTACATCTCTCTCCCGCACCACAAATCCGCCTCGTGCCCAGTTCTGACTTTGGCCACTCTAAAATTCTAAATCCACAACCCCACCGCCTCCACCCTCTCCCCCACCGCACCGGCGTCCCCTTCCTCCAATCTCTTTCGCCGCTGGTTTGACCCACCAATACACATGACCGCAGTCTCTTCAACTCCACCGCCAGCCAAACCCTCACCGGCGACCCGGACTCCGTTCGGCCTCCTTGGTGGTTTTTTCGCTACCAAGGTCGCCGATTAGGGGTTCTGAATCCGTCTTCCCCGCTCGCCTCCACCCTCGGTGCTTCCTCCGCCGGCGTCGGCCTCCATCGCCTCGATTCCAACCCTCTCTCCTATACATCATCGATTCGTTATCCCCTCCTCTTTGCTAGCCCCTTCGGTGAGCCCTTGGAGTTCTGGGATCCCGCGAGTCGGCCTTCCTTTGGCGTGCAACACCACTAATCAAAAGAGAACAACTTTTGAGCCACCACCCGATTCCGACCTCCCGATCTCGATGCCTCCGGAGTCCGTCGTCGATGCTATATGCACCGGCTCCATCTCTCTGACTCAATTCCGACTCCGGCCTTGGGTGCCTCTGATCCCCTGCGTCTGACAACCCGTGGCGTGCAAAAAAAAAAAAAAAAAAAAAAAAGCTCTGGAGTGTATTTATTTATTTAAATAGTACTCCAGCTGTCCAGCACCATCAATACATCATCAACACTAATCCGATGGAAAAAAAAATAAAAAATTCCTTGTGGAGCAAGGACTTCCTTGAACCGGACTGCAACTGGCACACTGTGATACTGTAACTTTTTTAGTGTGGTCAAACTAAAGATAAGTGTAGTATTTTACCGTATAAATTTACAATGGAGATCATTTAGGCAAAAACTAATTAAAATAACCTGATCTTTAAGGGTGTGTTAAAAATATATCTCAAATTTTCAAATGTAAGATAAATATCCCGACCTTTAAGGATATGTTAAAAATATATCCCTACCTTTCAAATGTAAGATAAATATATCAACCTTTATAAGTGATGTTCAAATAATATATAAAATAATTCTCTACCAAAAAAAACTAACATGGCATACATATGTGGCAAACTAAATTAATAAAAAAATAAAATTTTAAAAAAATATATAAAAAATTAATAGAAGGGTTTAAGAAAACAAGTTTTTTCATTTATTATTAAAAAAAAATCAAGACACTTTATTAATATTTCAATTTTCCATATTATTCTTCTTTGTTCAATTGTCCCATTTTTTTTTACATAATTTATTTACTAATATTCTAAATATTCTTCTTTCTATTTTCATCAAAGATGCAAAATTAGTTAAATGGTCCATTATACGAATATGGGTGTTATCCTTCAAATATAAAAATAATCTAAATAAAATATTAAACACTTGTAAATATATCATTTTTTATATATATTTATATTCTATTAATTTTTTTATTTCCCTTGATAAAAAAAAAAGAAAAGAAAAGTGGTTTAATAAAACAAGGTTTTTAATATAGAGTTATAAGAAAATAGTGTGTATAAAATATAAAAGACGAAATATATGTAAATCTATAATTTTTATATATAGATTTTTTGAAGTTTTTTTTATTAATTTTTTTTTGTCATATATGCATGTCCTATTGGCTTTTTTTCTTGTACAAATTTTTGTGAGATATTATTTTAACATCACCTATAAAGGTCGAGATATTTATATTACATTTGAAAGGTTGAGATATATTTATAACACCCCTTTAAAGGTCGGGATATTTATCTTACACTTGAAAGGTTGGGATATATTTTTAACACACCCTTAAAGGTCGGGTTATTTTAATTGGTTTCGCCGATCATTTATAACACTTTGTGTGACATTAGGAATAACACAAAATTAATTATGCTATAAATTTGTAATAAAAAAAATTTCAAAAATTAATTATATGTTTTAAACACTTGTTAGTATATGTTTGTAAAAAAATTTGATGAAAAATTATGTATTTAAATTTTATATAAATCAAATACTACTTATTTTGCCATAAGATTTTCTAAAAATTATAAAACATGTATTTTCATCAATTTTTTTTTATAAACGTATACTAGCAAGTGTTTAAAACATATTTGTGGAAGGAAAAAAATACTCAATGTACTACCGGCTAACATAGTGTAAGAAATCTTAGACATCCCCCTTCATGTGTCTCCTTTTGAGGACCGCATTTACTGGTGGTCGGATAGGGAGGGTTGGTTCACCGCTTCAAGTGCATACAAATTGATTACAGCCCAATCATCGCTACACTCAGAGGACAATGCCTGGATATGGAAATTGAATGTCCCGCCAAAGATCAAAAACTTTCTTTAGAAACTTTTCCAGAATGGTCTTCCAACTGCTTCCAGGTTAGCCCAGCGGGGGTCTCATGTGCCTCCCACATGCAGTGTGTGCAATTGTGTGGCCGAGGATGAGGTTCACTTGTTGTTTGAATGCGGGTATATGCATTCCCTTCTAAATTTCCCTCCTCTCACAAAATCGACAATATCAAGTACGATTAATCTCTCGCGAGACATACAACCTATCTTTTCGGTCATTGGGAACAACCTCACACCCGCTGCCAAGGCGGAGCTTGCTTTCGTTTGGTGGTCTGTGTGGTACTCTCGGAACCAACTTGTTTTTCAACAAGTTCCCTTCCCGCCTAAAGATACTCTAGTTCACATTGTTCAAACTCATAGAGACAATTGGAGTAAAACATCTCAGATTGATGAGTGTCTAGATGAGGCTCCCCCTCACGTACACAAAAAAAAAACCACCCAAAGGACAAAAATAAGGTCGTAAAGACTAAATGGCGTAAACCACCGATGGGCACTTTCAAACTAAATTTCGATGGCTTCACACTTACAAACTCTGTAAGCTCGGCAGGTGCCGTTATCAGGGACTGGGACGGCAGGCCAATTAGCATATGCTACCGTAAACTGGGGAAACAAAGCCCCTTAAAAGCGGAAGCCCTCGCCCTAAAACTGGGAATCCAAAATGCTATCCAATTCAGTATCGACAAAATCCACATCGAAGGAGATTCTAGTATAATTATTAATCACTTACTTGAAACATCGAAATGTCCTTGGGAGATCGAACTGATTATGTCAGATGTTAAAAGTCTTTTATCGACTTTGAAAGAAGTTTCTTTCTTTCATATTCCCCGTTTAGGCAATAGAGTGGCGGACAAAGTTGCACACTTTTGCCACTCTGCCCGGGGAGTCAATATTCACAACAATCTTGGTCTTTTAGACCTCATCCATAAGGATGCGGTCGGGTAGAGCTCGCTCTCCTGAATTCTTTCCTAATTAAAAAATATATATCATGTTTCGAGGACTCCATATGCATAAGGTCGCTCTTTGGTGTATTTGAGTTTAGTTCCAGAAGAGGCTCAGTCTCGGACACCCTGTTGATCGGAGTTGATTGAGGAAGTGTTCGTGGTTTTCGAAGATCCCTCACCTAGATGAGGGATCTTCGAAAACCACGAACACCGTGGCGTCTCTTTCCTTTGATGGGCTTCTGTTCTCGTCTTCCTGGCGTCAAGACACCGTGTTAGTCCCAAGACTCTCCCGTGCTCGTGGCATTCGTAGTCTACCCTTGGTCCTCCTCGACTCTCATGCTGGTTGGGTTGTTCGTTATTGTGATCGGTTGAGGCGACTCTTTCTTTTTTGTTTTTATGGTTTCATTGTTGTATCATCATGACAGTTAGTCTGTCTGCTGTTTTCGGCCTCTCGATTTGCCTGACATGGGGATGTCAGGTGGATTGAATCGCTTTCCTTGTTAAAAAAAAAAACTACCTTCCTTCGCCAACTATTTGGTGCAAATTAATTTAAATATATAACTAATTCATAAAAACGATGAATTATAAACCTAAAACAAGACAAAATAACTTTATTTATTTCGTTTATTTAAAAAACTTTATTTATTTCAAAGGATTCTCAGATTTTCCCTACGGTCCATTTTTCATATCTTCTTCCAAAATTTTAAATATACTCTAGTTTATATTATACTTTTCAAGTAAAAAAATAATTTTTTTTTTAATAATTTTAGTGGTAAACGAGAGAGGCAGATTGTTTGTACTTGTAATCGTACTTAGTTTATCTGATTTCTTGCGTGATTGATAATAATCTGGATCCTCCTTTTATAGTGGAGGTCCAACCCCATAACCACAAAAATATCCCTTATTTTGGGTATATTATAACATAAGGTGAAATATTCACCACATAATAAAATATTACAAATTTACAACACTCCCCCTTGAATATTCACCTTATATCATAAATCTAAGAGTTTTTACATAAGTTTAATCTTATTATACACATTGACGGTGTTGCCTCATTAAAAACCTTGTCAGGAAAAACACGGTGGGATAAAAACCTAATCGAAGGAAAAAAAAATGCAGCGCGTATAATTCTCCCCCTGATTTTGACATGCTTAATGAGCTTCTCGAAGCCAACACAGTCCGATCTTGCACACAAGTTGCTCGAACTTCTTGGTAGATAATGACTTAGTGAACAAGTCGGCGAGGTTCTCATCTGATCGGATTTGTTGGACTTCGATTTTTCCTTTCTTATCAAGTTCATGAGTAGAGAAGAATTTTGGTGATATGTGCTTAGTTCGATCCCCTTTGATATAGTCAGGGCCGTTCCGTTAGGATTCACTACTAGAATTCTGTTAATAGACATCACATTATTTACATCGGTCAGATATACGCATGATGTTAAATATATTTATCACATCAGTTTAAAATTATTCGATGTCATTGACATAATATACATCAGTTAAATTATATGGACAATGTTAAAAATCATTTTAAAAAAATATCCATAAGACGGGGAATACACTTAGTTAAAATTCTGCCGAAATAAAAGCGGTTAAAATACCGCCAGATCCCATACTTGGCCAAAATTTTTGAAATTTGGATTTTCAACTTGAAAAATCAAAAACAAATCTCAACATTTCTATGACTTCGTTTGGATGTCATATTTATAATGCAATTATGCATTATGAATCATTATTTTGTACAAGGCTTTACTGAGTTTCAAAATATTTTAATTACAATGGATAATTGTTTTGATTTTTGATTTTTGTTTTTGACTCTTCTCCTCCCTCGTCTCTCCTTGGTCCTTCCCTAGTCTGTTTCTCTGCACAAATGGGATCATCTCTTTCCAAGCTCACTACCAAATTACGTTCCCCTATCTCTCATCCTTCAAATTTTTTTCATTTTTGTGCATCTGTTACATCCTTGATCTCCCAAAATTGGAGCTTTTACCCCCAAATCCAGCCTCAAACAGTGCAGATACCCAATTGAAGGTTCCAATTACCTATCACCCTCTATTTGCTCATGGTATTGGAATTATAAATTCAGGAACCCTACAAGAACACTGCCACCGATGAGTTAAGATTTGCAATGGCCAAAGGGGTTGAGATTTGCAAAGTTCGGTACACTTAACCGCCGCTGAGGGATTGAGATTTGCAATGGCCGGTGCACTCTGCTGTCGCCGAGGGGTTGAGTTTTGCAAAGGTCGGTGCTCTCCGCCGCCATGGAGGGGTTGAGATTTGCAATGACTTGTGCACGCTGCCGCCGTCGAGGGGTTGATGTTGTGATTAATTCTTCAGTGCAACAGGCGAGAAGGAGAGAATAAGTAAAACTAAGCTCTGCTTTTGGGAGGAGGTGCGGGAGAAGAAAGGACAACCCTAAATCTAGTTTTGAGAGGAGGCATGGAGTTGTACATCTGTACATTTGGATCAGATATGCAAATGCAATGGCCTGTAAAATATCTAAAAGAGATTGTTGCCCAAACACAACTTATAATTAGCTGTCATTATAAGTGGTAAAGCTATGTTTATAAATTTTGCTTTATACATCCAAGCGGAGCCTATATCACTTCTACTTTTTTAACACATTATTTTCAAAACGAATTGAGCCACACTCGTAAACCCCGAGATGTCGCCAACCCAGCAAAACAACGAGCCCAGGTATACGCCCCCAAATCAAAGTTCACAACAGCAAGAACACAAAGAACCCTAGATGCATGTACCCCTCATCCAATCTCAACCAATTCCAAAAAGATAAGTAACAGGGTTAAGGGGATCTGGCTCCTAGTGCAGTTTATCATCTTCCTGCCTAAAAAAATCATGTCAAACAAAGCAAATCATCTTCTTTCATGAGCTCGGATGGTCGCCGAAACCGAACGATTCGAGAAAGGCAGATTGCCTATTGTTCTTCCTCCTGCCCTAGTCTGGATCTCCTCTTTCTTCCTCACCCTATGGCTTCATCGCTAATCGTCCCAAAAGCAACAAGGCATCATTTGTTCTAGGGTTTGCCTCTTTGCATCTTCCCCGCTACATCCAGCCCAATCTACGCCTCTCTCACAGTCGGCTCTAAGCTCCTCGACGACAACCCCTTCTCCTACTTCGACTCCGCCGGCGAGCTCCGAACCCCCCATCATCTCCGACCTCACTAGGGCCGAGAAATCCATCTTCTCCTCTGTCCCCGACGCCTTCACCTATTTATTAAGGTAATTACTACCACCACCACCATTGCAAATATGCAGGTTTGGTGAATGTTCGTTCGCAGGAGAGAAGGTATGTCTTTGATTTTTCTTTTAAAATTTCAGCAATTTAGGGTTTAGATGTTTGATTTTTTTTTTTGGTCAGAATTAGATGTTTTAATTTAGGGATTTGATTGGATGGAAATTTTAAATTTGGTGTTAGTTTGTTTTATGTAATGGGCAATTAAATCTGAAAATTTAGGAAAGGAATTTAGGGTTTAGTCTTTTTATCGATCAAGTTGTGAGCTTCTATCATTCTCTGGTCAATTTGTATGCTTTTTGAGAGTTGCTGGTGTTGGGGTCACTGTTGCAATTTGTTCTGCTCCATCATCTGCCTTGTTGAACTTAGTTTCTAATGATGTTTGGCCAACGTGGATTGCAGTCGCCATCACTGAAACTATGAGAAAGGTTTGTGCTGTTATTATTTGCGTAGTTCTCTACCCTCTCTCTTCACTCTTCAGGTGATTACGTTGGCCATTAAAGAGTGCATACGTCTTTTGTGTTAAATGTACAGTTTCTTAGGTTAAATATATCTACTTTCTTGGCATTTATGTTATATGATCTTGTCTTTTAGTATTCTATAGTATTTTTCTCTTGTGGAAAGATTATCTAGTATAATCCTAGGTTAGTAGGTTTTATGGAAAAGAGAATGATTATAGTTCCATTTACCATGATCTGGATTGATGTTTGCACGAACTCTCTACCTTGTAGTTTATTTAAGGGGAGTTCAAAATCTGTTTGGTTAATATGAATAAGTTTGCTAGTTTCAATTAGATTAATCAAAAGATAATATGATGATTTTATTTGCTTTTTTTAGAAGACACCAAATTGGTTAAAATAAAAGATTTATAATAATGGAATTAATATGAAGCTCGGTCTATTATGGTGAAAATGAGAAAATAATTCTTAATCATACGTCTTCATATACTAATGAAAGTATCCTTTCAGTCTTTGAATGTTTATAATTTGGCCGAGATAACTTGTCTACATGCCATCTTTATCCATGCCTCATTTTTTAATTATTAAATGATTTACAACTTGCAATTGCTTTTGCCATTCATGAGCAGTTGTATTAGGTGATTAGAGGTGATTATCCGACTGCTAATTTCCATTCCAAATTGGTTATTCTCAGTTCTCATATAACGACTTGCCTTTAAGTACAACTATAGATTTCTACACACGGCTTTACACTACTAACGAAGCTAAGGTATCCGAGAAGGGACGTCGTGGAGCTGATTTAAATTCAGCTAGGTACGACCCATCTTTTCTCTTCATAAATGTAAGTATTGCAAAGCAATAGAAGGGCTTTTTCACTCTCTAAACTCGTGTATGTTTATCATCCTAGCAAACCAGGCGTTGCAGGCTTGCAACAGTTAACCTAGTTAAGTTATGTTTATCATCCTAGCAAATTAGGCGTTGCAGGCTTGCAGCAGTGAACCTAGTTAAGTTATGAAACCAAATTTTGAACAAATGGATTAAATAAATAAACTAGCCTTTTGAAAAAATGGGCCGACTGTATAAACGAAAAATGTGTGATCAAGCTGATTTTTTTATTGTGTTTATGTGTTTACAGGGTTTTTGGTTTGAGAAAGATTCTACTCTGAAAATGATACCGAGCATGACCATGGATCTTATTGCCACATTTCGGAAAAAAGGTGTCTTCAGTGTACAACAGTTGTTGGATCTTTGTCGCTAAGTTTACCGGCTATGGTTGGAAGTAAGATGCTTCAGGCTTATATCAGGTAACAAAAAATTTTCTTGTGAAGATTTTTTTTTGTTTACAAGTATGATTCTTAATGAGATGAGATTAATATATTGAAGTTGGACCGATAGCTGCTAACTTGAAAGATATATCTGTTATTTACAAAATTAGTTTCACCTTGTGTCCAAAACATGCATGTCTGGGATAATTCGCAAGCTTCATACCATTTAATCATTTTTTGTGCACTCCAATGAATCAAATGCTATACATAAATGTTTATTGACCAAAAAATGTACGTTTTGAATCAGGAAAGAGTTTTAAATTGTGACTTTTCCCTAGAGTCAATTGCTGATTTTTTTTTTGACAAAGGAGTTGCTAGTTTTTTGCCCCTCGAAATTAAGCATTTGGGGCTGCTTTCCAATTGTGGTGATCTGTCGCCTTTGAGGTTGTTTCTAGGTGCTTTTTTTTGTTGTCAAGAGCTGAATTTGCTGCTACAAATGATGAGGTTGCTATCCCTGCTTTCGGATGTGTGTGATACAATGTTTTCATGATTATCTTCACATAACTGGCAACTCATTTGTCTTGAACTTTGATTTGATTTTTTCCTTTCAGGTTAGCGTAGCATTCATTGGTCCAACCAGCACGTTCATTGCTGAGAAAATGGTGCAAGGACTTTTAGCTCTACAATGAAAGAGGCATACCATTAGTTAGCTAAGAGAAGTGTTTGGCATGAACATGATGTACAAGAATTATTGCAATCTAGAACCACAATGTTTAATTGTCATTACTTGATGTATGGATTGGTCTTTCACAATGTTTAATTTTCTATTAGCTAAAACAGGGTCACAATATAAACTAATAGGGGTATTCGATGAAACTCGAGAGAAAAAAACGATGTCCATCTTTATAAATACGTCGATCATAAAGATACATATATCAAAATTGTGATATAAAACGATGTTATAAAATACTAAAAACATCGTTTTTCATATTAAAGATGATTTGAAAATATATAATAACATTGTTTTTTAAAATATTCAATATGGTCTACTATATTTATATAAAATAATATAAAAAATTAAACATAAAAAAAGAGTATGCACAAATTGAATAATTCCTAACCGATGTGTATATTAATGTAAAACATCAGGTTTATAAAAAATAGCGATGTTAATGTGAACTTTTTGGTTGTCCTACAAAACTTCAAATGGCTAGAAATGCAAAATAATAATGATTTAACATTAGGTGAATAAATCAAAACATACTTATATTCATGTATTCAAGTCATTATAAAAAAGAAAAACGACGTTATAAATTATTAAAGACATCGGGTATAAACCGATGTGCTAAAGTTGGGATCTTTAACGCCTCCCACTAACACGTCGAATTTTTTTTTATTAACATCGGTTTGTAACCGATGTCTATGAACGAAATTCTAATAGTGATTTGAGGCCTTGTGCAACTTACATGTTGATGACTTGAGAGGCCTTTTTTTTTAACTAATTCAAAAGGAAAAAATAATCCACTAAATCCACTTACGTACAAAATAGATGTTCTCGTAGATCGGTAGATGTAAAGTCATTACAAAGAATCATTAACTAAAACTAAACTGTTAACAGAGGACATGATAATCTATCTAATGCAATGCTATTACTTTCGAAAAACTGATTTTGTAGCACTCTCAGATGCAAAGGCACTCTCATAGTCAAGATTTTATAAAAACTAATGTTCAATTGAAATCAAAGCCAAAGCATTTAACCTTTCTTGCGTCATGGTCGATCGCAAGTAAGATATATTTCAATATTTTGAGTTTTGAAAAGCTTCTTTCCGCTGATGCAACTGTAATAAGAATTGTCAATAAAATCCTAAATGCTAGACAACTAGTTTGATAACAATTTTTTTTTCAAGAAAGATAGTATTTCACTAGATGTATCATGTTCCTCCAGTAAATGTTTTTGTAAAAGTTGCAACTCATTAAATAATTCATCAACATCAATGTCTAAGATAAGACCGTTCTCCAACTTCTTCTCAAGATTGTTGCAGCTTGTTTCTAGTTCCTTAACATCCAAGGACTTCAACCTCTTTGCTGTAAAAAGGAAGTCAAAAGTCTCTTCATATTGCTTGTATTGCTCAAATCTTCTCTCCAGTGAACCAACTGCTTGATCAATTAGGTATAGAAAATATTGAATTAGGAAGGACTCTTGTGCATAATCTTCACAGGCTGGTTCAGATGACTCAACAACAGTAATAATCTCATCAAAATGTTTCTTCTTACGGATTGTTCTTCTTAAGAAACACATGATCAATATCCAACTCAATAGCAATCTCCTTAGCACAGCTCAAAGCCTTCGTAAACCCATCTTCTCGATAATCTTTGAAAAAAGCAATTAGTGCCTTCACACTATCCATGACCACAACAATACGCATAATTCGGATTGTAATTCCTTACTGACCAAATTGACTTTAGCCAATATGTGGTGCCAAATAACCATTTCAGCAATAAACTTATATCTTTCAAGTTCATATTCAGCCAAAGCAAGTAGCTTCACTTTTTACCTTTGGCTCTGTCTCACTTTCAGCAAGTTGATATAAGGCTTCTCTTATTTCAGGAGCTTAAGTAAATATCGCCTTAACACTGTGAATTCTGGTTTCCCATCTTGTAGTTGACAATGATTTCAAAGTGAAGCCTTTTTCAGACAAATTGTCTTTCAAAATCTTCCACCTTTTTGTAGAATATGCAAACAATGTATAGATACGTTGCACAAGTCCAAAAAACGCTACTTCTTTGTGATAAGAGTTTAATTGCAAGATATGATAATGTCAAATTCAGAGAATGAGAACCACATGGAGTATAAAAAGCTCTAGGATTAATGTCTAAGAGCTTTCTTTGCACATCTTTATGTTTCCCTTTCATGTTCGATCCATTATCATAGCTCTGCCCTCTCACATTATCTATGTCAAGATCAAGATTGCATAAAACATTCTATAGCTCCTTAAACAACCCTTGACCTGTAGTGTCATTCACAACAACAAAAAACTCCAAAAAATACTCTTGCATCTTTACCGGGACTATAAACACATCTACACACCTTAATATCAATGCCATCTGCTCTTGCTTGCTGATATCAGAAGTACAATCAAGTATTACTGAGAAGTACTTGGCTTCTTTGATTTTTTTTTTCCAGAAGTGCACCTTTAATTTCAGAAGCTATATCAATAGAATTAGTTCATTTTGGATCTTGTGACTCAGGGTCTGTTTGGTATTGACTAAAAGTAGTTGTTGAGAGCTGATAGAATATGAAAAGCTATAAAAGTAGTGGTTGGTAACAAGTAGCCTTTGGAGAAACTGATGGAAATAAGTAGCGTTTAGGAGCTGATGAAATGGGATTTTGAGCAGCTCCTCCACCCAAGCCGTTGAGAGTTGTTGGAAGCATTTAATTTTTTTTTAACAATTTTACCCCCCAATTCCCTCCCTGAAAGTCTATAACTATTGTACGCATTACTCCTATTCTAGCACACCTTCCTGCATTTTTCATGAAATTTTTTCATATTCTTCCTATGGGATCAGTTTGGCAAGTCCATTTTTTGCTATGCTTTCTACCATATGTTATTGTGCAATTGATTTCAATGATGTATTTAATTAAATGGACATTTCAAAGGAAAATAGAATATAGACATGAAGGAATAAGAAACACATTTGCCTACAACTGCCATGCCTTCAAATATTTAATGAAAATCTGTTTCAAACGAATATGAAAAGTGTTGTGAGCTGAATCTGCCATGTTTTACAGTAACTTTTATATCATTTTCTGCATACATTGCATGCATTTGGGTTAGAATAATACAGAATCTATGTAGTTTACACTTATTTGCCAAATTATGGAGTCTACGCAAGTTTTTGTTATATTTCGCAGAAATCGGATGCACTTTGGAGCTTAAAGAAAAGTCATGAAGAAGCTAAGAATGGTGCAGCTAGAGAAAAGGCCATTTTCGGTATTCATCATTCTGAATCAAGCTTTGATGTCTTCATGAAAGTTGTAGCCCTCAAAAAGAGATTTCTAACGCATGGTCATATGCGTCAATCCGACAAACGAGGACTCGGGAAAGTGCGTTTTAAGAACAGAGCAGAAAGCTGGGAGATTTACTCGATATCGAGTACTTTTACTCGATATCGACCAAACATGTCCGGGCACAGCATGATCGAGGACGGGCCAGATCGAGGAACTGAAGGCAGAGCTACCTGAATCCATAGAGTTACTCGATATCGAGTAATTTACTCGATATCGACAAGATTTGAAGACCAGCCCGGAGTCGAGGAAGACCACCTGATCGAGAAGCCGAAGACGAAGACAGGCCGGGCAACACTTACTCGATATCGACGAAGTTCCTCGATATCAACAAAGACAAAGTCACATGTCCGAGCCATGTCGAGGACCTGCTACCCGAGACGCCGAGCCAAGCTGAAGTCGACGTCCATGTTACTCGAGATCGAGTAAGTCTACTCGTGATCGAGGAAAGCTGTCCGGGAGCGCGTTACGCGGTTTGAGCTGTCCTACTCGGATTGAGATTACTTGGGGCCGAAGATTGCCGAGTTCTATCCGATTCTATCAAGATCCATCATGGAGAAGAAAATTTATCCACATGAAGATATTTTAGTCTTTTAGATATAATATCCCTTTTTAGATTTAATTATGTTATTCCATTTATTTATCTTTAAAGCTTTTAGATATAGATTTAGATATAGATAGATATTTCTATCCTTGAACAGCAAGGAGTAGAAGGCTATAAATAAAGCCCATGGGGCTGATTTTAGGGATCATCCAATTCAGAAGCTAGAGAAGTAGTTCACAGAGAAGTTTTAGGAGTTCGAAGGTTTTAGGGTTTTAGCATTCAACGAAAGTTGAGTGCCGGGATTGTAAAGACTTTGAATTTAGTTTAATGCAAGTTTTTTTTCATACATCAATGTCTGAGGTTGCAATGAAGCGCAAGTAGTCCACCCACTTCTAGGGTTGGGGCGAGCCCGACGATAGCCCTGCGCGTTTGAGGTAAAGATCCGACTTTTATCATGTTTTGAGCATCTACTACTTATTATGTGTTTATTACCCATCTAATGGAGGTCCATGCTAACAACTTGGATTATAAACATAAAATCGGTAGATACAATTAGGGTTTCTTGAAAGAGTTGTCTAATTGTTGGAAAAGGCGAAAGCTTAGTCCTTCAATGCAAGTTATATGATTAATCTGTTTTATTCTTGCCTTATTCTTGCCTTATGCATGCTTGGTTATCGTTTTTGCAAACCCCAATCTTGGAAGTCTTTTACATACAGTTTATTTCGAATCCAAAAGCATTTGTTTTTACTTTATTTCATTTTACTTTCTGTCTTCCTCGATATCGACTAGCACTCCTCGATATCGAGTTACTGATCCTCGATCCAGAATCGCCGTAGCTTCTGTGTGCAGGTGATCGACAAAGGCATCATCGACATCGACGAGTCTACTCGATCTCGACCAAAACAGCCGGGAGCTGCTGCTGTGCTGTTCGACTTGTTCGATCTTCTGTCGACTAACCCTAGTCGAGATCGAAAACCTGTGGTCGACTTCTATTCGTGAGATTTCTCCGCTGCCTAGGATTCGCTGACATGCTTCCTTGTGGATCGATCCTGACTTCCCACTGCTGCATCGGGAGGAAGTCTTGTAATCATTTGCAAGGGACGGAATCTGGTTTGCTTTGCATTATTTATATTTTATTTGCATTCTCGATTTCGTCCTACTAACAAAAAGCAAACTAAATCCAAGTCATGTAAGTTTTTGAGTTCAGCAAGTAGTATGGGAAGTTGAAGCCGCTTGTGCGTAGAGCATGATCAAACACTGGAGCATCGTGCGCGCTACCTTCCCAACCCGCTGATACGAAGGTAAAATACATATCAAAATTACAAACTGCCATGACATTGAATGTACACAATCTCTTTCGCCCTCTATAAGGGTATTGATCTGCGGATGGCAGACAAGCATTGATATGGGTTCTGTCTATGCATCCAATAGCTCCCTCAAAGTACTTGTATCTATCATCATTCAAAGTACTTGATATGGTAAAATGTGGGTCGCTTGGTTGAAGTATATATTGTGCAAGCCCTTAGGAATCCATGTGAATGACCGACAATGGCTTCTAGGACCTCATGAACAACTTTACTAATGGTTTCACTAGAGCGTTGAAACCTTTCACACACATCGCGATTCGATATGCCTAAAGCCATTGTATATAAGAATACTCCAATCTTCTCCAAAACTGTCATATTTCTCGATGCACGCAACCCATAGTTCATTTCCAAATCCACACATAGTGGCAATAAAACATGTTTTTCCATACGAAATGGATTGATGCATCTACGTCCATTCTCCACATTCATTAGTTGTAGTAGCTGAGGTATAGCAAGGTACCTTATATATGTACTTGTAGTAGTATGAGGCTAATAATGTTGAATGTTCAGTAAGCCACATTTGTATCAATATCAACCTCTTCCTATGTTGCCTACGAATGACATCCATCACCTACCTATATGCAAGCACCTGATCAACAACAAACGTTAAGAATGTACCATGGAATTGCAAGTTCATAAAATAAATTACTATAATAATCATGGAATGACCTCTTCATTGAACAACCATCATCTCATAAAACCCAAATAGTATCCTAAAATAAAGATATAAAATGAGAACATGAGGCCACTAGGAAAATCCTACTCGAACTAGAAATAACGCGACTTATGAACTAATGAGTATTGTTTCATCTTCTTCCTAGAATCCTCCTTCATTAGCTCAGTAACACTGAAACACCACAATGATGCTCCCTCAATTAACTCCCCGTTGGCTACCAACTCCTCAACCACGTCCATTGCTTCTTTTAACGTGTTTTCCTCCGGTGCAGCCGCTGAGCTTGTAACATCTGCCTCTAAGAGTGCTACCATCTTTTGAGTCGCTTCCCCAACCATCCCAAGGTGTTGCTTGTAAAGGACGGATCCAACTAATTTGTTCCTCTTCTTGCGTTGCTTCCATCCAAGCTACTCAAAGTTTCGGCTTTCCTCTTCCCCTTCTCAGTTGTAGTGGGTGCAGATAGAGCCATTGGTGAACTCACTTCTTTGATGACATCCTCTAACACCATCGAATCCGATCAGTCAAGATCAATGTTATAGAGACGATCGTATTCATCATCACTTTCACTCTCATTGACATCTACTTGAGCATATATATCATTTGCACCCATAACACCGGTTCAACATTGATTCATAAATGGCGCCACACAATATTTCCCCGTGGAAACAATGCTACCAAATAATTGATCCCACTTGTCCTCCATCTCTGGTGGTATACCCTTCTTGCGAAATTTCTTGAAATCTAGATTTTCCTAAAACAAAACATGTAATAGATGACATTAAATTGTCATCAATTATGATTCATTAAGACAACAATGTGTTTAGGCAATACACATTCCAAACAATGCTCATTGTACCTTGACTTTTGTATCCCACCATTCCGAGTTCGCAACTATGGTTCCCTTGGTAGAATCCCAACCAAGACCAGTTTGACCATGTTTTAAATCTTTCCAATCCTTCCACAACTTTTTCATGTGGTCAAACTTGTGTTTCACAACATTCCTATCACATTTCTTCCCCCCCTTTCTCCTCAAACTGGACTGCAATATCGACCCAACTAAATGGATGTTCGATGCCATTAGTCGATTGATAATCGAGACACAAGTCTGTGAAAGATCTCACCAACCCTTGTTCCATATGTATTTAGCCTCTTTTGCGTGACCCTCACCTTTTGGGCCATCTAAATGAAACACATAAGATTATAAACACAACATATTATACCTATAAACTCAAAATATAATCATTGACAAGCATAACATAATTGTTTTCTTTGCAAATAAATGGCTAGGTAGATAGAAAGATTGCAAATTGCAGACTCTTGGAAGTTAAATGAGTCAACTCAGAAAAACAGAGTAGAGACACACACCTCTGTCTCTCTTTCTTCTTCGACACAACCACATAACAAACAAAACAGTACGGAGCAATTAACGGACACAATCAAACACAACAAATTTGCAGTTTTTATAGCCAACTATGATCCTCCAAAGCAAGAGGAAGAGAGAGGTGTGAAGGAAAAAAATCAGAGAGAAAAGAAGGAAAATAAAGGCTATTATAAACATGAATCATAGTTTTAAATAAATTCCATGCTTAACCACTGGATGTTCAATTTCAATACATACCTTGGTGTGAAGATGACAACACTCGGCCTCCAGGTTCCGCTCTATCTTTTCCACCAAAAACTACTTGAGAATTGAGATCGACAGTTGTGAATGACATTTCCCCGCCTCCCCAGTCGTGCCATAAGTAGAGGTTATGAGTTGTGGTTACCGAACTTACCTCCCATAATGAAAATTTTGTATATTGGAAACATTAATTTATTTTGGTTAGTCACACATGATTGAGAATCTAATATTCTTACCCATTTTGGTCATTTTGTACAAACTACCCATCATCTACAATTGCCAAACATCTAACAAGCTTATTAAAAAATCAACAGCTCGTTGCAACCTCTACTTTATTCAGCTACTCTATCAACTTCAGCCACTCTATCAGCATCAGCTACTTCATCAGCTCGGTTTACCAAACGGACCCTCATATAATGGAACTGAATTTCATGATTTTGTTTCCTCCGAATATGCTCCTTCAAAGTAGAATCCCATTCAGCAACCATTTCAACTAACACCCTAAAATTTCCATTTCTTTCATCATAAATCTTATTGTTATGACGGGGTCCATTCACATGGCGGAGACTGAGTGTTGAACCTTGACTTCACCAAATTTATACTTTTGGGATTTCTCCCTACTTATACTCTATTTTGACCCGGCTTTGCCATGTCGCCGGTTGTATCATTTTCAGAACTTATGCCCTTTGCATGATAAAGGGTTTTCCACGTTGTAGACTTAGAACAGGTACAAGGGTTTACCCCGAGGTCTCCAACGGACCTTCCGGATTTGGGTATGAAATCCCGCTTTAAACTACAACCCTTCGGTTTCAAACTTTCAATCTGTACTCAGAGCGCAAGATCCTAACGAGTGGTTTTATCCCTCGAAACGTAACTCGGGAATCATAATACCGGGCCGTTACAGAACCAACACCAATGACTTTATAACCCGCCTCTACAACCCTACACAATCAAGCGGACAACTTTGAGGCACAAGGAGGGGGCTCGTGGATACCAGAGATTACCAAACCTTCGCGAGGTTGACAAACACAAGGCAAACCAAGCGGAAACGATACCAATTTGCAATCGATGAGCCTAGCTACGAATCGAACGACTTGCACTCAATGTGTTTCACACAAAAGAGAGTTTTCTTCAATAGAATTGTACGTGTGTTTTGAACAATGGGGATTAGCCGTCTAATATAACCCTAGGGCTGATTTTAGATAAAAATAATAATTAAAAGAATAATTAAAAGAATAATTAAAAGAATAATTAAAAGAATAATTAAAAATAACCCCTAAATTACCTAAAATAACTTAAGTAAAGAAGGTCTCTAAAAATAGCAACAAAAGAAGTGTTCCAACACTTAGTATTTTCGGCCCATATGAGAACTATGCTCCAAGTCTTGGCGTCGAGGTTCTGGTGTCGGCATCGAGGCCAACAGTAAGAGAAGAACATCTTCAGGTCTCGGCGTTGAGGCTCCTGGTGTCAGCACCGAGGGTAACAGCAAGAGAAGAACACAAGTCTGTCTTCAATGCCTCCTCTTGAAGTTGAACCGCACTTGAGAATAGATGTGTCCAGAGGTTCCATAGGTATCTTTGATGGTCCCGCATCACAAGATTTAATCAAGTATTCCAGTTAACCATGATGCTTCTTTAGCTGATTCTGTAGCAGCCACATACTCAACCTCTGTAGAAGAGAGAGCAACAATATATTATTGTTGTGACTTCCATGAAATGCAGTTTCCAGTCCAAGTGTAATAATAAGCAATGGTTGACTTCCTATTATCTTTATCTCATCAACATACCGAACTAAAACAACAAACTTGCTCCCCACTAATCTTCATGTAGATGCATCGATCAACGACGATCTCTACAAGGAAATAGGAAGCTTATGATGATCTCCATACTGATTCTAGCTTCATTTGGCAGATGAATTGCCATTCTTTCATTTGACCCTTCAGTCATCATCACACTTGCCAATTTCTATACACCATTTCCCAAACTTGTTCCTATACTCGAACCCGGAGGTGTCTTCCGAGACCTTCAAAACCGGGTACCCGGTTTCGTCGTAGGGCTCGACATCCTCGTTGAGCCAAACGAAGCCTCGGGTCTGGTGGGGCCGCCACCAGTAGTTGACGTAGGATCTCCTGCGGGGCCATTGCTCAGCACCGGAGCCGATGCCGAACACGACGTGTTTGAGGGTGGTGGGGATCGGGCCTGTTTGGTTAGAGGTAGTACCGCTGCTGCGGCAGGGGAGTGAGTTGCGGGTTTCGAGGCGGGCGGCGGTGCCGTTGAAGAGGTGGGAGAAGGAGTCGGAGATGAACAGGACGGAGACGATGAGGAGGAGGGAGAGAGTGAGGAGGTGGATGGTTTTGTTGTTCTTCTTCGCCATGGTTATTTTGGCTATGGTGTTTTTTAGGGCGATTTGTGCATTTCATTGATTTTGGTTGTTGATTTAATTTGGATCATGTTAAATTTTTAATTTTTTTTTATTAGATAGAAAATCTACGGTTATTAAGATCCTCTCCTAATATCTTTTACCTAAGATTATCTCTCTAAATTAATATTGAATTAATTATTTTAATCTTTTCAATCTCCCTCTTTCTTTTAACAACGATAAAACACTAAACGCGGACGGGAGGACGGTGACAGTAGGCCTTCGATGGACCCCAATCCGAATGCCATGGATGCATCAAACTCCAATTTTATTTTCCCCGGCCAATTGGAATTTGTGCGTTGCGATTTTGAACTTGACTTGGATTGGATGCATCAAACTCAAATTCAAAATGAAGTAAGTGGATGATGGCGTTCCAGTTCAAAAAAGGGCACAGTCACATTCACTTATTTATAGGTTTCTTTTGGGCCTTGATTATTAATTCCTTCTCACAGATCATAAAAGATCTCGAAGTGGTGTATATCGTGTGTTAGATTTATGATAATATATTGATCATGTGTATTTAATTTCAACCTAACACGAAGTAAGATCATGTTTCTATGAGTTTAATTGATGGTAATTTGGACCGCAATTTGAGTTTGAACACTTGTGTTATTGTGGTTCAAACTTCAAAGAAAGTTCAAGAATGAAGAATGGGAGGGTTAGAGATATTTTATCCGTTGAAAACGGTTGAGATTATTATGAAGATATTAGGTAAAAGATAATAGGAGAGGAGATCTCTCTTAATATCTTTTTAACTACCTTCCTTCGCCAACTATTTGGTGCAAATTAATTTAAATATATAATTAATTCATAAAAAAATGAATTATAAACCTAAAACAAAACAAAATAACTTTATTTATTTCACACGATTCTCAGGTTTTCCCTACTGCCCATCTTTCATATCTTCTTCCAAAATTTTAAATATACTGTAGACTCTAGTTTATAAATTAGTCGTGGTAACACCTATTCAATTTTTTTTGAAGTCTTTTGCCTCTTTACTCTCCCCTTTCTCAGATTTCCTCGCGTGCTCTCCTTCATCGCTTTCAGGTAGCGATTTCGTCTTCTTCATCGCTTTCTCTCCTTCCATTCTCTGTCCTGTTCCTCTTATGCTTCTTCCATCTGTCCTCTGGTGCTTATTTGCTCTCCGTCTTTTCTTTTTCTGGCATCATAGTCGTTTTGTGCTGTTGCTCTTCGCCTTTTGCGATTTCCTCGAATTTGTTGTCAGATGGAAGGTTCTCCAGGTATGTCTCCATGTTTTAATGTGATTTTCGTTCAATCCTATTGTGTATTCGATTTTGTGTTGATTTTTTTGGTTGTTATTCTGTTTTAGGGTTTTGAAATTGGTTGAGTTATGTGGCTAGATCTTGTACATTGTGGTTTATTCTTTGTGTTTGATGACATTTAGTAGCCTATAATCTTCTTGATTTAACTTAGTTAGTTGTGTGCATTTCAATTGACATTGTTTTTTATTCCTTTTGTTGCTTCGTTGTTTAGGGATAACTTAGGGGGTAAGCTGATAGCTGTTTTAATTCTTCAATTTTGTGTAATTGATTCCATTTTGTTGCTGTGTATGTCTTCATATTGTACATTTTGTTGTTGTTTATGGTTTCTGTTTGGAATCTCTAGTATAATTACCTTTTGTTATCATCCTTCGATTTTATCATACATTGCCATCTTTTTTCTTTGAATCCAATTGGTGCCATCTAGTTGTCTTTGTTTCCCTCTTTGTGCATGTTCAATTAACTAATGCCATCATTGATGTTTGATGTCAATGTTCCCCTTTTTTTTGTCATCCTTTGTGTATGTTGTTTGGAATTAGGTGAGCCATTTGTTATTTCTTTTAATTTAATGTCATCCTTTTATGGTTTCCTCTTTTTTTTTTGACAACTTGTTTCATTGCTTTGTTGACATCTTGTTTCATTGCTTTGGTTATATATTGTGTCGTTCAATCTTGATCTTGTCATTTCTTTGCTTCCAGTTAGGTCACATTTTTTAGGCATTTTGAATGAACTGATGTCCTCATTCGAATTCGTTTTCATTCGCTGATGTGTTGTCATCCTTAATGTTGTTTTCAGCTCTTCTGCTTACTGCTAGTGTTAACAATGGGGACTTACCTTGTCCGGTTTGTCACTTCTCTGCCTTTTCCCTCTTTTGGTGTATTTCCATGTTAAACGATGCTTATTTTTTTATATTTTCATTTGAATATTTGTTTGTTATATGTAGGTATTTGATTATGTTCATCGAGATCGTGATACTTTCCATGGGAAGTATAATCTTTACTCCTGGTTTGATGTGATTCTTCTTATAGAAAAGGAGTTGTCTGCTTCGGATTGGTCTTCTTTATCAACTTCTTTTCTTTGTCGTGTTATATGGTTTGGCCGTAATATGAAATTTTCCCAACAACATGTGAATCATTTCATGATTAATGAAGTTAAAACCTCAAAAATTAGGGAAATGTGGTTTAAGTTGGAATCATCCCATCCTTGTCGGTTTTCAATGTCAGAGTTTGCTGTGGTAACTAGTCTGAAATGTTATTCTGATCACCCTGTTGACATCCCTTCTGTTGATGTCAAATCTGTTTTGGGTGTAGATCTAATCAAGTATAATGATTTGGTGGATCTTTTCTGTAAAACACCCAAAAATTTACCAAAGAAGTTGCTTATTGCGTATGTATTGATAATTGATGGGGTTTTGTTACGTCATATGGATATGTTTGTTAAGGATCAGGTTGTGTTACTTGCTTCTGATATTACTCGTTTAAATGATTATCCATTGGGTAGATTAGTGTGTATAGAAACTATCACATCTTTGATGAAGGTCAACCGTCTCTCTGCACGTAAACTGGCTAACCTTTTTAAGAAGACTCCGAAGAAGTCTGGTAAGGCGAAAGTCCCCAAGGCAAGGTTTGCCTATAATCTGTTAGGGTTTCCACTCGCTTTGCAGGTTTTTCCCCTTTGTCAATCTTTGTTCCTTTTTTTTTTTTTCTGAAATTTATGTAGTGTTTTTTTTATATTATTTATAAGTTGTTTTATATTTGGCTTTTTTATGTTTTTTTTTTATTCTGGGTTTGGATCTTGGAGGCTTTTCCCCAGATTATGCGTGGCCACGAGTCAGACCCTGCAGGTCGACGGGTTCAACCCGCCGGGTCAAGGGTCGGGGAAGGGCGACCCGAACCCTAACCCAGAAATTCCACGGGTTGGCGGGTTCGGGTCACCCGACGGGTCAAAGGGTCGACGGGTTGACCCGGCGGGTCTAACCCGCGGGGGACCCGCCGGGTCGACCCGACGAGTTGGACCCGGGTTGGACGGGTTTGCACTAGTTCGGACTTCAGAATCTGAATTGTCTGATCGGATTTGTCGAGAAAGAGAACGAGAATTGAACGCCTATATGTTTGACAAATATCCTTTCGTGTTCACAAATCATAACTTGACTCTTTAGTATTTACGTACAAAATACAATATGTAATATTACATCTTATAATTTTCAAAACTAAAAAGTCTACAACTTATAACTCTATAAGTTTTACAAATTACAAAAAAGTTGTACAATTTTTGTATTAGGGAGTGTTGGGGGGGGGGGGGGGGAGGAAGAAGGGCTTGAATCGGTTTCCCGACTGCCTACGTATCCTCCCGGGGGTGAGGAATCAAAGCCCACGTAGTTCTTTTACCTGTATGTCTGAACCCCGGCCCGGTTACCTCCTCTTTTAGTCTTCTTGATCGTCGGATCCTCCACCTCCTGAGCCATCTGTGACCGCGCCATCAATGGAGCTCCCAACGGACTCTGTCTCTATTCCGTCATCATCCTCGAAATCAGTCCCCAAGTTGTTCTTCTGCATCCGCATCTCTGCCTTCTTCCAATCTGCAAGGCAAACTTGGGCTTCAAGGTTCTCGGGAAGCAACCTTGATCTCTTCTCCGAAAGAATCTGACCTCCGCGACTGAAAAGCTGCTCGACGGCTACGGTGGAGCAAGGTGCCCCAAGTATTTGTCGGGCGATTACCTGCAACGTCGGGAATCTTTATCTTTCGGGACGGCTCCACCACTCAAGGACATCGAAATCTTCCTCTTCATCGCTGAGAAAATCAAAGTTAGTGGACAAATATTCGTCGAGCTCCGAGTGGGGGCTCGACGAAGATCTCGACCTCTTTGACCCAAAGATATCTCGGGCAAGTGCCTTAGTTCTAGCGGTGATGCTGGTTCGTGACCCGCTTGAACTGGAAGGCACGGGAGGATGACCGGAGGGCGCTCTATCGCCAGTCGAATATTCAGTATATAATTGTTCTAACAATCCTCTAACTCTAGCAACAATAATTGTAACATTGCAATCAGGATCATCCACAATTCCTAAAGTCGGATAATAGTTTTCTAAAAACAATTGAACTCCGTTTAATTTATATCTAGGGTCGAAACAACACGCTACAAGGAAAATGTCGGGTATAACTTTGTAATATGCGATCCATTTATGCCGCATATCCATAGTCGCTTGGGAAATGGAACGCGTGTTAATCCCGTCTTGAAGGGCTATTGCTACGTTCATTGCAATAAAACAAAAAATGTTTGATGTAGGCATGTAAACGTGGGAATACGTCCGAGTTGCGTCGTAAAAAAATTTGAAAACCTCCACAACGTCCCGGGCTTGAGTCCACACATCGGCAAATATGTGTGAGTCCGGGATGTTTTGTGTTGCAAAACCGGAAAGAAGTTCCTTGTAAGCGATTGAATCATAAATCATTGTGTAAGTGGAGTTCCACCGAGTACAAACGCCCTTGGGGAACGTTTTTGGGCGGGTTTGGTGAGCACGACAATAAGCGCTCCATTGCTGGCGAAGCTGTGTGCTTCGCCAAAGTGCCCGCAAAACGAATCGAATTGGTTCAACAAGACCTTGTAAATATGTTAAACCATCTTGAACACATAAGTTTAAAATGTGAGGGGCGCAACGGATGTGGAAAAACTTGCCGCCTATCCCGGGCTGACTGTTTTGGATTAAATCTGGGATAGATGCGGTGTTGGCAGAAGCGTTGTCAAAACCGATAATAAAAACTCTTTTAGTTAATCTATATTCTTGTAAAACCGTTAAAAGGACACCTGCTATGTTTCGTGTCGTGTGTGCTTCATCGAAAACTCGAAAAGCTAAAACACGTTTGTGCAATTGAAAACGTTGATCAACCCAATGGCAAGTAACACCCATGTATGAGTGATGTTGCCAATGTTTGGTCCAAATGTCCCTACAAATCGAAACGTGTAAATCATGGTTTTTTTGAAAATATTCGATTAATTCATTTTTACGGGTGTTATACCGTCTAAGTATTTTCCTCTTAACCGTGTTTCGACTAATACCTTGCCATGCAGGTTGAACATTTTGCGTAGTAAATTCATTGAAACATAAACGTTGTGAAAAACTATAAGCTAAACCCTCGGCAGCTATCATTTCTGCATATTGATCATGACAACTACGATAATCATAAGACCATAAACCAGGGGGTTGAGAGGAAGAAGATGCGTACCCGGTTAGTTGAGTTTGCCCTTTGGCGAGGTCGAGCTTCTCGGGATGCTTCGAACGGATATGGCGACCGTAGTTCCCATATCCGCATCCCTTCTTGTGCTTGTAGACCGTGGAGCAGAAGTTGCACTTGGCGGCGCAACTCGATTCCTCCCAAGTCGGCTCCCTAGGACCCTTCGTGAACCAATACTTGAAAGTAGCGGCTCGAACTTCCACCGTAGTAATAGGGTCGCCATCGGCCGGAGTTCCTTGGCTCCCTTCGGCGGGGAACCCGGACTCTTGGGTCGGAATCGTCGGAGTTCCGGCTTGGGGGGTCCCATCGGCCTTGAGCTCGGCCTCCTCCTCCTCCATGATCTCGTCGACGTGGTCGGCGAGTAGAGCATCATCTCGACGACGTCGGGATCCGCTCGCCGCCGAGATCGATGCACTTCGACGAAGGCTTGGTGCCGCCGCCGTGTTCGAGCCGCCTCCTCCGACACTCGGGGTCGATGAGGATGGGGCTCCACTAACACTCTTGCGACCCCTAGTAACTCGGTTGAAGATACCCGACATGTTGAATTGAAGAGATTTAGGAGATTTAAGAGAGAGACTACGAAACCGGGATTACGAGAGACAAGATCGAGCGATTAGAGAGCGATTAGAGAGATGGAGATGAGATTAGAGGAGATGAGTGAGGTGTGGGTTGGAATTGGGAGGAAAAGGGGCTATTTATAGAGCCAAACCGAGCCCTTTTCCTCCAATCCGACCGTTGGGCAACGGTCGACCCGCCGGGTCCAACGTTCGACCTCGCGGGTCGACCGTTGGATATAGCCGTTGCCCTGGCCGATTCAATTTTTTTTTTGGGGTGGTGTTTGGCTACTAGTTAACTAGCTTAACTTTTAATTAAATTTATATGTTAAGTTTCCAATTTGTTTTATGTAGTTTTTTATTTTTTGAACATTTTAAATATAATATATAATATTTAGGTAATTTTTTCTAAGTTGTTAGGTAATTAGCACAAATATTATCTTATAAAACACTATTCTTTGAATCATTCAAACACAAGTTTATTGTAAACCGAAAGACGAATACACGTTTACAAATCACGACTCACATTCACCGATTCACATAACATAACATAAAAACTTAAAAACATAAAACATAAACTTACTACATTACTACAATACCCACTACTTAGGATTAAGACTTAGGACATAGGAATAATAGATTAGTTTTTACCACCACTCGTCCCACTCGAGCCCGAAGCGCCATCGTTCTTAATCTTCTCGGGGTGCTTGTTAGTGATGTGACCCTTCAAATTACCATGTCCAAGGTTATTCTGCATCTTGTACCTTTTAGCACAATGACGACAAACGGCTACGAATGATCGATCGGCTTGCACATCCGCCTTATCGTAATGATCTCGAAACAACGCCTCTTTGAGGTTGTCACCGGACATGATTACAATTTACGAGCTTATGAAAATCAAATTGATAGGTGATTGATGGATTGGAATTGGATGGGATTTGTGATAGGAGGAGTCGGGTATTTATAGCCCCGAGCACTCTACTAGCTGTTACAAGAGTCTAACGGCTACATTTAAAAAAAAAACCTCCGACCCGTGGGCCCCACGACAAACTGCTAGTTTTTTAAAATAGGGCGACCCGGCGGGTCGACCCAGCAGGTCAACCCGGCGGGTCACGGATTCCCCGACCCTAACCCTAACCCGCTACCCGTCCCTACCTGCCAACTCGGACCCTGCGGGTCGTTGACCCGTACGACCCGGCGGGTCACGGTTTGACCCGTAACCCGTGGCCACGCCTACCCAAGATCCCACAAATCATTAACTGCAACTATGTGGCAGATGACATGGATAGGTCTTTCCTGAAATCCATCTTCTAAGCCTATCACTGCTCGTCATATTCAGATTGACTTTGCTAAGATTCGCATGGTATTTTTTTTTACCTTTTTTCTCTGTTTTTCAGTTTTATTTTGTATTACTATCTGTTATCTATTTGTTTCTTATATCTTATTTTTTATTATGTTGTTTAGTATGTCATGGTGACACTTTTCTTTTCTTGTTGTAATAAGAAGACACGATTTATCCCACTTATGGCAAGTATTTGGACTGTCCTTTGATGTGTTTATCTGCTGAAAAAAGGACTCAAATGTTGATACATACCTTGATTGGTTGACACAAAAAGCTTCTGGAAGGGCACCCACCCCAGTAGTTTCACCCACCATTGAGCTCACTCAACAGATTATTCCCTCTCCTGGGCTTTGCGATCAAGTGGTATCGTCTACAAGTCAGAATGTTGTTTATCTATTTCCTCAGTGTGTAGCTACACGTACACGCTCTAAGGTTGTCTCTCATGATGTAGCATTTCAATTGTCGGGTCCATCTAGGAAGCGGAAGAGTTCTATGTCTCTTTCCGTTGTTTCTGACCGACAACAGGCTGTCTCTCCTAATGTAGTGCTTCAATTGCCTGGTCCATCTAGGAAGTGGAAGAGTTCTATGTATCCTTCCGTTGTTTCTGACCGACAATAGAAGAAACATGTTGCTGATGATAGAGGCTCCATACCTGGTTCTGATCTAGAGAAATCAGTCCCACATGTGTCTCTTGCAAAGGCATCTTCAGTAAGAAACTTAGTCTTAAGCACGCAATTGCTTCTGCTAAGTTGAAGGAGAAGGCTTTTACTGGTGTTGGTAGATCATCTGAAGGTGTTCCAGCAAAAGAAATTGAACTTGTGCACAAGAAAAGAGCAGAATCGCCCGCTGTTGATAAGGACACGGGTGTTGGCAATGCTGACATCACCCCTCCAGAGGTAGATTGTCCAACCCGCATTAGATAGAATTTGTCATTGATTCCTGGCTCTGTTATACATGCTGAGGCGAGAGTTATGATGTTGAAATCAACGGTTACTGCCAGGTCCTCCAAGTTTTATTGTCTCCAATAAAACTTTGATTCTCTACATTCTAAGTTTGATTCCCTCGAATCCAAGGTTGATCTCATCCTCTCAAATCTCGAGTCCAACCAGGTTGCTTCCATGAACTCTCCTCTTGTGAATTCTATTGACATTGATGCATCTCTTCAACCTGACTTAAAGGGTATTAGAGATAATTGTTCTCAGCGGTCCGAGCACGAGCCTCTTTTCCGTCATATTGTCCCTACTCCTGATCATACCCCACAAAACTCTCCCTCCCCATTTCCCTCTGATTTTCCCCAGATTAAAAAATCTCCCAAGTCTAAGGCCTTAGTTGTTCCAACTAGAAGATCTACTCGGGTTGGCAGAGTTGCTGCTTCGTTGGGGTCTCCATACACTCGAGGTTTGAAGAAGCGCGCAATGCCTAAGAGGCCTAAATATTCGTATTTTGAATTGGATGATCGGAAGCAGTTTTATGATTGGATCAATTCTGATGAGTAAGTGGTTCTCTTTTCTTTTATTTTGAAATGTTTTTATTCTCTGTTTTTTTTATCATACTTGTACTGATTTATTATTTATATTATTTATTCTTTAATTTGCCTTTTTATTGCCTTGATATGGTTTTATTATTTAATTGTTGTGTCTTTGTGTGTGTAGGGATCATTGTCCTCATATTCAAGGCAATGAGGTTCTGGTGGATAAAGCCTTCTTCTTTGAACTTGTTGGAAAGCACCAGTGGCTTCGTGATGACGGAAGTCCCTTGTATTATACCATTTTTCATGTTTTTCTTCTTGTTATCTATTGACATATATTTTAACTATCATAATTATGTATGTGTGTTTAGCATCTATGAGAGGCCTTGTCTCACTTTAGGAAGTATGTTGCTGACAATGGTGAGAAATATAGTGGGATTGTGATAATGGATTGGGTGTGGTCTGCAAAGTTCACCCAGGGTTTTTTTAAGCAGTATAAGTTAGGGAAAATGTCTTTTTACTTTGCTTTTTTCCGTTATGTTGATGGTGTGTTGCCAAAATTCTGTGGGAAATCTTGGGTTGCTGCAACAACTGTTTATGCACCTTTCAACATCCAAATTAAACAATGGGTGGCATTAGAGATTGGCGTGGGTCAAGGGAAGATGAATGTGTATGACTCTAGTATCTTTCTTTACACTGAGGAGCAGTTGCCAACAC
Organism: Persicaria tinctoria; assembly: GCA_037127255.1. Classification (NCBI taxonomy): domain Eukaryota; kingdom Viridiplantae; phylum Streptophyta; class Magnoliopsida; order Caryophyllales; family Polygonaceae; genus Persicaria; species Persicaria tinctoria. The sequence goes on from JBANSL010000020.1 coordinate 42,398,143, forward strand.
ATTTGGATCCTCTCTGTTGTATGCTTCTTGCGCTTTTGAAAGAATCAGGCCGGTTTTCACATCTGGGATAAACCCTTGAATCTCCTTTCAAAATCGAGAGATTCCGTGATCTTCCTCAAAACAGTGATGGGTATGTGCATTCCTTCTTTGATAAAGTCGTATAATCTTTTTTTGTTATAATCTCATTTGAATTTGTTATTGTTGATCATGCTTTTTCATTGTCTTTACATTGGTTTTTTAGGGATAGTTGTGGTATATTTACCATCAAAGATATTGAAGAGTTAGCTTTCGGTGGAGATATGTATGCATTCAATGAATACCATGTTCAAGCATATCGTGAGAAGATGGCTATTGAGCTTTCCAAAGTGTTGGACTGTTACTCATCTCTGATGTGTTTAATCTATTAGGATTTGATTTGGACACTCGTACTGGCGGTTATTATAAGTAGCTTAGAGCTTGCATGCTCTGATTTTGTATCTATGTCATCTATTTGATATTATGTAGGACTTGATAACCCATCAACATTTAGCCCTTAGAGCTTGCATGCTCTCATTTTGTCCCTATGGCATTTGTGTGTATTTGATGGTGATGTGGGACGAACGTCGTTGGCACTTTCTCCCTTTACCAAATAGTAATAATATCCAAACTTAAACACACAACCAATAGGTTAGGCAATCAATCACTTGATAAACCAAATAACTACTAGTATAGCGATGAAGTCCGGTGTCGAACCCACAGGGAGAAGCGATTTCCTATTCAATAACTCTAGACAAGCACTCTTAAAGCAAAGAAATGATCTTGGACAAATAGCAAATATGTAAAAGTAACCAGATTGCAAACCACAAAGCAAATTGATATCGAGGTAGAAAGAACATTTTACCTCTAATTCTCTGACAATGGTTGGAATTCATGGTCCTCGGATTGATCTATCACTTATTCATATTCCTAGGTCTACTTGACTAAAGTTGATAGATCCACAGAGATTCACTCATCTTATTCAATATCACTCAAGAATAGCATTAAGAACTCAAGTAATCAAGACCAATTGGCACATTGACTCTACACAATCAAGATAGATAGGTGCATACCGAACTCAATCCTAATAGCATATCCTCAACATAGATCAACTGAAATCATCCACTACAAAGACAAAGAGACATCCCTATCATCAATACCTTTGTTTGCTATCGAGAAAACAACAACGAATTCATAGCTAGAGATACAATTCCTAACATGTTGATCAGGCATGGAAAGGAACACAAATATAAATTAAGCACAAGATGATAACTAAGAACATGAATAATCAAATAGAATCAAATCCTCAAAATCTAGACAACCATGTCTTCGAATCACAAGCGAAACTATGAGTTTAGCAATTCATAGGCCAATTCTCTCTCTCTCTCTCTCTCTCTCTCTCTCTCTAATGGTGTTCATCGTCTCACACAATAGACATACACACGACGAAATAAACTGAAAACAACCTTAAAAGGTCTCACAAGGGTCGGCAAAACCCTAGAAGAAATAATAGGAAATAATAATCTTCGGATCCAAAACCGCGTTTTCGGAATCTGGGCAAACGGCGGGCGTCGTGCAAGGGGCAGCAGGCGTCGTCTCTGCAGTGCTAGACGTTCCTCAAATTCCTTCAACGAATTCCAATGTCGTGCCTCCTTGCTCCTCCTTAGCTCTTCCTCATCCTCCATATGCTCCAAAACATGCTTCTTAAGCTCTTCCCAAAGTCCATCCAAGGTCGGAATGTAATTCTGCAGAATGAACACTAAAAACGCATAGATTCCAAACTCGAATACTCCACAAGTAATATACGGAACTAGACTCAAATACCTAATAGCAATAAGAAACACTTATAATGCCTATATGAAATATGCATTATCAGATGGTATCTATTACTTGATAACTCGTTAACAACTATCGCTTAGAGGTTGCATGCTCTTTTTTCCACTCATGATTCCATTTTGGTATATTCCTTTTGTACTGTGTTCTTGTAATTGCATTTGCATACAATATGAATTTGTTATCTACACTATATGGCTTTTATAGTTGTCCTTTATTTTTGTGTATTTTACCATCAAGTTTAATTAAGAAGCAAATAAGATCTATTATGCATAAAACAAAATTGCATTATATGATTGCATTCAACTAGCGCTTAGAGGATTGATGTCGGTTTTGGAGAGGCCAAGTTTCTCTTTATCAAGGCATGAAATTTGGTCAAAAACACACTCCTTCAAGGTTTGTCACAGCCTGAGATGTGAAGCACCTTAATGTTTGTTAAACTGACCATCTTTGGAAGTCGTTTAGATGCCAAAAAAGTGTATAAATCCATATTTGACTTAACATATGAATTCATTTATAATAATAAAGTGTATAAATCCATGTAACGCCAATGTTTAGATGCCAAAAAATAGTCACCATGTATCTACTCAAATCTTATTATATTGTTCCTATATGCAAAAATAAAGTTTAAAGAGTTGACAAATGATATGCAATTTCCTATAAAGTTTCATGTTTCATCTTCTATGTATGTGCTGATCAATGCTTTGACAGGGCATGTTAGCTTGTTATGCCTTTTCTCCCCGCAAGTGCCACACTTGTATGTGACGTTCATTGTCTTCTTTTGCCTTTCACCAACTGATGGAATCCGGCATTTTCTTGGCCTGTCACTCTTCTTCCGGACTGTTGGAGGAAGACATTTGACATTTCTGATTTCTTCTGGTACATACCAGTTGTCCTCACAAGGCACCAGGTATATGATTTCTTGGTATGCCATGCACTAAGACTGAATCTTGTAGTATTCACTTACAAAATCAGTTATATTTAGTTTCATCCGTTGAATTGCAACAATAGCATGGACACACGGCATATGATCGACATCAAATACCCTTCAGTTGCATGTCTTTCGTCCCAAATCAACCACATCAGTAAACTTTCCACCATCTACTTGATATTGTGTCTCATTTAACACCTTCACTTCATACCTTCCTGAACGATCATACATTGCCTGCAGAATCTCTTTCACTTTAGGGGGCTAATCAGTGTTCTTTGATGCTGCTTCTCTATGCTCAGTGAACCACTCTACCATTTTATTCCTAATATACTCAAACAGTGCAACAATTGGGTATTCTCAAGCTTTTTTCAATATTGCAATTATACACTCTGCGTTATTTGTTGTCATAATATTGTACATGTCACCCTGGAAGTGTGCCATTGCTCATTTTTGAAAATCTGCATCCTCAAGGTATTTCCCAATCTCCTTGTTGATGTTGCACATGCTTTTGAAGTAGCATTCAAATTCTCTTATTGTGTAGCATTCAGATACGTTGGTGATAAAGTGGTTGACTCCTTGGTTTTTGAATCTTGCCTTTATGTTCAGTTTCAAATGGCGTGTGCATATTACATGCTTTGCAAAACTGTATACTTCCTCCACAGCCTGGCTGATGCTTGGGTGCTTATCAGATGCAAAGACTAGCTCATTTGAATCCGGAATCAGAAGAGCCAATCTTTGAGGGAACCACTTCCATGCGTTGTCATTCTCTGAGTCCGCCACTCCAAATGCTATAGGGTACACATGTCTGTTAGAATCTTGTGCGGTTGCTGAGATGAGAACCCCTCGGTATTTTCTATGTAGAAACGCAACATCTACCATGATAACCTGTATAATGCATATTATAGTTGTTAAAGTAGTTTATTTATAAACTTTTTATCATACCAATTTCTATTGTTTATACCTTTCTCATCATGTGGAATCCCTTAATGGATGCTCCGAATGGTAGGAATGCATACTTAAACCGGTTATATCCACCATTCTCAAGGCATTCATATGTCCCTAGATTTATTTGTTGCATCATGTGGAAGTATGAATGCAACATTTAATAGTTTCCCTCTGGAGTTCCTCTTATCATGTCTTGTGCTACTCCTTTTGCTTTCCATGCCTTCCAGTAGCTCACATCGTGCCTAAACTCCTTTTGTATTGCATTCTTAATCTACATAGGATCTGACCCTTTTGTCACACCTTCATACCTTCATTCATTATATATAGCAAGTAAGCAATTCTATTCAAGAGGCACATGTAATCAAATTTGCACAAAACTTCTCAATTTGGTAACCAAACTTAAACACATCATCTTATTTTCATCTATTCCAGTAGTTACTACAGTAGCTGTTTTTTTTACATATTCAAGTATATTGAAAAGTTAAGGACACACATCAGTAAATAACATGATTCTTATTGATCATACCTGATCTTCATCTTTTCAGCTACATCTTGGTATGATGGTTTCGGTCGTTCCCTACACCTAACTGAAAATGAACAAGTGTGCTCTTCATTCACCCTTCTAACTTCAAAGTAACTTGAATTCTTCAAACATGTAGCTAGTATTGTCCACTTGCATTCAGCATCAATACAAACAACCTTGTACTTTTTTGTTGTTGATCTCTTCACTCGAAATTAGAAGTTCTCTTTAATTGCCATATTAGCCACTGCATTCTTTAGTTGAGTTTTTTACTCGAAAATCTGCCCAACATTGATGAAATCGAGCTCATCTATCTCATTCTCACTGATGGCTTCATTTTGATCTTCATCATCGTAGGCTTCTGTATCTTCGTTTGCAAAAGCAATAGTAGTGATAGCCAATGTGCCATCAACACTTATATCTTGAATGCACTCATCAGAATCTGTCACCACACTTGCTTGCTGAACTGCTTTTGTTATCTGATTGGCATCCATCCTTTTCTTTGCTAATACATGCAACGACAACGACCATCCAACTTGAGGCGCATCATTTATATCCCTGAAAGCCTTTAGATCCTCATTTTTGCTGATTATAAACGGATCTTTCAATTTTTGCAAAGGATGCAAGTGGCTTAACTTCATCTCATATGTTGCTAGCTAGGCAAATATCAAATCTATCACTAATCATCTCTGTCAATGATTCCAACTCAATATTGTTTTGAATGACAAATGTCTTAGATACAATTTCACCAACATACTCAGAATAACCATTTGTCATCCTTAACTCTCCTCCAAAGCAGACTTTCAAAATTTTCAGATCCATATTTTGGCAGGGGGTTGGAATGGATTCAGAGATTCCAATGCTACAGATTTTTGATTCAAACCCAAATTCTGTATTCAGAAAAATAGATCGACATTTCAGCATCATATTATCCCTCACAACCAGATTCCAAATCAAAAATTACTATCTCTCGGTTAAGAGGCACTACCTATATGTAATCCTAGGCTATTGAATTGAGAATTGAGATTTGCAATTATTCAAACATTGAAATTTAGGTCAGAATCTTATACCTTGATTCCTTGAGTGTGTATCAATTCGTTTCTCTTTTCTGTGTTTCTGATTCCATTTTGCCTTGATTTTTCGCAATGGATGACCGAACTCGAGCTTCTTGGCAGATTGGTTTTGGTTGTTTAATCAAAAGGTTCCGATTCATATGCGAGGTGGAATCAGGGCATGAATTCACGGCCCGGATTCATCCTGATCTTCGGATTTTTGTGGAATCACTGGTTGGAAGCTTGATTTTGGTTGTTCAAGCTTGAGATCTGCTTGTTTTTTTGAGCTCCATCGTATCAGATTTGATGAAATTGGGGAGCAGCGCGTTGGAAGTGAGAAAGATCGAGGACGCGTGCGTGTTGTAGTGTTTTGGGGGATGCTAGGTTAGCTAATTAATTTTGTTCGGGTGTTAGTTAGCTAATTAGAGCTTCATAATGGGCTAGTTGCCAAAATTTCCCTAATATATATTTTTCAATTTTTTTTGAAGATATATTAATTTTAAGGGTAAATTAAAGAACACTACCTCTTATTTTTTGTGAATATCACAGCTCATTAGCTGGTTTTCATAAAAATGCATTAACTTATTGACTTTTTGGTTTTAACTTGCCATTTTTGTGCCACATTAATTGTTTTAACGGTTTCTCTATCCTATACCCTATATCCTAAGAGCATAAAATAATACCCTAAATTGAAAAAAAAAGGCTAAACTAATTAAAATTTAAAAAAAAAATCCAAATTTAGAGTCTTATTTAGGGTATAGGATAGAAAAATTTTGTTTTAAACCTTCAATTTGGAAGGGAGTGACCAATTTTACCTTGAGCATGTTAAAAAGTAGGGTGGGTAGTGCGGTCGGGATCACCTGTCCCTTTGGGGACATGCCCCGTGCATTTCCCTCCTTCAATCCCCAAATTTAAAGAAAAAAGAAAAATGATTAAATTTAAAAAAGAAGAAAAGAAAAATGGAAAATGATAAATTTTGAGAGAAGGACAAGGAGATAGATGAACGGGACAACATATCCTCACTGTGGGTAGTGTGAGTGTGTCACCAAATCAAAGTACCAAACACCCTACTTAATGATCTCTATTTCATCATCTATTCTTTGTGAATACCTAAAGTCAACCCATGGACATGATCTAAATTGAACAATACACCCAAATTGATTACCAAGTAACATAATGACCTTAAGTTATAAGAAATCAAATCTGCACCGATTGCATGTATAATGTATAAGAAGAAGAAGATTGAACAATATGTTAATCTCATCTCGAGTAGGGTTGTTATATGAACAGAATAGCTTGAGACCAATTTCGAATCGGCTCGAAAAGAGCTTGACTCGAGCCCGTTCATTTACCTAAACAAGTTAAGCCTGAATAGAATTTTAAGCTCGGTTGAAAACTCAGCTCGTTCGATTTAAGCTTGAATAGCTCGAATTTTATAGAATTTCTCAAAAAAAATTAAGTTAATATGTTAGGACAAGGTAGAATTTTTTAAAGCTTGAAAAAATCTGGTTCGAGCTCTTTCATTTCCTAAACAAGCCTAATAATAATTCAAAAAAACTCGTTTAAAAACACTCATAACCTCGAGTGAAAAAGGTACATTTAGCATATTCTTTACATTTAATATTTATATCCCCTTTTGAAACAATGGATATAAGATATCGAGATTTTTTTTTCATTCGTATCGTATGGCCCTGAGTATGGAGTTTGTCAACTAAACTAAGGGATCGTTTGGTAGGGGTCGTTTGATATCGATATGTAGATATCAAGATATCGATATCGATATCAAGTATATCGATATCAGTTGATATCTTGATATCCTTGTTTGGATCAGAATTGATATCGATATCGATATCAAGTATATCGATATCAAATTACTCCGCTCATATTTCCAAGCAACCACCAACATTCAGCAACATCAGCAGCATCAGAGAATCAAGCTAATCGAATCAAAATACTCAACTAATAACAAATGAAATGTAGAATCAATGAACAAAAACCAATATTCACTCAAAAGAAACACCAAAATCAACTACATCAGTGAAATCCAAAGAGAAAAGGACGAGCAAGGCAAACCAGATTAGGGTTTCAGAAAGCGAATGAAGGGAGGAGCAACAAACAATCGAATGAAACCTAGGTGAGGGTTTCAGAAAAAATCGAATGAAACCTAGGTGAGAGGAGATGAGAGCAGCAATAGCGAAGAACACGGCGGAGGAGAGAGTGAGCAGTAGCAGCGACGAACGACCTTTGGAGAAGAGAGTCGAGAGCAATGGAAGAGGAGTCTGATATCAACTGATACCCCCAAAAAGATCAGTATATCAGATTACCCCAAAATCAGTATATCAAGTGTTATCAAGATATCGGGTGATATCGATATCTTCCCGAACCAAACACTAGATATCATATATCGGGGGTTGATATCCGATATGTGATATCTAGATATCGATACCAAACGGGCTCTAAAAATACTGGTTACTGAGACTTCAATGTAGGAGTGGGCACAAATCCCCAAAATCTTGTCTCATCCCGATCCCGGTGGGATTTTGGAAAAAAAAAATTCAATCCCGTCACAATCCCAACCCACCAAAAATACGAGGGACGGGACGAGAAGTTCTCATCTCGTAAATCTCATCCCGTCCCGCATATATATAAAACTATATATAGTGTATATAAAAAAAAATATGCATAATATCTGTTTTAATAAGTTTCATCCATTATACGGGATGAGATGGGATGCAGGATTACCACAATCTTGTCCCGTCCCGCCCACCCTACTTCATTGGATTACATTAAGCATTAGCATCTTACATCTCAATCATACTTTTTCAGGATGATTCAATTCCTCGACAAATAGACCTGGGCAAACGCGGGCCGGCCTGTCTGCCCCGCCCCGCCTCGCCCGCTCGCCTTTTTGGACGGGCTTAGGTAGAGGGAAAAGTCCAACCGGACCGCTAAGCCCAGCCCGCTCCCGCAGCGGGTACGGGATTGGGTAGGGCAATCTACCCGTTACGGGCCGCTAGGCCCGTAACGTGTACCCGCTATTTTTATATATATTAAAATATATATAAATAATATATATAATATAAATTATTAATTATAAAAAAAATAAAAAAAAATAAATATATCTATACAGTAGACCCTATAGATTGGCAAATGTTAATGCTAAAGCTAAATCGGCAATTACAGTGTACTAGAGTAACTAATCTACTGTACAACTTGTCGCACACAATAAATTTTTTATTTCTTTCTTCTGTTTAATGTGTTAACATATTAACGTGTAACAATTTACACTAAAAACTAACAACTCCTCACCTTAAACAACCACTCAAGGGTGTAATTTGGCGGGTACCTGTGGGTCGCTCGTGGCCGCTATGGCGGACGGGTTCGGACAATATTTTTAACCCGTTAAGCGAGCTTAGTCCGACCCGTGCCCGCAACACCGGGATAAATTTTAGGTCAAAGCCCGTCCCAAGCCCGGCCCGCACCCGCGTTTGCCCGGGTCTATCGGCAAACTCCTGTTTCGAATCCTCTTATATCTTAAAGCTGAGTATTTTGGAGAGCAATGAGGCTATCCACGTGGAGCCTTCTCCAATTTTTTTTCCTTCTTTCCGTTTTTTCCCTTCTCTTCCTCTCTTTTTTTTTCTCCCGTTCTCTCTCCCACGATGTAAACTTCTTTCTCTCCTCCTTTCATACCTGAGGTTCAGAAGGCTCTCCATGCCAACCGATCTTCTCTCCATCTCTTCCCCGTTTCAGCATTGCAGAAGAATTCGAATGCTTTCACCTCAAAGTAGTGAAGATGGCAAGAGGGAGATAGAGGGAAGCGAGAAACAGAGAGGAACCGAAGGGGTTGAGAGAAATTAGGGTTCCGTCTTTCTCCTCCTTTGTAAACGTCGTGGCCGCCGGTAGAGGATGAGAGAAGATGCCAAACAACAAGGGAAAGGGAGGAAAGAAGAGGAAGAGAGGGATAAAATGAAATCGGTGATGGCCAGGAGTACGAGGGAATGTTATGTTTACTGTCAAAGGATCTGTCTTGCGCGTCCATGACCGGTGCATCATCCTCGACACCGCCGGCGTCCCCCTCCTCTGTCTCCGTCGAAAGGTTTTCCCTTTAGTTCCCTCTTTAATTGTTTTAGCCGTTTGCTTCCATTTGATTTTATTCTTAATTTTTCAATAATTTTCTCTGATTTTGTGCTTATTTTATATAAAAATTGGACATAAATCAAGTTTAGAACAGATCTTTAAACCCTTGACTATGAAATTGAGCTCTTGATTGATTGACGCTAAAATTTATAAGCTTTTCCTATCTAGAGTCTAGACGTCTAGCATCAGAGAGTATATCGATGTCGTTTCCTTTTTGGGGGCGGATGGTTCTAAGAAACCAAAGAAGGTTGAAAAGCACCAGATCCGACTAGGTGAGTAGGTGGTGACCAATTCAAATTTAGTAGTCAGAAAGAACTGAACCAAGTCAAGAAGTCGTTGTTGGAAACGGATGGAATTCTTTGTACATGAAATCAGTAGTAGCTTGAACACCTTAAAACACCACTTAAATATAGAAATGGTGAAGTTTGGCCTTCGATTTAGATGCAGAACATGAACTCAACTGTTAGAAAAAGCATCTCTTTATTAGAACAATCTCAGGAGGCATCTAAATGCTAAGAATTACATAGATGATTTCTTGAATAGGTAAGAATCCATGTCTTTGTTGTTATTGCTGATTAACTTCCATTATGTCATGATTTCAAACCTCACATTCCGAAACTCCTCATTTTGGACCATCCATCCAGTTTACTGCAGGTAGGGATGTATTGGCATTTAAACATCAGCATTTGGTAAAGCAGAAAACTGGTGCATCTAGATACTGAAATATGAGACAGAGGAAGCACCCTATGAACATGGAAGCTTGAATCTGCTTCTCTATTGATATGCACAATGCTCTTTATTGATTGTTCTAGGTCATAGTTTCTTCATTAGTGAGAAATCAAGAGAGTAGACACTTCAAATGGAAAGAACTATTGTTTCAGATGTTATTGTTTGAGGTTGTTTCTTTAAGTTGGATTTCACAATTTAGTTGATACTAACATCAACTCCCTTCTCTTTTGCTCTTTAGCAATGTCTTGATCAAGAACATGACAATATTAGCTCCAGTTACTGCTCCAAATATAGATGGAATAGATGCAGGTTAATTGTTTATCTCATCTACCACTTTTTAGTGTCTGTATGTTTGCCTTCTTTTACATCATAAAATGATTTGAAAAGTCATAAGATGGAAACTAATACTTACTGTTTAACCAATTGACTATAGATTCAAGCACAAATGTATGCATTGAAGATTGTTACATAGAGAGCGGGGATGATCTTGTGGCAGTGAAGAGTGGTTGGGATGAATATGGCATCATGGTGGCCCAGCCTAGTACAAACATCATAATAAGAAGAGTGTCAGGCACAACACCCATTTGCTCTGGTATAGGAATATGCAGTGAGATGTCCAGTGGAATATCATACGTAACTATAGAGGATGTATATGTCCGTGACTTGGCTACAGGGGTGCGTATGAAAGCAGGTCTGGGAAGGGGTGGATACATTACAAAGATCTCCGTAACTAACCTAACATTGGAAAGGGTGAAAATACCCATCAAGTTCAGCAGGGGTGCTAACGATCATCCGGATGACAAATGAGACAATAGGCAATTAGTTATATAGTGGGTGATATGTAACTGTTTTTTTAAGATGGTCAGTTACTGATACAGTGAGACAATAGACATGATATATGTTTAAATTTAAGCCCACAAATGGTATGTTTTCAAAGCATATCTCATCTGTAATCAAAAGGATATGACAGTATGACGGCTCCCAAAAATTAATATAACATTGTAAATTTCAGATCTAATATTCCTCCTTAAACTGTGTGGCAGCAAACCAAATTGTCTCCTAGAGTTTTATGACAATATGACAGCTCCATTCCTGTGTTGCGTGGCACTTGATCTTCCCCAATCTGTTTTTTGTCAATCTCAGCATGAAGAAGATGACAAACAAAAGCAATCTGAAACAAAAGCAATCTGAAAAATACAAGTAATAAGCAAGCTGAAAAAATAGAAGTAATAACCTAGCTAGAATCTGAGATAATATGAAATAAAAGCAATCTGTAACAAAAACAATAATCATGTGGAAAACTAACAACTTGATTAGTGCCATTGAGGTTTATAGAAAGCCTATATGGGATTCGAACCCACATCATGTGTATAATAACACATTGCTCTTCCATTGAGCTAATAGACTTTAAAAGATATTCATGAACCCATAACTCTTCCATTGAATTAAAAGCTTTCATTGTGATTGTTCCTTTGTTGTCAAAATTAAAGTTGCCCAGTTCAGTCCCTTTGTTTCCAGTTTCCAGTTTCCAAGCAGTTGAGAGTAGCCTCATAAAAAAATTATCCCAAACTGTTGAGAGCTGCCCAGTTCAAAATTGCACTACTCAATGAAACAAAACAAATTGCACTTCTTAATTTCTCAATTTCAATTCCCAATTTGGTACCCACAATTCCATTTGACTTCTCAATAGCTTCAAAACAGACCAAAAAAAATGGTCAAAATTAGAGTTGCCAAGTTCAGTCCCTTTGTTTCCTGTTTCCAAGCAGTTGAGAGTAACCTCATAAAAAAATTATCCCAAACTGTTGAGAGTTGTCCAGTTCAAAATTGCACTACTCAATGAAACAAAACAAATTGCACTTCTTAATTTCTCAATTTCAATTTCCAATTTGGTACCCACAATTCCAGTTGACTTCTCAATAGCTTGAAACAGAGCAAACAAAAAAATTTCCTTTTATCCAACAATTCAAGGGAGAATAATCGATTTTCATTCTCAAACACTTAAAATCTTATCCCAGACAATTCAAGAGAGATTAATATGAGAAATGGAAATTAAAACATAATTTCACAAGAAAATAGAAACAACCCATGTCTAACTAATGCCAAAATCAGTCCCAAATTAGACCCAAGACTAGCAAAAGGAAGCCAACATTCATACAAAATCAGTCCATGCAAAAATTAGTTACACCAACCATACAAACCTGATCCCTAAGTCAGTCTAAAAGAACAACATAACCCGTAGATCTTTTCGCAAAAAGATCTGAATCGAATAACAACAAATTAAAAAATTGAATAAGCTAAATCAACAGAGAACAACAAATATAGGATTTGAATTCAATTCCAAATACTATTTGTCAGAAACAATTCAGCAAAGAACAATAGTTAATGCATCTTTGCCATATTCACGTAACAAGTATAGATGCTATTTGTCAGACACAATTCAAATCCTAAATCCTACGAATTCAATTCCAAAATCCTACAGATTCAATCCTAAATCCAAAACAAAATCAAATCCTAAATCCTAAAGATTCAATTCGTAATTCCTAAAACCCTAAATCTACTTTGTTACAAATTAAATCCAAATAATTCCAACCACTAAAATGAAATAGAAGAAATTATACCTGATTTCACAATTAGAACTTATAAGAATCGGATTTTGTCTTCAAGAGTGTCGAGTGAGCCGAAACTACTAAGCGGCGGAGCGGCTACCTGGGATAGCTGATACGAGGAGTCGAAGACAGCGACAAGTAGGAGTCGAAGGACTGAAGGACGAAGGAGGCTGGCAGGCGAGGCCGGCGACGTCGAGAGGGGGAGACTAGATGTCGGTCGGCGAATGGATGCCGGTGGGCGATGAACGAGCAAACTTTCGAATCGCCCAGAAGAGGACCCTAGCACCCTCCTGGTCTCCTCCTCTTCTTCGATTGTTCATCCTTCAATTTTTAATTTCTTGAAGCGCAGCGTTTCTTTGCGTTTCCTAATTTCCTTCTTTATCCCTTTTTATAAATAACAAAACAAAAACATTCTACGTCTTTTATTTCTTTTAACATTTAAATCATCAATTGTGTCACAATTTAAGCCTATTTTGATTTTAAATATTTTTAATTTTTCTTAAATGTATAGTATGATCGTCTTTTTCTTTGTTTTTTGTTATTGTTGTTGTCTAAAAATTTATCAGATTTTAATACTCTTCTGGGAAGCATTATGAGGAGTACTATGTTTTATACATCAAAACGCATTGATTAATATACTAACATTCGAAAAATAAGATGAGTTTACTTAAGGTGTTTCTATGGGTAGATGGGTTTATGTAGTTTTACAATAATGTATAAATTTCATGCGTCATACGTAATACTATAACATTCGATAAGTATTATTGATGCTTTTTATATGATTTTTAAAAATCTCGTGCCTTCGCGCACGGGCTACTGGCTAGTTGATCTAATTTTTAATCTATTGATTGTCGATTTGATCTTCATCGATTCAATTTTACAAGCAACGACTGCACAATTGTCATCTTTGAAAGATTAGGGTTTAAGGTAACTTCCCTAATTCTCTCTTCCTCCTCACCTCTATCGCACATTTCCCCGGCGATTAACTGTGCCACCAGTAGGGGGAGTGCAACCTGCGGCGAAGCATTAACCACCGGATTTGACTTCAGCCGAAGTGAGGCACACATCATCCACTCACAGTTATCGATCTCAGACTCTCAGTTCGCGACCAAATACCGCCAGTCCTGGTACTGGCGTACTGCTTCATTTCAATTTCAATCGTCTTATTTTTCTGATTTTAATTGCTGGTTGTTTGAAAATTTGATTTGCTCATTAGGTGTTAACCTGAAGATTTGATCTTCCTGTTCTGTGTGGAAAGGAAAATGGAAATTAACATTCAAAATGAAATGCTTGTTGCAATTTCTTTCCATGGTAGTACTTGATGCAAATTATTTAGCTACCCTGCCTAGTTGGAGCTTTGATTCATATATTAGGAGGTTGTATTTGGGAAAAATATGCCCTTGAGCTCGGTGGTTAAATGGGAATATAGCAACATATAATTGTTTCAGGTTTCAAGTTTAAACATTTGATTTCCAGATGTGATGTGAAGGGATGAGAGAGTGAAAGTGGCGAGTGAAAGCTATTGAAATGGGGCGACAAGGAAAACAGCGTGCTAGAGAGCAAAGGGAAAAGAGGCTACAAGAGATCTCTCTCCTACGGACGATTCCTTACCCTGATCATCAGCGGTATGTTGACTAATTAGATTATTGAGGTTTAAACATTGATTTGCTCCAGGAAGTGGATGAAGTACCCATTTTTTTTGGACTCAAATTGTAGGTGGTGGAGCACTGAATCCATTGCTGTAGTGACTGGTAGTAACAGAGGGATTGGGTTTGAGATTGCCCGACAACTTGCAACTCATGGGGTTACTGTCATATTAACAGCTAGGGACAGTAATGTTGGTCTTGAGGCAGTGAAGGTACTGCAGGAAGCTAATCTGAATGCAAACTTTCATCAGTTGGACATCACTGATTCTGTGTCTGTTAAGAACTTTGCTCAGTGGATACAGGACAATTACGGTGGTATAGATATTTTGGTAAGAATGTCATCTGTGTTGAGCATAAGTCCAAGTTGTGATGGAAATGAAACACTGCATTCATTCCTACAGAAATACAAAAATAAAAAATAATATCACTTGTTTTTTGTTTGATTTACACCAAATATTCTGTGTTTGTGTATGTTGGATGCAAGTTTTCTTATCTTCAGTTAAAAAGGGAAACTTCTGAGTTCTTTCTCAATATGACAGACCTATGATGTTTCTGAGTCCATAACCTGGATGCATTAGGTTGCAGTGATCTTACATCTGTGTTTCTTTTCCCTTTTAGTGAGATGCCTGATTATTTTCGTAGATGAATTGACAACATAACATGTTTATATACTCTTACAAGGTTTATTAAGTGAAGCAAAATAGAGGACATGCATCAGTCGGCATGTCTACCTCTTTGCTAATCCTGTCATGGCTTGATCCTGCACATTGTTTTTTTTAGTGCAAGGCGAAAGAATAATTCACTTTGTGCTTACCGTGTGATTGTGTTCATCATGCATATTGTTGTTGCACAGGTGAATAATGCCGGCGTAAATTTTAATGTCGGACCAGAAAATTCTGTTGAACTTGCAGAGAAGGTTATCACCACAAACTATTTTGGTCTGAAGAATATAACTGAAGCTATGATTCCGTTAATGAAACCTTCTCCTTTTGGCGCTCGAATTGTCAATGTGAGCTCAAGGCTAGGCCGATTAAACGGGAGAAGGAATGTAAGTAGTAATATTTGTTCTGCTTGTAGCTGTTTATCCTGTTAATATCCGTTAATGAAACCTTCTCCTTCCGGTGCTCGTATAGTCAATCTGAGCTCAAGGCTGCGCAGATTAAACGGGAGAAGGAATGTCAGTAGTGATTTTTGTTCTGCTTGTAGCGGTTTATTTTGTTTATACTCAATAGGATCATTTTCCTGCTGTTCTGACCCCTTTCAAAGACGAGGAATTTTTCTTTTATCTACACTGTATGATGTTTGGCCTATTTACTTGAGTGCTATTGTGTTCCACTAAATGAAGATCTTCATATCATAGGATTAGAGATTATGTATGTAAAACCACTGTACTCTTATGCCGTGCCTTCATTATGACTGTTCTGGTGTAATCACCATGATTTCTCTTTCACAACTGTAATAGTAAGTATTTCCATGTTGAGCCAAGCAGTCAATAGTCTAATTTTATATGCTTGATAACAACACCACCAAATAGGGATTAGGGAAAATAGCGCACACTTCTGAGTAATGGAACACTTTTCTTGAGATTACTTCACCATAGAGCATATAGAAGGGGTAGAAAAGCAGTCAATAGTCTAATCTTCCCTGGTGATGTTTGTCTCAGTTTTCAAATATTTGTTCTTCAGCCTTACATTATTCATAGTTTGTTTATTTGTGACAGAGGATTGGAGATGTCACCTTGAGGGAACAACTCAGTAACACAGACACCCTAAATGAGGCGCTGATAGATATTGCTGTGGATTCCTTTCTTGAGCAAGTGAAGGATGGAAGCTGGGAATTAGGTGGATGGCCGCAAACATTCACAGACTACTCTGTCTCAAAGCTTGCTGTAAATTGCTACACCAGGATGTTGGCAAGAAAACTATCCAACAGGGCTGAAGGTCAAAAGATCTACATAAACTGCTACTGCCCGGGATGGGTGAAGACTGCCATGACCGGCTGGGCTGGGAACATTTCTGCCGAAGAAGGAGCAGATACTGGTGTCTGGCTTTCCCTGCTTCCTACTCAACCACCAAGTGGTAAGATTTTTGCTGAAAGACGGGAGATAAACTTCTAACACAATTTTCCTACTTTATTTCTTGTTCTACAATATGTATTCCCCTGCGTTGCTAGTATATGTATTTTTATTTGATAGATTTGAACTATAAATCACAACTCACTTGTATGAAAATATACCATTCTACTTTCCTTTCGTTTGTTGGTCAAATCGAATGACCCTAAGAAAAGCCCTTTAACATTTGATCAGTTAGGTTAAAAAACTTCACCAGCATACCTATTACATAGCACAGGTTTGGTTGTGTCATCCGTGTTGTATGACCCGTCTTCCCGCCTGTTCCCCTCTCAACCTTGATGTCCCCTCATAGACTAACAGCCTTGTATTAATGCAAGGTTATGCTTGTATTGGAGGCTCCCAATAACTTTCGGTGTGCTTCTTCGCCATGGTTTTTTGCTATGGTGTTTTTAGGGGCGATTTGCGCATTTCATGGGGATTTAATTTTGGTGGTTGATTTAATTTTTTTATGAGAAAATTTGCTAGAATATCACCTTTTGCTAATTCAATTAGGTTATTAGCACCCTAATAAAATAAATTGGCCTTTATAACACCTTATTAAAAAAAAATTAGCCTCCTAACACTCCAACTGTTAGCTCTCTCTCACGCTAAATCTGGACTTCTCCTCCAACCACTGGTCGGTGAGGAATCCGGCTCGGCGATGTGCGAGGGCGGTGGATCCGACTCGGATATGGTGAGAGGTGGCCGGAATGGGTGGTCAGAGATCTTCGGCGAAGCTTCGGGGCCGGTGCAAGGACGGGAGGGAGTTTGCGAGGCTTTGTCGGTGGGGGCTGGGTGTCGGATCGGCGGGATTTGGGCTCGGGATGGTCGGAATTGGTGGCCAAGGAGGGCGGATATGGTGAGGGAGCGCCGGATCTGGTGTTGAGGCGTCGGATCTGAGCCGAGGACGAGCGAGGCGGAGCGAGCGAGTCCAGATCTCAGCGAGGGAAGGAGGCGGTGACGAGCGAGCGGGGGAGCGAGGGAGGGAACGAGCGGTGGAGCGTCCGGAGCGAGCGAGGTCGATCGGCCGGAGCGAGGGTTCCAGGAGCGGCGGCCGGAGCGAGGATTGACGAGCGGCGGCCGACTGTTGTGAGCTGAATCTGTCATGTTTTACAGTAACTTTTATATCGATTTCTGCATACATTTCATTCATTTGGGTTAGAATAGTACAGAATCTATGTAGTTTATGTTTATTTGCCAAATTATGGAATCTACACCAGTTTCTGTTTAAATTCGCAGAATTCGAGATGTTTTACAGCAATTTTAAGGAAGGTCAGAAAAGCTCGGAAAACAGCTACAGAGGTCCAGAGTCCGAGAGTACAGAACCGGGACAAACCAAGCTGAAGCCAGAGCTACTCGATATCGAGTACACCTTACTCGATCTCGAGGAGAGTGTCCGAGCAGACTTGGTCGACAAAGCCTAGTCGAGGAAACCAAGTCCGAGGCAACCTGACTCCGGAAGCCAACTCGATCTCGAGTACCACTGGTCGAGATCGACAAAGCCTAGACGCCACACCCGGAGTCGAGAAGAGGAGCTGATCGAGAAGCCGAGGACGAAGATGCCGAGCAGCTCTACTCGATCTTGAGGAGATCCTTGTCGAGCTCGAGTAAACCCTGACGCCAGTCCGAGTCCATGCCGAGGAGAAGCTGCTCGACCACGCAAGGCCACACACCCTACTCGATCTCGAGTACGGATAGTCGAGATCGACGACGCCCAGGAGACCAGATCCGAGCTTGTCGAGCAGAGTCACCCGAGAAGATCAGTCGACGACGAATCCTAGTCGATGTCGACGAGCCCTTTTCGATGTCGAGTAGACCAGGTTCTGGAAACGCGTCGTCGTAAGCAGTCCGAGTCGAGCTGGGATTCCTTGGGCACGAAGGAAGTCGAGTAAGCCGAAATCTATCATCATCTATCCAAGGAAGGGAGATCTATCAACATGAAGACATCTTACCTAGTTTTCTTTTTAGATTTAAATTCCTTTATCGCATTTATTTATCATTAAAGTTTTAGATATAATTTTAGATAGAGATAGAAGATTCTATCCTTGATTAGCAAGGAATAGAAGGCTATAAATAAAGCCCTAGGGGCTGGTTTTTTCATTCATTCAGAAACACAATCAATTCCATTCAAGTAAGTAGGAGTAGAGAGAAAGAGAGTTTGTAGCAAGCAAGGTGGAAAGGCGAAAGCGGATTTGTCTTGTGGGTTGTAAGCTTTCTTTATTTAATTCAATGCAAGTTAGTTTCTTTTGTTATTTGATGTCTTTCTTGATGATGAAGAGCGAGTAGTCCACCCACTTCTGGGGCTGGGGTGAGCCCGACGGTGGCCATGTGAGATGATGCAGTAAAGGTCAGATCTTGTTATGCAATTCGTCTTCTATCCCTATGAGCATGATTCTTTTGCGAGAGTTGAAGGTGATCCTTGTTTGTGTTATTGAAGCGAAAGTGATCTTAATGCAACTTGGGTTAATTATGTGAAAAGGGTTAGTAACAATTAGGGTTTATGCGAAAGCCTCTATATGCCTATTTGTTAATAACGAAAGTTATCTTGATGGAAAGCATGATCTTTTATGCCTTTATGTGTTACTTTGCATGGTTATCGTTGTGGTGTTGATACCCTGGCCTTGGAAGTCTTTTATATATTGATTTATTTCGTCGAAAATCTGAGTTTTGGGTTCGAGAATTTGCAATTTAAGTTTTCTGTCTTTCCAGTCGATACAGAGGAGGAGCTCGTCGAGATCGAGTAGGCCTTAGTCGATCTCGAGTACGATCTTGTCTAGGTTGAGTAGAGTTTCTGCTTTTGTTGTCGATTTTTCAGTTTCTGTCGACTTGCTGTTGTCGATCTCGAGTAGGTAGTTGTCGAGATCGAGTACGTCTGTTGTCTTGCTTTGTTCTTTACTTTCTTTCGCTATTTTCTGTCTTTGCTTTTGTTTCTGTTTTGCTTTGTCTTTTCTGTTTCTGTCTTTCTGTTGCTTGTCTGTGAGATCTGTTGCTACCTAAGAACTGCTGACGTGCTTCCTCGTGGATTCGATCTTGACAACCTTCTACTACAACGGGAGGAAGTCTTGTATTTATTTGCTGAGACAGGGAAGTCAGTCTGATCTTTATTCTATATTTATTTCATACTTGACCATCCTCCTGCAACAAAAAATTGGCGCCGTTGCCGGGGAAGCTATCATTCGCGCCTTAGGTAGTTGAAACTCATGTTCTCTTTGAGTTACTTAGCATGTGTATGCGTCGTTCTGGTCAAACACCTGAGTTTGACGCCTTAGACGAACCGGAATGCCTTCTACACATCAGAGCTAGACTACAAAGAGCCATGGCGGCCGCTGAAACACAGGAGCAACTGATCGCAAGGCTTACAAGGGAACTAGCCGCTAAAGATGTTGCTATCGCCACTGAGAAAGCAGCAAGGGAGCAAGCAGAAGCTGAGCTTGCCCAGTTCCCAACCACTGCAGAGGATTATATGCATCCCACTCTCGTCGTGCATGAATCGGCGATTCTAATCCCTGATAACTCTTTTGAAATTCGCACTCAATTTCTTATAGAGCTTAAAAATAATGCCTTTTTTCGTAGATTTAATGAGTGTCCTCTTGAACATATTACGAACTTTTCTGACATGTGTCGTACTCTTGCTGAAGGTACAACTTTGGAATATGTCAAGATGAAGTCTTTCCGCTGGTCTCTAGCTGGACCTGCACTGAAGTGGCTTGAAGGGCTGAAACCAAGATCACTAACAACATGGGCCCAAGTAGAGCAAGAGTTTCTGAACAAATTCTTCCCACCCGCCAAAATAGCACATCTCCGCCAGAAAATCACCGCCTTCAAACAGAAGCAAGGGGAACCGCTGGCAAAGGAATGGGAGCGCTACAAAGAATTGCTGCGATCTTGCCCTACTCATGGACAGCCACCCTACGTCATTCAGGAGATCTTTTTCAACTCTCTTGATCAAGTCACTAAGGACAAAATCAACCATTATACTCGCTATGAGTATCTGACAATGCCGCCAAGTGACGCATGGGGTGTGCTAGAGAAGCTCACCAACTACGACAACAAGTATGGGTCTACTGCAACTTATGAAGAGAACCCCTACGCCAGGCCAGCACCATCCATGCCCCTCTATGAGCCTCCTAAGGAGATTGATCCGGATGTAAGGGAACAGTACTACAGAGATCAGAACAAGAAGCTCCTTAAGCAAGTGAAGTATCTTTCTGTCAACCAGCCTTGCATTGAATGCGGATTGCAACGGTACACCACTCCTGAGTGCCCACACACAGAGCAAGTCAGGATGGCAGAACACCACGAGGAGGTAGCTTACGCAGGGGGTCCCAATCGCTACATGGGGACCAAAGGTTTCAGCAACCACAATGGAACCAAGGTGTCCCTAGGAACCCCCACCCTACAGAGCTCCAAGACATCCGGAAAGGGACCAGAAAAAGGATGATATACAGACAGTCCCGGAGGAAATACGGAGAAATCACTCAGAAACTAGGCAGTCCTTCAACTCCGTCTACACTCAGATGCAGGGTGTCAACTCTAGGCTTGGGGAAATTGATATATGGAGAAAATCAGTTGATACACAGATTGGTCAGTTGGCAGCGGGAATCCCCAGACAGTCAGGTGCGCTCCCTGGATCTTCAGAACCAAATCCTAAGGGAAAGACTGGACACATCGCTGTTGTAAAACTCAGAAGCGGACATCAACTGCAAGAGCCAGAGATCGAAAGGTAGCAAAACAACGAAGAACAGCAAGTCGACGTCGACCAGGGTCTACTCGATCTCGATGAGAAACTGCAAAAGCCCTCGTCTGCACTGCACAACAACTCGACATCACCCAAACTGGTCGAGATCGACAAGGGTGTGGTCGATATCGAGGACACCCAACCCGAGGTCGAGCAGCCTGCAGCACCTCCGATATCTGTTCTGGCTCCGAATCAGAAAAAGAAGTTGCCTTTCCCCACAAAATCTCCAAAGGATCCGGCAGAAAAGAAATTTCAGTGCTTCATCAAGATGCTTCAGAAACTCAACGTCACCATCCCCTTCACAGAAGCTCTCAATGAAATGCCATCCCATGTCAAGTTCCTGAAGGAGATACTGAGCAAAAAGCGATCGATGGCTGAAATTACAGAGGAATGCAGCCATTTGGACATACTGGAGAAGAGGCCAGATCCAGGTAAGTTTGCTATAACCATTGGATTTGGTCCATACAAAATTAATGCTTTATGTGATCTTGGAGCTAGTGTGAGTATAATGCCTTTAACAATTTGGTCCAAGATTAAGATAGGTGCCCTAGAACCTGTGGATGCTAAACTATATATGGCCAACAACACTGTGGTCATCCCAACAGGCATGGTGGACAATGTGCCAGTACAAGTAGGTAAATTCTTTGTCCCTGCTGATTTCCTAGTTATTGATATGCAAGAAGATCCTGCTTGTCCAATTATTCTAGGGAGACCCTTCTTGGCGACGGTGGATGCCAACATAAGCGTAAGGAAAGGAGTGCTCACCTTCAACATCAGCGATGAGGTAATTGAGTATTCCTTTAATAAAACTGAAAGGCATACAGGTCCAATGGAAGAGGTGAAATCTATCTCAGCTAGCTACATCACCTGCGGGGAACCCAAGGTCAGAAATATGACCCCTGAGGAGCTGGAAAAAAGGGACATGGAGGCCCAGGTGGAGGAGATCATGGCAATCCTAAAAGAGGTCGTAGAAAATCCAATCGACACAAACCAAGGTACGTCGTTATGGACTAATTATTTTTCGGATGCCTTGACAGGAACTAAGTATGGGGTCAAGATCGACCAAGACTCCTCGACATCGAGGACCCTAGTCGATCTCGACAAGGAACAGAAGCCTCCACCTGCACCAGCGTCATCGAGCAGCAATACAGAAGCTGAGGGCTACTCGACATCGAGTACGCTACTCGAGATCGACCACCACTTGGCTGCCTCGACTTCGCCTTCCTCGACGCTGACGACTCTAGAGCCTGAATCCTCGTCGACATCGAGTAAGCTACTCGAGATCGACCACCACTTGGCTGCCTCGACTTCGCCTTCCTCGACGCTGACGACTCCAGAGCCTGAATCCTCGTCGACATCGAGTACGCTACTCGAGATCGACCACCACCCTGCTGGCCCAGCTCCTGCTTCCTCGACACTGAAGCCACCAGGAGCAGAAAGCTACTCGAGATCGAGTAGTCTACTCGATGTCGACAAGCCCTCCTCTTCGTCGACTCCTGCATCTGCGAGCAGCCCACCACTAGAACCTGCAGACTCGTCGAGATCGACTAGCCCTAGTCGAGATCGACCAAACACCGTGGTCCCCGATTCCGTCTCTGCGAAGGTAAGCCAAGGTATGGATCTTTCTTCTCCTATTTCCATTAAAGATCTATCTATACATGGGAGAGGTTTGCCTTGGTATGTGTTCTTATGTAGGATATCCAATGATGAGCCCAAGGAGTATGAAGTTGGAGACAAGCTCTATGTCTCTAAATCAAAGGATCATTGGTTCCCTAATAAATTCAACAAGAAGCGGATGGGACCTTTCGTGGTGAACATGATCCATTCTGGAGGATTGTAGCTGATGGACAATAATGGAGTCTTATTTGAGGCCCAAGCTACATGGGCCCTGCAAATGCCACCTTGAGCTAAATGGAAAAGTCGGCCTAGCGACTATAAAATCTAGAGCTTGTACATAGACTTTTTTAGGACATTCTTTGGGACATTGTTTTTGCTTGTTTTTGGTTTTGAACATTTTTTTGTTTTTTGTTTTTCTTTTGTGGGTATATGTCTTCTGCACTTTTCAGGTCCATGGATAGAACCAATCAATATTCATACTCGGCCCAGGAGGTGCTTCCATTCGAAATTTAGAGGCCCTGCACACCAGTCCAGTGAGTTTCTTTTTCTACCCTTGTTTTTATACAGTGAGGACACTGTAATGTTTAAGTATGGGGTGGGGGAAGGGCTTAGTTTATGCATATTTGCTATATTGTGACATTATGTGTGCATGTTTAAAGTTTAGTTCTTTGAATTGCTACATGGCTATTTTGGAATGCATTATTGATTTATATGCATGTTTTTCAAAATTTGAGAAAAATGACCCCCATTGAATTATTTTGAATAATGTCATGGAAGCTTATATTGGACTCGACGATGCAAAATTGGATTCATTAGAGATATAGCATGAAATTGCCTAGTAAAGGGAAGTCATAATGAAGTGCATATTTTAGGAAAACCATGAAAGGAGGTAAAATTTGAAGTTGCTTTTGACATGTTGCATGATAAGAGGATGAAGGACTTTATATTTCCATATAATGCTCATTGTTTATATCCTAGCCATACCTATGCTTATGCATCACAAAAGCCATATTATGCCTTATTTCAATTATTGCTCCACATGACCTAAATATTTCCCATTATTTACCTTATCTGGGGATTATGTTGAGAATGATATTACATTATGGAGATTATCATATGGTGTTTGTGTTGTGATCATTATTGGAGTTTGGAAGGAAATTGTTTGAAATATATGGAAAATTTAATGAGTGAAAGAAAATCCAATTACCTCAGGAGATAAAGGTAGATTGACCCTGCTCTCTAAGATAATAGTTTGGGGAGATGGGACACATTGTGAGGAGTCCAAAACACTAAGTATCCGGGGCCATTCATGACACCCATGTTTGCGACTCGCGAGAAGGAAATGTTGAGGTCAGAGAGGTAAAAGCATTATTATTGATGAAAGCATTATGAAAGGTGATGAATCTTATGAAAAGGAATGTGGAAATTCAAGTTTGGAAATACTCCATTTCCCCAGATCATTAGCACCACATTGCCAAAAATTGCCCACCTTTAGCCTTTTACCAATCTACTCCTTATTTGAGCTTAATTAAAATCCTCTTGATTATTATTGCTTTGTCACATATAAAATTGTTTTTTCATAACCCTCCTTTTGTGAGTAGATGTTGCTTTTGTATAATTGCACATGCATGGATTTGTGACACTAGTACCTTTTCGAGGATGGTAATTGACTGCAGGGTTATATGACAATGAATCTAATATGTTGAGAGTTTTGAATTCTTCCCCTGAATGACAATTAAAGGTATTGCTTGAGGACAAGCAAGCTTAAGTATGGGGTGTTTGTTAAGAGCTGAATCTGTCATGTTTTACAGTAACTTTTATATCGATTTCTGCATACATTTCATTCATTTGGGTTAGAATAGTACAGAATCTATGTAGTTTATGTTTATTTTCCAAATTATGGAAACTACACCAGTTTCTGTTTAAATTCGCAGAATTCGAGACGTTTTACAGCAATTTTAAGGAAGGTCAGAAAAACTCGGAAAACAGCTACAGAGGTCCAGAGTCCGAGAGTACAGAACCAGGACAAACCAAGCTGAAGCCAGAGCTACTCGATATCGAGTACACCTTACTCGATCTCGAGGAGAGTGTCCGAGCAGACTTGGTCGACAAAGCCTAGTCGAGGAAACCAAGTCCGAGGCAACCTGACTCCGTAAGCCAACTCGATCTTGAGTACCACCGGTCGAGATCGACAAAGCCTAGACGCCACACCCGGAGTCGAGAAGAGGAGCTGATCGAGAAGCTGAGGACGAAGATGCCGAGCAGCTCTACTCGATCTCGAGGAGATCCTTGTCGAGCTCGAGTAAACCCTGACGCCAGTCCGAGTCCACGCCGAG
This sequence comes from Persicaria tinctoria, assembly GCA_037127255.1. Lineage (NCBI taxonomy): Eukaryota > Viridiplantae > Streptophyta > Magnoliopsida > Caryophyllales > Polygonaceae > Persicaria > Persicaria tinctoria. The sequence continues at coordinate 42,423,358 of JBANSL010000020.1, forward strand.
GAGAAGCTGCTCGACCACGCAAGGCCACACACCCTACTCGATCTCGAGTACGGATAGTCGAGATCGACGATGCCCAAGAGACCATATCCGAGCTTGTCGAGCAGAGTCACCCGAGAAGATCAGTCGACGACGAATCCTAGTCGATGTCGACGAGCCCTTTTCGATGTCGAGTAGACCAGGTTCTGGAAACGCGTCGTCGTAAGCAGTCCGAGTCGAGCTGGGATTCCTTGGGCACGAAGGAAGTCGAGTAAGCCGAAATCTATCATCATCTATCCAAGGAAGGGAGATCTATCAACATGAAGACATCTTACCTAGTTTTCTTTTTAGATTTAAATTCCTTTATCGCATTTATTTATCATTAAAGTTTTAGATATAATTTTAGATAGAGATAGAAGATTCTATCCTTGATTAGCAAGGAATAGAAGGCTATAAATAATGCCCTAGGGGATGGTTTTTTCATTCATTCATAAACACAATCAATTCCATTCAAGTAAGTAGGAGTAGAGAGAAAGAGAGTTTGTAGCAAGCAAGGTGGAAAGGCGAAAGCGAATTTGTCTTGTGGGTTGTAAGCTTTCTTTATTTAATTCAATGCAAGTTAGTTTCTTTTGTTATTTGATGTCTTTCTTGATGATGAAGAGCGAGTAGTCCATCCACTTCTGGGGCTGGGGTGAGCCCGACGGTGGCCATGTGAGATGATGCAGTAAAGGTCAGATCTTGTTATGCAATTCGTCTTCTATCCCTATGAGCATGATTCTTTTGCGAGAGTTGAAGGTGATCCTTGTTTGTGTTATTGAAGAGAAAGTGATCTTAATGCAACTTGGGTTAATTATGTGAAAAGGGTTAGTAACAATTAGGGTTTATGCGAAAGCCTCTATATGCCTATTTGTTAATAACGAAAGTTATCTTGATGGAAAGCATGATCTTTTATGCCTTTATGTGTTACTTTGCATGGTTATCGTTGTGGTGTTGATACCCTGGCCTTGGAAGTCTTTTATATATTGATTTATTTCGTCGAAAATCTGAGTTTTGTGTTCGAGAATTTGCAATTTAAGTTTTCTGTCTTTCCAGTCGATACAGAGGAGGAGCTCGTCGAGATCGAGTAGGCCTTAGTCGATCTCGAGTACGGTCTTGTCTAGGTCGAGTAGAGTTTCTGCTTTTGTTGTCGATTTTTCAGTTTCTGTCGACATGCTGCTGCCGATCTCGAGTAGGTAGTTGTCGAGATCGAGTACGTCTGTTGTCTTGCTTTGTTCTTTACTTTCTTTCGCTATTTTCTGTCTTTGCTTTTGTTTCTGTTTTGCTTTGTCTTTTCTGTTTCTGTCTTTCTGTTGCTTGTCTGTGAGATCTGTTGCTACCTAAGAACTGTTGACGTGCTTCCTCGTGGATTCGATCCTGACAACTTTCTACTACAACGGGAGGAAGTCTTGTATTTATTTGCTGAGACAGGGAAGTCATTCTGATCTTTATTCTATATTTATTTCAAAATCTCAAAAAATTAACCCATAAATAGCAATTTTTGTAAAATTAAAAAAATTAACCCATAAATATGAAAAAGTTGCATTACATTAAAGAAAAAATTGCATTACATTAAAGAAAAAATATTGCATTACATTGAAAAAGTTGCATTACATTAAAGAAAAAAATTGTCATCAAAACGTTACCTTGAAAAAATATGGCATCACGAAAACATTACATTGAAAAAATATGGTATCACGAAAAAAAAATATCATCAAAAAATTGATATCAAAAAAGTGTCATCAGTAGTCAACGGTAAAAAAAATGACATCAATGGTCAATGTGGCATCACAGTAAACAAAAAAATATCAGCAAGATTTGAAAAAAGTGGCATTAAAAAAGTGTCATCAATCCATTTTATTATAAAATCAAACGATTTGATTAAAAAAATATCATCAAATAATTACACTAGAAAAATGGCATCAAAACACTGCTTTGAAAAAGTTGCATCACATTAAATAAAAAAATGTCATCTAAACATTACCTTGAAAAAATATGGCACCACGAAATCAGTACCTTGAAAAAAAATATGGCATCAAACGATTTGATTAAAAAAAGTGAGATAAAATAATTAAATTAGAAAAATGGTATCAAAACACTAATTTGAAAAACTTGCATCACATTAAAAGAAAAAAATGTCATCAAAATACCACTTTGAAAAAATATGACATCATGGTAAAAAAACATATCATCAAAACATTGACATAAAAAAGTGTTATCAAAGTTTGAAAAAAGTGGCATCACATAACATCAAAAACGCTACTTTAAAAAGTGGCATCACATTAAAGAAAAAAATATAATTATAAATTTGGCATCAAAGCACTATGAAAAATGACATAAAAAAGTGGCATCAATTGGTTATAAATAATTTTTTTTTTTTTTTTAAAAACCGAAAAAGTCAACGGTCAACGTTGACCAGTCAACGGTCAACGTTGACCAATTGGGAAGGGTGCTAGCCTACCTAATAAAATTAATTTGGGTGCTAATTATTTAATTAAAGGTTCAAAATAAGCTATTTAGCAAAAACACCCATTTTTTATTGGAGGAATAACTAATCGATGTCATAGTAGATTTGATATGAATTGGAATCATGTTAAATTTTAAAAAAAAAACTTTTTAATAGATAGCATTCGCCATTTCAATATAAAATATAATAACTTTTAACCATTAAAATAAATCAATGGCTAAGATTATCTCTCTAAATCTATATCTATATATAAGCTCTTAATTTAGAAGAGTTTATGCTGAGGGGTCAATATTAGAGAGATTTTAGGAGTTTTGACTAATCATAATTTTCGTTAAGCTCTTAATTTAGAAGAGTTTATGATGAGGTGTCAACATTATAGAGATTTTAGGAGTTTTGACCAATTATAATTTTTTTTTTCTCTTTAATCGTCTTTTTTTTTAATTCTCCTTTTGTTTCTTATTTTTCTTTTAATTCTTTTTTTTTCTTGTATCCTACCAACTATTGGGCTTAATTCAAAACATTTAATTCAATCTAATATAATTATTTGTGGAAATATTATTTACATAATATCATTTTATTATGGTAACTATATTTTCTAATATTATTTTTTTGAAAAATCTATATCTATATAAACTCTTAATTTAGAAGAGTTTATGCTGGGGTGTCAACATTATAGAGATTTTAGGAGTTTTGACCAATTATAATTTTTTTTTTCTCTTTAATCATCTTTTTTTTTAATTCTCCATTTGTTTCTTATTTTTCTTTTAATTCTTTTTTTTTCTTTTATCCTACTAACTATTGGGCTTAATTCAAAACATTTAATTCAATCTAATATACTTATTTGTGAAAATATTATTTACATAATATCATTTTATTATGGTAACTATATTTTCTAATATTATTTTTTTGAAAAATATTCTAATATTAATTACCTAATATTATTTGATGTTACATTTTTTAATAATCTATATCTATATAAACTCTTAATTTAGAAGAGCTTATGCTGAGGTGTCAACATTATAGAGATTTTAGAAGTTTTGACCAATTATAATTTGTTTTTTCTCTTTAATCATCTTTTTTTTTAATTCTCCATTTGTTTCTTATTATTCTTTTTTTTTTCTTTTATCCTACTAACTATTGGGCTTAATTCAAAATATTTAATTCAATCTAATATACTTATTTGTGAAAATATTATTTACATAATATCATTTTATTATGGTAACTATATTTTCTAATATTATTTTTTTGAAAAATATTCTAATATTAATTACCTAATATTATTTGATGTTACATTTTTTTAATAATCTATATCTATATAAACTCTTAATTTAGAAGAGTTTATGCTGAGGTGTCAACATTATAGAGATTTTAGAAGTTTTGACCAATTATAATTTTTTTTTTCTCTTTAATCATCTTTTTTTTTAATTCTCCTTTTGTTTCTTATTTTTCTTTTAATTCTTTTTTTTTCTTTTATCCTACTAACTATTGTGCTTAATTCAAAACATTTAATTCAATCTAATATACTTATTTGTAGAAATATTATTTACATAATATCATTTTATTATGGTTACTATATTTTCTAATATTATTTTTTTTGAAAAATATTCTAATATTAATTACCTAATATTATTTGATGTTACATTTTTAATCAATGGGATTAATTCAAAACTTTTATCTTTCACTACTTATTATTTGTTGAAGATATTTGGCAAAATGTCCAATTTGATGTACCTCTTTTGCTAAATGTCCACCTAAAACTACATCTTGCTAAATGTCCAAAAATAATTTGAAATCCCCAATTTACCCCTATTATTAATTAATACTGCTTCTCCCCCTCTCTATCTCGTCCCCCCGCCTCCAGATTTGAGAATCGGATCTTCCTCCCCCTCACAACTCATATGCAGCTCCCATGGCTTCACCGATCGCAACGGCGCTGACACCATCAGATTCTCCCACTCCAAGGAGTTAGCCCCCTGGATCCACAACTACAGCCGCTCCTAGCCCTCATATTCATCGCTTAATCTGTAACAGGGTTTTGGGCTTATATATATTGTGGGTTTATAATTCAGTTTGCGTTTTGTTCAACCCGGTCTATGTCAAACCGGTTTAATATCTTATTGGGGGTGAACCCGTTGCTACCTTTATGTAATCGCCCCTCAGGCATTTGAAGAATCAATCAAATACAAATCAATTTCCCAAATCTCAAACTCTCTCTTTATCAGCTCGATTCATCGGATCCCCTTCGAATCGCCTTCTCTTCATATCAAGCTGATTTCTAGGTCCCGGTAAGCTCGGCTTCGAGGTCGCTATCGATCTTCTAGCCGGAGAATCTATCCCCGTTATTCAATTTCTTGATCGATCTATCGACGGACAAAATTCCCGTCTCAATGGTATCAGAGCCAGTCGAGTTCTCGGCAGATTCGTCCATGGAAGATGAAGATTGGACGGATGAAGAGTCGGAAGCTCTGGAGAAAATGAAGCAGAGTTTGACCTCGTGTATCCATGAAACGCGGTCGGCGAACGAGGAAATGAAAAGGGATCGGGTGGAGATTAAATAGCGTATGAGTAGAATTGAGGCAATGATCGCATCTATGCTATCGGAAGGGAAATCTGTTGAAATCCCAACCAGATCTCAGGAGATCGATGCTTCAGTCGATGGTAAATCGAATGCGCCCTCGATGGATCCTTCAGATTTGCTCAAATCGGACCAGTTGGATGAATCAATGGAAGATGAAGAAGACAATATTCCTCTTCAGGCGTTAGAGGAATCACCTAAACTCATAATTGACGATTTAGTCCATCCCGCTCCTGCAAAAGGAATTCCCAGTTTGGCTGCTCACCAAGTGATCGACGAATTGTCGACACCAACAGAGAGCATGGAGATCGAGGTTAGTAAGGGAATCAAAGACAACATCCCACTTCAAAGCTTATTGCCAGGTAACTCCTCTTTAGATCGAGTTATGCTACCTACCCATGAATTAGGAAATGGTGAAGGTGCAACGAATATATGTGATGAGTTACTGTGTTTCGACCCGGGAGGAGAGGGCTTGTTGATTGCTAGCTACGGTTTGCTGAGATTGTTGCTTAAGTCTAAAGGCAATGGTTCCATTCTTGTAAAGGAATCTGCTAGTAGGGTCGCCCACCAAGTGCTCGACAAAATGTCTCCACCAATGGAGAGCAATGGGGATAGAATAGGTGATGACTTGACTTCTATAAGGGCTGATGTGATTGACTTGTTTCAATTACATTTTGTTTTTGATCCTGGAATTGTAGAAAAAAAGATTGAAGTTGTTGCTGCTGATTTTATTGTCCCAAGTTTGATTGCACACTCGAAGGGTGGTGGAGATTACTTGATTGTTGCTAGGCATGGCTTGATCAAGGAAGTGCCCAATCCACCGATTAACAATCAGGTTGTTTCAAAAGGATTCACTAGTTTGCTTGCTAGCCAATTGCTCGAAGATGCTATAGCTGATAGTCTTCATGTTCTGACAAGTGATGAAATGGGTTATAATCCGAGGGAAATGCCTCTGGGATTTTATGTATGCACGTATTCTGGCTCGCTGCAGTTTATTTTCGACCCTAGAATCATAGCCAAGGGAGTTGATGCGTTCATTCCTCTTGTTGAGAAAGCAAATATGCTTGCCTTAGAAGCATTGGAAGACACTAGAGTTATGACTTACGGTTATGATGAGGCATTGCCCTTTGATCCCGGAGGGGTGACGACTTTGATGTTAGAACCTGTTGTGAATTCTCATTGTGAGGGAGCTGTTGAAACAGAAAATATGAATGAAAAGGCATTCTCGGGAAGATCTCCTCTGTTGATTTATGATGTGAAAGAGCAAATAATGGGTGAACTCTCATGTGTTCATCAAGTTGCCAAGTTTAAACTCTCCTACCCTCATCAATTTGTTTGGCTCAGCATGACTGCAGAGCCACCAGTAGTTTGGTTCTCCAAAGAGATTCAGCCTGTAATGACCGATGATGATAAAGGGCAGCTCATGGGGCTTGACAAATGTTCTTATCCTTGTTCCGATATGTGGATATTCGATCCTGGAGGTGGAGAATGTCAAGGTGGGTTGACAAATATGGATGCATTCAAGATGTTCAAACCAGAAGGGCTTGTGCTTATACTTGATGAATATGTGGCTATTCTAATTCACTCATATCCAGTTGCAATTGACGGGCCCATAAATGACATTTTTGGGGTCATTTTGCTGCAAGCTACTGATAGTGGTTGCTACAAGGCTGTTTGCACAGTGGGAACATCAAATGCTAACTCAGCAACTTGGGGACTAAAAATGTTGCTGCCATGTTTTGATCAAATGAAGCAGATGATGCAAACAACAGCTACAAATTTAGGGGATCAAAGAGCTCAAATTCATCATGATAGCTATAGGGTTGTGGCTCCTATTGAAGATCAAATTCCTAAGAGTATCACACTGTTACAGGCTGCAGAAGCTTGCTATCTGGGTCTGCTCAGCTCACTCTCGTCGACATGGCTTCTAAATATGCTACTCATGCTCTACCATGAGCAAATCATCATGTGCAAGGAAGGTGCCACTTATTTCGTTTTCGACCCCGGTGGACAACGCCCCAAGTTTGCAGTTGAGGTTCATCAATACAGGTCGCTCATTTCAGATGATCAGATTGCAGTTGATCTATCCTTGAGGACAAGGATCATTTCAACAAGGGAGATCTGTAACAGGGTTTTGGGCTTATATATATTGTGGGTTTATAATTCAGTTTGCGTTTTGTTCAACCCGGTCTATCTCAAACCGGTTTAATATCTTATTGGGGGTGAACCCGTTGCTACCTTTATGTAATCGCCCCTCAGGCATTTGAAGAATCAATCAAATACAAATCAATTTCCCAAATCTCAAACTCTCTCTTTATCAGTTCGATTCATCGGATCCCCTTCGAATCGGCTTCTCTTGATATCAAGCTGATTTCTAGGTCCCGGTAAGCTCGGCTTCGAGGTCGCTATCGATCTTCTAGCCGGAGAATCTATCCCCGTTATTCAATTTCTTGATCGATCTATCGACGGACGGAATTCCCGTCTCATAATCCTAGGTTCGCGCAGGGATTGAGGTCCGCCGGTTTCATGGTTTCCTTCCTCTTTCATTCTCCATGCCCCTCTTCAATTGCTTGAAATTTAGGCAATGTTCAATTTGATCTATTGCTGAGATTTTCAATGGAGTTTCTTGATGTATGTGTCATAGGGTTTGCTAATTGGAGATTTTGATGGATTTGAAAAACCTAGGTACGAGGATTTGTGAATTTGCAGTTTCTCTAGGAACGATTTGGCCTCCCTTTAGAAGAAGCCGTGTGCTATGATGTTTGTGGCCAAGATGATGAATTGATCGGAATGGTGACAAGGGCTCTTCTCGGCCTTCTCATTGTGATCTTCCCTTACCGTTGAGGTACTAACGATTTTTTGTTGAGCTGGTTTTTTGTTTCTGCTGCTATAGATTAATCATCAACACAAATTGGTCATTGACATCATGGTTTTTGGTCTATTGGTTTAATTGTGCTCTCTGTAGGTGCTGTTTATGTTGGGTTTCGTCGATGATGACAGGCCTCGTCACGCGAGGTGGATTTCGTCAATGATGACAGGCCTCGTTGCGCGAGATCCCGATCTTGGCGGCCTCTTAGAGGATCAGATTCTTGTTCTCGTAGAAGAAATCGCAGAGTTTGGTGTATTCTTTGATCAGTGCTGCCGGTAGCCGGAAGCTATATATATGGAGGATGAATATGTGAATGGATATATGTCCTAGCAACTACTGTCATACATCCTACCAGGAATTAAACATGTCCTAACAGCTTCTGTCATGAATATGTGGGAAGTGTAATTATATATATAAATGTCAGCTTAGATTTGAAGCATGTTCCAACACGTACGTCTTTGTATAGCAGTATAGGGATGTTGTTTCTTTTGGAACTTGTTCTTCCTCAACTGAATATATTCCACTCCCTATGCTTTAATCTATCTTATCTTTATTCATTTATTTTACATAAATGTGAATGGATATATGTCCTAGCCGAAAGCTATATATGGAGGATGACGCAGCTACGGTCATACATCCTACCCAGAATTAAACAGAGTGTTTTTGTCAAAAAAAAACCTCTAAAATGAAGATGTCACTGTCACCCAAAGAAAAGTTGTCACTACATGTGTCACCAACAATGTCACAATTGATCGATAAACGTGATGACAATGATCCCGTAAAAAAACTCTAAAAGTAACTTTGTCACCAAAAAAAGTTGTTCCCGCATGTGTCACCACCAACAATGTCACCACAGTGATCTCGTAAAAAAACTCTAAAAACAAAGGTGTCACCACAGTGTTAAGGGTGGTGACAGTGGTGACAGGGATAACGGTGGTGACATTGGTAAGCGTGGTGACATCGATAAGGTTGGTGATAACGATAAGGGTGGTGATAGTAATATGGGTGGTGACAGTGATACGGGTGGTGACAGTGACCCTGTAAAAGCGGTGACACTGTTGGTGAAAAAAGCGGTGACACTGTCATCGTTAAAAAAAAGTTGTTACCAAGGGTGATGACACAACTAATAACACTTATCCTAGGGTTTTCCTTTGGTGACAACAATAGTTTTGCTTAGCATTAGCCCCCTCTAGAGTTTGTGCTTCCCTTGTCCTAGGCTTTTCCTTTGGTGACAGTTGTGGTGATACGATTTTTATTGTGGTGACACCACTAATAACATTTCCATTGTCCTAGGTTTTTCCTTTGATAACCGTTGTGGTGACACTGTTTTTTATGGTGGTGACACTACTAACAACACTTTTCCTTGTCCTAAGTTTTTGCTTTGGTGACAATATTGGTTTTGCTTCCCTTGTCTTAGGGTTTCCCCTTGGTGACAACAGTAGTGACACTATTTTTACTTGGTGACACTACTAATAACACTTTGTCATTGTTTCACTTGGTACATTGGTGATGAGTGATGACAACACTTGTTACACATGTGGTGACACTATTTTTATGTTGGTGACACCACCATTAGCACACATTCATTCATCTTTTAATGGGGTACTGTTTTCATTTGGTGACAGTAGTGGTGATATTATTTTATTGTGGTGTCACCACTAATAACACTTCCTTTTGTCTTAGGGTTTTCCTTTGGTGACAGTTGTGGTTTGCTTAACATTAGCTTCTCTATGATATGTGCTTCCCTTGTCCTATGGTTTTCTTTTGGTGACATCAGCGGTTTTGTTTAGTATTAGTCCCTCTAGGCAGGACCGGACCTGAGATTTGAAATTCCTGAGGCCGAATATAAAAATGGGGCCCTTACTATTTTTTTGGATAATTTTCTTTTTCATTTCGTTCATTTATTTTATTTAGCTATTTTTATATAAAAAAGATCAATATAGGTCATTTTAAATATTTTTTTATTCGTTATTTTGGGAAATTATTCTTTTAGAAAGAGTTTGGAAAATCTAATTTTTTTTTAAATATGAAGTTGCACACGATAAAACGAAATAACACATTAATAAAATTTTGTTTAATTTTCATAACCATATATAATGGATAATTTCTATTTTATTGGTGGTTTTTATTGATTATTAAATGAAATTTTGTTGGAAAAATTGCAACCAAATTAATGGGTTACAAAGAGAATTGAATCATGAACTAATTGGAAAGAATGAGATTTTTTTACCAATACACTGTAATGGTTTTAGTTAAACTTATAAAAAAAATCCATATACTTAAAATAAAATAAAATTGGGCCCCTTTTAAATTTTGGGCCCGAGGCGGAGGCCATGTTCGCCTCCCCTTAGGTCTGGCCTTGCCTCTAGGGTCTGTTCTTCTCTTGTACTAGGGTTTCATTTGGTGATAGTAACGGTGAGACTATTTTTATCTTGATGACACTATTAATAACACTTAAGCACGTGACACCACTTTATACACTTGTGGTGCTACTGTTTTTATGTTGGTGACATCACTATTAACACTTAGCCATTAATCTCTTAACGGAGTACGAGTCACCAACTGTGTGTCACCACGTTCGGGACATTTTTGGTAACACATTTTTGGTGACAACAATTGTAACATTTTTTTTTATTGTGGTGACACTACTAATAACACATTTTCGTGTCCTAGAGTTTTTCTTTGGTGACAGTGTTTGTTACATTTTTTTAAATTGTAATAACACTTCCTCTTGCCCTAGTGTTTTTTTTTCTTTTGATGAAAACAGTTGTTACTTTTTATTTATTATGGTGACACTACTAATAACACTTTCCCTTGTCTTATATTTTTACTTTAGTGACAGTAGTGGTGACACTATCTTTCCTTGGTGACACCACTAATAAGACTTGACCATTCTTTTTCTTTTACACTGGTGGTGACACCACTTTATACCTTTGTGCTGACATTGTTTTTATGGTGGTGACACCACTAATAATACTTTGAAAGTGACTGAATATGTTAATGAAAAGATGTCATCAAAAAAAATTGTAAAAAAAAGTCATGAACAACCAAAAAAGTTTTGGATTTGCCACTTGCATTCCTGGAAAACATAATGATCAAACTCCATTTAAATGCTACAATAGCCATTACACATAAATATGAGTCAGGAGAAGCACCATTGCTCATGTATATATATACGAGGCAGCCTCCATTGTTTCGACAAAGTTTATACGAGGTATCCTGTCCCGGACACTGTCACCATGAGTTAAACAATTCGCCAACGAAATTAAATTTTTAGATTAATATGTAATCCTTTGCAAATTTAATTTATCAACTGCCTTAATTGAAAACTGAAACGAAAGCCTTAATTTTAATCAATTTTAATTGTAATCAAACTGAAACGAAATTAAATCTGAGGATGCAATCACATGGAACAATCTAAACCTTAATTGTAGTCAAATTTAATGTATCAACTGCCTACATGGTTGAAAACTGAAACGAAAGCCAGAATTGAAAACTGTTACGAAAGCCAGTAATCACTCAACCGGTTCAAAAATGGAAGACAGAACTGAAAACTAGCGTCCAGAACAGACAAATTGGTGATCGAAGAACAACAATAAGCTCAAATCAACCGCAAATCATTTGATTACGATCATCCTCCTCGCGCTCGACCACAGCGTTTACGCCATCGAGCTCTCGGTCGCGTGATGACAGTCTTCGAAGCAGTCGATCCACGATCTTGGCGCTCCAACCGCCCGCCATGGCCGAGATCAGATCTGCTACTCAGTAATCCTTATTGATTTCGCCTGCAAAATCGAAATCGGGAAGAGATGGCTGAAAATCGGGGAATTAGCTAACCGAGTGTAATTATTCAAATAGGGCTTGACAGGGAGGACGGCGGAGGACAAGAGGGCGAGGAAGCAACAGATCGGGGAGAAGAGGAGGAAGAGGAATTTCATCACAGAGAGAACGTGAGCGTGAGGGGGGTTTTAACAGGGGTAAAAAGGTAATTTATGGACATTTTATAAATTGACTTATAAAAGTTGACATTTTGTAAACAGATTTGCTATATACACGATCAAATTATCGCCAGTTACACGGCCGACTTTCGCGATTGCGCACAGCGAGAGCGCTGAAGAAATTAGGGATCCGCATCCGCGCACTACGGAAGCGCAGATATGCGTCTGCGCACGACGCGAGCGCGGATCAGCGATTGCGCACAACGACTGCGCGGATGTGACGACACCAGCACGCGAGAATCTCTGAACGCCCCGCCCGGATTTGTCGCTGCTCAAGGGAATCTGCAGGCATGCGAGGGAATCTCTGCAAAGCTATAAATCTGACGCCATCTTTGCTGTTCGGCAGTAGTGTTCCATCATTGTGCTTGTGAAATTTTTTTGGATCTGAAATTTTTGCCTATTTAACGCCATTGAAGCATCTTGCTTTTTCATTCAGCTCTTTCATTCGGTTTAAGAGGTAAGAGATTTTCTTCCTTGTTCATTATCTTCATTTTGGATCTGAATTTTTTTTTATCATTATGCTTCTGAAATTTAACGCCATTGAAGATCTTTTGCTCCATCATTGTGGTTCTGAAATTTTTTTGGATCTGAAATGTTTTCTTCCTTTTTCATTAACTTTGGATCTGAATTTTTTTCCATTGTGTTTAGCATCAAGCTGTTCGTTCATCGCATCTCCATTTTGTTGAAAAGGTAAGATTAATTTTCTTCTTTATGCATTATTATGTGTAGATAATCGGGAATCATGACATCCAAAATGAAGAAAGTTGCAAGTAGTGCCATGAGTTGGCTTCGAGGGGATCGATCTTCGCAAGATAAGGATGAGCGTCGGAGAGCGAGAGGAGTAAGTTCATTTTAGTTTTGATAAATTTTATGATATTTATAATGTTTAGTGAGAAAATAAAAAAGTTCCATGAAATATTAGAAATTGTAAGATGTAATGAAGATGAAAAAAGTTCCATGAAATATTAGAAATTGTAATAATGTTTAGTAAGTTCATTTTAGTTGAAAGAATTTTTTTATACGAATTTGTATGTATCATTTATGTTGAAATAAGCAACCGAAAATATATGATCGAAACTCATTGTGTCATGAGTTAGATAAAATTACATTGACAATAGGTCAGCGAAATAAAGGTTTTTAGGAGTTACAAAGATAGGAAAAATTAATTTCGAAATATATAAGCAACAGTATAGTTAGCGTCATATTAAATGTTTATGAAAGAAATGAAAATGCTAAAAAAAATGTAAGATTTCACCCTAAACTCAAAAATAGGTAAATGAAATACCAATGAAAATAGGTAAACAAAATACCCTTTAAAACAGGTCACTGAAATTAGATAAATGGAAAAAAGTAATTCGTATTTATCAATTATAACCTTATAGGAATAGATAAACATAATTGATATGTACGGACAAATTTTTGGATATTTGTACTCATAACAAATTGTAACATTGTTTATTTGTTATGCAATATGATAGCAAATTTCTACGGCATTGGATCGGCGACGACCCACGGCTTCGGCCCGTCGAGGTGAACATGAAAGGGTTGAGGAGGCGCAAGAGAAGGCTCCAGCTACCGCCACTACTGTACCCGCTCGGGCGAGTACATCAATTATAAGGGATAGGACACGGTCGCCTGGGCCGAGTCGACCTACTCTGAGACGCTCCTCCTCAGAGCGTACACCGTCTCCTTTCCCGAGCGGGACATTAGGGCTCGAGGATATTCAGTCGGACGACGTAGCTAGGTCAGATGCGTCCGATGAAGAGGAATTTGAGGACGCCAACACAGATGATGGCGATAATCAGGAGGCATTCGGTCCCGAAGCGTATGACTACCACAATGTGGCGACGGATGCTGGTTATGACTACGAGCACTATTATGAGCAACAAGAGCATTCACATCAGCAGCCGGTCCATCAGGACCCACCGCAACAAGGGGCACAACACATACACGAGGAACAACTACAACCACCAGTTACCAATGACGGCCGACCACTAGAGAATCAACCATTGACGTGGTATAGGACGCACAAATGTAGACTTATTTGGATGGGTGAGGTATGTATTCATTTATATTTTCTTTTGAAAGTTCTTACTTAAATTAAATATTTAATTATTACCTAAAGAATTATGTGTTTTTCCTCTGTAGGAGGACAATTTAATTCGATGCATTCGACGCAACACCCACATTCAGTTCCTCAGAAACTTGCCTCGTGTTGTTACCCCTATGAGTTGGTTCGGGCTTGCAAGATTAAGTGGCCTTACAGATCTTGAGGACATCGAGTTTGGCATGGTGGATCATTCTTTGATCCAAGCATTTATCTGCCGATGGCACCCCGAGACGAACACGTTCCACTTTCCCTGGGGTGAGATGACTATCACCCTCCATGATGTAGCCATCATACTTGGCCTACAGATTGACGGAGTTGCCCCACGTACACCTATGACCGATGCGCAACGCCGGTCTTTCCTCACCAACAGACTTGGCATATCCACTGCAGACATGAGCAGTCGAGGGGCGTGCTTCCGTCAGACAAAGTTAGAGGAGATGATGAAGGCGATGATTCCTAATGGCGATGCTTATGCCCAATCTGTTGCGACCGGGTATCTATTGATAGTACTTGGGGCGATCTTTATCAATGATAAGTCGACTACACACATACCCTTGTCGGCAGTTGACTTAGTCTACAATCATGCTATGACGGGGCAGTACTCATGGGGTGTTGCCATGCTTGCCCTCTTGTATCGAGCCCTGGGCATCGCGAGCAGGGAAGGGGTGGGAACCATGGGTGGGTGCGCTGCATTGGTTCAGGTATTCTTATAAGGTTTACATACAAAATTCGTGCTTTCAATCAATTAGACTAATTTGTTTTTCTTTTATATGTATAAAGTTTTGGATCTGGGCACATTTTCCGGCATTTGCCCCTACAATGGCTGAGGAGCGGACCCGCCAAATTGATCGTAGGTGGGCTTGTCGATGGATGCATAGAGCGACACCACCGCGTACTCTGGAGAGGGTACACAACATTACCACTCAGTTGGACACGATGAGAGCCGAGGACGTAAGGTTCATGCCGTACGAGGATAGGTTCATTAACTTCGACGCTGACTTTCAAGTTTCTCGATATAGAGGGGTTTTGTCCATTTCAGATATCCATGAACCATACATGCCGGACCGCGTATTAAGACAGTTCGGACGTGTGCAAAAAATACCCATGGACCGTATCCCATCCACTATTGAGACTCGGCCTACTGGTACAACCCACTTGAAGTTGACCTTTTCGGATATGTTCGATGTCTGGGATCAGCGACACAGCCCCACTAATTTGGTGAACCTTCACAACCTGCCTCTTGCATATGAAGGGTATCTGGTTACGCCAACCTGCCTCTTGCATATGACGACTGAACCCGACTATATGGAGTGGTTCAGTCGTCATTGCCATCCCTATGTTCTACAGAGTACAGTTGAGGCCCAACCTATCGAGGAGGAACCGACACCGATATCCACAATACAAGCTCGGGTATGAATTGTGCCTTAGATATTTCATTACCTGTATTGCATTTGTGATCGTGACAATGTGTTTTTTTTTGTTGCAAATGATAGCGATTGTACGTGTTAGGAGAGAACATCCGGAAAATGCTAGACCATCGTGAGGAGTTTTACAGCCATCAAGAGATTCTCAGTTACTACTTCGAGGAAATGGCAAACCCAATCCCACGCGCCCCCACTCAATTTCGGGCATCACAACGGCAACTGTGATATACTTTGGTGTTCAATGTTAGGGAGTTTATGTATTTCAGATATGTTTGATGTCATGCACTCTAGTTAAGAAAATGTTTATTCATTAATTTTATGCTCTACTCAAGTTTGAAAGCAAAATACATATATCTATATGATAACATGAAATCTGAAATAGTTTAACATAAACTTCTCAATCTGATATATTATGATATACTCTATCGCCGTCTTGGTGTCCTGAACGATCAGGATCAGCACGTCGAAGATTGAGGTACTCTGCCATCCTTGTATTAAATGGTCCATCCCAACCGTTTACGCTCTAGTGGTGGAAATGATCCCATTCTGGAGTTTTTGGAGGGATCGGTGAGTCTGATCGAAGCCATACCTATTTAATTTGTTATGAAATACAATAATTAACAATTCATACAATGTGTAGGAATAGTAATAATAAGGGTGGAAGTTCACTAACCGGTACCCAGTGCACTCCGCCAATCAATGCCATGGAAATAATATCTGTCGGCGGCCTTGCGGTCGTTGTAGGTGCCATCATCGGGATACATGTATGCGGACCACCCTTTCTAAGAACGTCCACAACAACTTGATATCGTGTCGCGGCTGCCAAAGGAACCATCGGCGCCTCCATCCACCTCGTCGGACTACATTCACCAGGATCCTTGATGTCAACATTACCGATCAGCCCTTCAATATCGTTCAACAGCGATGCTGCTTGATACAAATCCTTGTTCTTACGCAGCTCATCAGCCATCACCCATCCGAACTCACATTTTGAACGCGATCAACATAGCGTGGGACAAACCAGTCCACATGGACGGACAAAAATGTCGTGGGGTCAAGTGTCATTGGCTCACCTCAACCGCTTCGACGACCTCGACCGCTCCCTCGACCTCGGGTGGCTGACCGTCGTACTGCATGCTCAAGTGCCGTTGGTTCGCGCATCATTGATCGCCTCCCTATTGGTCGACCTCTAGGATTGCTTATAGGTGGTGTTGTCATGTTAGTTTCTCCGGGATTCTCCATGTCCATGAAAGCTGTGGCAAGAAATTTAGCTTGTTGAGGAGTGAGATCATCTGCCTCAAGCCTTCTCTTCAACCTGAGCAACGTTAACCTGGTCTGGTCTATATCTTCCACATGTTCGCTGCCCTCCTCTGCCATAATAGGTCCACTCCACATCACTTGCCTCCAGAAGGGATGAATTTGACTCAAGCTTATCGGCGTACGGGTGGATATGGCTTGTAAAAATTCATGAACACATGGCACGCCATACACATCTCGCCAATACCTGTCCCGGCAGACCCTGTCATCAGTGGGTCTACCTATCGCCGTGGTGTAATTGTTGAGAAATAATTTGAAGCACTCAGCTGTCACCTTCATAACGAGGGGAGCCAATAGTGGGTTACTAGAAACACTCCTAAGAACATTCATGCGTGACATCTCAAGGGAACCCTTTATTTGCTTGATCTGCCCGTTGACCATTATGTCGATGCACTTGACCACGTCTTCAAACCCCCCTATTGACGTGTTCAACATATCCTTCAGCTTCCCATGCTGCGACTCACAACTACATAGTTTTCAATAGGTTGGCGGTTAAACATCTATTTATCCAAAATAACATTCATACGTAATTCACTAGTACAAACATCCAAAACACTTACCAGTTATTTGTTCTAGTCCCAAAGTGAGGATAGCAATCAACCCAAGCTCTAACAAGTGCCTCCTTAAAGTCCTTGAGCCAAGTGGTTTCAAGGTATTCCATGAGGCTCCAACGTTCTTCTCACTTGGTTTGCATTGATTGAAGACGTCGTTTGTAGCTTAATTCTGATGTCGACTCTACCAAGGCATAACAATCACGGACAAACTCATTTTCTTTAGTTTTTTATCGTGTGATCTTTGCCTTCACTTCGATATTTGACATTACATGCCACCTGCACAATAAATGCTTCACGGTTGGGAACACTTCCTTGATGGCTTTGATTACTGCCAACTCTCGATCTGTGACAATCACATCTGGCATTCTATGTTTACAGAGATCTCGGAGCGTCTGCATCACCCAGCTGTAGTGATCTGTGGTCTCCTTCGTCATGAATGCAAATGCTATCGCAAATGTCTTTTTTGTGCTAGTGAACCCAACTATTTGCAGCAATGGCATCTTATACCTATGTGAAAGGGAGATAGTCAATAAATCATGAGCAACTAATTAGACAAAATTTATATCTATTTGTACAATAAATAAATAAAAAAGGATACACGTATTCATTTGTCTTGTATGTTGCATCCATCATGATGACGTAGGGAAATAACCTCCATAAATGTTGTGAGTCTGGGTGAGAAAACATTAAATCACTCAGCTGATTAGACCCGTGCACTCTACGTACGAAGAAATCGTACTGCTTTCCTTCGAGTGAATGCAATGCTTGTTGTATATCTCCACGACCCTCCGCCTCTACCCTCTTCATCTTCTGAACAGAGTTGTACACTTGACGGATACTCGTCACACATTGGGAATCTTCATCTTCAAGGATATTCAATAACTGTCGAGGTTTTAACCCAATCATTGCACCGCGTCGTACCTTATGATGCTGTTTATCAGTCAACCTTCTGGCAAAGGTATGTCCATACAAGTTGTCCGGAAGATTATGGTTGTGAGAACCACATATAACAAACATTCTCCATTTACCTGTCTTGTACTCACGACCCTCGAGCTCAAATGGACATCCAATTTTCTTCGATGGTTTCTCTCGGTGTGATGATGGTGGAAAATCCTTATCCACATCGGCCGCATCTCTAGGATAGCCATAGTACTCGCAAACCAAACGAAAGACACCTAACCCGTTTCGCTTGTTCTTCCAAGACCTATGAGTTATTAACACCATATTTCTAATTCTACCCATAAAACGAGCCCACTCCTTTGCATTCCTGGAGTCAAAGAAATATCCATCTATCCGAAACATATCTGAATAATCGGTACCCTCTTCTAGAGAAAAGTCGGCGAGATCCTACAATTCGAAACATATTGATGATATAATACACACACATTGGAAACAAAAACATTCAAAACATATAATCCATCCGTTTCATAATACATTGTCACCTCACTTTTTAAAAAAAAACATCATTATTCTACTAACTTTTTCACAAATATTATTATTTTTATATACCCACTACACATTTTAACCAATTATAATATTTTCAAAATTAAACAATACACAAAACAATACAAATTATTACAATCACCTACCTATAAAATATCTAACATCATCTAATTTGAAGCAAAAATTACCATCTAAAATACCCAAGTATTGTGAAATCGATAGAGTAGATGTTAAATAAATCTCTCTAATATTGACATATACAACTATATATTCAAAAATATTGGAAACATGGAAGATATATACATGAGATTTTAGTACAATCGTATTTAGACTTACATCGACATGAGTTAGAAGTTCTTGCGGATTGCTGTAATCGTATGAGTTGAATGGTAGATCATCTTCAATTGGCGACGACATATGGAGAAGTTTAGGATCTTCGAAATATTAGCTTTACTAGAGGTGTCAAAATTTTCATATTTGTGACCTAAACATGCATTGTATATATAGAGATCATCATCTTTTATTATTGGAAAAAAAATATATCTATTGACATTTATCTCCAAATATATCTATATCTAAATATATTATCTTTCGATTATCTATCTTATTTTATTCCGTTTACACATCATTATCTATCCTATTTCGATTCGTATATATCTGATTTATTTTTGGTAAAAATAAATATATCGGCGTCCTCGCATCACGCATACGCGGATTTATAAAATAATATATATTCGCGTATGCGCACTACGCATGCGCGGATTTAAAAAAAAAAGCGCGACCGCGCATTGCGAGTGCGCGGATCGCGCGCCGTGTAAATGGCGAGATATCGACCGTGCATATAACAACCCCCTTTTGTAAAATGACCTAGTTAAAATGGACACTTAGCAAAAATTTCCTGTTTTATTTTTCTTTTTTATCTCTTTAACCCAAGTGTATTTTTTTCTATTATATTTTAACACATTTACTAATCAATGAGTTTAATTAAAAATGTTGAATTAAATCTAATATCTATGATTTATCTATATCTAAATATTTTTTTTTAAATTGTGCCATGGAGCGGGGATCATCCTGTTTGATCTTAATTATCTTTAATCTTATCAATCTCTATTCTTTCGTTTGTTGGTCAAATTGAATAACCGTAAGAAAAGCCGTTAACATTCGACTAGTAATATTGATCATCTTCTACTAGCATATATTTTTTTTTACCAAAAAAAACCTAGCATACTCAGTCGGCCCATGCAAGATTCATGTAACTTGGGATCATCAAAAACTTCAGCAGCATACATATTATATAGCACAGGCTTGGTTGTGTCGTCCGTGTTGTATGACCCGTCTTCCTGCCGGTTCCCCTCTCTACCTTGATGTCCAATGCCTCATAGACTAGCAGCCTTGTATTAATTCAAGGTTATGGTTGTATTGGAGGCTGAGGCTCCCAATAACTGACCCCATTGATAATGGAACAAAGATCGTCCAACCCATGGTTGTGCTCATTTTGTTGTGCTTCTTCGCCATGGTTTTTTGCTATGGTGTTTTTATGGTCGATTTGCGCATTTCATGGGGCTTTAGGGGATTTGATTTTGGTTGTTGATTTCTTTTTTTTAGTTGGAGGAATAACTGATCGATGTTAGAGTAGATTTGATATTAATTTGGATATGTTAAATTTTAAAAAAAAATCTTTTTAATAGATAACATTGGACATTCCAATATAATAATCCTTTCCTAACATATTTCTAATACAATAATCTTAACCATTAAAATAAATAAATCAACGGCTAAGATTATCTCTCTAAATTGATCTTAATTCTTAATTATCTTTAATCTTATCAATCTCCATCTTTAATTCTTTACTAGTCTTGGTACATAAAGACTAACCAAACTACGTACAGGCACGGAACCAGGAATGAAAATCGGGATAGGCTGAAATCGCCTTATAGAATGAATTTATTTTTTAGAAGTTATTAGTATCACAAGTATAATATATAAATACACATTTAGGGAAAAAAAAAGCTAATAAAAAGAAACGGAAGCCAGGGAGAACAAGGCAACAAGCAAGCTAGCCGATGGACGGAAAAAACTGGCAGTCTGCAACAGCTTTTTAAAGGTGTGGAAAAACATAAAAACAGCTTTTTAAAGGTGTGGAAAAACATAAAAAGTCTTGGAACAGCAGGGAATCGAACCTGGGTTCGCTTGCAACTACGCCCTATCGAACTTAAGCACATAACCAAATACACCACATTAAACTTGTGATACGTCCCTACTTCAAACTATATAAATTCTGGATTTTTGGGGTGGGCTGCAGCAAAGCCCAACCCACCGCTAAATCCGTGCCTGACTACATACTAGTGAGGTTCCATTCTAAAATGAATTGGCAATAGGAGGAGTAGTCCACCAACTTATATATTAGGCTTGATTTGTTCAAACCTTCGATATGGGATGTTTTTTGTCCATTCACAAATCAACAAGTAGGAAAACGATGTATTCGATTTTTCATAATTTTTTATGTATTTTTGGCTTACTACATTCCACTACAAAAAAAAAAAAATTGCC
This sequence comes from Persicaria tinctoria, assembly GCA_037127255.1. Classification (NCBI taxonomy): domain Eukaryota; kingdom Viridiplantae; phylum Streptophyta; class Magnoliopsida; order Caryophyllales; family Polygonaceae; genus Persicaria; species Persicaria tinctoria. The sequence continues at coordinate 42,444,677 of JBANSL010000020.1, forward strand.
ACGCATGGTAGCAACGGCAAAGGATTTGTCGTGGCCAATGCGTAAAAAAAATAGCCACGAATGTTATTCAAATAAATATTCATATGAATGTGTGGACTAATATTCTAGTATTGAATATGAGAAAAATAATCGGATGAATATTATTCAAATGAATATGAGATAACATATTCATATGAATATTCGAATATTCATATGAATATGTTATCTCATATTCATTTGAATAATTACATTCATATGAATATTTTTCTCATATTCATTAGAACATTAGCCACATATTCATATGAATAGGAGATATAAATTTCACATTCACGGTTAATTTATCAATAACTTTTTTAATAAATGGAGTGAGAAAAAATGAAAGATATAAAGAGAGAAAGTTATCAATTTTTTTAAAAGATATTTTTGGCATATATTTATATATTTTGGTAAGATTTTGTTTGATTTGAGATTGAAATCTATCCATTCACCTAACCTCATCCAATGGTTCATATATGTTCTCACGAATGCATTGTAAGAGGTTGATGCACCGGAAAGTCGTCCTATAATATATATATATATATATATATATATATATATATATATATATATAAGTGTGGATCGGATGAGAATACTCCTTAGGGTGGGAGCTAGGAACAATTCTAGGTCATTGAATATGAGAAAATCAAGGGTGTAGATTAATTATGATTTTTTTATTTCTTTAAAAAAAAACAAGGTGGGTCCCATGCTCAACAAAAAAAATGTCGAATGTTAATTGTTAAGTCTACTACATATTACAAGTGGGTAGCTTTTTTTTTTAATTATCAGTTTCTCCCTTTTTTGCAATTAACCATCCCCTTACATATGAACAATCTCTATAATTTAACCGAATAATATCTCAAATTATCCTTACATATGAATATGCTCCTCTTACATATGAATAATCTCTATAATTTAATCGAATAATCTCTCAAATCATCCTCTTACATATGAATATCATCCTCTTACTTATGAATAATCTCTATAATTTAACTGAATAATCTCTCAAATCTTCATCTTACTTATGAATATTCTATATGCTTTCACCGAATAATGTAAAATTTTATTGATTATTATTTTAATCTCCACAAAACTAATAAATATGTAAATAATCATCCTCTTACATATGAATAATCTCTATAATTTAAACGAATAATATATCCAAGTTAATCGAATAATATCTCAAATCATCCTCTTACATATGAATATTCTTTGTGATTTCACCGAATAATGTAAAATTTTATTGATTATTATTTTAATGTACACAAAACTAATAAATTTGTAAATAATTATCCTCTTACATATGAATAACATATCTCTATAATTTAACCGAATAATATCTCCAATTGACCGAATAATCTCTCAAATCACCCTCTTACATATCAATATTCTTTGTGATTTTATCGCATAATATAAAATTTTATTGATTATTATTTTATTCTCCACAGACCCAATTAATCATTAAACAATCATCATCTTTCTTATAAATAATCCCTTTAAATATAAATAATAATTTTTTAAAAACCTACGAAACAAGAAGAATTTTTTTAGAAGAAAAATATTGTAGTATGTAAATCCATTTTCACTGAATCGATTTGATGTTGGGCCACCATATTTACTTTTTAAAAATATAAATAAATAAGGATAGATCTCAACCTTTGATTTATTTCAATTTTATGGTTAAGATTTGTTTCTAGTTCCTACTTTAAGGGGTGTTCTCGCCGGAACCACCCCATAACCACACTCTCTCTCTCTCTCTCTCTCTCTCTCTATATATATATATATATATATATATATATATATATATGGATCAAATGTTAACAAGCCTTACGGTGTTAAATGTTAACAAATCTTAATCATTGATTTAGTGTAATTGAATGGATGAAATTAATCGATAAATTAGATTAATTAAAAAAAAAGAAAAAGAAAACTCAAAACCCAACCCTTGTTAAGCGCGTGTAAACACCAAGCACCAACCCTACCCCCATAAATTACATATTGCTGCCGATCGAGAGAAATAGAAGGGCGACAAGGCGTGGATAGGGTTGGAGGTTGTGGTTGTTGGTGCCTGGAGGCAGCAATTGGCTATCTGGCAGCGATTCCGACAGCTATAGGCGGAGGGCAACCAAAGGAACTGGGGTAGTAGGCATGGTCGACTGTTGCGGCAACGGTTTGGTGTGGTTCGACAAGGAAGAACTCAGATGCCCAAACGGCAGGTCGGCGGCGATGTTCAGAGGATCTCCGGCGGCAGCCTCCCATTGCGAGCGACGGCCACAAGCAGGTAGGCGGCGATGGCCAGGGATGAAGAACATCAAGCCCAGGCGGAGGCGATTGGCGATGGTGGTTCGGGATCTGGAGGGCAGGGATGAGGCGATTGCCGATTGCAAAGGAAGAACTTGGATGCCAATCTCGCGAACCCTAGGATATCTGGCGGCAACCTCCGATTGCGAGCGAGGGCACGAGCAGGTAAGCGACGATCAATTTGTGCTCGATTGCTGCTTGATCTTGTGTTTAACTCTTGTTTTCTTCTTGCTGAATTGATGCTCAATATGTGTTCGATTTCATCGGATCTCCAAGGTACATGATGAGTTTGTAACCTTAGAGCATAGCTTGAAGGAATTATTCGTTGGTATGCAATAAACATTCGATCAAGAATAAAGAATTATCACTAGTATGCAATAAATATTCGATGGAATATTTATTGCATACTAGTGATAGTTTTATAATTCTGAAATAGTTTACCATAAATGTATCTTATAATTCTGAAATAGTTTTGAAATATATAAGTGTAGATATCTTAAAACATTGAATATAATTATTAGTTGTGACACATCACATTTAAATGCATGATTCGGATTTCAAAATTTCTAAATAAGTTACAATGATATTGATATTATTATTACTGGGTGATTTAAGATATCTACACTTATATATTATACTTTAGACGAGATATAAAAAAAATTATTTCATAATTATAAGATACATTTATGGTAAAGTTTTTTTATCTTAACTTTTATTAGTATTTTATAATATATTTATATATATTATTAATATTTTAGTTTTAAAAAACCGCGCCATGGCGCGGGAATTTTACTAGTTACTATTAACTTAGCGAATAATTACTATCAATCTAGCGAATAGTTGCAAAATTGTCCAATCCTTTTGCTATTATCTAAATGATAACTCCTCTTTACGGATTAATAATAATAATTAATTTAGCGAATAATCTATATATAACCTTAATTTAGAAGACTTTGCTTACGTGTCAATCTTAGAGGAGTTTTAAGAATATTGACCAATTATGTTTTTTTCCTTGATTTTTTTCTTTCTCCTTTTCTCTTTTTTCCATTAATTTTTTTTAATCCTCCATTCTCTTTTTATTCTTAACATATTTACTAACAATTGGGCTTAATTCAAAACATTGAATTCAATCTAATATAACCATTAGGCTTAACTCACATTTATGTACTAACTATCTATATATAACCTTAATTTAGAAGACTTTGCTTACGTGTCAATCTTAGATGAGTGTTAGGAATATTGACCAATTATGTTTTTTTCCTTGATTTTTTTATTTCTCCTTTTCTATTTTTTTCCATTAATTTTTTTTAATCCTCCATTCTCTTTTTATTCTTAACATATTTACTAACAATTGGGCTTAATTCTCAACATTGAATTCAATCTAATATAACCATTAGGCTTAACTCACATTTATGTACTAAATATTGAGCTTAATTCAAAACATTGAATATAATTATTAGTTGTGACAAATCACATTTAAATGCATGATTCGGATTTCAAAATTTCTAAAAAAGTTACAATGATATTGATATTGTTATTACTGGGTGATTTAAGATATCTACACTTATATATTATACTTTAGACGAGATATAAAAAAAATTATTTCAGAATTATAAGATACATTTATGGTAAAGTTTTTTTATCTTAACTTTTATTAGTATTTTATAATATATTTATATATATTATTAATATTTTAGTTTTAAAAAACCGCGCCATGGCGCGGGAATTTTACTAGTTACTATTAACTTAGCGAATAATTACTATCAATCTAGCGAATAGTTGCAAAATTGTCCAATCCTTTTGCTATTATCTAAATGATAACTCCTCTTTACGGATTAATAATAATAATTAATTTAGCGAATAATTACTATTAACCTAGAGAATAGTTGCAAAATTGACCAACTCCTTTTCTTTTATCTAACGAATAATAAGTATAAGTTAACGAATACTTTTTATCACCTAATCGAATAGTTTAAAGTACAAGACACGCAAAATTGACCAACTCTTTTTCTATTATCTAACGAATAATAAGTATTGTATAAGTTAACAATGTTACCCCACCAAAAAAAACATTACGCAAAAAAAAAAGTACAACACACGCACGTAATTCAGCAAGTAGGCTAGGAAAAAAGTGGGTCCCATTGATTTTTAATTAAAGAAAAAAGTCAAAATTGCCAAATAATCTCAGCAACTCATTTCATTTAATCAAAACCCCAGATTTGTTAACATTTAACACCGTAAGGGATGTTAACACATGACCCAACCCCTATATATATATAGTCCCGCTCAAAAGGGCTTGATCGAAATCCGTGTTCGTTTAGGCCGGTTATTCTTGTTGCGATTGACAAAGGGGAAGGCAAATGTACTATCACAACAAGGAAGATCGTTACTAATAAAATCAAACCTAGCTATGAAACCGAAGTATATGATGCAAAGCTTCATGCTACCATAAAATATCCACAAGGAATTAGATCAAATAAATAGATTATTTTTCTGTAGTAAAGACAACCACCGCAAGTCATTAATTGGGTGGGAAAAATATGTAAGCCAAAGAAACAAGATGGTCTAAGACTCCATAAATAAAAAGACATCAATATAGCATTGTAGTAATGGAACGAATTGTAACGGCCCGGGATTATGATTCCCGGGTTACGTTTCAAGGGATTAAACCCCTCGTTAGGATCTTGAGTCTCGAGTACAGGTTGAAGGTTTGAAATTCTACTCTAACGTTTTCAAGTAGGATTTCATACCCAAAATTCGAAGGAATCGTTGGAATCCCCGGGGAAGTCACCTGTACCTGTCATAAGTCTAAGCGTGGAAAACCAGTAGTCATACAAATAGCAGAATAAAGGTGTAATACAAGATGGTGCCACGACAGAGTCGAGTCAAAACCAAATCAATAAGCATATTTATCGAAATCTAATAGGCAATATTAGCAGGGTTAGACCATTTCTTTGTAATCGCCCAAGAGAGTTCCCATGTCACGGAAGTAATGAACAATCATGCTGCAAAACAAATCTAAAAAAATATGTATGCGGGGCGGTGTCAGATCGAAGCCCTACGCAATATAATCCCAAACAAGCAGACACATACACACGCTAGTCCTAATAAAGATGTTTCTAGATGCAAGGCAGAATATTAACTCACTAACATGCTCCTAAGATCAAGTACTTAATATAATAAGGCCTTAGCACCGAATACCAAGCGGTATATCCCTCTCCTACCTCCACCCCCTTCCGATAGGGCATAGACTGGCCAGCTCGTGAATGCATTCCATTATAATCGGGTGGCACGCATGCCCAACCCGCGCAACAATAAAGCCCGCATGCATTTCATAATATAAGGAAGTTTCATGACTCGATTGACTTAGGACGGGACCCGATGGGACTAGATCGTCCTAAAACCCTAGCAATGACTCTAGTTACTTCACAGATAACGGCTGTTCTATTTACATACGCATAAAGAAGTAGAATGCTCAACGGTCAATGCAACCTAGCATGGTACTACATGACATGCTGATTATGAATGCAAGCACCTACTATACACATGGCTACAAGCAGGGAGATCTCTTTTCGAATCTGAGTGAGCTCATATAGGAACTCACTTGGCTATGCAGAACAGCATAATAGAAGATCTGACATACATACTTCATAATCACAAAGTATCACCTAGATACACATCAGAACATATATGTATAAGTCTACGTCTAATCACCCAAACACTCAAGCATATTATTCAACGGGAATAGCAACCATATCACAATCATCATTCCGTTAGGTTCAACCATTCATCATATTGCCACATTCCACGAGACCATATCATTCTCCATATTCCATTCAGTCACATTCGCATGCTCATAATAACATATTCGCATCTTTAAATATCTCAACAGTTCATCATAATCATAAGGTATAGACAAGCGATAACATAACTCTAACATCTCATCATGCCTTTAAATATTCATTCATGCCATTAGTTCACACAATTATGCTATTAGTCAACCAATCACATCAACATGCTAGTTAGTCACCGATCAAATCAGATTCCCAAGTAAGTTCAAACCCGTTTAAAATTCGAGTCAAATAGTTAGAAATTCCGATCCTTGAAAACATTCGTCAAATTCCTTTTTAAATCCATTATTACCTTTTTAAATCTCCAAGTCTCATAATATTATATTTGTTTTAATCACCGTAATATCTTATCTTTAAATCTCAAATAATATTATATAATATTTTAAATATCATTTATTAAACACTTTCATAAATCATTTTCAAATCCCTTAAAAATCCCTACCATTTTTACTTTATAAAGAAACAGTCCTTATTAATTTACCAAAACCGCCCTTATTTTATAAAAAAAATCACAAATCGACCCCTTTATTTTTCAAACCTCAAACCGAGCTCAGTCTTTCTTTCTTAAACCCCAAATCGAATTCCATTTGAACAAATTAGACCCAATTATTTTATTAATATTCTTTTTTTTTAAAAGCCCATAATTTCTGGCCCAACGAATAGGCCCAAAGACTCAAACAATTCATTCCTCCCAATTTTGAAAACCGAAGCAAGTTTTAAAACAAAAGGGATGGCCCCCAGCTGATGTGGAAGATGACATGGAGAGTATGGGCCCCACAAGGTCTTCTTCTTCCATTTCTGGTTGAAAGAAAGAAGGGAAAGGAGCAGAGAGCTCCGTCCGCCAGCAGAAAAAGGAGGAGAGAGGAGGGAGCTCGCCGGCGACCTGGCTACCCCTCCGAACTCGACACGCACACATACAGACAAGGGAAAGGAGAAGGAGGAAAGAATAGCTCACTGAGGGTCGAGATTCGCCGGATTGCTCGCTAGAGGGACGGTTTGGCTTGCCGGAGGCTCGATCCGCACTTGCTTGGCCTAGGTCAAAGATAGGAGGTTAATAGATGGAACATTGTTTCATTTGGAAGTGAAAGGAAGAGGAAGGAGGGAGAATATGAGCCTCACCGTCTGAAATCCGAGACCGAGGAAGAACATAGATTCCCGCTCGCGCTCGGCCTCTGTGGCTCGTCCCGCTGCTACTGCTGCTTCTGGAGACTCTGGGGAAGTGGTGGGTGCTGCTGTCGCTGGATTGAGGTGGAAGGTGGGAAGCGAGAGGGTCGAGTTGCTACTACATGGGCTCTCGGAAAATAGAGGAGAAGAAGGTGGAGGATGCCGTTTCCAGGAGCGGTTGGGTGGCAGACGGTGGTGGTGACGGTGGCCGGGACCTGGTGGTGGTTAGGTGCAGTGGTTGTTGGTGCCTGGTGGTGTTGGCGGTAAAGGAGCCAAAGAGAGGCTGTTTGTGTGGATGCCAAAATGAAGGAAGGAAAGTAGGGAAGGATTGTGTTTGAAATTGAAATCTCAATGGGATTGGGTTTCAGATTTCTGAAATTTGGCAGGGGTGCCATAAAGAGTAGAGGAGAGGAGAGGGGTTTGTTTGGCTTTGGTCCTTGTGAGAGTGTAAAAGTGAGTCAAAGATTTTGATTTTTTTGAAGGAGAGGAATTGTTGTTTTTTTCCCAAAATAAGTGGAGTAAAAATAAGAGGGATGGGAGTAGAAAGATAAGATTTTATCAAAAGGGGGAGGAGATGAGTTGGATTGGATAAGAATTGAGGAATATGACAGAATTGTGGTTCCGAGTCAGAAGTTTAGATTTTCGACGATTGATCTTTCGAATTCCGCTTACTTGATCGATTATATTTTAGAATCCGAATAGGATATCGCCGCCGGAAGGAATTTTTGAATCCTGAGGTGAAAGACGGATTCGATCTTTAAAGTTAAAATTTGGGCCGGAATTCGCTTTAAAATTTTCAAGTTCGATTTATTAAATGAAGACGAGTTTTCCTTGAAATACCCGAATTAAATCCTCTTTAAATTCCTTTTGATTTCCCTTTTCCCGAAATTTAGGATTTTAAAATTCGAGCCTTTACATCATCCACCTCTCATGCCACCAAGCCATCTAAGGATTGACCGACTTCAATATCTCAAGATCAAGTCCTAACCTTCCAATCAACCATCTAAAACCCATATACCGGAGTTCCCAATCGCACAATTCCCTATTTTGACAAGCTTAACAACTCGACCAACTACTAAGGCTCTCTATAAGGCACATGATGTCTCCAAAGTAGCCATGTTTTTACGTATATTTTAGTTCCATATTCTTTACATTTTGCATATTTCGGGTTGGGAATATGTCGAATTTATGTAGTATATGCTTATTTGTTAGAAATGGAGATCTACATAAGTTTCTGTTTAATATTGCAGAATATGGAAACATTTCGGGAGAAAACCAAGAAGCAAAGACGGAAGCAGCAAGTCTACTCGATCTCGACTAAGTTCTCATCGATGTCGACAAGTGCCAGACCACATAGCCATGTCGAAGAGATGCTGCTCGACAACATTAGGCCAAGCCATGATCTACTCGAGATCGACAAGACCCTTGTCGAGATCGAAGGAAACCCAGGAGCCTATGTCCGAGCATGTCAACAAGAGGCCACTCGACAACACCAAGCTGGCCAAGTCGATGATCCGTTGTCGTCGAGATCGAGGAGCGTCGTCGATGTCGACAAGCCCACATCCGAGCATGTCGAGAAGGGTTGCTCGACAACCTCGGAAGACCAAGTCGATAACACAACACTCGTCGAGATCGAGGAGCTCTCCTCGAGATCGACTAAGGCCAGGAGTCATGACCGAGCCACGTCGAGGACCTGCTAGCCGAGACGACAAGCCAGGCCCAGTCGACAACTTTCCTACTCGAGATCGAGTACGCCGTACTCGAGAGCGACGAAGATTCCTGAAGTCGCGTGACGCATTGATGCAGTCCAACTCGAAGTTGGAGTCCTTGGAGCCGAGGATAGCCTAGTCTATCCGAATTATCAACATCTATCATGAAGAAGAGAGTTCAATCCACTTAAGACACTTTAGATATTATTTCCCTATTTTAGATTTAATTTCTTTGTTGCTTTTATTTATCTTTAAAGTCTTAGATATAGTTTTAGATATAGATATAGATATTCTATCCTTGAGTAGCAAGGAATAGAAGGCTATAAATAAAGCCCATGGGGCTGATTTTAGATTCATTCAATTTCAGAGATATAGTTATACATAGGGATTTAGGAGTTCAAAGGTTTTAAGGTTTTGGCAGTTTACGAAAGTTGATTGCCGGGATTGTAAAGGCTTTGAATTTAGTTAATGCAAGTTATTTCTTTTAATTCAATGTCTGCGATTGCGATGAGGCGCGAGTAGTCCACCTACTTCTGGGGTTGGGGTGAGCCCAACGAGAGGCATGTCGGTGGATTAGCGATTACAAAAGGAGGTATTTTGTCGATATTTTAGTCTATTCCCTATGTGCTTCATCTTTGATTGAGAAATTAAAGAACTCATGTTGTGAAACTTGGGTAGTAATTAGGATTTTTATTCGAAAGATTATAAATGCTAATTATGAAAAGGAATAGATGCAATTAGGATTATTTGTCGCGAGATTTATACTCCTACTTGACGGATTAGGTGAAAGTCTTTTCCTTTATCAATGAAGTTACCGCCTTTTGTGATTTATCTTCCGCTTGCATGGTGATCGTTGTCGCAAACCCTAATCTTGGAAGTTCTTTTAATTCATAAAGTTACAAAACTGAATTTGCATTTTTTACTTTATGCCGTCGTCGATCTCGACCAAGCTTGGTCGATCTCGACTACTGATTCCCGATCCTAGATCGTCGTAGCTTAATTGTACAGGAACTCGACGAGCCCAACCCAAAGTCGACGAGGACTGTACTCGATCTCGAGTAGCCCCTTGTCGAGATCGAGTAGCCTTTTCCAAGATCTATTGCACTGTTCGACTAGCCTGATCCCCTGTCGACTAACCCTAGTCGAGATCTAGCACCTGTTGTCGACTTCTGTCCGTGAGATTTCACCACTGCCTAGGATCCGCTGACCAGCTTCCTCGATGATTCGAACCTGACTTTCTCTTACTACATTGGAGGGAGTCTTGAACATTATTTGCTGGGATTCGATCGGTTTGCTTTACTTTATCTGTTTACTGTTTTGCATTCTCAATTTCCTCTTACAACAAATTGGCGTCGTTGCCGGGGAAGCTATCATTCGCGCCTTAGGTAGTTAAATCTCACATCTGCTTTGAGTTATTATACAGGTGTATGCGCCGTTCTGGTCTACCACCTGAGTTTGACAGCTTAGATGAACCAGAGCGTTACCTACACATCCACTCCAAACTCAAAAGGATCATGGCGGCCGCTGAAACACAAGAGCAACTGATCGCAAGGCTTACAAGGGAACTAGCCGCTAAAGATGCTGCTATCGCCACTGAGAAAGCAGCAAGGGACCAAGCAGAAGCTGAGCTTGCCCAGTTCCCAACCACTGCAGAGGATTATATGCATCCCACTCTCGTCGTGCCTGAATCGGCGATTCTAATCCCTGATAACTCTTTTGAAATTCGCACTCAATTTCTTATAGAACTTAAAAACAATGCTTTTCATGGAAGATTTAATGAGTGTCCTCTTGAACATATTACCAATTTTCATGACATGTGACGTACTCTTGCTGAAGGTACAACTCTGGAATATGTCAAGATGAAAGCTTTTCGCCGGTCTATCGCTGGACCCGCACTGAAGTGGCTTGAGGGGCTGAAACCAAGATCACTCACAACATGGGCCCAAGTAGAGCAAGAGTTTCTGAACAAATACTTCCCACCCGCCAAAACAGCACTTCTCCGCCAGAAAATCACCGCCTTCAAACAGAAGCAAGGGGAACCGCTGGCAAAGGCATGGGAACGCTACAAAGAACTGCTGCGATCTTGACCCACTCATGGATAGCCACCCTACGTCATTCAGGAGATCTTCTTCAACTCTCTTGATCAAGTCACTAAGGACAGGATCAACCATTATACTCGCTATGAGTATCTGACGATGCCACCAAACGACGCATGGGGTGTGCTAGACAAGCTCACTAACTACGACAACAAATATGGGGCTCCTACAAACTATGATGAGAACGCCTATGCCAGACCAGCCCCATCCATGCCTCTCTATGAGCCATCTAAGGAGATAGACCCTGATGTCAAGGAGCAGTACTACAAAGATCAGAATCGCAAGATCCTCAAACAAGTCAAGTATCTCTCTGTCAACCAACCCTGCATCGAATGTGGTTCACAACGGCACACCACTACTGAGTGCCCGCATACAGAGCAAGTCAGGATGGCAGAAATTCATGAAGAGGCAGCTTGCGCAGGGGGTCCCAATCGCTATATGGGGGACCAAAGGTTCTATCAACCTCAACGGAACCAAGGTCCTCCTAGGAACCCCCAGCCTTACAGAGCTCCGTGACATCCAGAAAGGGATCACAAGAAGGATGATTTACAACTCATCCTTGAGGAGATGCGCCGGAATCAAGGCACCATCAACAATCAGTTCCAGAATATCAATGCAAAATTTGGAGAGCTAGACATTTGGAAGAGGAACATCGAGACTCAAATAGGTCAATTCGCGGCGCAGATTCCACAACCATCCGGGCAGCTCCCAGGACATATGGAACCAAATCCCAAGGGGCAGCACGGACATGTAGCTGTTGTAAAGTTGCGGAGCGGTCACAAACTGCACGAGCTAGAAAACGGAGAAAGGAAGGACAAAACTGTCGTCGACATCGACAAGAGCCTAGTCGACATCGACAAAGCTCTTCTCGACACAGAGGAGAAAAGGAGCTCTGACGCAGCTGCACAGTCAGGCGAGCCGAAGTCGACTACCCAACTCGAGATCGACGAGACCTACGTCGAGATCGACGAGACCGTTGTCGAGATCGAGAAGGAGCAGGCCAACGTCGATGATTCCTCACCACCTCCGGAAGCTGTTCTGACTCAGAAAACTAAAAAGATGCTCCCATTCCCTTCCAAAAACCAAAGAGATCCAACAGACGGTAAGTTCCAGCGTTTTGTGAAATTGCTTCAGAGTCTGAACGTTACTATTCCTTTTTACAGAAGCATTACATGAGATGCCTGCCTACGTCAAGTTCCTCAAGGAGATTCTCAACAACAAGCGATCGATGACTGAGATTGCTAAGGAGTGCAAAAAGATGGATTTCCCTGAGAAACGACCTGACCCAGGTAAGTTTGTTATCACTGTTGGACTTGGTCGTCATAGATTTAAAGCACTGTGTGACCTAGGAGCAAGTGTTAGCATCATGCCCCTATCCATCTGGTCGAAGGTGAAGATAGGTGCCCTGGAACCAATTGATGCCAAACTCTACATGGCCAACAATACCGTGGTAATCCCTACAGGTATTATTGATAATGTTCCTGTTAAAGTTGGTAGATTCTTTGTCCCTACAGATTTTCTTGTAGTAGAAATGGCAGAGGATCCAGCATGCCCAATCATCCTAGGGCGACCTTTCCTGGCAACTGTTGATGCCAACATTGGAGTGAAAAGAGGAATCCTTATATTCACCATCGGAGATGAGATTATTGAATACTTCTTCAACCCAGACACAGAAGAGGTAATGGAAATTAAAGCTATATATTCAAAATTTAATTTTATCTCCTGTGATGAACCTGCAGAACAACTCTTGATCTAAGAAGAAGGTAGGGCAGAATCTGTACTAGCAGAGGAGGAGATGGATGCAGCAGAATTAAGCGAGGAGGAAATCTTCGACGACGCATTATCGGCGAAGCTGAACGACTCACCCGATGCCGAGCAAATCAAGTCGACCTCCACTGAGCTACTCGATCTCGACGAACCCTCCTCGAGATCGACAAACACCAGCCATCCAGAAACTGTAAGTCTTCTAAACCTACTCGATATCGACCAGTCACCATCGATATCGACTACCTTGTCCCCTGCAGACACACCAAAAGCCGACGAAGCTAAATCGACGATCCTCCTCGAGATCGAGGAGCCCAACTCGAGGTCGACCAGCCCTGTATTCAAGGTAAGTTCTGATTTTTTGGTCGATTTTGATCTTTCTAACCCATTGTCGAGTAGCTTCTTACAGCAATACAGTCCTATGTCCAATTCAGCATTGTCATCGATGTATGCCTGGTCGACGCCAACTCCTGTAGCTGATTTGGATGCTTCTTCTATGAGGATTGAGACGGATTACTTAGGGGAGATCATGAAGACGGAGGAAGTTGAGCCTATCTTGATTCCACAGGGCCCTTCTCCAGTGCTGAAACCCTTACCTGACACCCTTAGGTATGAATTTCTTGGTCCTAACTCTACTTTTCCTGTAATTATAAATGCTTCATTAAACCCACAGGAAGTAGACAGGTTAGTAGATGTCCTCCGCACTCATAGGAAGGCCATTGGCTATTCCCTAGAGGACATAAAAGGTATTTCACCCATTACTTGTATGCATAGAATTCTGTTGGAAGATGATCACAGGGCAACAATTGAGCATCAAAGGAAGCTTAACCCCAACATGAAGGAGGTTGTCAAGAAGGAGATCCATCGCATGCTGGATGCAGGAATCATTTATCCAATCTCCGACAGCAAGTGGGTTAGCCCTGTTCATGTTGTTCCTAAGAAGGGTGGAATGACCGTCGAGGAGAATGAGAAGGGAGAGCTTGTTCCTAAAAGGATCACTACCAGCTGGCGGATGTGCATAGATTACAGAAAGCTCAACACCGCCACCAGGAAGGATCATTTTCCACTCCCCTTCATTGACCAGGTACTCGAAAGGTTAGCTGAACATGATTACTTTTGTTACCTGGATGGATATTCTGGCTTTTGGCAGGTTCCCATCCATCCTGATGATCAAGAAAAGGCCACCTTCATTTGCCCCTATGGAATTTTCGCATATAGGAGGATGCCCTTTGGCCTTTGCAATGCCCCTGCTACTTTTCAGAGGTGCATGATGGCCATCTTCTCCGACATGATTGAGGACATAGTGGAGGTATTCATGGATGATTTCTCAGTTTATGGCACTACTTTCGATATTTGTCTCTCTAACCTACGTAGGGTACTCAAGCGCTGTGAAGAGACAAATTTGGTTCTTAACTGGGAAAAATGCCACTTTATGGTAAAGGAAGGGATCGTGCTAGGCCACAAGGTGTCCAACAAAGGAATTGAGGTGGACAGAGCAAAAATAGAGCTAGTGGAGAAATTGCCCCCACCTTCTTCCATTAAAGAGATAAGGAGTTTTCTTGGTCATGCTGGTTTTTATAGAAGGTTCATTCAAGATTTTTCTAAAATTTCCAAACCAGTAACTAACCTGCTTATGAAGGATGTTAAGTTTGTATTTTCTAGCGAATGTCTTGAAGCTTTCAACAGGTTAAAAGAAGCTCTTATCTCAGCTCCAATTATTCAATCGCCGGATTGGTCACTACCATTTGAGATCATGTGTGATGCCAGCGATTATGTTGTGGGAGCAGTTCTAGGACAACGGAAGAACAAGAAACTGCATGCTATCTACTATGCAAGCAAGACTCTGGATGTGGCTCAGGCTAAGTACACCACAACAGAGAAGGAATTTTTGGCTGTGGTTTTTTCTTTTGAAAAATTTCGTTCCTATCTTGTTGGTTCTAAAGTTATTGTCCATACTGACCATGCTGCTCTTCGATATTTAATGACAAAGAAGGATGCAAAACCAAGGTTGCTACGATGGGTGCTCTTACTTCAAGAATTTGATGTGGAGCTAAGGGACAAGAAGGGCATAGAGAATTCAGTCGCCGATCACCTATCCAGGCTCCCCAAAGACATGCTAGAGGAAGCCCAGGATGCCATACCAATCGACGACTCTCGCCCAGACGAGCACCTAATGCAGACTGACACTGTCTTCCTCGACATCGACGAAACCTTCTCGATCTCGACCAAAACAGGTGAGTTATCCGTTGATCATTCTTCTTTGCATGGTTTGGAACTGCAGGGCTACTCGATCTCGAGTACATCTTCATCGAGATCGACAAGGGCCAAAGTCGAGGAGCACCAGGAACCGAGCACAGCACAGGCAGACACCACAGCTGTACTCGAGATCGACGAGCCCTCGTCGAGATCGAGTACGGTCGACCACCAAAAGCCGTGCCCTTCACCAGTCGACACTGCAGCCTCCTCTATATCGAGTAGCTCTTCTCGATATCGACTAGCTCCAGGTGAGATTTCAGGTGAGGTTCTTCAATTAGATTCCGGTAACGATTTCTTCTTTACACCTCCTACTAGTCCTATTCATGATATATATGCTATAAAAGGACCAAAGGTACCCTGGTATGCGGATTTTGCTAACTACCTTGTAGGAAATGAGATTCCGTCAGGACTATCCTCACAGGGAAAGAAGAAATTCCTCCACGACGTCAAACAATACTATTGGGATGATCCTTACCTATTCAAACAAGGGAAGGACCATATGTTCAGACGTTGTATACCGGAGGAGGAGGTGGAAAGTGTCATTCGCCATTGCCATACTCTCCCTACAGGCAGACATGCCAAGGGCTTCAAAACTGCATCTAAGGTACTTCAATGTGGTTTTTACTGGCCTAATCTTTTCAGGGATGTGCAGGCTTACGTCACTTCATGCGACGAGTGCCAAAGATCAGGCAACATTACTTGGAGGAATGAGACACCACTCACAGGAATTTTGGAGGTAGAGCTATTTGATGTATGGGGAATTGACTTCATGGGACCATTCCCTGCTTCAGGACCTTACAAATACATCCTTGTGGCGGTTGACTATGTCTCTAAATGGGTTGAGGCTGTTGCAACTAGGACCAACGACGCGAAGGTAGTTTCAAAGTTTGTTAAAACTAACATATTTCCTCGCTTTGGTGTTCCTAGAGTTCTTATTTCAGATGGTGGCTCACATTTCATCGAAAGAGGATTTGAGGCTCTTTTGGCTAAGTATGGGGTGACACACAGGGTAGCAACACCTTATCATCCCCAAACCAGTGGTCAAGTGGAAGTCTCTAATCGTCAAATCAAGGCCATCTTGGAGAAAACAGTCTCACGCTCTAGGAAGGATTGGTCATCTAAGCTTGATGATGCGCTATGGGCTTATAGGACAGCTTGCAAAACACCGCTGAGAACAACTCCTTACAACTTAGTTTATGGCAAGTCTTGCCATTTACCTGTCGAACTGGAGCATAAGGCAATGTGGGCTCTCAAGGAGCTCAACATGGATCTCGATGAGGCAGGTAAGAAACGATTTATTGATTTACAGGAGTTGGAGGAGTTGCGCTTAAAAGCCTATGAGAATACTGAGATCTACAAGGAGTACACCAAGAGATGGCACGATAAGAAACTGGTGCCAAAAACATATGAGGTAGGTGACAAAGTGCTTTTATATAATTCTAGACTGCGTCTATTTCCAGGAAAGCTAAGGGCAAGATGGAGTGGACCTTTCTTGGTTCACCACATATACCCTCATGGAGCAATAGAGTTAATTGGCACTGACGACACCACATTTAAAGTAAATGGACACATGGTCAAGAAATACTATGACAAAGAAGACCCGGAAGAGGAGATTTGCGCCACCCTGGCATTAGTCAAAGCCTAAAACAGGGAAGTAGGTCGAGCTAACGACTTAAACCTTAGCGCTTACGGGAGGCAACCCGCTTTTCTTACTCTTTCCTATTTTTCTTTATTTTCTTTCCTATTTTCATTTTCTTAAAACTCGTGCATAATCTCTTCTCATGGTTACATTCAGGCATTCAAGAGGGATCTATATCAGTCAGGTTCGTCTAAATCAAGTAAGCTACACAGGTAAGTGGGAGATTTCAGGTAAGTTTTTCTTTCTTTAATAAATAAAATAAATAAAAAGAAAAAAAAAACAGGTAAGTTTTCAGATTTTAGATTTTAATTTTAATTTTCGTAATTTCTATTTATTTTTTACTTTAATTTTCGGAATTTTATAAAACCCCTTACCTTGGAGCCTTCCCCTCCCTCTTGCTTTACCCGACCTCGACAAAAAGACCTAGCCGACACAGCCTCCACCTTCACCTTCCTCCTCTCGCTCCCCTCCTCCTCGAGCTCTCGCTGTCCCCAAGCCGGCTTTCCTCGAGGTCCAGATCCGAGTCCACCAAGCCGAGACCGAGCGCCCACCAGCGCCGCTAAGACATGTCTCCTCCTTTGCCAAGGTTCCCTCCATTGTTCCCGTTCCAAGCCAAATCCAAACCTCCGGCTTCCAAGATCTCCCTCGCCGAGCCGGATCTCGCCCCTCCGAACACCCAGCAGCACTGTCGACAGCCTCGCCCCCTCCCCTTTCTTGCTGCTGCCTAGATCCGCTTCGCCGATCACCTCCACACCTCAGTTCCGGCCACACCTCCTTGATTCCGGCCCACCGAGGATAGCCGAGCCGGATTCCGCACCACTGAGCACCACCGCCGAGCCGGATCTCACCCTCCATACCCAGATCCGAGCCCCAGTGCTTAACCGCCGCCACCAGTAACTTTCTTGGACAAATCCGAGAACCACACCCCCTAATTTTACTCAAATTCCATACTTCTACCCACTGTTTCAACTTTAAGGTATGATTTCTCCCCCTATTCTCTCAATTTCAGTTTATAAATTCTATGAGAACCTAGGTAGAGATTGGACATTGAATTGTGTGTTGAAAATCTAGGGTTTGAAATTTGCGCGGGAAATTTATATTATTATTAGGGGTGGGATATATATATGGAAATTCTTAATTTATATGGACTGATTTTGTTAATTATCTAAATGTTGTCATACTTAGTTCATATATACTATTAAAGGAATTTATCAAATTTGGGATTTATTGGAAATTCCTTGAATTTGGAGCATTCTTTCAAAAACATATATATGTTGCATTATTAATATGAACTAAGTATGGGGTTGTTATATTATCTTATAAAGGGTACTCTATTTTTTGCAGTCTATGGTTAGAACAAAATATCCGGACATGGACTATCTGAGGATCGATGACACAGAGACACGCCAGCTTGCTTTGGATTTAGCTGACCGGGCTCCGAACGCCCGGTGGTACCACCAGCCATCCATGGAGGAGCTAGGGATGCCCTTCTGGATGATCCAGGGGTTCGATTGGCTAGATCCCGACTGACTGATTGGACCCTTAGACCACCACTACCCGACCTTGACAGGAGAGTTCCTCGCAACTCTCTGGATCCCAGAATCCCCTGCCTCCACTAGCCATGTCCACTTTCAGCTTGCCAACAGGCAGTTTACCATGACTCTGGAGGATATGAGCACCATCTTTGATTTCCACCACACCACCAGTTTCTTCCACATCCATGATACAGATGTGATGTGGCGCTACATGTCCAACATGCTGGAGCCTACCCAAGACCGTACCATCACAGCCAACATAGTCAGTCCTCTATTCGCTACCATCCTAAGGATCCTGGGTAGCACAATTTGGGCCCGCCCATAGCTGAGGCGACCCATCCAGCCAGAGTTAGAGTGTCTGAGGCGGATGCTTTTTGAGTCAGAACCCCTACCGCTCGCCTACGCATGGCTCGAACACTGCATTGCCCGCCGGAATCAACCACGGGTAACCATATATGACGGTAGCATGGTAGCTCTTTCAGCCCTTCGCTTACAGCTCCCCGTCCACCGATACACCCCGCGGAACGTGATGAGGATCGACATCGGGTCCCTACAGAGGGGACATATCATCACCCGCCGCCACAACAGATGGGTCCATTTTAGGACGAGGGTTCCCATTAGGCAGGATTTGATGGACCTGCACCACCCTCGCGACTGGTACACTACATGGACGGGGATTGATTACCTCCCCGAGATCATACCATCCGCTGACCCCACTCTGAAGGACCATCCTCTCCTCTACGACCACCCTGATTCTGAGCCTATGGCCGTAGACCCTCAGCCAGATCCTGTAGGGGATGACGACGACGACGAGACTGACAGCCCACAAGCCTCCCACCACTCCCCACAACAGATCCCTTCTTACCATTCTTACCATCAGGTACCCTCCCACCACTCTTACCATACCCAGCAGACTCACCATGCTGGAGGATATTCAGAGGAGGTGCTCTCTGAGCTGCGCCAGATCCGGGGGCTACAGACAGCAATGTTTGACCAGATGTCCTCTCGGTCACTCAGAGTCGACACAATTGACAGACGCCAGGAGGAGATGTATTCTGCTAACCGATCCCACCATTCCTATGTCAGAGACACTTTCGGTGGCATGGATCAGCAGTTTTGGGGTCGTCCGTCCCAGTTCCAGAGACAGGGGAGCACCCACGACGCTGGTGGATCATCTTCACAACAGCCTGGTAGCTCTTCCTATGGAGGAGCTCCTGACTACCAGGTGGGATTCCACTTTCCATATTTCGGTCCACCGCCGCCTTAGTGAGCTGCTCTGTGAGTCTTTTTCCCTTCCCTTTCATTTTTTTATTTAACAGTGAGGACACTGTATATTTTAAGTATGGGGTGGGAGAAAAGGACCGTAAAAGGGACTTTTATGTGGTTATATGCTGCTAGTACTTTATGTGTACCCTTTAAAAGTCTTGTTTCATGGTTTGTAATAGATTTCTAAGAGATGGCACAACCTTGGTATTTAAGTTATTAGTTGCATTTTATTTGTTGGTTTTTGCAAGTTTAAGTTTTATGCATATTTTAGTCTTGTTTTTTTTAAGAAAAAAATAAAAAATAAATAAAAAATATATATAGAAAATGTCGAAAAATGAAAAAAAAAATGCATGTTTAAATTTTTGCATTATTTTAGTTTTATACCCTAACTTAGATGTCCTATGATGATAAATAATGATTGACTTGATCATGTAAATCGTATGGCGTGTTTGGAAAGTTTAGCCTAAGTCCTCAAAATGGTTTTTATGTGGATTGTGAACTTGTGATGAAATTGAGCACATATGATCCTAAGCTAAAGGTTAAAATCCAACAAAAATTTTCCCAGTGAGAATTTTGGCCTTATAGGGAGAACATTAAAAATCCCTCTGTTTTCTTGAGTGTATTTACTCTTCCTATGCATCTCTAAATGTTGCGATAGTTATTCAAAACCAATGCATTTATATGTTTATGTTGATAAGAATTAAATGATGGAGGCACCTTTTAAGCTAATTTTATCCTCTCTTTACCTACCCTACATTATCCCTGCTTGAAGCTAGAACATTAGCCTTAGACTTTTATTGTAAACTCCACAAAATTATCCTTAGCCAAATTGAGTCTGACCCCCATTTGGGAATTAAGACTTAGAGTTGGATGGTACGATGATTTGTGGAAAGAATGAGCTCATGTTGCATTTTGGAAATTATTGAGATATGGGTTGGTTGTACATTTTTTATCTTGCTAGACATATTATGTAAAAGAATTTTTGGCTCACATTATAAATGCACCTCTAGTATTATTTTATATTTTCGCATCAAAAAAAAAAAAGAAAAAAAAAAAGAAGAAAAAGTATATATGTTTGTGAATAAAGTGCATGAGCCAAATTTACCTTATTTCTGTCATTATTTTGCAAGATACATATTTTGGGGAGATTTAGAAAGTTTGAAAGGTTATATACTTTATTCAGAAAAATTGGAGAGTTTGGCGGATGCATATGACTAAGAAGTTATGGTTTGGTTGTGTTGGAAGATTTAGGAGTCTTGATTTCCGAATTTTATTTAGCACCACATGGCCAAATAATTCCATACCTTATTATTTCTTACCAAGCCCCATCACAACCCCGCCGAATGGAATCTTCTTTGAAGACTTCTATTGAGCGAAGTCCTCCTGATAATTCTTGTTGCATTTTCATAATTGGTTGCGAAGTGGATTCATGTTTAAATTGCAATGTTTATGAGATTGTGTATAGAATTGAGTTGAGAGTTGATACACATAGCCTAAACACATTGAGAGTTGAGTTTAAACACATTATCCCTGTGAGGTTGGATTTATATTGCCTATGCCTATGGATCGCTCATATATGTGTGATGACATTAAATTCACTTGTCTTACATTGCTACTACTTGAGATGTTGCTTTTGACAAAAGGCGAAGACTTGAAGGATGTGTTGTAGGTCTTGGTTATTGTTTGGTTATTGCTTGAGGACAAGCAAGTCTAAGTATGGGGTGATTTGATGTCTCCAAAGTAGCCATGTTTTTACGCATATTTTAGTTCCATATTCTTTACATTTTGCATATTTCGGGTTGGGAATATGTCGAATTTATGTAGTATATGCTTATTTGTTAGAAATGGAGATCTACATAAGTTTCTGTTTAATATTGCAGAATATGGAAACATTTCGGGAGAAAACCAAGAAGCAAAGACGGAAGCAGCAAGTCTACTCGATCTCGACTAAGTTCTCATCGATGTCGACAAGTGCCAGACCACATAGCCATGTCGAAGAGATGCTGCTCGACAACATTAGGCCAAGACATGATCTACTCGAGATCGACAAGACCCTTGTCGAGATCGAGGAAACCCAGGAGCCTATGTCCGAGCATGTCGACAAGAGGCCACTCGACAACACCAAGCTGGCCAAGTCGATGATCCGTTGTCGTCGAGATCGAGGAGCGTCGTCGATGTCAACAAGCCCACATCTGAGCATGTCGAGAAGGGTTGCTCGACAACCTCGGAAGACCAAGTCGATAACACAACACTCGTCGAGATCGATGAGCTCTCCTCGAGATCAACTAAGGCCAGGAGTCATGACCGAGCCACGTCGAGGACCTGCTAGCCAAGACGACAAGCCAAGCCCAGTCGACAACTTTCCTACTCGAGATCGAGTACGCCGTACTCGAGATCGACGAAGATTCCTGAAGCCGCGTGATGCATTGATGCAGTCCTACTCGGAGTTGGAGTCCTTGGAGCCGAGGATAGCCTAGTCTATCCGAATTATCAACATCTATCATGAAGAAGAGAGTTCAATCCACTTAAGACACTTTAGATATTATTTCCCTATTTTAGATTTAATTTCTTTGTTGCTTTTATTTATCTTTAAAGTCTTAGATATAGTTTTAGATATAGATATAGATATTCTATCCTTGAATAGCAAGGAATAGAAGGCTATAAATAAAGCCCATGGGGCTGATTTTAGATTCATTCAATTTCAGAGATACAGTTATACATAGGGATTTAGGAGTTCGAAGGTTTTAAGGTTTTGGCAGTTTACGAAAGTTGATTGCCGGGATTGTAAAGGCTTTGAATTTAGTTAATGCAAGTTATTTCTTTTAATTCAATGTCTGCGATTGCGATGAGGCGCGAGTAGTCCATCTACTTCTGGGGTTGGGGTGAGCCCAACGAGAGCCATGTCGGTGGATTAGCGATTACAAAAGGAGGTATTTTGTCGATATTTTAGTCTATTCCCTATGTGCTTCATCTTTGATTGAGAAATTAAAGAACTCATGTTGTGAAACTTGGGTAGTAATTAGGATTTTTATTCGAAAGATTATAAATGCTAATTATGAAAAGGAATAGATGCAATTAGGATTATTTGTCGCGAGATTTATACTCCTACTTGACGGATTAGGTGAAAGTCTTTTCCTTTATCAATGAAGTTACCACCTTTTGTGATTTATCTTCCGCTTGCATGGTGATCGTTGTCGCAAACCCTAATCTTGGAAGTTCTTTTAATTCATAAAGTTACAAAACTGAATTTGCATTTTTTACTTTCTGCCCTCGTCGATCTCGACCAAGCCTGGTCGATCTCGACTACTGATTCCCGATCCCAGATCGTCGTAGCTTAATTGTGCAGGAACTCGACGAGCCCAACCCGAAGTCGACGAGGACTGTACTCGATCTCGAGTAGCCCCTTGTCGAGATCGAGTAGCCTTTGCCGAGAGTTGTTGCACTGTTCGACTAGCCTGATCCCCTGTCGACTAACCCTAGTCGAGATCTAGCACCTGTTGTCAACTTCTGTCCGTGAGATTTCACCACTGCCTAGGATCCGCTGACCAGCTTCCTCGAGGATTCGAACCTGACTTTCTCTTACTACATTGGAGGGAGTCTTGAACATTATTTGCTGGGATTCGATCGGTTTGCTTTACTTTATCTGCTTACTGTTTTGCATTCTCGATTTCCTCTTACAACAGCACACTCACGTCCTAGGGGTTCCCTACCAGTACCATTTCACCTCTTAAGAGAAATCTCAAATCCTCGACTGAACTGCTCTCTCGATCGACCTCGGTACTCCTTAACAATCTCGCTTACTCTCCCTAGGTTATCAAGACTCTGCCTGACCATTATCTCCCAAAGGGACATCTCGAATACTCTTGCTAACCTGATCACACTTCCCGTACCACTAATCACTCTCACTAGCCATCCACCTCTAAGAACCTAACTCATACCGACCATCTCACACCTGACACTCCCATCCTTATCCTCGACATTACCAATACAAGCATCCTACCTTGCTAGAATCCACTCAACCACCTACTCTCGACAACTATAACGCAAAAAACCGTTTAGTGCTAACTCATAACCACGAATCATCGAGTTCCTCATCACCCGCGTCTATCCTCAATGACCAATCACAGATTCTGCCTACTTGTCTCATCCTGAATCTCACGAAACCTAAACATCCACGACTCCTCAGCCGGCCTATTCTAGATCCTCGTCTCAGCATATTCCCAAATTGCCTTAAGCTCCTACTTTTTAACCATGACATCTTACCATCCAAAGCCCCCTTTTACCAATCATCATTTCTGTAGAATCCCTAGATCGTCCTCATTTGAGTTTCCCAAGTACAGTAACTTCACCAAACCTTCTAAAACCTCTTCCCCTAACGTTCTCAATGCATTCTGCCTTGCCTAGTACCCAAATCCATGCTCAAGATCTCCCTATCTCAATCTCAAGCCCACAGTCTTACTAGAATCTCAACGACATCCTTGCCCAACTACCAGCCTTCCCTCGAAAACTTATCTCACATCCCCAAATACCTCAATAGCCAAAACAATCTCCACACATCAACCTCGATTCCTTTCCTATACTAAAATCCTCCAACAAAGCATCTAGAAATCCTTCCCTCATGAATCCTCCAATTATCACTAACCCTATCTAAGCAACCCCAAGTACTCATCCTACATACAACCCGATACTACTCTTTCTTAGCGATTCCTCAATCTCATCCTTTACCATAAACAGTTCCCAATCACCGCACATAGAACCTAGTCCCTAATTCTACGATTCCTTAGACATTCCTAAACCAATCATCCTTGATCCGCTCCTAGACTATCTAGACACCTTCCTTAGCTCAACAATCCGTCTAACGACACTTCCCTTCGAGAATCCCTCCAATCCATTCCTAGCTCACTCATCCACCTCTAGAACTACACTAACCACCTATACTTGCACCCACTACCTACCGACACTTCTAGCTAGGATCTCTTCCTCGAAATCTCGCCATGCTAACTCCACTCCTCACCTAAGACCTACCTAGAAGCTCAAATATACTCACTGACCACTATCTCCGGCAAGTCATAACTCACTCGACTCTCCCCAAGCTAACAGATCCTTCATGCACTCCATCTCGCACAACCAATGACTAACTCGAAGACCTCAATCTACCTGCGATTTCCCGATCCGTCTCACCAAGGAATCACTTGAATCATGCCCAAGAAGGAAACACCACCACCTATATAACTCAAAAAGAATTTACTAGCAGGTCAGTACACTTAAGCATAAAGGCACATCATCACATACACAAGTTAGTCATGCAATCATTCACTACCAGCTCAGCATATCAGTCATCACACATCCATTTAGTCAGTTCCAAGCCTATCGCACGACACCAATTCCAATTCGCATAGGGAAGAACGTCGTTTCTTGAGTCATCTAGGAGGATTACGTCTGGAACCGCCATCTTCAAAAGGCGTCTGTCCTTTGGTGACGTCGATTCTAGGGTCCATGGGCCCACCACGCTTCCGCTGCGCCACTCTGATGCCATTCGATCGCTCGTTTTCTCTTCTATGTCGATGTCCATCAAGGAGATCGCGAGGGGTTAGAAGTCACGGAGATAGGGGAGGGCAAGGGAGGACAACACGATTTCCTTAAGGATTCAGACACAGACCATAACTAGAGATGACGAGACTCAAGAGAAGACGCGGACCCGAGAGTTACAACAATGCCCTTAGGGTATAATATGAGGTTACAGGTGCGACAAGCAAACACATGGCAATCACGAAATATCTCAATCATGGCATTGCACACTAGCATGTACCTATTAAAAGGAATAACGTCATATGCATCCATAACATGCTCACATAATCAACTTTACATGCACGCAGAACATGCTAAAACTTATCATCTCATGCACTAATCATGCTTGACATATTAAGATCATGTATGCACGAACTGGCAATAGACATATGCAACATAAGTTATATATGACATAGCGAGCATTATAGGATATCACATGTATGATTCATTACTCACTTTAAGTGTACACATAAGCAGGTCAAAACAATGTGGGTTACAGGTAAACATGTTAAGATGCACTCTAATAATCGTGTAAGGGGGGTATGCTTAAGTCATTTGGGCATAGCAACTATCACACCCAATACAACTATGTACGTGTAGTATGACAAGTATGGCACATAATTGCATGATGGTCCATAATTAGGAGATGTATATCCTACATGATACTACCAACACTCATCAAGCAGGTACATAGTCAGTGAGGTTTAATCAGATAATCTTAGCTTGCTAAGACATTCATTTCTCATATTAAACATACAACGAGGGTTGACCACACTATCATGGACCTAATTCATAGGGAGACGATAATCATGAGAATTCCATACATGCGGCACATACATCCACTCATAAGTTTAATCATGTAAGATATCAGGTAAGTCATGCTAAAATACACTAATGCACCATGTCATGCAGTCAAAAGGAGGGCTACTATTATAACCAAACAGAATTATCCAAAGGGCGATCACCGACCCCGTATCCCCGTGGGACGCTAGCATGACTCGCTCGGTATGACACAAGGACCTTCACACAATTTCGAAGAGGAGAGGGTAGAACTTGTGTTTAGACTCTCGTGGTAAGAAGAAACGGTTGACCGATATAAGAATCGAGAATGATAACTCCATAAGACAAATCACTTCTAACTCGGAATTGTTTCATTGATCACCCTCATTAAAATACTCATGAATTTCCCATATCTGACACACCCCCGGAATTAGCTAGTTGACCGACCCAAATTTTCCCGTGGAAGACACCAACCTCGGGTATGAGACTCGATAGAAGCATAGATGGTGGGATATCAAGCAGGACTCGAAATGGGGAGAGTGGACGCTCTTCGACCCTCGCTAACAAGCCTAAATGTTTTGGTGGGGCGCATGACGGAGTCAGAATCATCAAGGGGCTTGAATCAAGGAAGGGCTATCCTGACAAGACGGGAATTCCGCCAACATAAGGAAAAGTTTTCCTCCCGCTATGTCGTTCACAAATTCAAGTTAAGGCATACTGATTAGTTTTCTATCATAAGCACAATAGCACTCAGCATGGAAGCAATCAACGGAATTTATATGATCCCCTTCGAGGAGGATCGCCCTCGGCCTCAGTTGGATATAATGCATACAATCACAGAGACGATCTATGCTGTCCTTCGAGGGACGGCCGACCGGAGGGGAAAATATCTCACGGCATCCTAACCCATGTCACTCCAACCTTTGGGTTCCTTGGAGTCTTCAAGTCCACCTACCAAAGAAGAAGCTATATTTTGTCTACCCGTTCCCAACTACATCCAATAGGGATTGTCTAGCGCCTTTACTACCCATTCGTTTCCCTTTGTTTGATTACCGGATTTATTGAGTCAAGTTCATATTTAATCCATTTGACTTAGCCATATTAAATTCATTTTGCCCTTTCTAAAACATTTTGAAAAACTATTTGAAAATCACTTCAACCTATCATACTCGGTTTGCAAAACCTGGCTCTGATACCAACTTTATAACGGACCGGGATTATGATTCCCGGGTTACGTTTCAAGGGATTAAACCCCTTGTTAGGTCTTGTGCCCCGAGTACATGTTGAAGGTTTGAAATTCTACTCTAATGTTTTCAAGTGGGATTTCATACCCAAAATTCGAAGGAATCGTTGTAATCCCCGGGGAAGTCCCATGTACTTGTCGTAAGTCTAAGCGTGGAAAACCAATAGTCATACAAATAGCGGAATAAAGGTGTAATACAATAGGGTGCCATGGTAGAGCCGAGTCAAAACCAAATCAATAAGCATATTTATCGAAATCTAATAGGCAATATTAGCGGGGTTAGACCATTTCTTTGCAATCGTCCAAGAGAGTTCCCACGTCACGGAAGCAATGAACAATTATGCTGCAAAACAAACCTAAAAAATATGTATGTAGGGCGGTGTCAGATCGAAGCCCTACGTAATATAATCCCAAACAAGCAGACACATACACACGCTAGTCCTAATAAAGATGTTTCTAGATGCAAGGCAGAATATTAACACACTAACATGCTCCTAAGATCAAGTGCGTAAATATAATAAGGCCTTAGCACCGAATACCAAGTGGTATATCCCTCTCCTACCTCCACCCCCTTCCGATAGGGCGGAGACTGGCCAGCTCGTGAATGCATTCCATTATAATCGGGCAGCACGCATGCCCAACCCGCTCCACAATAAAGCCCGCAAACATCTCATAATATAAGGAAGTTTCATGACTTGATTGACTCAGGACGGGACCCGATGGGACTAGGTCGTCCTATAACCCTATCAATGACTCTAGTTACTTCACAAATAACGGATGTTTTGTTTACATACGAATAAAGAAGTAGAATGCTCAACGGTCAATGCAACCTAGCATGGTACTACATGACATGCTGATTATGAATGCAACCACCTAGTATGCACATAGCTACAAGCAGGGAGATCTCTTTTCGAATCTGAGTGAGCTCATATAGGAACTCACTTGGCTATGCATAACAACATAATAGAAAATCCGGCATACATAATTCATAATCACAAAGTATCACCTAGATACACATCAGAACATATATGTATAAGTCTACGTCTAATCACCCAAGCACTCAAGCATATAATTCAACGAGAATAGCAACCATATCGCAATCATCATTCCGTCAAGTTCAACCATTCATCATATTGTCACATTCCACGAGACCATATCATTCTCCATATTCCATTCAGTCACATTCGCATGCTCATAATAACATATCCGCATCTTTAAATATCTCAACAGTTCATCATAATCATAAGGTATAGACAAGCGATAACATAACTCTAACATCTCATCATGCCTTTAAATATTCATTCATGCCATTAGTTCACACAATCATGCTATTAGTCAACCAATCACATCAACATGCTAGTCAGTCATCGATCAAATCAGATTCCCAAGTTAGTTCAAACCCGTTTAAAATTCGAGTCAAATAGTTAGAAATTCCGATCCTTGAAAACATTCGTCAAATTCCTTTTTAAATCCATTATTACCTTTTTAAATCTCAACTTCTCATAATATTATATTTGTTTTAATCACCGTAATATCTTATCTTTAAATCTCAAATAATATTATATAATATTTTAAATATCATTTATTAAACACTTTCATAAATCATTTTCAAATCCCTTAAAAATCCCTTCCAGTTTTACTTTATAAAGAAACAGTCCTTATTAATTTACCAAAACCGCCCTTATTTTATAAAAAAAAAATCACAAATCGACCCCTTTATTTTTCAAACCTCAAACCGAGCTCAGTCTTTCTTTCTTAAACCCCAAATCGAATTCCATTTGAACAAATTAGACCCAATTATTTTATTAATATTTTTTTTAAAAGCCCATAATTTCTGGCCCAACGAATAGGCCCAAAGACTCAAACAATTCATTCCTCCCAATTCTGAAAACCGAAGCAAGTTTTAAAACAAAAGGGATGGGCCCCAGCTGATGTGGAAGATGACATGGAGAGGATGGCCCCCACAAGGTCTTAATCTTCCATTTCTGGTTGAAAGAAAGAAGGCAAAAGAGTAGAGAGCTCCGTCCGCCAGCGGAAAAAGGAGGAGAGAGGAGGGAGCTCGTCGGCGGCCTGGCCACCACTCCGAACTCAACACGCACACCGAGGGTCGAGATTCGCCGGATTGCTCGCCGGAGGGACGGTTTGGCTTGCCGGAGGCTCGATCCACGCTTGCTTGGCCTAGGTCAAAGATAGGAGGTTAAAAGATGGAACTTTGTTTCATCTGGAAGTGAAAGGAAGAGGAAGGAGGGAGAATCTGAGCCTCACCGTCTGAAATCCGAGACCGAGGAAGAACGTAGATTCCCGCTCGCGCTCGGCCTCCGTGGCTCGTCCCGCTGCTGCTGCTACTTCTGGCGACTCTGGGGAAGTGGTGGGTGCTGTTGTCGCTGGATTGAGGTGAAAGGAGGGAAGCGAGAGGGTCGAGTTGATGCTTCGTTGGCTCTCGGAAAGCAGAGGAGAAGAAGGTGGGGGTTGCCGTTTCCAGGGGAGGTTGGGTGGCCGACGGTGGTGGTGACGGTGGCCGGGACCTGGTGGTGGTGAGGTGCAGTACGTGGTTGTTGGTGCCTGGTGGTGTTGGCGGCAAAGGAGCCAAAGAGAGGCTGTTTGTGTGGATGCCAAAATGGAGGAAGGAAAGTAGGGAAGGATTGGGTGTGAAATTGAAATCTCAATGGGATTGGGTTTCGGATTTCTGAAATTTGGCAGGGAAAATCTTCAATGGAACTGGAAGAAACCAGTTGTAAACCATTTTAAAATCAATTTTGATGGATCTAGGCTGCATGTCACTACAGGCTTTGTGATTCATGACTATGTTGGATTAGTTAGGTCTTCGAGCTCTTCTCAGTGCGACTCCGTCTCTTCGTTGATGGCCAATGCTTGGCACTCCACTCTAGCATTGTTGCGGTCAGAAACGACTCGAGCCTACAATGTGTTGAGATTGAGGGTGACAATCTCACTGTCGTCAATGCAATCTCCGGTGTCTAGTAATGTTCTTGAGGGATTGTGATGATCATTACGGACATCCAATTTCTCCTCCAACAGTTTAAATGGGTGACTTGTTCTCATGTTTTTCGCGAGGTCAACCAAATAGCGGGCAAGGTGACTCAGCCCAGACAAGATATGAACCATGGAGCTCTTACGTCTCATCTGGAGTTATTTTCCGTTGTCTGAAAGGATGTTATTGGTGGTGGGTCAGCAAATCCTGATACCATCCAAATCTAGGGGTGTGCATGATTCGGTCCAAACCGAATTTTTGGGCCGAACCAACACAAACTGAACCTAACCGAAGTTTTTCGGTTCGAAAATTTTCATTTTTCGGTTTTGGTTCGGTTTGTGTTCGGTTTAGGTTCGGTTTGTGTTAAACCGAATTTTTTTATACACTACATAAATAGATTGTATATATATTTGTATACTATATATATATATATTTGTAATTTGGTATAAAATGTTTATATAATCATACTGTATTTGTATAAACATTGTATATATTTGTAATTTTATATACAATGTCTATATATATTTGTACAAATACAATGTGTATATATGTACAAATACATATATATTTGTATTATGTATATAAACATTCCATATATACACATACTGTATTTGTATACAATGTTAATATACACACATATATTTGTAATTTTATATTGGAATATGTGTATATATACTATATTATATATATATATATTTGTATACTTTTAATTTTTTTTTATAGAAATTCGGTTCGATTATGTTAAAACCGAACCGAACACAAACCAAACCGGCAAATAATCGAACCGAACCTAATGCATTCGGTTCGGCTTTCGATTTTAAATTTTGAGATTTTCGGTTTCGGTTCGATTCGGCCCGATTCGGTTAGATTTTAGACCGATTCACAGCCTATCCAAATCATTTGTGTAGTTTAAAAAAATGAAGGGTATGAAAAAAAAATGAAAAGAAGTAGAACTAAAAGAAAAAAGGCCAATAAATTTAGTTGAAGAAGGTCGATGGACGTGAAAACTGGATAAACGTTTTGACACCAAATCGAAGGTAAAACTTGATCCAAACTAACGGCGTCCATCCAATCCAATGGATGAAAAGTGAAAACATCTCCAGAAATCACCGGCGGTAACTTGACGGCGAACTAACGGAAAGCTCGACGGTGTAAAAACTAATTTCGGGGCTTCGGGACAACTTACTTTCATCAATGGCAGTCACACTTGCACCAATTTGATACATCTCTCGCCATTTCTGGAAACCTTTTCCTCGTCCTTTTTCTCCCACCTCTCTCTTTCACCCTTGTTGTTTTTATATCGATCTAATTCGTCGTCGTTCTTGCTACAGATCGAGCGAATTGAAGAAAACAGCGATCGACTGAGCTCGGAGAAAATCAATGGCGAGGGGGAAGATACAGATACGGAGGATAGAGAACTCAACGAACAGGCAAGTGACCTACTCCAAGCGAAGGACGGGGCTGTTCAAGAAAGCGAACGAACTCACCGTTCTCTGCGATGCCAAGGTCTCCATTATCGTGTTCTCCAGCACTAACAAGCTCCACGAGTTCATCAGCCCCAACACCACGTACGTCTCTCTCTCTCTCTCTCTCTATAATTTCTTCTTCCTCTTGTGTTTTTTCGAGAATTCGTTTTGAATGTTGGAAGCTGAGCCGATGGATTTCATCTTCGCTGCCGCGCAGTCTCAAGGAGATATACGATGCTTACCAGCAAACTATGGAGGCCGATGTCTGGAGCTCTCATTACGCGGTACCGTTCCCCTCTCCTTCCTCTCCTGTTACTGGAAATTGATTGATATAAAAATCAGATCGACGAACCTTTAAATCTCGATCGAAACTCTTTAAACTTTTTCGGAAAACACGTGGATCTGATGTAACAGAAAATGCAAGAGGATCTTCGGAAGCTCAAGGAGGCCAATCGCCAGCTCCGGAAGGAGATCAGGTACTCTCTTGCTACTACTATTAATCAATCATTTCACTAATCGGATTGATTACTTTTTAGCGATGCTAAACTTGAGATATTTGCTGAATCTCACCTATATTGAAGGAGGAGGATGGGATATTGTTTGGAGGATATGAACATGCAAGAATTAGTCTTTCTTCAACAAGATATGGAAAAAGCTGTCACCAATATTGGTGAACGAAAGGTATTTTTCTTATTCTAATTAATCATTCCATACTTTGTGATTTGCTTGAATGAACCAGATCAGATCTGTCCAATATTTGTTTGTTGCTCTTTCTATATTTTAGTTTGTTATATACAGTGAAATCTCTGGAGTGTAAAACTAGCTGCAACACCTAGCTAGTAGTTGGGCTGCTTATATTTTGAATTGAAATATGGACTTTGAGAATGTTCAAGCTCTGTTTGGCACAATAAGTAGCTTTTCGGAGCTACTCACCCAAGCTCTGAAGTACCCTAATAACTAGGTTTTTGAAATACTATATAGTAGCTTATTAACCTAGAGCTTCAGCTAACCAGTCAGTTTGAGCTACCCCCATCAACTACTCTTTTTACCAAACATAGTTTCAAATTGAGTAGAGACGTAACTTAGAATTAGGGCTTGGAATGAAATAGTGGCATTAACTCAAACCTGAAAATTCGAATTGCGTTATTTTGGTTTATTTGATTGAATTCGAGCAACTCATTTGTAACCACTTTGGTTAATGATTCAATCAAATGTTGACAGTACAAGGTACTCGGGAGTCAGATTGAAAACACCAAAAAGAAGGTTAGTACACTACCTGGTTGAATTCGACAACTCGATCTTGGTAAGCTTAGTTGTGTTTATCTTGAAATCCATTGAAGTGGTGTGTGTTTTCATGTGTCTGGGGAATCAATATAGGTGAGGAATGGCGAAGGGATACACCGGAGTCTCATGCAAGCCTTTGTAAGCATGGCAAACCATTCCTTTCTCTAGATGTACAATCTAATTTTGCATTCAAACACTTCTTGTCGATCAGCGAGTCTAGGCTCTCATTTTCTTGAAACATTGCTGTATTTTGGATGCAAGGGTGCGCGGGATGATCCACACTACGGATTGGTGGATAATGGAGGAGAGTACGATCATGTGCTTGGACTGCATCCGCATGTCGTTGGCCTGCGCTTGATACCAGGTGGTGAGGCTCACATTCCGAGTGCAACGGGATCATGTCTCACCACCTACACTTATCTTGAGTAACTCTTTTGTGTGCTCAATCAAGCTTATGTTCCTACCTCGGATGATATCGTTATCGTAATTGCCAAACACTTTAATTGGTGTGGTAGACTGATGCACCCCTAATCCCCTAGTATGTGTGTAATCTCATGTGATGTTCTATATTGACATGCTTGTGTTCAAGGATCAATTGAGTTGTCCATGTTTTGTGAAACCCTAAATAAAAGTGCTCTCTGCTCTCAAAATGTGACCAAATCCATAGTGGCATCGTTTTCCTGAACAACGATGCTTGTACGTTGCTAATACAGTTTGCAACTTAGGGATACATGGGCCTAAGGCCCAACTGAAGATTTTGGATCGGTCCACTTATCCCCAATCCCCAAAATATTGGTGTCATCAATAATTTTGAGCGAGATTTTAGAGAAATCTCAAAACGGTTATTGTCAAGACAATTTTAAGTAATTTAACGCGAGTCATTTTTAGTTTTTTCAAACCAGTTGCAAAAAGGTCAAATTTATGAAAGAAACCTAAATATGTCGAATGAATTGTTGTGCTTGAAAACTGGCTAAAATCGGTGAAATTTATGAAAGAAAAAATTGATCGACACTCACTTTTGTATGTCAATCAATTTGGATGATTATCGAATGACATTCAATGGTTATTTGTAGTCGTCGTTTGAAAATTTTGTCGAACCTCGGAGAGGACGAGCTAAATAAGGGATCTCGACAAATCATGTTGAGGGTACAAAGGAGGCTCGGTAAAAGTTATCAAGGGTACGAAGGAACCTCGGCAAAAATTGGCAAGGATACAAAGGGAACTCGACTTCTGTTGGCGAGGTTTGTGAATTAGCTTGAGTGCAAAGTAGGAGCTAAACAAATTGAAACATTTGTAACTGACGAAATAATCCTGCGGTCATGCCAAGTAGTACTGACAAGAGATCATTTGTGACTACTGATGTTCAAAAAGGGGTAGAAATTAACAATGAGGGATAACGTTGAATTGCGCATTGACAAGAGATCATCTTTGAAGCCATCGATTACAGACGTTGTTAATTGGAATCGGCGAGATGATCTTTTTCTTTTGGGTTGAATTGGGATGTAGAATAAACGAGAAAAAAAATCATATAATCCGAGAAGAAGCACACGAAAGATGATGGGGGATTGGAAATCTGCGGAATTGTCGAATTAGGGAATGTTTTTAGGGTTTAATCAACCACGGGAGACGGGGGTTGAGCATCAAATGCTGCGTGAATGTTTTTCTCATTCAAATTTAATCATACCTTAAATTTGGTAGATCTGTTGAAATCCCTCACAAATCTACCGCAATGAACAATTCCAAGTGATTTCTCTTGAATAGCGTTGGTTCTCAATTTGTCTCCCGGACAGATTTCTAATTGTTTCTTAAGAATGGAAATGACTGCAATTTTGTGCAAATAGTCTTGTCAATAGTCATTTTCTCATCTTGTCTGAAGCCCTTATGATAATTTTATGCAAGTTGCATAAAATCACCGCTTAAGTGTATATTTTCAGAAAATCACCTTTAACTACTCTGAAGCTTTGTCACCAATCAACCATCCCCAAGCCAAGAATATTCCATTATAGGTTAAATTTGTTATATTATAATGTTACCCCTTTTGTTTAATTATATGATAATATAAATTTAACAATTAAAAAAGGAAAAAATAAATAAGTAAGAATTAAATTGAGATGATATAGTGATATAACTGACGTCATTTTTGCTCCCAGATTGAATGTGTGTAGAATCTAATAGAGAATTAAAAGTGATTTGGAAGGGGAAAGCAATCAACTCAATTTGAGGAGAGTAATTTTGTAGAAGGCGACACTATTTTATTGGTTATTTGAAAAGAGAAAATAACGTCAATAGTTTTCTTCCATTTTATACTTACTTATTTACATTTTTTTAATTGTTAAAATTATATTCTATTAGAATATTATATAAAAGGAGTGGTAAAGTTGTAATTTATCAAATTTAAACTAGGTTTGGACTGAATATATTCGAGGGCGGTTGATTGATGACAACGACGAGTCTTGTGAAAGCGAAATTGCATTAAACACCAAAGTTTTACATTTAAGTAATCTAAAGATGATTGTCACCTACTCCGGGAAAATCGTTGCTCTCTATGTTTAGAACTACACCATCATGGTTTAATCATGACGCTTCACAACGACCAATTTCTTTGTCTTTTGCTTTGATCATGAGAAAAGTTTCTCATATGATCGGTATACTGTTGTTTTATGAGTTAGTTCTAATTTACTCAATTAGAATCCTTGGAATAGGGAGTTCTCCACGTTGAAAAGATTGAGATATAAGATCGACAGACTACTCCTCTCATTGCCAATTGATTTTGAGATGAAACCCTTTGGGCTCTATCAGAGCCTTGTTGACATGTCGCGGCCATTGCAACTTGTTGTTCCACATTGAAAAGATTGAGATATGGCTACTCCTCTCATTGCAACTTGTTGGTTTGGTACCTCTTCTTTTTATTATCATTGCAATTGCAGGCCACTTCATGTCATTTGAAGCTACCAAAAGTGATTTGTCTATAATGAAGGCAAAAGCGACAGAGAGACTCAAGTACATAACTGATGTAATTGATATAGCTAGTTTTGATTGAGCACCTAGGACACTTAGTGTAAGTGCGTCTCAGGAGATACTTCTCCTTGTAACTGAACACACGCTCCAATATAAGGAGCTGAGCTGTTGGTTGTTATTCAGTCAGTCAATAGAGAGAGCGGTTCACTTGAAAGCTTCCCCGCTTCTTCAATGGCGGAAACCTCAAGTTCAGATTCATTCAATTGAGTGTTCTTTGTTCAAATCAAACACAAATTCATCTTCAATTTGTCACTATGGTATCAGAGCAGTTTATGCTCCGTATCTGAAGCTTCCGCATCTGGCATCCATCTGATATAGAGATTTCTTGTTCTTGCTTGCTCGTCATTTGATTGTCATCATCAGCAATGGCTGAGCGCTCTGGAGAGAGATGTCGAGATCAGATCACTGCCTCGGATCTGCAAAATCCGCTTTTCATCCATCCCTCGGATAACTCAGGTATGACTGTTTCTACAATCAAACTTACTGGAGAGAATTATCGAAGATGGAGAAAGTCTATGATCAAAGCTTTATCTGTCAAGAACAAGTTGTGGTTGGTTGAAGGCTTGGACCTTCGTAATGAGGAAAATGGTCTGCAATGGATTAGATGTAACCACATAGTTTGTTCATGGATTCTAAACACTGTTTCATCAGAATTTTACAATACTCTTGATGAATATGATACGGCAAGAGAGATGTGGAGAGATATTGAGAAGAGTTATGGCCAAAAGAATGTGCCATTGATTTTTCAAATCAAGAAAGAAATTCAAACTTGTGATCATAAAAATTTGTCCTTAACTGAGTTTTTTACAAAGATGAAAGGCTTGTGGCAACAGCTTACAGCTGTCACTACACCTTTGGTGTGTAAGTGTGGAAAATGTGAGTGTGATCTCCAGAAAAATATTGATGAAGCTGATCAAGAAGACAAGTTGATGAAATTTCTCATGGGCCTGAATGAGAATTTTGACATTGCTCGTAGGCAGATCTTGATGAGCACCCCTTTACCTACTGCTAGTACTGCATACTCTCTATTGATGCAGGGGGAGCTGGGGTCATGGTCAAAGAACACTAATCTGCACTCAGAGATCACTGCTTTAATGGCCAAGCAAGTTGCAGCTGGTGATGGGTCTCAGGATACCAGAAAAAAGGAGAAGTGTGGTCATTGTGGGGGTAACCACAAATTTGAGAGGTACTGGGAGTTGATAGGATATCCCAGTTGGCACTCTAAGAGTAAAGACAAGCCACAAACTCCTCACTCTGATGATCAACACAAGACTGACAAAGGGGCAGATAAGAGGAAAAGTGATGGCAAGTACACTCCTAAAGCAAATGTTGTAGGGAAAGGTGCAGTGCAGGACTTCTCCAACAAAGGTCAACTATCTGCTGAACACCACAAACTGGTAGCCAACTTCATCAACTTCCTTGAACAATCTGGTACTCCAAATCACGAATCACACCTAGCAGGTACTCTGTGTTTGAACACTTTTCGTACTGGAAATTTATGGATTATGGACAATGGGGCTACTGACCATATTACATGTGATCTCTCACTGCTTGATAACCCCAAGTCTACCCCAAACTCTTTCATACATATCCTTGATGTCAATGTTCATCCTATTACACACATTGGTGATCTAAAACTCTCTCATTTCACCTTCACAAATGTACTGTGCACACCTGCATTTCACTTTCATCTGTTATCCCTTACCCAACTCGTTATTGAAAACAAATGCAACATCAGTCTTAATGACGCCTTCTGTGTTGTCCAGGACCAAGCAAAGAAGAAGACGATTGCAGTTGGTAAGCTATGTGGTAGACTCTTCTACAAGAATCCATCTAGCTGTGAGTCTATTCAGTCTTGTCAACAAGGCTTTTCTTCTTCAACTATTGCTCAAGCTTCTGCAAATCATGCTTTACCTATGTTTCTACCTACAAACATCCCATACTCTACTTCTCTTTGGCACCTTCGACTTGGACATGCTCCTGTGGCCAAGCTCAGACACATATCTGCTCTACAAACTGATTTGTCCAAAAATAATTCACATATATGCATTGTATGTCCTTTAGCTAAACAAACTCGTTCAATTTTTTCTGGAAGCAACTCTATTGCTGATTATGTATTTGAGATCTTACATTGTGATGTTTGGGGACCTTATGCCACCCCTACTATGAATGAATTTCGTTTATTTCTCACTATTGTTGATGATAAAAGTAGGGGGGTTTGGGCCTTCTTAATGAAACACAAGAGTGAGGCGAGTGATCATCTATGTTCCTTCATAAATATGGTTCATACTCAATTCAATTCTACTGTCAAAATTGTCAGGAGTGATCAAGGAACTGAATTTTTCAATAAATCAGTCTCCTCTTTCCTGTTACATCATGTTATTATACATCAGAGTTATTGCACTGCAACTCCCCAGCAAAATGGAAGAGTGGAACGCAAACATCATTACATTCTCCAAATTGCTCGCTCTCTATTGCTTGCCTCTTCTTTACCTTTACAGTTTTGGGGAGACAGTGTGCTTACAGCCACATATCTCATAAATCGTTTGCCAAATCCCATTCTACATCACAATTTACCAAATGAAATCCTCTTTAATAAACCTCCCAAGTACTCTCATCTTCGTACTTTTGGATGTCTGTCCTTTGCTACTACATCTCACCTGCATGGTGTCAAGAAATTTGATCCTAGAGCTGACCCTTGTGTCTTTGTGGGGTATCCCTTTGGTAAGAAAGGCTACAAACTCTACAATCTTAAGACACACAAATACATGATCAGCATTGATGTTACTTTCATTGAGCACATTTTTCCCTTTGCTCTTAAACCTTCATCTGCTTCTCTTAAACCTGTTGTCAGTGGTCATAATTTTCCCTTTGATTATCTGACATATGATCTTCTTGATACATCTGATCCCTCTACCTCTGATCCAGAAGCTCCTGGTATATCAAATTCTCCTTCTTCTTCACCCATGACCACTGACTCTTTGTCCTATGAAACCACTGTGACCTCATCATCTTCTGACTCCTTGACCCATGAGTCACTTGAAGATTATTCTCCCTCACAAGTCTCTAATTCATTTGAGATCATCACTGAACAGCCTGTTAGACACTCCATAAGGACTCACAATCCTCCAATTTGGATGAAGGATTATGTAGGATTGGCTACTACTGATGCATCCACACTGTCATCGTCTTCTTCAAAGGTAAACCATTATCCTATCTCAGCCTTTTTGTCCTACAACTCTTTCTCTATGGCCTATCAGTCCTTTGTAGCCAATGTTGCTCCACATTCTGAACCAAAGTCAGTAAGGAAAGCAATTCAAAATCCCGCCTGGTGTGAGGCAATGATTGTGGAACTTGATGCTCTAGAACGAAATGGTACTTGGGATTTGGTTACTCTCCCGCCAAAGAAATCCCTTGTCACATGTAAATGGTTGTTCAAGTTGAAGTTCAAATCTGATGGGACACTTGACAGATACAAGGCTCGTCTTGTAGCTCGAGGATTTACACAACTTGAGGGCATAGATTATAGTGAAACTTTTGCCCCTGTTGCTAGGATGATCACTATTCGAGCATTGCTTGTTGTTGCTACTGTAAAGTGTTGGCCTATAACTCAGATAGATGTCACAAACGCGTTCCTTCATGGAGATCTTGATGAAGAGGTGTTCATGACACTTCCTCCTGAGTATGAATTTCTCAAAAAGTTCAAAGCCTCCACCACTAATGAGCCATCAAGTGTGTCTTCCTCACCTTCCAATCTGGTGTGCAAACTTAAGAAATCACTCTATGGGTTAAAGCAGGCACCAAGGCAGTGGGTTCTTAAGTTTTCAGAGGTTGTGCTATCTGTTGGTTTTGTGCAGTCTTACTCTGATTACTCTCTCTTCACCAGACACAAAGGTGACTCATTCACATCTCTTCTTGAAATGATCTTGATGCTATTGCTGAGTTGAAAACGCATCTTCATGCTCACTTCCAGATCAAAGATCTTGGCCCATTTAGATATTTCCTGGGTATTGAAGTAGATAGATCTGATGGTGGGTTTCATTTGAATCAATGGAAATACCCTCGTGATTTGTTGGCTGATGCAGGAATGGAGAACTCTAAGCCACTGCACACACCCCTTGATGTGCATCAGAAACTCACAAATGAGGGGGGGCCTTTGGTAGATCTTTTGCAGTATAGGCGTATCATTGGTAAATTGATTTACCTGACCATCACCAGACCAAATATAGTGTATTCAGTGCAAGTCTTGAGCCAATTTGTTCAGCATCCGACATCTGAGCATTGGATTGCCACCAAACATCTTCTTCGTTATCTCAAAGCTACTCCTGGACAAGGTTTATGTCTCAGTAGCTCTTCATCATTGCACCTTCGTGCTTTCTGTGATGCAGATTGGCAGGCTTGTCCTCTAACTCGACGGTCCCTTACTGGTTTTTGCATCTTCCTCGGCTCTTCTCTCATCTCATGGCGTACAAAGAAACAAACTTTTGTGTCCATGTCCGCTGCTGAGTCGGAGTATCGTGATATGGCTGCCACTTGCTGTGAAATCAAGTGGCTTACTCGAGTGTTCATAGATTTAACAGTTCACTTCTCTGCACCAATTGAGCTCCTCTGCGACAATCAAGTTGCGCTACATATAGCTCGTAACCCAGTTTTCCATGAGCATACAAAACACATAGAGGCGGATTATCATCTAGTTCGTGACAGGGTTAAGTGTAGAGATATTGTCATATCATACATTGCCACAGTTGAGCAACTTGCAGATCTTTTTACAAAGGTTCTCGCATGTGATAGAATGGCAAAATTAATGTCCAAGCTAGGAGTAGAGAATAAGTTCTCTCCCTCTTAGCTTGAGGGGGAGTGATGTAATTGATATAGCTAGTTTTGATTGAGCACCTAGGACACTTATTGTAGGTGAGTCTCAGGAGATACTTCTCCTTGTAACTGAACACACGGTCCAATATAAGGAGTTGAGTTGTTGGATGTTATTCGGTCAGTCAATAGAGAGAGAGGTTCACTTGAGAGCTTTCCCGCTTCTTCAATGGCGGAAACCTCAAGTTCAGATTCATTCAATTGAGTGTTCTTTGTTCAAATCAAACACAAATTCATCTTCAATTTGTAAATAATAACAGTTCATTGATATTGATTTCACATTAAAATTTAGGGAAAATGGAAAAAAATCACCCCTTATATATGACTCTCTGCAGAAAACCACCTCTTAAAATTGAAATTGCAGAAAACCACCTCTTAAACCCATTTTGCTTGTAAATCACCACCCACAGCCTTTTTTTCATTAACTTGTCGTTAAAAATGGTAAAAAAGTCATTTTTGCCCCTCATTTTTAATGTTAAAATAACATTAAAAGGGAGGGGTAAAAATGACTTTTTACTGTTTTTAACGGCAACCCAACGGAAAAAAAAAGTTGTGGGTGACGATTTACAGACAAAATAGATTTAAATGGTGGTTTTATGCAATTTTAATTTTAAGGGGTGGTTTTTTGCAAAGAGTCATATTTAAAGGGTGGTTTTCTGCCATTTTCCCTAAAATTTAACTAAATTCAAGCTCCCATTATAACTGTACCAAATGATCAGGCAACAAAGTTCTCAAGAAAGAGAAAGATAAAGTGTACTTTGCACAATAACATATCAAAGCTGTTTCTCTTCTTTCCTTATCCCTCACTTCCCTGTCAACAAAAGGGCTACAGGTTCAGGAAAAAGTTCAGTATGTACATTCCATGACACTAGGCCATGAATTCAGTTCCGCTTCCCGTTGTATGGATATCAAAGGGAAAAAAGATAGAATTCCAAATCAAACACTTCTAAAATGCAGAACACCAACACAAATCCAACAACCAAGTTGTAGCTATTCATACTATGACAAACTCAAATTCTAAAGCCAGTGTTCAGATAAATAATGCGGGGCTTCGGGAATGATAAGATGTGAATCATGTGAAAGGATGCTATCAAGACTTTCATTTCAGAAAGTGAGTTTAGCCTCCTGATCAGCAGTAGACAATCAGTTTACAGCCACCAGGGATTTCGGTTTATGCAAAGCTACGAGTAAACCATACAGAATGAGAGTAACAGCAAAAGCTCTTCACATCCGAGAAACATTCAATGTCATTGTACTTGAAACTTTAGTTGAATTCTTTATTCTACAAGGACTAACAGCTCAGTTAATGAAAACATGCCTTATCTATGTATTTCACAATTGATTGCTAGACAACTAAGGCTAATATAGGATGAAGATGGTACAGATTTGAACAAATTATTCAGACTAGATGCAACTATGAGCTACAGGTTAAATTTCAGGATTAACTTAAACATGTACACTGTCCCTTAACTGCAACGGACTCGGTTTCATACTCTTTGAATGTATACTCATCCAGGTTGTTTAAAGAAGGGACCTTACCTTCACTGTAGCACTGACTGCATAGATTAAATCCAGCCGTTAACTCCCTGAACCTTGAGCCTATGATGGGGTAACGACAAACTGAGCAAACCCGGTGTCTACGGCGTACCCTGTCCCCAGATTCCAGCTTCAGCAGATTGGACATGATACCAAAACCCCGATCAGGGTCATCCAACATTGTAAGAAAATCAGACAAAGTGACTGTTGGGCTGTCTGACTCGCCGCGGATTTCAGGCATCCCACCAACACCATGAGAGGGAATATAGATGGCTCTCAGCAGCTTGATATACTGGGCAGCGTCAACCCTCCTTAACTCCGAGCTGCTATCATTTGCTGGACGCCATAGAAGGGCTTCAAATGCCACCCGTTTCCTCTTATCTGGAGCACCACTACAAATGGGGGCAATGACAGCGTAGAACATACCAATATCCACTCTGCCTGACCCAGACTCATCCAGCACGGATAAGATTCTTTCGTTTATGGCTTTTACAGCCTCTTGGAAGGTATCGGGCTTCAAAAAGCTTAGTAACCTCCGGAGAACTCCTTCTAGTGTATTCTTCCTCATTGATTTCTGAGGGACACCTGCACCTGAGAAGGATAAAGGCACATCTTTTTCATTCATTTCCTTCTTCACTAACTCAACACCAATGCGACCCAACCTTGAGATTCTCTGGAAAGCTCTGATCTCAAGCGCATACGCCAGATCCTGCCTCGGCGTAGTCTTATCATCAACTGTCTTAAATTTTGAGGGTTCAACGACAACAAATGCGCTTTCTCCATTGTTACTGCCATTTGTCTGCTGTTTCTTCTTCTGCAGCTGTTTCAGATGAGTTATGGCATCATGCACCTCAACCCTATTGGTCATCTTCAACGCTTCCTTCATTGCTTTCTTGGCTTCCTCTGACTCTCCAGCACCCAACAACGACACTGCCTTGTTGAGCTGTGCTCGCCAATGGTTTGGCCTTAATGTCAATACCCTAGTGTACATCTCCGAAGCTCTCTGATACCGGCCAATATCCATGTAAAGCCCGCCCAAATTATACAAAGAATCAACATGGCCGGGACTCAAATCAATGGCCTTTTGGAATTCAACAATCGCCCTCTCATCATCATTCAATGTATGCAATGCCGATGCCAGATCACAATGGGCATCAGCATAGTCCGGTTTCATAAAAATAGCCTCCTCCAATGCCCTCACAGCAGCCCTGTTCTCCCCAACCCCAAACAAGGCACTACCCAACAGCTTCAAAGCTCTATAATGGGTTGGGCACAGTATTGCAGCTTCTCTATAATGCTCACAAGCACTTAAAACCATACCTTGGCCCTCGAGAGCAATGCCGAGGTTGATTCGGATTTGAGGCAGCAAGTAAGCCCACTGGTTTCCCCCAGTTTCGGCGACCTCCAAAGCCAGCTGAAACTCCTCCTGGGCCTGTTCATGCTTCCCCAGGGCATACAAGCAGTTTCCAGCCCTAAAATGTGGCCTGACATCAACTGGTTGCAGTTCACAGGCCCTCTTGAAGCTCGTCAGGGCCTCATTGAACATCTGGTGCTCATACAAAACCCTACCAATGGCCATGTGCCCATCAAAGGCTTCTTCTCTTGCCCCAGCGCCATCGGCTCTGATCCTCAAACCCCCC
This sequence comes from Persicaria tinctoria, assembly GCA_037127255.1. Lineage (NCBI taxonomy): Eukaryota > Viridiplantae > Streptophyta > Magnoliopsida > Caryophyllales > Polygonaceae > Persicaria > Persicaria tinctoria. The sequence continues at coordinate 42,488,666 of JBANSL010000020.1, forward strand.
AATTCCCTCACAAACGCGGCGTAATCATGGCCGGATTCCACCCAAACCACCTTCTTGTTGTCGGTAGTCTCGGCCGAGGGCCCCAGTTCTCTCGACCAGCCAGGATCCGAGTAAACATCCGAGTAATCACACTTCAATTTACCGTCTTTAAACTGTTTTGTCTTCAATCTCTTGACAATAACCTCCAAATCATCCACAATCTTCCAAGTATCATCGAATACAATCCCGTGGTTTGGCGAAGCGGCCCAAGCGGCGGTGCGAAGCTTCTTCTGCGGGTCAAGCAAAGAACTGTCGTCGACGATGTTGGAGGAGCCGGAGGCCTCCGCTCCGGCTATGGCATTGTCGCCAGCGTCCAGGTCAAGGGCTAGCGCATCGAAATCACGGTCGACGTCGCCGGCGCCGTCGTCGTAGGTGCGAAGAAGGCCGTCGAAGGTGAGGCCAATTTCGCCATCGATGAAGTCGGCGTAGGTGCGGAAGACCTCGTCGAGAATTGCGCTGATCTGCTCATCGGAGAATTTCACCCTGGGGTTGACGGCGACGACGAGGGCCGCCATTTCCGACCGATTGAGACCTCCGTCCTTATTGGCGTCGAATTGGAGGAAGATCCTCTTCACCTTCTCCGACCTCGAACCTCTATTGGCCACCATTGGTGCTCCCAGAAGAAAAGGAAAAAGCTAGGGTTTCCGATTTGGGGATATCAGAACTGCAAAATCTGAGAGAGAGGATGAAGTGCTAATCGTACTGTGTTAACAGCGGATCTGAAATGTGTGTTGTGCGGTGGGGGTGGAGGGGCGGCCAAGGTTTGGTTCGACACTGGGATTCAGCGGAGTCGGTTAAAAATCACCGGTTTGGGAGAAGTAGAACGGTAGAACCGGTGGTTTCAGTTTCCAACCGGACCCTGGTTAGAACCAAGAGTTTGGATAGAAGAGATCGTGGGATAGAGATCGCATTCACGGTAGGGGTGTTATATGAGCCGATGAGTTAAGTTCGGCTCGAACTCATTCATTTTTTAAACAAGTCGAGTATGAGCATATTTTTAAATTCGGTTCAAAGTTCGGCTCGCTCAAATTTTGTGAATTTTTTTTTAAAATTAAATAAATTATATGTTGTAAACAAATAGGTCTGTTTAATCCTCGAAAAAAACAAGGTTTGAGTTTGTTCATTTCCTAAACGAGTTCAGTATAAGAATATTTACAGCTCAAGTCCAAATTTAGGTTTGACTCGAGCTCAACTTGTTTCCAAACGAGCTAAATATGACCAAACAATACTCGATTCGAGCTGAATATGAATAAACAATACTCGACTCGTTCAAATAACAGCCCTAGAGTCCTAGACATGATTTTAGTATTGATATGTTGTTTTTTCATGTTGTATGCATCACGGCCTCATGGGTTAGTTCACTTTTTTTTTTTTTTTTTAAAACGGAAAAAATTTGGCTATAGAGCTAAGCCCTATCAGCCAAGAGCATCCTTGCAGATGAGAAGACGTAACAGAGAGTCATCAGGCATCAAAGGTCCGTGTGAAGCATAGCTAATACGCGATAGGCGATCAGCCACAGAATTTGCTTCTCGGAAGACATGACGAATCTCGACATAACCAAAGAAACCCAGCGAGACTAGACTGTCCGAGACAATCATTTTAGAGTCTCCAGTAGGCTTCCCCAAACCTTTAAGACTTTTTATAATTGTTAAGTTATCTTCTTCAATAATCAGGTTTCTGATGTTTAAATCCTTGGCGGCTAGAATACCCCGCTAAAGCCCCAGACTCTCACAACCACAAACAGAGTTAAAAGGCGAGACCCCCGAACCACTGAAAATAGGGGTACCTTTGTGGTCTCTTAGAATAAATCCAAAAGAGCCCAACCCAGTAGAGGGTAGAGAACCGTCGAAATTTAGTTTATACGTGTCAATAGGAGGAGTTCTTAGTTGATAGGGTGAATTGAGAAAGCATAAATATGTATTATTTTTTTGTGAAATTAGTGCTTACTTGAGTATTAATTTGCAGCATTAAAAATATGCATCAAAAGGTCCCATGGCCTAGTGGTCAGGACATTGGACTCTGAATCCAGTAACCCGAGTTCAAATCTCGGTGGGACCTTCCTTTTTTGCCCTTTTTTACCCTGAAATAATTGCACTCTTTTGCATTTTAGCTGAGGGCTAAGCTCATAAGCTTCGATTCTTCTTCGGAGCAGAGAAGGTGTGACCACTGGTGATTGACTAACTGCAGCTAGAAGAGACAAAGATCAACAAAATTTCACAATGGTCTTATGGTTGATGATCTTCCAAGTTCAAGACATCCTGCCGTTTGGTCACTCCCGAAACAAAAGGTCGGTTTAAGCTCGACTAGTTCGACTATTTAATTAATTTAAAATTAAATATTATGTGTAGATTATATAAATCAAATACTTAATATTGATTAAATTTATAATTACCTTGTAAACTTAATGTAAATAATTTATACCGTTTATAAGATATTTTATTTTAAAATTATATTATTTTAAATATTTTGTAAATTTTTTTAACTTAAAATTTTACAATTAGTATTAAACATAATACACTGGGAATTCAAACACACCCGTCATTTTGACTATTTTAATCTCCATTGTAACATTTTAGAAGTAGATTTTAAGAAATTAAAAAAAGTAGAGTGTGAGTAATGTTTTGAAAATGCTAGTATAATATTTCGCCAACCTATATGCTCAGTGGAATATGTTAACCATCCATGTTGAGTAATATGTTACAAAATTTAATTATTTTATCCATTTTTTAAAATAGATTTTTTAAGATTTATCAATTAAATTTTATAAAAAAATGTGAATCCATTAAAAACAAAATATTATTTTATTGTATCATGATAGTTAGTCTGTTTATCGATTTTGTATGATAGATCGAATCCCTTCCCTTGATAAACCTTTTTTTACATAACAATCAATAAATCAAAATAAGAGATATTAATTCATACAGTGATATAATTGTTCGTAAAGAGTATACACTATACAAGATACAAATTTTCAATCCTATACCCCAAAAGCATACTATAAAAAGCCAAATTGAGAAATATATTTTACTTAGATTCACCGGTTTAACATTTTTAAAATAGATTATAGGGTTCCCTTAGAGCATCCGCATCCGTGAAACCTATACTGGGTTCCTTAATTCTACTTTTTATTTTTTTTCTCTCCTTAGAAACCCCATCAAAATTTAACCTCACATCCCTACAACCCACCTTATTAAAAACTAAGTAATATAAAAATAAAATTGGCCCCACCACCTAAACCCACGAGAGAATTGTAGTAAATGACCCTTGACCCGAAAAACTTTGCTAGACTAACCCCTGCAAAAAAAAAATTTGCAAAGGGTCATCACCTCTTCCGGTTAGAGACGGATTGTAGCTGGTGGAGAGAGAAAAAGTAACAAGCATTTATTGCCCGTCTCTTTCAATCTCTGAAAAACCAAAATAGTCGACATTCCCACATCTTGAGAGAAAGAAGAAGATGGAAGAAGACCAGTAAGGGGGCGGAATTGAAGGACAACGACGGATCTCATGGCTTTTGTTGGCTCCGGTGAGGCTACAAGGGGCGGAATTGAAGGACATGAGAGGAAGATCGAAAGAACAAGGCGACATGGATGTGGGGGGCGATGGCTTCGGTGGGCGGAATTGATGCTGCCAACGATGCGGCCCCAAACTTTCGCCAAAATTGAAGGCCGATTTCGAGGCCGGGGTACACGATTCCGACGAAATTGAAGGCAATTGCTAAGAGTCGAAGGCAGTTGTTGCTCGTGTTCTTCGATTGGGGATCGCCATTCGTTACTGGATCAAGGCAGTTGATACTTGATACAAGGAAGTCTGGAAACGGGTGGCTGAGGAGTGGCAGCTCCCTGAAGAAAGCGACAAAGAGGAAGAAATATCCTCACCCACCGTCGCCACAACCACCAGATTCGGCCCTGCGATTGACAGGTTTGGGGTTAACGGTGAATTAGGTCATGGCAATTGATACGTTGTAATCCTCAACGACTCGAATTGTTCGGATCTTACGACATCTTAAGATGAATCCTGACTCGTTTATGCTCGATATTGATTGAATCTCGATCAACCGCTTGAATCAGCCCTCTCGGCCTCGGGATCGAACAATTAATTAACGAATTGCTAATTAATGGTCAACAATGGAGGCTTGCTCAAGAGGTAGGCTTCATGCAATGAATTCCAATACACTAACGAATGAATTTGATCCACAATTGGAGTCAACAACGACGGCTTGACTCAAATGCCAATCGAACATAAATTTGATTGAAGGAGGGTGTGGATGGTAGAACGTAAGAGGTGTTGAAGAAGCACATGTGCAAAAAAAAAAAAAAGGAGTTCAATGAAATTTGAGTTCTCCCTATGGTCATTGTCTTCAATTCCATCTCTAAATTGGTTTATTGATTGATGATTTGATCTACTTAGCTTGATGTTAGATCTTACATACATACATACATATATATATATATATATATATATATATATATATATATATATATATATATATATATATATATATATATATATATATATATATATATATATATGATTCGATCTGCACAATCTAATTTGGCGGGAATCTGGAGATGGTTTTCTCAATCCAATCAGTTATGCTCAACTGGTTGATGTTGGAACTTTCATAAACTCTAGATTACCTTCAATGTATAAAACCAATGTCTGTCAATCTAATCTAGTACTTAAATCTTGTTGATTGAACTTCAATTGCACAATGAAAAGGGAATTACTAAATCTGAAATTTACAGCATGGAAGGGGACAAAGGAATATCATAACCTATAAGAGGGCTATAGTAGGTAAGTGGAACTTTCAAATGTTCAAATGTAACACTGCACCTTCTGGAAGCGGAGGATATGGTTACGAAATTCAATGATTCATTTACTTATGAACCAAACAAAATTGAAAGTTAATTCTTTATCTTTCCTTTCCCTTTGTTATAAAACCTCTTGACGAAACGGCCTCTCGTGTCATGTACATTGTATTTTCTCGTGTCATGTACATTGTATTTTAATTACATGTTAATAGTGGTTCATGTCATGTACATCATCTGTGAATGACAAGTACGAATTTTGCATATTTACAAAAGGTGCGAACCACATACTCAATTACTCGTTATGTAGCATAAACGTTTCCAAATACATCATAAGTGACACAAAAGTGCACTGATCAGTCGACCAAGACGCACATAGCACATTGTCATGTCAAAACTATCAACTACCAGGTCAAAGGTATTACCTGACATGCTAATAGCATTACATGTCATGTACATTGTCATTGAATGACATGTTCGAATTTCCCATAAGTACAAAATGCGCTAACTACATGCTGAATTACAAAAGCTAGAGTATAAGCGTCTCCACTTAATTGAAAGTTGTCGCCGCCTCTTGGATGGATGCAACTGGGAGTATCGCATATGCCACATACGAAGGCAGGCTAACTCCGTCATTGATAGTCTAACAAACTTATCTCTTTCCTCGCCTTCTCCTATTACTGAATTTACTGGACCACCGGCTTGTGTTCGGGAGGCCCTGGATGTTGTTTGTTCCACTGAACTCTAAATTTACTATTCTATAATAAGGCCACCAGACCACCTTTTATACCAAAAAAGAAAAGAAATTGTTGCTATATGTATTCTACCTTTATCCATTTGAATCAAATTGATGGACGGTAAATAAGTTAAACTTTTTTTTCCAAGTTTTTAGTTGCATTGAGATTTCTATATTGAATTATTTTACTTTCATAAAAAAAAATCATCATGGCTTGTAGTGAAAACAAGTGTTCTGTATTGAATTATTTTCAAGTCTAGGCCTGCATCCCCTCTCTTGTTGGACGACCGAATTTCGAGAAATCGTGATTGCTGAGCCCTCAACTAATATGGTTTCCGCCAAATTCATCCCGTTCTACGAGCACCGCTTCCTCCTGCTCATCCTCCCCCTCCGCCTCTTCGTCTTCATCGAGATTGGGTGTAGAAAACACCTTCCCCCGCCACAAACTTCAATAGATCGAAAACCCGCCACCGCTACCACCGAGCGCTCCTCTGCCAAGCGCTTTAAGTATGCACTTTTCTCGTGTCATGTACATCGTATTTGAATGACATGTTAATAACAGTTTATGTCATGTACATCGTCTATGAATAACAAGTTTGAATTTTCCATAATTACAAAATGTGCGAACCACATACTCAATTCCTCGTTATGTAGCATAAGCGTTTTCAAGTGCATCATAAGTGGCACAGAAACGCACCGGTCAGTCGACTAAGACACACATAGAGCACTGTCATGTCAAAACTATCAACTATCATGTCAAAGGTATTAGTTGACATGTTAATAGCATTACATGTAATGTACATCGTCGTTTGTTGACATGTTCGAATTTCCCATAAGTACAAAATGCGCTAACTACATACTGAATTACAAAAGCTGGAGCATAAGCGTCTCCAGGTGCATCATACTTTTCCTCATCAAGAATTGAATAACCAAATTCGCCAAATGAAAAACACGATCAAATAAGAAACTGAACAACGTAATTGATCAATGCTTGTCGCTGATCAGTTGTTTCGGCGCTGATCAAGGCATGCTTGAGTCAATTTCTCCACATCCTCCTTCCTAATTCGTCGGATTATCTCTCTCATCTCCCCCGACGACAACCTTTTTGCCACCTTCCTCGCTCTTCTCCTGCTCTTGCTCAAGTCTAGGCATGCCTCTCCTCTCTTGTTGGACGACTGAATTTCGAGAAATCGTGATTGTTGAGCCCTCAACTAATATGGTTTCCACCAAATTCATCTCATTCTTCGTCTTCATCGAGATTGGGTGTAGCGAACACCTTCCTCTGCCACCAACTTCAATGGATCGAAAACCAGCCACCGCCGCCACCCACTGAGCGCTCCTCTGTCAAGCGCTTTAAGTATGTGCTTTTCTCGTGTCATGTAGATCGTATTTGAATGACATGTTAATAGCAGTTCATGTCATTTACATCGTCTATGAATGACAAGTTCGAATTTTCCATAATTACAAAACGTGCAAACCACTTGACCAAAAAAAAAATGTGCTCTTTATGTAGCATAAGCATTTCCAAGTGCATCATAAGTGACACAAAAACGCACCGGTCACTCGACCAAGATGCACATAGAGCACTGTCATGTCAAAACTATCAACTATCATGACAAAGGTATTACCTGACATGTTAAAAGCATTATATGTCATGTACATCGTTGTTGGATGACATGTTCGAATTTCCCATAAGTACAAAATGCGTTAACTACATATTGAATTACAAAAGACGGAGCATAAGCGTCTCCAGGTGCATTATACTTGACACCAAAAGACACCGATCATTCGACCAACACGGACATGGGTCATGAAGAACACAGAAGGGGGGATGAAGAGCTATTCACGCTGCACTTACCATTTTTTAGAGAGAAATTCATGGAGCGTATTTGCCCATTACACTAGCAAGATTGACAAAGATTATTCAATGGCACACACACACAGGATTCATGGGAAATCCTAATTACACTAGCAAGATAGAGATTACAAATTCATGCAATCGCCTAATAGGAACCAACCCCTAATCCCCAAATTCTAATGATTTTCCTCATCAAGAATTGAATAACCAAATTTGCCCAATGAATCGGAAAATGCGATTACAACAACGCACTTCATAAGGTCCGTTAGGTAAAACAACTCCATATGTATTTTACATGACACATAATGTATTATACATGACGCCTAGACGATTTTACATGCCACATAAATTGTTTTACTTGACGGACCTCATGACCAAGCACTTGATCAAACACAATCCTCGTAAGTTTAAAGAGAAGTAGGTGGACAGTGGAGACTGATTACATCATTCAATCCTCATATGGTTTCTTTTATTAATTTTTTATATATCCATTAGACGGACTGGTAGTGATCAAACGCTATAAATGAGAGGACATCTACTCGAATGACTTTTTTTTTAATAGAGTTAAAAATTATTCCTTTATTAATTTGCTTGCTATTTCTTGTTGTCTTGCTCTAAGTTTAGATAAAGTAGTGAAAATTGACCCAATAACTATAATGGATGAATGATGAAAGTAGAGAAAATCTCACTAGTGGCAAGTAAATATTAACTAGTGTCATGTACAAACGATGAGGCTGGAATGTTGACATATACGGGTGACATGTATAAAAGCTGTTGGCAAAACGTGAGTTGCTTTTTCTGAAAAAAAATGAGTTATTTTTTCTTCTCTTCTCAGCACTCTCTCTCCTCTCATTAATACCTCTCTGAGGAGTGATACTTTTTAATTCCCTCTCTCACATGCTTTTCTTTTTCTTTTTTTCATTCCTCTCTCAGCTCTCTCTCCTTGTCAGCTTTTTTGTCCAATTGTCTCCCACAGTATGACCTGCTACCGGCTACACTTGTAAGCGGATATCCGCTTTTTAGCAAAAAAACATCGAATTGGGTTAGGCATGCAAAGATTTCACCCAAAAGGGTTATTTATGCAAACCGCCCTAACCCCACCACTATCATCTATCTCTTTCTCTTTCCTCCTTCTTGTCCAAATGACCCCATCTCTCTTACTTTTTAAGTTTTTAAGGAATTGTTGCTTAGAAACCTTCAAATCATTCTCTAATAAAAGGTTTATTCTTCTTGTTATTTTATTATTAAGTTTCTTATATTGATGCTTAAAACACCCCCATTGTATGTGCTCTTAGATTTGTAAATAACTAGGGGTATTTGCAAAACTAACTCAAATACCCGGACCCCTTTGCACCCCCTATCCAAAAAAATTGCAAAAATGTAACCCTCCCCCTCAAAATCCCTCGTTACCTCACATGTTATAGCCAGTGGAGAGAGAGAGAGAGAGAGAGAGAGAGAGAGAGAGAGAGTCTGCAGAGGAGAGAAAGGACATGATCTCATCACCCATCCAAAACACTTTCTCTCTATGCCTCACCCCATCGAAGAGCTCCATTGAAGAGCTTATTTATTCTTTGATTTCTCTGTCTTCTATCTCTCTGCCTTCAAGGGTGACGGGATCTCCATGGAAGCTCGAATTCGTCCTGCGCCGCTGGTGTGAACCGCCGCCGCAGCACCGCTTTGGTGCCTTCGTCCTTCACCTTCGTTGTGATGGCTTTTCCAGGTCAATTCGAGGCGAGTGGAGGCCGGATTTGGAGTAGAGGAGATGGAATCGAAGTGGAGGAGCCCTCACAGAGGCTTGGGGAACCGCTTTATTTTTTTTTATTGATGAATGAACAATATATCAACTTTCCACTCTATGGTTTATTACTGGACACTCTTTAGTACTCTACTGGATACCCAATGATTTCCTACTGGACACCCTATGATTGTTTTCTGTCTTGCATGTTGTTCAATGTTTCCCTGGTTCTAGTGTCGCCCTCTCCCCTAAGCACAGACAGTAAAAAAAAAAGAGGACAGAGGGGATAATACAGAGATAGAGATAGAGGGGGGAAGAGTGACGGTAAGGGGGAATTAATATAATTTGAATTAAATCTTAAGTTTCAGAGAAAAACCATCGAAACATTAATATAATTTGAATTAAATCATAAGTTTTAAAGAAAAACCATCGAAGAAGAAGCAAGTGAAAAAGAAAAGTAAAGTTGCAGAGGAGAGAGAGAGAGAGATATTAGTGAGGATAGGACAGAGAGAGATGGAAGAGTGACACTGAGGGGGCATTAATATAATTTGAATTAAATCTTAAGTTTCAGATAAAAACCATCGAAGAAGAAGCAATTGGGTAGGGGTTTATTTGCAGGTTGACATATAAGCAGTTAGTTTTAACTGGACACCCAAAGTAAAACGACATGACACATATTGGAATCGACTGGACATGAGTTATCGGAGAAACAGATTCACCATCGACTTCAAATAGAAAATGGGTAAATTTGCTTCATATTTGAGGGAGACACCTCTCGCATAACCTTTATCGAAAGCAAACTTGCCCATTTTCCATCCAAAGACGATGGAGAATCTGTTTCTCTGATAACCCTTGTCCAGTCGATTCCAATATGTGTCATGTCATTTTACTTTGGGTGTCCAGTTATAACTAATTGCTTACACGCCAACCTGCAAATAAATCCTCGCCCAATTACTTCTTTTTCGAAGTGAAACAACAGTAAAGTCGCAGAGGAGAGAGGACCCTTCCATCTCTCTGTTCTATCCTAACTGATCTCTCTCTACTTTACAACTTTATTTTTCCTTTTCACACTCTCTCTCCTTTGCAAGCTTTCTCTCTCCACTGTAGACTTTCTTTTACTTTTCTCTCTCTCTCTCACCCTTTCTGATTTTTGTCAGGTGTCAATCAATGGAAACCCAAATGCCCCCCCCCCCCCCCCACTTACCTGCTACCGGGAGAATTTTTTACCAAATATCCGGTTTGACCTAATTTAAACCCGGGTTGGGTTAACCTTGCAAATAAACCGATTTTTTGGGTTATTTTGTGCATTTCCCTCAAATAACTGCTCGTATTTAAGTTTCCACTTTCTTTCTTTTTAAAATATACATAATATTTTATTTGATCTACATATTTTTCCCATTTGAAGTAACTAGGATCCAAAACCTTGGTCATGGAATATGCAGATCACATTTTCTCATCAAACCAAATTTGATAACAAATATGAGTGAGGTTACTCGAGATCGACAAAGCAGAGCATAGGAGTGGTCGAGATCGAGTTCTGGGTTTGAGTTGTTAGAGAGTTCAGTTTGGCGGAAAAGAGTGAGACACGTGTATGGCTGTGAGTGTTTTGGTTGTTACTAAAGGGAGCTATAAGTAGGTTGTTAGAGCTCTAATTGTAGACTGATTTTCCCCAATTTGGAGTACATAAAAACGTCACCTTCCACATGGTTTTGTTCTTGATTTCACTCTCATTTTGATTCCTGTTCGTTCATATGGTATTAGAGCGGGAGAGATCCTACACATTTCAGTGTTGATTTTTTATTCTATTGCGTTGCTGACTGTTGTGTTCGATCGTGGTCGTTTGAGCCATGAGAGATACATACACGTCAATTCTGAGAAACTAGGGAGGAGATGCTGGATCTCAAATGGCGCCGAATGATCCTCTTGCCTTGACTAACTCCGACAGTCTTGGAGCACAACTAGTTGCTAATCAATTCAATGGAAGCAACTTCCTCAGTTGGAGTCGGAATGTCAAGATAGCTCTTGGAGCCAAGTTTAACCTCGGTCTTGTTGATGGATCATGTCCAATTCCACCGGCTGAGTTTGTGAATTATCAGAAATGGATTCGTGCCGATTACATGGTGCGCTATTGGATTTTGAATTCCATTGAGAATCTTTCATCTATGCTACTTCATCTCGTGAATTATGGAGCGAGATAACGGAAATGTATGGTCAATCGAACGCTCCTCTCTTTTATCAGTTAAAGAAATCACTTAGTACTGCAGAACAGGGATCTGATTCCATAGGAGATTATTTTAGAAAGCTTAAAAAGCTTTGGGATGAAATCAATAACATTCAAGGGGTTCCAGAGTGTCGGTGTGGTGCTATGAATGGTTGTACTTGCCTTGTGATCAAGAAATTTCTGAATGTGAACACTACCAACAAGATAATGGAATTCTTTGATGGGATTAAATGATGAATGTGAGGGAGTGAGGAATCAGATATTAGCCAAGGATAAGCTACCTACTATGAATTGTGTTTTCTACATTGTTCAGCAGGTTGAGCGGTGTGGAGGGGGCAAGGTTATTTCTGAGACTAAGAAGGGTGATGATGGCCTGGCCATGAATGCTAACATGCAAGGTTCTGTTAGTTTGAAGAAGGACACTGAGTCGAAGAAATCTAGGGATGATTTCAAGAAGTGCAACCATTGTGGGAATAAGGGACATGTTAAGGATAATTGCTACAAGTTGCATGGATTACCAACTTGTGATTTATGTGGTAACAAGGGTCATGTGAAGGACCTTTGCTACAAACTTCATGGGTATCCTGAGAAGGGCAAGGAAGGTAAATGGAAGCAGCAAAGGAAAGCTGCAGCTAATGCTGCAGAAAAGCAGGCCATTAGCAGTGAGAATCCTCTGGATGACTCTCATTTTGATCATGGATAGTCAATGCAGTTTGCAAAGAGGTCATGAAAATGATGAAAGGCAAGCAGGTTCAAGGAGACAGTGAGGCTTACTTTGCAGCTGCCAATTTCTCAGGTAATTACATTCCTTCTAAAGCTCTTATGATTGAAAAGGCTATTGGGAAGGAGTTTTGGATAGTGGATTCAGGTGCTACATACCATATGCTGTATGATTCTGCCTTGTTAGATCATAAAAGGAAATTGCTAGCTCCTATTAGGATTGCCTTGCCTGATGATTCTGTAGTTCATGTGGATACAGTTGGGACAGTCAACTTCACTGATGGTCTTATTATGAAAAATATGCTTCTTGTTCCATCTTTTAAGCACAACTTGCTATCTGTTGGGAGATTGGTAGAATTTGGTTTGATGGCTATGTTTATCAGTGTGATTTTCAGGTCATTTCCACTAAAAGGATCGTGGGAAGAGGACAAAGGAACAATGGTCTATACATAATTCAAACAGCATCTGTAGGAGAGGGAAGAGGATTGCTTACAAGCTCTTCTGATGGGACTAACTTTGATGTAGAAACAATTACTGCTTGTAATTCTCAAAGTAATAATGTTGCTATGATACATGCTCGCCTTGGACATAGTTCTTTGTCCAAAATTAGACATCTTGATGAATTTAAACACTTGTGTACAAGTGATTTCACATGTGACAATTGTATTTTGGCTAAACATCACAGATCTCAATTTGAGAGAAGCTCTTCTATTGCTTCTTGTGCTTTTGAATTGGTCCATCTTGATGTGTGGGGGCCTTATAAAACCTCTTCATTGGAAGGGGCTAGGTATTTCTTGACAGTTTTGGATGATCATAGCAGGTTTGTGTGGATCTATCTGTTTGCCAGTAAGCTACAGGTGTGTGGGATCATCAAACACTTTCTGTCATATGTTCATAATCAGTTTGGAACAACTGTAAAAGCCACCAGGAGTGATAATGGGTCTGAATTTGTCCAGAGATCATGTAGCACTATGTTTGCAAAAAAGGGGAGCATACATAAGAGGAGTGTACCTGGTGTTCCTCAACAAAATGGCCGTGTTCAGAGGAAGCATCGACACTTTATTGAGACTGCTAGAGCTCTAAGGATCCATGCTAATCTCCCTATTCGGTTTTGGGGTGATTGTGTGACTGCAACCACAAAATTGATTAATCTACTCCCAAGTTCTGTATTGAATCGGAGAGTTCTTTTTGAGGTTTTATTTCAGAAACCTACAAATTACAGTGGTCTCAGGGTCATAGGGTGTCTGTGTTTTGCTAAGACCCGTGAACCTCACAAAGACAAATTTGCTCCTCAGTCTAAGAAATGCATTTTCTTAGGTTTTCCTGGTCACATTAAAGGCTATAAGGTTCTAGAGTTGGGGACCAACAAAGTGTTTTTTAGTCGAGATGTCATTTTCAGAGAGGATGCTTTTCCTTATTCTGATAAGGAAAAATGCCTTCACAACCTCCCACACATGGCTTACCTCTAGTTAATCCCTCCACATATGATGTTTTGGACCAAGTTGGAAGTGGTCCCAATTTGTCTCCTAGTGTGGAAGAAAATCTCCATCAAGAGGTAGTGGAGGATACTTCATCCTCTACTGCATCACCACCTTTCATCCCTCCTGTGATCCCTATTATAGTTCCTGCTATTCCAAATGTGCTACCTGAACCACGTAGATCTCAGAGGGTGAGACATCATCCCACTACTTTAGCTGATTTCCAAAGTCCTACACTATCAGACACTAGTCAATCTGCTTTCTTCATGATCAAGTCCTTACTGGGTTTATCAGAATATTCATTTGATTATGTGGCTTCTTTGCACAATGTCCTTGCTGTTAGAGAGCCTTCATCTTTTAAGGAGGCAGTTAAGGAGCCTCGTTGGGTTGAAGCAATGCAAAAGGAGGTTGATGCTCTTGAGAGCAATGATACATGGATCATTACAGATCTTCCACATGACAAGAAAGCAATGGGGTCAAAATGGATATTCAAAGTTCAGTTCAAACCAGATGGTTCAGTTGAAAGATTCAAAGCCAGATTAGTTGCTAAAGGCTTCACACATGTCAAAGATAAAGACTACAAGTTAACTTTTTCCCCAGTGGCTAAACTCACTACAGTTCGACTGGTCATTGCTCTAAATATGGCAAGGGTGTGGAATGTTCATCAACTGGACATCAACAATGCGTTTCTTCATGTTTTTTTGGATAAAGATGTCTATATGAAACCTCCTGAAGGATTTTTCAAGGGATCTCCTGGGCGGGTTTGCAAGTTACAGAGGAGTCTTTATGGATTAAAGCGAGCTTCTCGACAATGGAATATTGAGATGTTTAGATTTCTCATCAAGCTGGGTTACCGACAGTCCAAACTGGATTATTCTCTTTTCATAAGAAATCACAATGGCAAGCAGTCAATTGCAGTGGTTTATGTTGATGATTTGCTTATTATAGGCTCGGATGAGTAGTATATTCAGTTCACCAAGCACGACTTACACAAGGCATTCACCATCAAAGATCTTGGCCTTGTAAGGTACTTTTTAGGCATTGAGGTTGCCAGGTCTGTGAAGGGTACCATTTTGAATCAAAGGAAGTATATTTCTGATATTCTACAGGATACCAACATGGTCAATTGCAAGCCATCTTCGTTTCCCTTACCAAGAGGGCTTCATCTGTCAACGGATGAAGGTGATGTATTGCACGGACATGAGGAGTATAGACGATTGATTGGGCGCCTCCTCTACCTCAACTTTACTCGTCCTAACATTTCATATGTTGTCCAGCACCTAAGCCAATTTGTGGGTTCGGACTCCCTCACTATCAAGCTGCTATCCATGTGGTTCGTATGAAAGCCACAATCAACTGGGGTCTCTTCTATCCTGCCTCTGATGATCTATCTGTTTCGGCCTTCAGTGATGCTGATTGGGCAGCTTGCAGGTTTTCCTCTCGGTCCTTATCTGGCTACTGTGTCTTCATGGGCAATTCCTTAGTCTCATGGAAGACTAAGAAACAGAAGACCGTTTCAAAGTCATCTGCCGAATCTGAATATAGGTGTATGTCCCAAGCTGCAAGTGAGGTTGTGTGGATTCATGGTATCTTACGTGATCTTCCGGTCCCAGTTCAGACACCAATTACACTTCATTGTGATAACAAGGCGGCGCAACACATTGCTGCTCATCCAGTTTTTCATGAGCGCACCAAACACTTGAATATTGACTGTCATTATGTCCGAGAACGCATTGAAGAGGGTCTAATTCGCACGGCTCATGTTCAATCTCACCTCCAATTAGCTGATGTTTTGACGAAACCCTTAGGTGAGGTTCAACACTGGACACTATCCTTCAAGTTAGGACTTGTAGATGCTACCCCAAGTCCAACTTGAGAGGGGGTATGAGTGAGGTTACTCGAGATCGAAAAAGCAGAGCATAGGAGTGGTCGAGATCGAGTTCTGGGTTTGAGTTGTTAGAGAGTTCAGTTTGGCGGGAAAGAGTGAGACACGTGTATGGCTGTGAGTGTTTTGGTTGTTACTGAAGGGAGCTATAAGTAGGTTGTTAGAGCTCTAATTGTAGACTGATTTTCCCCAATTTGGAGTACACAAAAACGTCACCTTCCACATGGTTTTGTTCTTGATTTCACTCATTTTGATTCCTGTTCGTTCATAACATATTTTTCCATCTGAGTTAAATCACGATTTCACCGGACAGGTTCGAAAGAAAGTAAACCGTTTGGAATATGCAAAGCAACTCTTGTTATGAGGGCTCTGGACCAAAAGAAATACTCAGCAAACAAAGGCAGAAAAAATTCACAGCAGAGGACACTAAAAGAGGGTCGTCATTGGTTATAGGTCTGTCGCCTTCCTCTACCAAACGAGACCATCAGCTTAGTGCTCGCCCAAAGCTGCTCTTGAGATCAGATGCAGGCCATCTTATTGAAAAGGACACAAATCAACAATGGTAATATTACACGTTCCGGGAAATGGGGAACTTGGAAACTTTCTGGCTGAGCAATCTAACTTACACTCTAAATAGTTTATGCACAGAAGATACATTTGCAACACCTGTGGGCTAAACCAACTTCAGCTCTTCAGGGAAGGGTTCACTGTCAGGATCAGGCGAGAGGAATCGGCGGCATGCGTAGAATACAGCTGAATGGAAAGCATTCGGGTTGTCTATGAATGCAAAGTGCCCGGCCTGCACATATATATTAGAAGCATGTTTTGGATGTAACATTAATTTCCTTCCTGTTTTTCAAAGGTCATGTATGGAACAGATAGGAAAAAGCGAGAAACCTGAGGAACCCTAATGATGTCACATGGGACCTTCATCTCCTTTCGAGCTTCTTGAGCTCCTAGGTAGCTCATCCAGTCTTGAAACCCATATATGAAGGTGGTAGGCACCTTCCACTCTGAAGCACTGCATTTAAGTAACAAACTCACTTGTTGGAATGTTGAATTCCTTTTACTATGTTCCCCACAGTACGCAGTGGGGAATTTTTATTTGACATGGACCATTATGCAATTTATGTTAGAAAGTACAAACCTGTGAAGGAGCGGCTTCCGAGCAAATGCTCCAAAGGAGAATATGTATTTCAAGCATAGCTCTCCGCTACCTTTGGCTGCTAGTGTGTGGTAAACATAATCTACATCAACCACTATAAGTTAATATCTGGATATTCACATCTAGAAAATGAAATCAACCATGTGTACAATTACCTGATAATAATCTTGATTCTTCTTCATTCAACATATCCCCAGTTGAGTACTCACCAAATCTTGCACTTGTATAACGACGAACTAGATTGGGACCCCATGGGCCTAACCCTCTACACAGCATTCATATCTCATCCATCAATATTTTTGGACAAAATTTGTGGTATAGTTCTAGCCGAACAGCATAACTGCAACTCATTTTGTCATGCTTAATAGGAGGCCATAAGCAGCAGAGGAGGAACACCATAAGCCTGATTTTTCTCAACGAAAAGTAGTGGAAAACTTTTACTAGGAAAAAAAATCCTAATATTCAAGAACTATTAACCAGTTCTACTTCACAATAACATATCACATCCATATAAAATTTCCTTTTCACAATAGAAGAGGGCCAGATGAATATCGGTGTAAGATATGTGGCTGCAAAAGACTAAGGCAGAACAGGAAAATCTTTAAAAGATTGACCATCTTTTCAAAGTATACAAGTTCAAGTGATAAGAAAATGATACACTACTATATTGTGATAATGAAATTGGTGGCACAGCAACTAGAAAGCAAAAAACTCACTAATATGAACACTCAATAACCTGGTGGCTGTAAAAGTGAAAAAATTACCTAACAATTTTTTGTGGAGTAAAATTGGATTCCCACAAATGATTAATAATAGCCCCCTTCCATGTTGCTCTAAACTGGACAAGATTCTCGGACATTTCTGACTCTGCTGAAAACCCTGCTGGCCCCACTAAAATCAGGTGTTGTACATGCTCAGGATGCTGCAGCAAGAATTTTACAAGGCGTCAATAAAAAAGCAACCAAGAAGTTCATTTTCAAGTTCAAAACTCATATCAGTTACAGTCACCTTGAGAGCATACTTTGAAGCAACATAGCCCCCAAAGGAATGCCCAAGAAGTATAAAGTTACTGAGATCTTTGGCTTTACGCCATTCCTCAAAAGAATCAATGAACCATTCCTCCGTTTCTGCATTGTCAAAGAAACATAACCAAGTGTCATGGAGCATCATCATTTTGAAACTAGCATTGCACCAAACATAACAGATGTACATAACTGATAATTGATCATTAAATCAAATCTGGCTAAAAAATCAAAACAGATACAGATATCTCAACTTATCCAAGATTTCAGAAGTGAACCCTAGTACCCTACCATCACGAACCAAGTTGTTGTTAGCACACCTGATCGAACTAACATTCGAGGTATACAAAATGACAGGAATCTAGAAGGCCAACAAAAAAGAAACCAACATTTTTCATTAGACAACAGGCTTCTCTTCTTTTCAATTCTTTTTTTTTTTGACTGAGGAATAATATGATTCTATCAATCTTGACAACGAATAATTCAATTAACAGCCATTAAGGAAATCTAACCTTCAGTGCTCTTGCAAGTGAAGTCAGGCCTGCTTGATCCACCCCAACTGAAAAGAAAGAACATAGAAGTTAGTCAACACACCCGGAAAAAAACTTAATGAACACCTACCGCTTAAAAAAAGTAATTCATTTCCCCTTACTTGTAGGAAATGGTGTAGTGCTTGTTCAAATAGGCCCCAAAATCACTCAAGAAATATCAGGTATATAAAAAAAAACAGCTTAAAAAGTGCAGCCAATACGCCATTACAATCATTATGATGGTTGCTTTCTCTGCTTTTTTTTTTAAATCCAATGACCATATTGTTGAACAATAAAGATACTTCGGGCAAACCACTAATCTATGAGTACCAAATGACGTATAAGTAATGAGTATATCCAAAAACTTAATAAGGTGACTAAAATTGAGATTACCCAAGTTGATCTATTGCAATCACCCTGAATCGACTGGCAAGAGCATCAAAATTCCGGAAGAAAAATCCTTGAGATGCACCATATCCATGGACCAGAACCAAAGTAGGGGCATCATCCTTACTATCAAAAGTAACCGTGTTAATAAACCTTGGTTCGTTGCTTGCAGATCGAAACCACCTGACATTTGAACCTGGAGGCCCAGTACCTATGCTAACTTTCTCTTGGACGTAAGGCGTCCTGAAATTCAACAAAAAAAAATGCCGATCATGAATACAAGCAGCACAGCATTTCAAGCACCAAACAAATAAAATTCGATTACTCAAACCTTTCCTGGCCATAACCCTAGAATTGAGCATTCGATTTCTAAACTCCACTTGAAAAATAAAAGGTCTAAAATTTCTGAGCAGAAAGTAAACGAATTTATCCTAAAGCAAAAAATTTAACATTAAGCTATGATCGAACCGGAAAACACCGATCATCAGATAATAAAATTGAACATCGATATGAATAAAATTAACAATTGCTGATTCTCGGCATAAATAGTATCTTCGGATTCAAATCCACAACAAATCATGACCAAATTCACCTTACCAGAAAAAAAAAAAACAAATCATGACCAAATTCGTCCGATTGAAGCCGAATTAAGTCAACTCAAGCGGCGATCGACATCGATCAAGAGCGCAACAGACACAACAAACCTATTCAAATTAGAAACAGAATCAGGAGGAGGAGGAAGAAAAGTACTTTAATAAAGAGAGAAGGCGTTTCTCGGCGTCGATGATATGGTCGGTGGAAGTAGGGATCCAGCGGAGAAAATTCCACCTCGACTGGCCAGAGCTGGAGGAAGCCTCCGCCACAGCCACCGGAGGCATCGCCGAAGCCGAGACGGAAATATTGGAACTGCTAATCTCCTCCGCCATTGTCGCCGCCTCCTTGAAGCGTGGCAGTCAAGCAATGCTAATGCACCGGAAAACCTTCCGCTGGGGGGAAATCCGGTTAAACCTCCCTTTGAAACGACTGGAAGCAAGGAGGATGATGAGGTATGGATTGGATTTGAATTACAGAGGATTCAGCAGCCGGAGAAAACGGGGCCTTCAACGACCTCAAGATATATACACTGAGGCCTAACGTGACGGGGAGCTACGCTGTTACCGCCGTTACCGCTAAGTGTCCACCGTCCTATAATTTACACATTTAATTTAGGGGTGTTATGTGAATGAATTCGTGATCGGCTCGAGCTTGTTCATTTTCTAACCGAGCCGGCACATTTCAAATTCGGTTCAAAGTTCAACTCATTCGAATTAAGTTCGAATATCTCGAATTTTATGGAATTTTTAAATTTTCTTTTAAGTTACTGTATAATGAGTTGTTTAATGCCTGAAAAAAGCTTGACTTGAGCTCGTTTATTTTTTAAACGAACTTCCGAACTGAGTATGAGCACAATTTTAAGCCCGAGTCAAAATTTAAACTCGAGTCGAGCTCGTTCATATCCTAAATGAACGGAATATAAACAAGCAATACTCGGCTCGTTCGACTAGAATAACATCTCTAATTTAATTTACAAAATTTTAATCTATCTATAGAAATTTTCATTAATAAGTTGGCTTAATCTTGGCCGTATATAATGCGAATGTTATGGGCTATGCCATCTAGAAAATGTTTTGCTGCAAAAAATTGCTCAATGTCAATAGATTGTTGTGTGTTTAAATATTGTAAAAAAGAATTTTTTTTTTTTTTTGATTGGGTAAGAATTCGGGTGCAAAAAGCTACCCGATAGCATCCTTGCGGATGAGGTCAGCAAGACCTGGATCATTGTGAAAAGTGGTGGTGGGGGCAACAAGAGCAAGGTGTGCAACCTTATCTGCCACAGCGTTGCCGCTACGAAGGACGTGGGAGAACGACACTTCGTAAAACCCAGAAATGAGATTATAAAAAAGAATGTTCAAACTATGAAGTTCAATCGAAAAAATTTAAATTATTTTCGTTTTTCTAATTTTTTCAAATATTGTTTTTCTATTGTCAGTTTTTATTTTTTTTTATAGAGAATCTTTCTCAATTCAGAATCGATAGTAACTTTGTAAATTTTGGTCATATATTTATAGATTTACCTCTTCTCAAAACAAAAAATTCTTTCTCAATTATGCTTTGGGGACTTTAGGTAACCTCAAGGATTACACGTGAAGAGCAATTATGTGTATGCTTTAAATTAAGGGACAACTAAATGGAAATTCATATATTTGAGGGATGGTTTTGTGTCCAGTGAGCACACGGTGGCGGATGTTACGTATGTGCGGAAGCGAGCAATGGTTAATGGAAATTTTACAAACCACCCCTTATTTATTAGGCTTTTCATTTAACCACCCCTCCTTATATAAAATCTTTCACTAAACCACCACTTATATAAAATCTTTCACTAAACCACCCATTATTTATTAGGCTTTTCATTTAACCACCCCTTATACAAAACCTTTCACTAAACCACCCCTTATTTATTAGGCTTTTCATTTAACCATATAAGAACATCAGCATCCAGTTGGTTTATGCGTGATGGCAGAGGCAACAGAGTTTGAAACATATTCCAAATAGAAGCAAATAAAGCACTAGTTCAACCATTTCGTCATAAGTCAGTTCTATACCATGCCTGGTGGGCAAAGCGCCAAAGCCAGATGAAATAGTAAATACCTCTGGAGACTGGAGCCAGCAGCCAACACCAAAGCATCCATTTAGAAGGAACGCACTATTCAGCTCTTGACTGTCCAGCACGGGAAGAAAGAATGATTCCAACAATCAAGCCATACAGAGCAAGAGCTTCAGCGAAGATAAGGATAAGGATCATCCCGACGAAAAGCTTTGGCTGTTGTGCATTGGCCCTGGAAGGACAGTAGCACTGTTAGAATAGTAGGGCGCTACCCAGCAGTTCAGTAGAAGACAATAGAAGCGGTAAACGATGCATTCCATTTTATCCAATAACAATGTATACTTCCAACTATTTGTGATGCAGAGCAGTTAACCAGCATGATAAAAAGAACTCTGAAGCAAAATGTTAAGAACAACACAGGGATCCATATTCTTTTCTAGAATAATAATTTTTACATAGAAGGTGAAGTGGTGAACAAGGGAATAAAATACTAGAATGAATTTAGATGCATGGGGATGACATATGCAACTAACATGTGTATGCACGACCATTTACAAGACAGAGAAGGGCAACCGAAATCTTACAGCAGGTCTGAGGTTTATAACAGCCATGAAGTTTCTAACAATTCCAGATGAAAACCTGAATTAATTCACTGGCTATGCCAGTCTCTATTTGGCCTACTTATACAGTGAACTATGATTGCATGCTAGAGACATCCACCAGAACAAGTTACGCCATAAATCCAGGTAATATAAAGGGATATTAGTCAATTTAATTAGTTGATGGAAGATCTATGATCTGATATCTAAAGCGAAATCAAATAGTTAGAATCGATGCCATCATCAACATTAACATTCATAGCCAACTTCAACTAAAGTCATAAATATACATATTAGACTAACTCCAATGGTTGTGTGTAAATGTCTAAATGTGTATTTTTTAAACATTTTTTAGCTCCATTGGTTGCTTTTGGGGTGTGCAAATGTGCACATTTGAGCATGTAATATGCAAATTTGAGCACATCATCTCCCCATGTGCAAAAACTTTTTCAAAAAGCAAGACAATTTTATTGGTGTATTTTTTATGATTTTTGTTTTCTTTTTTCTTTTAAATTAATTGTATTTGAATGGTGTGTAAAAAATACACATTTGACCATTGGGGCAAAATACCAAAAAGTGTTAAAACTAGATTTCGGATCTAAACCCTAGAACAGGTATAATGGAGAGCTAAGCACAGATAAACGAAAGCGAGAGAGAACACAAGGATTGATGACGCAGTTCGGTTACCCTACTCTGCGGAGCCTCAAGAGGGAGAGACTCAAACCCATGAATCCACTAAGTATGATCAAATACAGGACATGGATACAGATGATAGACAAGCTAGTAAGTAACCCTAGATCTAGCGGCTCAAGCAAGCAGGTAATCAAGGAGAAACTCGAAGAATAGGAATAGATACTCCCTTTCACTCCATCTGAGAAGACGAAGATGAACAGAAGTTGGTGAATAGCCAAGGTTGTGCACTAAGCAGCTTCTCCTTCCTATGTTGAGCTCGGACTCCTTGGATCACGTCAGGAACTTGAGAATCAAGCTCATCGGAGTGTGGAACAGCGAGCGTCGCCGCGGATCGCCGAGTCACCTCTAGGGTCCCTCTCTCTCTCTCTCTCTCTCTCTCTCTCTCTCTCTCTCTCTCTCTCTCTCTCTCTCTCTCTCTCTCTTTCAGAAGCGGAAGCGATGGAATGAAGCTCTCAACCCTTTAGGGTTTCCAAAAGCGAGGATATATACCCGAGCCCTAACTAAAGGAAACGCATCGTTTCAGCAAGCAAGGGCATGGGCTTAATAGAGCCGTTGGAAGCCTTCAGAAACAGATGGGCCAAGAGAGGAGAGAGTTGGGCCTAAGATACAAAGATGGGCCGACGTCTCCAACTTCAGCTTTGGACATAGAACCACTTCAAGTTAGCTTGGCGCCATGGAACCCTTGGACTTGACCGAGTCTCTACCACTTGAACCTAGCTTGAGCCACCTTAGATCCTGGTCCTAATTGCTAGCCTAATCATCCAAACATCCAAAGCCCCTAGTACATATGTATCTAGATTACATTAGGCATAACAATTTGCCCTCCTAATCTAGCCATCATATGTGGTATTCGATCATTTAAATAGTGGAAATGAGTTTAAGTCTTCGATCCGTCCGTCCTCGGCTCGTGTACCTGCATGGTTAGTGAACATCAAGTATATGAAGAAAGTTCCTGCAGTAGTAGAACTTGCTGGAAGGAACTATCTTCGTGCCAAAGTCAACTGGCTTGAGTTCTCCCTTGATCTTCTTGACGTCCAAAGCTTTGTCTTCGACCCTGTGCCTAATGAAGTGAAACCTAACATCTATGTGCTTGGTTTTCTCATGATACATAGGGTCTTTACACAGATACAAAGCACTTTGGCTATCCATGTTTATAACAAGTACAAACTTCTTTATGAAAATCTCTCTAAGAATGCCTTTCAACTAGATAGCTTCCTTTGCAGCTTCAGTTGCTGCCATGTATTCAGCTTCAGTTGAGGATAAGGCAACCACAGATTGTTGTTGAGACTTCCAGGATAGGCAGTTGCCTGCCCAGGTGAAGTAATAGGCAGTGGTGGACTTCCTTGTATCCTTGTTGCTGGCATAGTCAGAGTCCACACGGTCAAGATGATTAGTGCCATTTAAATATTTAAGTAAATATTTCATAGCATTCCAGCGTGGCATTCCAGGATTGGACATGTATCTACTAAGAACACTAATGGAAAAAGCTAGATCAGGCCTAGTACATAGCATGTCATACATGATTGAACCAACAACAATATCATAGGGAACATCAGACATGTCTTTCTTTTCATGTTCAGTTTTAGGGCATTGAGCCTTGCTTAGCTCAAGATGCCCTCCTAAGGGTATAGGTGAGGATTTAGAATCAAACATGCTAAATCTTTTGAGAACTTTTTAAATATAATCAACCTGGGAAAACATAAGTTTCCTCTTGGGTCTATCCCTAAGGATCATGACCCCTAGAATTCTCTTGGCATGGCCAAGGTCCTTCATATCATAGTGTTTCAGTAAATTTCTTTTTGTGTCAGAAATGATTCTCATAGATGCACAGACAAGGAGAATGTCATCCACATAAAGCAGGATAAATAATGGAAATTTAGTAGTAACACCTTTGATATATAAGCAGGAATCATATTCACTTCTAATAAAACCAAGAGATCTCATGCATGAGTCAAATTTTATGTTCCATTGTCTTGGAGACTGTTTAAGACCATAAATAGACTTTTTCAACAGACATACATGATTTGGTTTGTTTTTATCAGTGAATCCCTTAGGTTGTCTCATGAAAATAGTTTCATCCAGATCACCATGAAGAAAGGCAGTCTAAACATCCATTTGTTCAAGTTCCCAATCAAAGACAATAGCAATAGTAAGAAGTAGTCTAAGGGTTTTGTATTTAACAACTGGAGCAAATATGTCATTATAATCTAACCCTTCTCTTTGATTAAACCCTTTTGCTACAAGTCTAGCTTTATACTTAGGTGGTTCATCAGATTTTATCCCTTCTTTGACTTTAAAAACCCACTTACAGTCAATAGTTTTAGCATGCTCAGGTTTAGGAACTAAAATCCAAGTGTTGTTAACTTTCATAGACTCAAGTTCTTCAAGCATAGCTTTAAACCATTTCACAGAATCAGGGGATCTCATAGCAGATTCAAAAGTCTCAGGAATAATATTTTTGACAATCTCAGAAGCAATGTAAGCAAACTCAACAATATTAATATCATCTGTATACCTTCTATTAGGAATTCTAGTTCTAGGACTCCTATCTCTAGCAAGTTGATAGTCATGCAGCACAGAATTATCAACAAGAGGCACGGATTGAGCAGAAGAGGAAGAAGAAGCAGCATGCTCAGACATAGAAGGCCCAGAAGAAGAAGAACTGGGAGATTCAGAAGTAGATTGTGGGTTTAGAGGTACTCCCTGAGTTGTGTTCTCTTCATTTTCTTCAGGTTGTGGCTCTTCTTGATTTTCTCCTCCTAATTGTTGTGTTTGCTGAACTGGAGCATCAACTGGGATTGCTTGGTTTGCAGGAGGAGATTTATAATGAGCTGGGACATAGCCTATGTCAAACTCATCATCTCCTTCTTCAGAGGTGGTGGATGACAACAGCTGGTCATCTGGTGCAAAGAACTTTGAAGTCTGATCAGAGTTACTTGTATTCTCATTTCTAGGTGTTAGAACACTTTTAAAATGAAATTCAAATTCATTAAGGGTAACATTTCGAGAGACAATGACTTTGTATCCTCCAGTTTGAATTAGAAGGATCTTATAGCCTTTGACTCCTTCTGGATACCCAAGCATGACACCTTTGAGGGCCCTAGGTTGCAGCTTGCCTTGAGAGACTTGAGCATAAGCTGTGCAACCAAAGGGTTTCAAGTATGTCAAGTTGGGTTTCTTACCAATCCACAGCTCTTGTGGAGTTTTGAATCCAATTACAGAGGAGAGGGGTCTATTGATTAGGTATGCTGCAGTGACAACAGCTTCTCCCCAAAGAGTGTGCTTCATGCCTGCTGTGAAGAGAAGATATCTGGCCTTCTCTAACAGTGTCCTGTTCATCCTCTCAGCAATACCATTCTGCTGAGGGGTGCCAGGCACTGTGAGTTGCCTTCTGATGTCATTCTCCCTGCAAAACTCATCAAAGGCATTATTGCAAAACTCAAGTCCATTATCAGTTTTGAAGCATAGAAGTTTGTTACCAGTTTGAAGCTCCACTTTAGTTTTCCAGGTTTTGAAAGCCTGAAAAGCTTCATCTTTTGTTTTCAGCAGAGTGAGCCAAACTTTCCTGGAGAAGTGATCAATGAATGATATAAAGTATCTCTTCCCACCAATTGTACCCACATGTGCAGGCCCCCATAGATCTGAATGAACATACTCAAGGGGCTTCTTGGCTGTGTACAAGGACTTTGGGAATACCTGTTTAGTAGCCTTCCCAAACACACAGTTCTCACAGAAAGACAAGTCAGTAGGTTTTTCAGATAACAAACCATGCTTATGTAGATAATAAAGACCTTTATTTCCAATATGACCAAGCCTAAGATGCCACAGTTTTGTTAAATGAGAAGTCATATATGCAGAGTTAGCAAGAAGATTGGATTCATTTTCAGGAGTAATAACATGATATAAGCCCTTCTTTCTAATGGTCTTTAGAATGCATTTTCCATTCCAGAGAACTCTTTTAATGCCATTACTAGTGGTGATGTCATAGTTCATGCAATCAAAAACAGACTCAGACATAAGACTCCTCCTTAATTCAGGAACCCACTTAACATCTTTAAGAGTGATAACATTCCCATCAAACATTTTCAGTGATACATCCCCCACCCCCCTTGATGGCAAGAGAGTGGTGGTCACCAAGTTTGACCACCCCTCTCCTACTCTGATCAAGGTTATCAAAGCAAGCTTTGGTTGGGATGGCATGTATGGTGCAACCAGAGTCAAGAATCCAGGAGGATGGATCACTATAATCTGAAATACACATGAAAAGTTCATTAGGATAGTTACCAACATCAGACTCAAGCAAAGAAGCAGACATAGAATTCTTGAGTTTATTTTCATCAGCCCTCTTTTTCTTCCTGCAATCCTTTATCCAGTGTCCAAGGTGTCCACGATAATTGCACTTGGAATCCTTGGGTACCTTGGAACTGGATTCAGGATTAGGAGCATTTGAATTTTCATCTTTCTTTTTCTTTTTGTTTTTAGACTTATTGCCCTTTGGCTTGTTTGTTTTAGCAAATAAACCTCAAATTTCTCAAAGGTGTCAGACTTGACACCATGTTTGAATTTGAACACTTTGAGCATCTCATTCTTCTCAGAGATAGTCTCCACTATGCGTTCCTTAGTGAGAGGCTCTCTTGAGAACTGAATGACATCCTTAAAGTGGTCAAATTGTGAGGGCAATGAGTTTAATAACAAAATGGCTTGATGAGAATCCTTAATGCTGTCATCACATCTCTCTAGCTCTTGTGTCATTTTTAAAAATTTATCCAGATTATCAGTGAGTGAAACAAAGATATCCATTTTAAAGGTAAAGAGCCTACACAGCAGAGAGATGCGACTGGGCAGGGATTTAGCAAGAAATAAATCCTCTAGGGCTAACCAAAGGGCCCTGGGGTCATCTACCTTTACTACCTGTCTGGCCACATCATCAGTTAACCTTAGCATGATTTCAGCATGGTCTTGTTCAGACATTTCTGGAGGGACTGGTGTTGTAGGAGGAAATCGAGATTTGCAATAATAAAATATAAATAAATCACAGCAAACCAGATTCCGTCCCTTGCAAATAATTACAAGACCTCCTCCTGATGTAGCAGCGGGAAGTCAGGATCGATCCACGATGAAGCGTGTCAGCGGATCCTAGGCAGCGGAGAAAGCTCATGGAAGTCGACCACAGATGTCCTCGATCTCGACTAGGGTTAGTCGACAGAAGATCGGACCAGTCGAGCAGCGTAGCAGACACAGGCACTGGGTCTCGTCGATCTCGACTAGAGGCTACTCGATATCGAGTAGGCTTCATCGACGCCGAGTTGGGCTTTGTCGAGTACCTGCACACAGAAGCTACAACGATGCTAGATCGAGAATCAGTACTCGAGATCGACGAGTGCTATTCGATATCGAGGAGGCAGAAACTAAAACGAAACGAAAGAAAGTAAAAATAATTGCTTTGGGATTTCGAACTAAACTTAATGTAAAAGGCTTCCAAGATTGGGGTTTGCAACAACGATAACCAAGCATGCATAAGGCAGAGATAAAACAGATAATCATGTAAATTGCATCAAAGGACAAGCTTTCGCCTTCTCCAACAATTAGACAACTCTTTCAAGAAACCCTAATTGTCTCTACTAATTTTATGTTTACAATCCAAGTTGTTAACATGGATCTCCATTAGATGGGTAATAAACACATAAACAAGTAGTAGATGCTCAAAACATGATAAAAGTCAGATCTTTACCTCAAACACGCAGGGCTTATCCTCGGGCTCGCCCCAACCCTAGAAGTGGGTGGACTACTCGCGCTTCATCGCAACCTCAGACATCATTGATTGAAAGAAAACTAATTGCATTAAAATAAACCAAAGTTTACAACCGCTTGAAGCCAATTCCGCTCTCGCTTCACAACTCCAATCGGCCGCTCACTCTCTCTCTCAACTTCTCCTACTTACTTCTCTCTGGAATTGAATTAATGAAAAACCAGCCCCATGGGCTTTATTTATAGGCTTCTAAACCTTGCTACTCAAGGATAGAAACATCTATCTATATCTAATATTATATCTAAAAGGCTTAATGATAAATAAAAGCAACAAAGAAATTAAATCTAAAAGAGAAATATATCTAAAAGTCTTAAAGTGGATAAATCTTCTCCTTCCATGATGTATCTTGATAGATCGGATAAAATCGGCAAACTTCGAGCCCAAGGAATCCCAATCCGAGTAGAATTGTGTCGACGCGTCACGCGGCTTCTGGAGTCCTCGTCGATCTCGAGTAAGGCTAGTCGAGATCGAGTAGGATTGTTGTCGACTGGGCTTGGCTCGTCGTCTCGGCTGGCAGGTCCTTGATGTGGCTCGGTCATGGCTCCTGGCATTCGTCGATCTCGAGGACCCCTTGTCGACATCGAGTAGAGAGGCTCATCGACTAGGTTTGGCTTGGCTAGTCGGGAAAGTCTTCTCGATGTGCTCGGTTCTGGCTCCACATCTTTATCGATCTCGAGGACCCGTACTCGATATAGAGTTGGGTGGTTCATCGACTTGACCTCCAGGGGTTGTCGAGTAGCTCCCCTCGACATGCTCGGACTCGGTGCTCAGCTGCTCGTCGACATCGAGGAAGGTTACTCGATCTCGAGTAGGGTGTGGTGTCGGGTTCTTCGTCTTCAGCTTCTCGATATGATCCTCCTCGATCTTGGCTGGTGTCTAGACAGGGTTTGTCGAGATCGACTAAGGCTAGTCGATGTCGAGTAGCTTTGAGCTCCGGTTCTTGCTTCTTGGTTTTCTCCCGAAATGTTTCCATATTCTGCAATATTAAACAGAAACTTATGTAGATCTCCATTTCTGACAAATAAGCATATACTACATAAATCCGACATATTCTCAACCCAAAATATGCAAAATGTAAAGAATATGGAACTAAAATATGCATAATGACATGGCTACTTTGGAGACATCAACTGGTGGTACTACAGGTGTGATGGTTGGTGTTTGTTGTTGTACTGAAGGGTCTCCCGTTGGAGTTGCCGGTGGAGTGACTGGTGAAACAGCTCTCCAGCATTTTTCCTTGATCAAGATGGCTTTCATCTTGACCTGCCACATAGCAAAATCTATCTTTCCATCAAATGGCTTGATTTTGACGTAAGAATCTGCCATGGTACCTGAGACAAGAAGGAAAAATAGGGTTAGTTTGTTCAGCTGAAGCTTAACAGCAGTAAACAAGCCAACAAATAGTGAAACTAACGTATAAACACAGAGAAAACGTTTTTAAAAATAGATATGTTTTGAAAACGGTGTGGTACGTCGGACGGGAAAGGAACATCGCCTGACCGGTGGACACTATATGCGACCTGCCTAATGTCCACGCCCTCAGATCTATTTCCCACGTCTACAGAGATGGGAGAAAGGAAGAAAAGGGACAATCAAGCTCTGATACCACTTTGTTAAAACTAGATTTCGGATCTAAACCCTAGAACGGGTATAATGGAGAGCTAAGCACAGATAAACGAAAGTGAGAGAGAACACAAGGATTGATGACGCAGTTCGATTACCCTACTCTGCGGAGCCTCAAGAGGGAGAGACTCAAACCCATGAATCCACTAAGTATGATCGAATACAGGACATGGATACAGATGATAGACAAGCTAGTAAGTAACCCTAGATCTAGCGGCTCAAGCAAACAGGTAATCAAGGAGAAACTCGAAGAATAGGAACAGATACTCCCTTTCACTCTATCTGAGAAGACGATGATGAACAGAAGCTGGTGAAGAGCCGAGGTTGTGCACCAAGCAGTTTCTCCTTCCTATGTTGAGCTCGGACTCCTTGGATCACGTCAGGAACTTGAGAATCAAGCTCATCGGAGTGTGGAACAGCGAGCGTCGCCGCGGATCATCGAGTCGCCTCTAGGGTTTCTCTCTCTCTCTCTCTCTCTCTCTCTCTCTCTCAGAAGCGGAAGCGATGGAATGAAGCTCTCAACCCTTTAGGGTTTCCAAAAGCGAGGCTATATACCCGAGCCCTAACTAAAGAAAACGCATCGTTTCAGCAAGCAAGGGCATGGGCTTAATAGAGCCGTTGGAAGCCTTCAGAAACAGATAGGCTGAGAGAGGAGAGAGTTGGGCCTAAGCTATAGAGATGGGCCGACGTCTTCAGCTTCAGCTTTGGACATAGAACCACTTCAAGTTAGCTTGGTGTCATGGAACCCTTGGACTTGACCGAGTCTCTACCACTTGAACCTAGCTTGAGCCACCTTAGATCCTGGTCCTAATTGCTAGCCTAATCATCCAAACATCCAAAGCCCCTAGTACATATGCATCTAGATTACATTAGGCATAACAAAAAGTAAGGTGTATTTTTACCCACCTTGTGCAAATGTATACATTATAGACAAAACCATTGTGGATAGTCTTACTATGATTGCAACTGCTACAGAGGAAGAAGGTGGCAACACCTAAAAGATGCAATGGAAGATTTCAAAATTCAGATTTTGAAAGGCAAATCAAGTTCCCCTCATTGGTTCAAGGGAAAAGTAGCTTATGTGGGAAATTTCCAAGCCAATGTTACAAACTCGGGATATTTAGGGATTCGGTAAATGG
This sequence comes from Persicaria tinctoria, assembly GCA_037127255.1. NCBI lineage: Eukaryota > Viridiplantae > Streptophyta > Magnoliopsida > Caryophyllales > Polygonaceae > Persicaria > Persicaria tinctoria. The sequence continues at coordinate 42,519,757 of JBANSL010000020.1, forward strand.
AAGAACACAATTGCACGACTTTTGGAGCAACACAATAAATCAAATACTTATAGAATTTCCAGGCCCTAAATCACTCGACAAAATTATCAATTTTTTAGGTTTTCTCTCAAGGAAACTCCAGAGTGGTTATGCCTTTTAGAGAGTGAGACCGATCGCAAAATTAAACGTATGAGCCATTTCTCAATCAAGGTAAAAAACAGACCTGACACCAACATCGCCGACAATTCCGATTGCTATGCCGGCGGAAAGACCGGCGAGACCACATGCGAGACCAGACGAGAGATGAGCATATCCATCGAAAAGATAGTATCCATTCGCCTTAGGGTTAATACCGGTACTGATGATAACAACAATAATCTGACCATAAATTCCCAAAACACCAGCCATAACAACTGGAACAATTGATTTCATTACCAGCTCCGGCCTCATCACACCCATAGATGCAACCCCAACCCCGCTCTTCGCCGTCCCGTACACCGCGCCCATGCCTGCCACATCCCAAATTGGCGGGAAATTCAAAACCCTACACACTTTGAAATTAAAAGGAGGAGGACACTCAGGACAGGGAAAAAAAGAAACTGAAGATCGAGGGAATTACAGGAGAATACGAGCGCAGCAGCTGCGCCGAGGAAGCCGAAGAACGGCGCCGTTTCATCGCCGTTAAATGTGGAAGCCATTGTTGATCCGATTCGATTAGATTCGACTTTCGAGTCCTTTTCAGAGAAATCAATTGGATCGGAGCTTTTCGGAATTCGGACTGCCAAATAGTCGACCGTTAATACCTGAATCGGATTGATGGCCGACCAATATGAGTAGTAGTGAATCTGATTGCACCAATCAAGATGTGCACAAGCGATCACGATAAATATGATCGATAATCATCAATTAAATAACAGGGCAGCAATGGGCCAGATCATTTGGGCTGGGCTTCTAAGTGCAGATTACGTTTTAACGTCTGTGGGTTTTGAATCCAGAAATAAATTCGATTATCTAGACACGTCTAGAGAAATCGAAAGACCAAACTAGCTGGTAGATGAATGAACCATAACGTACAAACATAAATAAACGACAGAAGCAAATGACATAAAGGAAAATGCATCAAATAAACAACATAAAAGAAAATACATAAAGAAACGTACAAGTCATCTTACACTGTAAACCACAAGCCAGCAGAATAAATGAATCGACCAGCCAAAAAGCAGACGCACACAGTCACAGAGAACTATGGAGATCATTAGTGGACATCTCAGATTATGAACTTCACAGCGTCATCAAGTGTCGATCACATTTCCATGACATCTCTAATCATGGAAAATTAACCACCATTCACATGAAGATTGCGCCACAACAAGAATAGTAAAGCACACCATGACATCAAGCCGCAAACTCAAACCCTATCCACATCATTTTTGCACTTTGAGGAGGCGAGTGGTTATTGCCGCAATTTTTACAGGGGAGGGATTTGGTTAAATATGCTAATGTTTTTTTTTTTTTGGTATACTAGTTGCCATTTTCTTATATATATATATAGGGGCAATATGTAAAATATCCAAAAAAGTTGCTCTAATTAGGGAAGTGTTCAAAAATTTGTAAAAATTGGTGGAGTATCCATCCCCCCTGCCCCCAATCCTCATTGCCCCCTAGGCCCCCCCTCGCGTGTCCATGTTTTTTTTTTTAAAAAAAATATATGTCAGCACTTTCTGTTATGCAAATATAGCCCGATGTTATGCAGATATAATATTATGTTATGCAAATATAATATTATGTTATGCAAGCTTAAACAACCTTATGGAAAGAATATGCACATGCATTTGTATTTAAAATTGCATTGATATATCTTATTTGCACATAAGCACATCGCTCTACCATTGATTGACCTAAGAGGCTTTTAAAATTGCATTAGTGTCGACGTCGATGTTGCTAACACCAACATTCCTGACACCGTTGACACTGACATTGTTGACACTGCTGACATTGTCACCACTAACATTGCGAACACCATTAACATTTTTCGTGTCAGCGCTGACGCTGATTTCGGTTGACGCCGACATCGGAGATGTTGACGCTCATGTTGGCTGACGCTCATGCTGGATGACATCGGAGATGCTGACACTGATGTCGGCGTGGACGCCGACGTCGAAGATGCTTTTTTCCGTGTCAGAAGCACTGAGGTTCACATTGCTAATACCGACATCGGAGATGCTGACATTGACGTTGACGTTGCCGACGTCAACATCGTAGATGTTGCTGACACTGACATTCCTGACACCGCTGACACTGACATCGGAGATGCTGACGCCGACGTCGAAGATGCTTTTTTCCGTGTCATTAGCACTAACGTTGACATTGCTGATGCCGACATCGAAGATGCTAACATTGGTGCTAACGTTGCTGATGACAGCATCGAAGATGTTGACACTGCTAACGTTGACATCGGTGATGCTGACACTGATGTTGATGTTGTTGACGTCAACATCGGAGATGTCGGCTGACGCCGACATCGATGCTGCGGATGTCGTTGACGCCGACGTCGAAGATGCTTTTTTTCGTGTCAACGCTTCTTTTTTCGTGCTAGCACTGACGCTGACATTGCTGACGTCGACATCTAAGATGCTGACATTGCTGACGCCGACATCGGAGGTGCTGACATTGACGTTGATGTTGCTGATGCCGACATCGGAGATGTTGACGCTCACATTAGAGATTCTGACACTGACATTGATGTTCCTGATGCCGACATCAGAGATGCTGACGCTGACATCGGAGATTATGACACTGATGACGAAAGGGGTTTCCCGACCAAATAAATTTGTAGTCAAGACTCCCGCTATAGTATAGAGGAGTCAGGTTCGTCCTCAGGAGAGAAGTCAGTGGTTCTAGATTTAGTGTGTTTTGGGGTTCAGGGATATCGGGAAAAGGTGAGGAGGTTGCTGTCAACAAAGAATAGAGGGGTCGATGTCGAGGGATGAAGAGAGAATGATGGTTTGATATCGAGTAGAATATGTGCCAAATAAAAATAATAAAATAAAATAAATAAAGATGCAAACTTCCAAGGTTAGGGATCACCACAACAATAAACATATGTGCAGATCATAAATCACATAAAGATTCATGCTTTATATCAAATAATCGACTTTTGCAAATTCCAACAATTTAGGTGATAGAGGCTCTCGCATAAAAACCTAATTTGTTTCTACCTTTTCTTAATTAGGATTAGTCGGCTCTCGCAAATAAACCCTAATTACTATCCAATTCATAATAAGATCACTTTCGCTTCATATCATGAATAAGGAATTTCCACAACTCTCGCAAAGGATTAAGCATATAGGTAGATGATGATAAAGACATATAAATTCGTGGATTTATAAATCAAACACACATATCTATGTTGGGATCACCCCAACCCTACAAGAAGGAAATTAGAAACAAACCATAATAAAAGAAATTAACTTTAACATAAAATAAACTAAAACTTACAATACCTTCCAAACGTTCCTCCTCTCTCGCCTCCTCTCTCTCTCTCCTCTCTCGCCTCCTCTCTCTCTCTCTCTCTCTCTCTCCTCTACTACTTACTTGTTCTTTCTGAAATTGAATCATGAAAAACCAGCCCCTAAGGCTTTATTTATAGCCTTCTACTCCTTGCTATTCAAGGATAGAATATATCTATCTTTATCTAAATCTATATCTAAAGACTTTAAGATAAATAAATGCAATTAAGGAATTAAATCCATAAAAGGAAATTATATCTAAATAGGTAAATCTCTTCTTATGTTGATAGGTCTTCTTTCCATAGAGAGATGTTGATAGACACGGATAGACTTCGGCAATCTTTGGCTCCAAGGATTCCCAAACCGCGTAGGACAGCAAACCGCGTAAAGCGGCTCCGGGACACGGCTCCTCGAGATCGAGTAAACCTACTCGAGATCGAGTAACGTGGTCGTCGACTATGGCTTCGTTGGGCGTCTCGGGTAGCTGGTGCTCGATCCGGCTCGGTCAGGTGCTACTGGGTTGTCGAGATCGAAGAAGTTCCTCGAGATCGAGTAGAGTGGTGCTCGGCGTCTTCAGTCCTCGACTTCTCGACTTGGCACAGCTCCTCGACTCCGGACATGGCATCAGGAAGTTGTCGATCTCGACCAGTTTACTCGAGATCGAGTAAGGCTTCTGGAGTCGGGTTGATTTGGCTCTCATCTTCTCGACCATGCTTTGCTCGACTAGGTGTGCTCGGACAACTTTTGTCTAGATCGAGTAAGTTAACTCGAGATCGAGTAAATCTCTCAGCTTTCTGCTCTGTTCTTAAAACGCACTTTCCCGAGTCATCGTTTGTCGGATTGACGCATATGACCATGCGTTGGAAAGCTCTTTTCGAGGGCTACAACTTTCATGAAGATATCAAAGCTTGATTCAGAATGATGAATACCGAAAAACGGCCTTTTCTCAAGCTGCACCATTCTTAGCTTCTTCATGACTTTCCTTTAAGCTCCAAAGTGCGTCTGATTTCTGCGAAATATATCAAACACTTGTGTAGACCTCCATATATTGCAAATAAACATAAACTACATAGATTCTATACTATCTTAGCCCAAATGCATGAAATGTATGCAGGAAACAATATAAAAGCAACTGTAAAACATGGCAGATTAGGCTCACAACAAACACCCCATACTTAAGCTTGCTTGTCCTCAAGCAATACCTTTATTTGTCATTCAGGGGAAGAAATAAAACTCTCAATATCTTCAATTCATTTCCATATATCCCTGCAATCAATTACCATCCTCGAAAAGGTACTAGTGTCACAAATCCATGCATGTGCAAATAAAAGCAACATCTACTCATAAAAGGAGGGTTATGCAAAAAACAATTCATGTGACAAAGCATTAATAATCAAGAGGACTTTAATTTAAGCTCAAATAAGAAGTAGATTTGGTAAAAGGCTAAAGGTAGGCAATTTTTGGCAATGGGGTGCTAATAATCCGGGGAAATGGAGTATTTTCCAAACTTTCATTCCACATTCCTTCTTCATAAGATTCATCACTTTTCCATAATGCTTTTTTTTTTCAATAATAATGCTTTTACCTCTCTAATCTCAACACTGCCTTCTCGCGAGTCGCAAACATGGGTGTCATGAATGGCCCCGGATACTTAGTGCTTTGGACTCCTCACATGTGTGTCCCATCTCACTGAACTATTATCTCAGCAAGCAAGGTCAATCTACCTTTATCTCCTGAGGTGATTGGATTTTTTCTCACTCATTAAATTTTCCACATTTTTCAAATAATTTCCTACCAAACTCCAATAATGATAACCATAACACAACTACCATATAACATCTCCATAATGTAACATCATTCTCAACATAATCCCCGGATAGGAAATAAGGTAAAGAATGGCAAATATTTAGATCATGTGGAGCAATATATGAAATAAGGCATATTATGGCTTTTGTGATGCATAAGCATAGGTAAGGCTAGGATTATAAGCATTATATGGAATTATAAAGTCCTCCATCATCTTATCATGCAATATGTCAAAAGCAATATCAAATTTTTACCTCCTTTTATGATTTTCATAAAAATATGCACTTCATTGTGACTTTCCTTTACTAGGTAATTTCATGCTATATCTCTAATGAATCCAATTTTGTATCATCGAGTTCAATAAAACTTCCATGACATTAATAAAAAATTTCAATGGGGGTCATTTTTCTTCAAATTTTGGAAAACATGCATATAAGCACATAGATCAATAATGCATTCCAAAATAGCCATGTATAAGCAATTTAAGAAATAAACTTTAAATATGCACACATAGTGTCAATAATGTCAAATATGCACAAAGTAGCCCTTCCCCCACCCTATACTTAAACATTACAGTGTCCTCACTGTATAAAAAATAAGGGTAAAGAAAGAAACTCACTAGACAGGTGTGCAGGGCCTCTTAATATTGAATGAAAGAATGCCTGGGCCGAGTCTGAATATAGCTTGCTTCTATCCATGGACATGAAAAGTGTAGAAGACATATACCCACAATAGAAAAACTAAAAATGTTCAAAACCAAAAAAAACAAAACAATGTCCAAAAGTCCCAAAAATAAAGTTTATTTACAAGCTCTAGATTTTATAGTCGCTAGGCCGACTTCTTCATTAAGCATTAGCCTGGCTCATCTTTGTCCGGAGGTATAGGTGGATCTGGTGGTTCCTCCGGTGGTGGGAAGCGTGGGATGTCATCCGGGGGCATCATGTGAAGAAGCTTAAACCTCCCCGAGTGAACGTTCAATGGCTTCACCCATTCATCTTCCTGGGCTCCAGTTGGCATGCATAAAGGAAGATATAAAGAAAATATACATACCTCATCATCATACCTCTTCCGCTTCATATGTTGATTTGTTTGCGTGTCTCCACTACAACAAAACAGTGGAGTGGGAAGAGATATTTCCACCTCATCATGCGGAGCTTCATGCCACTTTGCTAGGACCCCATACTTGAATATGAATATCGGTTGCTCAAAATCATCGGGGATAGCCTTCACTTTGTAAGGTAAAAGCGATCTTGGAATGTCTTGGGCAACAATGTCCAACTTCTTCTCTTCTAGTGCTTTTTCTTCTTGGGGTCCTTCAAATGGTTTTTCAAAGATAGATTGCAAAGGGGGAATTGAGATCGGGGAAGGACATACCTGGGTTTCTGTAATGTGGTCGACGTCGACTATGGGGTAGTCGACATCGATTGGGGTTGTTGCTCTCATGTACCGTGGGAGTACCCATTGTTCGTTCCAATCTTCTTCTTCCTCATCACTTTCCATAGCTTCAATTTCCTCATAAGAAGGAGGCTCTAATCCTTCAGAACGATAGGAAGCCTCAAGTCTTCGGACTAAGTCCTCCAGCCGGGCTATTTCCCTTAATCATGCCTCCTCCACTGCGATCCTATTCCTCTGTCTCAAATCTTGAGACCATTCTTCCCATGCAGGATTCCCTTCGACAAAGTCTTCCATCTTTGTACCTAAGCTTTGAAATCACAATCAAGAACACAAATTAGTAGCAAAAGCTTGGCACCCAGTTGGTACCAGTGAGGTAGGTGGTGGTAGGGTATGTGATAGGGTAAGAAAAAAGGATGGGCTTTTCTGTACCTTAAACACAATTAAACTAGGCGCGATTGATATATCCCCAGCAACGGCGCCAATTTGACGAGAGGGTTTCCCGACCAAATAAATTTGTAGTCAAGACCCCCGCTATAGTATAGAGGAGTCAGGTTCGTCCTCAGGAGAGAAGTCAGCGGTTCTAGATTTAGTGTGTTTTGGGGTTCAGGGATAGCGGGAAAAGGTGAGGAGGTTGCTGTCGATAAAGAATAGAGGGGTCGATGTCGATGGATGGAGAGAGAATGGTGGTTTGATATCGAGTAGAATATGTGCCAAATAAAAATAATAAAATAAAACAAATAAAGATGCAAACTTCCAAGGTTAGGGATCACCACAACAATAAACATATGTGCAGATCATAAATCACATAAAGATTCATGCTTTATATCAAATAATCGACTTTCGCAAATTCCAACAATTTAGGTGATAGAGGCTCTAGCATAAAAACCTAATTTGTTTCTACCTTTTCTTAATTATGATTAGTCGACTCTCGCAAATAAACCCTAATTACTATCCAATTGATAATAAGATCACTTTCACTTCAATATCATGAATAAGGAATTTCCTCAACTCTCGCAAAGGATTAAGCATATAGGTAGATGATGATAAACACATATAAATTCATGGATTTATAAATCAAACACACATATCTATGTTGGGATCACCCCAACCCTAGAAGAAGGAAATTAGAAACAAACCATAATAAAAGAAATTAACTTTAACATAAAATAAACTAAAACTTACAAAACCTTCCAAACGTTCCTCCTCTCTCGCCTCCTCTCTCTCTCCTCTCCTCTCTCGCCTCCTCTCTCTCTCTCTCCTCTACTACTTACTTGTTCTCTCTGAAATTGAATCATGAAAAACCAGCCCCTAAGACTTTATTTATAGCCTTCTACTCCTTGCTATTCAAGGATATAATATATATATCTTTATCTAAATCTATATCTAAGACTTTAAGATAAATAAATGCAATTAAGGAATTAAATCCATAAAAGGAAATTATATCTAAATAGGTAAATCTCTTCTTGTGTTGATAGGTCTTCTCTTCATAGATAGATGTTGATAGACACGGATAGACTTCGGCAATCTTCGGCTCCAAGGATTCCCAAACCGCGTAGGACAGCAAACCGTGTAAAGCGGCTCCGGGACATGGCTCCTCGAGATCGAGTAAACCTACTCGAGATCGAGTAACGTGGTCGTCGACTATGGCTCCGCTGGGCGTCTCGGGTAGCTGGTGCTCGATCCGGCTCGGTCAGGTGCTGCTGGGATGTCGAGATCAAAGAAGTTCTGATGAACGGTTTTTAGTCGCATAAACCGTATCAAAATAAAACTCAAACCTACAAACTAGTATAGCAAGCAAGTAAGAGGTCGATCCCACAGAGAATCAAGTATTTCTCAGCAATGTGTATTTACCAATTAGTAGAAAGGGGGGTTTTGGTTGATTGAGATTGAAAAGGAAACAAAATAAAATAAAAACAAATAATGCAAAATAATTTAGAGAAGATCGCTCTACCTACAACTATCCACTTTATTTGGTTGAATTGATATTGTAACTTCCTCTTGTCCTTTTAGGTTTCCTATGAATGCCCTTGTCCCGACCTAATATAGTTACTAGTCCAATCAGTCCTAGAAACCCTTATCAATCGAACAGTCCCTAAAGAAGGATTTAACCCAATTGATAGCTTTAAGTTCAGAGATTAACCAAGGTATTTGCAATCCCTAAAGAGGGATTTAACAACACATCCAACTTCCTACTCATCCAATTAGTTCAATCAGCCCTAAAGGGATAAGTTTGCTACTTGGGTTAAGGTTCGCAATCAGGAATCTACAAAACCCTAGCAATTGAATTGATCTAACAAGTTGGCCAGACAAGATAGAACAAAACAATAAACAATCAAGCACAAAGAAGTTGAAACATTCAAATATAGGAAATAAGGAACAAGATTCAGAAACTCACAATCCAATCCAAATAAAGCTTCAAATTGTAGATAGAACGAAGAGAGATTAGCCGCCCATGGCGAACATCGCTCTCAATCTCCAATTGTCTGATGGAACGTGGAATAGAATAGAAGTCATGGAAAAACAACTAAAAGTGGCCTTATAAAAGATCCAAAGTCGGCCATTAATCAAAACAAAAGCATCTAGGGTTTTTAATTATTCAAAACGACGTGTATCCGCGCTGGCGGCAGATGCGGCGGCCGCCGCATGCATGCTGCGGCCGCAGCATCGGTATTCTTTTTGAATTGTCCCTGGCGGCGGCCGCTGCACACCATGTGGCGGCCGCTGCATTGGTCTTTCACGAAAAATCCGTCTTGAATCAGCTCTCGACGTCAACATGAAAGTTGTAGCTCTTTGAAAGAGCTTTCCAACGCATGGTCATAATAGTCGATCGGACATCCGAGGCCTCCAGAAAGTGCAAAACAAGTTTAGCATGTCTGGCGACAACTTCTTCAGACTTGTTCTTCGTTTAGGTTCGCTTCTTCTTCTCAGGACCTCTTGAGATCTTCATGTAAGCTTCTTCGATCAACTAGACATTCTCATCCAATGCGTTATCAACCCATTTATCCTTCTCGGATCCACAGTTACCTGAAATAATCAATAAAAACGTGTAGATTCCGACTCCACCAACATAGAAAGCAAATATGCAAATTCTACTTAAATCATGCATGATATGCATCTTAACTAAGCTAAATTCAACCTATTATGCCTACCTAAATGCATGCTATCAAACTCCCCCACACTTAAGCTTTTGCTTGTCCTCAAGCAATGAAAAACAAATATAGAATTAATCATCCCACAAATAAGATCTTCATGTTATTGTTTTAGAAAAGCAACATCAAGAAATAGGAGCCATGAATAAAAGAACAAATATCCTAGCAAATATATGAGCGATCCAATAGTAAAAGCAAATTTAATCCAACATCACCGGTATGATGTGTTTCACTCAAACTCTCATGTGTTTAGTCTTTAAAGTCCAACTCTCAACTCAATCCAAAATGCTCTATACACCGTGAAAGTTATCACTTGCAAACAACATCATGAGGACTTTTATAAGGTTGTAATGGGGCTTTGGTAGGAACATAAGACATGAGAAACATTTGGGCTTGTGGTGCTAAAAATCCGGGAAAAAGGAACAACAACCAACCAGAACAACACCAAAACTTCCATACTTCGCAAACCATTCCAATGACATAAACTCTATTACATAACAATAAACTCTTCGATTTCGATAGCCATATAACTCATGCATTTTTTTTTTCATTATGATGACTTCGTTTCTTTTCTTTTATGCTTACTTTTGCCCCTAGGTGAATTTTATCCTCCCTAGGTCCAAGCTTACTAGACTTTTACTCCTAAGTGAATTTTATCCTCCTTAGGCCCCTAGTAACAAGTCATCTCTATTATGCAAGAAGGGTTACCTTATTTTGGCTATGCCTCTCGCAATGCACAACCATACATATATCATCTCCACTCAAAGCAACTCCAACATAAAGATTTTTCACCAATTCTCCTCCTAATTCCCGGATAGGGTCAGGCTAATCATTGGCTATGATATGTTTTTGTGGAGCTATATAAAAAAAAATAGGCTTTAAGGCTCAGATGGGCTTCAAGCAAAGGATAATGCAAAAGGTAGATAAGGTATAATATGGCTAAAGAAAACATGCCTCAATCATTTGAAATTCACAAGTAACAAACATGTGCAATACGGTCATGAAAAACAAGCATATGGAGAGTATAATCACACAATAAAAGCAAAAGGGAAAAATATGTAAAGTCCCTATAAGGCCAAAATAAACTCACAAGGTTTATATTTTTGCTAGATTTCAATTTAACCTCAACTATGAACCATATTTGCTCAATTATATTCTCAAATCATGCTCCAAAATCATTTTCAAGCAATTCAATCAAATAATGGGATATATGCATTAAGATCATAAAAATAAATTAGAGGACAAACTAAACCAAGATGGGTATCGTTAATAATACTTAAATGCAATACATGATATTTTTGGATTTTTTTTTCAAATGCAGTATATGAATAAAAATAAATATGACAACATAAATAAACATGATAACATAAGTAAACATGATATGGAAACTCTATCTATATGCAATGCAATCTCTCCCCCACACTTAAACCTTTCATTGTCCTCAATGAAATATAAAAGACAACAAAAACATAAAAAGATAGAGGGAGAGATGAATGAAATACTTACAATGTGGTGGATGGGTCTCTGTAGGTCGGATATGAGGATTTCGATGGCCTTTCCTGAAAGCTTAGTCCATCCCAAACCAAAAACAACTATCTAATGCCTAATGGAAAACTCAATTTATTGAAAAGAAAACTAGCTAACTAGGAATTGAAATAACTAAATTAGAAAACTTACTTCGGGTTGCCTCCCGAGAAGCGCCTTTCTTTAATGTCATTGGCCTGACTTATTCTCAATCTCAAGATCTTAGCTATCAGACATCGTCAAAGCCCGCAGTAGCCTATCATATTCCTGTGCACACATCTTACAAAGAACATCATAGCACAATAAATTGAAAGCATAAAATGTGAAACTCAAGAACCCTTTGAATCTATCAAAGAGTCTAGCACGACTCTCTGCATAAGGAATATGATACCACCAACACAGTTCCGCTTGTGGCTTTTCAAAATAGCAATCAAAAGGATCAACACAATCATCATTACCTTCCAAATTGCAAAAGTTTACCTTTATTACCTCTTGCGCCTCAGCTGATGGCTCTAGACTTGGTTCATCAATGGGAAATCTCAGAATGGATGTTGTAGATGGAGTAGGAGACATATCACATGTAACCTCATGCGTCGACTCATGAGATTCCAAGTCAGGAAGCACTGGACCCTTTTCTCCATCATCGAAGAAACTATCGTTGTCATCAAATAATTCATCCTCTTCTTCTTCGAGGCTCTTTTCTTTCTCACCTTTTGCACTTAAAATTTGAATGAGTTGGCTCATCTGATTCTCTAAGTTTTTACAGCGGCTCATCTGTTCCTCCAATTTTCGATTCGGCTTATTTTTCCTTCCTCTAACTGCTGCACCACTTGTGTGAGAGTTCGGATTGATACTTCCCGCTCAACCTGTCGACTCATGTTGTAGAAAAAATCCCAAATCTCAAATAGTCCCATATCCAATAGGCCTCCATTACTCATGGACTCAACAAGATTCCGTGTTTCGACATTCATCCCATCAAATATGCAAACACACATCGCCCGTACACCATATTGATAACCCCACGAACCAAGGTCGTTAACATACTCATGCAATCTAGTGAAATATTTATGAAAGTTCTCACCTTCAAATTGCGCTAATCTCAACATCATGAAAAAGTTAGTAGCAAGGGTGTTGTGAACCGTAAGATAGGTTCACAACAAAGTTAGATATATAAACAAAAATTAATAAATACACAAAACAAAGAAATAAACTTGATTCCCTGGCAACGGCGCCAATTTGATGAACGGTTTTTAGTCGCATAAACCGTATCAAAATAAAACTCAAACCTACAAACTAGTATAGCAAGCAAGTAAGAGGTCGATCCCACAGAGAATCAAGTATTTCTCAGCAATGTGTATTTACCAATTAGTAGAAAGGGGGGTTTTGGTTGATTGAGATTGAAAAGGAAACAAAATAAAATAAAAACAAATAATGCAAAATAATTTAGAGAAGATCGCTCTACCTACAACGATCCACTTTATTTGGTTGAATTGATATTGTAACTTCCTCTTGTCCTTTTAGGTTTCCTATGAATGCCCTTGTCCCGACCTAATATAGTTACTAGTCCAATCAGTCCTAGAAACCCTTATCAATCGAACAGTCCCTAAAGAAGGATTTAACCCAATTGATAGCTTTAAGTTCAGAGATTAACCAAGGTATTTGCAATCCCTAAAGAGGGATTTAACAACACATCCAACTTCCTACTCATCCAATTAGTTCAATCAGCCCTAAAGGGATAAGTTTGCTACTTGGGTTAAGGTTCACAATCAGGAATCTACAAAACCCTAGCAATTGAATTGATCTAACAAGTTGGCCAGACAAGGTAGAACAAAACAATAAACAATCAAGCACAAAGAAGTTGAAACATTCAAATATAGGAAATAAGGAACAAGATTCAGAAACTCACAATCCAATCCAAATAAAGCTTCAAATTGTAGATAGAACGAAGAGAGTTTAGCCGCCCATGGCGAACATCGCTCTCAATCTCCAATTGTCTGATGGAACGTGGAATAGAATAGAAGTCATGGAAAAACAACTAAAAGTGGCCTTATAAAAGATCCAAAGTCGGCCATTAATCAAAACAAAAGCATCTAGGGTTTTTAATTATTCAAAACGACGTGTATCCGCGCTGGCGGCAGATGCGGCGGCTGCCGCATGCATGCTGCGGCCGCAGCATCGGTATTCTTTTTGCATTGTCCCTGGCGGCGGCCGCTGCACACCATGCGGCGGCCGCTTCATTGGTCTTTCACGAAAAATCCGTCTTGAATCAGCTCTCGACGTCAACATGAAAGTTGTAGCTCTTTGAAAGAGCTTTCCAACGCATGGTCATAATAGTCGATCGGACATCCGAGGCCTCCAGAAAGTGCAAAACAAGTTCAGCATGTCTGGCGACAACTTCTTCAGACTTGTTCTTCGTTTAGGTTCGCTTCTTCTTCTCAGGACCTCTTGAGATCTTCATGTAAGCTTCTTCGATCAACTAGACATTCTCATCCAATGCGTTATCAACCCATTTATCCTCCTCGGATCCACAGTTACCTGAAATAATCAATAAAAACGTGTAGATTCCGACTCCACCAACATAGAAAGCAAATATGCAAATTCTACTTAAATCATGCATGCTATGCATCTTAACTAAGCTAAATGCAACCTATTATGCCTACCTAAATGTATGCTATCAAGTTCCTCGAGATTGAGTTGAGTGGTGCTCGGCGTCTTCAGTCCTCAGCTTCTCGACTTGGCACAGCTCCTCGACTCCGGACATGGCATCAGGAAGTTGTCAATCTCGACCAGTTTACTCGAGATCGAGTAAGGCTTCTGGAGTCGGGTTGATCTGGCTCTCATCTTCTCGACCATGCTTTGCTCGACTAGGTGTGCTCGGACAACTTTTGTCGAGATCGAGTAAGTTAACTTGAGATCGAGTAAATCTCTCAGCTTTCTGCTCTGTTCTTAAAACGCACTTTCCTAAGTCCTCGTTTGTCGGATTGATGCATATGACCATGCGTTGGAAAGCTCTTTTCGAGGGCTACAACTTTCATGAAGACATCAAAGCTTGATTCAGAATGATGAATACCGAAAAACGGCATTTTCTCCAGCTGCACTATTCTTAGCTTCTTCATGACTCTCCTTTAAGCTCCAAAGTGCGTCCGATTTCTGCGAAATATAACAAAAACTTGTGTAGACCTCCATATATTGCAAATAAACATAAACTACATAGATTCTGTCCTATCTTAGCCCAAATGCATGAAATGTATGCAGAAAACGATATAAAAGCAACTGTAAAACATGGCAAATTAGGCTCACAACAACTGAAGTTGATGTTGCTGACGTCAACATCGTAGATGCTGACGTTGACATCGGAGATGCTGGCACTGACGTTGATGTTGTTCATCCCGACATCGGAGATGCTGACGCTGACATCGGAGATTCTGACACTGACGTTGATGTTGCTGATGCTGACATAGGAGATGCTGACGCTGACATCGAAGATTATGACACTAACGTTGATGTTGCTGACGTCAAGATCGGAGATGTTGACGTTGACATCGGAGATGCTGACACTGACATTGATGTTGCTAACGTCAACATCTCCGATGTTGACGCTGCTGATGCTGACATCGGAGATGTCGACTGACACCGACATTGATGTTGCGGACGCTGTTGACGTCGGCATCGATGATTCTTTTTTTCGTGTCAACACTTTTTTTTCGTGTTAGCACTGACACTGACATTGCTGACGTCGACATCCGAGATGCTGACATTGCTGACGCCTACATCGGAGATGCTGACACGTTGATGTTGTTGATGCCGACATTGGAGATGCTGATGCTGACATCGAAGATCCTGACACTGACGTTGATGTTGCTGACGTCAACATCGGAGATGCTGTCGTTGCTGATGTTGAAATCGGATATGTTGACACTGACGTTGATGTTGCTGACGTCAACATCGGAGATCTCGGCCGACGCCGACATCGATGCTGCTGACGCCGATGTCAAAGATGCTTTTTTTTCGTATCAACGCTTCTTTTTTCGTGTTACCACTGACGCTGAAATTGCTAACGCTGACATCCGAGATGCTGACGCTGACATCGGAGATGTCGGCAGACATCGACATCAATGTTGCCGATGATGCTGACGCCGACGTCGAAGATGCGTTTTTTCATGTCAACGCTTCTTTTTTTCGTGTCAACACTGACGCTGACGTTGCTGACGCCGACATCCGAGATGCTGATGCTGCTGACGCCGACATTGGAGATGCTGACACTGACGTTGATGTTGCTGACGTCAACATCGGAGATGTCGGCTGACGCCGACATCGATGCTGCCGACGCTGCTGACGCCGGCGTCGAGGATGCTTTTTTCGTGTCAACGCTTCGTTTTTTCGTGTTAGCAGTGACGCTGACGCTGCTGACGCCGACATCGAAGATGCTAACACTAATGTTGATTTTGCTGACGTCAACATCGGAAATTCTAACGCTGCTGACGCTGACATTGGAGATGTTGGCGACGCTAATATATCTTATTATTGAACATTTAGTAATGCATTTATATTTTAAAATTGCACTAATATATCTTATTATTGAACATTTATTTGAAAATTTTGTAAATTACTAGAATTATTATAAACTTTAGCATATGCGGGATTCGAACCCACGTATTTGCGCATAAGGACATCGCTCTACCATTGAGCTAAAAGGCTTTTAATTATATTATAACATAACATTCAAATAAACAATATAACTCTACGACAAGACTTTTACTCCCTCCGTCTCGAAATATAGGTCGTTTTAGCCCTTATTTCTTGTATCAAAATTTAGGTCGTTTTAGGTTTTCTAGGTGAGGGATAGTAATGATTTGTATCAATTTGTGTGTTGTTGACTTTTTTAAAAAAGTTTGATTGGTTAAAAAAAAAGTAGTGGGTATTTAAAAATAAAAAAAATAATGAAAAAGTTAGTGGAATGTTGATGTTGATTGAGGCGTGAGTGTTTTATTAAAACTTGTGCAAAATCCTAAAACGACTTAAATTTTGAGACGGAGGGAGTATATTTTAATTTGAACAATTTTTTGTATTTTGTTGTCTCATCGGTATTTTCTTTCATCTTACATCAGTATTTCTTGCATCTTATAAATTGATGTTGTGCAAATTATAAAAGTATGATATGCAAATATAAATTGATGATATGCAAATATAAGATTAAAATATGCATAAATTAATTCACGTTGTGCAAATATAAGATTATTGATATCTAGTACTTAGATTTTAATTTTTAATAAATAAAAATAAGTAGGGAAAATACAAATTGATGTTGTGCAAATGTATGATTGTAATATGAAAATATAAATTGATGTTGTGCAAGTGTAAAAGTATAATATGCAATTATAAATTGATTATATGCAAATATAAGATTAAAATATGCAAATATAAAATGATGATATGCAAATGTAAAAGTATAATATGCAATTAATGAATTTCTAAAGTTTCTAGAAAATGTCAGCATTTAATAAAAGATAAAGTTTACAAATAAGATCATTCTCAAAATTGATATCATATTACATGAGATGGGAAGCTCAAACTTCTACAATCATCTAATAAAAGATATGGTAAAAGATAAAACTTTTGTCCATCAACGGCTAAATGTCAACCTTTAAGTCAAATGTCAACCTTTAAGCTAAATATCAACATTTAAGCTAAATGTTCTAAAGTTTTCAGAAGACGTCAGCATTTAATAAAAGATAAAGTTTACAAATACGATCATTCTCAAAATTGATATCATATTACATGAGATGAGAAGCTCAAACTTCTACAATCCTCTAATAAAAGAAATGGTAAAAGATAAAGCTTTTGCCCATCAACGGCTAAATGTCAGCATTTAAGCTAAATGTCACCATTTAATCTAAATGTCAACATTTAAAGAATTTCTAAAGTTTCCAAAAGATGTCAGCATTTACAAGCTATTAGGGATTGGATTTGGAAGTTCACTTTTAATAAGGTTGATTAAAATGACAGTAATTATAAAATAGTGCGACGAGGTAGCTATCTCTTCTATATCAAATAAGATTGCTAGACCAAACTCCAAGTGAACAAAAAGTCAATTAAAAGCAAAGACATGAGAAAACATGATGATGTTTGCTCAACATCAAAAACTCTAGTACTCCTTCAAACTCAATTTAACACTCTGTACAAGCCTTGTTTATAGATTAATGTCACAAATTATACCAGCAAACTCACATACATAGATCTATTTTCATACACTTTGTATAATCTTGTTGTTGTCAGCATTTGGCAGTTCAAGAGATATCAAAATTCAAGGTCAATTCCAACCCAAATAAACATAAAAAAAACGCTAATGACCAATTAATTTAATATGTGTCAGCACTTCTCAAATCCGAAGCCTAAACTTAAATAAACTCAAATCCTAAACTTAAATAAACTCCAATTCACTACCTTTAACTCCAAATCAACTACCTAATTTAAACAGCCCCAAATTCAATACCAAACAACCCATTCTCTAGGACTTATTCTAATTAAACAAGAACCAAACTTTGCAACTTATTTTTTCTCATCTAGTAAACAATGTTCTACTCAAACCTATTTGAATTAGCTCTTACAACACCTTGCCAATCATTGACAAGGATTCTGCTGGAAGTCGCTCAGAGTTGTGCACATATCCTTCGAGAAGCTGCAGAAAGCACACAACGTTACATTGACAAGGATTCAAAAATTGAGAGATTTAAAGAATGTAAGTAAGGAAACACTTAATTTTCTAAATGCTTTTCTTCCTGTTTATTTACAGCTGGATAAATATTATGGTTAATTACACAAGCAGCAGTATCACTGTGTTGTTGTGAAGGATTCCTTAAATACTTCAAAAGAAGAAAAGGAATGAATTAAAATGAAGAAAAGGAATGAATTAAAATAGGGGTATCAGCATATATAAACCTTCTGTCAGCACAAACCCATTCAACACCACAAGAGCGAGCAGCTAAGAAACCCAGCAACCTACAAGCCCTTCTATAGCCCCGAACAGTAGCTTCAACCATCAAATGCAGCCTCGAAAAGCAACCTAGACAAGCAGGAAAAAGGTAAAGCCCAAATAAGAACGATATGAAAGGGAGAGCGAGAAGTCCACCTTATACTTCAAACATTCCACTCTTTTTGTAAATATTGGTAAAATTCAGGCAGATGCAATGAACTCGGACAGCCCTTATACTTCAAAGAAACAAACAGAATGCACAAAGAACATGTCCAAGAATCTTATGTTCGATTCCTAAAAGTAACAATGGCACAAAATGCAGGTATTTACCAAGGGGACAGTTTCTCACCTCAGAGTTATAAAATTTCAGCTCTCTGCAATGCACGAGTGCCCCATCTATCTTCTCAATTGGATTCACTGGGTTTCGAAAATCAGCAGGCGGTCCCTCTGTCAAGCAAAGAAGAAATCGAATTACACCATTGGAAATCAAGGAAAATGAAGAAAAGGAATGAACTAAAATAGGGGCGTCAGCATATATAAACCTTTCATCGAACAAGCATTTCTCCATCAGCTTGCTCGGGGATCCATCACCGCATCTCGACAGATCAAGCCTAAAAATTTGGAAATCTGTAAGAACAGACCCTTGTAACTGGAACACATAAGTTGTATGACTCGTCAATACCATATTATTTACAAAGTTTTAGAACCTCTGTCAATGCACTTTTGCATAAGGCAAACAACAACCTCCCTCTCTTTGCCAATCTAAATCAACAAAATAAATCTCATTACACTATATTCATCCAAGGAAATTGGTTAATAAATGACAGATAAAAAATTAAGAACAAGAGGAAACAAAATTAAGAACAAGAGGAAACATCAACCTGTGTCAGCACAAGAGGAAACAAAAATAAGAATCTTGTGAACATAAGGCCTAACAAATTTATACATCTTATACAAAATCCTATTAATTGCCTTAACAAGAAGATGCCTCTCCTAGTCCGCCTCTATGTCAGCACCGATGGAGAGATATATAGATAATCAAAGAACACAAGGAAGCAAGAAACTCCAATCCATTTCCTTATCCTATTCCTACCAAACAAAATCATGATTGTAGCTTTCGCTGGACATGAAAATATACATAAAGTGGCGAACTGAATCCTTCTCATATAAGAAAATGCACAAGTAATATTTGGACTTGAAGATTCATATGATCTAACATGTGCTTCAAGTCAGCATTAAAGGTGTCAGCGGCATCCAAAAATGCTTGGTGCCTTGCAGGGATGCTTGACATTTCTTTTTTAAAGTAGACCTATATCAAACAACAACAAATCGTTATCAAATGACAAGAACACGAATAGGATAGTTTTTTATAAGCAAAATAATTTGATTGCTCACATACAAGGCAAAATACAGTCAAAGCTTAAAACACTACTGGACAAAGGCTATGCAAAACACAACTTGACAGAGTCTTTGAAACATATTTCAAAACTCTACTATAGAAGCCATTATGCCAACACCAAGCATAGCACTAGGCACTAGCTAGTTTTCTCATTTCAAATTTATGAATCAATCGGTCAAAAGAAAATGCTTATGGGGATCTAGTGACTGAAATAAGCATCTAGATGAAGAAGATAGACGTTACATATCCACTTGACAGTAAATTCATAGATGGATGCAATTGCATAATCAAAAGAAATGCAAAAAGGCATCTTTCTGCAGGGTAGGAGAAATAAACACGCTACAGATGCAACTCTTTCATCTTTCTCTGTTGACTGGGATTTTTCTGATTTCTGCAGACCCACTAATGATTTGATCCACTTTCCGGAGACACCCATGATACCTTACAATCAGCTACATCAAATATTCTGCAGCAGAAAATATTTAAAATTTGACAGTGAGGTACGATTTGCAGGTCTTCCAGTATGGAGCCCAATGTTACATGATACGAGATTCGATTCGAAACGGAGTACGAATACGGATACGGGATTCGTTACTCCTACCGAATCAGATACGATGGATACGATGGGATATTTTTGCTTTTATGTTTTTTAAATAAAAGTATAACAAATCATGGTAAAAATATTAATATCAAGTTGAATGCACACGTAAAAAAGAGTGAAATTGAATGCATTTAAGGTAATTTTGAAAATTGAAAATAAAAAAATGAGATAAAAAAAAGGTGAAATTGAATGGGAAAAAACAGATGAATCCACAGTCTCAATTGAATAAATTAGGTCAGCCACACTCCTCCCTCATTTACGCACAGCCTCCTCTCTCTCTCTCTGAGCACACCGCTCCCTGCTATTTCCTCTCTATCTATAGAGGCCGCTCCCTGCTCTCTCTGTAGAGGCCGCTCCCTCATCTCTCCTCTAGTCCTCCCTCAAAATCGAGTTCGATATGGGATTCGATGCCATGAACGAATCGATACGAGTATCCTCTCGAATCGGACACGAAGTATCCGATTCGAGATTCGCACTACCGTATCCGTATCCCTGCTTCTATGATGGAGCCAGTAGTAATGGTTGAATTAAAGCAAGCCAAGATGAGGATTTGCAAAATGAAAGCTCCATGTTTCCATAGATAATGAGAAGTTTCACTTGAAAATATGTTGAGAAACGGATAGAAATCATAATTTACTTATGCCCAAACACTCCATTAATCACCCTTTTTTCTATCAATGTAATATGACATTATAAATGCAATAAGAATACAGTGAAAGATGGGATATACTATTAGCTTTTGTAATGCAATCACATATGTACACTAATGTTTTTGGAATAGTTCTATGGATGTGAGAAATCAGTAAACGTTTAGCAACAAACACAAACATCAAGCCAGCAAGAAATCAGGCACTATGAAATAGAAATCATGGAGCATCCATGCACTGTCATTCTCAACTTTCCAATCAATTAATCAATTATAACTCGTATATATATATATATATATATATATATATACTTCTTCTTTTTTTGTGTAATGAAAACTCATCATACATCAATCTAATTAATTCAAAATGGATCCAGAATGAAGTACATCTTTCAACCACTTCAACCCAAATTACTTTCCTAAAGCCCTGATTTTTGAAAGTTTCTTCCATATTTCACATCAGTTGTAGCTAAATCATCCAAACCCTAACCAGAAACCTTCAATGGCAGAGTAGAAGGGGATTGGAGCGCATTCACATCAATTCACTATCCAAACCAAAAAGAAAATCAACCGTATGGAGGAAAAACAGACCTGCCAGAGAAGAAAGGAACTGGAGCTTTGCTTGGCGGCATCAGCTTTAAGCTTCAATGGCTTCGCCCGGGGTTGGCTGAATCGGAACTTAACGACGACCGATTCCATTTGCGAATTCATGAGGCGACAGGAGGAAGATGGAGGCGGCAGGAAACCTCCTCTTCTTCGATTCCGAGATCCATCGGCAGGAATCCTCCTCTTCTCATCCTCCTCACTGGCTTCCAATTGGTGCTCGGATCCGCCGCTCGCCGATAAAGGAGGAGACCGCTCGCCAAGAAGGAGAAGAGGAAGCCATAGAAACGTCTGAGTGAGGGAGACGATCGGGAATTATAGAGCAGTGGGGAGAGAGAGGAGTGCTGACAAGTGCTATTGGTAGGTTAAAATGAATGGACATTCCACCAATTTTTACAAAAACTAGGACACTCCTTTAATTAAGGCGAAAATTTTTGCCGAATATATATATATATATATATATATATATATATATATATATATATATATATATATATATATATATATATATATATATATATATATATATATATATATATATATATATATATATATATATATATTCAGTTAAAATACGTACACCCTATATACAGTGCAAATTAACGTTCAATTGGACGTTGTTTTAACGTTGAATTGGATATTGTACAACGTTAGATTGGATGTTGTTGAGTAGAGAAATTGTCGACGTTGCTCGATGGCCAGTGAAGGATTGAGTCGGACTAGGCAACAACGTCAGATTAAAAGTTGCTAATACGGGTCAGATCGGGCATAATATAAAATATTTTTTAAAAACGTCCAATCCGACGTTGCTAGCCATATTTGAACTAACCCGATCCTTCACTTCACAACGAGCAATGCCGACAACTTCTCCACTCAACAACATCCAATCCAATGTTTTGTACTATAACGTCATTTTCAACCTTCATTAGCGATGTGGATTTGCGGTGAATATAAGAACCCCATTAAAATATCACATAATACAATATAAATAATAGAAGCATATGTTTATTTTTGAATCCATTAAACTGAGATACCCTATACTTATCTAGACACGTCTAGAGAAACCGAGAGACCGAACTAGTCGGTAGATGAATTAACCATAACGTACAAACATAAATAAATGACAGAAGCAAATCACATAAACGAAAATGCATCAAGTAAACAACATAAAATAAAATGCAGAAAGAAATGTACAAGTCACCTTACATTGTAAACCAAAAGCCAACAAAATAAATGAATCGACCAACCAAAACGCAGACGCACACAGAGAACTTTGGGATCACTAGTGAACATCTCAGATTATGGACTTCACAAAGTCATCGAGTGCCGATCACATTTTCACGACGTCTCTAAGCATGACAAATCAACATCATTAACATGAAACCTACACCACAACAGTACAACAAACCGCAAGCTCAAGTCCTATCCACAATTCCACACTATTTTTGCACTTTTGGGAGGCAACAACGTCATTTATTTTAAAGTTTAAATCTGCCATTTTTCCACGACGTCTCTATTTTTGCCGATCACATTTCCACGATGTCGGGTGGTTATTTCCGTAATTTTTACCGGGGAAGGTTAAATCTGCCATTTTTTTTGTATATTGGTTGCCATATATATAAAGGATAGATCATATGTACTCAGCCCTTAACGTGTATCATGTACACAAATCTGGGCCGTTGATTAGTTGAGATGGAAGGTGGAGATTAATTAGCCCATTTGTGGTAGATTGCCTGCATAGATGATTATTCGATCGAGTATAAATGATTATGCACTAGTATATGAAGGATTATTCAGTCGTATGAGTCTGTTTTGTAGGTTAGTCATTATTCGATCGTATTGACGGATTATACGATGGTAATTTTTAGGTAAAAGTTACGGGCGTTTTCATGGTGCTAGCTATTAGAAAAATCTATCGATACCATCGCATAATCCGTCAATACGATCGAATAATATTGTAACACCATCGAATAATAAAGTTATACCATTGAATAATAAAGCAATATATATGTGTGTGTGTGTGTGTTCACATGATACACGTTAAGGCTTGAGTACACCGTAACTAACCCATATATATATATATATATATATATATATATATATATATATATATATATATATATATATATATATATATAGGGAAGCTTTAAAATGTAAAATATCCTTAACGTGTAAAATTTGCTTAACGTGTAAAATTTGCAAATCAACACAAACATACGCGCGCAACCCCCCGAGCCCTCGGACTCCCGCACCCGCACCCACCTCGAGCCACCTCTGGCCACCAGCGACCAGCCGCCCTCGAGCCCACCCCGGTGCGCAACCCCCGAGCCCTGGACTGGCCTGGTTCGAGCCCATACGCGCCCATCCGGACCATTCGAAGCCTCATGTCGCAACTTCTCTCGTCGGCCTCCCACGCCACCCACGAGCCACCTCCGGCCACCAGCCCCCACCTGTTCGAACCCCCTCCCTCAGGCACACCCCCCGAGATCGGAACCATCATGGTTCGAGCCCAGCCGAGCTCACACCGAGCCCATCTCTCCCGACAGACCTGTTCGACGTTTTTGGCTCGATATACCTTCGAAATCCCCATTTTTCTCCTTGTTTCAACTCGAATTTGGTATGATTTATAGCCCTAAACTTGTTTATTACAATTATTTAGATTGTTTGAATGATTTAGGTTGAGATTGAAAACCTAGGGTTTGATTTAGGAGCGGAATTTGGGGCTTTTTGCCAAAAGCCAAATTGATTGAAATTGATGATATGGTTGTGTTGTTGGGTTGATTTTGAGCTAATTTCATGTTCATATCATTGTCAAATTGTTTATGGATCATGAGCTAATTGAATTTTAGAATTTTAGATTGCGATATGTTTTAGAATTTGGGGCTTTTTGCCAAAAGCCAAATTGATTGAAATTGATGATATCGTTGTGTTGTTGGATTGATTTTGAGCTAATTTCATGTTCATATCATTGTCAAATTGTTTATGGATCATGAGCTAATTGAATTTTAGAATTTTATATTGCGATATGTTTTAGAATTTGGGGATTTTTGCCAAAAGCAAAATTGATTGAAATTGAAGATATGGTTGTGTTGTTGGGTTGATTTGGAGCTAATTTCATGTTCATAGTATTGTCAAATTGTTTATGGATCATGATCTAATTGAAGTTTGGAATTTTATATTGCGATATGCTTTAGAATTTGGGGTTTTTTGCCAACAGCCAAATTAACTGAAATTGATGATATGGTTGTGTTGTTGGGTTGATTTGGAGCTAATTTCATGTTTATAGCATTGCCAAATTGTTTGTGAATCATGAGCTAATTGAATTTTAGAATTTTATTGCAATATGCTTTAGGTCGATTAGGTTGTTCTATTTTAGCATAAAAATCATAATTTAGCCTATTAGCTCAATTAGTAGAGCAATGTGCGTTTGCACAAAAGATGTGGGTTCAAATCCCACATAGGTTACATAATAGACAAGAGCGCAACAATCGCAAATTGTTAATCATGCACATTATAATCTAAGTTATGCACTTTTTAACCTTAATTATGCACATTTTAATCTTATTTATGCACTTTAATTTTAAAAGCTTATGCATAAAAAAATCAATTTCAAACTTACATCTATCAACCTAAATTATCCGAGAGGTGAACCCAAACTCTCAAAAGTATAAAAAAAAATAATAATTAAAACATCGATTTCAAAAGCACATCTTTTGTCTTATTAATGCACATTATGATCTTACATTTGTATTCTAAATCTGCACAATTGTATCTTACTTTTGCACAATTATAGTTTAAATTTGCACAATTGTATCCTACTTTTGCACACTTGTATTCTAAATTTGCACATTACAATTTTATTTTCACACTTTATGTTCTTATATTTGCACTTTAAAGTTGCACAAATGCACTTTACAGTTGCACAAATGCACTTCACAGTTGCATAAATGCACTTCACAGTTCCACAAATGCACTTCACAGTTGCACAAAAGGTATCGAAAACGGGAAAAAATGCATTTACCCATAAAATTAGACATATTTACCAATTTACCCATAAATTAAACATATTTCAATTATAAATTTTTATAATTGAAATAGGCACATTTACCTATTTACCCCATAATGAATTATTTGTCTACACAAAATAAACTTATATTTGCACAATAAGATGTTATATGTGCACAAAAGCAAGTTATACTTGCACAGCAGAATGTGTTAACACGAAAAAAAAATTCTGGGACAAAAAAAAAAATCTGGTCCGAGAAGGGGGGCAAGGGGGGGCACACGCATGGGCAAGGGGGGGCAGACATTCTACTAATGAAATTAGGCCCATTAGTAATTAAATTAGGCCCATTAGTAATTAAATTAGGTCCATTAGCTAATTTTAGGCGATAAGCAAATTTTACACGTTAAGGAGTTTTTACATTTGAAGTATATATATATATATATATATATATATATATATATATATATATATATATATATATATATATATATATATATATATATATGGGTTAGTTACGGTGTACTTAAGCCTCAACGTGTATCATGTGAACACATCTGGACCATTGATTCAATAGAAAAGGATGGCTAAGGTTATTCCCTCATATTAATTAGGGAAAACTAATTAAAATACCCCCACCTTTGGGGGTATGGTAAAAATATATCCTTAACTTTCAAATGTAATAAAAATATCCCGACCTTTGACAAGACAACATACATGGAAGTCTTTTTTTTTACAAATTAGCACTAAGATTGAGTTTTCTTGATAGATTTTCTTAGGAAAAAAATAAAACGATAACAAATTAAACCCAAAAAACGAAATTGATTCAACCAAGCAACTAATCTGGTCAAAATTGTCTCAAATCAACACAACACGACTATTCCTAACACCAAACCGACAATAAAACTAAACCAACAACAACAACAACAACAACGAAGAGGGAAAAAAAAAACTTACCCCCCCCCCCCCCCCCAAATCCGTGAACGAATCAAAGGGGAAGAAGATGTGAGAGATACAACTCAAGATAGTCAACCACGAGGAAGGAAGACTGACATTGAAGAGAAACCATGAGCTACTTGGAAGACCTAGAAGACAATTCAAGAGGCGACCACGGTCCACGGAAGAATATATGAGGGAGGAAAAGGCGTTGGGTATGAACCCGGTCCAAGTCTTTATTTTTATTTTTCCTAAGGTCACTGTTCAAGAAAAGCCTTGTAAAAAATCCGCGTAGGCTGCGTTGTTAGTATTTTTTACTCATGAAAAAACTTGTGGTAATATATTACCACTACCCTCAAAGGTCGGGATATTTTTATTACATTTGAAAGATAAGGATATATTTTTACCATGCCCCCAAAGGTGAGGGTATTTTAATTAGTTTTCCCTATTAATTAATTGAAAATGAAAATAGGAAAAACTCAATACAACTCTTATATCAAGCGGGTGTAACCAATCACTCCCAACGCTACCCTCACACATCGTGCCTTTGCTACCAAAGAGGAGAGAGAAAGAGGAGAGAGGCGATCAGGCGAAAGGGAAAGGGCGACAACTTATTGGAGGAGGCCAATGAAGCTGCTGATCAAGCCACACAACAGAAACCTAAGCAAGTGGTTCAATCGGGCACTCGAGCTTTTAACATTGATGTGCAGTTGTCTTAGCTGGCTTACTACCTTTAGTTAGTTGGTTTTAGCTGATTAGTATAAATAAAACATATTGTGCATTCCAGTTGTAACAGAATACAGAACTCTTTTCCAAGTATCAATTCACAGAGGAGAAAACCCCTTTGGGGCTCCTTCATTCAATTCAATTTCGTTTTGCATATTTCCTCAATTCAAACTCAGATTTCAATCGAAACTTTCATGGTATCAGAGCGACAATTGTTGATTCGAGTCGTTTGTCTGTGATTTTCCACATAATGTGTGATTTCTTGCTTGATCATGAATCAAGAGGTGTTGAGAGCGATTGTTGAAGAGCGCAGAACTGGAATCCTTGATGTGTTGGATCCTTTGTACATCCACGCATCGGATAATCCAGGAGCCATTCTCGTTTCGAGGATCTTCAACGGGAAAGGATTCGGTTCATGGAAGAAGGCAATGAAGATTGCGATTTCGGCCAAAAACAAGATCGGGATCATCGACGGTAGCTGCGAGAGACCGATTGATGATGAAGTCAGAGTTAAGGCTTGGGATCGATGTAACAATATGGTCATTTCCTGGTTTGTGAATGCTTTGGACAAGAACATTGCAGAGAGTATCCTGTGTTTCGACACAACTAGAGAGATTTGGTTGAATCTACATGAGAGGTATGATCAACCAAATGGTGCTCGGATCTATCAGCTGAGATCAGAGATTGCGTCAATTAGCCAAGGTACTGACAGCTTTCCAGACTACTTCTTGAGACTCAGGCGTCTTTGGGATGAGTTATCTTGCTCGCGACGTGCAGTTGTGTGCACCTGTGGTGCTCGAGCGGAGAACTTGAAACATGAACAAGAGGAAAAGATGATGCAACTACTGATGGGGTTGAATGAGTCATACACTGTTGTTAGGGGCTCAATCTTGATGATGTCGCCATTGCCGACAATCAGTCAGGCTTACTCTCTTCTTGAGCATGAAGAGACGCAGAGAGAGGTGAAGGTAATCACTCACTTCTCGAATGATTCAACTTCTTTGAATGCATCCACTCATCGACAGAAGGGAAATTTCGATCAGAAAGGAAATTCAGATCAAAGAGGGAATTTCGATCAAAGAGGGAATTTCGATCAGAAAGGGAATTTTGATCAACGAAAGAACTTTGACAGATCAAGGCAGTTTGCTCCCTCTCAGTCCACTGTTGTGTGTGATCATTGCAAGAAGCAAGGACATCCGAAGGAGAAATGTTTCCAGATTATAGGTTTCCCTCTGAATTTTCAAAACAATAGAGGAAGGAGAGTTGCAGGAAATGCTGAGGTTGAGGTTGGATCATCTTCCAATGTTTCTGGTTCCAGTGTGTTGTCCAATTACCAGATTCAACCGCTATTGGGAGTTCTAAATGGCCTCAAAGCTCAGCCATCGTCTTCTACAAATGATGGTGCTTCAGTCAATTTCTCTGGTATATTCTCTCTTCTTTCTCATTGCTTATCATCTGAGAATGGTAGCTTCAGTGTAGGCAATAGTGAATGGATTCTTGATTCGGGGGCTAGTGAACACATGACTCATGATAGGTCTATTCTTTCAAGTATTAGACCTCTTATGCATCCTTGTGTGGTTTCCTTACCAAATGATCATAAGGTTGTGGTTACTCAGTGTGGGGATGCTTTGCTCAGTCCAGATTTTTGTTTGATAAATGTTCTCCTCTTGCCATCTTTTCATTACAATTTGCTGTCAGTTCAGAGATTGTGTGCTCAGTTGAACTGTTTGGTGATCTTCACTTCCTCTCACTGTATTATGCAGGGCCCTTCTCTGAAGATGCCAGTGGTAATTGGTGAGGCTCGCAATGGCTTATATGTGATGCCAAGAGAGACTCAGCATCTTGCTTCTTCTTCTGTTTCTGAGTCACATTACAGTGCTGCTGCACATGTTGAGCAGGTCATCTGGCATCACAGGCTCGAACATCTTCCTGTATATAAACTGAAACTCATGTTTCCTTCTATGTCAAATAACACCACCTTAGACTCTTGTGTGGTTTGTCACAAGGCTAGACAACAACGCCTGCCTTTTCTAGTTCATTCCAAACAATCCAGTCGTATTTTGGAGATTTTACATGTGGACATTTGGGGTCCCTATAGTACCCCTACTCATGGTGATCATAGGTAATTCCTCACCATTGTAGATGATTATAGTAGAGCCACTTGGACTCACTTGTTGAAGACAAAGTCGTCTGCTCTTGACTTGCTCAAGTCCTTTGTTGTGATGGCTCAGAGACAGTTCACAGTTATGGTCAAAATCATCGGGTCAGACAATGCATTCGAGCTTGGTTCAAGCATTGAAGGGCAAGCTTGGTTCAGGCAATCTGGAATCATGCATCAGACTACTTGCTCTCACACTCCACAACAAAATGGAATTTTGGAGCGCAAGCATAAGCATCTTCTGGAGACCTGCAGGGCCTTGCTCTTCCATTCTCACCTTCCAGTAGAATTTCGGGGTGACTTATTAACTGCTACATACTTGATTAATAGATTTCCCACAAAGGTGAATGAAGGGAAGTCTCCTTTTGAGATTCTATTTGGTCACCCCCCTTCTTGCTCACATCTGAGAGTATTTGGTTGTTTATGTTACAAGTCTGTCATTGGTCCTGCTAGGGATAAGCTGAAACCAAGAGGGATTCCATGTGTGTTCTTGGGATATCCCTTTGGCAAAAAGGCTTACAAGCTATATGAGATTGAATCCAAATCTTTTTCTGTTTCTCGTGATGTGGTGTTCTATGAACACATCATTCCTTTTTCTTCTAAGAAATTGGAAACTGCTGATCATTTCTCATTACCCATTGTTGATTATATGGATGATTGTGAGTTACCTGGCACCACTGAATTTCCAGTTGCTCCTCCCTCTCCTATAGCTGATGGCTCCCCAGTTGGCCATCCTCCAGTTGCTCCACCAGTAGTTGAGGTTCCTTTAAGGCGTTCCTCTCGACATGTTCAACGACCCTCTCATCTTCAGGACTATGTATGTTCTTCTACACATTCAGATGTTCATGTTTGTTCTCTCTTGGATGGCTTAGCTCCATCTTTCTCTGCTTCAATTGGTGTTTTTTCATGCCACAGTCAAAGGTTGTTATTGTCGGTTTCAGCTCAGCAAGAGCTTGCTTCTTATTATGAAGCAATTAAGTTCTCTGAATGGAGGGATGTTATGGATCTAGAGTTTGCAGCCTTGGAGGCCAATCACACATGGGATGTGGTGTCACTCCCTGCTGGAAAAAAGCCTATTGCTAGCAAATGGGTATACAAAGTTAAGTACAAAGTTGATGGATGAATTGAACGTTTCAAAGCAAGGCTGGTCATCAAAGGTAACACTCAAAAGGATGGTATCGACTATACTGAGACCTTTTCTCCTGTTGTTAAGATGACAACAATCAGGAGCTTGATCACTGTTGCTGCTAAAAAGGGTTGGCTTATGAGCCAATTAGATGTCAACAATGCATTTTTACATGGTGATTTGGTTGAAGATGTTTACATGAAATTGCCACTTGGTTATTCTCCCTCTCAAGTATGTCAAGGTGTCACAGTTTGCAAATTGAATAAGTCATTATATGGCTTAAAACAAGCCTCAAGACAATGGTACTCCAAGCTATCCTCTTTTCTTCAAGACAATGGATATACTGTCTCTAAGAATGATTACTCTCTTTTTGTGAAACACACATCAAAGAAGGGTATTGTCTTGCTTGCAGTTTATGTGGATGATGTCTTGTTGACTGGTAATGATAATACAGAGATTGATAGCATTAAAAGTCGTCTTCACTCTCAGTTTAAGATCAAGGATCCGGGCATGCTCAATTATTTCTTAGGGATGGAGGTCATGTATACATCATTTGCAGTGGTTCTCTCTCAAAGGAAGTTTGCTTTAGATCTACTAAAGGATGCCAAAGTCTCTGTCACCAGAGAGGTCCTTGCACCTCTTGAGCTCAATATGAAACTCCTCCCTAATCAAGGTGAATTGTTTACTGATCCCCTTTGGTACAGACAAATGGTAGGGAAATTGAATTTCCTTACTAATACAAGGCCAAACTTAGCATTCTTTGTTCAGTTTCTAAGCCAATTCATGAAGACTCCTCGGGTGCCTCACTATAATGCTTTGATGCATACATTAAAGTACCTTGCTTCCAACCCAGCTTATGGTTTATTTTTTTCCACTTCACCTGATTTCTCTTTAAAGGCCTATTGTGACAGTGATTGGGGTGTTTGTCCTTCAACAAGGAGGTCTGTAAGTGGCTACTTTGTCCTCCTTGGTGGCAGTCCCATAAGTTGGAAATCCAAGAAGCAGCACACTATGTCCCTTTCATCTAGTGAGGCAGAGTATCGTTCCATGAGGAGAGTGGTTACTAAGCTTACTTGGCTATCTCGACTTCTTCATGGGATGTATGTTCCTTCAGTTACACCCATCCCACTTAACTGTGACAACCAGGCGGACATATACATTGCTAAGAACCCAGTTTATCACGAGAGGGCGAAGCACATTGAGCTTGACTGTCACCTAGTCCGTGAGAAGCTCAATTATGGGTTGATCTCCCTTCACTTCACTCCAACTGGTTCCCAGTTGGCTGATGTCTTCACCAAATCCCTCACTGGAGTCCATCATCAGCATACTCTTTCCAAGTTGGGTCTGTCATCCCATCCTTCAACTTGTGGGGGGGGGGGGGGTATTGGATGAGGCCAGTGAAGTTGCTGATCAAGCCACTCAACAAAAACCTAAGCAAGTGGTTCAACTGGGCACTCGAGCTTCTAACATTGTTGTGCAGTTGTCTTAGCTGGCTTAATACCTTTAGTTAGTTGGTTTTAGCTGATTAGTTTAAATACAACATATTGTGCATTTCAGTTGTAACAGAATACAGAACTCTTTTCCAAGTATCAATTCACAAAGGAGAAAACCCCTTTGGGGCTCCTTCATTCAATTCAATTTCGTTTTGCATATTTCCTCAATTCAAACTCAAATTTCAATCGAAACTTTCACAGCTAGGGCTCCGATCGTCCGAACGCTTGGGACTCGGGCGACGGCGGCGCCTTCGTATTTTCGGTAGTCGAAGGCCGATTGATTTTGACCAAAATAACCATCTGCACTGCGGAATCTAACCACCGTAGAGTTAAAGCTATTGGAGAATCGAGAATTGGTCTGTCATACCCAGGTTCAGTTGAAGCGTTGCAATTCATCAATGAGTACTTTTGTTTATTTTCTTGAACGAATTGAGTGTTTTTTTGTGATGTTGGTGGACTGCGGGGGAATTTTTTCTTGATCGAAATTGAGTGACTGGGGAGTTTTTGTTTATTCTCTTGAACGAATAGGGTGCTTTTTTTTATTTTCTTGATCGAAATTGAGTGATTGGGGATTTTTTTGTGCAATTTGGTGACAATCGAAATTGGGTGTGAAGAAATTGTTTATGACCGGGCAAGTTTCAGAGCACGGTGCTGATTCGGTACTATAAAGATCTTCAATCCCTCTTATTAAGATTTGATTGATACCATCGAATAATCTATCGATACCATCGAATAATCCATCGATACCATCGAATAATCCATCGATACCTTCGAATAATCCATCGATACCTTCAAATAATCCATCGATACATTCGAATAATCTTTATCGATATCATCGAATAATCTATCGATATTATCGAATAATCAATCGATACTTTCGAATAATCCATCGATATCTCCGAACAATAATAATATGGATCGTTAATTAGAACCAAATCATAATTTATTTTTTTAGAAAATTCTGAATACGATATAGAATAATCCATCGAATAATCTATCGATATCTTTGAATAATCCATTTTTTTTTAACAAACTTGGAGACGAAAAGCTCCAAGGAAAGTAAACGGACTACACAACAAAGGAATGGGGAGTAGTCCTTCCCCTACAATCATCCTCCATCAGGCTCATCTAGGCAATGGAATCCTATCGGGAAATCATGGGCGATCCCTGCAAGGGTGTCGACGACAAAATTCGCCTCCCTAAAGATATGTTTGAACTGGATGGTCCAATTCAATCTACGAAAGCCTTGGCAGCGAGCGACCAGGCTAGACATCGGGTGGTACTCCCTCACCCCATTCTCGATCAAAAGCAGCGCAGTCAGCGAGTCTGATTCGACGACAACCTTGCGCCGGCCCAGCTCCCACGCCAAGTTAAGCCCTCTGATAATACTCCACAGTTCAGCTGCAATCACCGGAATGCTCCCAATCTTCTGAATAAAACCTCCCAACTAGCAATCATCAACTTCCCTAATCAGACCTCCCGCAGCTTCTTCGCCTTTCTTGTCGACCGACCCATCAACGTTCACCTTGGCCCATCCCTCCTCCGGTCTCTCCCAACCAATAAGCTTGGTCACGCTCTCCTTGCCAGTCCTTGCACCGGCCCCATAGGTCCAGGCCATCTTGTACTATGTTGTGATTTTCGTCACAAATTGCGCCTTGTCTGGTCTGCTACAGTGGTCGTTGAAGACCCTCTCGTTCCTCCATCTCCACGCCCACCACGCGGCATTAGCAAAGAGGCAAGCCCACTTGGTCCCATCCGCCCTTGTTTTGTTCGACATAATGTTGGCTCTCCACCATTCTGCAAAAGGTAAAGAAAAGAAATCAGTATCATCATCATTGCAGTTCAGACCATGCCACAACTCAAAGATGAGGGAGCAGTCCCTTAGAATATGGAGAAGCGATTCCGGAACCCCAGGGCAGGTCGAGCACGACGGATCCTCAGTCATGTGCCTTCTACACCTCTCCTCGTTCGTCAAGACGGTGCCCCTCGTGACAAGCCACAAGAATATCCACACCCTCTCCGTAACTTCCATCTTTCAAATCCTGTTATACACCACACTATCCACACAAACATAAGAATTATCTTTAATTAAACGATCATAGGCAACTTTGATCGAATAGTTCCCATCGGAAGCATCACTCCAGCAAATCCTGACCGGCATGTCATCCTCCTCCGAAATCGCATTCGAGGCTAATTTCATGAGCGTCCTTGCAGACACCAGCCCGGATATCTCATTCCACTTCCAACCTTCTCCCGGCGCCCAGTACGAAGCTACTGTTATGTCCCGGTCAGTCTCTTGGATGGCGCCAATAGCCTGCTCTGCCAACGGACCCTCCGACAACCAATTATCATTCCAGAAACTAACCGTATCACCATCACCAATGAGCCACCTGATACCTTCGCTCACCACCGTATTCAAGCTCCTCCGTATACATGCCCAAATAGCCGAGGTTGCTGTGACACAAGTAGCCGAATCTCTCACATACTTCCCCTGCAAAACCATGCACCAAATGTCCTTCTCATTGCTATTAATAAACCTCCAAAAAAGCTTACCATTAATCGCCACAATCAGCTCATTCATGGATCTCAGCCCCAAGCCGCCTTTGCATTTCGGTTTGTACATATCACTCCAGGCCACAAGATGTATCTTGCGCCTTTCATCGCTATCCCCCATATAAAATTCCGGCATTTTCTGCCAATCAGATCGCACGTACCTTTCGGAATCGAAACAGTAGCCATAGAGTAGACCGGAATCGACTCAAGCACAGACTTTAACAGAGTCACCCGCCCTGCCAAGCTTAAGTGGTTCCTCCTCCACCCGGCCAAACGACCATCAACCTTATCCACCAGAGGTGCGAAGGTGTCTCCTCCAATCCGAGAGTGCAGGACCGGCATGCCGAGATAGCTACCGAGGTTGTCAGTGACCTCAAAACCACACTCCTGCCTCAGCCCCTCTGTAACCTCACCATCAACATTGAGAGAGACAAACAATTTCGACTTACTAGTGTTAACCCGCTGACCGGAAGCCCTACAGAAGATGTCAAGAATGTCTTGGATAATCCTAATCTGCTGAACAGAGGCTTCGGCAACCAGAACTATGTCGTCGGCAAATATGACGTGAGAAATAGAAGGCCCTCTCCTAGTTAACTTAGCCGGTTTCCAATCACCATTAGCAACAGACCTCTCCACCAGGTGACTTAACCTCTCCATACACGGAACAAAGATATATGGAGAGATTGGGTCCCCCTGTCTAAGCCCCCTCGAAGGCTCAAACTCCTGGGTAACCTCGCCATTAACGAGCACACGAGTGGTCACCGTACTGATACAATTTCTCACCCATTCCACCCATCTCTCCGAAAACCCCGCATCCACCAGAGTATCGCATATAAAGTCCCATCTCGGCCGATCATAGGCTTTCTCGAGGTCAATTTTCAGAATCATCCATCCTTTCCTACCTTTCTTCTTGCGCATCGAATGGACTAACTCTTGCATAATAATGATGTTTTTAGTGATTTGTCTGCCCGGAACAAAGCTCCCCTGCATGGGGCGGATGCTGTCCTTCAAAAGAGGCCGAATCCGATTAGCCATAACATTCGTAATAATCTTGTAGAGCACATTGCACAGGCTGATAAGCCTATATTGAGAGACAGCCTCCGGTCTAGCAACCTTAGCCAAGAGAATGATTAGAGTCTCATTCGTTGACCTCGACAAATAGGAGGAAGTGAAGAAATCCTTAACAAGATCAACCATAGTGGTTCCAACCATATCCCAGCATTTTTGAAAGAAACCGGCCTGAAAACCATCGACGGTTGGGGCCTTAAGGACCCCATCTCCTTAACAGCATGGTGTATCTCTCCACTCGTGATCGGCTCATCGAAATACTCCCAACAATCAGTCGACAGAACGGGGAATGCACCCCCTTCCCAAGTGAAAGGCGTTAGCTCCTCCATCGGAATGGTATAAAGTTTATTAAAGAAACCCACCACCTTCTGCTCAATGATGCTACTATCCAGGATCTCCGTCCCGTCCTCCTCTTTCAACACCTGAATTATGTTTCTCTTCCGGCGAATAATCATCGACAAATGGAAATAGGATGTGTTCCGATCTCTCGCTCTAAGCCAATTCTCCCGCGATTTCTAAAACCACATAATCTCTTCTTGTTCCAGGGTCAAATCAAGCTTCCTTTGAATAATAGACACTTTCTCAATTAGATCATTAGACGGATTTGCTGAGAGGGCCGATTGAGCTTCCTTAAGATCCTTGGTGATCTCAGCCTTCCTCTCGAAGATATTACCGAAGGTCTCACGATATTACCGAAGGTCTCGAAGATATTACCGAACTCAGGGTGCATAAACCAAGCCGCTTGGAACCTAAAAGGCTTGCGTTTCTTGTTCATCTTGACCGGCGCATCGGTCGTAAACATGAGAGGATTGTGATCGGAGCCATGCTTCGGAAGATGTCTCACCAAGGCCTCCGGCCAGGCGATACGAGCAGCAGCGTTAAGAACTCTGTCCAGCCTACGAGCTTTGTAAGTATCCATAGACTTCCCCCTAGACCAGGTGAAAGTCGGCCCTACAAAACCCAAATCAATCAAGTCTGTCGAGCCCATCCATTCCCTGAAAAAATCCGCATCCGCAGAGATCGAACCATCCTCATCCTGATGCTCC
Organism: Persicaria tinctoria; assembly: GCA_037127255.1. Classification (NCBI taxonomy): domain Eukaryota; kingdom Viridiplantae; phylum Streptophyta; class Magnoliopsida; order Caryophyllales; family Polygonaceae; genus Persicaria; species Persicaria tinctoria. Next base: position 42,556,450 of record JBANSL010000020.1, read on the forward strand.
CAATCATGAATAATGCAATTGTAATTCCCACCAGCAAAAAGTGGCCCAGACAGCCCTCTCGTGACCTTAGTGATGTCTCTCCAAAAAGCTCGGCAGTCATGAGCACTCGGATGAGCATACACAACCAAGAGATGAAACTCCTTAGCCCCACATTTGACTTTGGCTAAAATAAACCTCTCATTTGACTTAATGACAGAAACATCCACCTCTTCTATATCCCACAGAAGCCAGACGCCTCCACGAAAACCATTCTCCTCGACAATAAAATGATCAGTGAACTTCATTCTGTCGCAAACTTGCTTCGCTTTCACCCCCGAAATCTTAGGCTCGAAAATCGCCAAGACATTAACTTTATACTGCTTGAGCATATACCTAATCCATCTACGGAACCCGTCGCTACCGGCTCCGCAACAATTCCAGAGGAGACAATTCATCATAAAAGATAAAGGAAGAAAGGACAATCCGGGAGAATCAAATCCGCCCCGAATCCGGACCCCCGTCGCTCTCACCGTCGACCCCTTTAGGTTTATCAATGGACATGTTTCCGCCTTCATCCTCCCTCTCGATACCTTGGGTAATAGCATCATTCAACCCCAAGCAATCCGCCGCTGCCCCTTTCGGTGTTTCCTTCACCACCGTCTGGATGGGCATAACATAACCGAAGATTGCTCTTTTGATTCCCGTCGCAATCTCTTTCTCGGTTCTAGGCCTTTTGAGAGACCCATTCTCCCTTTTGTCAACCTGATCAGCCATCTTGGGCCCTTTGCTCTTGGGCGTTTTGGTCCCTTTCTTCTTGAGTCCACTAGAGCTACCAACCCCACTAGTACTCACCGGCCCAACTTCAAAACCCATTTCCTCCTCATTATTATTATTATTATTATTATTATTATTATTGATGATGTTCAGAACCCTCGTAGCCTCCAAATCGTGCTCCACATTAATGCCTTTCCCCTCCTGCACATTCCCCGGCCTTAGTGCCGCCAACGGCTCCTCCCCCTTCTTCCTGTGACCGTTCCTTGTTCCTGCTGTTCACATTATGTTCTTCATTAAAGGCCTCATCATTAATTTTATTCCCTGGTACCGATCTCGAGGCGCCTATCTTCCCTTTGCCTTTGTCATCCCCGGTCATGGAACCCCTCAACTTCTGATTCCGGCGCCGATTGATGACCTCCATCCAAGGTCCATAGCATCCCCCTGACGTCTCCGACTGGTCGTCAATCTCCATTCTCGACACCAAGCAGTTGTTGCCCTTATCTTTGGGAGCATTAGACCCTCCCGGTTGTGTCTCCTCCTCCGGGTTAGGGGTGTGCATCGGTCTAAAACCGAACCGAAACCGAAAATCTCAAATTTTCAAACCGAAAGCCGAACCGAAAGCATTAGGTTCGGTTCGGTTATTTACCGGTTTGGTTTGTGTTCGGTTCGGTTTTAACCTAATTGAACCGAATTTTCATTAAAAAAAATTTAAAGTATATATATATATTCTATTTATGTGTATATATACACATATATATTCCAATATAAAGTATACAAATTAATACAATATACAAATATATATATATATATATATATATATATATATATATATATATATATATATATATATACACTAATACAAATAAGTATACATATACGGTGTATATAAATAAGTATACAAATACAGTGTATATACACATGCAAATACATATTAGTATACACATGCAAATACATATACACTAAATACAAATATATACACACTAAAATATATTATACTAATATATAAATATACACTGTATACACTAATATATACACTATAAACTGTAAAGTATACAAATATATGTAGTATATATAAATACAGTATACATATACACTATATGTGTATACTTATTTGTATATATAAAGTATATAAAAATATATATACACTCTAAATATATAGTGTATAAAAAAAATCGGTTTAACACAAACCGAACACAAACCGAACCGAAACCGAAAAAATGAAATTTCTCGAACCGAAAGCCGAACCGAAAAACTTCGGTTAGGTTCGGTTTGTGTTGGTTCGGCCCAAAAATTCGGTTTGGGCCGAATCTTGCACACCCCTACTCCGGGTTATGTTTATCCGCCTTCTCTTCCCTTTCTCTGCCTCCCTTGGGGCATTGCATCCTAGGTGCCCGAATCTTCCACATTTGAAACAGATTTTGTGTAGACCCTCGTATTCAAGGAAGTACACATGATCGTTGATCGTCACAGTTCCCTTAAGCGACTTCGAGAAGTCCACTTCAACACACACACGAGCATAGCGACCCCTGTTAGTGCATAGAGTACGGGTATCCACCTTGAGGGGTTTGCCTATCACGGATGCAATTTTCCCCAGAATCCCTTCTTGGTATAACACGATGGGGAGATTCACGATTCTGAACCATGCCGGTGAGGTTGAGATTGTATCCGTTAAGGGATCGAAACAAGGAGTCCATGCTTTGATGATGAGGTAATGGCCAAACAAAGACCATGGCCCTCCCGTTAGCGCTTTCAGGTAGTCACCTTCATTGTCGAACCTGGCCACATAGTATCCTTTTGGAAGATCCGTCGAGAAGAACTTACACGCCGGCCTCCAGATTGACCCGCTCCATGCAGGACGCTCGCCATCGCCGACCAAGGATTCCGGGAGCGTTTCACTCAGAGCGTTTCCCTCAGAGCGTCGAATCCGCTTAAGCTCGGGCTTGCTTCTCGTCGCCTTCTCCTTCCTCGACGACGATCGGAGTCCATCTTCGAATAATCCATCGATACCTCCGAACAATAATAATATGGAGCGTTAATTAGAACCAAATCATAATTTATTTATTTTTTTAAAATTCTTTCTTACTTAAAAATAAAAAAAAACTAAAAGAAAAACTATCAATTTGGCTCACTAAGCCAAACACTATCAAATCATCACTCGTGCTTCTCTAATCAAAAACAAAAATCACCCCGTGCCTCTCACAACACGCGCTCCGTTTGGCAGATAAGCTAATAAACCTTGTGGTCCCACTGTTTTAATTATAAAAAAGGGAAAATTTGTCTAATTATCACAGCCATCCGATCTACTAAATCAACGGTTTAGATGTGTACACATGATACACATTAAGGTTTAAGTACATATGATCTATACTCTCTCTATATATATATCTTCAATTAAAATCTTACGGAGTACACATAGGCAGGGCCAAGGGGGCATTGGGGTCACATGCCCCTCTCTCATTTGACGAATTACCTAAGCGTATTCTCTTCGCCGATAGCTTCGTTTTGATATATAGTACTCCTTAATCCGACATTTGAATAAAAAGTTATGAATGTTTAAAAAATAAAGGTACATTAATCACTTTAATTTTATTTCAATAGATTATAATGCTTTTATATTTTACTGAAATTAACATTGACATACTATAATTCATCCCAAGAACTTCGAAATGAGAGGTTATACTAATCATTTCAACAATTAGATAAGAAGTTACGCTGGGTTTTTTTTTTATAATTGGTTATACATTATTATATGTTAAGAGTCAACAAGTTACATATTAACTAAGGTTGTTATTTGAGTCAAATGAGTCTAGTATTCCTTGATTATATTTATCTCGTTTACAAACGAGTTGAGCTCGAGTCGAACTTATATTTGGGTTTGAGCTCATACTCGTCTTCTTTAGTAAATGAACAAGATCAAGTTGATTTTTTTTCCAACTATTATTGATGCGGGACCATCCAAGACACCATCGAAGACACCTTCGGACACATCTATACTTGGGGATGGAGCTATGATTCGAGCTCGTGAGAATGTTGTCATCCTCAAGAGGAAGAAGAAGGCTCCACCATGGGAGATGATCAAACAGTTGGAAGCCATGAATGATAAATTGGTACGGATAAATGAAAGATTGACGACAGTAGAGGCACAATATTCTTCTGGGGCATCTACTGGCCCTAAAGGGAGTCATCATAACACTAGTAGAAAAATGGGCTTTGGCGACACCGAATTTACCACGGTTCGGTGTCTCAGCGTGGTAAATTTGAAAGATCGGCCAATTTACCACGGTTCCTTAAATAACCGTGGTAATTTAGGAGTATAATTTATTACTGTTCCTTAATTAACCATGGTAAATTTGCAAATCCTCATGATTTAACCCTAGATGTCGTTAACTGTCTCCTCCTTTCTCTACTTCACCTCTCTCCCTCTTCGCTCGATCTCAATGGCCATCTTCCTCTCTTTCGCATCCTGCCTTCTCCATCTTCCTCCCAGATCTGAAACTTTCTCGTTGTCACATATCCTTCCCAAATCCGAAGCCCTAGCCCCTTCTTCCATAGCCGGCCTCTCGATCCCAAATCCGAAGCCCTAGCCACCTCGTCCCTACCACTCAATAACTAGATCTCTCTCTCCGTCGCTCAACCGCGATTGAACTGGTGAGTATGTGAGGTTTTGAAATTCAATTTCTCACCTGGTTTATTCTTGTAATTGGATATATTTAGTCTATGGATCACTTATTTATATCGCCTTTTTCATTCAACCCCTGAAGCCCTCTTCCGATCGAGCGATATGTGGCTTAGAAGCGCCTGGCAAGTTGAGATTCAAGCTTCGAATTCAACCATAAGGTTATTTTCTTTTCTGTTTTTGCGTTTTCAGTCGATTGCTTGCGTTGTTTATCAAGCCCTATCTTGCCTTTTTTCTCCATTTAGGGCCCGTTTGGTATCCATATACCTATATGGGATATGGGTATGGGTATCACTCATACCCATACCTATTGTTTGGTAAATAGGTATATGGATATCAATCCGATATACCTATTTTTCCCTTCCTTTGTATTTTCTCCTATTTTGATATACCCATCTAATGGGGATATCAAAACAAGACGCTCCTCTCCTCTTCTTTCTTCCTCCTCCTCTTTCTTCCTCAACACTTCTCTGTAGAGCGACTTGCCTTTGGATTTCTCCCTCAAGCTTGGATTCTCAACCCAATCAAGGTATGTTCTTCACCTTTTATCTATTCTTTTCTACTTCGGTCTTCGATTTGTCGATAATTTCCAAAATTTATAGAAATTTCTAGATCTAGGGTTAGGGTTTCTATTCTCCGTCTAGCCCTTGTGAGCCTTTCGATCTTTCCGACCAGCCCTTCCGACCACCAACAGACCCGACCAGCCATTCCGACCAGCCCTTTCCGACCACCAAAAGACCCGACCAGCCCTTCCGCCCACCAATAGACCCGACCAGCCCTTCCAACCAGCCCTTTTCGACCCAAAAAGCCTATTCTGATATACTCAGCATACCAAACAGGATTGATACCCATATCCCTGATATCGATATCTCATACCCATATCTGATATCTGATATACGTATATGGATACCAAACGAGCCGTTATTGTCAATCGAATCTATACTTCTGATCGATTTCACACCTTTTTGGTATCGCCTGTTTTGTTTTTGAAGCCCACTCTCTTTAATTTCGCAGTATAATGGGCAGAAATTAAATTACAGGTATTGAGATGGATTCAGGTTTGGTCTATCGTCCATAGGAGAAATCAAATTATATGATATGTGACTTGTTTATCAGGTTTTATTATGTGCACGAGCTCAATGGCCAATGTGTAGGCTGGAATTTCATTATTCGAATAATTTTGTCTAATTTTAATTGTAATAATTTGTTACAAGATTCGTGTCTAGTTAATTTCATTGAATATGCATGCTAAAGGTCAAAATATTATTGTTTGTTATCGATATCCCCTGACTGCCCTTGCATTGTCAAGTTCTCAAAAGCATACTGCGATGGTGCATAGAATGGCATGTCAAAGGATTTTTGATTTGTAGGTGGAAGGCTCCTAAAGCAGCTGCGATTACGAGTGTCCATCTCCCTGTGCAGAGTTTTGAAGTTAAGAACAGGCAAGTAACACCTGTTGGCTTCATCTTCAGATGTTTGCCATAATAAATTAATGGAATGTTATCAAGTTCTTGCTTGAAGCTGATATATTCATGTATGGTGTATATGTTAGAAAAACTTTGTCTTGCATTCTTGAAAGAGGCTTAGGGTAATGCTTTAGTAGCTTCTCTGTATGACTCATTGTAAGGGGAGCATTTAATGGCAGAAAGCCATGAAAGCCTGTAAGTGAAGGCATGTTTGAGGCTAACCAGTCTTAGGAAAAACCATTTAGGATGCAATATAAAAGGAAGTGAAGGTGGATTTGATTGTGAGGAATCTCTTCTGTGATCGATAGGGTTAAAAGCGAGTTGGCTTTCTTCATTTATGCTTGTAGGGTTTGTGATTGATACTTTGTGATAGGTAATGAAAAGTAGAAAACTTCTGCTGGTTAAATATTCTCTGGATTTAATTGGCTGGTGGATCTTCTAGGTTGAACCTAGTTAGTATCTTGTGTTCCATTTTTCTTTATTCTTGCTGTTTGTTTTACGTCAAAGTATGGATGTTGTCTTTAGTTTCATTTTTATTCTTTATCAAAATATCCATTGTTCGTTGTGCTTGACTCTTATAACAAGATGTTACCATTTATTTGTACATAATTGTTTGCAACTCTTTGAACGTCTTGGCTGATGTGGGACATGGTATAATGTATTTGCCTGGTTAATGCAACTTTTAATGATGTCTTTAGTTTGGGTAAGAGAATAGCATTCTCTTTTTCATGTTAAATTTGTTTTCAGTTGATATTGCAGCTGCTAAATTAACTATTGACGTCCCACCTCTTCAAAAGAATGACTTTCTCAAGCTTCAAAATGGAAAGCAAGCTAACCCTATGTTTTTTCAAGCATTAAATGAATCATATCCTCTTTTGAGATCTTATTTAACTTTGATGTTTTTTGAGAAGGCACCCTATCCCAAACCCTTTGTCTTCTTATTCACCTTTGCCCTCTCATTTTATGTATTTCTTGATCAGCCCTTTCTGTACATCATCATTGATGATTGTAAGTGGTGTTTTAACTGCTTATCCATACACTTATTGGCATGTACAGGTCTATGGTCCAGGGGCTGACATAGGTGCTTTACATGTGGGGCCATCCTATGTGAATCGGGAGGTAAATGACTAATTACATGGCTATTGATTATGTTACTTATATCATCCATTTGATTGAAATATAAGGGAACAGAAAGAAATCCAATTGAGATATATATATTAATTATAACAATTTTGTGCCCAGTCAGTTGAAATCTCGTGACTCTATAAAGCACCCTTTACCTTTTCATTTTCATCACCTTCCACCAAATCAACAGTTTCTTACCTAATTAGATTCTTTGTGCACTTGTAATAACAATGTGGCTGTAGGCACCTATTCTCCAGTCTTGGCAGATATATTCAAGATAGTGTTGCCTGATTCCCGTCTCCTTTGAAACATTAAATTCCAATATATAATACGAGCTTATCTCTCCCTCTCCTTAACAGTCATGTTTCGCAAGATATATCAAGGCTGGTTGTTACTGTATGATGCTTTGCTTAACAGTCATGTTTGGCTTTTGTTGGTTGTTAGATTATCCTAGCTTGTGGTTTCTCTTATCCATATTTTCTTTTTGAATGCCCCATGTTTTTCTTCCCTCACTCTTGCTGTCTTTAGGAGGGTCTTTCGATGGGATTAGTATGGGACGTGGTTGGTGACTTGTAGTTATTTATCATATTTTAGATGTTTTATCATCATCTGTCTCAAGAAATACAGTGCTGCTTAGTCTAGAATGCACTTTTGGAGCTTAGCCTAGATGGAAAATTGATTCTTGTCAAAAAAATATTTTTAGGATAAATCATTTCTTCCTTCAGTTTGATGTAAACTTTGCACCCATCAATTTATGTTTTAGTTTCCTTTGAAGGTAGAAATTCATATTATTATTTTATTTAAGCCTATTAGCTCAAATGGCAGAGCGATGTGTTTATACACAAAGATGTGGGTTTGAATCCCACATAGGCTACTATAATAAGGTGCACCACATACATATTTACCACGGTTCAAAACACAATTACCACATGCATCTTTACTTCGGTTCACAAATTTACCACGGTTCAAAACAATTACCACATGACCTATTTACCACGGTTGACACATTTACCACGGTTCACAAGACATGCAAATACAAGCAGATTTACCACGGGTGGACGGTTTTACCACGGTTCTGGTCACGTGGTAAACAGATTTACCATAGCCACTTTTACCTCGGTTCAGAACCGTGGTAAAGCTTGCACACGGAACCGAGGTAAAACTGGCTTTCTGTACTAGTGTAACTCTTCTACTCTTAAACATATGTACATTCCTTGCTTTATATGCCAAGGTAGTGGACATGTTATGAAGAATTGCCCAAATAAGAAGACTTTCATGATTAATCACCTAGGCAAAAATGGATTTGAAAATTCTAGTGGTGAAAAAGATGAGCATATTAATAATGATCAAGATCTTAGTTTACTTGCCTCTAAAGATGATTGCATTGAATATGAGCATGGTGATTCTTTGATTGTTAATAAAGTTTTAAGTGTTCAACCTATGTCTTGTGATGATAATCAAAGAGAAGATTTGTGTCATACTAAATTCTTAGAAAACGGAAATGTTTCTAATATGATCATTGATGGTGAAGATTGTTCTAATATTGGTAGCCTTGAATTAATTGGAAATCCAGCCTTGAAAAATGATGAAAACTTGCTAGTCATTGATGGAAACATAGAGATAAATGAACAACCTATAGTGCATACTGAGTTAGAACATTTTGAAGATGATATGAACTATGAATTGTGCACTAATCAAGTTTCTTTTCTTGATTTTTTGTAGAGAGCTCTATTGGCCTACAAGTTGACGAAGCTGAGACACTAACAATCAAGGAGTGGTCAATCCCTACAACAATCGGTCTTGAGATGAGTTTCCATGGACATGAAGTTTTCGATCCAGGATCACGTGTGGATGTCTTTGCGGGATCATATGTGACATTGGATTCGAGGCCGAATCCTTTTCAAGAAAGGGAGATTGATGCGGGACCATCCAAGACACCTTCGGACACATCTATACTTGGGGATGGACCTATGATTCGAGCTCGTGAGAATGTTGTCATCCTCAAGAGGAAAAAGAAGGCTCCACCATGAGAGAAGATCCAAAGTTGCAAATGATGTTTTAGGTTCGTTCAGAACATTTGACAGCTTTTCAACGTCTCAGTAAAATGAGTCGTTCGGAGCCTATATTTATCGGATTGAAGCGTGCCATATCTTGTCGGAACGAGGACGAAGAGATCTGCAACTTTGCTGTTGAAAGTTTTTCCAAATTCAACCTAGAAATTGGCCGAAAATCACAATCTTTGAGGCTGTCACATGTTTAGACGAATTTATCCTATTTTTAGTATTTCTTTTACTTAAGTTATTTTAGGAAACTTTAGGGGTTATTTTTATTAATTCTTTAAGTCTTATTTTTATCCAAATTCAGCCCATAGGTACTTGTTAGCGTTATAAAAGGCCGAATGCTCCCATTGTCAAACTCACGTTCAATTAATATGAAATTCTCAGTTTTGTGTGAAACACAATGAGTGAAAGTCGATCGATTCGTAGCAGGGCTCATCGATTGCAACTATTTGTATTGTTTTAGCTTGGTTTGCTTTGTGTTCATCAACTTCGCAAGACTTAATGATCCTAGTATCCACGAGCCCCCTCCTTATGCCTCCAAGTTGTCTGCTTGGTTGTGTAGGGTTGTAGAGGCGGGTTATATAGTCATTGGTATTGGTTCCTACCCTCTGATGAGGCATGGGGTCTTTATCTTGTTCTATATAGATCGACTCAGTCCTTATCGGTCTTGGTCTTTATAAATTTCGAGTCTTTATTCATTATTGTCGAGTCTTGTTTCTTTTTCTTTTGGTCGACATCGAGTTCAGTTTTGTTCTTGTTGTTCTTGTTCGTTCTTGGTCGATCTTGCATAATTCTTGGTCGATTCCTTATAGTCTTGATGCGTTTCCTGTTGAGTCTTTATTCGTTCTTGCTTCCGTTCTTTAGTTTCTTGTTTGATTGTCGAAGATCAAGTCATCCTATGGCTTATCCCGTATCAATTATGTAGCCTTACTTGCTCATTACATAATAACTTAAATGAAATTTTGTAAATTTCATAGAATTCGCGTTACTTAAGCTTAAATTGAGCTGAGCCAAACCAAGCTTTGAATCACGCTTAAAAATGTGCTCATACTCAGCTCTTTTATGGAAGGTTGTCATGGATGGAACCCCCATGAAGCTAAGACTTGCCATGAAAGGGGTTGATGTTCCCCTCTCCTGCAGTCTTTGCAATCTTAATGCTGAAGTCTCTGAACACATCTTCATAAACTGTCAATGCTCAAGGGAACTCATTTGTAAAATAGACCAACAGATCGGAAGAACAATACAAAACACTCAAACAAGGAACAAAACTATGAAAGAAATCACAACGGAGATATTCGCAAATCTGTTCGCAACACAAAAAACAAAACTTGTCATTATCTGGTGGAGCTTATGGACAATTAGAAATAAGATTGTTTTCGATGATCACGAGTTTGCAAATAGACAAAAGCAGGAGCAATATATGAAACACCAATTAATACAATGAGAATAATTCAAAAGGAAATTTTGGGAAGATACGGACCAAAAGAAAAATGTCACCCAACCTACCCTAAGGAGAAGGAAATTTTTGAGATGGCAAAAGCCTACGGTTGGAGGTTTCAAGCTAAACTTTGATGCTTCCGTGCTTTCTTCTGGCGAGGCTTCGACATGAGTAGTTATTCGTGATCACCATGGCTCTGTGGTGTTCTGTAGAGGTTCCCTGTGTGGCGAGTTGTCGGCGGTAAAGGCTAAAGCTCTTGCTCTCCATTATGGGCTTGTTGCTGCTCTACAACTAGGTATTACTAGGATCGAGGTCGAAGGCGATTTCCTTGCGGTAATCAATGCTATAAACGACGTCTGGAGCTGTCTTTGGGAGATCGAAATGATGATTGCCGACTCCCGGCGCCTTCTCCAGAGTTTTCAAAGCGCCTCGTGTTCGCATGTCTTCAGAGAACTCAATCGGGTCGCGAACAAGGTGGCTAACCTTCGGCATCACATTGATCTTGACTCGCCCTTGCATCTTTCTGAGCTCCAAGCTCTCGCACAAAAGGACGCTCTTGGGAGGTGGATCAGCAGGGCCTGATACCGCCCAAATTCTTACCTTGTATAAAAAAAAAGTAAATGATGCTCGAGCCGAACTTTTATTGAACAAAGCCCGAGCCAAGCTTGAGCTACCCGACTCATATAACAACCCTAATATTAACTTAATGTTTATTTTATTGTGTTTCGTATCCTTATTTAGTTAATTTTTATATTCGGATATTTCATTTATTTGTTTATATTTCTTTCTTTTTTTCACACAAAAAAAATGATGATGTTTTATCATAAACAAATGACATTTTATCATATAAAAAAATAAAAATAAAAATAAAAGAAATATTTTTATGCCCCAGTCGATCCCGGCCTCCGCCTCTTTCCTTGGGTGAAAACCCAAGGTTTTACCTTGCTCTCTACCAATGAGTCAAGCCGGTCAGCGCAAGCCGGTTTACCTGGTACGTGACCCTTACCGGCTGAATGACGTGCTTCGGGGTTTGCCACCAAAGATGGGTTCCTCGTCATCCAAAAAAAAAAAACATTTTATTATAAAATAACATCTTTTATCGTCATACTCATTTTCAAATATTTTCTGGCTCCGCAACTGAGAGTACAGTATAAATATTTTTATTTTTATTTATCTTGAATTAAAATACTCCAGTACTGTATTTCATACTCCGTATCCGTACTGTATAAAAATCAGTACTACGGTATTAAAACGCTCCCCCTCTTTATCAGTCTCTGTCAGTCTGTCACCACTGCTTTCCCAAATTTCCCGTGGTTGAATCGCCTTCCGTCCTACTTCTTCTTCGTTTTGTGGAGAAACGCCAATGGTGTCTGTTTATTTGAATTGATTTCGCTTCTTAAGGGCGAACAAGTTGTGGGAGCTGGAGATAAAGATGGTGGTGAGGAAGGTGGGGAAGTACGAGATTGGGAGGACGATTGGCGAAGGCACCTTCGCCAAGGTGAAGTTCGCGCAGAACACGGAGACTGGCGAGAGCGTCGCCATGAAAGTGCTTGATCGAAGCGCCATTATCAAGCACAAGATGGTCGACCAGGTGCTTTTCCTACTTCTTTCCCCCTCTTTCTGTTTCTAAATGATGCAAAATTGGCTCTGCGTTTTGCGATTTCCGAGCTTCACTAGTTCAATTTGAGATTTTCGCTTCCTGTATAAGCATCGAATTTGACCTGAGACTATACCAGAATAGTTGAGAGTGCTCTTTGATGAATTTGGACATTTTTCAAGACTAGATTGATGATTGTTGGTGTTTAATTTAATAAATATAAAGATCAAGATTGAACTATTGAATGCAACGGAACTTCCAATTTCACACGTTGCTTCAAATTGTTTTTTCATATGATCTTACAGAAATATCAAGTTGCTTCAAATTACTCACTGTAGACAGTAAACTACAAGGAGAAGCACGACTTATTTGTAGGTTGACATTTATTCCTGCAAAATTTTCTTAGAATTAAGCTTTTTGTACAGTCCTTATTTTAGCAGAAGACCTTTTTGTTTTTTCAATTCTTTATGCCTTTGGTTTCCTTTAGTTGTCAGCTTTAAAAATCGAGCTCTCTCGGATTCTATTGCATTCGTGGACAGTTTTGTATACTCAATGTTTACATATGCAGATTAAGAGAGAGATATCCATCATGAAGCGTGTTAGACATCCACATGTTGTCCGACTGCATGAGGCAAGGACTTTCCAGAACGAAAGCCTATCATTTGGTTCTATGATTTACTTATTTTTCTTCAGAAATTGAATATACTTTCCCTTTCTGTTTCCCGCAGGTGGTGGCTACTCGTAAAAAGATCTATATAATACTGGAATTCATTACAGGTGGTGAATTATTTGATAAAATTGTGAGTTTCTTCCATCAAGATTCCAGAATTCAGACGTTAAAAGCGGTAATACTTGTCAAAAGGCCACAAAGAGTTTGGAAATGATTTTTTTCTTCTGTTTTGTATATATAGATTCGCCATGGACGACTTAGTGAAGCTGAAGCTCGGAGATACTTCCAGCAGCTAATCGATGGTGTTGAGTATTGCCACGATAAAGGAGTTTATCATAGGGATTTAAAGGTGATTTTAATAATTGTGATTGTGAACTTCACTCATTTTATTATAACAGGAGTTTTAAAGTTTTCTCATTGTGCTTCACAGCCTGAAAATCTGCTCTTAGATTCCCAAGGAAACTTAAAAATGTCTGATTTTGGATTGAGTGCAATGCCTCCAGAGGTAAGATTTGTGTGTATACTCAAGCTCCATTATTACTTGTGGACCATATGTATAAATTTTTGGTTATTTTTGTATAGGGTGTTAGTATTCTTAAAACGACCTGTGGGACTCCTAACTATGTGGCACCTGAGGTAACAATGTGATTCACCATTTTGTGCAAATTTTGTCGAATATCAGCCTTCTTAAATTTTCACTTCATGGTCTTTTCAGGTTCTGAGTCACAAGGGTTACAACGGTGCTTTAGCAGATATATGGTCCTGTGGAGTTATACTTTACGTCCTCCTGGCTGGTTATCTCCCATTTGATGAAATAGATCTCACAACATTATATAGTAAGGCATGAATTCTTTTTCTCATATGCTGGTTTCAAATGACACAATGTAAATGATTATGTTTCAGTCTATCTTGCATGTTTCAAAAAGTTTTTATATGTTGAATTCTCCTTGCAGTCATAGTAAGTTAAGAGGTGATTTGTGATCCTATTAAGCTTTCCATAGAAATCTTATTTTGTCAGTTGTTCAATTCTTGCTGTTAGTAAAATATGGGCTTCTGCAAAAAAAAAAAAGAAGAAGAAGTGTGTTGTCATTTTTGGTTTTGCTTTGCTGAAGATTTATGTTGCTTCTAGACAAATGAGAATCTAAATCTTTTGGCCTTAGCCTCTACCATCAATCCATCAACATGCACCGTCATGATTCAGTGGTAACTGGCATATCCTTTTGTACTTGATTCCTGATATTTGCTAGAGAAGGTAGAATTTGATTCTGCTTTGTACTAGGTGCAATTTTCGAGTGATAATTAACATGATTACCCATTTTGTCAGGTTGAAACTGCTGATTTTTCTTGCCCATCTTGGTTTCCAGTGGGGGCAAAATCTTTGATCAATCGGATTCTTTACCCCAAGCCTGAAACAGTAAGTTTTGACGTGCTCTGAAGTGGTCTTATATTATTGTTTTATGCTTCAAATGGTTACTTAGAAAGACAAGGAGGAAACTAACATGTTTTCATGTCACAATTTTAATTGTATATTAGGTCATTACATTCATTATCATACTTGGTGACTTTTTTTTCCCATGAATGTGGAAACAGCGCATTAGAATTGATGAAATCAAGAAAGATGAATGGTTTAGCAAGGACTATACTCCTGCTAGGCCCATTGAGTATGAAGATGTCAACCTGGATGATGTAAATGCAGTGTTTGATGATCATGAGGTTGGTAAGAACTAAAGAGCTATAGTGATTATCTCAAAACTTTTGTCTATTTTTCTGCTATATTAATTTGGTCCCATTGAATAATCTTCCTACTTTTCAACTGAGATATGGAAGAAAATGAAGAAATGCATTTGAATATAATCTTCCTACTTTAATGACACATGCCATTTGTTCTCCACAAGAGCCACCTATTGGTTGATTTTTGCTTATTTCTTACTGTTTTTCATCTTGTATGATCCTTAATTGGGCGGAGCTTGTGCTGTTCTTACTGTTTTTCATCTTGCAGGGTGAACAGGATAATCAACAGTTTGGAAGTGAGAATGCTGGTCCACTGATGCTCAATGCTTTTGACCTAATTATTCTTTCACAAGGACTAAACCTTTCATCTCTATTTGATCGGGGGAAGGTACAGCTCTATTCATTGCTACATTTATGCCTATCTATCCTGATATCCACACCTTTTAAAATCATTACATTCAACAATTGCGCACCTTGATATGGAACTCCACTGTATCCTGTTGTCATGCAACTTTGTTCCCTGTGTATCTGCGACTATTATTTGAAGTTTGATTTGTGGTTTTGTCTCAACTTTGAAAATTTTAAAAAATTACTGTCTTTGATTCCTTTGCAGGAGTCGGTAAAACATCAAACACGCTTTGTTTCTCAGAAACCAGCAAGGGTTATTCTCACAAGTATGGAAGTTGTTGCCCAATCAATGGGTTTTAAAACGCACATTAGAAATTTTAAGGTATAAACATGACAAGTTTACATTGCATCATTTCCAAATGCATGCTTTTACCTAATTATGGAAGTTGCATTCGGTGAAAGCTGTTTTGTAAAATATTTCCAAACCCCTAACCATTGCTTAATCCTTGTCATTACCAGATGAGGATGGAAGGACTTTCGGCAGATAAAGCTGGACATTTCTCGATAATCCTGGAAGTAAGTTATTGAGCCATATCAACTTATATGGACTTCTGAATTTTCTACAGATTCGGAAAAAGCTACAGATGCAACTTCATTTTACAGGTCTTTGAAGTTGCTCCCACATTTTTCATGGTTGACATTCAAAAAGCATCTGGTGATGTTAGTGAATATCTCAAGGTCATTCACATGAACATTCCTACAGTAACATTATCCACTTCAGTTTCTGAATCAAAGCATGCCATGTAGTTTTGTTGCTGTTGCAAAGTGGAACTGAGTTTTGTGCTTTCCTTGTTTCACAGTTCTACAACAACTTTTGTGAAAACCTTGAAGATATAATTTGGCGGCCCCATGATCCAGATCAACCGAGAATCACCCAGATGAAGAGCAGGAAGCGTTGAGTACGGGTTGTTTGAATCAATTATCTACTCCCTGCTGGTTTTACACTGATCAAGACACGTTTTTAAAACTAATAGTAATCTAGCATGGCCACTTCCCTACGTACGTAGGGAGAGATAGAGAAGAGCTCAACTCCAAGCACAAGCTCTTCTTCCATGGCTCTGTATATAGCTTGTAGAAATGAAAAACTTTAGGCCCCAAACCCTACCCAAAGGGAAACAATGAGATAGAAAAAGGGTGTGATTTAGCATTTTTTTAAACACGAGGTAAAGTGTGAGGAGTTTCACATGATGTGTATTGTGTTAAGCATATTGCTTGCCAATTTACTTGGATTTGCTTGGTGTGTTTTTGTCATTGTGTTGGTCAGACCCAACATACCTTTCGTTGAGGTGCCGAGTGACTTGATCGATTGCTTTGATGTATTGTATCGTCTGTTGGAATGGGAATGACTGGATTTTGAGATCATAGACTTTGGTGTGTTCATTTTCTTGTTTGCTTTCAATCTTTCATGTCACATATTCTGTTACACCATGATTTGGCAAGTTTGTTTGCAAAATCAGCATAAGAGAATGTCACATGTTCTGTTACACCTTGAAATATGAGGCTTGCTCAACCATTAGGAGATTATGGGAATGTAAAAGATGTAGTTCATAGAAACACACTTATGGTAAAAGGCAAATCCTAAATCCATGACTAAAGCATCTAATTGGCGAGACTCGGTTTCATCAACAGCAAGGCTGCAAGAATCAGCATCCAAGTATGCCAATTGCCAAAAGACTAAATTTCTCCAAAATTAGGTACTAACAATGCAAAATCACTCATATATGGAGTTCATAAAGGCAAAGAGACGACCACAAAGAACTGCGTTTGCATAAACCTACCGCATAGCTGTAAAGGAAGAGATGGAACGAATCTAGACAAGGGTTCTGTGGTTCAAACGCAACAGAACCTGTTTATAACTTACCGGGAGGTAGTCAGCAGCATGACAAAAAAAAGGGCTATATCTTGACGGCAACCTGCTCTGCAGAGCTCTTCTTGACGAGCCCTTTGGCGCACAGCTTGTTAAGCAACTCTAAAGCCTCCCTTGCTAGCCCTTCGGATGCAATACCCTCTATTAGGATGGTGTACGTCGTCTCATTAGGCTTACATCCTTTGTCGATCATGTTGGCTAGAAAGTCGATGGCACGATCAGTTTGCCCCACCTTGCAAAGCCCCAACATGATTGAGTTGTAGGTGATCACATTAGGCCTCATGTCTAACCCCTCTAAATCATCAAAATACCTAATTGCCTCATCAACTTTCCCCTCCCGACTTAGACCCCCGACAAGGGAAGAATATGTAATTATATCAGGCTGGAGGCCCTTTACCCGCATCTCCTCTAAGAGCTTCACTGCATGCTCTATCTTCCCTGCTTTCGAGAGACCATCAATCACGGTGTTGTAAGTGACCAGAACAGGAGAACAACCTTTGCTACTCAACTGATTCAATATCTCTACCGCAACATCAACTTTTCCGTCTTTGCATAAAGCTGTGAGCAGTGTATTGTAAGTGACAATATCTGGATAACACCCCCGGGAAACCATTATGCCCAAGTACTCAATCGCCCTTTCCATCTTCTTTTCTTTGCAAAAGCCATGAAGCAAAGGGTTGTAACTTAGGGAGTTAGGCGTGCACCCGTACCTAGGCATTTTCTCCAGTATATCAATTGCTCGACCCAATAACCCCTTCCTGCACAAGAAGTTGATAAGAATGTTGAAGGTAACCACACTCGGAGAGCAACCCTTTCTAATCATATCAGTCAGCAGTTTCTCGGCATCAGCCCACCTACCCGTGCTGCACATGCTTCGTAGAATAATATTGTGGGTGATGACATTAGGCTGGCAGCCAAAGGAAGGCATGTGGTTCAAGAACTCCATGGCTTCATCTAACCTCCCTTCCTTGCAGATCCCATTTATAAGTACATTATAAGTGACCACATCCGGTTTACAACCTTTAGTTCTCATCTCGTCCAAGAGTTTCATGCCTTGTTCAACACCATAGTCCCTGCAAGTTGCTTCTATCAAAATCGTGTATGTGATAACATCAGGAAAACAATCCCTCTGCAACTGACGGTCAAGAACCTCCATTGCCTCCTTCAACTTCCCACGATCACAGAAAGTCCGCATAATTGTATTGTATGTCACAACATCCGGTGCAACACTCATATGGTCCAGCATACGGAGTGCATTGTCTATCTCTCCTGATCTGCAGTACCCACTGATCAGAACATTATACGTTATGACATCCGGAACAGCTCCAGATTCTTCAAGAACTCTCAACACCCTAGTCGCCTTCTTAGTTTTACCAACTCGGCAAAACCCACGGATCAAACTAGTGCACGGAACAATGTCAGGAATCTCCCCGCGGTATACCATTTCTTCCAGGAACTTAAACCCTTCATTCAGCTTCCCATTTCTAACCAACCGACGAAGCTGATTGTTGCTTTCGAATTCTTCGAGAGTCGGCGAATGGAATACATCCTGACCCATTTTCTCATCACCCAGCTGCCCATTTAGCCCTTTCTTGCTATAAGACACATTGCCATTCACACCCCCATAAGCTTCAACCCTAGAAACAGCAAAACCCCATCTTTCCCCTTTCCTTGCAGACGCATTTTTTCTCCTCAAATTGGGGAAATCAACAGTAATATCAGCCCCCCTAACTCTACACCGCAGAAAACTTTTCTCTGGGATAAAATTGGCTTGAACCCTAGCCCTGAATTTGGGTCTTGGAGTACAATCCCTCACATTTGAACTCTGAACATACCGAAATGAGCAAAAACCTTCATGGGTTTGTGTAGGAGGCACCATTAAATCCATAATTTACTCATCCAAATCAGTGCAGTACCCAATAGAGTTTTTATGATATAAATAAAATCAAGCAGCAAGGAAAGAGGTTGTATAATCTAAGAATTTAAAGAGTACCAAATTCTTAGATGAAATGAGTAACCATGAAGAGAGCTTACTTTAGAGTTTAGGAGTTCGGTGGCTGTCAAGAAAGGAAGGGAAGACGCTTCTCTTTCTTATCCACCTCGCTTGTGCGTTCTACAGGTGGGAGAGCGAAGAAACTATATACAGAAGATGGAGCGCAGTAAAAAGACAAAAATGGATATTTTTTTCCCCCAAAAAGATCCGGGTGTTGTAGCCGGGATCCGGATAAACGGTGGAGTGGAGACCCGGATTATATTTACTCGGATCATGGAAAATGGGCCTTTAGCTCAGGCCCATGTACTCTATTTGGCAATCTTTATTTAAATTTCGCCGGGTATCCCTGTGGTATTGCAAATTTCGCGGCGTATATAATTTTTTTTACATATTTCGCGTGGTACTCCTGAAGTTTTAACTCATTTCGCCTCATGCCCTTCTCGGTTAACTTTAACCTTTTCGGGTGAATTCCGTTAGTTTGCTCCAAAAAAAAAAAAAAAAGAAAAGAAAGAAAGGCGAGAGCGAAACGAAACATCAGACAGAGAGCAAGGAGAGAGCGACGCGAAGAGAGAGCGTTCGAGGAGGGAGACTCGGGCGCGATACAGCAGCAGCGGCTCGGACCTGGGCTCGGCTCGGACCTGGACTCGGCTTGGACCTTCTGCTGCAACCTCTGCGCGCTCGTACATGCTGATGCACCCTCTGCTCGCTCGGGCCTGCTGCTTCGACCTGGGCTCAGACTTGTAAGTTCCCCTAATTTGGTCTGATTTTGTTTGCATTCCTCAGTCAATTCAAGATTCTTGTTTGTTTCTACACTTTAATGAATTGATTTTGTTGAAATGTTGACGTGATTTGGAGAATTGAAATGGATTTGTTAGACTTGAGATTTGAGGTTTGAAATATGAATTGAGGGTTTTTGTTGATTTTGTTTGTTTGTTATTTGTTTATGAATAGGGATATGGATAGGATATGTATTTTGCTCGGATTAACAAATCTTGCGGTTTTAGGGGTTTGGTTGTTGTCGCTCTGATAATTGGAGTTCGAAATTGGGGCTTTCTGATTAAAACTTGTTGCAGGGAATTTAGTTGTGGTTTTACTTTGAATGGTGGAGTTTTGATAAGCTTTCTTACCATTTTCCTGAAACATCTTGAATTGAGTGAGTGTTATTTCGGTGTTTTCCAAGAGTTGATTACATGATTGATTGCTGCATATATAGTGATGTATGGTCTCATTTCTTTCACCAAAACTCTCCTAATGGAGTAAATGGAACTAGGATATTATGAGTGGATTTACAGTCTCTTGCTGGAACATTTTGCAATGGATTTATCAAAAGAAAGTTCTATAGCAGCCCCTGGTTTAACTGTCAGTTATTGGTTCCGTCTTATTGGTTTAGATGAATTGCTACTATATGTTAATTTTTATGTCCAGTTGAATGTAGTTCTTGGTTTTTGGAGTTGAATGTAGTGATTGATTTGAGTTGAATGTAAAGCATGGTAGCGTAAGTGTTGTTTTATGTGCTTGATAGTGAGTTGTACAGAGAAACATGGAGCATTAGTTAAGCAAATTAAGGGAGCAGATCAGAAAAGATTAGCAGCTTAATTTATTTAGAAATTCATGCAGTAAGGCTATGCCAATAATTATATATCGTTTGAAGATGGCAATAAGTGTGTTGTTTTTAGCCTATTAGCTCAAACAGAAGAGCATTGTGCTCATGCACAAGGACGTGGGTTCAAATCCCACATAGGCTTATTGAATTATTTAACCATTTAAGTACTTTGTTCACTTAATTTGAGAAAATAATTTGACATTCTTTTCTAGATGATTATTAAAGCTGTCATACTTCAATGTGTTTGTTGTCCTTATGTAGACATTGTAAAAATATAAACAAGATGCATTACTTCACATTAGCCTATGCGGGGCTTGAACCTGCACCTTTGTGCATGAGCACATCGCTCTACCATTTGAGCTAATAGGCTTAAAGATTATTATATAGAATTAGAGCATTTGATCAATATAGAAACCATAAACAAAAATAAGAAACTCAAGCAATTGGTTGCTGGGAGTTTTTTTATTTGCATTAAATAATCAGATTACAAGAATGGAATGATTTCTTTCCTAAAAAACACAGAACCATAACCAGAACCACAATTTAATGCATGAATAATAACTCATGTTGTGCTTTCTATGTTAGAAAACAGAAGGAACACAAAATTATGGATCATAATCAGAACCATCATCAAATAGAAACTAAAACCTGGACATGCCATCCCCTCCATCTTAGATGTAAATTGTGTACCACACTAATGCTTCAACACGAATTTCATTAACAAATCGGATTGCAATTGAGAAACGAAATTTCGAATTCGAAATCTATCAATTTCAACCTAAACCCTAAATTTGACATCACAAAAACCCCCAAATGCATCAAATTCAACCTAAATCAAAAATTTCTATTGACATCAACTAACCTCTCTACAAAAGCACATTCTTCTCCCCGGTCGCCGGACGAGGCAATGGGCCGCCACTGCCACCGTCTTCACCGACCGAGGCAACGCCTCCCTCTTCTCCTCCCATCGCAGAGGGTGCATCAGTAGGTCCGAGCGCGCAGAGGTTGCAGCAGAAGGTCCGAGCCGAGAGTCCAGGTCCGAGCCGAGCCCAGGTTCGAGCCGCCCTGCTGTATCGCGCCCGAGTCTCCCTCCTCGAATGCTCTCTCTTCGCGTCGCTCTCTCCTCGCTCTCTGTCTAATGTTTCGTTTCGCTCTCACCTTTCTTTCTTTTCTTTTTCTTTTTCTTTTGGAGCAAACTAACGGAATTCACCCAAAAAGGTTAAAGTTAACCGAGAAGGGCACGGGGCGAAATGGGTTAAAATCTCAGGGGTACCACGCGAAATATGTAAAAAAAGTTGTATACCCCGCAAAATTCGCAATACCCTAGGGGTACCTGGTGAAATTTCCGTTTCTTCTTTGATATCCGATCCGTCTTCATCCGAATTAAATAATACTCCCAACGTTCCGCAACATTATTAAAAAGTGTTACTGATAATAAGTACAAAATTATTAATTTTTTTTATAGAAAATATATTTTATACAGTTTTTATCATTATAAAAAAAATGTGTGTGAATAGTAAATGGTAAACGATATGTTTTTTTGAATTTATACTCTATATATGAACTTATGAAAGGTTTCAAATTCGATTTAAATCGTTTCACATGCACTACAAGTCTATAACCACTAAATTAACTTGATAATTGATAATGTATGTTAGATGTTTGTAGGGAGGGCCAACGACAATAATTAGAGAGAGAAATCAATATAAGAAAAATGTTTGTATAATTGTATTTGTATCCATAAAAAGTTGCAACACGTCTATAACGAACCGGGAAGTTCCTATTATGTGAAGAATCAAGGAATCCGAAATCGAAAATGGAAGAACACAAGCAACTGAATTGAAAGGAATCAAAGTTTACAACAACCAAAATCATCGACTACACAGTACAACAAGTTGTATTTATAGAGGCGAGAAGAGCTCCTAACTGTCTAACAACCTAGCATGAAAAGACTGTAATGCCCCTACAGAAACCATAAAACCCAGATCTATCCTCAACTTATGTAATGCCGGACCATATATTTCACATACCCCCCTCAAACTGGACTTGCAACAGGATTGACAAGGCCAATATTGGACCGTAGATACTTGTGTTGAGCAGAACCCAAAGGATTGGTGGGTATATCAGCTGTTTGATGAGTTGTAGAGATGTGAGAGGTGCACAGAAATCCATCCATGATCATATCTCTAAGGAAATGGAAATCCACACGAATGTGCTTTGTTCTTTCATGAAAGAAAGGATTAGCAGCAAGGTATTGAGCCGATTGATTATCACAATGTAGGGTAATTGGCAAAGGAACCTTAACACTCAAATCTGAAAGAAGACCTTCAATCCAGACTAGTTCACTGGCAGTGGCTGACATTGCTCTATATTCACTCTCAGTTGAGGACTTAGAGACCACCTTTTTCTTTTTGGATTTCCATGAAACCAAGGAAGAACCCATAAAAACACAATAACATGTCAATGATCGACACAAGATGCCCAATCTGTATCACTGTAAGCAGACAACACCAGATCCGATGAAGAAGCATAAGAGAGGGACAAATTGAAAGTTCCCTTCAAGTATCTAAGAAGATACATAGCACATGACCAATGAGAAGTAAGAGGATGCTGTAGAAATTGGCTCAATTGTTAGATAGTATAAGAGATATCAGGGCGTGTGAGGGTTAAGTACAGCAACCTCCCAACAATTCTTCTGTATCTATCAGGGTGAGGAAAAACATCATCGCCTTCAACTGTCAGTTTCAAACCCTTCTGCATAGGGAACTCAGTAGGCTTTTGCAATCAAGCATATTGGCATCTTTTAAAATGTCCAAAACATACTTCCTCTGGTTCAATAAAATCCCATTAGAACTTCTAGAAATTTCCATGCCCAAAAAATATCTAGCAATGCCTAGATCTTTTATGGTAAAGGCTTTATGAAGAGCAACTTTAGTGCTCTCAATTTCAATAGTAGAGTTACCCATCAGTAACATGTCATCAACATAAACTAAAGCAATGGTGAATGATTAACCAACTCTCTTTGTGAATAAATTGTAATCATGCTTGGATTGTACATATCCCAAATTGCATAGAAATTTGGTCAATTCATGGTTCCGTTGTCTACTGGTCTGTTTCAATCCATATAGGGACCTTTCTAACTTGCAAACCATGCCAGGAGATGCAGGATACCCAGGAGGAGGTAACATGTAAACATCCTCCTCAATAAAGCCATGAAAGAAGGCATTATTTACATCCAATTGATGCAATTGCCAATCCTTAGCAGCAGCAAGAGCCAAAATAATTCTCACAGTGGCAAGCTTAACAACAGGAGAGAATGTATGCTTGTAATCCTTATCTTTCACTTGATTATATCCCTTTGCAACAAGCATGGCTTTATACCTTTCTATTTCACCAGAAGGCCTGTATTTGACCTTATAAATCCACTTTGAACCAATAGCTTTCTTACCCACTGGTAAAGGGGCTATCACCCAAGTGTTGTTCTTTTCAAGAGCATCCAACTCTAATTTCATAGCCTGTTGCCATTTAGGCTTATCCTTAGCATGAGCATAAAAGTTTGGTTCAAAAACTTTGAACACATTGAAGAGAGAAGCCTGAAAGGATGCAAAAAGGTGACTTACATCCTTTAAGCTCATAACAGAAAAAATTGAACTCAAAGAATCAGAAGAAGCTGTAGGCAATGAATCACACACATAATCCTTCAGTCTAGCAGGTCTATGTACAACTCTTTTAGACAATGTCACATTAGGAACCCCTGGATTATCACCCATACTGGAAGAAGAGGAGGTACCAACATCAGAATCAGGAACCATAGGACCCACAGATTCTGTATTAGAAGGAGAAATATTGACTGAATCATCAGAATTAGATATATGCAACTCAACATCAGAAGCAGGAGTAAACAAAGAATGCTCATTCTCAAAATCAACTGCAGGAGAGACCAAAGGTAAACTATGATGAGTATTGGTAAAATCTGTAGCAGGATTCTTCTCTCTGAAAGGAAAAGTATTCTCAACAAATTTGACATTTATACTAATAAACACTTTCTTGGAATCCAAATCAAACAATTTGAAAGCCTTTTGATTGGGAGGATATCCCAAAAAGACACATCTCCTAGAAGTAACACCAAGTTTGTCTCTATTGTGTTTGTCCACATTGCAATAACAAAGGCAACCAATCACCCTCAAATCATCATAAGAAGGAACTTTATTGTCCACAGTGCAATAACAAAGTCGATGGCACGATCAGTTTGTCTCTACTGTGTTTGAATGCATGCTTTAAGATCTGAAGCAACAGATTTTACATCACCCTAAGATTATGATATTTTTTTGGTTCTTATTCCACATGATAAAATTTAAGCCTATTAGCTCAAATGGTAGAGCGATGTGCTCATGGATATCGATGCGGGTTCAAATCCTGTATAGGCTAATCGCAACTCAAATGAATTTTCAACTGCTCTTCCTTCTTTAGTTTGCAATCCTAGCTTGAAAGCCAAAATACGAAGAAGAATATATACTGAGACAACATGGAAATAATATGTTTTCCTAATAGATGTATGAGTAAACCGCTACAAGTTTTAGTTCCTATATCATGGATGCTTTAGTGTGGTATGAAATTTGACAGGAAACCAATTGCTGAAAAATTGCACTCTTGAGTTATTTCAAAATTAGGATTGTCATATTTGAATATATTGTAGTCAAGTGACAAGGTTAGTTATGTTAAGCAAAATAGATTACTTAGTTGGGTGACACGGGATTTAAAAAATTATGGGAATGGCAGTCCAAACATCCTAACCATTTTCTAGATCTCAGATGCTACAAAAGTCGAGGCCGTTCAAGGCAAAAAGAGCAAGAGAAGTCCAGGAGGTGTGCAACCACAAATGAGAGATGTCCGTGGAGAGGATGAGGGGGAAACATTGGAAGGTTGAGGAGAACCACATTAAGGACGGGGAGACGGAGAGACCACCTAAAATGGATGACCAGCCACCACCAGAAAGACAGGAATGGGAGGTAAATTGGTTGTTAGTTCACATGGCATTTTCTCTTAAAAGTCACGGGTTAATACAAACTGGGATTGTCATATTTGAATCTGTAGTAGTCAAGTGTCAAGGTTTTTTACGTCAAGCGACAAGATTTATTTAGTTGGGTGACACGGGATTACAAAATTTATCGGAATGACAGTTGAAACATCCTAACCAATTGTCAGATCTTAGAGGCTCAAAAGCGGAGCCCGTTCGAGGAAAGAGGAGTAAGAGGAGTCCAGGAGGTGATGGAGAAGTAAAGCCCCCCCCCCCCCCCCCCCCGAAGAAACCGCGGGGCCGAAAAGGGAAGGACGTTGTCGAAGGCACGAACGCGATTTAGCTGAGACTTGTATCCGTGTCCGACAACGATGGCTTTCTCCGTTGAATGACCATTGTTATGAACTTTGTTGTTATTGTAGTAGGTTGTTATGAACTTCATTGTTATTGTCGTAGGTTGTTATGAACTCTGTTGCTCCAAACATATAGTTGTCGACGGTAGTTGACTAGGTTGTTATTGTAGTACGTTGCTATGAACTTTGTTGCTTTCTTTATAATGTTCGTTGGTCATAAGTTGTAGAATTTTATGATATTTTTATGATATTTGTTGGTCGGTATTTGACTATGTTGTTATGCTTGAAACTTTGGTTATCAACGTACCATCAGATTCAAATAAGTGACACGATAAATAACTTAGGTGACACGGATTCCAAACAGGTGTCAATGGTGATTTTCTTATCGAAGTAGCAGAAACGCTCATAAATGTAATCATCAAATTCACACAAGTGCCAATAGTGATTTCCTTATGCGGTTAGCACAAACACTCAGAAATGTAAACATCAATTGAAACAAGTGTCAAGGCAAGTATGCACATCAGCCTTTGATGCGAATAATTGTCCTTCCGAAAGTTTTGTCATGTAATCATCAAATTCACACAAGTGCCAAGGATTGTCTTCAATGGTCGACCTCTTCACAACAAACTCGAAGCACTTCTCCACCGCATTCCACTTAAGACGAGTCTGCACATCATCCTTCGATGCGAATAATTGTCCTTTCGAAAGTTCTGTCATGTTGCGTCGTGGATCATGGGTGCGAGGCGTTGCTCTCTCCACCATAGCTTGAACGTTCTCCATCGTAGTTGGGGATATGCTGGACCTCGGAACCCAATCTTCAAGTTCCCTTATCACCTCATCCTCAACTTCGTCCCTCTCCATCGACACCCTCATACACGGGTCGTCCTCGACACCCTGCCACTCAAAATCATCCCAGACTTCTTCCCGTTTCACTCCGACGTCTTCATCCTCATCCTCCTTCTGATTGCTTATGGATATGAACTCTGATCACTCCACTCCCTTGATGAAAATCGGAAATGGTTTCAAAGGTTTGGACACATGGCTTGTGTCAAAGGTCTTGAAGCTACAGCTGTGTTGATGAAACACAAAACCTGTATTATGTGCATATTATGTCTGAATGTTATTATATGTTATTATTATATATTTCCAGATATTATCATATATTCTATACACTAACATTGCAGCAAGATATTTCGAATTGAAATCTCCTTTCTTAAGTTAAAGGACAAGAAGATCGAATCTGGTGGATCATGGCTTTCGAGTTTCCCCAAATAGAAGATTATGAAGATTCCTTCTCAAGCCATGATCTGTTCTAGCCGTTGAAGAAGATCCTTAGGCACCAATTTGATTTTATATAAAAAAGGAGATGAAGGGAAGACAGATACACAATCGTTGAACACAAGCCTTCATTTGCAGTCAAGCCTTCAAGTCAATCTGTCTTCTTCGTGTGCTCTCTGCTAGTGGTTAAGAGTCGTATCTTTTGTTTCAAATCATTTGAGAGTTACACAGTGAGCTTATAGGATATATTTCGAGAGAGTGTTATACTCAAGAGTTTGTAACTCATGAAGTGGACACTAGACGATTGATTCACGAACTGTAAGAGGATTGTACTAGATAGCTGAGAGAGATGGGGCTCTTCTAGATTGGTCTAGGACTCCAAGGGAACGTGAGTTGACTAGATTGCAATTGTATAGGAGAGGTTTCTCGGTGAGCTATTAGGATCCTAAGTCTTGTGAATCAATAAAGCCGGTTGAATCCTAGGGTTGTGGAAGAACCCTAGGCGGGGACGTAGGCCAAGTTCGTGCCGAACCTCGTCAACAATTCATTGCATCCTTTACTTATTGCTTTACCATATTTCCGCACTTGTTTCGAATTGTATAACTCTTTTGTGATTCAGGTTTTCCAGGGGAAAGAATTACGTCTAATCTCAAAGGGTTTTGCAAGCGTTTCAAAAGTCTTGAGATTATCTGCGAAAAGTTGGCATACTCTATTCAACCCCCTCTTCTAGAGTATCTTTATATTACTTTGTTATACATTATCGAACCTTCAAACTCCAACCCCTGATACATATCACCTTAGCAGTTTACCGTGTCATCTGAGGAGTAGTCTGTGTCACCCAATTGGATCACATCCAGACCCTTACCCTTGTCCCCTTTATACATATGCTTGTCACCAGTTCCAAAACCTCTGTCAGTAATGTCTACCGCACCTAGCTCCTTACTCTTCCCTATGAACTCCATTACCTCACCCAAGTGGATCACCTGCGGACCCTTACCTTTGTCACTTACATACATATGCATGTCACCGGTTCCAACAACTGTTGAAGACGAGAGTGACACATACTTTGGCGTTTTCCCCTAAAAATGAAAAGTGGGATCGGTACTATGGTTCATGGGTATCTACTTTTCGCAAATTATGAGGAGAAACAAGAGAGACATCTACCCATTGCAACTGAGAATTAGAGTTTCTCATAAGCCAAAGTGACACGGAAGTTTCGGAACACTGACACGAACAAGGAGTAAGGCCGACAAGTACTCTGCAACTGGACCTTCAGGCCGATGGATTTTCTTCAATGGTGGCCTTCTTCTCTAGCCCTTTTGTCCAGGGGAGGAAGAAATTGAATGTCTTCTCCCATCCCCTCTTTTTATACTTTGCAAATTGGAGGGAAATTCCCTATCACCCCCTTTTTTCCTTCTAATGATTGGTGTCTTGTGACCCCTAGTTTTGGCGCCAAAATTTTCCACCAAAACCTCCTCTCTCTCATTCTCAGACCTCTCTCTCCTTCTCATTCCTCTCTCCCCTTCTCATTTTTACCTTCTACCGGCTATTCCCTTCCACTTTTTTATTTGCACAAAATGACACCTATGCTACTTTTGCAATTTTCCCCAAAAAGCTACATTTTTGCAAAGTCACAAAAAAAAACATGCAAGTTATGCAAATCCCTCTTCAATTCAATATTTGGTTCATCAAGTACTAAAATTGGGTGGACGTCACGAGCTTCATGACCCTAGCTTACCCATATCAAAGAAATAGTGGCTGCTCAATCTGTAGCAAAGATCCATCCCAATCTCAGCTTTGCCTTGACAAAAGTAACCACTATCATCGATGGTTGATGCATTAGCTACTACTGGTGCTGCCAAGTGGATCGGAGTAGCCCTCGTTGCAGAGGCCAAGTATCTCTATGGCGTTGAAAACCATGTTCTCAGGCTTCAAAGGGACTTGGAATGCATGCACCAACTTCTACAAGATGTAGATGCAAATCCCCACCTAACTCATCAAGACAGACAACTGCACAATTTCGTTCAGAACATCAAAATTGGCTTTTCGTGCTGAGGATGCCATCGACCCCTATATTGTTGATGTTGCGACTA
The DNA here is from genome assembly GCA_037127255.1 of Persicaria tinctoria. Taxonomy (NCBI): domain Eukaryota; kingdom Viridiplantae; phylum Streptophyta; class Magnoliopsida; order Caryophyllales; family Polygonaceae; genus Persicaria; species Persicaria tinctoria. The sequence continues at coordinate 42,585,578 of JBANSL010000020.1, forward strand.
CGATTAATAGGAAGAGCTTCTTCATGAAGTTTGCGTGCCTTACTGCTCATTCTTACCTGGTCCACATGTTGATTAATGATATAGAGGCCATCCAACAAGAAATAAAGGATGCCAGGCAGAGATTTGATACATTTGGAATCGTACTGAATACTTCCGGGAATATTGGACCAAACAGCTCATCACGGCCAGCCCCTGCGGAAAACTACATCCACCTTGATGATGAAATTGTCGTGGGGATAGATGCCGACATTAGCCATCTCGTGACGCGCATTGTTGATCTAGAAGATGATTTCAATATACTTGCCATTGTTGGATCTGGAGGTGCAGGTATAACCACTTTAGCTGCCCAACTTTATAATCATACTCAAGTTAAAAGTTAGTTTACCCATAAAGCTTTTGTTTCTATATCTCAACAATGGAGTGGAATCGATGTCCTTCAACGCATATTTTAGGAGGTTAAGTGGGGTGATGTGGTTCCTTCTCATGAACCTGAATTAGTGAGAGAACTCCATGATTTTTTTAAGGATAAACAGTGTTTGATCATTCTTGACGACATTTGGAAGACAGAAGCTTGGGACGATATTTATCCTATATATGCTTCCTCATTCCAATAATGGTTGTAGAGTTATAATCACAACTTGAATAGAAGAAGTGCCCTTGCATGCTGATAGCAAATGCATCATTCATAAACCAAAACTCCTCACGATGGACCAAAAGTGAGAATTGTTTAGCAAGATCGCAATTGAGGGGCAAGTAGGAATTGAGAAATATGTTGAATTTGAGAAGCTCAAAATCCGTCCAGACTGAGCGATTTATTTGCATCAATCAACCACATAGTCTTCCCAGTCTCATCATAGCTGGGCAGATCCATGATGTGAGAAGCCACCTTCCGATCAAAAGTCGACTCCTTGCTGTAACACTTGGAAGAAAGTGCTGATATGATCAGTAGCAAGTAAGTTACAGAAAAAATGCAGCACATGTTCCCCTTCCATATTACGCATCATGAGGATATCATTTCTCGCTCTTCACTCTTTCACATTTCTATAAAACAATAAAGATGTCTCTTCGCTCATTGTGAGCCAATGGAGTTTAGCTTTTTGAGATGAGAGGCTAATCAATCTAGTCACATTTGCTCCGAGTCTTTCCTCCGCCTCTTTTATTTTTCCAGCAATCAACTCATTTTCATTATCCTGCTGCAAATTTTCTTGAAGCTCATGCAAGATCCCTTTATCCTGCTTTATTTGACATTGTAACTCAAGAAAGCGAGCCTTGCCCCAGAGCTTAAGTGCATCTTTGACATTTCTCAACTCTTACACCAACTTATATTGCTTTGATCCTATGGAATCTATGATCCAGGCAGAACTGACTATGGCTTTGAATTCCGGTTCCTTGCTTCATAAACTTGTGTACTTCAATGGGTATCTTCGAGTAGAATGGTCATTTCTCAGAAAGATAACTGCTAGAGAGTGATAAAAAATGCCAGATCTATCGAAAAAGGCCCTTGTTTCTCAAAGTCATTCAACCATCCGTCATTGACCAAAAACTCTGTCCAGCTTTATCTCTATTTTTTCTGTTAAATCACGGTGGGTCATACAACGTGGGGGGTCACACGCCCAAGCGCACCTGCTCTAACCAAGTCGAGTGGGGTTCCATCCTAAAACCAATTGGGGTTAGGTGGTGTAGCCCACCGGCTTATATGCAAGGCTTGGATTCACTTTCTAATCAATGTGGGATCTCCCATAATGATATTCTCAACATCTTCCCTTATCCTTTTGCCTATTATTCCAAGTGAGCATGGCTTTTGAGAACTCCAAATCATTGATGTTAGATAAACATTCCTCCATAATTGCTCGCAACTCATCAAAGTTATCCCACTTAGATGATTTTTGTGGCCATTTCTCATGAATGTGCAGAATGCAATTAAGATCACCCATAACTACCCATGGTCTGCTCATCTGTGATGCAACCTCTCTCAGATCATTACACATATCAACTCTCTCTCTGCTCTAGTGCTCTATAGCTGGCTGAATTGATAAATGTGGCTACGAATTGGAAATACTTATCCTTGGTTTCGAGTTGGCAATGGATGTACTATGGGTATGTTTGGATTCCAAATGCATTACGTTTATAATGTAAAATGATAAGGCGGTGTTTGATTAACACAATTTTTAAGGTGTTTAAATTATGACATTTTTTAATTTCACGATGTATTAATTATAATGTAATTATTTTATCTCGACTTATGTGATTATTAGATTAAATTAAGGTTTTACCTCGATTTTTATGAGATTTTTATTTTTACAACCAAACGCTCACGTGAAATGAGGTAAACTAATTGTATTATAATTAAAATGCAATGGAATCCAAACACACCCTATTGCTGCACTCCTATAATTTTAACTTCAAAAACCTCCGGATTCCACGTTATCCAGATCCTCCATTTTTTCTGCTTCAGAACCCTTCACACAACAGTGCCAATCATGCACCAACCGATTTTTTACTTCATCAAAATATATGTGAAGTACCTTCGTCTCAAGAAGAGCGATCACAGAGATATCATTTTCAAAGCAGTAAGAATTTATTATAGGGTCCTTTAAGCCCTATATGTTCCATGCTGCTATTTCAAGTTGATCCATGAAATAAAAAAAAGGTGAGTGCTACCCTCACAAATGCCATAGCTTCTTGGTGTCATAGGAACACACACTATGCTTTCCTTTCGCAAAACCCCAAATCGGCTTGATTTCTGATTTCCTTTTATCTTCTCCCTGCTTTCCCCTTTGTTCCCGACTTTCCTAGCAGATGGTTGTTGCTATCCCTCTTCCACAACCTTCTGTTTACCTTTACTTCGAGGAACTGATGTCTGAACCTAAATAGCAGCAGCTGGTGTGTTCTGTATTGTTGTGTACACAATTGCATTGCAACCTCCTTTTCACTATTACTCTCCTTCTGTCCACTGTTAGACTCATCGTGCATCATCATTCCCTTCCCACTGTTGGCTACTGAAACATTTCAAAAACCGTCTGATTGTGTTTGGAAACGTCAATTCTTTTCATACTCTGCTCACTGGAGTTTGCCATCGAGTTCAGTGGTGGAGCCAGAAAAATTTCGAAGGGGGGAATGATAATACATGTACGATATAGTTTTGGATTAAATTAACATAAATAATTATATATAATACAATAATAAATGATGTTATTTTAAGATAAGCTGTCATCAGTTTAATGATAAAGCACTACCCATTTTTTTGTACCTAAAAAAGAAATATAAATATATACATGAAATATCCGGAAAAAAAAATAACTAAATAAGTATAGGAAATGCAATATAATAAATATTAAGTTAAGATTATGGTTGTTATATGAGCTAAGTAGCTGGAGCTTGGGTCGAGTTTTGCTCAATAAAATCTCGTCTCGAGGATCATTTACAAAATGAGTTGATTATGAGCACATTTTTATGCTCGGTTCAAAGCTCGGATTCACTCGATCGAAACTCAAATAGCACGAATTTTGTGAAATTTACAAATTTTCCTTTAAGTTACTATGTCATGACTCATGAGCAAGTGAAGTTGTAGGATACTTGGAAAAAAAAAATCTCAGCTCAAGCTCGTTCATTTACTAAACAAGTCCAGTATGAAAAGTTCAAATATAGGTTCGACTCGAGCTTGACTTGTTTCTAAATGAGCTAAATATAATCAAACAATAATAGACTTGTTTGGCTCGAATAACAACCCTAGTTAATGTATATAACTTGTTGCACTCATAACATATAATAATGTATAACCAGATATAAAAATTTTAAACTTGCGTAACTTCTTATTTAATTGGCCAAATGATTAGTATAACCTCTCATTTCTAAGCTCTTGAGATGAATTATAGTATGTCATTGTTAATTTAAGTAAAATATAGAAGCATTATATACTCTATTGAAACAAAATTAAAGTGATTAATATATCTTTAATTTATAAAGATTCATAGCTTTTCACTTTGTAAAAAAAAAAACTATCGACGAGGAGAATACACCTAGGTAGTTCGTCAAATGAGAGGAGCGGCACGTGACCCCCCAGTCCCCCCAGCCCCGCCCTTGATTTGAGTTTATGATTCTTTGAGAAATTTGTTGCTAGTCTGTTTGGTGAATTTACCGTTTGCATTCATATCTTTCTGTTTATGAATCGAGACTCATAGTAGAAATAATTCGTGTGTGTTGGGGTTGTTTAGCTTCAAAAAATAAGATGCTCAAGGTGTTGCAGGGCCGGTGGTCGTCAAAGTGATATGGACGGTTTTCGAAGCGTGTCATAACTCATCCATTCATACGTTTAACGATATTATTTCTCTTCGACGTTAGAAACTACTCGCTCACTGAGTTTAGAAGATTGCTCAATGAAGTCTTGTTTTTTCTTCTTTTTTATTTTCTAAAAGATTGATATTATTTGTTGATGAAATCAGTGTTTTTTGGTTGTGGCTTGTAATATTGGGAACACAAAGTTGTGTGTGATGTAACAGTTAAAATTAAGTTGTAAACTTTGTATTGCTACTCGTTCCACGTTCACTGGAAAGTAAGTACGATAAGAAAAATTGTAAGAGGACAGCATGACATTGACAATGGCAAAGACGGAATGGAAGAAGACAATCCAACAAACCAATCAATAGAAGCAAACTATGGGATATCGCTGGCCTGGCCTGTTTATAACCACCGATTGCTACAAGGAGTAGAGGAAACCTTGCAACCATACCACTGATAAGAAATTACTAGTACCCCTGCATATAAACCTTGCAACTATACCACTATGAGGAGTATAGGAAACCTTGCTACGAGGAGTAGACGACCCTTACAACTTGTTGGTCTCATTGAGCCTGCCGGACTCTGACACGGTACTAGAGCCGGGGAATTGGGTTTGTACTTATTGAGAGAATGAAACAATATGAAGAGATCTAGAGAGTCTCACATCGATAATATGAAAAAAGAAGTCTTAGTATATAAGCTAGTGAGTTACTTCTTTTGTTAATCATTCCGGAATGGCTCACCGAAAAGAACTTGTACCTAGTACCCATAGGTCCCCGGTTCGAATCCCGAATGGTTGCTCTTTATTTACCGAATTCAAGGAAACCAAGTATATATCTAGTTTTATTTTGTAATTGTTTTAAGTTTTGTTTTTAACTTTTTTTTTCTTCAGAGAATGTTTTTAAACAAGGGAGGAATACTAACTCAACCTTTATTAAGACAAAAACCTATAGCATTAGTCGAAATAATACATTCCTACTACTATGTTGCTTTTGATTTAGTGTTTAAATACTTTGTAATAACTTTAAAGTTTTATGTTGCTTTCGTCCTCAAATATAGCCGGTTCAGACGAAAACCTAAGCATTGGAATAATTTTTATGTTTTAATTAAATTGTATTGTATTTGCATGTTTTTATCTCAACACCCGAAAGTTGGTAAATTACCATTACCAACACGTATCAACCAACTTAATTAGTAACCAATTAAGTTGATACGACCTCTTCGGTGGTTGGTAATGGTAGGGGTTTTACGATTACCAATTCAAATTGGTTGGTACATGGTAAACGGCAGGCCCGTGCATTAGCATGTTCAGGTGGACCAATGGAACATGGCCCCCAAATTTTTAGGGCCCAATAATTCATGAGTACCCATAATTTCGTTAAAAATATTTTTCTTTCCTTGCTGACAACGATGATACGTAGCAGCTCAGTGGTACAAGCGTGTGCGTGTGTCCCTTTGATTCCGAGTTCGACGCCCACGGGCCTGTCAAATTCTGTAACTTTTTTATCTTTATTTTTCATTCACCTGGAGAACTAAGGGCCCAATGGGCTATTATGTGAAGTTCGACTCCCCTTTGATATGAATTATTTATTATTTATTTAACATTATTTATATTGTGTTTAAAATAGCTTGATTTTTTGCTTAAATACCATATAAATTGTGTTAACACCCTTGCCCCAATTTGGTTTGCATGCCTAATCCACTACCCGGTTCAATTTGCAAGGGTTAACCATCCCCCCTTAAAAAATTGCACCCCCATGCGGTAAACTTTACCTGGAGTAACCGGTCTCCAGAAGAGAGAAAGAGAGAGTCATCACGAGAGATAAGAGGAAGGGAGAAGGAATGGTATCGGAGGCGGGCGCTACAGGTCCCCGGCTCGGCGGAAGGGCTCGAGCGCAAAGGAGGTTGGTTGGATTGAGAAAGAGACGGAGGCGGAGGGCGGAGGTGGAGGCATCACCCTCGAGGCGGGGCGCAGGCAACTAGAAGGGGATCGACGCTCCTCGTCCTTCCTTTCCTCAGGCTCAGGTTGCGTCGGCGAACACCACCACCACCACCAGACAGCAACACTCGTCGATGTTCATCTTCTTCTTCCAATAGGCAGCAACACTCGTCGATGTTCGGCTTTCCTCCAGCAGTTACAGGGTCGTTAGATTGGGGGATTTGGCTCAATTGAGTTTCATTTACTTCTCCATGATTTGTGTTTTCTGTTTTCAATTATTCAATTCTCTCTCCATTGTGATGCAATTAGGCTTTAGATTGGGGGATTTGTATAGTTTATGGGATTTGGCATCTGTTTTCGTTTTTCTAGGCAGGGGCGGAGGACATCGAGATGGTGAATCGGCCACACCCTTCCCCAATTCCTTCGGGTTCCACCTTCACCGCTGTCGTTCAGAGGCTCTTAGGTTGGTACTTCTCTTCACCTCTTCAATGATTAGGGTTCGCATAATCACTATAAGACTTAGTCCAGATGAGCTTTATGGAGAGTTGGATTACTTATTCATTTGTTATCTATTTGCTATTGATTTGCTTAATCAATTCGCTGTTCATTTGTTATCTATTTGTTGTTCATTTGTTATCTATTTGGTTTGGATGATCTCGAGAGCCCTCCGATATGCTTCTGTACATATTCGTTGTAGAATTTTATTGAATCACGACGAATGAAAAGCTAAACATTTGATTTATTTGTTCCTCTCAAGATCCAAAGGTGCGAACAATCCATATGGTCATGGAGTTGCACATGATCGTGATCAAAATCAACAAAGTAAGCTTCTCAGAGCCACTTAATTCCTATGAGTATCACCAAAGTGTAATGCTAACAAATCCTTTTATTTTCATTGTTGGCATTTGCCACTTGCCATCATCATACAAGCCAAGGGAGGTGCGACATATTGCATTGCTTCAGGGAAGCTTTGCACAACGTAAGCTACTTGATCAGGCTAGCAACCTCCAAGTTATCCCTTCCAAAAAGGACAGCCCTCTTGCACAAATCATCTCTTTTTCGGTATCCAGAGGCAGTGGATCTTGCCCAGATGTAGGTAGTCGTACAAAGGCCTCTCATCCAAATACACAAGTGTGAGCTCCTATCTATATTCCATCACAGGGAGCAGGAAAATGGGACCAGATGCAGATCGAAGAAGAGTGACAAGGAAACACTGCAAGTTTGGACTGTAATGCCGAAAAAAATTCAAACATATTCAAGTATGTGTTGTGTGCTCAGTAAAAGGAAGAGACCAGAGAGATGGGGGCGGAGACAGCGAGTGGAGCTGATGTATGGCGTGGTATGACAACTACAAGGAAAATGATGTTCAGTGGGTGCATCACAGTGCTTGAGTTGTTAATGTTGCATAATTTGTTTTCCATTATTTCTTTTGCCTAATGAGAAATTTGTTATGTGAGTGGCAATACATTGAAGGTTATATTCTACTTTGGCAATTAACTAAGTATTACTATTTCAATTATTTTTTATGTTGAGACATCGAAGGTTATATATTCATTCATATAATATAGCTACAATTAAAACCAAAGAATTCTACTTGATTCATCCGAATGGAAGTGTTACTAGTTCTGAGTTAATAAAATCATCTATGGTGTTTAAAAAACGTCATGGATTATTTTATAGCGTTTCGAGAAACGTCGTGAAAAATATCCTAAAAGCATGGCGTCCATGCTCGAAAGAGGCCATAGGGCATCGGGACACAAGACCGGCCAAGGGTGCTGAGCCAGCTGCACCGAAGGCCTTTGTGTGGGAGGTAGGCAAGAAGTGGAGGCGCATGAGCTGCTACTGGGGAGCTTCAGAAGGGGAGCTTCATAAGTGGATTCGTCGGGTTGGCCCACCAATCAACTGTCCACTCTATGGTTTCCTACTGGACACCATGTAGTTATCTACTGGACACGCTATGGTTGTCTACTCGACAAATGCTGAGGCTGGAATGGTGAAATAGATGGGTGACAGGTTGATGTGAGCCTAATTCGCCATGTTTTATAGTTACTTTTATATCGTTTTCTGCATGCATTTCATACATTTGGGTTAGAATAATACATAATTTGTGTACTTTATGTTTATTTGCATTATATGGAGGTCTAGACAAGTTTTTGTTATATTTCGCAGAAATCGGACGCACTTTGGAGCTTAAAGGAAACCCATGAAGAAGTTAAGGATGGTGCAGCTGGAGAAAATGCCATTTTTCGGTATTCATCATTCTTAATCAAGCTTTGATGTCTTCATAACAGTTGTAGCCCTCGAAAAGAGTTTTCCAACGCATGGTCATATGCGTCAATCCAACGAACGAGGACTCAGGAAAGTGCGTTTCAAGAACAGAGCTGGGAGCTGAACATTTTACTTAATGTCGAGGAATTTACTCGATATCGAAGAAACACCTTGTCGATTTTCACGAGCTAGAGCCGAGATCGACGAAGAAGCTGAAGACGGACCAAACGTTGCTCGACGTCGAGGAATTTACTCGATGTCAAGGAAAAACCCAAGTCTACTTTGCTCTTGGAGGCCAGAATCGAGTTGCTGAGCGGAAGACGAAGAAAGTGCTACTCGATATCGAGGAATTCTACTCGATATCGAGGAAAATCCCAGAAGCCGACGTCGAGCAGTCCGAGTGTCTCGTTAAGTTTCTATCCCGAAGCCAATGGTGATATTTTCGAGATGAAATTCTATCAAGATCTATCAAGTGCCATCAAGTCAAGAGAGAAGATATTTTATCCACATTAGATATAGTCCTAGTTGATTTAATTATTTATTTCCATTATTTTATCTTAAGTAATTAGATAGATAGAATTATATATAGATATAGTTTTCTTTCCTAGATTAGCTTGGAATGAAGGCTATAAATAAAGCCTTAGGGGCTGATTTCTAAGCATTCATTTTGAGAAGGAAAAGTAAGTAGGAGAGAGAGAGAGGGAGAGAGAGAGAGCTTGTTGCGAGAAGAGAGAAGTTGTTGAGAGACGGTTTGTCTTCGATCGGTTGTAAGTTCTCTTTCGTTTATTTCAATGCAATTTATTTTCCTGAAATCTTTGATGAGTTTCTTGATGATGAAGAGCGAGTAGTCCACCCACTTCTAGGGTCGAGGTGAGCCCGACGGTAGCCATGTGAGATGATGCGGTAAAGGTTTGATCTTTTTATGCAATTCGTCTTCTATCCCTGCAAGCATGATTCTTTTGCGAAAGTCGAAGGTGATCCTTGTTTTTATTATTGAAGCGAAAGTGATCTTAATACAACTTGGGTTAATTATGTGAAAAGGGTTAGTAACAATTAGGGTTTATGCGAAAGCCTCTATCTTCCTATTTGTTAATAACGAAAGTTATTTGATGAAAAGCATGATCTTTTATGCCTTTATGTGTTATTTTGCATGGTTATCGTTGTGGTGTTGAAACCCTGATCTTGGAAGTCTTTAGTTTATTGATTTATTTCGTCGAAATCCGTGTTTTGCGTTCAAAAGATTGCAATTTAAAGTTTCTGTCTTTACTCGACGTCGAGGAGTTTTTGTCGATATCGAGCAAGTTTTGTCGATATCGAGGAAGGGTTGTCGACATCGAGTTGTTTGCTTTGATTTCTGTCTCTGTTCGTTGATTTTGACTTACTGTTGGTCGATATTTTTACTCGATATCGAGCACTGTTTGTCGATATTGACTAGTTTCTGCTTTCGTTTTCTTTTCCGCTTTTCTTTGTTATTTCTGTCTTTCTGTCTAATTTTTTGTCTGTGTGATTTGCTGCTAACTGAGATCCGCTGACGTGCTTCCTCAAGGATCGATTCTGACTTCCCGCTGCTACATCAGGAGGAGGTCTTGTAATTATTTGCATGGGCACGAATCTGGTTTGATTTATATTTCTATATTTTAAACTCCATTTCCTCCTACAACAAATTGGCGTTTTTGCCGGGGAAGCAATCATTCGAGCCTTAGGTAGTCAGATCTCACGTTTCTTTTGAGTTACTTTGCAGGTGTATGCGTCGTTCTTGTCAAACACCTGAGTTTGATGCCTTAGACGACCCGAAACGCCTTATACACGTCCACGCTAAACTAAAAAGAGCCATGACGGCCGCAGAAACACAAGAACAGCTGATATAGAGGCTTAGGACAGAACTAGCCACCAAGGATACTGCTCTCGCCACTGAGAGAGCACAGCGGGTACAGGAAGCTGTGCGAAGGAGGCAGGTGGAAGCTGAGTTTGCCCAATACCCAACCAATGCAGAGGATTACATGCACCCGACTCTCGTCGTGCCTGAATCGGTCATTCTAATCCCTGAGAACAATTTTGAAATTCGCACTCCTTTCCTTATTGAAATTAAAAATAATGCTTTCTTTGGTAGATTTAATGAATGTTCTCTTCAACATATTACCAACTTTAATGATATGTGTCGTACTCTTGTTGAAGGTACCACTTTGGAATATGTCATGATGAAGGCCTTCCGTTGGTCTCTGGCTGGTCCAGCATTGAAGTGGCTTGAAGGTCTCTGTCCACGATCCCTCACAACATGGGCTGAAGTGAGGCAGGAATTTCTCAACAAATTCTTTCCTCTTGCCAAGACAGCGCTCCTTCGCCAGAAGATTACAGCTTTCAAACATAAGTCTGGGGAGCCGCTAGCAAAGGCATGGGAATGATATAAGGATCTACTGCGATCCTGCCCTACACATGGAAAACAACCCTGCATCGTTCATGAGATCTTCTTCAATTCTCTTGACCTGGCTGCTAAGGATATGATCAACACATATACTCATTATGAGTATCTGACAATGCCGCCAGCTGACGCATGGGCTGCCCTCGACAAGCTGACCAACTACGACAACAAGTATGGGACTCCAATCAACTATGATGAGAATGCCTATGCCAGGCCAGCCCCATCTATGCCCCTCTATGAGCCTTCTAAGGAGATTGACCCAGATGTCAAGGAGCAATACTACAGAGATCAGAATCGCAAGCTCCTCAAGCAAGTAAAGTATCTTTCTGTCAACCAGCCTTGCATCGAATGCGGATCACAGCGGCACACCACTACTGAGTGTTCATACACAGAGCAAGTCATGATTGCAGAACACCACGAAGAGGTAGCTTACACAAGGGGTCCCAAGCGCTACATGAGGGACCAAAGGTTTCAGCAACCACAATGGAACCAAGGTGCCCCTAGGAACCCCCCTCCATACAGAGCTCCAGGACATCCAGAAAGAGACCAGAAGAGGGATGACCTACAGACCATCCTAGAGGAAATGCGGAGGAACCATTCAGACACCAAGCAGTCCTTCAATTCTGTCTACACTCAGATACATGGTGTCAACGTTAGGTTGGGAGAAATCGACGTCTGGAGGAAATCAATTGATACACAGATTGGCCAGCTAGCAGCAGGCGTCCCCAGACAATCAGGTACGCTCCCTGGATCTTCAAAACCAAATCCTAAGGGGAAGACTGGACACATCGCAGCCGTAAAACTCAGAAGCGGGCACCAACTACGCGAGCCAGAAGTCGGAAAGCAGCAGGACAGAGCTGAACAGCAAGTCGATATCGACCAGAAATGGGTCGATGTCGAGGAAATTCAACTCGATGTCGAGGAAAGTCAACTCGATGTCAAGGAACATCTTGGCCTGGATTCGTCTGCACAACAATCCAACTCGACATCGAGGAAACTGGTCGATGTCGAGCAGAATCAAATCGACATCGAGAAGACTCAAGTCGACAACGAGGACGCTACAACACCTCCGACATATGTTCTGCCTCCGACAAAGAAAAAGCTGCCTTTTTCCGACAAAATCTCCAAAGGATCCAGCAGAGAAGAAGTTTCAGCGCTTCATCAAGATGCTTCAAAGGTTCAATGTCACTATACCCTTCACATAAGCTCTTAATGAAATGCCATCATATGTCAAGTTCCTCAAGGAGATCCTAAGCAAAAAGCGGTCAATGGTTGAGATCACAGAGGAGTGCAGCCAGATGGACGTTCTTGAGAAAATGCCAGATCCATGTAAGTTTGCTATAACCATTGGATTTGGTCAATACAAATTAAATGCATTATGTGATCTTGGAGCTAGTGTGAGTATAATGCCTTTAACAATATGGTCCAAGATTAAGATATGTGCCCTAGAGCCTGTGGATGCTAAGCTTTATATGGCAAACAACACGGTGGTCATCCCAACAGGCATGGTGGACAATGTGCCAGTACAAGTAGGTAAGTTCTTTGTCCCTGCTGATTTTCTAGTTATTGATATGGCGGAGGACCTTGCTTGTCCAATTATTCTAGGAAGACCCTTCTTGGCGACGGTGAATGCCAACATAAGCGTAAGGAAGGGAGTACTCACTTTCAACATCAGCGATGAGGTAATTGAGTATTCTTTTAATAAAACTGGAAGGCACACAAGTCCAATGGAAGAGGTAAAGTCTATATCAGTTGGTTACATTACTTGCGGGGAGTCTAAGGTAAGAAATATGACTCCTGAAGAGCTGTAAAAGAGGGATATGGAAGCCCAGGTGGAGAAGATCATGGCCATCCTAAACGATGACACAAATGATCTGCTCGACATCGACCAAGGTAAGTCGACGTCGACTAACTATTTCTCGGATGCCTTGACAAGATGTAAGTATGGGGTCGAAGTCGACCAGAATTCCTTGACGTCGAGGAATTTGGTCGACATCGACCAAAATCAGAGCCCTCCACCAGCAGCAGCTTCGTCGAGCAATCCACTAGAAGCTAAGATCTCCTCGACATCGACCAAATTGTTCGACATCGACCAAAATCCTTCTGCCTCGACTCCGCCTTCATCGACGAGCAATACACTAGAAGCCGGGAATACCTCGATATCAACCAAATTGGTCGATATCGACCAAAATCCTTCCTCGACTTCCCCCTCGTTAACCAGCAGTCCACCAAACGAGCCTACTTCCTCGACATCGAGTAAATTTACTCAAAATCGACCAAAACAGGAGGTCCCCGAATTCGATTTTGCAAAGGTAAGCCAGGGTATGGATCTTTCTTCTCCTATTTCAATTAAAGATTTATCTATACATGGGAGAGGTTTGCCTTGGTATGTGCGCTTATGTAGGATTTCCAATGATGAGCCTAAGGAGTATGAAGTTGGAGACAAGCTCTATGTTTCCAAATCAGAAGATCATTGGTTTCCTAACAAATTCAATAAGAAAAAGATGGGGGCCTTCACGGTGAATAAGATCCATTCAGGCGGACTGCAGCTGATGGACAATAATGGAGTTCTATTTGAAGCCCAGGCTACATGGGCCCTGCAAATGCCACCTTGAGCTTTATGGAGAAGTCGGCCTAGCGACTATAAAATCTAGAGCTTGTAAATAGACATTTATTTTTGGGACTTTTGGACATTGTTGCTTTTGTTTGTTTTTTGAACTTTTAGTTTTCTATTGTGGGTATTTCTCTTCTACATTTTTCAGATCAATGGGGATAGAAGCAAGCTAAAATCGGACTAAGCCCAGCAGCATAGCACTCGATTCTGACGATCATGCACGCTTGTCTAGTGAGTTTCTTTCTTTACCCTTATTTTTTATACAGTGAGGACACTGTAATGTTTAAGTATGGGGTGGGGGAAGGGCTTACTCTATGCATATTTGACTTTATTTGACCATATTTGTGCATATTTAAAGTTTATTTCTTGAATTGCTTATACATGGCTACTTTGGAATTTATTATTGATTTATGTGCTTATATGCAAGTTTTCCAAAGTTTGAAACAATGACCCCCATTGAAATTTTTTGATTAATGTCATGGAAGCTTTATAGAACTCGACGGTGCAAAATTGGATTCATTAGAGATATAGCATAAAATTGCCTAGTAAAGGGAAGTCACAATGAAGTGCGTTATTTCTTGAAAACCATGAAAGGAGGTAAAAATTGAAATCGCTTTTGACATGTTGCATGATAAGAGGATGGAGGACTTAATATTTCCATATAATGCTCATATTGTTTATAATCCTAGCCTTACATATGCTTATGCATCATAAAAGCCATAATATGCCTTATTTCATATAGTGCTCCACATGATCTAAATATTGCCCATTCTTTACCTTATTTCCTATCCGGGGATTATGTTGAGAATGATGTCAAATTATGGAGGTTTTTATATGGTGTTGGTGTTGTTGTTATTATTATTGGAGTTTGGCAGGAAATTGTTTGAAATATATGGAAAATTTAATTAGTGAAAGAAAATCCGATCACCTCAAGAGATAAAGGTAGATCGACCCTAATCGCTGAGATAATAGTTCGGCGAGATGGGACACATAGGTGAGGAGTCCAAAGCACCAAGTATCCGGGGCCATTCATGACACCCATGTTTGCGACTCGCGAGAAGGCAGGGCTGAGGTTAGAGAGGTAAAAGCATTATTGAGAAAAAGCATTATGAAAGGTGATGATTCTTATGAAGAAGGGATGTGGTTATTAAAGTTTGGAAATACTCCATTTCCCCGGATTATTAGTACCACAAAGCCAAAAATATCCCACCTTTAGCCTATTACCAATCTACTCCTTATTGAGCTTAAATTAAAGTCATCTTGATTATTAATGCTTTGTCACTTATGAATGTTTTGCATAACCCTTCTTTTGTGAGTAGATGTTGCTTTTTATGGCACATGTATGAATTTGTGACACTAGTACCTTTTCGAGGACGGTAATTGATTGCAAGGTTATATGAGAATGAATCTAAGATGTTGAGAGTTTCGATTTCTTCCCCTGAGTGACAATTAAAAGTATTGCTTGAGAACAAGCAAGCTTAAGTATGGGGTGTTTGATGTGAGCATAATTCACCATGTTTTATAGTTACTTTTATATCATTTTATGCATGCATTTCATACATTTGGGTTAGAATAATACATAATTTGTGTATTTTATGTTTATTTGCATTATATGGAGGTCTACACAAGTTTTTGTTATATTTCGCAGAAATCGGACGCACTTTGGAGCTTAAAGGAAACCCATGAAGAAGCTAAGAGCATCTGCATTGCAAGATTTTAGTGGGTTTCTTAGGAGTAAATAATAATATAAAATAGGAGAGAGAAACATTAAAGATAAGAAACCCATATCATAGTTTCTACCCACCCAACTCCACTAAAAACGGTAGAAATCAATTCAGCTCAAATTGTACAAAACAAGTGGGGCCCATTTTTATAAAAAAATACAAAAGTGGGCAGTACATCATGACTTTCTCTTTTTATAAAAAGCCAAAATTGGCCTATTCAAGCCAAAATCACCGAAGGTGATTGCATGCATTTGACATTCACATGTATTTTAATAACATGAAATGAAATTGCATAAAAAAAAATGAAATGAAATTGCATGCAATTCGGAGGAGATGTGGGGAACCTTTTACCTACAAATATGGGTTTCTTCATTTACATCTTCCACTTCATTATCCCCCATATCCTCATTTTCCAGGTTTCTCCATCTCTCATTTATCTTACCATCTTTTTCGCATTAAGATGGATCCGAATGACCCCAACCATCCTTATAGTTTTAGAAATTTGTATACGAGTATGGGAGATTCTCCAAATCCAAACACTCAAAATTTCTCTAATCCAAACATGTATTCATCACAATCACCAATTACCCCAACATCTCATGGGAGCTTTTTTGGAAATAATATGTGGCCACAAGTTGAGGAAGTAGCAAGCCTCGACGAGATTCAAGAATCACCACTCGAGGGTTACCAAGAGCAAGGAAATCGTAGGAGAGGCACTCGTGCTAGAGGCACTCGTGGGAAAGCTGGACGTGGGAGAGCCTCTCGCGGAAGAGCCATGGGTGAAAGAGGAGTACGAGTTAAGTGGAGTCAAGCTGAAGATTTATTGCTCATTAGTGGTTGGATTAACACTACCACCGATGCTCGAACAAACACTCAACAAACGGTAGGAGCATTCTGGGAGAGAGTTGCAGAATACTACAACACTAATAGGGAAGAGGACTGGCCCGAGAGGATTGTTTCCACCGTTAAACCAAGATGGTATACACTATCCCAAGCTGTGGCCAAATTCGTTGGTGCTTATTCGAGTGCCAAAAATCGGCAAGCTAGTGGGGAAAATGATTGTGATGTCATGCGGAACGCACACGCTATTTACAAGGGTGATCTTGGGTACGACTTCCTGTTTGAGCATGCATGGCGTGAGCTCAATACCGAGCCCAAATTCCACAGGTGGGTTGCATCAAATTCTACACCAAGTGGAGGAGGCTCAAAGAGGACCAAGGTGAATGAATTTGGAGTGTACACTTCCAGTGAAGGATCGGGCACCCCTTCAAGTGTTTCTGGAAGTGAGAGTGCTCCAGTGCGGCCGGAAGGCATAAAAGCAACCAAAAGAAAGGGCAAACAGGTTATTGGGAGCTCAAGTGATCAAGCCAGCAAAGAGGCTGAAGATGCGGTTCAATTCTTTTTTGAGCAAGCTGGAGAAAGAAACAAGGAGATGGAAGGAGATAAGGCAAAAGCTGCTCGTGATAACATGATTGCGCAAAAGTTTGCGATGCTTAACAAGCTGATAATGGAGCCTAACCTTGAAGATTGGCAGATCAAATGCAGGGACGGACTTGTGAGAGAATTGTTTCCTGACAATTGACAAGGTCGGAATGCAACTTGTTTGTTTGGTAATGTTGTTTCAAGTGTTTCATTTCCCTAAGTGAAGTGGAGCTTCACATTGTTGTATTAGGTATGTTTTCAAGTGTTTCACATCGTTGTATTGATTTTTGTATTACTATTATGCATTCAATGTTCAAGTGTTTTACATCGTTGTATTGATATTTGTATTACTATTATGCATTCAATGTTCAATTAAGATTCTTTGCAGAAAGAAGATAAATGTTATGCGTTCAGTGCTCTGAGAAGATGCTTTGTGATAAGAAGTTAAGATAGAGGTTACTCTTTCGATGCACTGATAAGATGCTCTGCGAGTAGAAGATAAAGTTTATGGTTTCGATGCTCTGACAAGATGCTTTCACACATCCCTCATGCAAAGATGCTTTGCCAAGATGCTATTTGAGGTATTATAAATTCAACGTCATTCCTCCATTCACTTTCATCCGTTTCAACTACATTACTCCACTCACTACCATCCCTCTCATTTTCCTATCATTGTAAACACAAATCCCTCATGGATCCTCAAGAAATGCATGAGTTCCTCGCCCATTATTCAGGCTCATCTTCCGATGACCTTGAAAAGGCCTACGCAAAATGGTTGTATTTAACTACAAAAAATAAGTCACGAGGCGAGGCCTCAAGTTCTATCCCAAGGCGGCCACGTGCTTACATAGATAGAGAGCGTGAGAAGGGTCATGATCGGCTAGTTGCAGATTATTTCTCGGAGAACCCATCTCCAGTGTATCCTGATGCTATTTTTAGAAGACGGTTCAGGATGCGTAGACCATTATTTTTACGCATTGTGAACCAATTAGCAAGCAAAATAGATTATTTCATCCAGAAGCCCGACGCCACTGGAAGACTTGGGTTATCTGCACTACAAAAATGTACCGCCGCTATACGTATGTTGGCATATGGTGTGGGTGCAGATGCGGTTGATGAATATCTCCGACTTGGAGAAAGTACAGCGAGGCTATGCTTATCCAATTTTGTGGATGGTGTCATAGCTTTGTTTGGTAATACATACCTCCGGAGACCAAATACAACTGATATACAACGCCTTCTTCATGTAGGAGCACAACGCGGGTTCCCGGGTATGACCGGTAGCATCGATTGTATGCACTGGGAATGGAAGAATTGTCCGACTGCATGGAAAGGCCAGTTTGAAGGCAAAGACGGAAGACCAACCATCGTGTTAGAGGCAGTAGCATCATATGATCTGTGGATTTAGCATGCATTCTTTGGCACCCCAGGTACGTGTAATGATATCAATGTTCTTGATCGTTCTCCTGTATTCGATGATGTGCTACAAGGGATATCTCCACCAGTTAACTTTGAAGTCAATGACCATCAATATCATTTAACCTACTATCTAGCTGATGGTATTTATCCAAACTGGGCGACTTTTATACCATCTATCAAGCTCCCACAAGGAGAGAAGGCTAGGTTATTTGTTCAATACCAAGAGGCTACTAGAAAGGATGTAGAACGAGCTTTTGGAGTCCTGCAAGCCCGATTTTCCATAGTTAAAAACCCAGCACTTGCATGGGATATTACTTTGATAGGGAGGATAATGAGAGCTTGTATAATCCTTCACAATATGATAGTGGAGGACGAGCGAGAGAACTACAGTCTTTCCTTTGATTTGTCGCAGTTCGATCAAGTTGAGGATACCGACACTTCGTATTCAAATAGGCGACCCGTCCCCATGGAGAAATACATTGAAAAGCGAACGCAACTTCGGAATAAAATTACACACTATGCACTGAAGCAGGATCTGGTTGAACACATATGGCAAAAGTTTGGAAATGGCTCTTAGGAAAATTAAAATTTTCTTCAAGCATTTCATGTATGATTAAGAGTACTCTTTGTATTTTATTTTTATTACTTTTGTATTTCGATGATTTTCCATTTCATGTATGATGGAGAGTACTCTTTGTATTTTATTTTTATTGTTCTTGTATTTCGGTGTTTGTTTTGTTCCAATGAAGTTGTTTGCATTAAATTTTATTATCTATTTTTACATTTTGGATATTTTTTTAAAAAAATTATTATATACTATTATTATATTAATTAACGCATAATATAATATATATATATATATAGATAATGTATAACATGTTATTATTATGTTTATTTAAATATATAATAGATAATAATTGGTGAAAAGTAAATTAAGAAACTCTAGAAACTCATATGGATGTGGACGAAAAAGTAAGTTGGAGTTGTTAAGGAGAGAGAAAGTGATAAAGTGGTATTAAGAAACTCAAGAAACCCGCATTGATGCGGATGGTCTAAGGATGGTGCAGCTGGAGAAAATGCCATTTTTCGGTATTCATCATTCTGAATCAAGCTTTGATGTCTTCATAACAGTTGTAGCCCTCGAAAACAGTTTTCCAACGCATGGTCATATGCGTCAATCCGACGAACGAGGACTCAAGAAAGTGTGTTTCAAGAACAGAGCTGAGAGCTGAACATTTTACTTGATGTCGAGGAATTTACTCGATATCGAAGAAACACCTTGTTGATTTTCACGAGCTAGAGCCGAGATCGACGAAGAAGCTGAAGACGGACCAAACGTTGCTCGATGTCGAGGAATTTACACGATGTCAAGGAAAAACCCAAGTCGACTTTGCTCTTGGAGGCCGGAATCGAGTTGCTGAGCGGAAGACGAAGAAAGTGCTACTCGATATCGAGGAATTCTACTCGATATCGAGAAAATCCCAGAAGCCGACGCCGAGCAGTCCGGGGGTCTCGTTAAGTTTCTATCCCGAAGCCAATGGTGATATTTTCGAGATGAAATTCTATCAAGATCTATCAAGTGCCATCAAGTCAAGAGAGAAGATATTTTATCCACATTAGATATAGTCCTAGTTGATTTAATTATTTATTTCCATTATTTTATCTTAAGTAATTAGATAGATAGAATTATATATAGATATAGTTTTCTTTCCTAGATTAGCTTGGAATGAAGGCTATAAATAAAGCCTTAGGGGCTGATTTCTAAGCATTCATTTTGAGAAGGAAAAGTAAGTAGGAGAGAGAGAGAGAGAGATTTTGGCGAGAAGAGAGAAGTTGTTGAGAGACAGTTTGTCTTCGATCGGTTGTAAGTTCTCTTTGGTTTATTTTAATGCAATTTATTTTCCTGAAATCTTTGATGAGTTTCTTGATGATGAAGAGCGAGTAGTCCACCCACTTCTAGTGTCGGGGTGAGCCCGACGGTAGCCATGTGAGGTGATGCGGTAAAGGTTTGATCTTTTTATGCAATTCGTCTTCTATCCCTGCAAGCATGATTCTTTTGCGAAAGTCGAAGGTGATCCTTGTTTGTGTTATTGAAGCGAAAGTGATCTTAATACAACTTGGGTTAATTATGTGAAAAGGGTTAGTAACTGATAACTCCCTCCCTTGATGAAAATCGGAATAAATGTTTCAAAGGCCTTGACATGATGTTTGTGTCAAAGGTCTTGGAACATTAACAGTTGATGAAATCCAAAACCTGTTTTATAAGTCCGAATATTATTTAATCTTATTATATACTTCCTTTATATATATATATATATATATATATATATATATATATATATATATATGCTTGACTAATCTTTGAGGAAGTTTTTCGAATTATTTCCTTCCTTACGACAAGTGCTGAGAAGGTTCAAATCGGAAAGATTATGGCTTCATTTGTTTCCAAGTTTAGAAGATCTTGAAGATAGCCATGATCAGGAATAGCCATTGGAGAAGATTATCGGTGCCGATTTGTCTCAATAAATAGAGAAGGAAGATGAAGACAGGATATACAAGTGCTACATGAGCTTTCATTCATTCAAGCAAGATCTGTCTTCCAAAGTGTCTCTCTGCTAGCGCTCAAGAGTTTGTTGTTTATTTCAAAGCCTTTGAGAGTCACTGTGAGCTTATAGGATATATTCATTTAAAGTGTTACTCGAGAGTTTGTAACTCGGGAAGTTGCACTAGGTTATTGATTTGTGAGAGTAAGAGGATTGTACTAGATAGCTGAGAGAGGTGGGGCTCTTCTAGATTGGTCTAGGATTCCAAGGGAACGTGAGTTGACTAGATTGCAATTATATAGGAGAGAGGCTTCTCGGTGAGCTATTAGGATCCTAAGCTAAGCGAATCAATAAAGCCTTTTGAATCCTAGGGTTGTGGAAGAACCCTAGGCGGGGACGTAGGCCAAGTTCGTGCTGAACCTCGTAAACAATTACTCGTGTCCTTTATCTATTGCTTTACCTTATTTCCGCACTTGGTTCGATTGTCTAACTTTGTGATTCAGGTTTAATCTCAAAGGGTTTTATACGAGCTCCAAAAGTCTTGAGACTTTCTGCGAAAAATGGGCATACTCTATTCAACCCCCCTTCTAGAGTATTTCTATATTACATTGTTTTATATTATCGAACCTTCAATTGGTATCAGAGTTTTACTCACTGTTTTTGATCTAACAATCTTGTGAGTTTTCGATCATGTCTGGTGAAGCAAGCGGAGGATTTGCACAGGGAAGGTCTACAAGCAGACCGCCACTCTTTGTAGGAAACAACTTTATCCACTGGAGATCCTTGATGAAAATGTTCATCATAGACCAAGATCTGGAGCTTTGGAACATTATAGAGAATGGTCCGAAGATTCCAGAGAAAGATGGACCAAATGATACCAAAGTTGCAAAGAAAGAGTCCGAATACGACCAAGCAGATCTTGAAATCGTCTCCAAAAACTACAGGGCTATTAACTTACTTTATTGTGGTCTTAGCACTGATGAGTTTAACCGTATTTCATCTTGTAGGTCAGCCAAAGAGATTTGGGATAAACTGGTCGTCACCTATGAAGGAACGAGCCAAGTAAAAGACACCAAGATCAGCATCTTCCTTCGAAAGTACGAGCTCTTCAGGATGAAGCCTGATGAGACAATCAAGGCCATGTTCACACGATTCACAAAAATCACCAACAACCTTGACTCTCTCGGCAAGAGCTTTACCAACGTTGAGAAAGTGAGAAAGATACTGAGGTGCCTTCCAAAGGAGAAATGGGGTCCAAAAGTAACAACTATAGAGGAAGCCCAGGACCTCACCACTCTACCCCTTGATGACCTTCTTGGGAAGATGATCACACATGAGATGATCCTTAATGAAGACGATGGAGAACTTCCAGCTAGCACTAAGAACTTGGCACTCAAGTCTAAGAAGGATGAGCCTAAAGATGGATCTGATTCCGAAGATGAGGATGATGATGAGGATGATCCTTTTTCTCTTATCACAAGAGGCCTTGCTCGAATTCTCAAAATGAATAAGCAATTCAACAACAAGGATGGATCAGAGTCTTCAAAATTTTGAGGTAAGCCTCAATACAACAAGTATGAAAAGAAGACTAAACCTTTGTCTTGTTTTGAATATGGCGAAACAGATCATCTTGTGAAGGACTGCCCTCAAAAGACAAAGAGCCAGTCCAAGAAAGGTGACAAATGGAAGAAGAAAGCCATGGTGGCAACTTGGAGTGATTCCGACTCTGACTCCGATGATGAGAAGGCCAATATTTGTCTTATGGCCTCAGAAGATAAATCCCATGATGAAAAGCTTGAAGCTACTGTAAGAGAACTTATGGCAAGTCCAAAAGAGGTATTATCGGAATTCCTTTCAAATATGATTGACAATGAAGAGAAGCTTATTGCCCAAACTAACACTCTTATTAAGAGAATTGTGGACCAGGAAAGAACTATTGAGGATCTGTCTATGAGGGTCAAAAGTCTTGAAGCTTCTTATTCAGGTCTTGACATTAAAGTCAAGACGCTTGACTCGGAGAAATCTGAACTCAAGCAAGATCTCTTCTCTCTAAGAAATGAGCATCATGACTTAGAGAACGAGAAGATCTCCCTGAATAATAAGATTCAAGACCAACAGACAACCCTCATAAGTTTTACCAAATCCAAAGGTACTCTTGATAGGATGTTGGGTGAGCAACAAAGCTCTCTAAACAAAAGTGGTATTGGTTACAATTCAAAGTTTTTAAAGAAGCAACACATTACCACTTTTGTAAAGGCAAAAGGAAGCAGAACCTCTCCTATATGTCACCATTGTGCTAGAAAGGGACATGTAAAGGAGACCTGCCCCTATATAAGAAAGGATCCATATATTATTCGCAATACATTTTCTGTTCATTTGAGAAAAGAACGGATAATACAAGTTTGGGTTCCAAAAGGCACTATTTTACCAAATATGGTTTACCCCAACAATGGATCCAAATTTGCTTATTGGTCTAGCCACAAAGGTTGATGTTTATCTTGCAGGAGATCACCAAGGTGAAAGAACACAAATGGATTATTGATAGTGGATGATCGAGGCATATGAGTGGGAAGAGTTCTCTCTTTCATGATCTAAAGGAGCAATCCACGGGAACAATCACTCTTGGTGACAAAGGAAAATGCGACATCGTTGGTATTGGTAGTGTTGGAAGCGATTCTAGCCATAGTATTAAAGATGTCTATCTTGTTAATGATTTGAAGTATAATCTGCTTAGTGTCTCTCAATTATGTGATAGTGGTAACAATGTCATATTTAACAAAGAAAGATGTATAGTGTGCAGAGAAGATACAGGTGAAGTTATATTGACTGCATATCGTTACAACAACATATACGCCGTAAACGCTGATCAAGTGGCACAAGGAAGCTTAACCTGTCTAAAGGCTTTGACGGACGATCCAAAGCTTTGGCACAGGAGACTCGGTCATGTGAGTCCACATACACTACAGAAGCTTGTGTCCAAAGGGCTTGTAAGAGGGCTACCTGAAATGGACTTCAAAGGTATTGATATGTGCAATGCATGCACACGAGGTAAACAAACACGTAGCTCTTTCAAACCCAAAAAGGTTGTAAGTTCTTCTAGACCCCTTGAACTTTTACATATGGATTTATGTGGTCCTATGCGAGTCAAATCTCCCAATGGTAAAAAGTACATGCTAGTTGTTGTTGATGATTTTTCTAGATATACTTGGGTTGCATTTTTAAAAGAAAAATCAGAGGCCTTATTTGAGTTTTCAAAACTTTGTAAGGAGTTGCAAACTTTAAGAAACGAGCCCATAGTGTCAATTCGGAGTGATCATGGTAGGGAGTTTGATCAACTTCAGTTTGATTTGTTTTGTGCTAAATATGGCCTCTCCCATAACTTTTCTGCTCCTAGGACACCTAAACAAAACGGGGTTGTGGAACGCAAGAACCGTACCTTAGAGGATATGGACAGGACTATGCTTTTAGAAAATGCATTACCTAAAACCTATTGGGTTGAAGCTGTTAACACAACTAACTACATTTTGAATCGTTGTCTTATTCGTTCCATCTTAAAGAAAACTCCTTATGAACTTTTCAAAGGCCGCAAACCACTTATATCTTATTTTAAACCCTTTGGCTGTACTTGTTTTGTTCATAACAATGGAAAAGATAACCTTGGGAAATTTGATGCGCGTAGTGATGAAGGTATATTTCTTGGCTATTCCACGAGTAGCAAAGCTTATAGAATCTTCAATAAAAGGACCCAGGTAGTTGAAGAAAGTATACATGTTATTTTTTATGAATGCAATGACGGTGCTTTGAGTGAAAGTGTTGCAAATATAGATCTTAACATCCATGAAGAGAACGAGGAAGGTAATCATGCTTCTACCAAGAACACAGAGAAGAGGAACATGTAGGAACAGATTCTTAACACTGAAGAATTGGCCCAAGGTGTTGAAGAATCGTCCAAAGCCCTTGGTGTCTAATCCAACAGTGTTGAGATGACAGAAACTGTTGTAACTGAACCTAACAGGACCTCGGAGTCAGATGTACCACAAGTCAATCCTACCAGTGTGACGAATCAAGGAGCTGAGACTAGCAAAAGGAAATTCAAATACTCCTCATCACACTCTTTAAAGGATATCATTTCTGACCCTACTTCTACTGTTCAAACTCGTTCTAAACTTAAAGATCTTTGTGCCTTTCACGCGTTTGTTTCTCTTATTGAGCCAAAGAAGGTAGATGAGGCACTTCAAGAGCCAGACTGGATCATTGCTATGCAAAGTGAGCTTAACGAATTTGAAAGGAACAAAGTCTGGACCTTGAGGCCTAGGCCAAAGCATCAATCATTCATTGACACACGATGGGTCTTTCTAAACAAGCTAGATGAGAATGGTAAGATCGTGAGGAACAAGGCAAGGCTTGTTGCTCAAGGCTACAATCAAGAGGAAGGTATTGACTACGAGGAGACCTTTGCTCCCGTAGCCAGGCTTGAAGCTATTCGCATTCTATTAGCATTTGCATCTTTTATGAGCATAAAGTTATATCAAATGGATGTCAAGTGTGCTTTTCTTAATGGTTTCTTAGAGGAAGAAGTATATGTGGCTCAACCCCCAGGTTTTGAAAGTTCAGAATTTCCCAATCATGTTTATAAACTTGACAAAGCGCTTTATGGTTTGAAACAAGCCCCAAGAGCTTGGTATGAGCGCTTGTCAAAATATCTTTTAGAAAATGATTTTAAAAGGGGGTTGATCGACAAGACTCTTTTTATCAAAACCAAAGGAAAGGACATTTTGGTTATTCAATTTATGTTGATGATATATTATTTGGTGCTACTAACACATCTTTGTGCAAGGAATTTTCTGACATCATGTGCAGTGAATTTGAGATGAGCTTGATGGGTGAACTCAACTTCTTTTTGGGATTACAAGTTCATCAATCCAAGAAAGGGATCTTTGTCAACCAAAGCAAGTACACTAAGGATCTCTTGAAGAAGTTCAAGATGGATCAATCCAAAGCAACCAAGACGCCCATGAGCTCAACATTGTCTCTAGATCAAGAGAAGACTGGAATAAGTGTCAATCAAAAGGAGTATCGAGGAATGATTGGATCTTTATTATATCTCACGGCTAGTAGACCTGACATCATGTTTAGTGTTTGCATGTGTGCTAGGGTTCAAGCTGATCCTAAAGAATCTCACCTCGTGGTTGTGAAGAGGATCTTTCGATATCTCAATGGCACTAAGAAGCTTGGACTATGGTACCCAAAGCAAAAGGATTTCACATTAATTGGATATTCTGATGCAGATTTTGCAGGCTATAAGGTGGATAGGAAGAGCACATCAGGATGTTGCCAATTCTTAGGAGCATCTTTGATCAGTTGGCACTCAAAGAAGCAAAACTCAGTTGCTCTATCCACTGCAGAAGCCGAATACATTGCAGTTGTAGCATGTTGCTCCCAAATCCTTTGGATAGCTCAATAAATGCGAGATCTTGGCATCAACCTCAAAGGTATTCCAATTAAGTGTGACAATACAAGTGCCATCTCCATCACTAAGAATCCTGTTCAGCATTCAAGGACCAAACATATTGATGTAAGACATCATTTCATTAGAGACCATGTTGAAAAAGGTGATGTGTCCATTTCGTTTATTTCAACTGATTATCAATGGGCTGACATTTTTACTAAGCATTTGGCAGAGGACAGATTCACCTTCATAAGACGAGAGATTGGGATGCTTAACAAGGATGCACTTTTGTAGGGGGAGCATTCCCTTTACGAAAGATAAATTCTACTTAGTGTCAAGACCCTTGAGAACTATGTCAAGGTGTGTGAACTAAATGGTGGATTACATTTATCGGATCATATATTTTTGGTTAATATCTTTTTAGATATTTAATCAATTATATTTTTTATCGGATTTCAAAATTGCCCTTTTATGTGATATTCTTAACCGTTAAGATATTTTCAATTTTGGAACTAAATCCCTCAAATTTTTCAGTCCGATTTTAATGGGAATATTTGAATTTTGAATTGAAAACTCTTCAAATCTTGGCAATGATATCATTACCCTCCCTTGGAACTCTAAACCCATCCCATCACTCCATCATCTCTCTCTACTTATACCCACCTCTGTACCCGATTTCTTCACACTCTCAAAACTGATCCAAACCCTTTCACTTTCTTCTTCTTCAACCTCTCAACCTATTCTAAAGAAACCCTAACCGATTTCCTCCATGGCACCCAAAACAAAGAAAGTTGTCACACCCAAAAGACTTGGCGCCACCCCCAAGGGACGTCAGGCCACTGCCACCTCTCCCACACCTGAACCTCCAAGAAGAGCAAGAGGGATCTGGAGATGACGAGGAAGCTGAAGGAGATGAAGCGGGGTCCGGTGAGGACTCGGGGTCTGAGGAAGAGGAGGAAGAATCTCCCTTTCCTTCTCCTCCTCCCCCGTCTCCAAAGAAGCGGATAGCCCCTGCTGCTGTCAAGCCTCCATCTCCCAAGCGCACCAGGAAGGGAACCCTCAGGAGTCTTGAAGCGCCTGTCAAGAGAGCTGCTCCAACCATTGCACGCAGGAAGAATGCCGACCCACCTGCATATATCCAGGTAAATCAATCCTTGCCCTCCTCTTGGTTTCAAGATGCTAAGACTGCTGGTAAGTGGGTAGATGAGTTTCGAACTCGTAGGGTTTGCTGTTCTGATTTTTTGGATTTTGAGTTCTTCAAAGCTTTGAAGTTAACCTGCATTGATCTTCTCAAAAAATCCCCAGCCTGGACCCTTCTCAATCTTGAAACCGTCTACTACCCCCAGCTTACCCGTCTGTTTTACATTAACCTAAAAGCCAAACACGACACCAATGGTTGGTCTTTGGAGTCTGTTGTCAAAGGGATTAGAATCTCTCTCAACTCCAATGACTTTGCAGATTTCCTTGGCTTACCTAGCCCAGTTCCACCCTCTGAAATACACCCCTCAAAAGAGAATTGCATCATCGTTGCCCGTGCCAAGTACCTCCTACCCGAAGCATCCAACAGCACCTCAAAGCAAATCACCCACTCATCCTTAACCCTTGAGGCAAAAATAATTTTCAACATCATTGTTCGATGCCTCTTACCCCGTCTTAACTCTGGCTCACTCCTTACTGATAATGTCATGGTCCTGCTCTACCGCATCTTAAATGGCCTTGATCTTGATCTGGCCAACACTATCCTTGGAACCATGGCTCATGCCAGAAAAGCTAGAAAAGGCTCTCCCCTCCCATTTGCTACCCTTTTGACCCCTCTCTTCAAAGCTTCTGGAATTGATGTCAAAAATGAAGAACAGCAGCGTCATATGGGTAAGTTCGACTCTAAGGGCCTTGAAAAGATTGGCATCACTCGGTCTCCCCAAGGGACCTTGAGTCTTGCCAATCCTTCAAAAGTCCTTCCCACTGCTTCAGCTTTCGATGAACGCATGGACAACCTAGAGTTGGGCTTGGAGGAAGTTCGTCTGGATATCAAGGAGCTGCAAAAGGAGTTTATGACGGAGATGAGCGGGATTTCCAAGATGCTGCAAGGACTGTGGACGAGGCTCACTGATGATGATGCTCCGGATGACGAAGCTTAAACCCTACTCTACCCTATCCCACCTCTGAAACTTGATACATTGCTGGTTTTTGGAAACTTTTTCAAAACTTTTGGTGACTGTTTTACCTCCTCCCTTTGTTGAAAGACAAAAAGGGGGGAGATGATCTGTGTTGTTTAGACTTTGAAAACCTATCTGCTTGAAGGTCTTGGAAGACCTTGGTTTTTGATTTTTTGGTTTTCGGTTGGATGGCTTTTGCATGCTTTAAAAATTTGATCCAACATTTGTCTAACCCATGCAGGTACTTAGTCCGATTTCTCTTATATTATTTATGCTTGACTAAGTTGCAGGGATGCACAGGTTTTGTCTTTCATCAAGGGGGAGATTGATAACTCCCTCCCTTGATGAAAATCGGAATAAATGTTTCAAATGCCTTGACGGGATGTTTGTGTCAAAGGTCTTGGAACATTAACAGTTGATGAAATCCAAAACCTGTTTTATAAGTCCGAATATTATTTAATCTTATTATATACTTCCTTTATATATATATATATATATATATATATATATATATATATATATATATATATATATATATATGCTTGACTAATCTTTCAGGAAGTTTTTCGAATTATTTCCTTCCTTATGACAAGTGCTGAGAAGGTTCAAATCGAAAAGATTATGGCTTCATTTGTTTCCAAGTTTAGAAGATCTTGAAGATAGTCATGATCAGGAATAGCCGTTGGAGAAGATTCACGGCGCCGATTTGTCTCAATAAATAGAGAAGGAAGATGAAGACATGATATACATGTGCTACACGAGCTTTCATTCATTCAAGCAAGATCTGTCTTCCAAAGTGTCTCTCTGCTAGCGCTCAAGAGTTTGTTGTTTATTTCAAAGCCTTTGAGAGTCACTGTGAGCTTATAGGATATATTCATTTAAAGTATTACTCGAAAGTTTGTAACTCGGGAAGTTGCACTAGGTTATTGATTTGTGAGAGTAAGAGGATTGTACTAGATAACTGAGAGAGGTGGGGCTCTTCTAGATTGGTCTAGGACTCCAAGGGAACGTGAGTTGACTAGATTGCAATTGTATAGAAGAGAGGCTTCTCGGTGAGCTATTAGGATCCTAAGCTAAGCGAATCAATAAAGCCTTTTGAATCCTAGGGTTGTGGAAGAACCCTAGGCGGGGACGTAGGCCAAGTTCGTGCTGAACCTCGTAAACAATTACTCGTGTCCTTTATCTATTGCTTTACCTTATTTCCGCACTTGGTTCGATTGTCTAACTTTGTGATTCAGGTTTAATCTCAAAGGGTTTTATACGAGCTCCAAAAGTCTTGAGACTTTCTGCGAAAAACGGGCATACTCTATTCAACCTCCCTTCTAGAGTATTTCTATATTACATTGTTTTATATTATCGAACCTTCAGTAACAATTAGGGTTTATGCGAAAGCCTCTATCTTCCTATTTGTTAATAACGAAAGTTATTTGATGAAAACCATGATCTTTTATGCCTTTATGTGTTATTTTGCATGGTTATCGTTGTGGTGTTGAAACCCTGATCTTGGAAGTCTTTAGTTTATTGATTTATTTCATCGAAATCCGTGTTCTGTGTTCGAAAAGTTGCAATTTAAAGTTTCTGTCTTTACTCGACGTCGGGGAGTTTTTGTCGATATCGAACAAGTTTTGTCGATATCGAGGAAGGGTTGTCGACATCGAGTTATCTGCTTTGATTTCTGTTTCTGTTCGTCGATTTTGACTTACTCTTGGTCGATATTTTTACTCGATATCGAGCACTGTTTGTCGATATCGACTAGTTTATGCTTTCGTTTTCTTTTCTGCTTTTCTTTGTTATTTCTGTCTTTCTGTCTAATTTTTTGTCTGTGAGATTTGCTGCTACCTGAGATCCGCTGACGTGCTTCCTCAAGGATCGATCCTGATTTCCCGCTGCTACATCAGGAGGAGGTCTTGTAACTATTTGCGTGGGCACGAATCTGGTTTGATTTATATTTCTATATTTTAAACTCGATTTCCTCCTACAACACAGGTAAATTTGATTTGTATAAAATTGACCTAACATGACAGCTGTAAAAATTAACTGCCCACCTATAATTCCCCATTGGGCACCCTATGGTTGGCTTGGAAGTGAAGCAAATGAGTTTTGGCATGTCAAGTAAAAAAATTCATGTGTCCAGTAAAAAAGATAACGTGTCATGTAAATCCGGTGTGGTTGAATTGTTTTACATGACATGTGAATTGTTTTACTTGTCACCCAATAGAATATACATGAAGTCTATTCGATTGTACATGACAACTGTAAAAAAAAGGGAAAAGGAAGCATGGATACACTCAAATTCATAATGCGATAAGAGGCTAAGATGAGAAGTGATGTGAGTATCTTCAGTAATCATCCAATGAACCATTCGACTAACATAGTTACTACTTTTGGGTCAAACAAGATTTATGACGGAATTACTCATTGCACAAATTTACACAAAATACTCATTAGGCAGCTGTCATGTTTAAGAGTATAACCTGTCATGTTAATAGCATTACCTGTCATGTTATTTTCTTTCATTAAGGCAATCAATATCTTTTTTAAATGAAGATTATATATATAAGGCAAATAAATAAAGCTATAGGATAAAGAAGTATCTATGAAAACAAGATAAAAAATGATCAATCATGGCTCAACAGCTACACAAAGGATAGGTACTGAACAGTCTGAACATAGATTCAGAATTCCTTCTGCTAGACTCCTTCTGAATTTACATGTCACCCATACCGGGCACTTTTTCCTCTGTTTTCTATTACAGCAGCACCAAAAATAACCGATAACCCATACTGAATTTACATGTCACCCATACCGGATTTACATGACACATAATGTATTTTACTTGACACATGAATTTTTTTACTTGACACCTGAATTTCAGACATATTATATTCCTTTTTGATGATTCAGAATTCCTTCTGCTGGACTCCTTCTGAATTTCAGACACATGAATCGATAGTTTGAATGGTCATTGTTGATACGTGATCGAAAACATTATCAAGTGTCAAATACAACTCCGTCTGATTTTCATATCACTTGTACATTTTTAAACATAACCTTGTTAGGTATTTGCTTGGTGGAGGTTTTATTTTTATAATTTGAATGTAAAAGGTCTAAAATGCCCTTGCATATAAAGAAGAATGTAAGGTTGTCGAAAATAGTCTAGAGTTGAGCAAATTCTTATGGAAAACACTTTCCTGTCACAAAAAAAATCGCACACATGAACACACAAAGACTCAAAGTGTGCACACACAAAGAGAGGAGGAAGCGTGTACTCCGTGCAAGGTTGCAAGTTAGATATCAAAATCCTTTCTCTTTTCCCTTGGGATTGAGCAGATGGGCTCTCTTGAGAATGTATCCTGCCCACTTTTCAAATACCATAACTTATAGCCCTTGAGATCGTCAATTCGTTGGGTTGGAATTTCTATTAGAACTATGACTATAGAAGATGGTTTTACTTCTTCAAAAAGAAACCTGCAAGCAGACGGGAGTGAATCCACTGCCAACCAAGAGTAAAAATCAGATTATCATAAATCAGATTATTGTCAATTCATTGGTGATGTAGCAAGCTTGAGTAGTTCTAAACATAAGTTGATAGTCGGCGTTGATTCATGAATAATAAGCCTATGTGAGAATTGAACCCACATCTTTGTGTATGACCACAATGCTCTCCCATTGAGCTAATAGGCTATATGAGCATTTTTTAACAAGGAAAAAAATTTCATTCATATTAAAAGGTTCCTAATAGGTACCAAAAGATGACACTTGAAACAAATGGTTCGATAGAATAAGTGTCCACTCTTAACTTGATCCATTACATCTCCTAGAATAAGTGTCCATCAAATCTCCATCCCCGTGACTTGTTTCTTGCATAATCTGCTTCAAAAAGATGCCCTGAAAATAAGAGGAGGAAAGATTAGCAAAGGGGCAATATTTTATGTCCAAACTTCTTCAATGACGGTCACAATGATAGAGTTTATTTTAGTCATATATTTGCATATTATTTTAGATCATTTTAATATATATTTTACATATTTTATAGTTAATTTGTATTATTTGATTTTCGGAGTCTACACTAGTGTTTTTATATATTTCAGATATTTTTGGGTTTGGATCGTATGAATTTGGAAGTTGAGATCATTTTATAAATTAGAAACAAGGTGGACCGGACTGCGTAATACGGAAGAGGCGGAAAAAGCCACTCGGCTTGCGAGTTGCGACTGATTGAACTGCTGCTCCATATGGAGTATTATTTTGGTCCAATTCAAGAGTATTATTTCTTTGTTTTGTAAAGGCAGATAGATTAGTTTAATATATTAATATTATATAGTATAGATTAGATAGTTAGATTAGGATACTAGTTCTTTACATATACTATATATATATATATATATATATATATATATATATATATATATATATATATATATATATATATATATATATATATATATATATATGCCATACGGCAAATCACGGAAGGCCGACTTTGGGACCGTACACCGGCCGACTTTAGTTTTATTAATTGTGTTTTGTCTTATTTTTATAGAGATCTAAACTCTCATAGAAGCTTTGGTTTGATAAAGTTGTGAGATTTCTATTCTTGTTTTATTCCTATTAATTCGTATTGATTCTTTTGCGAATATTGTTAATTTCTTCTAGTCCGTACAACTAGTTGAGATTATTGCTAGGATTTTGTAGATTCCTCGTAGCGAACCTTAATCCATAGTAGCAATCATGCCTTTTTATGACTCGTAGGACTAAACTGGTGTGTAGAGAATCAATTACATGTTGAATGCTGACTCGTAGCTTGGTGTTGCATGTATCCTGGTTAATCCTTAATCTTAATGCTACTATTAGGTTGAATCTTAACCGTGTTAGGGTTATCTAATTAGTTAAGGGTTACTAGGACTCGTAGGACTAGTAATTTACACAAGATCAGGTCAGGAACAATAATAGGATGAAAAGAGAACTTGAAGAAGAATCGAGGATCAACCGGTCAAATTAAAGTGGATATTTGTAGATGAAACTCTATTCTTAATTGCTATATCCATTAACTCGTTTATAGTTTATTTTATTTTCTTTCTTATTCCCATCACACCAAAACCCCCTTTTGTCTTAATTGGTAAATAGATTTAACTTAGGAATAACTTGATTCTCTGTGGGATCGACTCGTACTTATCACACTACATTAGTTAGTAAGTTCGAAATTATTTTGATACGGTTTAGGCGACTAAAAACCGTCCATCACACAACCAGCAAGAAAAATAAAATAAAAAGATGAACCTATTTCATTGGCACATTAAAGAGGATTTCAGTCAGTGCACAAGCAGCAAAACCCCCTCTCTCCACTCGAGGTCTCCAAACAGAAATCCTTGCTTAAGTTCTCATAACTTTAATCAAACACTAACTTATCGTTTTTATTTATTGTACAGACTAAAGAGCATTTGAAGCCATATTCTCCCACTACTTTTACTGAAATGTAATAATCACAACTCATATATACAGTACAGCCTTGCTCACAAGTGAGAACCACTTCCTGATATTCTTTTGTTCAGAAAAAACAAACCACAGAACAAGCCATGTAGGCTGCGAGTTCGAAACTCTGGGCAGCCATGACCATACACCAGATTACCAGCTAATATAGATACCAATGATAATCCTAAAGAGAGTTCATGACAGTGAGCGACAACAATTCAACAGTTGAAGGAATTGATAATTTACACTGAAGAAAGAACCTAACAGCAATCCAGCTATCACACAGATTCAAAGAAGAATAGAGCTCAAACAGCTATGTAAAAGCAACAGAGTGGGAAAAAAACGCAAGCAACAACGAGCAAGGAAAAAAAAGATCATGAAAATTCTAAGAGCAATCCCAAGTACAAAATTCAGACAGCAAGGACCAGGAAATCCATGATAGAAAACTCACCGGGAAATCTAAAAAAGGCAGGTAATATTACCTTCAGCATAACCATTTTGAATTCCAGAGATTACTAGAGATCACTGTAACAAGAAATTGAAGAAAAGATCATGAAAATTCGATGGAGATTACCAATGAAAAGCAAGCACAAAATTCTATTAGTTACCTCATGGCCCTGAATAGACAGACCCGGTAAACCCCTTGTCTTACTGAACTGATTGTAAAAAATTTAGTTAAACAAAAGCAATGTTGAGAAGCAGTAAAATTTTTAGTTAAAAAACAAAAGCAATGTTGAGAAGTAGAAACTAAAAGCAAATAAGTGAAAAACTTTTGCGAAAAGTGTAAGCCAACCTCAAATTGTTCGAGGGTGGAATAAGCGCCCTCTTCAACTTTCTTTCTTATGGTACTGAAATCCATAGGGTTCTCAATGATTTCATGGTAATCAGGGAGTTGCACAAAATACAAAAAATGACAATTACTTTAGTGTTACATGATGCCCAAATCTCCTTTGATATGCCCAAATCTCAGAAGAAAACAACAAAGGATGAACAGTGAAACTAAGGTGAGGTTCTAGCAATCAAGTACAAATGCTATTTAGACAATTAGGGGTCTAAACAAGCTAGTCAACCAACTCGATACTATCATGTCAAAGGTATTACTTGTCATGTTAAGAGCATATATTACATGTCATGTACGTTGTCTTGGCATATTTGTTAAATCTAAAACAATAAATGTGGCTAAAGCTTCAACAAGACATGATTGACACAAACATATCATGTATAAAGCTTCAACAAGACAAAAATATGTATGTAGAGTAGACATTCAACAACGACATCCCATGAGTCACCGCCTCATTGATAACCATGAGAAAAACTTCCAACTGAAACACAATGCAACCTTAACTGCTACTCATTGATCTCAACTATAAAGTTCAAAAGGGTTTTCTTAAGAGGTCTTTGAATGGTGTGGGGAAGAAGCTAGTGTGCAAAGATTTTGTACAGATAACACATGAAACCAAATTTTAGTTCAATATAACTAAAAGATGTCCGAAAACTACAAACTGTGAAACAAGATCTTTAGTTGTCTTACCTGGCTTTCAACAGCTCGGATTAATGAATTGAAGCAGCCAGATGCATTCCCATACTTCTTACAAGAAACATCCAGATTCAAGAACAAGCTTGACAAAGAAAAATTTACATCAGACAGATGAGGATACAAGTCCACTGATTTTTCAAGCGGGTTTGCAGTTAGATTTACATAATTGAATAACCAATAAGCAACAACCACAACCTCAAAATTGAAAATAAAAGGAACAAATTCTCATTCCGCCATCAACAATATCAACCTGCAAACCTAACACCAGATCAGATATGAAACATTTCATGGTGGCAGGACAAAATCAAGCCCGATCTCACACATGTTGACCAAATTAGAACTAGAGAGCACACTAATTAACACATAATGTAAACTTGTAGCCCTAGAAAGTTACGTTAGTACCTTTTTGAGACTGAGGAGGATGGAGGAGACGGAAGAGAGGAGAGACGGGGCGTCATCGCGGAGGCTTTCAAATACGAGTGGATACGAGAGCGAGTGATGGGGATCCAGGAGCACAGTGCCGATGGGCGCCTCCATTGCTCAAATCAGGAGAGGGGAGACGGAGGAGGCAGATGAGCCTGGAGAGGGGAGACGGGGCATCATCCCGGCGCCTCCCACTAAGCCTGGAGCCCGGAGCCCTCTCATTGAGCCTGGAGCCCGAAATTGTTGGCAAATCCATCCACTTTTGAGATTCCTCCTGCCAATGCCAATTTCTCACTTGATCGGTCTTCTTATCTTCTTCTGCAATGGTACTGAAAATCACCAAACCCTTGCTCGGATTTTGTGGACTGCGCTCGAGCCCTCCCGCTGAGACCGGATGCCTGTCGCCTAGAGTCGTGCATCTCGAGACTGAATCCAGGCGAGTCCGAGTCGCTAGCCTGCAGCTCCACCACAAGCGCCTGGATCCCCCTTCCCCCTTCGCTCCATTCGCTCCCTTCGTGCCTGGATCCCCTTCTTTTTTTCTTTTTTCTCTTTCCTGGCTACCTGCTGCACCAGTTACCATGGGAGTGGACCCCGATCCGGTTTTGTGCAAAAAAAATTCGGATGGGGTTAGGCATGCAAAGTTTGCAACCAAAAGGGTTATTTATGCAAATGGCCCTAACCCTATTTGGACTATTATGTAAAGTTTATAATTATATTTTAAGCTTAATATAATTAAATAAATAAAAAGTATTTTATTTTAAATACATTATAAATTATGCTAATCAAAGACTTTAAAAGTGTTTATATTTATAAACATAATTGATGTGGAATTCAAATAAATTTTATAGTTAATAAACTCCATAATAAATATTTTAAGTATATAGATCTTTTTGTTGGTGTTATCATCTCAAGTAGTTTTTATCTTTAAAATTTAAAACTTGTTGTGAGTGTATTTTTCTCAAGAAGACAAATAATTCTCCAAATAAACTCGGGGTTATTTGCCCCATACAATAATATTTTTTTAAACTTCCAACACTTAATGAAATTAATTGAATGTTTAAAATGTAAAAAGCAACGTTAAAGAAAAATACACAAAACTATATATGTATGTTCTTTTAAGAACCACCCAAATCATCTTTAGGTAAAAAATCGTTTAAAAACAATTAATGACTCTTATAAAAAAAACAATTAATGACAATTTTATTCTTAAAAATTGATCAATTTAATCTAAAATTTTATAAATATAGTAGTATTGTAACGAAATATAAATAATTATAAATTTAGCAAAAACATATAACAATGAATTAATATGATCAATTTTAAGTTCGAACAGGCCCTCAAAATATTTAACACGGCCCTGATAAACGGAAGAAAAAAATTGATAATGTATCAATTCCAACCCTAATCCTAGAGCATCCCCGTGAGGTTTAATAGTTGTTTAACAAATCATTTGACAATTCCACGCAAGAAATTGAGTATTTTCATGTGATAATGAAAGGGGTGGTTTTGTCAACTCTTATTCTATTAAGAGTGTTCATTGGACCGACAATCTATGCAATGCAGTTATGCAAATGGAGGTTGGTGTGGATGGTGGACCTCTTATTTGGTAAAGCTGTCCACAATAATTTCATTGACTGGATCGAAATCAATCGATCGGTACACAAAAAACAACAGCTTCTCAACCAATTCCACCTTTGCCTTCCCAAAAGTAAAAACAGCACCATCGATGGTTGATGCATCGGCTACTGCCGGTGCGGCCAAGTGGATCGGTTTGGCCCTCATCAAAGAGGCCAAGTATCTCTATGGCGCTGAAGAAAAAGTTGAAGGTCTTCAAAGGGACTTGAAATGCATGGAGCAATTCCTACAAGATGTAGATGCAAATCCCCACTTGAGTCATCAAGATGGACAACTGCGCAATTTCGCTCAGCATATCCGAGAACTGGTCTTTCGTGCTGAGGATGTCATCGATTCCTATATTGTTGATATTGAGACCAAGATTAAGAGGAAGAGTTGCTTCTTGAAGTGTGCATGCTTTACTGCTCATTCCTACCCAATCCACGTGCTCATTAAGGAGATAGAGGCCATCCAACAAGATATACAAACGGCCAAGCAGAGATTTGAAACATTCGGAATGGTACCGAAAATTGCTGGGAATACTGGATCAAGCAGCTCCTCACGACCACTACCCCTTGCAGAAAACTACATCCACCTGGATGATGTTGTTGTGGGGATAAATGATGACATTAGCCGTTTTGCAGAGCTCCTTCTTGACCCGGAAAAGGATTTCAAAGTTCTTGCAATTGTTGGGACAGGAGGTGCAGGTAAAACCACTTTAGCTACCCAACTTTATAATCATGCCCAAGTTAAAACTCGGTTTCCACATAAAGCTTTTGTTTCTATATCTCAAAAATGGAGTAGAATTGACGTCCTCCAACGCATATTTAAGGAGATTAAGGAGGTTAAGAAGGGTGGTGACATTTCTTCTAATGAATCGGAATTAGTGAGAGAACTCCATGGTTTTTTAAAGGATAAAGAATATTTGGTGGTTCTTGACGACATGTGGAAGAAAGAAGCTTGGGATGATATTTATCCTATGCTTCCTCATTCCAATCAAGGTTGTAGAGTTATAATCACAACTCGGATAGAAGAGGTGCCCTTGTATGCCGATAACAAATGCAGCATTCACCAACCAGAACTCCTCACGGAGGGCCAACAGTGGGAATTGTTTAGCAAGATCGCAATGGAGAAGCGAGCAGGAATTGAGAAGAATGTTGAATTTGAGACGCTAGGTAGACAGATGTTGGAGAAATGCAAAGGGCTACCTCTTGCAGTGGTCACACTCGCAGGTGTTTTGCGAACAAAGCAAGAGTGGTGTCAATGGGAGGAGGTTAGTAAGGCATACGCCAAGTACATTCTCAAAGGAAAAGGAAAGCCCAATTATGGAGTTGTGGAGGACATGCTAGAGTTGAGTTATCTTGACCTGCCTACTTATTTAAAACCATGTTTTTTGTACTTTGCAATGTTCATTGATGATTTGGCATTTTATCCCGACAATCTTATTGAAAGGTGGATTGTCGAAGGATTTGTCATAGATGACCTCCAAACGGGACAAGAAACACTTGAGGACATAGGAATGCAGTTACTTGATGAACTAGCTCAACGTTACGTTCTACAAGACACAATTAGAAATAGTCAAGGGCGAATTAAATCTTTTAGGGTGCATGACCTTATGTGAGAGTTTTGCGTTAAGAAGGCCAAGGAATACCAGTTTGTTGGGCCGGTTTCTTCCTCGATCGGATCAAGGCAGCCAAGACGAACAACCGTTTTGCATAGGTATTGTCTATGATATTTGTTTGAAGTAACACTAAACCTGAACCAAAATATAGAAAAGAAATCAGTCCATATTCTATTGTATTTGCTACCTTAATTTGTTTAAATTGGCTATTTTTATGGTTATCTGGGGTGAACGTGTTGCCGTTTTGTGGTTAAATTTGTCATATCTTTAGTTTACGACCAGTCAAGCTACTTTAAGCAGTTGCCTTACCACAACAATTTGGATTATAAAAAATTACTAAAAAGGGTGTATGTAACAAAACAAAAACGCACTAATATCATTCATTTTACTAATCATATTCCATCTTCTCGGTTCATTCTTGCAGGGAACTTTATCCACAGAAGAATGATCATTTGAGAACACTTTACATTTTTGGTGACGAAGGTGTGAAACTATCGAATGAAGCTAGAGAGAACTTGGAGTCAATCCCTAACAAGTTCAAACTGCTAAGAGTTTTATTCATAAGCGGCCTAGATTATGTTGCTTTGCCTAAACAAATTGGAAATCTCGTCCACCTAAGACACTTGAGCATCCAGAATTCCAAAATTTTTGTTCTTCCGAAATCTATCAGGAATCTACGGAACCTCCTGTACTTGTTTTATACAACTAGGGACTCCACAGAGGTGGTTGAAGTACCCGATGGTCTTGTGGGCAACATGGAGAATCTTAGAGGACTTAAGTTACCAAGGTCTCTAAAGCGTGGCTCCTTAAGCAGATTGGGATTAAATGGCCCAAAGAACTTGCAGTTTATTATCGCTGGTGCAGGCAAGTGGATGACAAAAGAGCTACCAACATTAAGCACCACCGTACACCACTTAGTAATATATAATATACAAAAAAAGGAAGAGATGGAAGCACTTTATCAGTGTTCATGCATCAAGGAGGACAGTCTTCGTCGATTGAAGCTCATTAGAGACAAATCGACGTTGTTACAGGAGGGTTTGGAATTCGACCTCAAGATACTACGGGCTTGCAGAACATTATGGAAGCTGGTGTTGGATCATCCACTAGCAAGCAATTGTAATGGAACTAATATTCAATTCCCTCCTAACCTGGTGAGCCTGTCCTTATCCCATAACGTGATGAAAGAACGGGATGATCTTATGAACGTTCTTGGGGAGCTTCCTAAGCTCAAAGAGCTAATTTTAAACGTGGATTCATACTTGGGGACGCATCTAAGTTGTACAAATAGTGGCTTCCAACAACTCCAGGCACTTACATTGGGAGGGTTGAAAATTTTAGAGGAATTGAGGATGGAAGAAGGAGCAATGGCTCGTCTGAGAAATCTGTGGATTATAGGATGTCCGAAATTGAAGAGACTTCCGGAAAGTATAAGATACATCACCACCCTCAAAGAGTTGAAGATCACAGAGATGCCTAAAGAATTTTGTAGGAGGATTGGGTACAAAGGATCAACTAGTGATGCAGTAGATTCCTACATTATTCAACTCATTCCCAATGTCATAGTCAGTGTTGAATCTTAATTTGGGTTCATTACTATTTCCTCAATCTCAGACACTCGGTAAGCAATATATTGCTATTTTCACATGTACAGTTTGTATATATTCCTAAAATTTCCATTTGCATTTCAGTTTCTTTTATTTGAATTGGTTAGAACTTAAAGCAGTGTTTAGTGTTTTAAACTAAGATGCAAGTTGGTGGCCATTCCCAAGTGTTTGGTCGGAGACATCACGTTGCTAAAGCATTTCAAAAATCGATTATTGGTGTTTGGAGACATTGTTCTTTTCAGAAACTGATCACTGGGAGTTCATCAATTTGACTTTGCTACATCGAGCTTGTCAGTTTGTGATTGTTTGAGGAGTTTGTTTGGTGAATTTTTCATTTGCATTCAAGTCTTTTTAGTTATGAGACTCGTGACAGAAATAAATTGTGTGTGTTGGTGCTGTTTAATTTCAAAAAAAAAAGATGCTCAAGACGCTGCAGGGTTGGTGATCATCAAAGTGATATGGATTGTTTTTGAAGCATTTCATAACTCATCCATTCATACGTTTCATGACATCGTTGCTCCTCAGTCTTCAAAAATTGTTCGCTAACTGAGTTCAGAAGTTTGTTCTATGAAATCATGTTTCTTCTTCTTTTATGTGTGTTGGTGAAATTTCCATTTCAGTGTTTTTTGGTGAGATTGGGAACACAAAGTTTGTTCTATGAAGTCGTGTTTTTGGTGAGCTGGTGTTCTATGAAGTCATGTTTTTAAAAAATTAAGCTGAGATCTTTCTTTGTTATTTCTATTCGTTCCACGCCGGAGGCAAATGGCAGGAGGTCTGTACAGTACTGGCAATGGCAAATTGCAGGAGGTGCAGCCATAGCACAACCTTCGCTCATGGTTACTCCGCGTTTTGCACTCAGAGTTTGCGGTTGCATGGTCATAGTTAATGCTATTTTTAGGTTAATTCAAACTACTTTCGCTTTTGAATATTTTTACCATGTTTTATCAAGTACCTGTTCGAAAAATTATAACCAAAATTCTAAATTATCAATCTCAGGTAAAAAAAACTTACCACTGAGTTATAAAAGGTTATTTGCAGAACATGCCTCTGTTTCTCCTTGTCTTCCGATGATCGCCCTGGCCAGCACTCACCACATCTCATGGGGGAGATGTTCAGCTCGCGTTGGCTTGCATATCACATTGAGCATTATATTGGCAGTTTGGCACGTCCCTCAAATCAAGCAACCACAAAGTCTGAGTTCTGTGTTCTCTTTTTCAAGAATAAGAACATATTCAAGGATGCAAGGTAGTGTAGTAGATTCTGAAATGAAATGGGTGCAAATCTGCAACACATCTAATCTAGTATCAGATTTCCATGTAAAGATGCGTGAAGTCTGACGGGTACAAGGAGTGTGGTTCTTCCATGACATGACTGATTATCAAATCAGTAACTATGACAGTAGGGCACTAAATGGATCAAACAGAGACAGGCAGAGAAAGACAATAGTCAAACCTAGTAGTAGAAGCCATAAGGAATAAACCTAAGCGTAGATCAGAACTGGCATTGAGAGAGCATAAAACAGTACTGGCATAAGAGAGCATAGATCAGTACTGACATCAGGAGAGATGCACAAAAAGTGATGCTTGTTCCTAAATTTGACACCTCTTTATCTTATGGGAAAAACACCTGTGGCAAGTTGCAAATCAAGATCGATGTTAATATCAAGAATCAAATTCAACAGAGCCTTTTTTTGTTCTTTGCACTGTTGCACGTAAATATACTGATTTAGACAATCACCAAGATGTGAACTCAAAACAACTACAGAACGGCTGTTATGATTTATGACACAAGAAATGAAAGCAACAAAATTTCCTAGATTGAGTTGTTGATTTACAATAGCTTGAACCACTGCATGTAAAATCAACAACAACAACAACAACAACAACAACCCAGTATATCCCGCATAAGTAGGGTCTGGGAGCAACATGTACGCACTCTTACCCCGAAAGATTCGAGAGAGGGTTTCCAAGAGACCCAGAACTAAAAGAGACAAACCACTAAGAAAGCGGACACACAGCAGAACCTGAAGTCCAAAAAGATGCAAAAGCACATATCAAAGTGAAAGCACAAGACATAGCCAAAGTGAAGACAATCAGACTACAACACACCCTCCGACTCTACACATCTGCCACTCGAATGCATCTCCTCCAATGGTTTATATCCAAAGCCTTGTCCTCTGAAAGGTTCAACAGATTGAGGTTCAACAGATTGAGGTCCTGACTGATAACTTTCATACATCTCTAGAAGGGGAAATCAACAAAGACCTTCAATTTTCAGTTAAACAGTAGACAACGTAGTCATAAATCTAGAAGGGGAAATCAAAAGGTACACAAATACACGATTCGGTTTTGATTGATGCATATTTGCATGGTTCTGAACCATAAAAAATGCTTTCAAGGCTAATCTAAAGGCTCATATTCAACCCTTTCATCATATGCATCCATGTTAAAGTGGCTCTCAGCAAAACATCTAAGCTCATGCCAAAACATATCCGTCCTACCATCCAAAAATCTTGGCAAATCGTGGTCCAGGTAATCAGTAATTTGAGCAGAAAAGAGAAATTTGACCTGTCCATCAGTCTGACAAACTATTCAGAGGCAACAGCAACAAGAAGAGTAGGATCTGGATCGTTGAGTAACGCACGCAACTCCCTCCGTATCCATGGCTCTATTCTCCGTGTAATGCTCTCTTTTGTTTCAATGCTCAATGATCTGCCTGTCCGCTTGAAATAGGTTGTGTTCCTACAGGGAACTGCTCTTAAACGCTGCCTGTATATGCTGCCTCGCCACCGAATCCGATCGAAATCCCTACCGAACGATCTCCGGCGCGGTGTTGTAATTGCTACCGAGAATCTTGAGGAGAATGTTCTGGAAGGAGGAGGAGGTGGATTAAGGCGGGAAGGATCGCGAGGAGGAGGGAGGTGAAGTTTGCGGAAGGTTCGGGAAGACATCTGGTTGTGGTTGGAGAAGTAGGATAGGAATTCGGCGTTGCAGAGAGGACAGCGGCGCTTGTAAGCACTAAGCAGTCCAACGGAGGAGGCAGCTGTGGCAGAGGCGTGCATACAGCCGGCGATGACAGACGCTCGGCGGAGGTCGACGTGGCGCAGGCAGATAGGGCAGGTTTTGCCTGACACTGCTGCCGCTGGTGAGGTTAGCCGCCGCTGGAAGGTGGGCGAAGATGACTCCGTGGCTATTAATTGAGAGGAAGATAAGGGGTCTGAGACAGGAAAACATCCCGTCGATACCATTGAAGATTTGAAGAATAGGACGGCCTCCAAAATTTCGAGTTTGGTTATGAACTTCTAGCTGAGATCTATCCCCCAATTTATCAATTGTTCATCTCCTATTCTTCAAATAAATATATACTACATAAAGTATTTTAAAAAAAGAATATTAAAATATTTTTAAAAATCAACTATCTATTTAATTACATGAAATTTAATTAACGATATATTAGGAAAAAATATTTTACCTTATAAATATGAATTTTATTTATATTTTGAGAGGATACAAATAAAAGAAAATTAGATTATATATCATTTGTTGAACTAATTTTATTTATATCTATATTATTTTTGGTGAAAAACATAGTTTATATTTAGATCATTATTTTTATTGGAATTTATCTAGATTATTTATAACATTTTATTAATGTATTGTCCGTGCACGGGACGGGACCTACACCAGTTATATATAAACTCAAAATCCCTGTTACAAAGCTTCCTCATGTATGGATTAGCCGGTCTGATGGTTTCGAGCCGAACGAGCTAAGCTTAACACGTTCAAGCTTGGTTCATTTATTAAACGAGCTCGAGCCGAGCCCAATTTCTAAACGAGCTTTTTTTTTGTTCAAGCTTGGCTTGTTTTAGTAAATGAACGAGCCCAAGCCGACCTTTTTACGAGTTTTAAGTAGTTTTACTTGGTCATAACATATTAATTTAAAAGCAATTTTAAAAATTCCATAAAATTCGAACTATTCGAGCCTAAATCGAACAAGCCGAGCTTTTAACCAAACTTACAATCATGTTCAAGCTCGGCTTGTTTAGGTAAGTGAACGAGCTCGAGTCGAGCTTTTTCCGAGCCGAGCTCGAGCCGTCCAGCTCATAAAACAGCCCTAGATGGGAGTTTTCTTACAAAAATGATGGTACTTTTTTTTTGTTGTTGTTGTTTTGAGTGACTAATGGAGCCAGGGCCTCATATGTCGTTGGGCCTCAGATTTATCCAGCCCAAGGGTATACCAGGGCCGGCCCTGCCCTGAGCAAGTGCAAAGTGTGCACTTGCCCAGGGTCGGCCTGCCCAGGGCCTCATATGTCGTTGGGCCTCAGATTTGCCCAAAACCACCCCTTAAATACTTAATTGTCGGAAACCACCCCTTATAATGC
Organism: Persicaria tinctoria; assembly: GCA_037127255.1. Taxonomy (NCBI): domain Eukaryota; kingdom Viridiplantae; phylum Streptophyta; class Magnoliopsida; order Caryophyllales; family Polygonaceae; genus Persicaria; species Persicaria tinctoria. The sequence goes on from JBANSL010000020.1 coordinate 42,630,464, forward strand.
TTCCGTTAGCGAAAGACCACCCCTCGTAGGGTTTCGTCATATTCTCAGTTAAATATGTGTAATTACCAAATTGCCTCTTCCTCCTTTAATATAAAATAAGTGTAATGAAAGAGGGATGAAATAAAAAAAATTAAATGCAATTTACCATCTTTATTTACATTTCAACTGAGCGATGAACACAAACCAGAGACTCAAAAGCTCGATAGATGAAGGTGATCGAAATCAAGAAGGTTAATCCGCTTCGGTTGGAATCGATTTCAAGGAGCAAGGGGCAAGGCGAAGGTGCTGATTTGCTCGATTTCAACTGATCCAAAGGGAGAAGCTGTTGATTTGTTGTCTGCGAATAGAGAAGGTAAAAAACCCTAATTTGTGCCATTTCTTGTATTTTTATGGTTGTAGTTTGTCGACAGAGGGATATCATGTACATTTATGGGTTGAAACATGTGCAAATTATTGATTTTACAGAATGAGCAAGCACAAGGATCAGTTGCCCAAAATTCTCAGCCGAGCTCGTGTCCACAAAATTCTCAAGTAGCAACACATGTTCAACCTAGTTCATCTACACTTTATGAGGAGATGATGACCACTTTCAATTTCGAAACACAAGGATCGTCTGCACAAAGTTCTCAGCTGACTTCATCGATCAACATTCAACAAGAAAGTATGCCAAGAACGTGCCCAAGGAAGCATGACACTACTTTGCCTTAGCATCGGTTGAAGCTCATCATTTTTTTTCCTGTATGGCTAGCCTTAGTCCAGACTTGATTTTCTTTTTGTAATCGAATTACATGGATTATATTCCATACATTCAAACTTTGGTGGCCATGTGTAACATTTAGGTTTATGGTTTATTCCACTCTTAAACCCTAGGTTTATGGTCATGACTTGGAATGATGGTTTCTTCCTTTTGTATTGCAGCAGGATGCAGGTAATATAATGTTTCTTGATGGTGTCAATGTGTCATGGCATTTTACTGATCTTTCATTGCATTTTATTGATCTGTCATTGCCTAATCTGTCATTGCAAAACAGGGCTGCTGGCATTGCTGCTGTGATTGCAAAACATCCCCATTCATTAGGCAAAGATGTCATTATTTTTTTAAGCCAAATCTGCACAAAAATCAGCCCCTAATGCAATGACAAAAACAAAGTAAAAGGCCTGCTAGTATTGCTACTGTCATTGCAAAACAGCCCCATTCATTAGGCAAACCTGTCATTATTTTTTTAAGCCAAATTTGCACAAAAATCAGCCCTTAAACTGCACAAAAATCAGCCCCTAAGCCAAAGTTGCACACAATTGCATTGTATGGGTTGCTGTCATTATTTTTTTGAGCCAAAGCTGCACAAAAAACAGCCCCTAAGTGCAATGACAAAAACAAAGTAAAAGGGCAAGCCATTCACATAACAAAAACATCCCTTGATCAATTTGCTCGAGATATCCATTACAAAACTTGATTTTGCCATTACACTGAATGGAGACATGTACCATTACAATTTAATTACAACCAAAGATATCCACCCTATCTTACCAATTTCACCATTACAACATTTATAAGCAAGCAAATTATCATAAAACACACAAGCACCATCATTCGGCTATGCTCTTCGGCTTTTAGTTTCTTCGTAACAACTTCAATCTGCTCATCCTTTTCCATCTTCCAATTATCTGTCAGGGATTTTGCAGCTGCAAGCTTTTGTTTGACAAATTCTCATTTTCAATATCACGCAACTCACATAATTTTGTTAACTCGGTGTTCTTCTCGACTAACACTTGCTTCTCTTTCAGCAACTCATTGATTACTTCCTTTGCTTTTTCTCCATATTCAGCATCCATCCATACAAAATATTTGCATCTGTCAATTGGCCCATATCAACTACAAGTGACAAACCTTCTCCCAAAGTTGTCCTTTGTACGAGCGGTGAATTGCCTTGCTCCAAAGCCACAAAAACAGGTCCTCATCTGGTTGTTGGAAGAATAACTTGAGCTCGACATCTCCTATTTGTAATGACATAACACAAATAAAGGTAAAGATGCACAATTTTGACTCAAACCACAAAGCAAAACAAATAATATTACACAATTAAACTTGTTAGTGGCGGAAATCACATAAGTAGAAATACTTCCAGGTGATTCTGAGCTCTTTCGCCCAAATTGGAGACATCCATAAACTAGAAATTTGAGGACAAATTCGCATCAATTAGGGTTTACCTTGTCCAGTTCGCAAATAGCAAATCAGCACCTTCGTCTTGCCCCTTGCTCCTTGAAATCGATTCCAACCGAAGCGGATTAACCTTCTTGATTTCGATCACCTTCATCCATCGAGCTTTCATTTAATTGCATTTAATTTTTTTTTTTATTTCATCCCTCTTTCATTACACTTATTTTATATTAAAGGAGGAAGGGGCAATTTTGTAATTACACATATTTAACTGAGAATATGACGGAACCCTACGAGAGGTGGTCTTTCGCTAACGGAAGCATTATAAGGGGTGGTTTCCGGCAATTAAGTATTTAAGGGGTGGTTTTGGGCAAATGACCCTATTTAAGGGGTGATTTTCTGCAGTTTACCCAAAAAAAAATTCTATCTATAGGCTGCACGCGTGAATGGAAAAGCGGGGAACTCATGGGGAAGAGAAAGCACGCCGCACGCCTCCCTCGCCTCTTCATCATCTCCATTTAATTTCTAAAAAAGCTTCAAATCCTTCCACCTTTTTCCTTTCTTCTCTACAAATTGATGTTCTTTCGGTTGTTAGTTGGGGTTCGGCTTGTTCTTCCAACTTAGGTTTAGGGTGCCCACTTGCGGCGGGCTGTTGGAGACGCTGGCTGTTGGTGGCGGATGGCGCCGGCTGTTGGTGGCGTGACTAGCGTCGGCTATTAGTCATTGCAGGCTTGTAGCAGGTCAGCGACGAAGTTCCTGCAAGTATTGCACCATTGCGGCTATTGTTCAGTTCACTTGTTCCCCACTTTAGCTTCTTGTAGGTGCAATTAGTATGATGTATAATTTGCTAACTCCCTTTTTTTTTGCGGCTATTGTTCAGTTCACTTCTTCTCAATGATGGAAGTTACCGACCTGAAAAATGCAATAAAGACACAAACGAGGGGCAACAAGTTGTCTAAAGAGAGGAGATACTGAATTTATTGTTTCAAGGGGGGATGAGTATTCTGTACAGTGCTTTCGAGCTCACATTCGCTAACTACAACAAACACGGTGTCTTGATTGAGACATAAATTACAAGATTATGATCGATAAGCTAGTCTTGAACCTCTTTTTGAGGATGCAATTGTTTGTACATGGCTGTGTTAGCAATGGATTTCTGGCTGTAAGGAAACTCCCATCAAGCTACGAACCAGACCAAGAATACGCAATGCCTTGAGGACAAATGAATGTAAAAAGTAAACACACATGTGGCTCAAGTTGCAGTTGTCGTCCCAGTTAAGCTTAGAAAGCAGTTATTACTTGCACCTTCACCTCTTTCTTGTAGAGCGAGGTATACAGCAGAAATCGGGAGGAGATGGGCTGCAATTAAAACCTCCTAAAACTCCTACATCAGAAGAAACTGTTGATTTAATACAGATGTGGGTTCATTGCATGCAATAAGACCTGGAAAGACAACATACAGTCACGGAAAAACCACAAGTCTAGAACAAGTAACAAAATCTAGAGGTCATATGTGCAATAAGAAACTCCATATTTTGTTTTATGTACGCAGATTTCAGATACATGCTGTGTAAAGATGGGCAAATTGAGAGAAAAATATAGGTTTGCTATCGAAAGCACTAAGACAGACCACATAGATGCATGGGTATTTCTTCAAGTAATACATCTTATACAGAACAAGTTTCAGTGGTTCCTGTTATTGTCATCTAGGACGAGTGTTAACATTGTGTTTATCTAAAATTGCCATTTGCATCTTTTTCCTTTATAAGTTCCAGAAAGCTTTTAAAGACGAGCAACTCACATGATCAAACACACAAATTACGCAAATGCGACTAAGAGCAAAGCAATGAGCATAGAGCAAATCAAATACAGTAAAAAGATTTCAATAGCGTACCTCAAATAGACAATTATGCTGGGCTGTATAACAGAAGTATCAGAAACCAGTCCTACTCTGACAAAATGCAGTTCATCCAATTGAAGGTTGTCTAGATTTAGCTTTCCGAACTAGAGGATTTTCTATGGAGTATACAAGAAGGATTCCCTCTTTTGTCCCAGCTAAAAAGCATTCTTCAGGCGTTACAGCAAGTGATGTTATTACCTTCCCTGCCCCAGCATATTTCATGATCAACTCAAGAGATCTTATAGATCGTACAGTAATTTGTCCTTGGTCGCCTGCGCAAGCCAAGAACTCGCCACAAACACTCAGTTCGACACAGTTTAGACGACCATTAGACTCAGAAGTGGCTACGTGTTTTCCATTAATAGAGTACAGGTGCAGACTCAGATCATCATCTGAATACAACACAAGCCACCCATGCCGTGAGACAACAAGTTTTGACAATGGACTACCGCATGGATGGCGAATAGACCTTATATATTTTCCTTCTCGAAGTGTATGAAAGACACAAGTCCCATCCTTGGAGCCACTGATTACAATATCAAGCTCTACACTCACATATAAGCAGGTAATAACATCATCATGACCACAGAGAATATGGAAGGGTGTCTCAGAAATGACATAGTCTTTCCGTGGAAGTTCACTTTGAACGTTTCGACCCCTTTTTTCATGTCCTCTAGAAGGTAGGACCTCCCACACCATCACTGTGGTATCATAGCTTCCGGTTGCAAGTATGCTTCCATCAGAAGTCACTGTGGCACACATATTTCCAATATACAAAAAAAAGAGAGAGAGAATGCCTTTAGAAGACGATAATCACCAGTATGTGAGAACTACCAAAAGAAAAGACACAGAAGGAATTTGCTTAATTTGGAGCATTTTAGATATATTAAAAAAAAAGCCTAAACTACATAATCAGAATCACGTGTTGCCATGTCAACCAGTTAAGTTATTTAGGAATTGCTAATAACTTAACAACCATTTCTAAGAAAGTATGCTTTGAAAAGATAGGCTAATTGAAAAGTTCATTTGCAAAAAAAAAAAGAAAAAAAAGAAGTGAAATTCCACTTTGTACCTTAAAAGTCTTGTCAATTCTGTTTTCATAATCCACATGGCACCCCTTTACTCTCTCGTATACACAGAACTGTTTAGTCTCAGTTCCAGTAAAAATGGCTATGTAGTATTATAACCAATCTGATGATTTATAAAAAATTACTTGAAAAAAAGGGAAAATAGGTACCCAAATATGAAAGAATAGTATATACTACGATAGAGAACTTTTGGTACTGAGCCCGCACCTACAGGATTGTATCACAGTTTCAATTAGGTTTTGCTTATAATTTGGAAGGGTGTAGGAGTAGAGGGTAACCATGTGGAATATAATGATATTTTGTACACCACGCAAAATTTACCATGTAATATTTGTAAGACCGCGTTGGTTTCACATATAAAGGTCAACTTGCAACAGAAAAATGGGCCAACTTTTTGGGCATGTGCCTTACCTGCTACAGCACTGACTACATCTTTATGTGCTCTGATGCTCTGTACCACTCTTCCATCAGAAAGAGATACCACCTGGAAACTGTTTTCCCAGTTGCCACAGGAAATTAAAAAGTTCTCTGAAAGTGTTTGCAGCGTTGCAAAGCATTGTGCACCAAGTTCAAAACCTTCAGCTAATGGACTTCCAATTTTACGGTAAGATAGAACCTCAGACCCGATCCCGAAAAAAGGATCCTGCATAAGTTTGATCCAAAGTAAGGAGCACAGTCAAATGATAGAACACAGGGACAATAATAAAAAATGGATCCTGCATAAGTTTGATCCAAAGTAAGGAGCACAGTCAAATGATAGAACACAGGGACAATAATAAAAAATGGATCCTGCATAAGTTTGATCCAAAGTAAGGAGCACAGTCAAATGATAAAACACAAGGACCATAATCCTGAACAGCGATCTGACCTGTGAGCTAGAAAATGTGAAATTTCCACCTGACTGCAGTTGTGTAGTCAACCACATTTTTACTGACATGGTCAGGCCCTGACTGACAAGAACGACATTTGAGTCAAACACATTAACATATAAAAGTGATGATGCTGGATATCTGGTGCTAGAAACAACTGATGTCATATTAATAGAGCCAGGAGCAAATCTCAAGGGATGAGCAATGGGAATTGGTGGGCCTCTTCTTGGATGTTTCTTGCGATAGATTTGAATAGGGGTCTGCCCGAAATTTGCAATTTGGTCTTCAATAGCTGATCTCTGCAATTCATCTTCCATGTTTTCCAAATCAACCGCACCTTCATATGTCACATAATAAAATATATTTGCTGCCTGCCACAGCATATTTCCAAGTGATTAGCTGATTGGATCAGTGGTTCAACATCAATGTATTTACTATTTTGTTTTTTGGTGCTAATGTATTTACTATTAATGTAAGGGGGGAAAACAAAAAAACATTTTGCTGTAAAATACTAAATACCTCAACTGCAGGCTTGCCACGCTGCTTGTAGCCAAAAATTAAATCAATCCAATTGTGGAGATTAGAGCTAACATATTCACTTTCAAGGGCTTCTCTATTTTTATTAATGAATTCTTCTGGAGATCCCTGTACAAAACACAGAAAACTAAGTGTTACCAACAGCAAATCATAGAAAATGGTGAAATACAATCGTTTTCTAACTTCTATGAAAAGAAGGTACTGTACCTTAGCCCACGGAGGAAGACAAACATCAGCAATCAGTTCACCATCCTGTCTAACTCCCAGATGATAAGAATTAGAGTTAACAAGAATTTCTGGCATGTAAAAGAATTCGGGTATCAGTTCTTTAACATCGCTGGTATTCGAAAGGCAGTTCTTATATGTGCCTTCAATACTCTGGAAAAGCCGGTCAGCATGGTCAAATTTACCACCCTGAAAGGAAAAAAAATCATTTTAACATATCTATTCTTGTGAGTATAGTGAGATGAAAAATGATGTCGAAAAGCCCCATGACAGCGGTGTCATATTATCTGATGATATGCGGAGATGCTTGAGCCCAACACTCCAGTGGGTACAATGGGAATGAAATTGTTAAAAGTCAGATAACTGAAACCAATCTACTATGGAGTAGAAAACAATTTCCAAAATGTTTGTCAAAGTCTTCATACCTGTAGATTTCGGTGCAAAGTGGAAAATGGCTCTAGCCGAATGAGATAATACAGAACAATGCCCCCGCTTGAATAGTGTGATCCGTAATAGAAACTGCAATTCGAAGCATATATTCAAATGTTTGAAGATAAGATTGGTAAATGACAATTATAGGAACCATAGTTGCCAACATACTATATAATATAAATTACCTTGGAATATCAGGATCATCAAAATTCCGGTACCTATCCTCAAAAACCTGTCACAAGTGAAGCATACAATGAGGTGTTTGTCAAGCTGCCAATCAATGCAAAAAATCATCAATAGAATGCTCGGAGTGCAAGGTAACACCTCAAATCGTTTAGAGTCAAGTGCTCCAACAGGTTTTGAAAGGTCCCGGAAAGTTGAGGATTTGTTAAAATCAAGTGTCTCTGATGAATAATCAGCAATTACCCATGGAAAGATGGGATACTGTGTCAAGTCATTATAAGACCGGCCAGCAAGTGTGTTAAGAATCATTAGATATTCAAAGTTTGTCATCTCTCTCCTCCTCCAACTCTCTCTAGCAGTTTCGGCCAAATCCTGGGCTATCCGTCTATCAACTAACGAAATAGCACCAGCTCTGTCCCTGTTACTCCCTTTTGGAAACAAGAATTCGTTTCTGGTATTAACTACCAGAGTTGCAAAATCCTTTGCAAGCTGCTGTGAAGCAAAATTAAAAAATACTGGGGCAACAGAATTGCTGAAGAAAACTTCTATGGCCGTGTATCTGAGCATATAGCGAGTCCAATGTACAGCCTTTACCTATGACAAAAAGGTCAACAGTATAAAAAATAAGTAAGAATGAAAAAGATCAGAGTTTAGAAAGAAACAACATGGACTGATATGAACCCATCCGTTGATTTATTAGTTTAACTGTTATCTTTAAATTTTCGGTATTCGATAATCAGTTTCTTTAATGTCCCTCCCTCCTAGTTTTTAGGCACATCTCCCACTTCTCCCATGTTGTTTTCCTTTTCCTGTATTTTAATTAATTAGCTTTAGGAGTTAGTTATTTAGTTTTTCTATTATAAGAGGAGAACTGCATTTTGTAAGAGCAGACGGGATTATGATGAATTGAACACAAATATGGAGATTCTCCACCAATTTCCTGGTGCAAGACCCTTGCAATCAGTGGTTTCTATCATGGACATACAAAAATTAAAATTTTAGTCCCGTTACCTTAGATAGATTCCATCTGCGGTGGCGCTTAACATTCTTTGGTTGCTTATCCAGACTGTCAATGCCATTCTGTTTCTCAGAATGGGAGGTGAGATGGGCAGGTAATTTAAGAAACTTCTGCTTTTCAATTCCAGCCAAATGCTCCTGCTTCCCTGACTCTGGATTACTAATAGAATCATAGTTCTTGAAAACAGAAAAGCCTGCGGTACCTTCCACCAAAAATTCACCAAAGAAATGTAAAGCATTGTGCATGACTGCCAGTTGACCAAATAATCTTCGCTTTGGTGTTACCAGCACACATGGAACTGACATAAGAGCCTGCAATACCAATATACGCATGAGGATCAAGTTGTCAAAATAACAAGTGTCATGCATAATGAGGTTCCCTTATATACCTCGCCACCTTCAAACTCTGTCGAAGAGGACTCATTTCTTTCTTGAAGAGGATCCTTAGAGAGTGCAACATCTTTAACCAGATCAGACTGATGGTCAGAAATCTCCTCAGAATTCAAAGGTTTCTGGCTACTTGATTCTGTATCACTTTCATTCAGCTCTGAGCTAACCTCGTCTGTAATTCTGCGTATTCCTTTAAGCAAAAATTGCTTCATTTGCTCCGGTAGCAAACCAGAACCCAGTTTGATTTCACCAGAAGGAACTGCAACCTCTTTACCAGATGCACTGGCAGAAGGCTGACACAACTTCTCATCAAAACGATAATTTTGTCTTAGCTTGGATCTACGCCTCCATGAATCTTCCGTCTTATCAAGTTTCCAGCGTCTCACATCGCAGTTTGGAAATGGATTTGCGGACCAAGGCCCTCTCTCATCTATCAGTGAGCGAAACACGTGTATCCACTTTTCCTGCATATAAAGTGTCAACACACGTCAAGGACAAAAGCCAATTAAAAAAAAGTCTGTAACAACTTGAATGGTAAACATTACAGCAACAATCTGCCGCTCTTCATCATAAGCAAGTTGGAATGCAGATCGTCTATTGTCATCTGAAGAAAGGATAAGACTTAAGCAACTCTGCACTTCATCTTCAAAATTCTTCTTTTGGCTGGATTCTCCAGAAAAGCTTTCATCTACCTTCACACGCCATTCATGCAGCTGTTTGTTGCGATCAGTTTTGAGTGTTTTTATGTAGGTTGACTCCTCAGAAACCTTGTTCAAGAAGATTAAAACTTCAGTTGCAGGTATTTGAGCACTGAAAGAATTAGAGTCAATCCATGATAGAAAGCTCCTAAATGGATGGCAAACTTTTCCCCCAAAAAATCAATAAATACTTGCTATTTATTTTCTTTACATGTTAAAAGAGCCCAGTCCTGATGAACCTTAAGAGTAGGAAGATACATCTAAAATGCACTTCTTTGTCATTTTAACATGTCAAGGAAAAGCAATGCCCTCAGCTAAGAGCAATACATGGTCAAGTTAGCTTTAGCACTGATCATATTCACCTTATTAAACACATAATTCCAAATCCTGAGTAAAAGATGTAAGAATTTCTGAACATAGAACTGGTTGAGTTATCAAAGCCTGTGTATAAGTCCAATTGTTCAGGTTATTTTCTTAAAAGTTTTAATTAATTATTTTCTACCCAGAAACAACCGTAATACTCTATCTTCAAATAGCATAACTAATGAAAGTGGTTATCTGAAAAATCTGACTCTCTAAACCGGATAAGAAAATAATTTAAATGGTCAATAATAACTTGTGGTAGGTATTATATTCTTGGAAACTTCATAAACATCAATAGACAACAATGACTTCCATCAGAACCTCAGAAAAATCCTACACGATCAACTGCTGAAATCAAACAATAATATAAGGAAGGAAAGATGGCTTAAAACTTTCAAACCTACCGCAGCGAGTATTCTGTCCTTCTGAATCAAATTTTGTAAAGCACCTGTATCCTTATTGCTGCTCCCTGTCTCTGATGGATCTTCTCTACCCGCAATACTTGTAGCCAGCATTGACTTCCCACAGTTAACAGTTTCTCTGATCAGGTGTGACATAACATGGAAACGAGAACCATCATCTAGCATCCCATACTCAGACCTAACTGAAAGCAGAGACCTGTCCAAGTGATATCATCATGTCACAACATTGAAATTAAGTGTAAAAGGAAGTAAAGGCAAAACTTCATCAATAGATCATAATGGCCACCACAGACAAGAGAGAAGTACCATATGAAAAGCTGTAATCGATTCTTGCTGTTCTCATCATCACCCACCAAGAGGCCGGGAAGAAGTGGAATTATTTGCTGCACACATCGAGAAACCCTTGGGAGGGATGCTCTGCAAAGATAAAGAACAAGTAGACGAAATACAATCCGTGGGCACTTTTCCCCTCTCAAGAGCATTGCCTTGTCAGTGTTTTTACTTGATTTTCCACCAAGTGCATTGCTGATTCCTCCTGATACAACCACTGCAGCCATCTCAGCTGCAGGGATATTAAGCGATTCAACCAAGCCACGAGCTCTTTGACCAAGAGAAGGTCCAGCAGAAGATGCCGATTTCATTAACATCTTGCGTTGTCCCTTTCCATGCATCTCACTTATAATGATCCAAAGTAAATCGTATAACGTCCACCATTCTTCATCCCTTACGGCATCTTCTGTAGTCACAGATTGCTTTACCGTTGGAGGATTACTACAGAAGAAAAGAAAATTCAAAATATCATATGAGGAGAAAGAAACAACCATTAATAATTAATTATATATTTACACTACATAGCATAAGAAAATTCAATTGATAAAAGCAAAAAAAAAAAAAAAAAAAGTGGCATACAAAGGTATTAAATGATCACTTTGATATAATTTCAAATAGAAATTTCTTCTGACAAAAGCAGAAGAACCAGCTTGTTTCTAAATAACCAGCTACTTTAACAAATACTTTAAAAGCTATGCTACATATAGAAAAGAAAAGATTCAGCAAACTCAATGATCATAATATATAGGTTATGACCCCACTATATATATATAGTTTATGTTCCAAAATTCAACCCGCCATGGACATCCATAAATTCTATTGCTCCCATGCTCCCAGAGAGAATGAGAATAAGAAAGCATGGTAATCATAACAGGCCGGCATATGTAGCAGACTAATTTTAAAGGTACAAGGCAACAGCCTTCAACACGAGGATGTTAGCAAAGAGCACCTGGAAATTTGTTCATTACTGCCTCCTACCAATGCCTCAGATAAAGCAGATCCAATATCTCTGGAACTTTGAATGTCAAAAATATCAGGAGTAAGCTCGGAACTTCTTGCTGGAAACTGGATGAAAGGCACAGAAACATCAATGCTAACTGCATACACTTTACCTCAAATTAAAAGCAAGAGGAATCTATGCCCATAAAAAATAAAGCTATTTCCCACTGTTCAAACTACTATAAACACAATACTATTACTAACACTAGAAAAAGAGATCACACTGGAAAAAAACAGAAATCAAATTTGGCTAGAATGGTGTACATACTGGAAGTTTATGATCAATTTCTGAGAGAAGCAACTCATCAATTAGTTTCATAAGATATAATGTATTGTCCCGACAGGGCTGTAGGGCCAGGATATTTTCTTCAGAAGATATTTTCCAAAGCCGCCAAATCAAATCCTCGTATAAATCACGAAGGAAGTAGTGATACGAGACACTCCCCTGTAAATAAAATGAAGCAGTTCAATTTCTGGGATAGTAACTCAACAAACTAAATGGAAAAGAGGATGTTAGAATACAGAAAAGAAAAAAAAAGTTACGTGGATCAGATACGGACATACTTGTTCAAACTTCATTAGAATAAAATTTGCTGTCTCCTCTAAAAGCTGCCAGCCACCTTTTACTGAAAGAATATAGTGACCAAGAACAGTAGAATACAAATTTTTTACACTATGTTGTTCACTTGTCTCATTGTCACATTTGACAGATGGCTCCATTTTATAATTTTTCACCACAGCAAGCTCCATAGAGGCAGTCAGCCAGGCATTCCATCCATTTTCCTACATTCGAACCAATAATTCAGATTCTGGGAAGATGCTTAAATATTTGACAAGTAGTCTGTAGGTAATATTTAGATACCATCAGTGATTCTATGTTCAAAGGATTTGAATCGAGAAGGTCCAGTAGATCAGCGAGTATCTTGGATCGATGCACCACATTTTCACACTCGGACAAAAATTTGAAGATAAGAGGCAATATCTGAGGAAGATAAAACTGGGAACCACTTCTCTTACTCCTCTGCTTCTCAATCTGGCTTTGCTTTTGTAACACCTAAACAAATTTAAATGATGAAGCAAACATAAGTTTGTATTAGGTGGAAAACAGCAAGCTGGTGTGAGATGTATAACAAGAGACTTTTCCATAACTAAAAGTAATAACTAGTAATCTGACCATGATTTCCATATTATTAATCTAGTTTTCGGAAATGAAGAAAGATCATGTTCGTAGGCACCCTAATGCCAATGAACTAGAAGGAGGTAACATAGAGAAGTAAGGGTAGCATAGAGAAGTAAGGGTAGCATAGAGAAGTAAGCCATTAATAATAATAAAAAAATAGTGTGCAGATACTGAAATAAGAATAGCCCCCAAAAACATCACCTGCTTAGGACTAGCACCACCAAGAAGAGCATCAAATAATGCTGCACAAAGATCCTCTGTCACTGGAAATCTGAATAATCTATCAGAAATGGCAGCAAAAAGTAGCTGCTGTATCCTGAAACTGGTTCTTCGGGTGCTTTCTGAGATAGATTTAGATCTTCCAACAGCAAGGCTGAAAAACTTGAGCCCCTTCTTTTCAGAGGGCAGACCAATCAAGACCCTTCCTAGGAACTGCAGGCTAAGTAATCTGATCGGCTCATATTCCCTGCAATAAGATGACAAAATATTTAAGACAGATTGTAGAATATATTGACACAAAACTTTCTCTTTCAAACCTTACCTTTGAAGAAGATTAATAAAAACTTGGCAACCACCTATTGAGTTGACCTGCTCTACAAAGGATGCAAGCAGCGATTTCAGTGAAATGGCTCGTATAACCATGTGCAGAACGTCCTCAATGCATGCCATATCCTGGCTTGTCTCGAAGAAGGCAACAAGAGCTTTTACATCTGCTGAAGAAATGTTTTGCCTGAAAATCAGATATTTGAATTAGACAAGGAAATAAGTAAATAAAAAATCAGAAAAAAAAAAACACATTAAACAAACCGGAGGCTCATTTCCCCAAGGCTTAACATAAGAAGACGGATCTTTTGTATCTCTTCTCTGCTAGGTCTCTCTCCAACAATGGTTTCAGGCATAGAAGGTAGGGTGCGCTTTCCTCCAGCAAATGAACAACATTTTGCATTGTCCCAGTAATATTGGCGTATCAGATCAATAATGCGTGGAAGTCGGCACAAACTGAGAAGCCTCGGATCATTATCAAACTGCTGGCTCAAAAACATGCATAATTCACGCTGAATCTTGAAACCGGTATGTACCCACACAAGAGGATTTAAAAAAATAAACGAGACAGCTTCTTTAACTAGGAACTCTGACAACCCTGAGGGAGAGGAAAACAGATACATATCATATGAGAAAGTGTAAAAGAAAGCATTTAATAGACACAAGGAAAGAGATATGGATCTAAAACATATATGAGACATGCCAAACAAGAAGGCCAAATAATAACATACCACTGTTGGCAACAACATTAAACAGATGTTTTAGAGCTGAAAGTGTCTCTAAGTTAAGTTGATGAGGAGGAACTGATTGCAGCAAAAATCCCAAAATTGAAAATCCAGAAATAAGATGCATCTGTTGTTGATTTGCCAAATTTTCATCCAACACAAAAGCAATAAGCTCAATAACTTCAGCAGTGAGACGTTCCTTTGTGATAGGTATCAGTAATGAATGTTCATCCCTGTCGTCCTCATTTTCATACCATTGAGATTGGGTAAAGAGTGGGAAGAAGACTGACACACCCCCAACAACATAGATAATCTGTTGTAGTAAACGCCGAGAACATAGCTGAGTCCCAGTCATTACAGTAGCTTCAAACGAACTCTTATCTGGTGCAGATTCCAGCAAAGGAGCAACATTGTATAATGCTCTTCCGTTACTTGCCTGGCATATCAATACGATTATCAGGCAAATAATTCTGTAAGGGCAAACCATCTTAATGAAGATAAAAGGAAAGAGGATGAAACCTGTGCATTAAGTCCAAAAATCATTTTGGATGCAAGCCCATCCTTTGCATCTAAAACTCCACCCGGCAAGGGCTCATGAGCATTTTCATTATCAAGAAATGAATACATATAACTTGGTCCTAAAGAACTTATACCCAAGACCTGCTCAGGTGTTATGACATCATTAAACATATAAATAGGTCCAATTTGACCAAGAAAAGAGGAAGCTTCCTTAATAGAGTGTGAAGGGCTCTCCTCATCGCCATGGGGCAGATGAATCTTGCAGCCAATTGAGCAACTAGTCAAGAGTTCGTTAATTCTTGGATACCTATAGATGATAGTGAACAATATCAAGGAAAATGATGTCACTTAGAAGCTGTAAAATAAATCATTCAAGCTACATATTTCATATTAAATTTCCAGGTATTATAATAAACAAGAAACAAACAAAATCTATTTGCTGAAGTCAGGACCTGATTCTTTCAGATGACACAAGTGCCCCATTCACATAACATCTTAATATGCTACCCCCAGAAAATGTTCTTCCAATGCTGTGGGTTATACAAAGAAAATGCCATTTTTTTGTAACAATGTTGACATTGAGAGAAACACACTGTCGCTTCTGGGAAATAGACTGCAAAACAAGGAATAAAAATTCACACTTAGATATAAAAAGGGGCAGGGCCAAGGGTATATACCGACTGGTCACCTAGCAATAGGACAGTAGAACAAACTACTAAAAAACAGAGAAGGTTTTAGGAAGAGCATAAATAACCTCATATATAAGCTTGTAATTTGTAAGAAGAGCGAAGCATCCTTTTCCATGTTCAGAAAGGAAAGAGAAAAGTCCCATTGCTCCAACTCCAGGGAAGTTTTCTATTCTAAGCCAACATGAGAATGTAAAACCCTTACTTATTGGCCAATGCATTGGCGTTCTAATGACGATGCCCTGCATGTTGATAATTTTGAAACATAAGCAGAAGCTCAGAGTGCAATAAGACCTAAAAATAGGGTGAAGCAACACAGAGATTGAATAGAAGGCCAGATTCTAATTCAGGACTGAGTTTACTTTGGGTGGCTAATCTATTTTTTTTCCCTTCTTGAGTAGAAAACAATGAACTAATTAGGAAGTCTTAAAAGCAAGGGACATCAATACTCTACAACACCTTCTGAGTGCTTAGTTCCGAACTAAGACTTCACTCCATCTGTAAAAAGGCTCAAAAGAATTCTATGAGTTTCCAACGACTCTAATTCAGCATTATCATATGTAAAATGGTTAATATTGCCAATGATCAATCGAATTCCTAACAGAAGCACCCTCAGCATAATTTCTGAACTCCATAATTTTCAGATTATACAGGTCAACAGTGCATCCTTCACAGCTTTATTTCATCACAGTAATGCCCTAACTACTAAATTGCATAAATATAAGTTCTTAAATTTTGCAAATTGTTGGGGAAAAAAAATCACAATAAAAGCATTGTTTACTCTTTTATTAACCAATTTGTGTATTGGATTCCATTTGCCACAGTTGGGAACTAATGAATGGCTCTATCTATAAAGATTTTGGTATGTTCAGTACAATATTTAAGAGTGTGGGGTCTGTTTCCAAATTGGTCGAATTAATAACAAGTGTTATATATGTTCCCACATATGCTACGTAGTATATTACAGTACAGTCAGAAAAATGCTAAACACCAGTTTAATGTTAAATCAATATTAAAATCTATGCTACCCATGCCATTCTTGATCTCTTCCTCCTTAGCTTTTTTTGGATAGATTGTATGGAAATACACAAACATTAAACAAGCATACCACAATCCTAACAAAAAATAGTCAGTCTATTAATCCTCCAACAAATTGCTTTTTAGAATGAACTTACTGAGTCATTTCCAATGAGGTCAAAAAAGGCAGTTGGTCCTTTCTCATTCAGCATTGATGAAATGCTGTTCATCATTAATGAGCAATACTGCTGCCGGTTGCCAACTTTCTCACTTCGGAGAAGAGCAAATATTTTGCGAATATCCTTCCCAGAAATGCTATGACCACCGGTGACTTGAATTAGTTGGGCAATTTTCAAGATGATATCATCACTCTCTTCTTGAGAAAACCAATCAAGAAAAAAATTAAGCATTCCTGCCCTAACACATGAATCTCGGTTTGATATAGAGTCCCGCAGAAGCTGAAGAAACACATCGAGACCCTGCTGGCGCAAAGAATCGCTGCTCTGACCAATAGAACTTTAACGAGTTAGAATGGAAAAGGCCAAAAGTTGAATGGAAAGTCAGCACATTAGTAGGGTCTGCATATATATGTATCAGAAAAGGAAATCGAGAAAGAACCTTCTGCAGAACACTCAGGTAGAGTATGACTGCGTCTTCATTCTGCCCAAAACAAGTTTGTAAAACATTTTATATACAAGGATGATGACAATGAAACATAACTACAAAATTAAGCTATTCTAGCTACAAAAGCAGAACAAGTAACACTAGATAATTTTGTGTTTCCATGATTTTCTTATCGTAAAGAGCATTTATTGTTTCCATTAAGTCTACTACTATATACAAACAAAACCACAAAGCGAGACAGATTAATAAGATGGAAGCATACCTGTATTAAAGGATTCCTTCTAATATCAAATTTTCCATCAACTAGCATATCAAGCAATGCATCTAAAAGTTGCTCAGTTGGCTGACCTCTAGAATAGTCCAGAAGCAAATTTTGTAAGCTTTGATAACCCTTTCCAACAAGAGATCTAAATGCAGCCTGCAAGAGTATGCAAAAGATATCAATAAAACGGAATGTGAATATTCAGCCACACATACAATATCAACAACAACAACAAACCCAGTATATCTCAGTCAGCGAAAGATCTTGGGGATCCAGATGTACACACCCTTTTTCCCGACTACGTCGAGAGGGTGTTTCAAAAAATGAAACATACTTCACCAGAATTCAAATGACTTAACACAAAAATGGAACAAATATTCAGTCACATGGAAACCAATCTGACAATAAACACAATCTCGCTAAAATAATACTTCGTATGTGCAAATTTAAGAAAAAATCACTCATAAGATAGCAATAATTACAAGCAAATAATAAACCTAAGTAGTTCTAACACAGTCTAGTTGAGCAATAATGGCTTTGTGCAACCACTGTTGCTCCCCAGTTCCCAGTGACTGCCGCAAGGCCACCATGGTCCTAGGTGAAGTAGGAGTTGCAAAACCACAAGCTCTAGTTCAAGAAAGATGAATGTCAGAGCACAAAATTGGACAATAATAAATCCAACAAGAATGCAATGGTTGGATTGTGGAAGTGGTTAGATGTTGGCAGCTATAGCAGTAAAACGTTATGGATGTTGGTATATGGTGTACAACTTCATTTTCAGTCTCATACTTGCCACTGACATAGCATTATGTCCCACAATTTGCCAATGAAAAATGTCTAAATGACATATAGGAAAACTCTAACCCTAAGCAAACTTTAAATGAATCTCTGCCTTTTTTATATAGAATGCCAGAATAAAGTGATAAGATAATTTTGCTTTTTTAAAAGGAAATAAATTCTAACAAGATGGAAGAGTGTACCTTTGATACATCATTATTAGCAAGCAGACTTGTCAGAGTTTGGAGAACGCACAGCACCAGCTTCTCTCCACTCAATGTAGCAAGGACTCCATGTAGTAAAGAGACAACATGCAAAAAGCATTCCCCGTCACGAAATAAAGCCTGATAATGCTGACAGAAGATAAATCTAGTAAATACTTGAGACAAAAGCGATTAGGTGAGCCTCCACAGGTAGGCTAATCGAGTACGTACAGATTATAGTAACAGGTAGGATAAAATAACTTAGCATTATAGTAACAGGTAGGATAAAATAACTTAGTAACAGGTTTTCTGACCCATGCACATGATGCATGTCTGCAAACAAACACAGGAACATCCAAAAAAAAATCTATGCTCAATAGATGCATACCGATTGATTCATGGCCAGCATTTCTCTCATGCCAGTTAAAAGATCAATTGAGATATTTGTGAAGTCCTTTTCCTTCTCTTTCACTTGATTAAAAGTTTCGAGATACTTGGAACACAGATGCAACTTCCCTTTCTTATCCTCCTCAGAATAAGTAGTAGCCTACATTAATTAATCAATAATGAAAAATCCAGTGCCATTTAGAATTAAAAGAAATCAATGAATATATAAAATACAAATAAATACCTTCATCAGGTCAAGAATATACCCAAGCATGAAGTTTCTCAAATCTTCCACCCAAAACAAATCAAACAAACAATCGATGCATGAACTGCTCTTCAGCACCAAACTTTTTGCATCATCTGCTCTTGAAAGATGCGTTGAAAAGAGCTCAACTGAAGCTTCAATACAATTTTTCCATCTGTGGGAGCTCAACAATGCATCTGATCTTTGAGAAGTTTCTGAGTGAGCCAGATCAACCTGATAATTTTCAGAAACATCATTTACATTCCCTGAAGTCCTACTCATCTGAGCTTGAATACGAGCAACTTTGAGCACCCTAGAAACTGCATCAAGCTTCTTAAAAGATGCAACAGTTTTCTCAGGAGAATGCTTAAATAACCGAATCATACTCTTTGCAAGAATAATCGCAACCTCAGGATTGGACGATGATTGCTCAAGGGCATTTAATAAAGCAGAACATTCAGGCTGTACAAGGAATGCAAACAACTCGGTTAGAGGATTCACAAAAACAATGAGGAAGATATGACGGCAACCAAATCTTGTCAATCTCTGAGCAAAGCCAAGAGTTAAAAAACAACCAAGGAAGATAGAGATAATGCAGCACAAGCAACATGATACCTTGAAGGATTTAGCATGACACATTCTTGTTTGCAGAAAACTACATTTATGCTCAACACAAATTCTGTTTTGCGCATTTCATAAATACAGTAAAAATTAATTATTTCATCTTACTTGAACTTCTATATCATGCACAGACTTCAATCAGAATTTAAAATACCAAATTATGTGAAATTTGTCCAATGTTACCTTCTCCCCATTAGCCCCCCCCCCCCCAACTTGAGGAAACAGTTAAGCTGGTTTGTAATTCTTCGTGAGCCTTGCTAGATCGGTCACCTAATATGGTAAAACACTACTACACTCCATTTGCTTTAAGTTATACAAGAAGTGTGATTGAAAGTATCCTCTGATTCCCTCATATAACTGGTATTCCAAATCCAAAATCAAGTGTTTTCTAGAAATTAAAAGAAATTCGATACGAAAATCATTTCACTATAGCATGCTAATACCGGCATACAAGCATCAAGATTAGAATATTAACCAAGAAACACCCACCACATTGTGCGTACTCCCAGAAGACGTTGCAACAAATTCAACAAATGAAATAACTTCCATCTGAGGACCAGTAAATTCACCAGCCCCGGGAACATTGTCACTGCTATTGGAGGCTGAGGAAGATGGCGAATAAAGACTTGCTACTGAGCCCCCATCCCTAGTGTAGCTAACTCCAGTACGTTCTTCCAAATCTGATCCAAAATAAAAGAAATTCTCCGAGAAGACAAGTTCCCATATTCTCTCCCCCCTAAATACATCAAGGAGTAAAGGTGATGAAATCAGAATCTCCCTGAACGCATGGATGACATGCCTCTGTAATGTAAACACAAACAACCTGCAGCAAGGGAGAAAAGAAAAAGAAACAATGATTTGGAATGAAAATATACAACATTACCAAATCCAACATCGATAATCAGAATGAAGCAACAAGTAAATCTTGAATCCCAAATAGAAGCAACAAGTGGATAAGTATTCCTGAATGAATACGCACACCAACCACTACCCACTTCCAAAAGGCAAATATTATAGCCGATTAAATGATATAAATAATTCGCTGCTGACAAAATGCGTATGGATATGCAAGTTATTTTGTACATCAAATGATATAAATCGTAGTTGCTCTATCCTAAACTAAAGTGCACTGCTGAAATTTCATAATTAGTAAGAAAGGTAAGCAACCACCATGAGAAATGCAATAAGATTATGAACAAAAACAAACATTAATACAACTATAGTACATTAGGACTTCAAAATGATGTTTCACACATGTTAGGAAAATCACATCACATTATGTTAGCGCAAATGAGGTAACACAAATAATCAAACATTCAAGCACAACACCCACACAACACATGAAATGGTACATGTCGGTATAAGTAATGTTCAACAGCATAAACATAGCATTCTGGAGATATATTTTTACTATTTTTGCTTAGCACTACTAATAATATATATCCATCTGGTGTCAATCGTATCATAAGAGTCTAGTTGATCCATAATCTATGTTTGATCATTATTTATCTTTTAGATGATAGCTATAATAACGAGATTCTTTCAAGCAAAGCTAAAAAAATAAAAAAAGATATCCTTGACCTAATTTATCATTGTTGATTGCTTTATTCAATTTCTTCTCACAACTTCAAACAAATTTCTCCTTAGTCCAAAATGGAATAATCAACACAATTCCAATTTCTCAGGGCAGGGCAGGATACAATTATCAACACAGTAGTCCTTAGGGACAAAACAAGTAGTAAAGAAGGGGTGAAAAAAGTTAAGCTTTTCAGATGAGACTTTACAAGTTCTAGGGTTAACCTCAAATGTTCAGGTATTTCATCCTCACTTGAGCAAGCTTCGATGTATGGGAATACAACAAAAAGAACCTTCAAGATCCATTTTATTGAAAGTTCAATATAGGCAGCAGAAACTGGCAAAATGTTTCTGCCAGCCGCTACTTCGACACCATTAGAATGTCTATCTTCTGGAGGAAGAATAAAAGAACAAAGAACTCTGCTCATTGCATCTGCATAATTCTTCCAAAATTCCAGAAAACAATCCTGCGCAAGAATATTATCATGGTGTTCTGATGAAACCTGTGACATTTGCACATCATGCTGCCTTGCCAAGATCTGATGTTTGCACTCCTGAATGATGAAAGCAGGAGAACAAAAGCTGTTTGCAAACTTATGCACTCTTCCACTCTCAGATAGAAACTGCAAGTTGTTCAAATTTCCAAATCTGGATCCTTATTAAGGAAACAAGCAACAACTGAAGTGGCATTAGGCATAATAATATGAACTGACCAACAAATATGATGCCATTAACATAAGCTATTCAGCTCAGAATAGGCCATCAAAGCAATTAGGAAAATTCTAGTCACCTTAGATCAACACTATACACATGCCCAACTTGAAAAGTTTCATAAATCATTCACAGGATTTTTTTCCCCAAGTATACATATTTGGCAATTAGCAGTATTTATCATTCCCTAATTGTCTTACTTCCAACACATTAACTGAAAAAGATATTCCAAAGGATACATTGTCTCACGAAGAACTTCCAAAGAAAGAACATGCAGCTGGAGTATACCGAGGAAAAGATTTTCTTTCCTGCGATAAATTTGGATTACACGGAATCAGTTCAACCAGAAAAGTTTATGCAAGTATTGGCACATGTAGATAAGCTGCTTAAGCCATATAAAATATAAACACACAAACACACATACCATAAACAAACCCAAAATCATGAATGGTTATATTTGGAAACTTTTAATTTTATGAAAACTGATTGATAATAATAGTAATGTATCAGCAATATCTTTCAAAACTCTAATATTGCCAAGGAGCTTTGAAATGGAACAAATGCATGTTCCATACTGACATCTATATTAAACATCTTAGTCGCGTGCTCTTACAAATGAAACCATTCAATTACACTAACATCATGCATAGAACTTCCAGGATGAACACAGACAAAGGACCATGAGCTCATTATGTTCATAAGTAACTCAAAATTAGTGGCCAACTGGTCATTTACAAACAGAAAGAAAAAATATAGAGACTTACCCAAATCCCAAGGAGAATGTAGCACTTTGTTTTGGAAAGTCACCATTGGAAATAAGTACAACCCCGTCTAATAAAACTTCAAGTCCTCCAACACTTCTAAAATGGTTTTGAGCACGACTGTTCTCAGAGATTGCTGAATATAGAGCCCTCAAAATAAGATACTGAAGCGACATATTTTGTTTCTGCTCTTTCATGTTCAATCTTCTCACTACACGCAAAAGATCTGCAAATAGACAAAGCAACTGTTATTTAATTTATGAAGCCCAAAGAATATATTGGTCTACAGAGAACCTGAAAAATAAGTGTACATATCTTATGGAAAAAGCTATGTACTGTAACAAAAAAATCCAACGCCTGTCTTGTAACATGCAAAGAGAAGCATGTTACAAGAAAAAAAAACATGCACGCACTTACACAAGCTAGGGAACAAAAAAGGTTCAACACCTATCTTCATGTATATATTAAATGGAAGGGCAAAAAAGATAGAATATGCATACCTTACCTACTAACCAATTGAGTCCACCAGCTTCCATCACTGTTGTCACAGCCTTTTCTTTCCAACGTAAAGCTATACCGCATACAATAACATTGAAACTGCCAAACGAACCAAACATTGGCAGCCCATCCCTTGGACCAGAGAATGTAGTATTGATGAAATATTGAGCCACTTCATATGCATCAGATTTCAACTCAATGAAACTGCACATTATAGACAAGACATGTACAAGCAACTGCTGCAGCAGCCTATATTTCTCTAAAATAATCTTAGATAGACCATCATCCACCGAAAGTATTCCAGGAATTGTCTTAAGCTGGACAACAGCCGCTGGCAAAGTACAAGATTGTAAGTAAACAGAAAAGCATGATAAATCATACCACATGAAAAGCAGAGATAAAATAATTGTAAAACGAAGGAGCAGCATAAGAAATCCCAAACACGAGTGAAAATAAAACAAGGATGACAGCCTAGTATGCACATAGAACAGAAAATGGAGGTCATATACCATACATAAGCCCAATAATTGAAATTCACCATGTAGAAAAATAAAAGTGGAAGACTGAGAACCAACAAAATCATTGAAAGTGATGACACTAATCCTTCAAAATGAATAGTTGTGATCGAAACTGGAAGGTTCAACTAAGATTTAGATGTATGCAACCACCTTAATAGTCGTGCTCATTTCGCGGCATTTTGCAAAAAAGATGAAGAGGAAACCCATAGCTTGAATAAAAATCACAAGAGGATGTTTCCTAATCCTACAAATCACAACTTAGAAAAACACACACTGGTACACTTGAGAACAGTCTTCCAACTGAAAATTTGCCTTGTAGAAATCCTCTACTCTTTACTGTGTCAATTACTTCAAGATCGAAAGACTTTACTCAGTAAAGAGGGTGAGAAAGAATGCAGATGCTTGTTCACAATTCAGCATCTGACCATCAGTTCCGCAATTCTAGATCATAATTAATAAATCAAGAGGCTAAAAAGCTAAATAATCAGAAATAAGTAATTAGAACTATAAGCTTTTGATACCTTTCATTAGCGCGATCAGTTTCTGTACCATGCCATGATAACCCAAAACTTGACAATTATATGTTGAACGAACTACAATCGTCAGTGCTTCCAAGAGAGGCAGCCCTTCTGAAGTAATAGTCAAGCTGGATTCTCGATCCGACGTTGAAGGTGCTGGACTCATGTTCACTGCACTTGCAGTAAGTGAAAACATCAATATTCGCTTTAAATAACAATATCTAAAAGAAACTTTGCCATGTAATGAAATATACATAAAAGAGGTCTATATCCACAAACTCAATGAAAGATGATGATTTTTGCCAAACCCATTACTCCGTGCATTACAAAACTACACATACAGCACACAAAGTAAAGTCCTGAAAACATTTTCGTCCAAATATATACCTGTTCTATAAATTATCAACATTATACTACTACAAACAAGGTAAGAAATTCTGCACCATGTGATCAAGTCACCCCTTGTTTTCAACTTTGGATAATCCTATTAGCCAACCCCATTTCAGGGATGCACTCTAAAATTGAATATCAGATCAAACGGAAGTTTAAAACAAATGTAGGCCCTAAGAAGAAACATAGTACAACAGTAGTTAAAGTGGAAGTCAGTTGTTAAAAGCTTCAACTGTATTAAAAATAATCAAGAAGCTCAGACTCCCAGAGTCAGTATAACACAAGAAACAACACTGGCATGCAGGTGCATAACAGAAATAAGTTAAATCTTCAATTGAAAGCATTTCAAGTTACTTAGTAAATGAAAAATAAGTGCATAACAATAGCTTCCTTACTTTCAGTAACCAAAGAAGCGACATTTATCACATCTTCGATTAAAGCCAAGATTACTTCTGTAGGATGGCCAAAAGAACAGCCAACTGTATCTTCACATTGTGAGGAATGCTCCAATGGTGAGGAAGTAGCTGAAGTAATACCAGCGTCTTCCTCATTATCAGGCTCCCACCTCCTGAAAACGTCTAAGAACTGCTTGAGGAAAGCATAAAACAGCTGCCTCTTCTCAGCCTATAATGAAGGGGCATTAACATTTGAAGAAAAGAAAGGTCATAATAATATTTAAAAAAGGCAGAGTTGTTAAGAAATAAAATTAACATCATGACAAGGCCATAAATGAATGATAAGAGCTCAAAAATAACGAAAAGAAACAAACTGCGAAAATACAGAAGAGTTCACATGTATATAAGATCAAAAACCATAAAGGTCTTACTTTCTAGAAAATACTTGATGAGTCATTTCTTCATAAATCTAAAATCCAAATGCATTGTAAATATAATTTTCCATTACAATATTTTAAAGCATTAAAGCAATAGTTTAAATTGAGTAAAACCCCTATTAGATTAGTCCAGTTTTATGAAGGATTTTCAAACATGTGCAGAGCTTTTGGCAGAGAAGGCGCATAATTATGGATAATGCTTCAATATCCAACAACATATGCACTCCCTCCGATCAACTTTAACTATCGTTTTAGGTTTTCTATGCAAGTAATTAGCATTGAGTTTCTTGAATTATTTTTATTGGCTAATTTTTTCTCATATTGTTCACTTTTTTTTTTGATTTTAAGGTTAAAATTTTTTCTCATATTGCAAATCTGTAGGGGTGGGCACAAATCCCGGTCCCATCCCGGACCCGTCCCGGTTCCGGTGGGATTTGAGGGGAAAAAAGTAAATACCGTCCCGCAAAAATTATGCGGGACGGGATGCGGGACAAGACTATGGGATCCCGCAAATCCCGGTCCCGTCCCAGATATATTATATACTGTATAATATATATTTAAAATAAGTTTTAATTTTAATAATAGTACTTCTTTATATTATATTATTATATGATATTATGTTATGTTATGTTATATTATATTATATTATATATATTTTAAGGCAACATTACAATTTATTTATTTACCTATTTAGTTATTGTATTTTATTTACGTTTAAAGTTGAAGTTTGAAGCATACCTTTAAGGCTTTACACATTTACAATTACATACTGTAAGTGTAAACTAAAGTATGTAAATGTAAGATTATTTAGGGCTATAGAGGCAACCAAAATCCGAGGCAATACCGCACTTGTTTTCTTCTCAAATCCCAAATCTCAGTTGTGTAGTTGCAGGATCTGATCGGCGGAAAACGACATTTATAATATTTTATTATTTTTATTTGAGGGACAAGGCCCATCCCGTCCCGTGCGGGATAAGGCCCATGTGGGATTCAAAAAAAATGCGTGAATCCCGTCCCGGTCTTGTCCCATAAAAATTAAGCGGGACGGGCCCAGTCCCGGTCCCGTCTAATCCCGTCCCGCGTCCACCCCTAATATTAATACTATAAGTTTTTTACATAGGATAGGGGAAGGGGAAGGTCACCCCTAGCTTAGCCTAGGGACTTAAACTAGAGAGCCGACAATAGGTCATATTGTTCACTGATTGGCTTAAAAGAGAGGTGGACATTTAATGACGTGATAAGATTTAAGTAATCATAACAAAAATAAGTGAATTGATACTTTTCTTAAAACTTGTGCTCAAGCCTAAAACGGAACTTATTGTTCATTAGAAGGAGTACTAAATAACAATAAATAAACGGAACCTCTAGCTGCCTAAATGTGAACCCAATAAAAAAATATTTCACTACTAGTGTTCCGCAAAGGAGAAGCCAAAGATAGCAAGAGCTCTCTCAGGATTCATTTAAGTAGAGATACTAAACATCTAGATTTGCAATATGAGTAACCAGGATCCAGGGAATTGAGGATAATGGTTATGTTGAGAATATAGCTAGCTCAAGTTCAGGGGATCCAATAAGCTGGAAGGGAAGTTCAAATAACAAGGTAAGAAGTAAACAAAAAATCCATAAAACAATCTAACCTAATATACACACAAATTTTTCCCTTCTCATTTACATCTTTTTTGAGAAGGATAGCACAATAATGTCAAGCAAAATGATAGAAGAAGAAACATGTCCAGGAATAACTAATATGCTGATGGCAGCAAACTGATTAATCCAAATACCTTGTCATGTGTATTCTCGTATCTCTGCCACAGTGAATTTAAAATATACTCAGCACCAACCTCACTGAAATGGAAAGGATGAAGAAAAATAAGAAACAAACAGATATGAGCAAAAGCATGCATTTGCATAAATATATTATATACATAGTTGTCTATTCAATGAATCAAACTCATAACACTTCACAGTTTTTAAAGAATTAATTATTTAAGCGTAAGAAATGAAAATATCATGCAAAAAGGTAGTTATAAATCAGAATTGTCTAGAAAGGAAGGTATCTTCAGCATGTCTTTTGTAGTTTTGTGAATCAAGTTAGTTATCAATTGGCTTCGAAAATAATCAAATGCTCCATCCAAATCAAAAAGGGAAGAAACCTGTGACATAAAAATAGTACCTGAAATATACTTTGTTTCTGGGCAAGTTAAAACGATCTACTTTGTATGTAGACCCACCATGATGACCACTAGATGTCCTTCTAATAAATCCAGCAACACCCTTAACAATATTCATGATTCCTCCTCAATCTATACGACCTAAAGTTCCTGGAGCCAACACCAACTGAGCAGCCAAGCACTGTGACCCATCAAGTCAATCAGGGCCACCAAATGACCATGCAATCAAACATAATAGATTTCATTCCATAGATGCAAGGCTTCAGTTTGATAGTACATGCATAAAAAGAACATCAAAACAGATGTGAGAAGAAAGTTCAATGATTAACAACCACGTCGTTTCAAAAGGGATGTAAACAACCTCCTTTTCGAAAATGGCATTTCTCATGTCCATTTTGGCTCCAATTCTTTAAAACCTAGCCTAAATCTAATGTATAATTATGAGTAAAAGATGAATATCATTTCCAAGTTCAACTCTCTGCTTTCTAACATGAAAACAAATAGTACAATTGTGGAAATTTCATAATCTACAAGGAGAAAACCAAAAGTAAACATCTAATTAGAACAGTAGTGGTGCTAAAAGAAAAGTGAGATGGGCAATGTCAAATCTGCATTCTCAACAAGTTGCTTCGATATGCCAATACTTTCAAATCCTTAAAAAAAAGTTCACAGGACATAGGAACAAAGTTGAGGGATGAAAGATTTTACCATGTCCCCAATCCAAAAGAAGGAATTAGGATGAGCACTGACTTACTAAGGAGTTGATTTACAACCTCTGAGATATTGGACTTGTCCCCTACAAGACTGACACCTCGGGGTTCTAAAGGAATAGTGTTACAGTTTCCTTTTTCTGGCATTCTCACGCAACCAAGCCACATCCATATAAAACTGAATTTTAACCCTTAAAAAGTACAAGCGTAAAATAATATTCATCCAGCACAAAGAAACACATAGCAGTTGGTGTTTCTACTATCTGATTGCTATTCGTTTCATCAAATTATCTAGTACATCACTAAGCACATGAATCCGCCCAAACAACAATAATGGTAAAAATTACAAAAAGCACAAATCAGCTAAACACGATCAAGAAACCAGGAATCTTCAACCGCAAACCAAAACGAAACAAGGCGCTAAAAGGTAAAAATATCTCCCGATGTAACAGATCTAACTTCATTCTGAACACAATAAGCAAAAGCGAACCCAATCGAAGACCAATTGTAGAGACAGAAATCAACATCATCGGCTTAGGTTTTAAGAACAATAGCGAATTGAACAGATACCTGGAAAGGCGAATTTCGGGGCAGGTTGAAATCGATTGCGTGAAAGTGACAGGATTAGGATCGGAGATCCACGATTTCTTGTATTTCGAGGAGCTTCTTCAATGGCTTCGGCGAAAAATCGATATACCGTAAAAACCGCCAAAACGCATCGTACCGAGCTTGGAAGGGAACTGGTGTTTTTTACTTTTTTTAATTTATGGAAAGTGGGAGGGGTGGAATATGTTTTCTCCTTATGGTTTCCTTTCATTACACAGTAGGGACTGTCAGTGACGAGTAGAAATGTAGAATCCTCTATTTTTTACATAGGCCGCAAGAGGCCCAATTTTACCGACGTGCAAGACCCAATTTATTAGGCCGTGTCTAAAGACCCAATTTATTAGGCCGATTGATTCCATTGTTTATAGAGAGAATTGCACCCAATATACCAAAATCCATAACCATTTGCAAAACTAACCCCCTCCTTAAAAAATTGCAAAAATAGCAAATACCCCTACCAAATTGCACAAACTAACCGGTTTCTTAAGGGGTGTAGAAGGTTAGGATAATTAATACCCTATTACATCAATAGTATAAAGTAAACCGCTCTTTCTCAAACCCCCATTTCCAGTTGAACAGGCGGTTTCAGAGCAGGGAAGGGAGCGGTTTGAGAAGGCAGGAGAGAGAGGACGCCATATCCGGTGACGAGACATCAAAGTCGGTGACTTTGGAGACAAGACGGTGACGCTGGAGCCGGAGGAAAGCCGGTGACGCCATTCCACATTAGGAGAAGGACGAGGAGCACGAGGAAATCGCAGAAGCACCTGTCGAAGCACCTGTTGATTTTGAAGAAGAAGAAGACCCTCACATCTCACAACGAAATCAAGTAAGTTCAAACCCTCCCTCCTATGGCCGAAAACCTTTTAGATTGTGGCACCATTGATATGTAAGCAGGTTGGGGAGGAATCGGGTTAGTTGTTCTTGAAACCCTAAGTCTGTGGTGGTATGATCAATTTTGGGGGTGTACTTGGGGATATGAGGAAACATAAACCTGAAATTGAAGGTCTCAAAGGCATAGAAATCAATTGAAAATGGTGATTCGGGGGGGGGGGGGGGGATTTGGAATTGGGGAACTTGGGTGCTCGCTTTGTTGTTTTTAGAAATGGACTTTTTTGTTGGTTTTAGGACTTTGTAGTACACCTTTTGTTGGTATTAGGACTCGTAGCTTTGCTTGCTGGACTTGTGGACTTCATGTATTTCTTAGCAATTCGTAAGCGTCAAAACATCATTGGCATGAAAATTTATTTTAATGGCACGAGTTTACTTGTTGGTGGCATGTAAAACATCTTATCTGGCACGTAAATTTTGATGGCACGTATGTTTGGACTTAGGCGCATTTATGAGGAATCACAATTAGTTATGGCACGCGTTTACTCGTTGATGGCATGCGTTTACTAGTTGATGACACGGGAAACGTATTGGTTGACACATTATTTTGTCATGCTTTGCATGTTCAGTGAATTTGAAAGCGTATGTACGTGTTTTAGATGGTTCGACTTTTCTCTCTCTCCTCTGCAAATAGGTGCTCCTCTCTGGTGCAAATTAGGCTAAAGCACTGCTATTTTTGCAAAGTCTCATTTTTCATGGTATATTCATGCAAATTTTCCTTGTTTATATGCTGTATGTATAAACTATACTAGTATGATTCCCGCGCCGTAGCACGATTTTTTATAGATAAAATATTAGTAATATGTTGAATTGATGTTATAAAATAATAGTAAAAATTCATATGATTAAATACTTTGAATTAAACTCATTGGTTGAAAAAGCAATTAAAGTGGTATATATATATTACTAATATTAATTTTATATTTCCTTATTATTACCTCCGATCCAAAAGAACTTTTGTTTTATACTTTTGAATTTGATCCAAAATAAGTGTCGATTTATGTTTTCTAGGCAGTTTAATACTACCTCCATTCTGCAAAGCATGTCGTTTACTATCCACGCACGCTTCTTTATATTGATAAAAACTATATAAAATATTCATTTTTTAATACATTTTTAGAACAAGTTTGTACTTATTAATAATAACTACAAAATTGTTAAAAAAAATTATTTAAAAAACTAGATTTTTATATAGTTTTTATCTCTTAAAAAGCGTGCGTAAATAGTAAAGTGAAGGGTAAGCAGGCTCATCCCGACCTGTACCACTACCAATCGAAACTAAAGTGTCAACAGGCTCGTCCCTCTCACCGGGGCTCTCTTAATCACCTTCTACAAATCACC
Organism: Persicaria tinctoria; assembly: GCA_037127255.1. Lineage (NCBI taxonomy): Eukaryota > Viridiplantae > Streptophyta > Magnoliopsida > Caryophyllales > Polygonaceae > Persicaria > Persicaria tinctoria. The sequence continues at coordinate 42,661,382 of JBANSL010000020.1, forward strand.
GTTCAGGTTATTTGGGTCTCTGTCTTTAAAACTTTGGTCCTGTCGATCTCTGGTTGTTTTCGGGTTTGCAACAATCATTACTGTTTTATCCTACTGGTGACGTATGTTCCTATCACAAAATATTACTATGATTATCTATATGTTTGCCTTCCTTCATGGTTCCGGCTATGTATCTTGAGTGCTTTCTCGCTTTTACTTGTGTGTCTCGGCATTGTTTGCTTGTACTGCTGCCCTTATGTTTACTCGTACATGTCTCGGCTTCTTGCGGCAAGTTTTAGGTGCTTTAGTCATCCTCGCTCTCCCTTTCAGTGGCACTTGGATTAAGCTTGTGGGGGGCCTTCCTGGCATCTACAGTGGCCGTGAAGATTTCTTGTTGTTGTTGCTTGCTGGCTCATTTCTTTGCTACACTTTGGTGGACACTTAAATCAAGTTTGGCTCACCGACCTCCACTTATGATTACATAAAATTAGATAAGCCCTACCAGGCCTTTTGTATACACAATTTGACACTTACACCGTATGTGCTGCATATAAATAACCTTGTATTCTTTATTTATTTCATACCAAATATATTTATATACATTCTAAAAGGGATTACATCCCTTATAATATATATCAATATATCATCAATATACAAACTCGTTTCAAGTTTGTCTTGCTCAATACACAGTCGATCACTCTCCCCTGTGATCATTATAGATTTGTTGTGTTTACAACTTGCTCAGCAACAATTCTAAACCATTATGGCACTTCTTTACCCCCATCGTCTTACACGATGTCATGAACCATGCCTTCGAAAGACTACAATCTCAACTAACTATTACACAACCGATCCCCAATCCATTATTATTTTATGAATATATGCACTTGGAACTGTAGGGATATGCGTAGGCGTAATCTTTGGACTTCAATCGAGTCCTTCTGTGCAAACAATATGATTAATGTGTTGGCACTCCTTGAAACTAAATCGGACACTGCTCCGGATGATGGTGTCTGGAAACACAATGGGTTCTCAAATATTGTGTTTGCTTCTTCCGTTGGCTTTGTAGGAGGGATCCAGAGATAAGAGAGAAAGAAAGAGAAAGAAAAGAGGGAAGCCATTGTTGGACTAGCAACACCTCAACTTCAAACCACCATAACTCCCTCCTCACTCAAGCTTTTTGGCTGCTTCTTGAAGCCAAATATCCACAAAAGAGAGGCCTTTCCAACCATAGTTCTTGCTCAAAAATCCAGACCGGTCAAGCCAGCCGTTGAGCCCCATTTCCGAGCCAGCAGTGCCGAGCCCTTTGTGTTCTTGAGGTTTTCAAGTGTGTTTGGGTGAGTCTTGGTTTCCTCCCCTTCAAATCTGATTTTATACTTGTTGTACAACTAATTTTGAAGGTTTTTGTCTAAGACTTCCTTTTATTTTTTGGTTTGGATTTGTCAAAAATGCTAGGTGTTTGGTGCAAGGTCCCGGGAAGCTTGGAGGGGTAATTTGGTCTTTTTTAGAGGGGCTTCGAGGGTAATCTCTCATCCACCTTTTCCTCTGTAGATTAGGAGCCTTATGTGTAAATTAGGGCTTAGGAAGTGGAGCCTCTATGTGTTTTTGGTTGCGTTTTGTAGCAAACATAAAAAAAAATGGATATATGTGCCTCTGTAATTTGGATTTTATTTCCAATCCAACGGTCTGATTTGGCTGAAATTTCAATATGATGTTCATGAAAATGTTATCTAACTTACCTTCAAAAAATACAGCAATCCAACGGTTGGATCAAGAGTTATTATAATTTTAGTAACCAGTGTTTATAATGACTCGATTAAAAAACTTGGTTAAGGGAATGCTAAGAATATGGTTAAATATATGATGGCATAACCGAAACTTAGAGCATATAAAATACAGAAATGAAGTATACCCATAACTTGGCTTATGATCCGATAAGAAGAAAATCGATTATGTGATAATACGATATAGATTATAACTGGTTAATTCCGGATCACTTAACCAAAGTGTGTAATCTATAGAATCGTGAACCTCATGTGGATGTATGTTGATTATTAGGTTGGGTACCATGCATTAGAATACCACCTAATGAAATCTTAATGAAATTAATAGGCTCTTGTTGATTGGATCCTTGGTTGTGCACTTTATTGCTTGCTTATTCTCCGGACTCCAGGTAAGTCCCCTGGACTTACTCATGATGGATTTATGTGGTACTCTTTGTCTTATCGAGAGTCTTCATGCATCACGCGACCTAGTAACATGTTTAGGAATATAAACAGGTAATATGACGTAGGATGAACTTAGTAAATCCAATAATTCATATGTATGCTATGTGTTTATGGTAGGACGGCCGTCAAAATCTGAATAAATGACTTATATTCGATGGAAGACGAATGAAATGATGAAAGACTTATGATGAGAAAGAATGAGTATGTTTGAGAAGGATGAGTACGTTTGAGAAGATATTATGATATGATGGTGATGATGATGATGATGATGATGATGATTAAGATGATGATACGGGCCCTTGTGTGTTTACTTCGCATTTATATATATCTGTACACTTGCTTATGTGTTACATTTTATCATTCATGTAGTTTAAGTATGCCTCTTTATATGGCATTGAGTGTGCATATTTCCGATGATTGACCCCGATTTATTTCTTGTTTTTAGATTCAGGTACCCCTTACCCGATATGACTTACTTATGTGGATGGTTGTCGGGACAGACCTTTTGGACGATTAGAGTGAGGGATGCGCTTGACATTCGTACTCTTTTGCTCATACGTTTTATCGTTTTGACCCGGCGCGGCCGTGGCGTTTTGTTGTATTTATGATTTCCGCTTTTATTTCTGTTCGAAACGTTTTCGCGATAGTCTAGGACAGGTAAAGCCTCCAACGGGCTTACGATCTTTTCGGGGTTCGCAATCCCCATCTTTTGACAACTAAATCTTCCGCATAAATGAACCTAATAATAACTCGTACTCGGTCGTAAGATCCAAAGCTCATGGGAGAAGATCAAACTTCTCCTATAACGCTCCCTGATAATCTAGTATTTCGAACCTTATTTACCTTCTAAGTAGGTTTATAGAGGTTAATTCGGGTACTTAAATTTCGGTTCGTTACACCGTTCACAAAAGAGGTTCTTTCCCTTATTCCACAATACAAGCACAAGTTGCAAACATACAATTTTGATGCTCAAAAACCAAACGTGGTGCTTAATGACATCCACTTAAACTATTCTACTACTGTTTCGTATGATATTTTTTACTCTTGGTGGGCTATTTGGTTCTTTAGGAATTAGGTGGCATTTGGACATATGCAGAACGTCAATGTAAATCGAGTCTGCATTCATATCAACACTACCAAACATAGCTGGTTTGATGCCTCACGGTACGACATTGCTATTATAATATATGTGTATTATATATATTATGTAAATTAGATAGGTTATGAGGCAAGCCAAGATGTAAACTATATATTGATAGAATCAATACAAAGGAGGCAAGGGAGAATTATCTCAATCTCACATGATATTAGAATATATGTGTATTATATATATATTATGTAAATTAGATAGCTTACGAGGCAAGCCAAGATCTAAACTATATATTGATAGAATTAATACAAAGGAGGCAAGGGGCAAGGGAGAATTGTCTCAATCTCACACTTGCAACTCAATCCTTTCAGGAAAAACATAGGGTGTGTTTGGCAAAATGGTAGCTGTTGGAGGAGCTGAAGTTGTTGGGTAGCTGAAGCTGTTGGATTATTTGAGTTAAATATATGTTAATAAGATAGTACAGTGTTTGGTAAATCTAGCTGTTAGGGTAGCTGTTAAAAACTTGTGAATAAAAAACAAAAAGCTCCGAAAAGCTTGGGTGAATAGCTGTTGAAAAGCTTAGATTTCAAAAGCTAATTAAACTAAAATCTTATATTTATTTCATTTAAGACTATAGAATATCAAAACCAAAAGCTCCGAAAAGCTACTTACTTTTGCCAAACATACCCATACTGGTATGACTGGGAACGCATGGACATCTGCTACGGCAGGTTCGGGTCAAAGGTTGAAAGCACGTTGGGATACCCCTCCAACACCGTTTTTCAAGCTCAATTTTGATGGCTCCTTCAAGTTGTCCGGAGAGGCATCATATGGTTTCATAATTAGGAATTCGGAGGCCTTGGTGGTTTATGCCGGTTCGGGTTGTTGTAATAATACTTCTATTGTGTTCGCCGAAGCTTTGGCCCTTCGGAATGGGGTTTTACGTGCCCGAGAGTTGGGGATTCGCCATCTCCTTATTGAGGGGGATAATCTGCAGATTCTCAACTCTTTACTTGATATTTGGACATGCCCTTGGAGCATTGAACTGGTTTTATCATATATTTGTTCCATTATTTCTTCTTTTGATTCGTTTTCCATTCGTCATATTTTCAGAGAATCCAATGTTATTGTTGATAGGGTTGCGCACCTGGCTTATAGCATCCCTACCGACGACGCTCTGCTTATTGATCCGGTGTTGGAGGATCTCGTCCGAAAGAACGCTCTAAGATGACGCTTTCTTCGTTAGGATTGCATTGTCTTAATTCCTTTCCATGTATTAAAAAAAGTCATTTAATTATTTCTTTAGTAAGGAACATTTCATCCACTTCATGGTCCCTAAACTTAATTGGTCAATTGTTTAAGGGTTATACTTTTTAGAGCATGCCCATTTTTCCTTTTAGAGCATAATTGTTTACCCCTAATTCTCACAATAATTACATACCATTACCCCTCACATCTCACCCCTAATCTGAGTCTTCTCCTACCTCTCTTCACACGCAACCGGCTTCGACTCCATGGATTCCGACGAGCTCTCCTTCTCTCTCCACCGCAACTTTACGTGTGACAAGGAGGCTGCTTATAGCAACAATGGCCGAGGTGGTTGCGCTGTGATGAGTGTTCGAGTCGTTCTTGATTTCGTTATCTGTCCTCCCCGGAATCCGCCCAACTATCATCGATCACCTGCACATTAATCTCAACTATAGAATGGGATTTGGAGAAATTCGATCAGAGAGATCGAGATTTCATGAGGCTGATAAGAGAGCTAAATCTTGATACGATTGGGGAATTGCGAGATTCGAAATCTGAATTTGAGTCTTTTAGGGTTTCATCAATTTCATTTGAAATTCAATTTAGATTTGATAGTAAACTATTAATTGATGTTTTTATTGAATTTAGGGGGTTAAAGTTCATTCAAAATTGCTAAATATCGAGTGAAATTGTCAAAAAGGATTCGCCATTAATGGAAGTTGTGAGGACCTGCGATTGCAATTGAAAAGGGGAAGATGGTGCGTAGAGTTAAAGCTGTGAGAGACACCTTTTAGCCTGGTTCCATGGAGAACTGAGTTAAAAGTATTTTTTTTTATCCCAGTTTTTATTAGAACCGGGCTAAAAACCCATTTTTTTTTTTTAAAAAAAATGGTCGCAACAACCAGTACGGTAACTGGTCATTGCGACCATTATAGCAAATGGTCATTGCGACCAAGTTGTGATTTTTAAAAAAACATGTGGTCGCAACGACCATATGTCAATTGGTCGTTGCGACCATATAACCATGCGCTAAACGGAAATTTAACCATGCGCTAAACAGAAATCGTGTTGTTTAAAAATAAACTAAGTATTGCTATATTTTGTTACATTTACTAAAATTTGGAAGTTCTTTAACAAATGAAAAACTATATACAAACAAGTTGGTATAGTGATTGTAAATAACTCTGCATATTAAATAAAGACCAGTGTTTGAATTCTCTAGTAAATATAGAGTCACTTATAAATAGAAAAGGTTAACTCTACAAGAGATAAACCGATTGAATTTGAATCTACTAGGAAAAAACCTTAACGCTATGTAAATTATAATTAATAATAATTGAATAACCACGACTTGTAATTGATTTATTTTTAATGTGTGTTTGACTTAAAATTTAATTAAAAAATTAATATTTTATATAATATTTAATTCATTAACTACGTGTATAAAAGTCCCGAATTTGAGAGAGTATTACATTACATGCCCAACATCCAAATTATTTATTACTCCTTATTTATTTATTATTATTATTATTTGGTCGAAATTATTCCTTATTTATTTAAAATATTACTCCGTAAACATAAACAAGAAAGAAAGTGGTCGCCCACCAACTTCCCGTTCTCCCCCGTCAACAAATTTAAATTTCCCCAAAATACAACCCCTCAGATAAAAATAAAAATAAAACCAGGCCAAAATGGGAAAAAAATAAAATAAAAATTAATCGATGCTTGATCCAACGGCCCAGATCATTCCTGATAGATATATGCCAACTCAACACGCAACAGTCAAGCTGACGTGGCACAAATCCATCTCCCCCGCCCTCCCTTTTGCCGCGAAAATCCGATTCCGCTTTTCAGTCTGTACAGAGTCGTCGCCCGATCCTCTCTTCTTCATTTCATCGAACAGTTAGTCTGCAAACTCTCGATCGAGGGCGAGATGGCCACGAGCCACGACAATGAAGCGGGAGGAGGAGAACTCAAGAAACCGTTCCTCCACACGGGGAGTTGGTACAAGATCCAAGGAATGGGACCTAGACAAATCAGTAATGCAGTTGCCATCCAAGACAACGCCATCTCCGTCGTCGCTTGCGTCCTCATCGTTTCTCTGGGCTCTATACAGTTTGGTTTCACCGTAATCTTCCTTCAGTTCATCGCCTGTTCGGATTAATCAAACCGCAAATTGTTCACAACGCCTAAAATCTATTCTGTTTATATGCATCTTTCGTGCGAAATTTAGGCCGGATATTCATCTCCGACTCAATCTGCGATCACTGAAGATCTAGGACTAACGGTTTCAGAGGTAATACTCATAAATTGCGCAATTGTGGATCATTCAAGAGCCCTCAATTTGGTAGTTGACTTGTGAGTTTTCCTGCTAGTACTCTTTATTCGGGTCCCTGTCCAATGTGGGAGCCATGGTTGGGGCAATCGCCAGTGGTCAAATTGCTGAGTACATTGGCCGCAAAGGGGTAGGGTTTCTTACTGAGGCTATATTTACATATGCCTTTGTGATCTGTATTTCGGCAATTGATGATTCCTTGCAATGTGTTGATTTTTCAGTCTCTGATGATTGCTGCTGTCCCTAACATACTCGGGTGGGTGGCTATATCAGTTGCTAGAGTAAGTTCTCGTTTGATGCTGATACGACATTTTCATTAATGTTCGGTTTTGATCAGTAGAGTCAATGGGGCTTATGTTCCGTAACCAGGATTCGTCTTTCTTGTACATGGGGAGACTCCTTGCAGGATTCGGCGTGGGAGTAATTTCTTATACGGTACTTTTTGTTTTAGGTCTCCTCTTTTTCATATGAACCTCGATCATGTGAACAAGATTGATGGGAGGTTCTTATGACTGTGTTTTTAGGTGCCTGTGTATATTGCTGAAATCGCACCTCAGAAACTGAGGGGAGCGATGGGTTCTGTCAATCAGGTTGACCACCTTTTCTGCACTTGCATCTCTTGCCTTTTGAAGTTGCTGTCTTCATTTATGAGCTGTTTTTTCGTTTTATTTCTCGGTTGTTAGCTTGCAGTCACTATAGGCATAATGTTGGCTTATTTGCTAGGACTTTTCGTCGAATGGAGAGTACTTGCAGTTTTAGGTAACCATTTTGATCATTCCACAATTTGATGTTTTATTTCATGGCTTGACTTGTTAGTAACTGATTATAGCTGATGATATGCTGATTCATTTTGTTGAATTAAGAAGTTCCATTTTCATGAATGCACAATTGGCAGTAAAGAAAACATATGAACTTCTGATCTTTCTTTCTTCAGGAATACTGCCATGTGCTGTACTGATACCTGGTTTATTCTTCATCCCGGAATCTCCTCGGTGGCTGGTGAGTTTGTTGGCTTCTTGCCTTTTTGTCTCTAGTTGTAATATTTTTTCCGGTGACATTGTTTTGGTGTTTGTATTCAGGCAAAAATGGGCATGATTGAAGAGTTCGAGGCCTCTTTGCAAGTTCTCCGCGGATTTCAGACTGACATTACAGTTGAAGTAAATGACATAAAGGTGATTACTCATGTAACTTTACATGTCGCAACTTGACCGCCTTCTTTGGAAGAAACCTAGTGATTGTTGGCCATGATATGTGTTGTGCAGAGATCTGTTGAATCAGCAAACAGAAGGACAGGTACAATAAGGTTTGCAGAGCTCAAGTTGAGAAGATATTGGCTCCCATTAATGGTAATTCCTATATTTTAAAGTCCTTTTTCTTTGCTTTATGTTATCTATTTAAAGTAAAATGCAATGGTAGTAAACTATATATCTGGTGGTTTGCAGATAGGAAATGGACTATTGGTGCTGCAACAACTTAGTGGGATAAATGCCGTTCTGTTCTATTCCAGTACCATTTTCCAAGATGCTGGTATGCGTAAATTGGACACTCATATTAGAATTTTTGAACATGTCTCGTGATTGCCTTAACTACATTTTAAAAAGGCCTCTAATTCGTTTATTTTGGCATGAATCCAGTTTGATTTTGGCCTTTTCAATGTTAAAATAGATCATGGACTTAATTTATCTTAATTTGATCAGGGGTTACATCTACGAACGTTGCGACATTTGGCCTTGGTGCTGCTCAGGTAGGAGAGAGTGCTAGCTGAATGTTTGTTTATTTCCGAAGTCATAAGTTGGGTTGTTCATTAAACATTGATCTTCGTCGCATCAGGTTTTGGCAACTATGATTACTACATGGCTTGCAGATAGAGCTGGTCGTAGGCTTCTTCTCATTGTGAGTTTGAGCTCATGGATTTTCTTAGCAGTTATTTTGTTCATTAAACATTGATCTTCGTCGTAATAGTTTAAACTTGATTCCTATTTCTTCTTCTTACAGATATCATCAGCTGGGATGACAGCCAGCCTTTTGGTGGTTGCTGTTTCCTTTTTTGTGAAGGTTCGTTGCAGAACTTGTCTATCTAGACACTCTTAATAAGTATGTAACCCATTAAACATACAGTTTATATATATTTCATTGCAGGAAGCTGCATCTGACGGTTCAACACTGTACAGCGTTTGTTCAATCCTAGCAGTCGCTGGGGTTGTGGTACGAAACTGTTTATCTTTCGCGCATTAGTTACTTGTGTTATTTCCGATTCTTACATTGTTTATACTTTATACCCAGACACGGAACCAGAAAATGAAATTAAAATAGGCTGGATATACTAAATTTTCACATATTCATAATTTTCTTTAACAAAACTCTAACGAGTAATCTCTGTTTAGGCCATGGTAGTATCGTTCTCTCTAGGCATGGGCGCTATACCATGGGTTATAATGTCAGAGGTAACTATCATACCCTTTACATCATTTTTCCCTTGGATCTTAGATCTATGGATGAGACGGTCTCTCAAAACCTACTCTATCGCATTGATCATGGCTCTGCAGATCCTCCCGATCAACATAAAAGGGCTCGCTGGAAGCATTGCTACACTCGCCAATTGGTTTGTCGCCTGGTTGGTCACTATGACTGCAAACTTGCTCTTGAACTGGAGTGCTGGAGGTAAATTGCTCACATTAATTCAATTCCATTTGAAATCTGAATTCCGACTATAATGCATTGCCCATTGTCCTCAACTGATCGGCATTGTTGTCTCCCATTTCTAACAGGAACGTTCAGCATATACATGGCAGTGGCGGCTTTCGCTCTGGCATTCATTTGCATCTGGGTTCCGGAGACGAAAGGGCGGTCACTGGAGGAGATTCAGGTAGACCTGTCAAGACACAACCCGAATCGGTCGACCCGACCCGAACACTTAGAAATTTTCCGACCCGAACCCGAAAATTTTGACACGGAAATTTTTTCCGACCTGAACCCAAACACTTGAGAATTTTTCGGGTAATCTGGATTTCGATCCGGTGACCGGTTGATTTATTACATTTTATAATTGCAATCACTTGATCTTTTATTTTCAAATCAACTTTTATATTTATTTGTATGGTGTAATACTCCGTCTGATCGATAGTATTTGATTTTTTTATTTTTCAACACATTTTTTTAATAAGATAAAAATTCTAAAAAATATTAAAATATTAAAACAATTCTATGCTTATTACTAATTGCATGAAATTATTTTCTATCAAAAAAAATTGCATGAAATTATTTTAAAAAAATTATTTAAAATTTTGATATTTTATATATTATTACATTTTATTAAAAATTATGAGAAATAATAAAAATAAATATTTTAGATCGGAAATAGTATATAATTACAAACACTAAAACTTATGAAAAACGTCTTTAATTTTAGAATTTTAAAATTATCGCAAAATTATCAAATCAAGATTTTTTCAATTTAAAAAAGAAAAAATTGACGAACCCGAAATGACCCGAAACCCGGTCAAACCCGGGTTCTAGTAAACCCGGATATATCCGGAACCCGTTTTACCCAGAATCCGAAGTGACCCGACCCGAACCCAACCCAAATGATCCGTTTGACATGTCTAGATTCAAGCATCCTTGAGATGACGAGCTTATCATGGACCCAATTTAAAAAAAAAAGTATGGTGTGTTTTGGATTCCATTGCATTTTAATTATAATGCAAGTATTTTACCTCGTTTTACGTGATCGTTTGGTTGTAAAAATAAAAATCTCCTAAAAACCGAGGTAAATAGTTATTTAACCAAATAATCACATAAATGGAGATAAAATAATTGCTGATTTGCACTAATATACCAAAAAAATATCAACTTTGCAAAAATGTCAATGGGGTGTAAAAATTACAAGGGAGTGTCAAAATGTTAGTTTTGCAAATTTCCCTCACCAGGTAGCAGGTCACTTGGCAAAAAAAAACAAAAAGATTTATGGGGAGAGAGGGCAAATGGGATAGTGACAAGTGGCAAAACTTAAGTTTTAATTGTTTTAAACTAATTTTCAGCTATTTTTATTTGTTAAAATAAAAAAAAAATTTATTTTTGAACTTAATTTAATTTTATCTTTCTATAGATACCCAATTTATATATGTTTATGAAAAAAAATATTTTGAACTAAAGTTGGGTGTACATCGTATCTTGATCTCAATTTGGAGTATGGCATGGATAACCATTTGAATGGCAAAGATAACAATTTAGCTGACACGGAAATTCACACAACTGACAAGATAAACTAGAAAATCTGGGCAGAACCGACAATCGTTGCTCCGGATATGAAAGGTAAAGCTACCAACGTGGACATGGAGGAGGGGGCAATGCTCATGGAGGGGAGCATGCCGTTTGGGTCCGTCAAGAGCAAGATAATGGAGACAAGCAGGTACCCATCTCGAGGATAGTTCCTTCGCCGGAAGCGTCGGAGGACATAAGCAAGGGTGTGATGGTAAGGTGAATAAATCGATGTCTAGTGGGATAACTTTTCTTTTGCGTAGTCGAATGTAGTATTTTGTTAGTTTGCTTCTAACTCACTGACACTTTGAGGTTTTGGTGGTTTTGAATGTACATAATTGATCCTAGAAACAAACCTACATTACTCTCAAATGACATCGTCCAGTGTAACACCGGATCTGGAAGCTCTTCACCGGAATCGTCAGCCCCCATCTCGTGGAAGCTCTTCTCGGTGGTGGTTGGGTGGGCGCGCTAGCTTTCCTGGTGATGCCGGAGGAAGGCGGCCGCCGATTTCGAAACCACTGCTCACCTTTAGCCCCCATCTCGTGACTTGTTTTGAGCCTCAATCACCCAGATCCCAGTCCGCCCTTGTGCCGGTTCCGTCGAGCGTTGGTTAGCCAGGTTGTTGGCGATGACCCCAATGACACCGGATCTGGAAGCTCTTCACCGGAATCATCAGTTCCCATCTCGTGGAAGCTCTTCTCGGTGGTGGTTGAGTGGGCACGAACAGGATGGGTGCTGGTGCGCCAGAGGGAGGGGGTTGTGGCTGGGTGGCCGGAGGTGGCTCCTGGAGGGCGGGGAACGACCGGAGAGAAAGAAGAGGTGGGGCAGTAAGGATTTGGTTCAACGGGAATGGTGACCTGTGAAAAAGGGTCAAGAGAACCGGTTATTTTTGCCAAATTTTGGGCTTAATTGCTACTTTTGCAAATTTTGGAGAGGAATGTCATTTTTGCAAAGAGCTCAAACATTTGGTATATTGGATGCTATTTTCTATAAAATAATTGCATTATATTTAATACATCGTGGAATTCAAACACACCCTGAAATTAAAACACCTTTAAAAATATGTTAATCAAACACCATCTTATTTATTTGCATTATAAACATAAAATGAATATCAATTGGAATCCAAACACAAATTTATTTGTTGTTTGTGTCATTTCAGAACTAAGAAAAATACACAAAGTATATACTTCAGTCTTCAGCCACCCAATACAGAGCCGCAAGAACAACTTATTGTTTTTCTAAAAAACATTCCTATTCTTTTTGGTCTTTTTGGGCTTTGAAAGGTCTTTGATAGTGTTTTTGGGGTTTTAAAGAGTCCCTTTAATTAAAAGACATTTTGTTTAGGGAGAAAAAATTCATTAATGTAAGACGCTTATTAAATTTGGGATGGTTTAGCTCATAACTTTTCATTCGTTTGGCATTTGCCCCCTCTAATCAATATCTTGGGGGATGATTTTGTACTACAGTCCAGTGGTGGAACTTTAGGCCACCTGTGGTTAGAAATTGAGAACAAATTAAAGAAATGACTGGTACAATGCGAAAAGGCAAGCAGACAAGTGAAAATTATCATCTCCGATTACATGCCCAAAAATTCTTTCACAAAATAATTTACTTTTGGATGTTATTTAACGTCGAATTAGGCGCTTAACAACGTCGTACTAGATGTTGTTTAGTAAAAATATTTTCGACGTTGCTCGATAGCCAGTCGATATTCAGATCGTGTTGAATAGGACACAATTTTTTTTTTAGGGGGGAGTTTGTTGCAAGGCACAACATCCCTTTGGACTTTTTTTTGTGTGAATTTGTGTGTGTATTTTTTTTAAAAAAAATATTTATCTTAGCAACGTTCGATTCGATATTGCTAGTTCAGTCCGACCCGATCCTCTAGCTTGCCATCTAGCAACGTCGACAAACTTCTACACTTAACAACGTCTAATCCAACATTGTACAACATACATTTTGACGTTGATTAGCAATGTATTATGGAGAGGATTTGTGGTGTATATAACAACACCCACCAATCAATTTTTTGTGTTAGAGCATCCACATGATGGATAAATATTTTCTTGCTTGATTTCTCTCTTTTCAAAAAATTTTATAACTTATTTTTTCAGTTTTTTTATTAGGAAATAATTCGAGGCCAGACAAACCTAGACCTCGAAGGCCGACAAGTCGGCAGACGGAGACCGTTAAAAAGAGAAAAAATACAACAAAGGTGCAAGAAACAAGTACAAGAGCTCTACAAAGAGAAACAAGGCCAACTAAACAGGACGAGATGCGAACGTAGACGAACGAACGAAGCCAAGCGCTACCAGCAGCAACACCGCAGGCCAGCGGTACATCAGGAGACACCTGTGGGCAGTGAATACGAACCTCTAAGGAAACAGCCTTCCGGGGAAAATAGACGTCTCGATACGCACTGCCACGACCCCAGCCTGACCTGACTCTGAATAGCCAGAACCCCATCTACTGAAGAAGAAAAGTCAGTCCCCCCAAAACCGCAGAGCAACACCACCTGAATCGAAACGCACCATAAACCCGAGCGGGAGATAAACTAGCCCAATCCGGGGATTTAACTATATATAAAAACGTATATATAGTTTTATTATGTGAAGTTTTAAATATATATATATAATTGTCTTTTTTTATTTTATTTTTAATGGGCATCTTTGTGTCCAAGGAAAAGCCTTGGGCCCAAAGGAAACAAATAGGCCTGAAATCTGGGCTACAAAACCCAATAAGGCCCGAAGGCAATTGAAGCAGCAGCAAGGAGAGACGACCAAACCCTCGTCGCCGGCGGCCACCACCCGTGTGAGAGGAAGGGACAATCTACCTCTCAAGTTTTTTTTTTGGTGCCTATAACCATAGGAAAACCTCTTCGCACAATATTACTCTCCATTATTTTTTATTTATAATTTTCTAAAAAATTAAAATTAAAAAATATGTATTACCTAAAGATGTGAATTAACAAAATTAGCAACATTAGAGAAAAAATTTGAATTATTGAGAATTTACAAAATTAGCAACATAAATTAACAAAATTAGCAATATTATTGAGAATTAACAAAAAGAATTTGGATTTAAGAAGATTTGGATAAATGATATTTAGAGCTCGTTTGGTTGGCAACCTAAAAACCTAGGAAGTAGAACTTCCCGGGAAGTAGGAGAAATTCCTGTGTTTGGTTGGTGTTTTTGAAATTAAAAAACACAGGAATTCAACTTCCCGGGAAGTTGAATTCCCCCAAAATGGAGGAAGTTCACTTACCTAGTCTCCCCTAGGTAAGTTCAATTTCCCTCATTTTTAACTTGGAAATTTCCATTTCCTGCATTTAATCTCCTAGAATAAAAAATCAACCAAACATATTTTTAGAATTCCCGTCAATTGGATTTCCCGGGAATTCAATTCCCATGAAGTAACTTCCCGGGAATTTCAATTCCCACATTGAACCAAACGAACCCTTAGAATGAATGAGTTATTTAAAATATTGTGATTCATAATAAGGGAGAAAAAAATAGAGCAAGATATAATATGAGATAATGTGGGTATATATAGCTAAAGGTTCAAATAAAAATGGGGTTTATAGTGAAAATATGCTTAAAGTGAAAATGGGTTTAATGATACGCTTAATTAAAATGATCTGACCCAATTCCGTCAGTATATTTAGACCCAAATTCCTTCCTCTCTCCCTGTTATATGCTCATCGTTTCCGTATTCACTTTCTCCCTCTCGCCAACTCCTCGTCATCCTCCTGTCGCCCCTCGTCGTCCTCAAATCTGGTCTCGCCCTTTCTTGCGCTTCCTCTCTCGCCCTAACTCACCCTCGCTCGTCGCCCTTGGATTGTTCTGGTAACTTCCATTTACGTGAGAAGTATTAAGAGCTTATGGTGAACTTGGTTGAATTTGACTTATATAACTCTTCAAACTCCAATGGCTACCTTGAAGCTCACTTCCATGGCTCCAACCATGTACCTCTTCTCCTTCTTCTCCTCTTTATCAAGTTTCTAATTTATGTTGAATCCCAGCACACCATTGAAATGGCGTTGCACTTGTCCACATGGTTTCCTAAGCATTCCAATGGTCTAACTCTGTTCCAATTTCCGCCAATCTAAAAAATCGACAAATTATTGTGTTGTTTATGACCCAAACCCTTTCTTCTATTTCCAATTTGGCAGTGTTTTACTTTGATTGATGGATTACCACGACATTTTGCTTGCATCATGTGTTTGAATGCTTCAAATTGGCGGTACTGATTACTGATTAGTTGCATCTTTTGGGGCTTCTTGTCAAATTGGTGGTATTGATTACGGATTACTGATTCAGCAACCAATTGTTCCGCCTCCTTCTTCCTCATACAAGGTTTCGAAACAACGCAGAAATTAGGAAGCTGCAACCGACACTTCTGAATTAGAGGAACCACAAGCCCCGAACACTCATTTTCCCCATATGCAAGCTTTAGATACCCTAGGAAAAATGAGTAATTGATTGGAAAATTAATCAAAATTAAAAAGAACCGAAAGGCATGAAATTCAAATATAGGGATTTGTTTGCTTATAATCGTCGAGGGTCAAGATCTGGAAGGAGAGGGAATTCGAGGCCGTCAACCGACCTCAATTCGCCAGTGTGACCATCGAGGGTGATGAAGTCGGCGGAGGAGAAATGAAGCCTATGGCGGAAGAAGAAGAAGGAGAAAACCCTATATCAATCTAAACAGGAGAAGAATCAGACACATATGGAGGACGAAGAAGGATCTGAGTTGTAAATGTAAATTAGGGTTTTATTTTGTAAAAGGGAAAAAAAAAGAAAAAATACGATTGGGCGGAAATGAGTGAATGTATATTGAGTTAAGTAATTATATACATAAATAAAGCAAGTGGCTAAATAAAAATTACATAAAATGCTTAAATGGTACTTTCCAATAGCTCTTGTGATGATGCACACTTCAACAAAATTGGGCTTGATCTCTTCTTCAAAGTTGTAGGTCTTGAAGAGAAAATGAATTTGGACTCTTGAATGATTGAAATCAGCCTTGTAAAACCCAAGATATGACTCAAATGCCAAACAAACCCAAAATCAGAACGAGTTATGCAACCTTTCTTTCAACACTTTTTTTCTATTATGTAATTGGGGAATTTGGCCTTGAGTTATTCACATGAATTGTATCCCTTGAAGGCTTGAAGTCTTTTACAATGTTGTTGATGTAGATCATTTCTCCATTCTCCCAATTGAAGACCTTGAAAATCTTCCTTAAATGCGGTAGAGGCGGATCCTCTTT
Source organism: Persicaria tinctoria (assembly GCA_037127255.1). Taxonomy (NCBI): domain Eukaryota; kingdom Viridiplantae; phylum Streptophyta; class Magnoliopsida; order Caryophyllales; family Polygonaceae; genus Persicaria; species Persicaria tinctoria. Next base: position 42,677,797 of record JBANSL010000020.1, read on the forward strand.
AGGGCCGGTGGTGGCAGTTGCCCCCCCCCCCCAATCGAAAATGAAATTTAACATACATATTCGTCTCGTCAATAGCTTCGATTTGATATATTATAAGCTCAAATCCGATATCTGAGCAAAACGTTATAAGCGTTTCAAATTTCAGCACTGAATTACAATATTTCCTACATCATTTACCAAACCGATATATTTTTATTGTAATTATCATTTATTAATTTCATATCTTAATAATATAATTATATCCGAGAACTTCAAATTAAAAGGTTTTATTGAAATATTTTAAAACCATGAAATAAATCATACAAGATTTATGTTTTTATTCTAACTATACATCCACAATAGTGATGATTTTTCGGAAAAGAAAAATTAGGGTTTAATTTTACATATAATATTTTTTATCGTAATTTTTCGTCCCCTCAGTCAACAATTTGAGGATCCGCCACTGATTGCGGATGAGCTTGCTTCTCAGTAATGCTGAATTTGGTTGTTAGTTGCAATTTAGATCAAAAGCATTCCTCGGGATGATCCTTCTTCATTCTCCCCTTCTTGCAAAAGGATTCGTCATCAAATCTGGGTCTTCATCCCTGGCAAGCTCCATCAACATGATGTATGATATACACACTAAAAGCAAAATCGTTAAGGTTAGTTACAATCAACCTCACAAGTGTTTCACTCATGTGTTTAGCACTCTTGGTTTGGTGGATATCAAGGTTGTTGGGGAAGCACAAAATTTGATTTTTTTTTAAACATAAATCTGAAAAAGTTAATGCTAGCTTCTTGGAAAATCACAAAAGAGACAAGCCTTTCGGAGAACATGGGAAATTGAGCTAGTCATGTCGGATATAAAAGTCCTACTTACAGGGTTTATCGAAGTCTTGTTCTCTCACATTCTTCAAAATGGCAACTGCGTAGCAGATAAGGTTGCACACCTTGCTCATGTTGCCGACAACCCTTCTCTATATTCTCACCCAGGTCTTGCAGACCTCGTCCGAAAGGATGCTATTGGATAGCGAGTTTTCGCATCCGAATTTTTACCCAATAAAAAAAAAGAAAAAAAAAAGAAAACATTGGGCAACTTTTTGGGAAAGTACAAAAGACAAAGCTTCCTACAAAAACTTTCCTTTTTTTTTTGGGAAATTCCGCGTGGTGCCCACGAACTTTTACAAATTCCGCGCAGTATACAAAGTTTTGAAAAATTTCGCGTGGTGCCCACGAAGTTTTGTAAAAGTCCACATGGTGCCCACGAGGTTTTTTAAAAGTTTATGCGATAAAAATAATGGGTTTTAATATTGAAAAATTGAGATTAAAATTACATTCTTGTACATTATAATTTGGAAAAACACACTACAAGAATGGGTATTGGTTTGAATCTTTTTTAAAACTAGTTTTTTTTATATAAATTTTTTTAGAGATAAACTAACAAATTTTTTTCTCCTAAATTTTACGTCTTTAATTTTTATTTGTTCTCAATATTTATTTTTGTTTATAAGAAAATGAGGGGAAAAAAAGAACTACGGAGTATTACCCATTCACCATTGAAAAAAACTGATACAAAATTTTAAAATTACAAGAAGATATAGACACTTTTCCCCATTAAACCAACTTTCATATGAAACAATTTTTCGGTGAATTTTTTGACGTAATAACCGGGGTTGAATAATTTAATAACGTGGTGTGACATCATAAATTCCTAAAATTCAATTTTTTGTAAAAACTAAATTTAACCAATTTAATTTTATAAATCGTATTTTAGAGCTAATTATTTACTTATCAAATTTTATAAAAACTAAAATTGGGCATTTAAGAACGTGGTGCCATACTATTTTTCTATTTTTAATACTCAATTAAAATGTGAACTTTTAATTGTGTATTACAAATTATCTCATATTCAAATTGGTTTAATGTGGAAAAGTGTACATGTATATCTTCTTGTAATTTTCAAATTTTCTATTAATATTTGTTCATTGTAAATGGGTAATATTACTACATAGTTCTTATTATTTTTTCCTCATTTCATTATAAATATAATCTAAATATTAAGAACAAATAAAAATTAAATATGTAAGATTTTTGAGAAAAAACTTTGGTTAGTTTATAGGTAAGAAAATGTATATAAAAAATTATTTTTTAAAAAGATTCAAACTAATACACAATCCTGTTAAGTGTTTTCCAAATAATGTACAATAATATAATTTTTAATCTCAATTTTTCAATATTAAACCCATAATTGTTATCACATAAACGTACTTTTGAAAAATCTCGTGGGCACCATGCGGACTTTTACAAAACCTCGTGGGCACCATGCGGAATTTTTCAAAACTTTGTATACCACGCGGAATTTGTAAAAGGTCGTGGGCACTACACGAAATTTCCCTTCTTTTTTTTAATGGCTTTCTACAAAAGTTGAGAACTCAAAATAAGGGTGGTGTTAGTGCAGTGTAAAGGCTTGGATTTTTAAACTTAATTTTTTGGAAAAAGAAAAATTAAAATGAATTTAAATTTGAATTTAAAGGAAAAACTCGTTAAATTAGATTTTAAAACTCATGTAACGGATTTCCGACCTAAAATAAAATTTTGAAGATTAACTTGACATAACGACATATTCCTCGAATTTTTAAAAATCTAATTGATCGAGAGAGCGGAATTTGGAAAACTAGTCGCCGGAAATTCAAAATTCTGACATCGGGACCACAATTCCGTCTCCTATCACCCATTTTTATCCAATCTCTACACTTGATCCTCATGTTCGACCAATTCCAACTCATCTTCAACCCTTTGGGCAAATTCTATCATCACCTTCCCTCCTTCTCTACTTGATTCCACTTATTTTGACAAACAAACAACACAACCCACATGCCCTATCTTTGAATCAGTCGAAGACAGCTGCAACTTTGCTTCCCATCTTCAAAAAGTCTGAAATTTGCAGCACCCATTTCACATTTCAATTTCAAAAGCTCCCTTCTTGCTCCCCGATTCGCCACTTCCAAGCACACCCAAAAGCTTCCTCTCCTCCTCCCTGCAAGCACCAGCAGAATCACCACCATTGCCCTTCCGGTTGCCACCAGCACCCCGCTTCCACCACACAACACCAACACCACCACCGCACGTCTCCTCCTCCCTTCCCGTGTGCAGTCGAGAGCCAGGAGCACGAGGCAGTTTTCCCGCGAGCTAGAGTTGAGCCGCAGCTCATTCCTCCTCCCCGTTGAGCCCAGCAGCAGCTCCTCTGACGTTCGACGAAGCCAAGCACGACGCCTAGGAGCCCGGAGCCACCGCTGCCACCCAACGCCGCCTTCCTCCTCCTCTTTCCTGTTTTCGCATATAAGGTTCTATTGGTAATAAAAGATAGCCATCCAACATTGATTGTGGGTGGTATAACCATACAAAATATAAGAAAGGGAGAAGCCCGTACGCAATGGCTTAAGCTTTTGTGTAAAGTGGTGGATTCCGACCTTATAAAAAAATAAATAAACCCGACACGACTCCTGATTTGATACGACCCGACTCGGAGTTTTCGGTTTCACACATGGTATCAGAGCAGGTTCGAGTCGGGGTGGTTTTCCTGGCTTGGGGTAGGCGATTGAGATGCCGAAACCCGTCGTAAAAACCAAAATCTGGGCAAGCTATAAAGAGATTGAGAGTCTCAACCCGAAAGAAGAAGAAAAAAAAATTGTTCAAGTGTCAACCCGATCCAGACGGGTTGCACTTGATGGGGCGTGTTGGGAATAAAAGATAGTCATCACACATTGATTGTGGGTGGTATAACAATACAAAAAATAAAATAAACCCGAAACGACTCCCGATTTGATACGACCCGGCTCGGAGTTCTCGGTTTCTCACATGATATCAGAGTAGGTTCGAGTCGGGACGGTTTTCTTGGCTTCAGGGTAAGCGATTGAGATGCCGAAACCCGTCGTAAAAACAAAAAATCGGGCGAGCTATAAAGAGATTGAAGAAAAAAAATTGTTCAAGTGTCCACCCAATCCAGACGGGTTGCACTTGATGGGGCGTGTTGGGAATAAAAGATAGTCATCCCACATTGATTGTGGGTGGTATAACCATACAAAATATAAGGAAGGGAGAAGCCCCTACACAATGGCTTAAGTTTTTGTGTAAAGTGGTGGATCCCGACCTTATAAACAAAAATAAAATAAATCCGACATGACTCCCGATTTGATACGAACCGACTCGGGGTTCTCGGTTTCTCACATGGTATAAGAGCAAGTTCGAGTCGGGTCGGTTTTCCTGGCTTCGGGGTAGGCGATTAAGATGCCGAAATCCTTCGTAAAAACCTAAAACCGTGCGAGCTATAAAGAGATTGAGAGTCTCGACCCAGAAGAAGAAAAAAAAAATTGTTCAAGTGTTAACCCGATCCAGACGGGTTGCACTTGATGGGGCGTGTTGGGAATAAAAGATAGTCATCCCACATTGATTGTGGGTGGTATAACCATACAAAAAATAAAATAAACCCAAAACGACTCTCGATTTGATACGACTCGGCTCGGAATTCTCGGTTTCTCACATGGTATCAGAGTAGGTTCGAGTCGGGACGGTTTTCTTGGCTTCAGGGTAAGCGATTGTGATGCCGAAACCCGTCGTAAAAACAAAAAACCGGGCGAGCTATAAAGAGATTGAAGAAAAAAATTTGTTCAAGTGTCAACCCGATCCAGACGGGTTGCACTTGATGGGGCGTGTTGGGAATAAAAGATAGTCATCCCACATTGATTGTGGGTGGTATAACCATACAAAATATAAGGAAGGGAGAAGCCCCTACACAATGACTTAAGCTTTTGTGTAAAGTGGTGGATCCCGACCTTATAAACAAAAATAAAATAAACCCGACACGACTCCCGATTTGATACGACCCGACTCGGGGTTCTCGGTTTCTCACATGGTATCACAACAAGTTCGAGTCGGGTCGGTTTTCTTGGCTTCGGGGTAGGCGATTGAGATCTCACATTGATTGTGGGTGGTATAACCATACAAAGTATAAGGAAGGGAGAAGCCCCTGCACAATGACTTAAGCTTTTGTGTAAAGTGGTGGATCGTGACCTTATAACTAAAAACAAAATAAACCTGACACGACTCCCTCGACCGGATTCTCGGTTTATCACATGTTCGGCGATGCTTCATTTTTCTTTCTTCTGCTTCGAAACCTTGTAAGGTCTCGCCTTTTTTACCTCTCCTTTCATCCCAGGCCAGGTAAGAACTGTTCCCGCCTTCGACGCAACCGATCGAACTTCCGAGCATCGAACCCTTCCCTCGGCCAGAGCTCAGGCCACCGTCGACGAAGCTCCTTCCTTCCTCTTTCTTTTTTTCCCAGTCGACAGTAACGTTTTGATGAAGGGGATGAATAGTGGTCAGATTTGGGTTCGGGTCAACCTTTTATTTTCTTGGCCCGGTTCAGCAATTTTAATTAAAATAAGGCCGATTCATGGGTTCTCTTAAATGAAATTGGGGCTTGGGGTCTTGGATCCGAATTTGGCAAAAGGTTGGGCCTGTTTTTTTTTTCTCTTGGGCGTGAATTTTTGACTAAAATGTGTTTTAGTATAAATTATATTATGTTATTGATGAGATTTAAAAATATTATAATAAGTGGGATATTATAAATTATATTATGTTATTGATGAGATTTAAAAATATAACATTATTATTGTGATTTAAAAATATAATATTATTGGACTTGGATTTTAAAAAGAAAAGAATTTGGAAAAGGTTTTAAAGGTTGGGAATTGTTTTGGTAAATGGAAATTGATTTAATAAATTTAAAGGAGGAATTTTGGAAATACCCTAACCTTGTCAGATGGTTTTGATAAAATAATAAAATAAATTGATTGAAGTGTAATGTTTTATAAATTGATTTTTGGATTATTTGAGAAAGCGTTTTGAATGATGAATGATCTAACTTGAGATTTCAAATGAATTTTGGGAAATGGTTTGACCACATCGAATTTCCTCAATAAAATGAATTATGGATTTGACTAATGATTTGTAACTCGGGTTTTGGAAAATGAACCTTGATGGGTATTTTCAAAGGTCAGGAACTCTAACGTTGACCCGGATATCGAAACGCTTTTCGAGACTAACTTGGGAAATTATGTGATTGGTGACTAACTAGCTTGATTAATGTGAACGGTTTACTAATATCATGATTGGTGTGGACTAATGGCATGATTGGTTGACTAATAAAATGATGAAATGTTAAGGTTTTGTATCGTTAACTTATATTATTAAGATATGATGATATGCTGAACTCGAGTTATGTGATATGTTGATATATGACTATGCGAATTATGATTGCGGATATATGAATGTAGCTAAATGGAACGATGAGAACGATATGGTATTATGGAACGTGGCAACGAGATAAGTGGTTGAACTTGATGATGTTATGATGTGATTGTGTGTTATTGAATGATATGCTTCGAGTGCCTGGATGATTAGACGTAGACTTATATATATATGTGTTCTGATGTGTATCTAGGTGATACTTTTTAACTATGAATGTTGTATGCCAAATCTTCTATTTTGTTGTTTTGCATAGCCAGGTAAGTTCTTAGAGCTTACTCGGACTGATTCCCATGTGCATGTAATCATAGGATATACTAGGTGTTGCATATGCATAAGAGCATGCATGTAGTATCATGTTTAAGATTTGCACTTATGAATGAGCATCCGTCTTCTTTATGCGTTTGAAAAGAGAACGACCATTATCTGTGAAGTATCTAGAGTCTTTACTAGGGTCATAGTATGACCCAGTCTCATCGGGTTCGTCCTGAGTCGTCGAGTCGTAATTACCACTTTACTTACCGCTCTAATTTATTTTATCTTTCGCATTATATTATTCTTTTTCTCTTTTATGTCCACATTCATGATTGGATAAAAAGCATGCAAACATATGGTCGGGTACCACAACGGGCCTCGCCCCATTAATGGAAAGGAATGCATTCACGAGCTAGCCAGTCTCCGCCCTATTGGGAATGGGGGCGGTGGTAGGAAGAGGGATATACCATTTGGTATTCTGTGTTAAGGCCTTATTATTATTATTATTATGCACTTGATCTTAGGGGCATGCTAGTGGGTTAATATTCCGCCTTGCATCTAGAAGCATATTTATTAGGAATAGCGTATATGGTATGATTACAGTAGGACATAGTCTTATGGGTGGGCCTCAGTTTGATCCCACGCCATTTATTTTTTTAGGTATGTCATATATGTGTAATGATGTTGATTTGGCTCCATGACCGCGGGTTTTGACATGGCGGAAAGAGAGAGTGAGACTTTGACTTCACTAAATTATTAATGGTTTATATTTGAATATTTGGATTACGTTTTGACCCGGCTCCGCTGTGGCAACCTTATGTATGGTTTTAGAATTTCACCGGTTTGCATGATAAATGGATTTTACGACTTAGGCCATAGGGCAGATATAGGGGACTTACCCCGGGGATTCTAATGATCCCTCTCGGTTTTTGGGTGCGAAATTCCACCTTTAAAGCACATATGTTGATTTCAAACCTTCAACCTGTACTTGGGACGCAAGATCCCAACAAGGGGTTTCATCCCTTGAAACGTAACCCGACAATCATAAGCCCGGGCCGTTACAGGCAGGGCAGTGATGGTGCTAGGGTGGCCGGAAATAAAAATGCACAACCACACAACAAAACAACAATCACATAAAATCAAAAGAAAACCAGAAGAACACCACCACCGAGAAGAAGTGTAATCTCAGCTACACTTTTTTTTTTTACATTTTTGGACTCTTGATGATGAGAAGAAAGACACGAACAAGTTGATGTTGGCAACGCAACTCTGATATCACTTTGATACGGGATAACCTGCGGGATGGCTCGATCTTTGACATCAATGATTCAAAAGAGAAACAAATAAGAAGAGGTATTAGAACCTACAAGATCAGAAAATGAAGAACAATGCGCCGAAAATAAAAATAACACATGAATAGAGAGATAGATTACTCCCTCCGTTCCAAAATAAATGTCGTTTGTCCTTATATGCACGTTTTTTAAAGAGATAAAAACACTATAAAATATTATTTGTTTAATCAATTATTTTTAATAATTTCATACTTGTTAGTTATATGTATGAATTTATAAAAATAAATTTGTTAAAAAAATAATATTTTATAGAGTTTTTAACTCATTAAAATGTGTGCCAAAAAGTCAAGTGACTTTTATTATGGAACAGAGGGAGTAATAAGTAAAAGGATAAGTGGTAAGGAAAACTCAACGAAACAACGACAAGACCCACGATACACAAGATCGAGAACCAAGCCGAATAATCGAAAGACCAACCTTTACAATCCCACACAATCAAGGGCGCAACCTTGAAAGCACGAGAAAGGGGCTTGTGGATGCTCGATAGCACCGATACGATGACGAGAATCGACACACACCAAAGACATGATGAATAGCACCAATCCATCAACGAGGATCGATGCAAACCAAATTGGATAGCACCAACCCATCAACGACGATCGACACATGCAAGGCAAACCAAGCTAGGAACAACCACCCGAAATCGATCCCACGCAGGGGACTCAGTTCCTCACCCGAGAGGACACTCTCTCTCAACTGATTTCTCAACTCTTGAAAACATCAAAAACTTCTCAAAAACTACCTCAAAAGTGACTTCTACGGGTTATTTATAGGACTACTGATAGCATGCATTTAGGTAGGCATAATAGGTTGCATTTAGCTTAGTTAAGATGCATTTCATGGATGGATTAAGCATGATTTGCATATTAGTTCTCTATGTTGTCGGAGTCGGAATCTACACGCTTTTATTGATTATTTCAGGTAACGGTAGATCCGAGGAGAAGACATGAGTTGATAACGCATTTGATGAGAATGTCTAGTTGATCGAGGAAGCTTACATGAAGATCTCAAGAGGTCCTGAGAAGAAGAAGCGAACCTAAACGAAGAACAAGTCTGCAGAAGTTGTCGCCAGACATGCTGAACTTGTTTTGCACTTTCTGGAGACCTCGGTTGTCCGATCGACTATTATGACCATGCGTTGGAAAGCTCTTTCAGAGAGCTACAACTTTCATGTTGACGTCGAGAGCTAATTCGAGACAGAATTTTCGGGAAAAACCAATGCCGCGGCCGCCGCATGGTTTGCTGCGCCCGCCGCCAGGGCCGATGCAAGAGGAAGACTGATGCTGCGCCCGCCGCTTATATGCTGCGCCCGCCGCAGCTGCCGTCAGCGCGCAGCGTTTTTGGAAAAAACCCTAGATGTTCTAATTTGTTTTGAGGGCCGACTTGGATGTCTTTTAGGCCGACTTTTATGTTATTTTTCATTACTTCCATTCTATTCTTTCATCCATTAGAATTTTTAGAGATTTTGAGCTATGTCTTCCATGAGGAACTAAACTCATCGATTCTGCCTGCAATTTGAAGCTTTATTCGGATTGATTGTGAGTTTCTAATTCTCGCTCCTTGTTTCCTATTTGTGAATGCTTCAACTTCTTTGTGCTTGATTGATTATTGTTTTGTTCTATCTTGACTGATCAACTTGGTAGAATCAATTCAATCGCTAAGGTTTTGTAGATTCCTGATTGTGAACCTTAACCTAAGTGGCAAACTTGTTCCTTTAGGGCTGATTGAACTAATTGAATGAGTATGAAGTTGAATGTGTTGTTAAATCCTTCTTTAGGGACTGCAAATACCTTGGCTAATCTCTGAACTTAAAGCTATCAATTGGGTTAAATCCTTCTTTAGGGACTGTTCGATTGATAAGGGTTTCTAGGACTGATTGGACTAGTAACTATATTAGGTCGGGACAAGGGCATTCATAGGAAACGTAATAGGACGAGAAGAAGTTACAATGATCGCTTCAATCCAATAAAGTGGAAAATTGTAGGTGGAATTGCTTCTCCTAAATTATCTAAACCAAATTCACTTATTGTGCATTCGTTACTTTGCTTCAAAACTTTCACACTAAAACCCCCCTTTGGTTACTTAATCGGCATTTAAATCATACTTGATTTTATAATTTTCCCTGTGGATCGACCTCTTGCTTATTGCTATACTTGCTTTAGGTTTGAGTTTTCTTTGGCGGAATCAACGACAGGTTTCCCCTCCGTCAAATTTGGCGCCGTTGCCGGGGAATTTTATTAAATTCTTGTGTGTTTTTTAGTGTTGATCTTGGTGTGGACCGTCTCATAGGGTCCATACCTTTTTGCTACTAATTCTTCTCTGTAGAAAGCATTGCAGAGATGGCGAACCGTACTCTTAAGGAGCTTTCTGCTCCTGATCTGGCATAGCAACCCCTGGCAATCCAATTCCCTGCGCTAGCAGAAGGAGTCAACTTCGAGCTAAAGTCAGGGGTAGTTCATCTTCTACCCAAATTTCATGGGTTGAGTGGGGAGGATCCCCACAAGCATCTGTCTGAATTCCATAGGGTGGTTGTTGGGATGAAACCAGAGAATGTGACTGAAGAGCAAATCAAGCTGAGAGCGTTTCCCTTCTCTTTGAAGGATGATGCAAATGAATGGTTCTTCTATCTACCACCTGACTCTATTGCTACCTGGGCTGAGATGAAAAGAGTCTTCCTAGAGATGTACTTCCCTGCAACAAAGCTGAATGCCTTGAAAAGGTCAATCAGCAGCATTGAGCAATACGCGACGGAGTCCATTCATGAGTATTTTGAGCGTTTCAAGAAACTCTGCGCTAGCTGCCCATGCCATGGGTACGCTCAGAAGGATCTTGTTCTCTTCTTGTTCAATGGGCTTACTGATGGAGAGCGCAAAACGGTGAATTCTTGTTGTGGGGGAAACATGCTGAATAAGACGCCTGCCGCAGCTTGGGAAGTGTTTAAGGAGCTCTCTGAGGGCTCTAGACAGTTCAACAAGAGCACTCGCGCTAGAGGTGTACTTGCTATTGATGCCCCAGTGGCTGCATTACAGACTGATATGGCAGAGGTGAAAGATATGCTTAAGAAGCTGGTAGTTGACAGAGCATCTCAGCAGTTGAAAGCATGTGAATCCTACAGCGATACATCCCACCATAGGGATATGTACTCAACTTTGCAAGATCCTAGCGTAGAGTTGAATGCAATTGGGAATTTCGCTCCACAAAGGCCTAGGCAAGGCAACTTTGGCAATCCTGGGTACTTTAACAATAACTACAATGGAGGCTATCAGCAGGGTAATGGTTATGGAAACTACCAAGAACCTTTCAATCAGCAAGGTGTGCAACAGGCAAGGCCCCACCAACAATTTGAACCTCGACAGGGAGGTCAACCACACTTCAATGAGGCTGTTGAGGATCCAATACAGAAATTGTCGCGGTTGGTCTTGAAGGTTGAGAAACAACAATCAGACCGGATCACAAATTTGGAGAATCAACTGAGTCAGCTCATTCAGGTCTTAAGTGCGAAGAAGGCAAACGATTCAGGTAAGCTTCCATCGCAAACGGTTGAGAATCCTAAGGAGAATGTCAGTGCAATAACGCTTAGGAGTGGCAAGGAACTGGTTGTCACAAATCAAAAGGACGATGAGGAGATAATGGATGAAGAAATAGAAATAATTGAAGACGAAAATGGCCGAACTGTTGTGCGGCGGCCGCAGCAACCAACCGGCGCCCGCCGCAACACCCCTGCGGTGCCCGCCGCCAGAGACGGAAATCACGCGGCGCCCGCCGCAAGTGATGCCCAGGGAGCAAGCGGCGGCCGCAGCAAACATGCAGCGCCCGCCGCCGATGCTTCTCCTGGTACGTTTTCTTCCCTACCTTTTTCCTCTTCTCTCCCTCTTTCTCCTCCTTCTTCTTCTTCTCCTTCTTCTCCCTTACCTATGGAGACTCCAAAGCCCATTCCGCCTTTCCCGGAAGCCTTGAAAGATACACGAAGGTATGAGAATGACAAGGAAATCTTCGAGACTTTCAGTAAGTGTGAAGTAAACATTCCTTTACTCAAATTAATTAAGAGCATTCCTAGATATGCTAAATTTTTGAAGGAATTATGCACCATCAAGAAGAAGCAAAGACTGAAACAGAAGGAAAAGGTAAGCTTGAATGAAAATGTCTCTGCTATGTTGCAAAGGAAATTACCTGAAAAATGTGGAGATCCAGGTATGTTTACAATTCCATGTGCAATTGGGAATACTAGATTCAAACAAGCCATGCTAGATGTAGGAGCCTCAATTAATGTTATTTCCTATAACATGTACATGTCTTTGGGTTTGGGTGCTCTGACTGAGACGGGGGTTACAGTGCAACTTGCTGATCGATCACAAATCAGGCCAAGAGGCGTTGTTGAAGATGTGTTGGTTATGGTGGATGATTTGTTTTTCCCTGTTGATTTCTTTGTTTTAGATATGGAGCAGGGAGCCCCTGAAACACCCATTATACTAGGAAGGCCATTCCTGAAAACTGCGAAAACGAAAATTGATTGTTGTGAGGGTCTATTGACTATGGAGTTTGATGGAAGAAAGATAGAGTTCTCTCTCTTTAATCATGCTAAGCTTTCTCCTGAAAATTCTTTAGATATGCCTATTGCTGACAATACTGATCGCAACAATAATTTTCGTGATTTGTTAGAAACACCTGTGGAACATAGTATATGCAAATTTGAACCTCCTAACAAATTGAACCCGTTTGTGATTCCAGGACAACCCCCAGGCATAGCTCATGGAGAGGAGCTAAGAGTAATGGATGAATGTTGGAACAGAAATCTACACCTTTCAAGGGTGCCCGCATTTGTCAATGAAATGACCGGTGTTGGTGACCCTGGTGGAGGAACATAGGCAAATCAAGGGCCAGTACGTCGAGCCAACGACTTGAAACAAAGGCGCTTCTCGGGAGGCAACCCGAGGTAAGTTTTTCTTTTATTTTTCCTTTTTCTTTTCCTTCACCCTGATTGTATGTGATTTACTTTTGTTGTCTTTAATGTTTCATTGAGGACAATGAAAACTTCAAGTGTGGGGGAGAGGAAATCTATTTGTATAGTGCATATAGGTAGATCATATTTAATTTCTGCACCATGTTTAAGTTTATTTAAGTTGTTGGTTAGTTTAATTGTTGTTTAGTTTTATTTATTTTAATTTTCGTCATTAAAAAAAATAAAAAATAAAATAAAATAAAATAAAACCGGAAAAACCAAAAATAAGCATGCATTGCATACATATGTGTTATTCAAATACCCATCTTGCTTAGTTTGTCCTCTATTTTAAATTTCAAGCATGATTCATAAAAATCCCATGGAGTTCTGGATGTTTTGATTATTATTTCTATTTGATTTTTGTGGAACATGAGCTAGCAAATATAATTGAGCATGTATGATTGAGCTAAAGTATGATTGAAGTCCTAAAAACATGACCCTGTGAGAATGTTTGGCCTTATTTGAATTCTTTTGCTCAATTGTGTGAATTACTCGCCTAGTGTTGCTACCTCTTGGCATTGACTGCAATATCTATTTTTGAAGACCGATGCACATGTTTGTTGCTTGCGGAGTTTATGTTTATGTTTTGAGTCTTTATGTTTAATTTTATGCATACTTAGTAAATAAGGTGGCAATGGTTGATGTACTTAGTAACCGGATCTACGCATGACACCCATGGGTATGATTCGCGCAAAAAGGTGTTGAAAACTATCCACTAGGAAAGAAAGCTTGATCATTGAGTAACCAGGTTCATTCATGACACCCATGTTTGCAACTTGCGTCAAAAGATGTTCAAGTGGTTTTCATGTTAATAGGTTGAGGTGTTGATAGACCGGGGCCATTCATGACACCCATGTTTGCGCTTCGCGTAAGGAAAGCACCAATACAAGAAAAAGAAAAAAAAAGAGAAAAGAAAACCAAAGAAAAAGAAAAAAAAGTGTTGCATTTTATTTTCTTTATTGTGTCCCGCAAGTAATGACATTTCGGTAGAGAATTGGTGATATGGTGGTCAATGTCTATGAGCTTAGTGCATGAGTGGTTTGAGTTGAGAGTTGTACTTAAAAGCCTAAACACATGAGTGAAACACATATTTCTGGTGAGGTTGGATGATGTCTACTTCTAAGCTTTGATCACTGGAATACATGCTATGACGTTTGTTTGCTTGGTTTATGTTTTCACCTGCTATAATGTTGCTTTTTGATGAGGTTGAAACTTGAAGGGATTTCCTGTGGGATGCGTTGATTCATGTTCATTCTATCATTGCTTGAGGACAAGCAAAGGTTAAGTGTGGGGGAGTTTGATAGCATGCATTTAGGTAGGCATAATAGGTTGCATTTAGCTTAGTTAAGATGCATTTCATGGATGGATTAAGCATGATTTGCATATTAGTTCTCTATGTTGTCGGAGTCGGAATCTACACGCTTTTATTGATTATTTCAGGTAACGGTAGATCCGAGGAGAAGACATGAGTTGATAACGCATTTGATGAGAATGTCTAGTTGATCGAGGAAGCTTACATGAAGATCTCAAGAGGTCCTGAGAAGAAGAAGCGAACCTAAACGAAGAACAAGTCTGCAGAAGTTGTCGCCAGACATGCTGAACTTGTTTTGCACTTTCTGGAGACCTCAGTTGTCCGATCGACTATTATGACCATGCGTTGGAAAGCTCTTTCAGAGAGCTACAACTTTCATGTTGACGTTGAGAGCTAATTCGAGACAGAATTTTCGGGAAAAACCAATGCCGCGGCCGCCGCATGGTTTGCTGCGCCCGCCGCCAGGGCCGATGCAAGAGGAAGACTGATGCTGCGCCCGCCGCTTATATGCTGCGCCCGCCGCAGCTGCCGTCAGCGCGCAGCGTTTTTGGAAAAAACCCTAGATGTTCTAATTTGTTTTGAGGGCCGACTTGGATGTCTTTTAGGCCGACTTTTATGTTATTTTTCATTACTTCCATTCTATTCTTTCATCCATTAGACTTTTTAGAGATTTTGAGCTATGTCTTCCATGAGGAACTAAACTCATCGATTCTGCCTGCAATTTGAAGCTTTATTCGGATTGATTGTGAGTTTCTAATTCTCGCTCCTTGTTTCCTATTTGTGAATGCTTCAACTTCTTTGTGCTTGATTGATTATTGTTTTGTTCTATCTTGACTGATCAACTTGGTAGAATCAATTCAATCGCTAAGGTTTTGTAGATTCCTGATTGTGAACCTTAACCTAAGTGGCAAACTTGTTCCTTTAGGGCTGATTGAACTAATTGAATGAGTATGAAGTTGAATGTGTTGTTAAATCCTTCTTTAGGGACTGCAAATACCTTGGCTAATCTCTGAACTTAAAGCTATCAATTGGGTTAAATCCTTCTTTAGGGACTGTTCGATTGATAAGGGTTTCTAGGACTGATTGGACTAGTAACTATATTAGGTCGGGACAAGGGCATTCATAGGAAACGTAATAGGACGAGAAGAAGTTACAATGATCGCTTCAATCCAATAAAGTGGAAAATTGTAGGTGGAATTGCTTCTCCTAAATTATCTAAACCAAATTCACTTATTGTGCATTCGTTACTTTGCTTCAAAACTTTCACACTAAAACCCCCCTTTGGTTACTTAATCGGCATTTAAATCATACTTGATTTTATAATTTTCCCTGTGGATCGACCTCTTGCTTATTGCTATACTTGCTTTAGGTTTGAGTTTTCTTTGGCGGAATCAACGACAGGTTTCCCCTCCGTCACTAAAATTACTAAAATAAATAAAGCAAGTGACTAAATAAAAAATACATAAAATGCTTAAAGGGTACTTTCCAATAACTCTTGTGATGATGCACATTTCAACGAAATTGGGCTTGATCTCTTCTTCAAAGTTGTAGGTCTTGAAGAGTAAATGAATTTGGACTTTTGAATCATCGAAATCAGCCTTGTAAGAACGAATTATGCAGCCTTTCTTTCAACACCTTTTTTCTATTATGTAATTGCGGAATTTGGCCTTGAGTTCTTCAGATGAATTATATCCCTTGGAGTCTTTTACAATGTTGTTGATGTAGATCATTTCTCCATTCTCCCAATTGAAGACCTCGAAAATCTTCCATAAATGCGGATGAACTTGTTTCTCAATAATGCTAAATTTGGTTGTTATTTGCAATTTAGATCAAAAGCATTCATCAGGATAATCCTTCATCAGGAGCACCAGATCTGGATTCGACGGGCGAATGGAGGACGATGACGACAGTATACGATTGCAATGGCGACGGTGACATCGGCAACTTCAGATCTTGACAATGGAGGTGACGACGACAACGACGATATTAGACGGTGGTGGTAGCAGCGGCAACAACCGCTTCGGATCTGGGTGTGTGCAAATCGATCAACGTGCAACTGACAAAACCATCTCGGTGGGGCTATGAGACCAGACCACTTTTGCGCTTCATCAACCAATTTTAGTTAGTTGCTTATCTTTGTAGGATTTGAGACATATAATGCACGAATCTAACCTGATATGATAACCGGATATAATAATCTCAAACCCAAAATACATTGAAATATTGTTACCCAATTCAAATCTCAGGTTTGGATCCAATGGAGTTGAACTCTCTTAATAAGAATCGATGATGCCTAGAAAAGATTGGTGTACATTGTTAAACGATAATTAAAACAAAGAACCAAGCTCAAAACATTGTTAATCTCAGGTTTGGATCTGAGACCACTTGGTGTACATCTTTGAACAATAAGTTATTTGTCCATTTTTCTCATTATCTCATCCAACTCAATCTTACTTGATTAGTAAATTTACCCAAAACAAATAACCAAGCTCAAAACAAAGAACATGACACAAATGAATGTGTTATCTTAAAATGGATGAAAAATAAACTAAAGACCAAAATCTTGAATGGGTTGTTTTGAAGTCAAACTCATCCCTAAATGTCTATTGTGGACTATTTGTTGCGTCCATTTCAGTGCTATTGTAGTTTAGCTTGACTATGCACACTTGATTACTCTTTCATGAATGACACTTCTCATCAGGAAAAAAAAAAGAGAAGGAATTGCCCCAATCGTGGTAGCCCGGTAGTGTGGAGCAAAAAAGGGATAAAAAGTTCTGGATTTGATTCAGATTTATCTTACTCCCTACAAGTGGGTCAAGCCGGTGACACGAGCGATTTACCTTGTGCATAGCTCTTACGGGGCGGGTTGGGTCGAGTCCGGATCCTCTCCTTATATTAGGAGTCCTAATAAATCAATCCCCACCCTCCAAATAATTCAATGGCCATGATTTTCAGCCCACCATCCCGACGCCAAAGCAACCGTATCGCCGCCTCGGGTGCGTCGCAGACGGGGCTCTAGGAATTGGTGTCCGGATCGTAAGATTCCACCTTTGAGGTTCTGGCGGATCCGCTGGCGACGTAGATCCTCCCGGAGATGGAGGCAACGACAAACTTCTTGCACGGGGTGAACATCGGTCATGGGGGCGAAGGAGGACAGAGGAGGTCCAGGCGTCGAATTCGGCGACGGCGTGGAGGCTGAGGAGGTAGATCTTGCGGGCGACGGAGGCGGCGCAGGCGTGGGAGAAGTGAGATTGGAGGTCGGAGAAGGAGGAGTTGGAAGGGAATCGGGAGAAGGTAAGCCAGGGGGGATCGTGGGGGAGGAGGTGAAGAGGAAGGGGCCGGAGAAGGAGAGGGAGAAAGAGTGGGGCGGAGGAGGCAACGGAGGGAGAGAGGAGGCGGTGCTAGTGGAGGGAGACGGAGGGGAACAGTGGTGGACCTGGTGGTTGCAGGCGGCGGCTACAATGGTGGGAGACTAGGATTGGGAATCAGGCGAGGAGGAGAAGACAAAATATGTTTTTTTTTTCCTTTTTTTTTTTCTTTTTTTAAAATCAAATAAATCCTGGCCTTTGAATTATTTGGAGGGTGAGGATTAATTTATCAGGACTCCTAATAAAAGGAGAGGATCCGAATTCGGTTGGGTCACGCGCCCGGGTTTACCACCAAATGGTGTGTTTCCTCCATAAAAAAAAACCTGGCACCCACTAATGGAATGGTTACTTGAGAGTTCTTCATTAGACCCTCTGATGACATTCACCGGAAACAGCACGCATCAAAGCCTCAATTTTGCTCACAAATTCAAACAAAGCATATGATTCGATCTACCACTCAGCTAGTCTCATCACAACGTTTTGAGTTTATGCCCTTGTTCCTGCATTGAGATCTACCTATAAATCCTATCCAATAAGTTGGTGATTTGTCACTTGCCTGTATAACACTACCAGTAATATACTTGGAAACCAAAACCCCCAATTATAGTGTTGTCAAACTCTTATGTTAACCTTCATCAATTCCCTTACCATCACTTGATTGACTTGAATCCCTCCTCCAAGTTGCATAACCGGGTACCCGACACGAACCGGTTAATCGTGTCGGGTACCCGGAACTATTAAGTCCAAATTCCCCGAACCGTATCTGAACCATTTAAACCCGGGTACCCGACAAGGTTAAGGTATTCGGTTCCGTGTCGAATACCTGGGAACCCGACACGATCCGAGTGGGTCTTTTTTTTTTTTTTTTGTTGTTGTCCAATAGTTGTACGTAGTACAAGGATTTGCTTAAAAAAGAAGAAGTTAAAAGTGGCTTGCTCATTGCGCCTGCCATCTCGGTCGGCGGACGGTCACTGAAGTTCGAGCCAGAGTTCAGCGGCGAGAACTGGCCGGACCGGTTGCCGCGACAGCGTATCGTGCTAAGCCGAGACGGAGGACATGAATACGGCGAGATGAGCCGGGCAGCCCGCAGGACGAAGGAACCAAGTCTCGCAGACCGAGCGAAGATCTGCACCGGAGGCGGATGTGTGATCGAGGAGGAAAAGCGTCTGGCGAAGGAGGAGACAAAGAGCGGTGACTGGAGGCGGAGAGCGCGCACCGACCTCGCGAGAGAGGAAGCCATTATTGATGAGGGAGTGGGAGACAAAGGGTTTCCATTGAGGGGTTAACAGAGGAAATGATTTTTTTATTGGGCTCATCGTTGGGCCTGGGTTATTGGGCTTGGGTTTGTCGAGTGGTTTACCAGTTTAACTAGCTAGGAAATGTAACGGCCTGGGATTATGATTCCCGGGTTACGTTTCGAGGGATGAAACCCCTCGTTAGGATCTTGCGCCCCGAGTACAGGTTGAAGGTTTGAAATTCTATCCTAACATTTTAAAGTGGGATTTCATACCCAAAATTTGAAGGGATCGTTGGAATCCCCGGGGAAGTCTGTCATAAGTCTAAGCGTGGAAAACCAAAGGTCACACAAATAGCGGAAGTAAAGCATAATACAAAGGGGTGCCACGGAAGAGCCGGGTCAAAATATGATCAATCATTCAAATTCGAGCCTTAATTAAATTGGTGAAGTTGGGATCTCAACTCTCTCTTTCCGCCATGTTAGACCCAGCGGTCATGGACTCAAATCAGCATCAACAGTAGTAAGCATAACGGATACCTAAAAAATTTGATATGGGGCGGGATCAGATCGATGCCCTCTTTAGCTCTGCATCCCAACCCTAAGCACACATATACGCTATACCTAATAAAGATGCTTCTAGATACATGGCGGAATATTAACACACTAACATGCTCCTAAGATCAAGTGCATAATAATAATAAGGCCTTAGCACAGAATACCAAGTGGTATGTCCCTCTCCTACCTCCACCCCCTTCCGATAGGGCGGAGACTGGCCAGCTCGTGAATGCATTCCATCATAATCGGGCGGCACGCATGCCTAACCCGCTCCACAATAAAGCCCGCAGGCATCTCATAATATAAGGAAGTTCATGACTCGATTGACTCAGGATGGGACCCGATGAGACTAGGTCGTCCTATAACCCTAGCAATGACTCTAGTTACTTCACAGATAACGGCCGTTCTGTTTACATACACATAAAGAAATAGAATGCTCAACAGTCGATGCAACCTAGCATGGTACTACATGGCATGCTGATCATGAATGCAAGCACCTAGTATATCATGCACCTAAAGCAGGGAATAGCTCTATTCAATCTGAGTAAGCTCCGAAGAGACTTACCTGGCGGTGCAGAACAGCAAGGCAAGCATTATAATAGATTAAAGATCACCTAGATACATATCAGAACACATATATAAGTCTACGTCTAATCATCCAAGCACTCAAGTATATCATTCGACGAGAATAGCAACCATATCACAATCATCGTTCCATCAAGTTCAACCATTCATCATATTGCCACCTTCCACAAGAC
The DNA here is from genome assembly GCA_037127255.1 of Persicaria tinctoria. Classification (NCBI taxonomy): domain Eukaryota; kingdom Viridiplantae; phylum Streptophyta; class Magnoliopsida; order Caryophyllales; family Polygonaceae; genus Persicaria; species Persicaria tinctoria. Next base: position 42,697,918 of record JBANSL010000020.1, read on the forward strand.
CATATCATGCTCATCATTCCATTCAGCCACATTAATGTATTTGCCATAATATATCAATAATCCGCATATCACATATATCAAGTTCATCATATTCATCATATCTCGAAAGCATAAATTAACGCTACACAACTCTAACACTTCACCATGCCATTAGTCAATCAATCATGTCATTAGTACACACCAATCATGATATTAGTCAACCATCCACATCAATCATGCTAGTTAGTCACCGATCACATAATTTCCGAGTTAGTCCCGAAACCATTTCAAAATCCGAATTAACTAGTTATAAATTCCGATCCTTGAAAACGCTCATCAAATTCCTATTCCAATTTAATCCCAAGAATATACTTTTAAATCTCCAAGTCTCAATAATAATATTATTATATAATATTTTAAATACCATTTTCTTTTAAACACTCTCATAAAATATTTCCAAATCCCTTAAAAATCCCAACCATTTTTATCTCATAAAATCAGCCCCTTTGAAATTGACAAAACCGACCCCTTTATTTATAAAATCCAAAATCGACCCTCCTTATTCTATTAATTACCAAACCGAGCTCTCATTTTCTTAAACCCCAACCAAATCCCCCATTTCCCAATTTTTCTTAAGACTTCTAGGAATATGTTAGAACAAAGATTGAACATAAAAATCTAGGTTTGAACGGATTTCTCACCCAAGTTCCTTCTTTTTCTTCGGTTTGCTCGTGAAGCTTCATCCGGGCTCCGATTGGACTCGTTCTTGCGCGAGGGTGCCTAGGATTGTTAAATGGTGTTAAAGGTGTGAACTTTGAGTTAGTATGAGGTGGAAGGAGGGAAAAACGAGATGTTACCTTCTTGAATCCGAAAATAGCGAGTTTGAGTCTCCTAGGGCTTCTCCGGGCTTCTCCGACTTCTCCGGGCTGTTGGGGCTTCTTCTTCCACTTTGAGGACCTCATAGGGAGGCTAAGGGAGATGTTGTTGCTGCTCATGGAGGGAGGAAGAGAAAAGGAGCTTGCTTTGAGCTCAAGAGGTGGAATGGAGCTCTTTTGGCATGTAATGGAGAAGGGGGTTGAAGGGGATGATGAAGTAGGAATGTTGTGGGGAGGAGTTGAGCACGAAATGGTGTGTTAGGGATGCTGGAATTCTCAGCAATGGAGGAGGAAAAAGGAGAAAGAAAGAAGGAGAAAGGATAAGGTTCCTTGAGAGCTTTTTGGATAAGGCTTGTGTTTGATTTTTGTGTGGTGTGTTGGTTGAGCCAAATCTGATTTTTGAAGAGAAAAAGGAGGCATGGGAGAGGGCTGAAACGGATGGGGCTAAGAGAGAGACATGGAGCTTGTCTCCTTGGCTACTTTGGGTATGGTCAAAGATGGGAGATGGAAAAGCAAAATGGGGGTGTTTGGCTTCTTTGGGTAAGGAGGAAGCTTCCTTTGTATTTCAAATTGGCTCCATGGGGACCATTGTAGGGCTGAGATTTTGGATCCCCATGGGAGAATGAGACAAGATGTGGTCCCGAAAGCTATAGTTTGAATTTCCGACGCTAGATCCCGATGTTAGTTTCCCAAATCCCGCTCTTTCCTTCGTGAAATTAGAATTTAAAATCTGAGAATCGAGGTTGCCATGTTAGCTCTCAAAATTTTATTTAGGTCGAAAATCCTCTTTGAGAGTTCTAAAATCCAAATTAGCGAGTTTTCCGTTCAATTCCGCTTTTAAATTCATTTTGTTTTTCCTTTTTCCAAAAAAAACTAAGATTTAAAAATCCGAGCCTTTACAGGAAAAAAAAATAAAAATTGGGGCGTGAGGACTGGAACCTGCACCTGCTCGTAAGAACTTAGGAAATAGAGGAAGCGCTTACCAGTTGAGCTAGCAGAGTTTACTAATACATATGGGATTCTATTTATACTTGTATTATACTTCCCAACCTAAAATTAAAAAAAAATAAAATTCGAACGGTTCGTGTCGGGTACCCGACAAGGCGATTTGCCCGATCCGAACACAAACCGTTTACATCCGTGTTTTCTCAGTTCGTGTCATTTTCGTGTCGTGTTTTTTCGATTTCGGGTTTTTTCGTGTCGTGTTTTCGATTTCGGGTTTTTCTGCACACCCCTACTCCAAGCACATTCAAATTGTTGCTCTTCCCTTTAAATTGTAATCAACAATGTCGGAACGGTACAAAGAAATCCATACTTCTCACCCAAAGGCTAGACAAGAATCACAAATGGCACAATCCTAATACACAAAAACCAAACCAAACACTGTCCTTGAATACCCTCCTCCTCGAATCCGAATACCATCCTCCTGATTTAAATATAGTAGTACTCGAATCTCTCAAACAAAGTTACAGCCTAGGATTTCGCATTCAATTCATAAACTCTATAAGCAGGGCCGTCCCGATGATTTCATAGGCCCGGTGCAAAATTAGAATTAGGCCCTATTATTTTTGTTTTCACATTTTTATATGATCATCAATTCATATTTATTTATATTTATAAAATATTATATATGATAAGGTGAAAAATGAGCAGCTTATTATTTTCATGAAAGTAATGTATTATACTCCGTATTTTTTTGTATCACTAGATGCATTTTTTTATTTTGATTATAAAAAATATGAAACTCAAAGGAGGAAGAAGGCAACAAAAATACCTAATATTGTTTAAAAAGGAGATTATTTAAAAAAAAATGATACATACTGTGTTGAATTTTTTTTACTCATAACACATCTTATGCTTAAAAATATGAATTCTTAATTTATTTATAGAAGACAATGTCCTTATAGGATAAATTGAAATTGTTGTATAAAAATGAGGTGAAAATAGGAAAGACGGAAAGAGAGGGCGTGGAGTAATATAGAAGGAAAGGAAAAGGTGGGTCTAAAAAAATTTAAACTGGTCCTTAATGGGAATCGGATTGAAAACCAACTCTGAAATTCCCCCATCTTGCAAAACCACCAACCACTATGCCACATGCCCTTGCAGTACAAAGATACAAGCTTTGTTTCTATATACTAGTAAAACTTTATTTGGGCCCTGTGCAGATGTGCCGGATGAACCGCCCTTTCACCGGGCCTGTCTATAAGACCTTACAAAATTCCTTCCTTATAGCTACCAGTATCAAAAGCACTAACCAGGGCCGGCCCTGGGCATGTGTAAGATGGGCACTCGCTCAGAGCCTCTGATTTTACGGGGCCTCGTTTAAATAATTTTACTACATAATTAAATATTTTGCTAACTTGAACAATGTGTTGCAATGGCATAGTGGTTGCTTGTGTGGCCACAGAATCGGCCTTTTGCTGCCCGCCTTGGTTCGATCCTTGTTAGCAGCTATTTTTTTAAGGATTACTGGGCCTTTTTCCCACCTCTTTTTCCTTGTGGACTTGTTGGCCACTTCAAAAAATAAAGTTACAGTAGTTTGTTTTAATTTGTACTCTATTTTCACAATTTGTTTTTTTTATTGGCATTTTCACAATTTGTTTAAAATATTTTTTTTTTTTTTTTTTGATAAGGAAATAATTCGAGGTCGGACAGGCCCAAACCTCGAGAGGCCGACAAAGTCGGCAGGCAAGCCGTCTAAACATACAACATAGAAAAGAAATTGTTTAAAATATAATATATCCGTTTTGATTTGATTGTTTTTTCTTTTAAAACATGTTATATACTTGTTTTTATTTTACTAGGAAAAGTTTTGAGAGGTGTTTTGCTCATCCACTACCCGACAGTGTATTTTCATGCACTCAATACTCCCTTAATTTGTTTATATAAAAAAATTAGGTTAGTTTATATATATACTCAGACATCTATTTTTAACTTTCTTGTGACAAATCTACTTATCCTCTTTTTTTTTCCCTTTAAAAGCATGTTTCAAAGTATACATTGGTATACTTTTATTTGTATTTAATACTCTCTATGTTAATTAAAAATTGTTATTTAATATTCATGTACACTTTTTTAGAATAATAAAAACTATATAAAATATTAACATTTTTTACATTTATTTTTATAAATCCATACTTAATTATAATAAGTATGAAATTATTTTTAAAAAATTATTAAAAAAGATAATATTTTATATAGTTTTTAACACTTAAAAAAACATACATGAATAGTAAAACGTCAATTTTTAACTAACGGATGGAGTAATATTTTTTTTTATTAGTCAATCATGAATTATTATAGAAATTATTTAGCCAAATGTCCATTTTAACAACCTCATTTTGCAAAATGTCCAATTAAAAAGAGTTTTTGCTAAATGTCCTAAATATTTTTGAAAACCCCATACTACCCTTGCCCTTATATTTCAACCCTTTCTCCCCAATTGCAATAGATCAGATCTGGTAAAGCGCTTCTTCCACCATCTCTCTGGGCAATTCACCGCTGCACCACCTCTGCTGCCGGATCCGAGCTCCAATGGCGCCAGATCCGGCCCCAACGCCACTACCTGTCAACGTCGGATGCCGCCACCGTCCTTCCTCCTTCCTCCTGGTCTCGTATCCCCGCGCTCTCGTCGTTGCCGCCTCGAATCTGCGAATTGTCGTTGCTGGAATTGCGACTCCTCGCTCGCTCTCCTTGCGACTCTCGCCGTTGTATGCGTTCCTCCTCATCGTCGTCGTATCCGTACATTCCAGTGTCGGCGGCTTGCAATCCACTGTCGAAATCAGATCCCCGGCGGCTTGCAATCCCTCGGCAGATAGGAGTGGTGACAACGGCCCCAACGCCACTACCTGTCAACGTCGGATGCCGCCACCGTCCTTCCTCCTTCCTCCTGGTCTCGTATCCCCGCGCTCTCGTCGTTGCCGCCTCGAATCTGCGAATTGTCGTTGCTGGAATTGCGACTCCTCGCTCGCTCTTCTTGTGACTCTCGCCGTTGTATGCGTTCCTCCTCATCGTCGTCGTATCCGTACATTCCAGTGTCGGCGGCTTGCAATCCACTGTCGAAATCAGATCCCCGGCGGCTTGCAATCCCTCGGCAGATAGGAGTGGTGACAACGGCTGCTATGTGCCGATCTCGAGCTCGAATTGTTCATGGTTGTCATCTGTTCTTCTCTTTGCTTTGGATTGTGCGAATTCGGCGCTCCAATGGCTGAAGAAAGTCGGTAAAGAGATCCTTCCTCCTCTCAGCTTCGATTCAGTCTTCTGGGAGGTTGATGATAGAAGAGGAAGATGATCAAAGGTACACGCGGTTTCTTTGATTCTTGAATCAGATGCCACCATTCAAAACCAGTATTGATAGTTTGAACTGTGTTTGTTTCCCTTATAGGCCTTCTGGCCGTAGATTTAATTTGATGACAAACTGTCTTTTGTTTTCTTTAGATTTAATTTGATGACAGTAGATTTATAGGGGAGTACTGTGTGGTTGCAAATTGCAAATTAAAATTTGTTTTGGCAATTTAATTTGATGACAGTAGATTTAATTTGCAATTTCTACAACTTGTTCACTGGTGATTCCTTGAGAGTGGACACCCCTCCTCGATAGCAAGGCGTGCCAGTTAACTCTAAATTCAACTTTCAAGTGGCTGGGTTGTTTTTGGCTTCGGCTATGATCCTTGTGGCGACGATTACAAGATCATGGTGGTATGCAAGAATGCTGGCGGAAAGAAGGGTGTCGGCATGGTTCAGAATGAGGCCAACAGTCTTTATTGGCTTTATAGCTTTAGAGAGTCTGTTTGGAAGCCCCTCAAAGGCTTCCCTTATGCAGCCTATCATTGGTTGAAAGATAAACTTCAAGCTTTGTCGTTTAATGGATTCCTTCATTGGGTTGCTAAGAGACTAGAAATGGAGAGCAAGCAGCTCGCGATTGTTACTTATGATCTGTATAGATGTAAGTTTGGGGAAATGTTGGTGTCACCAAAACAGTGTCACCATCTTTGGTGACATTGGCCTTGTAAAAAAATATGAAAAAAGTTCTGTCACTACTTAAAAGGGTATAAACGGGACACTATTGGTGTGAATATCTCTGGTGACAACTCTAAGTTTAATTTGATGACACTATATTTCTTGTATTGGGGTCTTCGTTTGGTGACAACATTGGTGACATTGGAATTTGACCTATGTAATGACATAACTGAACACCAAATTTGTTTTGTCTTAGCATAAAATAAGTTTATCATAATTTCCTGTTATATTCGGTGACACTCGGTGACACGTGTTTTATTATGTGTTTGTCAATGACACAATTTTAAAATTGATTAGTGCCACCGAACAAAATTGTAAAAAAAGTTGTCACCAATAGTGTTTTAAGGGTGATGACAGTGATCTTGTAAAAATTATAACAAAAAAAAATTGTCACCATCAATGATGATACCGATAAGGTTGGTGACAATGTTATCGAAAAAAAATATTAGTATATATACTTGTGATGACACTGTTTTTGTGTTGGTGACACCATTATTAACACACTTAGTCATTCATCTATTAATGAAGTACTATTTTCCTTTAGTGACAGTAGTGTTTACATTTTTTTTATTGTGGTGACGGTGCTAATAACATTTTTCTTTGTCCTAGAGTTTTCATTTGGTGACAATATTTATTACATTTTTAATTTTGTTTATTGTGGTGACACTACTAATCTATTAACGAAGTACTATTTTCCTTTGGTGACAACAGTGTAATTGAGCTCTATGAGGATTTTATTCTACTGTAATGATTTGGAAAAACAAGGTACATTATTGTACACACATGCTCCTTGTTTTTTTTATGATGAACCATTAATAGTCAAACGTGTCACCACAATGATAAGGGTGGTGACAGAGGTAACAACGATAAGGTTGGTGACATCGATAAGGACAGTGACAGTGTAAAGGGTGGTGACAGTGAAGGGGTGGTGACAACGACAAGGGTAGTGATAGCGATAAGGTTGGGGGTGACAACAATAAGGGTAGTGACATCGATAAGGGTCGTGGTGACAACGATAGGGGTGGTGACAGTGACAACGATAGGGATGGTGACAACGATAAGGGTGGTGGTGACAACGATAGGGGTGGTGGTGATAGCGATAGGGGTGGTGACAACAATACGGGTGGTGGTGACAGTGATACGGGTGGTGGTGACAACGATATGAGTGGTGGTGACAGCGATAAGGGTGGTGACAACAATATGGGTGGTGGTGATAGTGATAGGGGTGGTGGTGACAGCGATAGGAGTGGTGGTGACAGTGATAGGAGTGGTGACATCGATAGAGGTGGTGATAGCAATAAGGGTGGTGATAGCAATATGGGTGGTGGTGACAGTGATAGGGGTGGTGGTGACACTACTAATAACACTTTCTTTTATCCTAGGTTTTTTTTCTTTTGGTGACAGTACTGATTTAATTTTTTTATTTATTTTGGTGACACTCCTAGTAACATTTTCCCTTGTCCTATGATTTTTTTTCTTTTGGTGACAGTCGTTGTTACTTTTTTTTTAAATTGTGGTGACACTATTAATAACACTTACTTTTGTCCTGAGTTTTTCCTTTGGTGACAACAGCGGTGACATTATTTTTCCTTGGTGACACCACTATTTAAAGAGTTATAAATGGGACACTACTGGTGTGAATATCTCTGGTGACAGTTCCAAATTTTGATTTGATGAGACTGCTGGTGACACTGTTTTTTCTTTTCCTAGTCTTCATTTAGTGACAACAGTGATTATACTTTTTTTTTATGATGGTGACAGTTATATTTGAATTTTTTCATGACTTACATTGAACATCACATGTTCTTTTGGTTAGCATTAGCCCATATAAGGTTTTTTTCTCTCTTTATCATAGAATTTTCCTTTGGTAACAGTAGTGGGTTCACTACTTTTGTTGTGGTGATATCACTAATAACACTTTAGAAGTGACCAAATCCGCTGATGAAAAATTATCACCAAAAAAATTGTAAAACAAATTATTATATGTAAAAAAAATTATAACCATATACAAATGTCACCAATAGTAAAAGTCAACAATTCCCACAGTTACAAAACCATATAGCTAATAAAAGTTCAACACAACCATCCCATTGATTACACATTACACTGGCCAAGTAATTAATATATAAATAAAGCAAGTAATTGCTTGAAAATTTATATATATTATATCAATGACAGACCACGCATAATAGGCAAGAGGAAATAAATTCAAGCTCACTTCAACGTTGGTACAGACAGCTCACACATCCGGCCCCTTGCAACAAAATGGATGCAGTCTCCATCCGCCTCCCATCCCAACCGAGCCCACACATCATTGATTAATCTGGTTGATACAATTCGTCGTTAGTGGAAGAATCCACCTCCTCCTCATCCCTTTCGGCATCCAACTCAAACAATCCGGCTGGAAGAGCAGCTGCACACCATGTCCCATTCAATCGAAACTTCTTCAATCAGCATCAAATTCGATCCAAATTCAATCGCTCGACCTCGACGGCTGTGTTGTTGAGCTCTCGGCCGCGTGCTGCCACTCTCCGAAGCAGCCGGTGCACGATCTCGCTTCGATCCTCCTCCCGTCCTCCGGCAGCGCCACTATCATCGCCGTTGCACCTCCTCCCGTATCCGAATTCCGTTGCCAGGGAATCCGTCCTCATCGACCAAAATCCATTCCCAAGGCAGCGATCGCCGACAACACACGACGAATCTCGATCTCATCGTCTTCTTCCACAATCCAGGACGAGAACGACCCGAGCGGCAATCTGAGGCCTCCTCCATGGATCTACATGGACGGTGAGTTGTAGAATTTCACATCTACGGTTCTCCCTCCTCACGCAGTGATCTCCGAGTAGCAGGCGATGCAAATTCAGAAGGAGAAGGGGAAGAAAAAAAAGGGGATTATAGAGCAAGGGTAAAAGAGTCATTATAGGACATTTTGCAAAATTCTTATAAAAATGGACATTTTGCAAAATAACTCCCATATTTTTTACAGTTACCAAAAAAATCCATTATTATATAGGATCTTGTTGGCTATTTTCATTATTGTTGAATTGTTGTATATGTCAAAAGAAATTCCTTGAAGTTAATGATATTATACCTATCTTATTTTTTTTTTTTATTGTCATATTTCATCTAAAAATTTAACATTAGTACCTCTTATTGTCATAGGATCAGGAAGCACATGACCTCCTTTGGACGCCCTGACACTAAACAACAATTTTTTTTTATATAAAAAAAGCATATACAAAATAGTGCAGAAAATGAAACCTGCAATCTATTTCCTGAGGAGGTCATCAGGGACAACCTTGAGCTGCTTGCGATGTTTGGACTTGGCGATCCTCTGGAGCGTCTTAGGGTTTGTAATCTTCTGAAGCCTGTCCCAGACTTGAGGACGTTCTCCTTCTTCTTCTTCTCCCTCTCCTCCCTCGCCTTCCTCTTCTCGACCTTGTGCTTCCTGATCTCCTCCTTCAGCTCATCCTTCCTCTCCTTGTACGCCTTCTTCATCTCCCTCGCCCTGCTCCTCTCCTCGAGTGTCGCCGTGTTCGTCGCCCTCACCGCCCTGGACGACGCCCTCTTCCGCGGCTGCTTCCAGTTCCGGCCGGACACCCTCCCGGCGATCACTCCGTCGTATGTCGGCCGGCCGAAAGCCACGGGCTTGTTGGGATCTGAGACCGAAGGCAACGCCGCTCGCTTCGCCGATGGCTGATTGTCGTCCACCTCCATCGCGGTGTCATTTTTTATCAAGTCTGCCTGCTCGGATCTCTTTCGCTTGTAGGTTTTGCCGCCGAAGCCTTCGTCTAGGCATCTGAAATCCACTGTGCACGCCATTGAATTGGAGAGAAGCTATCTAGGGCCCCCGAAAGTGGAAGCGGCTGACGAGGTTTTGTATCCTCTTCCTTTCTCTATAGTCAAGGGCGAGTTCCCAATTTCTCAGTTTTTTTTGGAAAATTCCGTTTGGTGCCCCGAGGTTTTGGCAATTCCGCTTGGTGCTCTAAGGTTTTTTTTTTGTCCGGATGGTACCCCTGAGTTTTGTCAAAAGTCCGCATCATGCCCAAAACTCATATTTTCACTTTTTAAAATGAATAAAACGGCCCATTATTTTTCCTTATTTCACAAAACCTCTTTTACTTTTTAACAATGAACAAAATTACCTATTATTTAACTAAGTTCAAGATAAAATTGAAAAAACCACCTTTATTTCTAAAATTTAACAAAATCACGTATTATTTCCAAAACTTTTTATCACAAAATCACCCTTCTTCCAAAAAAATTTAAAACAAAATTATGGGGTTGTGAATATTATACAAAAGACATATTAGTTTCCAATTTCCATACTTTGAAAAAATAAAATAAAAACGCTCGTTATTTTTTCCAAAAAAATATTTAACACCTATTATTTTCCAAAATAATATTTTACCTATAACTCACTAAATTTTAACAATTGTAAATGCGGCTGCTCATATGGTGGCTTAATATTTTGGTAGTATATTTTTTTTTCGGGTCGATGCGTAAACTCGGACTTATTTTTTTGTAATTTAATATTTAGCCACAATAGTTCATTGTACAAGAAAGAAATACATTACAACTATCGTTTTCTTTTAATATTCGGTCTTCGGGTTTGACCTGACCTAAAAATGTCGGATCGAATCGAATTGGCCCACCATGAACCATCCTAATTGATCAATCTAACCCAATACTTGATTAGAATTTTATTGAAAAAGAAAAAGTAATGTAAAAAATAAAGGGTTGATTTTTTTTCCCAATACTCAATTAGAATAAAGAAGATTTTTTTTATCCAAAGTATGGTTTTATGATTTTTCTTTTTCTTTTTGTAATTTATAGGCCAATTTTTTGAAAAAAAAATTGGCCTCTAAATTTAAATAATGAATCTTTTATAAATAATACAGTAAGTGGTATTTTTTTTTCAAAAAATATAAGGGGGAATTGATGCAAATTTTTTATAAATAATAAGTGGTATGTTATGTATGTACAATGTTTGGAAAATAATGAGTTTTTTTTTTTGCAAAATATTAAAATAATGAATCTTTTATGTCATGTTAAAAATAAATGTTGATTTTCTTCAAAAAAAAATTTGTAACAATGGGTGAGTTTTTGCTAAAATTTTGGAAATTATGTGTGATTTTATTGAAAAAATATATATAAGGTGTTTTTTTTTTCACTTTTATGTTGGATTTAGTTAAATAATAATTAATTTTATTCATTGTTAAAAATAAAGGTGGTCTTGTGAAATAAGAAAAAATAATGGGCCGTTTTATTCATTTTAAAAAGTGAAAATATGAGTTTTGGGCATGAGGCGAACTTTTGACAAAACTCAGGGGCACCATCCGGACAAAAAAAAACCTTGGGACGCCAAGCGGAATTGTCAAAACCTCAGGGGCACCAAACGGAATTTCCCTTCTTTTTTTTCTACCTGAGATTTTCAAACTTTTTGGGCCTTCACAGAAATCAAGTGGGCTTTCGTTTGGGCCATCCAGTTGGCTTTACCACAACCCCATCTTTATTGTTTGCATTGTGCTCGCGAAAATATACTGGGTGTTATATTATTATCCACCTCTTATACTTATTATTTTAGAAACAAGGTCTTTGTAAAATATTGAGCCACGTGTCCTCTTTGAGAAAAAGTTAAGAAGCAGTTTTTTTCTCCCCACGTTCTCCATTCAACTGCTCCCAGATTCATGAAGAAGAAGAAGAGTCTCTTCACCACGTCCTTTACTCCCTCCCCTTTTACTCTCTCAGAAACCAGTCTTTCTCTCTGAAAGCCTTCCCATGGCTCTCACATGGCATCTCCTACTCGCATCCACTCCCGACGAAGGATTTGGCGGAACCACGCCAAGCCTTGACACCGCCTCCAACAACTCTCCATCTCTCTATCGGGTCTCCCTCTCTCTTCTTCGACCACAAATTTCAGATCCCCTTCCTTATCGGACTGCCTGAAGCCCTAGAGTCGACAACGGCCTTTTACTCTGAAGATTTGACATTTTTCGGTCAACAACTTCTCATTTGGCAATCGCCAAGTCCAGACAGGACAAAGGCCAAGAGCCTCGAGCCTCCACAGCCCCGATACCAAGACTATACATCCTGTAAGATTATGGGGTTCTCTATTGTCAATTTGTTCTTAATTTTTAGGGCTAATCAAAATTAGGTTTTTATTTTTCTATTAGTTTTGTGTGATTTGTTATCTAACTTTAGGGGATTTCAATTTCAAAAGGTTTCTCGTTCTCCATTGTAAAGTCTAGGGAAGAAAAGCTAAGACTTACCAACAAGGAGGATAACACACTAGTGGACATTCAATGTTTGAGGCTGGAAGTGTTCGAGATATGGAGATTGGTAGAACAAAGCACATCGAGAAGGCAGACCGTGCAGCTGTTGAGCAGGTAATTTCTTGATTAGCTTTACAATTGCATATTATTATAATGCTCTTGATCTGATTTGTTTGTTGGTTTGTGTTTGATGTGGTGATCAGTCGGGACGGCTGAATTGGTGGTTGGAGGTGGCAATCGATTGCAATCGAAGGCGGGATGCGTCAAATTGAGGTAAAACTCTTTGTGTTCACCCTTTTCTTACCAACTGGATATGTATACTCGGTTGATTAATTTGGAGGATTTTGGTTAATGTATTGCACACAAGGTGTTCGATGAAATGCTTAGAGGTATATTTTGTATTGATTCATCCAAGTGTATAGAGAATTATTTAATTACCTTCAAATCTGTGTTTGCACCACGTGGCCTTGATGGCTTCCAAAATGTGCTTTTGATTAATGAGAATTAAGTGACATTTGTTGTTGTGAGAAAGAAAACTCTTAGTGCTTTTGATTAAGTATGATATCTAGCTCACAATATAGGAGGTGTTTTCTGTCATATGCAAGGACTTGTGGACCTTTGTGGCCGGTGATACAAGATGTAGTGAAATTTCCCATTATTGAGATTCATTTTTCATTGGTGCTTCACATGCTCTGTAGATGCTTCGTGAAGTTCTTGTAGGCTTGTAATGTTGCAGTCTATAGGCATGTTTTCCTGCCCTCCAATTAAACAACTACGAACCCGGATAAGTTAGTGATTTTTTTTAAAAACTTTTTGTTTAGGGGTAGGAGAAATTTGTATGTAGGCATGCCTCTAAGAGGCTGATTTTGAGGGATTCCTGCCTCATGTGAAGCAATGAGAAAATAATAACGCTATGCTACCACTAATGAACCATTATTACTTATTAGGCAAGCTAGGGTAAAACATAGATAACTAAAGTGAATCCCATGGAAGCAATAGAAAAAATATATTTTTTGTATCTTGAGTGAACAATTATGTTCTACTCCCAAGATAGGTGACTCACCAAAGTGAATCCCATGGAAGCAATCCCATGGAACTATGTATCTTGAGTGAACAATTATGTTTACCATGAGATTTCGTGACCCTTCATATCTCCATAAGGTGAGTCACCTATCTCGAGTGAACAATTATGTTCTACTCCCATTTTGACAGAACTATGTAGATCACCTATCTTTCTGTGAAGAACAAGGTTTCACAATTGTGACATGTAATCAGAGGACAACAGAGTCTTTGTGCCGCAAGATTGGGGCTTTTGATTTGCTTGCCTTGAACTGTAATGGGTGATAAAGGCTTTATGTCAAGAATACTTTCTGCAAATTTTGGGGAATTTCCAAGGTCAATACCTCTACTGATTCAGTGCTTCTAATGTCGGATCATTTTGTTTTCCCTTATGGTGAGTGCCAGTATGCATTTCATGCTTTGATTCTTTTGATTATGGATTCAAGCTATCTTCACATTATTTTTTATGGATCTTTTACTTTTCTCTGGAGCACTGCTTACATGACCTTCTCAGATGATAGATTGTACTTGTATATACATTCTTTCAAGGTGTTTATTATATTTTTCAACACACAATTAGTCAGTTTCCTTCATATCATTTCAAATAAAGAATTAGGAATTTCTATTCAATATTGTCTTTTTGAAAACTTCATTTAAATTATTGGATTGTTCAGCTTGTGTGAGATGCCTCTGGGTATTCTGGTCATTAGAGAAAAATTGCAATCTTATAGTGACTTCCATGTTTCAAGTAACTCTCAAGAGGGTCCATGCATATGTGTTGAAATAAAGGTATTGCTTTCTAACCTTTTACTCACTTTCTTTACATCTTTACCCTGATTCTGTTGTCTAGCTCAGTAGTTTTGTGCATATTTGAATCCGACTTCTTATGAGTTATTCATTTCTGCTTTGTTTCCTTTTATACCTCAATAGTCAAAGTGTGGGTTTCTCCCTTCATCAAGGTATATTTCTGAGAAGAATGTAGTAAAAAAGAAAGTGGTACATTTCAAGATGCATCAAGCACTCAAACTACAGAAGCATCAGGTAGTATTTCATTGGTCATGCTATGATACAAATCTCTAATTTTTGTGAGTATCCTTTATGATGATGGGAACTTTTTAACCATCTTGCTTTGATTGCTATAAGCTTCTTTTGCTTTAATGTGCATTTTCTGTTTATTTCACTTCTAACTTGACAATTGTTATGTGTGTATCTTAGATATTGCAATCAAGTGAATATGCTCCACTTGACCTACTTTCTGGAACTAAGGATGGGATACATAAAGCTGTCAACGCACTCTTTGTAGTCCCTCAGAACAGTTGGCACTTGTACTTTTGCTTTCATTGAGGAGGGTCGTGAAACTACAACTGGGACAGTTATTATTATGTAAGTATATTCATTTTTATGTGATATTGCAAGTTGCTTAAAGGAAGGTGCTGAAATGAAGGTGCAAGAGTCATAAAAAAGGCTCTATTTAAAAGCATTGATTATATTTTATGATTTCTTACTCTTGAAGAATTTCCTCTAGAGTTGTCTTGTGGTGCTGAATTCATTTCTCATTGACAGAGGACTTGCTATTGCAAGTTGCTGAAATGATGGTGCAAGAGTCAGAAAAAGGCTCTAAACTACAACTCATTGTTGTTGAAAGTATAGGATTTGTCTAACAGCCAGACGGAGTTGTTGGGGCTGTTAACAAGCCGAACAAAGGAGCTGTTGGGACTGCTGATGAGCTAAACAAGGAAGTTGGCAGGAAGCTGCATTAAAACAGCAAAATGAAGTTATTGTTGTCTATAAAAATTAGCCAGTTGCAGTTGCTGTAAAATAGCAACTTGGGGGTACTTGTGATGTTGTAAAACAACAATTTTGGTGACATTATGACATCTGAAAAGAGGCCAAATGTAGCTGTTGTAAAATTGCATAAAGAGGCTGAAAGTGTTGAAGGAAATGTCAACAGGTTGAGAAACAAGAAGTAAAGTAAGCCACACTCACACATTAACAGTTTAACTTTGCATTCATCTTATAAATGATTTAGCGGACTTTATAGCTAATTTTGATGAAAAACTCCTTATTTTACCATTACAGTATACAAGTGCAGAGGGTTGGGGACTCTTGTATGCTACAAGATAAACAAATAAAGGAGAGGATAAAGGAATATGTAAAACAGTTTTGCGATATGGATGTGGAGGGTGAGCTGCATCAAGTTTTAGCAATGGAGGATCAGGTGGTTATGACAGCAAAACGTGGAAAAAAATATGGCAGAATTAGATAGTGCAAATGTCTACCAAAGGATGAAGGAAGATGGCGAAGAGATGTATGCTAATTGGTACCTGATCGAGCAATGTCGAGGGCTGATGGGGGGGGGGGGGGGGGGCAGATAAGAAGGCAAGCCAATGCTTTGGCGGATGGTCTTGCGAATATGGCACTGCAACAAGTTGAAGTGTTTAGGGAACTAGAACTCTAGAAGTCTTACCTATATGTATTAAAAGCTCTTTGTACCAGCCACCCGATAATGGGGCTAACTCTACTGCATTCTCAATAAATTAAGAGGTTTATACCCTCCCCTTTACACCAAAAAAAAAACACTCTATTAGGGGGGAAATTGAGTAATTGGGCTCCGATTAAAATACTCACGACTTTAAAACGAGTAAAAATATAAATCATTTATTTTCTACAATCTATTTCACAAGCATGGTGTGAAGTCTATTGTGGGTATGAGAATTGATTTTCAACATTAAATACAATGAGAATAATACCAAAAATAAAAAAAAATATAAAAAAAGAATAGTCTATTAGAGGAAAATATGAAGTAATTGGGCTCTGATTAAAATACACATGAACTTAAAACGAGTAAAAAACATAAACCATTTATTTTCTGCAGCCCATTTCACAAGCATGATATGAAATCTATTATGGTTATGAAAATTGATTTTCAATAGTAAATACAATGGGGAAAAAACAAAAAATATTCGATGCTCAACCTATCATATATTTAAGACAATGGTTCCAATATATTTTCGTTGGAATTTTTTTGGGCAAAATATTTAGATAGCCATGTATAAATTGTTTACTCCGTTGATGAAATTTGTCAATTGAAGATTATAAATTATTCATCAAATTTTATCATAAGACATTGGTCTTATTGAAGTAAAATACTTCGTAGAATGTTATAAATTGTGATTTAATGAGTTTAATTATTACATCTAAGTATTTAATCATTGTGATTTAATGAGTTTAATGTTTTAGCCTCTTAGGGTTCGTACTTAAACATAGAGAACATTTTTCTAATTAAGGGTCTAAGACATTATAAAAAACACACAATATCATTTTTTAATTCTTTAGCCACATAGAGTTTATCCATTTAAACTTAATGTATCTTTATCAAATCGGTTTTTAATTTAGACCAATTTAAAAAATGTAACATGATGTGTAATATTATAAGGTTTCTTTTCTTTGTCTTCAATTAGGACGGATGCTAGGAGAATCGTGAAAGAGGTTGATTTACTGTTATTTGTCAAATTTGAAGTACCGATCATCTCAAGAAAAGAAAATTTCAAAGAGCAACATGACAAGAAGCATGAGTAATATACTAATATGTTAGTAGAAAATTGATGTGTCGAATATTTTGTTTAATACATCAAACCCGATCGAAAATATTACAAAAAACCCGAACAAGGTTCGGGAAAAGAACTAGTTATTATTATTATTATTATTATTATTATTATTATTATTATTATTATTATTATTATTATTATGTGGATGTACAAAATATACACTTTACTTAGATAGAGTTTTGTCTATAGATAGATTTACTATTGCTTGGAGGCTAAGGAGTTTATCTCTATATACTGTACCGGTGTAACACCAAGAGATATCAATTGAATACAATTACATATTCTCCTCCCTTTTCTTACCTAGTTTACAATACGTTATCAACACGATAGTTTCTAAAAGGCTAAAAAAAACCTAATTGTTCTCCGATCTGCTGCCGTGCTCCACAAGTGCGCCGACAACTTCCTGGCTCAGTTTGATTGGAATCTCCGGGCTGAAACCGCCGCCTCTGAGCCCACGCAGAAGACATCTCTAGGTTGAAACCGCCTCCATCACTCCGCAGCCTCCACTAGAGCCCAACCCTAGAAATTGATAAAATTAGTTCATGAGAGCCCGAAGACTCTTTATTTTGGGATCTTATTCTTAATCTACTTGGATATGGTAGAACTCAAATAAATAGCTAGCTAAATGACCTATGGTTCATAACAACCTCTTTTATTGCCAGAAGCAATATATATTGTTACCTCTAGCAGAGGACATAAAGAGGATACGGTGCGCGCGACTGTTGTTAGATACTGGTCATAATTTTGATAATAATTATAGATAATCATGTATGAGTCGACTCCCACATCAAGAAGAATGTGGAAGAACAAGCAAAGTTAATGGTTTGCCTAATTTGGATTTGTAATCTCCCAAACTGTGAATGAATCATCGCATGAAAATGTTAGAATGATTTAGAGCTTGGTATCTGATGATATGGAAAACCTGAAGTTTTCATGATGAAATATCTAATGAGTGTTTGTATAAAGTCTATCCTTGGCATAATTAAACCTTATTCATATCTCTAGAAGAGCGTCAAAATTAGTCCTCGAAGGCCTATTGATATAATCTAGCAATAAACTCATATGAGAAAATGGCTCTAGAAGAGCGTCAAAACACTCTAAGGGAAGGAGTGATGATAGATAAATTGGGATCATAAAAGTCAATGGAGGACTAATAATTGCCAGAAGCAGTTGTTTTCCCCAAGTTGAGGATGTCAAAAGAGGGATCCAACATAATAAATAGATTACCCATGTTGGCAATATGGATGTGATATGGAAATGTTATCAATGTAATTGATATGTTGGATAAATGAGCATTGAGAAGCTAACGATTAAATCGACCAAATGAAATCATTACTTATGAGATTATCGTTTAGGATAATGCTAATACATAGGATGACCCAGTAGAGTCATCGATAATAGCTAATAAGCAGGCATGGATATCAAGAGCTTGATTCGATTTCGGTCAACAATAGAGTAAATTCTCATTCTTGTAATTTATCTCCAGTAGAGAGCTTGGTATTTACATGTTCAGTATAGGCACCGAAATCTCCCTAGATTACACTAAGTTGTTATAAATCAAGAAAGTTGATGTATATGGAGGATTGGGTCCCCATAGATGATCAAATACCTAGAGTTTATCATGAATGATAAAATACTCGGTATTTAGGGGGAGAGGAAAAGGAGATCAAGAAGCAATATATTGCATGGAAGAGAAGTAAACCAATGCACTAGTGTACTTCTGAAGAGATTTCATGAACGTTGACAATGTTAGAATTGATTATGAGTTGTCTTGAAATAATCAGATCCTTGATTATCGTTGATGGCGCATATCTAAGTTTGCACTTGAAGTGTTTGATAAGAATAATTAGAGCTTACAAAACGCTAAGAGCGTAATGCGATTGGTTTATTGAACAATTCATAAGATATCCAATAAGTAGATGATTAGTTGGAAATTAGTTGTGATGCGAATCTCACGCCTAAGGGTGCCCGATCGCTTCGAATAGGTAGTCGAATTGGATCTGCAAAAGAACTCGAATCTCACGAATCCTCCTTTAGATCGATGAGATCTCAATCTACTTGAATCTCACAAGAAAATTGATCTCTCAGCGCCGCTTCTCACGGTCCTTAGTGTTCGAATCTCTCGAACGGTTGAAAGCTTCTCGCTCTCTAGGGTTTCTAATGAAACGTTTTTTTTCTCAAAATTCAGGGTCTCCTTTTTCATTAATCATAAACGTACTTAAATAGCAGCACATAAAACTAAAGACTTCAAAACCCTAATGGGCTTTTCTAACAAATTGCTAAAGCCCATCCATAATATAATAGTGTTCAATAATATAAAAACTACTACTTATTAAATATTCAGACTTATTAAATAATATGATAGACTAAAGTTAACTAAACAATAAAAATATAATACAATCATAGATCATTAATCTTCATCACTTCAAATCCTTGAATAAATCTGAGCTGCTTTGTTGTTGGCCGATTTGATGTTTCCCGGATTGTATCAAGTTGAAAGCTCTAAAAATATCTCAACCTGTGGTTCGAGTATACAAAGAGAGATATATTACAATATGAAGACAAATGATCTTTTCATTTTTGATTAGATTGTGAAATGATATTAAGTCCAGAAGTACCATGTCTTTAGAAAATTGGTGATTTATATGCTAAATTGAGGGGGAGAAAAGTTGTACTCTTTTCCTTAAC
The DNA here is from genome assembly GCA_037127255.1 of Persicaria tinctoria. Taxonomy (NCBI): domain Eukaryota; kingdom Viridiplantae; phylum Streptophyta; class Magnoliopsida; order Caryophyllales; family Polygonaceae; genus Persicaria; species Persicaria tinctoria. The sequence continues at coordinate 42,717,421 of JBANSL010000020.1, forward strand.
TTTGAGTTTTTCCAAAGCAAGGTTTTCAACGAGACAACTCCCCTCATAAGGATACATTGTAAATCCCAAATTCTAGAAAGAAATAATTCATGCAAAAATGAATTATTTAAGGATGAAGTTTTTGGACATGTAGCTCCAATGGATTATTTAAGCATGAAGTTTTTGGACCGGTAGCTCCAACATTGAAAAGTGCGATATTAATTGGTTTTAAGTGGGTGTTCGTATAAAGGAAAACATAAAGGCAAATTGACTGCACAAAAGTCTATTAAAGGTTACATGAGAATGTATTCACCAGGAGTGAATATAATTTGGCTCCAAATGTAAATGACGGACATTGTAGGTGCATACCCATATAAATGGGAAGAATCGATTGAAAATGCCTGAAGCATTATTATCAAAGTCCTGTCAGATGCAGTTGGTTAAAGATTCTTATCAAAGTAGCTGAATTACCTATAATTGTGAAAGTGGTGACATTTTATTAGGTCCCAAAGTACCATACAAAGTTGTACTCTTTTCCTTAATCTTGGTTTTTATCCCACTGGGTTTTTCCAAGGTAAGGTTTTTAACGAGGCAACTTAAGCATCATTTAATGCATCAGATCTCCCAGATCAACAATGAAAAGCACACTAGGTCCTGAAGTACCTTCTGCTTGTGCATCCAAAGAAGCTCAACACCAAACCATGGAAGTCAGGCGCGTCAAAGTCAATCACGAAGGCATTCCAGCTTATACACATCAAAGACAATGTTAAGATTCGATCATAATCTCATGAAGACAGCGACATTAAGGAGAATGAGAAGACTTCGAGAAGGAAGTTGAATTCAGAGGGAGCATACACGCACTGCACTCTTTTTTCCTTCGATCATGTTTTGTCCCACTGGGTTTTCCTGACAAGGTTTTTAACGAGGCAGATAAGCAGTACAACAAGAGCGTACGTGGAAGGCTGCATTGTTTTTCCCTAAGCTATGGTTTTGTCCCATTGGGTTTTCCTAGCTAGGTTTTTAATGAGGCAGCTGGAGGAACAAAGAATGTACATCCAAGGGGGAGTGTTATATTATTATTATTATTATTATTATGTGGATGTACAAAATATACACTTTACTTAGATAGAGTTTTGTCTATAGATAGATTTACTATTGATTGGAGGCTAAGGAGTTTATCTCTATATATTGTACCGGTGTAACACCAAGAGATATCAGTTGAATACAATCACATATTCTCCTCCCTTTTCTTACCTAGTTTACAATACTGGGAAGGTTTTCAATTTGTTGAACAAGGACCAAAATTTATACTTCCTCAATTCGGTACCATTTACTATTTATAAATATTTTTTTATAGGATAAAAACTATATAAAAAAAATTACTCTCTTTGTTAGAGCTGACAATTCAGGTTATTCGACCGGGTTCAGTCGATCACATTCGAGTCGGGTCACTGATGAGTCGGATCAACACGGTCAAAATTTCTGCGTCAGGTTTGGTCGGGCCGGGTCGGATTCGGTCATAATGAAATTCAGATTGATCAGGTTTTTGTCAGAATCGGGTTTTCGGTCAAATCGGGTCGGTCTCCTTCGGATTTCGGATCGGTCTCATTCAGGTTTCAAGTAGAAGCGAATCTATGTTTGTTTCAAAGTTCAAACTTTCAATTGTTTGGGTTGAAAATGTTGAATCATGTTCGTTCGGGACTTTCGGGTAATCAATTTTATTAAATTGAATATGTAATTCATGTTATTTGTGTATTTCAAAAAGTATTTTTCAAGTAAAATTAAACATGATTCAATATATAATCCACTCATGGCTCGTAAGCTCGTTCTATTCATCATAAATTTCATTGAAATTTGACAATATATTGTTATTTAAATCATACTTGACTTCCTATCTAAAAGATAATTCGCGTTATTTGTGTGATTGTATATTTGTGTCTTTTAAAAAGTAGTTTTCAAGTAAAATTATATATGATTCAAGTTGTAATATGTTCATTGTACTCATCTTTTATTAGTGAGAAATGAGAATTTTGAATTCAATTCGATCATTCATAATTCATTACAAGAGTAAACGAGTAATGATTTACGTCAATCTAAACAAAATTCAGTATACGCGTAGGAGTCACGCACATGAATACCGAAATTCCGACTAGAAAAAATACCAATTTATCCACCGGTGCAGTTTTAAATACCAATTTTGTACCAGAGTATTTTTAAATACCTAAATATCCAACAATGCCAATTTTAAATACCAATCTGGTATTTTGGCCAATACTAATCAATTAAGTCGCCCTTCATATATTGCTTGATGTTTTTACCAATATAATGGATTAGTGTGGCAAAGGAATTTGCTCCAATATTCAAGTTTAATTTGACTACGGAGGAGTAAATGATGAGTTAGGTTGTGCTTATTGATGAGGTAGATGTGATTTACTCCCTCTGTTTTTTTAATACAAGTCCTTTTATCAAATTTTTTTAACAACTTGATACTTATTAGTAAAAAATATGAAATTATTAAAAAAATTGATAAAAAAAGTTAATATTTTACTGTAATTTTTAAAAAAAGAAAAAGAAAAAAGGAGGGAGTATTAGTTTGCACTGACGGCCGGAATTGATGGTGTAGTTGTCTGATTTCCATTTACTTTTTGGATTCTTTTGATATTGATTTTTTTAAATCAAAGATCCATATTTTGTTTTGACGGATTAGATAGTAAAATTGGAGGTTAATTGTAATATGAATTGACTGAATAAAAGGTTTATCGGTTATTGTTTTCGAGTACCAATTGGGTTGAAGACGAGGTTTTTTTTTTAGGATTTCTAACCTCTTGTTCTAATTAGTAAATACTTTATAAATGTGAAAAGTACTTGTGCACACATAATATTTTTTTTAGGATAATGATGATGATAAAATAATAATTTTTTTTAAAAAAGCATACTTGGGCAACACGTTTAAAGAAACAGGGAATAGGGATACACTCTTAAAGAGAAACTATAAATACATTGTTGCTATCAATTCCCCTTGCAATTCTAGGGTTTTTCTCTCCATCTCTCTCGGTATGTATCTTCATCTGCTTCCCTAACTTCTTGCCAGTTCCAATCCTACAAATTTCTTTTTACCTCTGGATGTTCTATGTTTCTCATGTTTATGGAATTTAATTAATCGAATGTAATTATTATTGTTCCTTGCTCTAGGAATCCTTAATTTTTATGCTTTCAGTTTCTCTTTGTGCCTACTTGCTAGGGTTTCGGTAAAATTTATGGCTCTGATTGGTATAACGGTTTTTGTGCTTAAATCTCAAGCTATTGGATCGGTATTTGATTAAAGTTGCTTGCTTTTTATCGCAATTTTGATGGTTTTGTGTTGTGTACTGATTCATCATTGATGTGCTGGGAAGGCACTCGATCTGCACCAATGGCTGATACTCGGGACGAGAACGTTGAGATGTGGAAGACCAAGCGGTTGATCAAAGCACTGGACGCCGCTAGAGGGAACGGCACCAGCATGATATCCCTCATCATCACTCCGCGCGATCAGATCTCCCGCGTCACGAAAATGCTGGCCGACGAGTTTGGCACCGCCTCCAACATCAAGAGCAGGGTCAATCGCCAATCTGTACTCGCCGCCATAACTTGTGCCCTGCAGAGGCTGAAGCTGTACAGCAGGGTGCCTCGTAACGGCCTTGTTTTGTACACCGGAACCATTGTGACCGACGATGGCAAGGAAAAGAAGGTTACTTTCGACTTCGAGCCGTTCAAGCCTATCAATGTGTCTCTCTACCTTTGTGACAACAAGTTCCACACGGACGCCTTGAGTGAGCTGCTGCAATCCGGTGATAAATTCGGCTTCATCGTGATGGATGGGAATGGCGCCCTGTTCGGGACACTGAGTGGCAACACAAGAGAGGTTCTTTACAAGTTCTCTGTTGAGCTTAAAAACGGGCATGGGAGAGGTGGCCAGTCAGCTAATCGATTTGCTCGTCTTAGAGACGAGAATCGCCATACCTATGTGAAGAAGACTGCTGAGCTCGCGAGGCAGTACTTCATCGATCCTGCCACTTGTCAGCCTAATGTTGCGAAGCTCATACTCGCTGGGGCAGCGGACTTTAAGACGAAGCTCGGTCAGTCTAACATTTTCGACAATCGTCTTCAGGAGATAGTGCTGAATGTTGTTGATGTTAAGCATGGTGGGGAGAAAGGGTTCAACCAGGCTATTGATCTGTCTTCAGAGATGCTCGCCGATGTCAAGTTCACTCAGGAGAAGAAGCTACTCGGATGCTACTATGACGAGATAAGTCATGATACATCTAAGTATGTTTCCGGCTTGGACGACACCCTCAAGGCCTTGGAGATTGGCGCGGTCAAGGAACTCATTGTATGGGAAAATCTTGATTTTACTCGATACAAGCTGAAAAATAGTGTCACCGGCGATGTTGTCATCAAGCACTTGAACAAGGAGCATGAGGCCGACCAGGAGAATTTCCGAGACCAGCCTCCAATGCTAAATTGGAGATCAAGGATGAAACACCTCTACTCGAGTGGTTTGCGGATAACTATCAGAAATTCGGCTGCACGCTCAAGTTTGTAACTGATAAATCAGAAGAGGGTGCACAGTTTTGCAGAGGCTTTGGTGGAATCGGAGGCATTCTTCGCTACCCTCTTGATATGAGGACCTTTGATGAGTGCTCTGATGACGACGAAGAAGTCTATGAAGATTCTGCATAGCTAACCGACAACTCTTCCCAGTCGCCGGTGCAGGAGAGGGGCAGCAATGGAGCCTGCACCAGCGCAGAAGAGCGCAGCTCTGCGCCACAGCTTGCGCTGAACGAAGCCCCAAAGCATCCAAGAAGATCTAAGAAAGGTTCGAATCCTTTTCTTTCAAGTATATGACTATCCGCTACTGCTTTGTGTAATTGTGTTGTTCATACTAATGCCCTTTCTCTATTTTATCATAATTGTTGTGTAGGTGGCAAATCTGGTTGTGCGAACTAGAGTGGAGGCGGCACAGGAGGCATCCATGGTGGTTTCGCTACAGAGGACTGTTGCTAGATACCGCAGCAATGGCCTCATCTGGTTTATTATCTCTGCATTGTTTTTCTTTCTCATGGAATAAGCTCTACTAAGCTAGCATTTTATTTTCTAGTGCTTGAATCTAGGAAGATGTTTGTGTTATTTTGGTTTATTTTGTCTGCAAGTTTTTCTTAGATTTGTTTGTCAATGGTGGAATTATTAGATGGATAAAGTCTTTATATTTGCAGGACTCGTTTGATTGTGGTATTTTCAGTTTTCACACCTTGCAGATTTATTTTGATGTAGAAATCCTGTTGTCTTTTTGTGGTTGGAATTGAAGCAAACTTTTATCAATGCTGAACCTTGTTCATATTTCGCTGATATCCTAACAAATTTGAATCACAATTTCGAGTAAATTACACAAAACTGTGCTTAAAATATAAGATTTTACAAAACCAGTGATAAATTAGAAGACTACATGAACAAATTGAGTAATGACAATTTGGGAAAGGCAAAGATAAACACTGTTGTTTTGCCTGATCAAAAAGCAAGTGAAAAAAAAAGGTAGAAACTTATTGGAAGCACATAGGGAGGGAAAGCCAATTTCCGGGGAGCTTCTTTTCCTGTTTCAATACTACAAAAGGGTCTCTTTGTTACATGCTTTCTTCATTGGTGATGGTGATTTTGAGATGTTCCTGTTGATGTGACTTTTAGAGTGCTATTGGTGAATTGTATGCTTTCCACCAGAGGAGATGCATTCGGGCTACTGATGTTTAGACTTTAGAGTTAGGGGTTGTTGTTGCGTCCGTTTGTCTATGCTTCCCTTCCTGTTCTTTGTTATGCATCCTTTTCCTTCTGTGTGATGTGTTTCCATGTGGTTCTTGTCTCCTTTCGTTATGGGTCATTCAGAAACACTCTCTTGACTCATTCAGGAAAATGGTGCGTACATCCAGACCCTCTTTAATCGCGGGATCTACTGGGTAGTTGTTGCTGTTGTAATCCATACTTGTTGGCGAGAAAGGAGAGTTAGTTGAATGAGAAAGCAGGCTAGTTTGTATTATCGCCCTACGCCCCACGGCGCAGTGGCAAAAGATGATAAATATGTGAGAATGACCAAGGATTGCATTAGTCATTCAACCATTCCCGCGCATATATCAGATTTTAGTAGTGCTTCAGTGCTTTTGGGCACTGATCACCAAAGAAGCTGATAGTTAGTGCTACGCTTTAGGCACAAAGAATGCAATGCAAATCCAAATTCAAAGTAAAACATCGACTTCCAGGCAGTTGAGGCGATAGACTGATAGAGACCATACCTCGAGCAATGGAGAGGCCGAGCATATATTAGGCTTGACGCTGGTTGAGAACAGAACAACGACGTGTATTTACCTGTATGTGCACAAGACACGAGCTACTGAGTTACGTCGAGAAAAGTGGATATGTTTGATAATTTAGCTTCTGAATGGTTTGTGCATCATGAATTAGGTTGCTGAAATTGGCAGTGGATTATGTTCCTTGATCTGGGTAGAGTCTATTTGTAGAGGACTCAGAAATATTTGATTATACCTTTGCCTTTTTGGCCCCTGTATCTGTATGACAATGGCTGGCTCACTGGCTGCACATTTTTCATGTACATTTATCTGCTAAGTGTAGAATAAAATTTTCAAGTTAAAACGAGCTTTAAGAAATTCAATACTAGAACAAATACTGTACATTACAAGTCATAATTAATGGTCATCCAAACAGACTACACCAACTATTAAAATTATTTTAAATTTTCATACATCAAACATTATTGATACAAAATTCAAAACTAACAAGATCCGAGGGAATATGATATACTACGTATGTATTATGTAGTATATGATTATTCATGTATTGATTGATACTACTTGATAATCAGAGCATAAGATTCAATAATTGGTGCAGATTTCAAGGGTTGGTTTCTCCTGAATCTGTGTGTAACATGGTTTGCACAAGAGATTGCAGACAACCAAATCTCCCTATCTTCAACCAGCAGACTTTTTTTTTTATTATGGGTAATACAGATTTGAAGTAATTAAAGCCATTCTAACATGTAATCTAAACCTAATCTTCTGAATTTAATGTTGGATCAAGCATCTATAGAATAGCTTATGAATTTATATGCATATAAAGTGAAAGCAAGGCCTATTTTTTCCATCCTTTTCATAAAGTGGAAAGTGGTCAAAGACATATATTTGCCTCATCTGAACGTTGATTTCATAAGCAACAGAAAATCCACTTGCAGAAAAGAATCACAATGAGACAATCACGTGATAAAGAACAAAAGCAAGTGCCGCTCATCCCAACAAGCACAGAGATATGACAGTCTATAATTAAACAACAAAGCTGTGTTGGATCAGACGACAGACCCCTTCTGATTCAGCAAAAAAAAACATAATCCCACTTTACAACAGTATCAATGCCCTTAATCAATCATAGAACATCCAATCATTCCCTTTCAGGCATCATTTGTTAGGGTTTGAGTGTTTTCACCTCAATCTCAATCTCCCTCAACCAAATTTAATGCACAAATGCAACCAAGCAACTGGAATCATCTATCGAGTTCTAACCCGATAATGTCAATAACTGATTCATCGAATCAAACCGATATCCATCTTCCAACCATATGGGTCATGCATACATAAATGAGATGGATCATTGCCGGCATAGATTAAGCCAGATGCACAAACAATGCTCATAATGCAGATAAGATGGCCCCACTGTCAAATATTTTCTTTGTTCTGATTCAGATTAGACAGATCATCAAGAACAAGATGATGGATTGAAATATTAGTTCATAGTAGCACTGACTGCAAGATTGTTTTGCAGAACATAAGCAAACTAGACAATGTTACAACACTTCACATATCAATTCCATAGATATTACTAATGGAAGAAGCTCCTAGCTCCTTTGACATGAGGAGATAACTTCTTCAGAAAGCTCAACATCTACTGACCACAGGCAAATGCTTGGGGGTAAAACCCAAGCAAGTCCCAATTTGGCAGAGCACAAGCAGTGACAATGGGGACAAGTATACAAACTGATTCTGTGATTTACCCTTCTCCATTGACCGATGTAAAGCATAAGCAGCACTAGAGCAGAACGGTATGAAATGAAAGTTGATACCCTATGAGCGGGACTTCCCACTTCCGAGGGTGAGCTCAAGATCATCCATTGCCACATCATGAATCCTTTCCCCTTCCCACGGTGTCACCTTCACATTCCTGGGCTCTGATGCCCTTACATCCATCGGATCATTAAGCGACATTCGTTGAACCATTGGGTTCACTAGACAGAAAGTAGGTGAGGTTGGAATAGGCGGTCTTGCTGCAAACCTCTTAAAGCTGATCCACTGACCAGAATCAATTGTGGAGTCAGACTCATCACACTCAAATATGGTAGGAGGTGCGAAGTTCCGACCGCGAGTAGGACTCGAAGGAGCAGACTCGGCAAAAAGAGGATACTTAAAGGCAGCCATAGATTCCTTAGCAATGGACTCGAAATTGAAACTTTGCTTTGGAGCCTTGGATGTCGGAGATAACAGAAGCGGCGACACAGGAGCGCTGCTAGATATTCGGAGCGGAGGAAGACTCGAAGGAATTGAATTGCAAAGGAATGAGAATGGATGGGATCCAGCACTGATGTCGTTGCGAGTCGGGCTCTGAACGGCTGATGAAGAGGGGCTTGGTTGGTATGAAGGAATCGGGCTGGGGAATGCCGAAGACAAAGGACTAGGTATCTGAGAGGAGCTGGCACTGAAGCCCATATCAGTTGGAGGTGGCTTGCATCCCTGAAGAACACAAATATCACAGCATCACATATATGTAGGCATGTAGCAGCTATAAATGATAATCTCGTCCCCAACACAACATTTCCAGTCAATTTACAAGCTTTATCAACACAATTGATGAAGTCACATCACATCAAGCCATCAATGTAACCGAGCATGAGAAACCAGATTTAGAACAAATTAGGTAGTATATTTGTACATCTTAAAATTGCATTCCATATGCATTTTCAAGGTAGTAAAGCAGATTCAAATTCATCAACGCCACTGACTTAATCACATCAATGCAACCAACCATGACAAGCCGAATTCAGGAACAAACTAGGTATACCAGCATTTTGCTAAATTGGGAGTTGAAGCTAGAAATTGAAATTTAGAGCAATTCAGTCAAAATCAGTCCAAAATCCAAATAATTCGAGCTCTAAAGAAGCTAGAAAATTGGGGGATTTCATCTTCCATGGACCAAAACTTGACCTAGAAAACCAAGATGCAGAAGACGAAGAAATCAATTTTGAAAAAAAGGAGAGAGAGAAAGCAACCTTGCGATAAGTGGTGCCATCCTGCTCGACGATCCAGCCAGCTTCAGCGCAGAGAGCCTTCAAGACCTCATTGTTGTCGCAGAGCTTGGGGAGATTGTAGTTGCCCTGCGCTCTGAGGCCAGCGAATATCTTAGCGGCAATTGCCCTCCTCCTCCTCTCTCGCCTCCGGTTGTTCTCCCTCTCCCTCCAAGACGGTTTCCTCCTAGACGGCGCCGTCGAAGCACCACCGACGCCGCCCTCCGTCTCCATTTCTCCGAGCTGAGCTGGTGTGAACACTCTGCAGAGAGGAGGTGGAGGTGTGGAAACAGAGGAAAGAGGTAAAGAAGCTTTGGGTTCGGTGAGTAGACGAATCTCTCTGAGCCTCTCTGGCTTTTGCCGCTGCAGTTATAAATAACCTCATTTCAGTCCCTTTCAATGATTGCCTGTGGGCGGGTGTAGGCTATGGACTATGGGCGATAGATGGCAATCATTGGGTCCGATTGGGTTTGGATCAATTGGGTTCGCCTTGTTTTGAATTTTGGTTATTTTAGGTAGCATAAGTAAAATTTGGGCCAAGTTAGTTATTTTGAGTTTTGAGTATTTTATATGTAATAAATTAAGTTTTTTTTTTTGTTCATAAGATTCGAGTTTCAATTATTTTGGGTTCAATTAGTTTTAGGTTTAAATATGTTTTGAATCAGGCATATTTTGGGTTTTGGTTGTTTTAAGTTGTATAATTTTCAAGTTCGAATATGATTTTGGTATATTTTGTTTCATGTTTACTTGAGTTCGTGTTGAATACGTGACATCATACATCTAATGAAATTTAATATAGTACAATCTATCTATCTATCTATCTATATACATATACTAAAACTGATACATTGGTGCCTACGTGGCGGCGCGTGAGTGCATTTGCTTACGTGACGGCGCGTGAGTGCATCTCACAAAGCTATTATAAGGAAAATATTAAATAATTATTTTATTTTATTATTAACTCATATAACTGGATAGATGCAATATCTTATAAAAGAGTAAATATTATATATATAAGGAAAAAACTCTATCTAACTAAAAGGATTTACTATGCTATCTTTAATTACTACTTATTCCAATTTTTGGTGGGATTTTTTAATTACCGTGTATATGCTATAAAAGGTCTCAATTGTCATTTATACGAATTATGTTCATTGTAAACTCTCGAAAGAGGTGATCATATACAAATTTAAGAGAGATTTATTTTTCAAAAATGCATTGTTGCCTGCGTAGCGGCGTGTAAGTGCATCTGCTTACGTGGTGGCACATGAGTGCATCTCGCAAAACTTGCTCCCGTCAAAAAAGAAATCTAATAAAAATAATAAGATAGTTATAATCTATATAATTAAAAATAATTATTTTTTTTTACCATTAACTCATATAATTGAATAGATGGAATATCTTATAAAAGAGTAAATATTATATAAGGAAATAACTACATCAATATAATTAAACGCAATAATAATAATAAATTTGGCATATAAAGATATACAAATTGCCATAGTGTATCTCCATCTGGATTATAAATAATCTATCCAATGGACGGTTTATATATAAATTACACCATATGGACGGGACCTAAAAAAGAAATTAGGTTCACCCATTTGCCATATAAACGAATTTTATGGCGGGTCTTTGGGGTCTAGGCGGGTCTTGGTGACCTTGAAGGCCTTGGCGGAGGGGTGAGGTAAGAGGTTTAGGCGGGGGTCTTGGCGGATCTTGAAGGATTTTTTTAGAACAATGATCATAATTACCAAAAATATTAATAGATACATAGTAGCAAATATTTGATAGGTTTTATCGATTATTTTTTATGGAAAGAATTATTTATATCAAAATTAATTATTTCATAGTTATTTTTATTTATATCTATATTATTTTTTAGGAGTATGAGTTATTTAGATCTAGATTAATTTTAATCTTATATTTTCAGTTATTAGTTTAACTATCATAATGTAATTCATATTTATTTATTTATTTTCATATTTATAATATATTTTTTTATGGATAATAAATGTAATTTTATAATATTCTGTTAATATATTCCCGTGCAGGGGACGTGGCATACACTAGTTTTGAGTATAAAACCCTTAGACCATCAATAATCATGGAAACTTCTTGCCCATTTTCTTTTCTCTCTTCTTATCCTAAATTTACACCTTATTTATATTTTTTATTTAAATTTATTTTCATTTTTTCTAGCTTATCCTAAAAGGTCTGTACTACAACCATGTGGTCCCTTTTCAAATTTATTTTTACGTTTTCTTTTCCTTTCTTATGTGTACCACTATATCTTTTCATTTATTTTTTTGATTAAAAAAAAATTAGAAAATGGAAGATGTTACCTCTCCCTATCAAGGTAACCTCTTTCATTCCCTTACCTTAAGGTAAAACTCACAACCATAGATTTACCTTAAGGTAAAACTAGTGGGATGAAATGTCGTGTGTTTCACCTCGCCAAAGATAATGATTCACAAACTAACAAACTAACTAGTAAACTAGTATAGTGGATAAGTAAGGGTCGAACCACAGAGAGAATACATTTCCTGTCTACTCAAATTGCTATCAAAGTAATGAAATGGAAGGTAATTGAGATGCTTGAAACAAACTAATAAAGTAAAAGTAGGAATGATGATTGATTGATAACAATAGGGATGAAGTAGTTTCATCTACAAATTCTCAACAATGGTTGGTTTATTGATTTTTGACCATCTTTCTAGTTATTCTAATTATTTGGATTAATCCGACTTTGGTTTATATGGATTGACACTCTTCGCAGAGATGACAATCCCTTACATCTATAGGCAAAACCCTAACCCTATAGGATTTAACATACAAATAGCACAAATTCTCAAAGTTCTAGGCAGAATGGTCGCCCAAACTGTCATTACCCTACACAATCAAGATCATCCTCGTTGAATCACTTGCTCGTGGTTGCTACAAAAGCCACAATTACTCTCGCGAAACAATTGAAGCCCTAGCACGATGCAATTCTATTAAGGTAGCTAATCAAAATAGATATAACAACACAAAATCAGTGCAAAGGTAATGAATTAATCATTGGAATAACATAGAATTTAAGTATCACAAATCAACCAACAATGTCTCTGAATTGTAGGCGAAACTAAAGAGGTTTAGTGAATCATACCAACGTAGAAAACCTCCATTCTCCTTTTATAGTTGTCTAATGAATGAATACTAAAAAGAATAGTTTTTAAAGGCTCAAAACCGGCCCTTGAAAACCCTAGGAAAGATAGATAAAAGTTTCCATAAAAATAAACTTGGGCCGCGTATCGCAAATCCGGATATGAGAGTACGGCGGGCGTCGTCCGTACAACTTGACAACATCGACGGATTGAACTTGTAATGCACTTTCTAAAGTCATCCTTTGTCTGATTGATGCATATGAATATGTGTTGGAAAGCTCTTTTCAAGCAATACAATTCTCATGAAGACCTCAGAAGCCAATTCCAACTTCTCAGAACCTTAAAGATGAGATTTTTCCATGTTCTCCATTTTCGCTCTTGTTCCTTAGCTCTTCTTTGTCTATTTTCTCCAAGTTTTCTCCACCTTTCGAGTCCGATCAAAAGACCTACAAATAAAGACTAAAAACGTAGATTCCAAACTTCGAATACCAAATGATCAAGAATGCAAATTAGTTATAAAACACACAAGAAACATACTCTAAATGCATCTAAATCCATCTATAAGAGCATCCGCACCCATTTTTTAAGTTTGCTCAAGCAAATGGGGGATGGAAAGCAAATTTTGCTCCAAGCAAATGAAAATCTCATTTTGCTCAAGCAAGTTAATTTTTTCACACACCCATTAACAATTTGCTTGTGTATTTCAATTTTGTCTTATTGTAAAATGATTAAAATTTATTGTACTTGGTATTTTTTTCCATAATATATTTATACAAGCATGCAAATAATATATTATATTCTTACACAAATTGACTAAAAAATATAAATAATTTATCTTGTTGTGAAATGATAAAAAAAATCGGATAAGATATCAGATAAGATATCGGATAGGATTTTCGACTAATATAGAATCGACACGTACATGTCACTATCCTATCTACTATAATTCATTTTATAAATCACCATTGTGAAGGGTACGATCAAATACATCTTCCTTCAATATTCTAAAATCTTAGCACTTATTCATCCAAACCAATACCTTGTTCATTCATTGATCAATGAATCCTTTTAACTTCCATAATTTCTTCCGACGGAGACAACGTCAACAAGAAGAGGATGACCACATGGAGCAATCATTTGTCAATCAGATGGTCATGGTGGAATCCCAACACGGCCAAGCGGTACACACCGTGGTAAAAAGGCGAATAAAGAGCGCCAGAGGATATCCAGAGGTCGTAATCTTATGGAAGATTACTTCATGGAACATCCAATCTTCAGCGCACAAGATTTTCGCCGGAGGTATAGGATGAGTAGAGATCGATTCAACATCATCATGACAGACCTTTGCAACCACGACCAATCTTGGCATCAAAGAGAAGACGCCACCGGTTTATTGGGGCTACTTCCTCAACAAAAGATGATTGGGGCTCTACGAATGTTGGCGTATGGGTCAGCTGCAGATCAATGTGCTGAAATTACAAGGATGGGGGAATCGAGTACCTTGCAATGTATGAAGGAGTTTTACAGGCAAGTCGTTCAACTCTATGGCCCAAGATATCTCCGCAGTCCAACACCGGCTGACCTTGCTTGCTTACTATCTAAAGGCGAACGTCGAGGCTTTCCAGGTATGATTGGAAGTATCGACTGCATGCATTGGGAGTGGAAGAACTGCCCAACCGCTTATCAAGGGGCATACTTAGGACGAAAGGGTCGCCCAACGATTATCCTAGAGGCGGTGGCATCGTTTGATACTTGGATACGACAAAGTTTCTTTGGGTGTCCTGGAGCTAAAAATGACATTAATGTGCTCTATCTATCAAATGTGTTCTCAGAGATCCTGGCCGGGAGAGGTCCAACCGCTGTCTATGAAGTCCATGGACAAAGGTACTCAATGGCTTATTATCTATCTGATGAAATATATCCAAGGCACTCTACATTTGTCAAAACAATTGCCAATCCCCAGATGCTGCAAGATAAGTTATTTGCAAAGAAACAAGAGGCATATCGAAAAGATATAGAGACGGCATTTGGCATCTTGCAATCTCGATGGGCAATTATACGTCATAGTTGTACATTGCACCATAAATTGGTAATGACTACAATTATGCTAGCTTGCATTATATTGCATAACATGATTGTTGAGGAAGAGTATGTAGAGGATGAGGATGAAACGGATGAGGAAGAAGACTTGCAAAATCCATCAAGGGCTTTTCAAATTTATGATGGGCCAGTGGATATACATGGGAATCGAATTCCTTTTGAGCCAATCAGTAGAGATGGAGCCAATATACAGGCCTCTCACGATCGTCGTGCTGATTTCGAATCCGCTTACATTCATATAGAGCTTCAAAAAGACTTGGTGAAACACATGTGGAGGTTGGAAACGAGTGAAATACTCTAAATATGTTTAATTATGTTTACTTTCATGATCTATTTATCCATTTTCTCATAATTATTATTGCACTTGAATCAAATGCGAACTTTCATGTCTATGCAAGTATGTAAATCGAATCATCCTTGATCTAGTTCTATATTGAGATTTTTTTACTGATATTTTGGTTTTATTATTATATATTTGAAATATTCCTACTCTTGTTGGGTTTGAATAGTTGATCAGTAGAGATGGTCCAAGTGCAAGCAAAATAACATAACATTTATATTACATAACCAAAAGTACATAAACAACATAAAATGACATAATATATTGGATAAACTTAAACTACTCTAAAATTAAAATAACATATAATTCAAATGACATAACTATCATGGAAATAATACACGACTTGGGGGAATCGGATAATAACAATCTGCATGATTAATGGGTTCATGTTGTAAGGAGGAAATCGAGAATGCAAATAAAAAATACGACTAAAGCAAAGCAAACCAGATTCCGTCCCGTGCAAATAATTACAAGACTTCCTCCCGATGCAGTAGTGGGAAGTCAGGATCGATCCACGAGGAAGCGTGTCAGCGGATCCTAGGCAACGGTGGAATCTCACGAACAAAAGTCGACCACAGGTTGCTCGATCTCGATTAGGGTTAGTCGACAGAAGATCAGACAAGTCGAACAGAGCAGCAGCAGCTCCTGGGTTTTGGTCGATATCGAGGAGGGCTTACTCGATATCGAGTAAATATCTTGTCGACGTCGGGTACCTGCACAGGAGAAGCTACAACGATCTGGGATCGAGGATCAGTAGTCGATATCGACCAGATTTAGTCAATATCGAGGAAGAACAGAAAGTAACCGAAACGAAATAAAGAACAATGCTTGTGGGCTTCGAAATAAACTATATGAAAGACAACTTCCAAGATCGGGGTTTGCGACAATGATAACCAAACACGCATAAGGCATGAATAAAACAGATAATCATGTAAATCGCATCGAAGGACCAAGCTTTCGCCTTTTCCAACAATTAGACAACTCTTTCAAGAAACCCTAATTGCATCTACCGATTTTATGTTTACAATCCAAGTTGTTAGCATGGACCTCCATTAGATGGGTAATAAACACAAAACAAGTAGTAGATGCTCAAAACATGATAAAAGTCGGATCTTTACCTCAAACACGCAGGGCTATCGTTGGACTCACCCCAACCCTTGAAGTAGGTGGACTACTCGCGCTTCATCACAATTGCAGACATTGTTGATGGAAAATAAACTACTTGCATTAAACCAAACAGAGCTTTACAACCGATCGAAGCCAAATTGCTCTCGCTCCTTAACTCTTCTCGGCCACTCACTCTCTCTACCTCTATGTAACTAATTGTCTCTTGAATTGAATCCATAGAAATCAGCCCCTAAGGCCTTATTTATAAGCTTCTAATCCTTGCTAATCAAGGATAGAAATCTCTATCTATATCTAAAGATAAAACTTAAATAAAAGGAACATTTATCTTAAAGGGAAATATATCTAAAAGGCTAAATATCTTCATGTGTGGATAAATCTTCTCTTCATGGATGGATCTTGATAGACTTGATAGATCTCGGACTCCTTCGCTCCCAAGAAAGCCCAAACTGCGTCGGACAGCCCAACCGCGTAACGCGGCCCAGGAAAGATCTCCTCGATATCGAGTAAACTCCTCGATATCGAGTAACTGTGTGTCATCGACTTGGTTTCACTGGCTTGCTCGAGTAACATTTCCTCGATCTGCTCGGACATGTGCTCTGATCTTGTCGATATTGAGTAAAGTACTCGATATCGAGTAACTGTTGCTTGAGTTCCCTTGTTCCTCGGCTTCTCGATCAGTGCTTTGCCCGGACCTTTTTAGTCGATATCGAGTAAATGTACTCGATATCGAGTAAGGCTCAGCTTCTGTCTTTGCTTCTTGGTTTTGTCCCGGAATGACTCCAAATTCTGTAATATTAAACCAAAACTTATGTAGATCTCCATTTCTTGCAGATAAACACATATTACATAAATTCAACATATTCCCATCCCGAAATATGCAAAGTGTATATAATATGGAGCTAAAATGTGCATTTCAACATGGCTATTTTAGTGGATATCAAATCACCTCATACTTAGGCTTGCTTGTCCCCAAGCAATAACTTGGATGGTCATTCAGGGGAAGAATTTAAACTTTCAACATATTAGATTCATTCTCATATGTCCCTGCAATCAATTACCATCATCGAAAAGGTACTAGTGTCATAAATCCATGCATGTGCAATTAAAAAGCAACATCTACTCACAAAAGGAGGGTTATGCAAAAAAAACAATTGATGTCACTAAAATAGCCATGTTGAATTTATGTAATATACACTTTGCATATTTCGGGTTGGGAATATGTCGAATTTATGTAATATGTGCTTATTTGCAAGAAATGGAGATCTACATAAGTTTTGGTTTAATATTGTAGAATATGGAGCCATTTCGGGACAAAACCAAGAAGCAAAGATAGAAGCTGAAAGCTACTCGATATCGACAGAAATGTCCGGGCACAACACTGATCGAGGACAGGCCAGATCGAGGAACTGAAGGCAAAACTCCCCGACTCCAGAGAGTTACTCGATATCGACGAAGACATGAAGACCAACCCGAAGTCGAGGAACACAAGTTGACCGAGAAGCCGAAGACGAAGACCTGTCGGGCAACATTTACTCGATATCGAGTACGCTACTCGATATCGAGTACGCTACTCGATATCGACGAACCCAGAATCACATCACCGAGCAATGTCGAGGACCAACTGCTTGACAACACCAGGCCAACCATGATCGACGACACTTACTCGATATCGAGTAATCTACTCGATATCGACAACACCTGAGAGTCAGTGTCCGAGCAGATCGAGGACCAGCTAGTCGAGCATGCCGCTGAAGCCAAGTCGACGAACCAGTCTCCTCGATATCGAGGAATTTACCCGATATCGAGTAACAAGACCCTGAGCCGCGTTACGCGGTTTGAGCTGTCCTACACGGTTTTGGATTACTTGGGGCCGAAGGTTGTCCGAGTCTATCAAGTTCTATCCAAGATCTATCAACATCTATCCATGAAGAAGAAGATTTATCCACTTGAAGATATTTTAGGCTTTTAGATATATTTCCCTTTTAAGATAAATGTTTCTTCTATTAATGTTTTATCCTTAGATATCGATAGAGATTTTTATCCTTGAATAAAAAGGATTAGAAGCCTATAAATAACGCCTTAGGGGGCTGAGTTTTATTCATTCCATCACATAGACAATTAGTTATATAGAGATAGAGAGAGAGAGAGAGAGTGAGTGGCCAAGAGGAGTTGGTGAAGCGAGAGCGGAATTGGCTTCCTTTGGTTGTAAGCTCTGTTTGGTTTAATGCAAGTTATTTCCTTTCAATCAATGTCTGAGGTTGCGATGAAGCGCGAGTAGTCCACCCGCTTCTAGGATTGGGGCGAGCCCGACGATAGCCCTGCGTGTTTGAGGTAAAGATCCGACTTTTATCATGTTCTGAGCATCTACTACTTGTTATATGTTTATTACCCATTAATAGGAGGTCCATGCTAACAACTTGGATTGTAAACATAAAATCAGTAAACACAATTAGGGTTTATTGAAAGAGTTGTCTAATTGTTGGAAAAGACAAAAGCTTGATACTTTGATGCAAGTTACATGATTTTCTGTTTTATTCTTGCCTTTTGCATGCTTGGTTATCGTTGTCGCAAACCCCAATCTTGGAAGTTTTCTTATATACAGTTTATTTCAAATTCCCAAAGCCTTGTCTTTACTTTCTTTCATTTTAAGTTACTGTCCTCCTCGATATCGACTAACTCTTGTCGATATCGAGTTACTGATCCTCGATCCCAGATCGCCGTAGCTTCTCCTGTGCAGGTGCTCGACAAAGCCATCCTCGACATCGACATCTTTACTCGATATCGAGTAGAGCCTGCTCGATATCGACAACCGCCTGTAACTGCTGCTGCGCTGTTCGACTTGTCCGATCTTCTGTCGACTAACCCTAGTCGAGATCCACAACCTGTGGTCAACTTCTGTCCGTGAGATTCATTCGCTGCATAGGATCCGCTGACACGCTTTCTCGTGGATCGATCCTGACTTCCCACTACTGCATCGGGAGGAAATCTTGTAATCATTTGCAAGGGACGGAATCTGGTTTACTTTGATTTATTTATATTTTATTGCAAGTCTCGATTTCCTCCTACAACAAATTGGCGCCGTTGCCGAGGAAGCTATCATTCGCGCCTTAGGTAGTTAAATCTCACATCTACTTTGAGTTACTTTACAGGTATATGCGCCGTTCTGGTCAAACACCTGAGTTTGACGCCTTAGACGAACCGGAGCGCCTTATACACATCCAAGCTAAACTGAAAAGAGCCATGGTGGCTGCAGAAACACAAGAACAGGTGATTGAGAGGCTTACGAGGGAATTAGCAGTGGATGCTGCTCTCGCCGCTGAGAGAACAGGAAGGGAACAGGAAGATGAGCGCGCAAGGCAAGAAGAAGCTGAGCTTGCCCAATACCCAACCACTGCAGAGGATTATATGCACCCGACTCTCGTCGTGCCTGAATCGGCTATTCTAATCCCTGAAAATTCTTTTGAAATTCGCACTCAATTCCTTATAGAACTTAAAAATAATGCTTTTTATGGAAAATTTAATGAATGCCCTCTTGAACATATTACCAATTTTTCTGACATGTGTCGTACTCTTGCAGAAGGTATTACTCTTGAATATGTCAAGATGAAGGCCTTCCGTTTGTCCCTCGCCGGACCTGCATTAAAGTGGCTAGAAGGACTGAAACCAAGATCCCTCACAACATGGGCCCAAGTAGAGCAAGAGTTTCTCAATAAATTCTTCCCTCCTGCCAAGACCACACTCCTCCGCCAGAAGATTACATCTTTCAAACAGAAGCCTGGGGAGCCGCTAGCAAAAGCATGGGAACAATACAAAGAGCTACTGCCATCTTGCCCTACTCATGGACAACCACCCTACGTCATTCAAGAGATCTTCTTCAATTCTCTTGACCAAGTCACTAAGGATAGGATCAACTAGTATACTTGATATGAGTATCTGACGATGCCACCAATTGACGCATGGGGCATGCTCGACAAGCTCACCAACTATGACAACAAGTATGGGGCTGCCACAAACTATGAGGAGAACTCCTATGCCAGGCCAGCACCATCTATGCCCCTCTATGAGCCTTCCAAGGAAGTTGACCTAGATGTCAGGGAGCAGTTCTACAGAGACCAGAATCGCAAGCTCCTCAAGTATCTCTCTCTCAACCAGCCTTCCATCGAATGTTGATCACAACGGCACACCACTACTGAGTGCCCACACACAGAGCAAGTCAGGATGGTAGAGACACACGAAGAGGTAGCTTACGCAGGGGGTCCCAATCGCTATATGGGGGATCAAAGGTTCTATCAACCGCAATGGAACCAAGGACCTCCTAGGAACCCCCACCATACAGAGCTCCAGGACATCCAGAAAGAGATCAAAGGAAGGACGAACTGCAGCTTATCCTCTACGAGATGAGAAAAAATCAAGCACAAAACCAGCAATCTACAAGCGCCATCAATAACCAGCTTCAGAGCATCACTACAAAATTTGGAGAGCTTGACGTCTGGAAAAGGAACATAGAGACCCAGATGGGTCAATTCGCTGCACAGATCCCACGACCATCCGGACAACTCCCTGGGCAAACAAAACCAAATCCTAAGGGGAGGACCGGACACGTCGCAGGTATCAAACTCAGGAGCGGGCACCAATTACACGAGCCAGAGGTCGTAAAGCACCAAGACAAAGTAAAGCAGCAACTCGACAACGAGCTGCAGCAACTCGATATCGATGAGCCCTTGGTCGATATCGACAAAAACCTCCTCGACACAGACCAGAAGCCAAGCCCGGACTTCACTGCACATCCCAGCAACTCGAGATCGAAAACCCTTGTCGATATCGAGGAACCTTTGGTCGATATCGAGGAAAAACTAGCTGATGTCGACGACTCTGCAACACCTCCGACGACTGTTCTGGCTCCAAAGCAGAAAAAGACACTACCTTTCCCTTCCAAAGCACTGAAAGATCCCACTGCAGGTAAGTTTAAACGTTTTGTTAATATGCTGCAAGAACTGAAATTCTCTATTCCTTTTACAGAAGCTCTGCAAGAGATGCCTGCATATGTCAAATTCCTGAAGGAAATCCTGAGCAAGAAGTGATCCATCTCAGAGATCGCCGGCAAATGCAAAGTGCTCCACTTCCCTGAGAAGAGCTGACCCTGGTAAGTTTTCTGTTACTGTGGGATTTGGACAATATAAATATGAGTCCTTGTGTGATTTAGGAGCAAGTGTGAGCATCATGCCCTTATCAATCTGGCGGAAGGTGAAGATAGGATGTATAGAGCCTGTGGATGCCAAGCTATACATGGCAAACAATACAGTGGTCATCCCTACAGGTATGGTTGAGAATATACCTGTCCAGGTTGGTAAATTCTTTATCCCAGCTGATTTCCTTATTATAGATTGTGCTGAAGATCCTACTAGCCCTATTATTCTTGGTAGACCATTCTTAGCTACTGCAGATTCCAAGATTAGTGTCAAACAACGATTGCTCACCTTCACCATAGGCGACGAGGTCTTAGACTTCTCTTTTGGCCCTACAAAAGAGGAAATTTCATGGGTGGAGGTGAAGAGTATCAGCAATCACGGGACCAAGCAAACAACGGAGGAAAGCACCAGAGGCCAACTCGATATCGACAAGCTGTCCTCGATATCGACCAAAGCTGTACTCGATATCGACCAAAATTCATCGACATCGACTTCCTCTGCTAAGCACCAGACTTGCCAAGAACCTAAGTATGGGGTCTCTGTACTCGATATCGATCAATCTTGCTCGACATCGACTAACCCCAAGCCCGAAGATTTCTGTTTTGGGCCCGAAAAGGTAAGTTCAGGTATGAATCCTACTCCTCCTCAGTCCATTAAGAAATTTATCAATAATTTAAGGGGAGGTAAGGCCCCGTGGTGAGAGAATCTGCGGAAACTGAGAGCTGGGAAGAAAAAAAAGAAAGAAAAGGAAGATTATGCAAGCAACCATCTATCAGCTGAGCTTGCATACTACAATCAGGACCTAGATGATCCAGGAGAAGGGCCAAGCACAAGCGGGCCCCACATTAATGGTCCTTGAGCATAAAAGAAAAAGTCGGCCTAGCGACTCTAAAATCTAGAGCATGTACATAAAACTTTTTGAATTTTTGGACTTTGGAACTTTTGGTTTTTTTTTTTTTTTGTTTTTTGTTTTTTTTTTAGTTTAGAATACTTCATGTGGAAAGTCTTGTCTTTGTGTGCAATCTAACAATTTTAGTTCGGCAAGCATAAAAGGATCGCGAAAGGTGGAATAAGAAGTCCCTGAAAAACAGTCGGAATCGGCTAGGTCAGTCGAGAACGATCAAGAGGAGCAGCTCAGAAGTTCATCGATATCGAGTAGGCCAACTCGATATCGACTAAGCCAGAAGAAGCTTCTCGACTTCAGATTCCACTGGACGCAGACAGCCTACTCGATATCGAGTACAGTACTCGATATCGACAAGAAGTTTACTCGACATGCCCTGTTTTGCCCTCCTCGATGCGTTATTCGGTGAGTTCCTTCCTTTACTCTTGTTTTTATTTGATTTTATACAGTGGGGACACTGTATATTTTAAGTATGGGGTGGGGGAAAAGCTCATTATCATTATTAGATGTTTTAGTCCTGCTTTTGGTTTTACATGGTGAAATTTTATTATTATGTTATGCATTCATGTTTAAGTTTTATGCATTCAAGTCTTCTGTCATACTTTAGTCTTGTTTTTTTAGTACTTTAGTCTTGTTTTTTTAGTTACATATATATATATAAAGGAAAAAAAATGCATGTTTAATTTTTGCATTGTCTTAGTTTTTATACCCTAACTTAGATGTCCCATGATTATATGTTTTAGTCCTGCTTTTGGTTTTACATGGTGAAATTTTATTATTATGTTATGCATTCATGTTTAAGTTTTATGCATTCAAGTCTTCTGTCATACTTTAGTCTTGTTTTTTTAGTACTTTAGTCTTGTTTTTTTAGTTACATATATATATATATATATATATATATATATAAAAGGAAAAAAAATGCATGTTTAATTTTTGCATTGTCTTAGTTTTTATACCCTAACTTAGATGTCCCATGATGATAAATAATGACTGACTTGATCATGTAAATCCTATGGCATGTTTGGAAGGTTTAGCCTAAGTCCCCGAAATTGTTTTTATGTGGATTGTGAACTTGTGATGAAATTGAGCACATATGATCCAAAGCTAAAGGTTAAAATCCAACAAAAATTGTCCTAGTGAGAATTTTTGCCTTATAGGGAGAACATTAAAAATCCCTCTGCTTTTTTGAGTGCATTTACTCTTTCTATGCATCTCTAAATGTTGTGATAGTTATTCAAAGCTAATGCATTTATATATTTATGTGAATGAGAATTAGATGATGGAGGCACCTTTTAAGCCAATTTCATCCTCTCTTTACCTACCCTGCATTATCCATGCTTGAAGCCAGAACATTAGCCTAAGACTTTTATTATAAACTCCACAAAATTATCCTTAGCCAAATTGAGCCTGACCCCCATTTGGGAATTAAGACTTAAAGTTGGTTGGAATGATGATTTGTGGAAAGAATGAGCTTGTGTTTCATTTCAAGTGAGAAGTATTTTTGAATTTATTGAGATATGGGTTGGTTTTATATTTTTATCTTGTTATGCATACTATGTAAAAGGATCTTTGGCTCACCCTATAAATGCACTAGTCTTATTTTATTTTCGTTTCAAAAAAAAAAAAAAGAAGAAGAAGAAGAAAAGTTTGTGATTATGAATAAAGTGCATGAGCCAAATTTACCTTATTTCTTTCATTTTCGCACGATTCATACTTTGGAGAGGTTAATTAAAGTTTGAAAAGTTACATACTTCATTAAGATAAGTTGGAGAGTTTGGTTGATGCATATGTTTGAGAGTTATGGTTTGGTTGAGCTGTGTTGGAAATTTAGGAGTCTTGATTCCCGAATTTTATTAAGTACCACATGACCAAATAATTCCATACCCTTTTATTTCTTACCAAGCCCTATTACAATCCTGCCGAATGGAATCTTCTTTGAAGACTTCTATTGAGCGAAGTCCTCCTGATAATTCTTGTTGCATTTACATAATTGGTTGCGAAGTGGATTTATATTTAAATTGCAATGTTTATGAGATTGTATATGGAATTGAGTTGAGAGATGATCTTCATAGCCTAAACACATTGAGAGTTGAGTGTAAACACTTTACCCTGGTGAGGTTGGATTTATATTGCCTATGCCTATGAATCGCTCATATATGTGTAATGACGTTAAATTCACTTGTCTTACATTGCTACTACTTGAGATGTTGCTTTTGATAAAGGCGAAGACTTGAAGGATGTGTTGTAGGTATTGGTTATTGTTTGGTTATTCCTTGAGGACAAGCAAGTCTAAGTATGGGGTGATTTGATGTCACTAAAATAGCCATGTTGAAATGCACAGTTTAGCTCCATATTCTATACACTTTGCATATTTCGGGTTTGGAATATGTCGAATTTATGTAATATGTGCTTATTTGCAAGAAATGAAGATCTACATAAGTTTTGGTTTAATATTGCAGAATATGGAGCCATTTCGGGACAAAACCAAGAAGCAAAGACGGAAGCTGAAAGCTACTCGATATCGACGAGTTTTACTCGATATCGACAAAAATGTCCGGGCACAGCACTGATCGAGGACAGGCCAGATCGAGGAACTGAAGGCAAAACTCCCCCACTCCAGAGAGTTACTCGATATCGAGTAATTTACTCGATATCGACGAAGACCTGAAGACCAACCCGAAGTCGAGGAACACAAGCTGATCGAGAAGCCGAAGACGAAGACCTGTCGAGCAACATTTACTCGATATCGAGTACGTTACTCGATATCGAAGAACCCAAAATAACATGCCCGAGCAATGTCGAGGACCAGCTGCTCGACGACACCAGGCCAACCATGATCGACGACACTTACTCGATATCGAGTAATCTACTCGATATCGACAACACTTGAGAGCCAGTGTTCGAGCAGATCGAGGACCAGCTACTCGATATCGAGGACTTTACTCGATATCGAGTAACAAGACCCTGAGCCGCGTTACGCGGTTTGAGCTGTCCTATACGGTTTTGGATTACTTGGGGCCGAAGGATGTCCGAGTCTATGAAGTTCTATCCAAGATCTATCAACATCTATTCATGAAGAAGAAGATTTATCCACTTGAAGATATTTTAGGCTTTCAGATATATTTCCCTTTTAAGATAAATGTTTCTTTTATTAATGTTTTATCCTTAGATATAGATAGAGATTTCTATCATTGAATAGGAAGGATTAGAAGCCTATAAATAAAGCCTTAGGGGGCTGAGTTTTATTCATTCCATCACACAGACAATTAGTTACATAGAGATAGAGAGAGAGTGAGTGGCCAAGAGGAGTTGGTGAAGCGATAGCGGAATTGGCTTCCTTTGGTTGTAAGCTCTGTTTGGTTTAATGCAAGTTATTTCCTTTCAATCAATGTCTGAGGTTGCGATGAAGCGCGAGTAGTCCACCCGCTTCTAGGGTTGGGGCGAGCCCGACGATAGCCCTGCGTGTTTGAGGTAAAGATCCGACTTTTACCATGTTCTAAGCATCTACTACTTGTTATATGTTTATTACCCATTAATAAGAGGTCCATGCTAACAACTTGGATTGTAAACATAAAATCAGTAGACACAATTAGGGTTTCTTGAAAGAGTTGTCTAATTGTTGAAAAATGCGAAAGCTTGATCCTTTGATGCAAGTTACATGATTATCTGTTTTATTCTTGCCTTTTGCATGCTTGGTTATCGTTGTCGCAAACCCCAATCTTGGAAGTTTTCTTATATATAGTTTATTTCGAATTCCCAAAGCCTTGTCTTTACTTTCTTTCGTTTTAAGTTACTGTCCTCCTCGATATCGACTAACTCTTGTCGATATCGAGTTACTGATCCTTGATCCCAGATCGCCGTAGCTTCTCCTGTGCAGGTGCTCAACAAAGCCATCCTCGACATCGACATCTTTACTCGATATCGACAACCGCCTATGACTGCTGCTGCGCTGTTCGACTTGTCCGATCTTCTGTCGACTAACCCTAGTCGAGATCGACAACCTGTGGTCGACTTCTGTCTGTGAGATTCATCCGCTGCCTAGGATCCGCTGACACGCTTCCTCGTGGATCGATCCTGACTTCCCACTACTGCATCGGGAGGAAGTCTTGTAATCATTTGCAAGGGACGGAATCTGGTTTGCTTTGATTTATTTATATTTTATTGCAAGTCTCGATTTCCTCCTACAACAACAATCCACGTGACAAAGCATTAATAATCAAGAGGACTTTAATTTAAGCTCAAATAAGGAGTAGATTGGTAAAAGGCTAAAGGTTGGCAATATTTGGCAATGTGGTGCTAATGATCCGGGGAAATGCTTTATTTCAAATTTTCATACAACATCCCTTCTTCATAAGATTCATCACCTTCCATAATGCTTTTTATCAATAATAATGCTTTTATCTCTCTAACCTCAGCACTGCCTTCTCGCGAGTCGCAAACATGGGTGTCTTGAATGGCCCCGGATACTTAGTGCTTTTGACTCCTCACATTGTGTCCCATCCTGCGGAACTATTATCTCAACGCAGGCAGGGTCGATCTACCTTTATCTTTTGAGGTGATCGGATTTTCTTTCACTCATTAAATTTTCCATATTTTTCAAACAATTTCCTACTAAACTCCAATAATGATAACCAAAACACAAACACCATATGATAATCTCCATAATATAACATCATTCTCAACATAATCCCCGGATGGAAATAAGGTAAAGAATGGGCAATTTTTAGATCATGTGGAGCAATGTATGAAATAAGGCATAGTATGGCTTTTGTGATGCATAAACATAGGTAAGGCTAGGAATATAAACAATGAGCATTGTATGGAAATATAAAGTCCTCCATCCTCTTATCATGCAACATGTCAAAAGCAACTTTAAATTTTACCTCATTTCATGGTTTTAAAAAAAATATGCATTTCATTGCGACTTACCTTTACTAGGCAATTTCATGCTATATCTCTAATGAATCTAATTTTGCATCGTTGAGTTTAATTAAAGCTTCCATGACACTATTTTTTTGAACAATTTACAAGCAATGGGAAATGTCTCATAAAATTTTGAGTTTTAGCCTTATGCACAAAAATTTAAAATTTTCTCAAAATTTCACCATGTAAAACCAAAAGCAAGAATAAAACATATAATAATGATAATGAGCTCTTCCCCCACCCCATACTTAAAATATACAGTGTCCCCACTGTATAAAATCAAATAAAAACAAGAGTAAAGGAAGGAACTCATCGAACAATGTGTCGAGGAAGGCAGTACAGGGCATGTTAAGGAACTGGTCTTGTCGATATCGAGTACTGTACTCGATATCGAGTAGGCTGTCAGCGTCTAGTGGAATGCTGAAGTCGAGGAGATTCTTGACTTGGTCGATATCGAGTTGGCCTACTCGATATCGAGTAACTGTGGGCTGCTCCTCTTGGTCGTTCTCGACTGTCCTAGTCGATTTCGACTGTTTTTCAGGGACTTCTTATTCCACCTTTCGCGATCCTTTTATGCTTGCCGACCTAAAAGTGTTAGATTGCACACAAAGACAAGACTTTCCACATGAAGTATTCCAAACTAAAAAAAACCAAAAACAAAAACCAAAATCAAAAGTTCCAAAGTCCTAAAATTCAAAAAGTTTTATATACATGCTCTAGATTTTAGAGTCGCTAGGCCGACTTCAAGGACCGTTAATGTGGGGCCCATTTGTGCTTGACCCTTCTCCTAGATCATCTAGGTCTTGATTGTAGCATGCAAGCTCAGCTGACAGGTGGTTGCTTGCATAATCTTCTTTTTCTCCTTTCTTTCTCTTTCCAGCTCTTAGTTTCTGCAGATTCTCTCTCCACGGGGCCTTACATCCCCTTAAATTATTTATAAATTTCTTAATGGACTGAGGAGGAGTAGAACTCATACGTGAACTTACCTTTTCGGGCCCAAAACAGAAATCTTCGGGTTTAGGGTTAGTCGATGTCGAGCAAGACTGGTCGATATCGAGTACAGGGACCCCATACTTAGGCTCTTGGCAAGTATGGTGCTCAGAAGGGGAAGTTGATGTCGATGAAGGTTGGTCGACATCGAATAACAGCTTGGTCGATATCGAGGAGGGCTTGTCGATATCGATTAGAACCTTCGTGTCTTCCTCCGTTGTTTGCTTGATCCCGTGGTTGCTGATGCTCTTCACCTCCAGCCATGAAATTTCCTCTTTTGCAGGGCCAAAAGAGAAATCTAAGACCTCATCGCCTATTGTGAAGGTGAGCAGGCGCTGTTTGACACTAATCTTGGCATCTGCAGTAGCTAGAAATGGTCTACCAAGAATAATAGGGCTAGTAGGATCTTCAGCACAGTCTATAATAAGGAAATCAAATGGAATAAAGAATTTACCAACCTGGACAGGGACATTCTCAACCATACCTGTAGGGATGACTACTGTATTGTTTGCCATGTATAGCTTGGCATCCACAAGCTCTATACATCCTATCTTCACCTTTCGCCAGATTGATAAGGGCATAATGCTCACACTTGCTCCTAAATCACACAAGGACTCATATTTATATTGTCCAAATCCCAAAGTAACAGAAAACTTACCAGGGTCAGGTCTCTTCTCAGGGAAGTGGAGCACTTTGCATTTGTTGGCGATCTCTGAGATGGATCGTTTGTTGCTCAGGATTTCCTTCAGGAATTTGACATATGCAGGCATATCTTGAAGAGCTTCTGTAAAAGGAATAGAGAAATTCAGTTCTTGCAGCATATTAACAAAACGTTTGAACTTACATACAGTGGGATCTTTTAGCGCTTTGGAAGGGAGAGGCAGTGTTCTTTTCTGTTTTGGAGCCAGAACAGACATCGGAGGTTTTGCAGAGTCATCGACATCGGCCAACTTCTCCTCGACATCGACCAGGTGTTGCTCGATATCGACAAGAGTTGTCGATCTCGAGTTGCTGGGCTGTGAAGTGGAGTCTGAGCTTGGCTTCTCCTCTGTGTTGAGGAGATTCTTGTCGATATCGACCAAGGGTTGGTCGACATCGAGTTGCTGCTGCTCGTTGTCGAGTTGCTGCTCTGCTTTGTTTTGGTGCTTTCCGACCTCTGGCTCGTGTAATTGGTGCCCGCTCCTAAGTTTTACAGTTGCGATGTGTCCGGTCTTCCCCTTAGGATTTGTTTCTGTTTGCCCAAGGAGTTGTCCGGATGGTCGTGGAATCTGCGCCGCGAATTGACCCATTTGAGTCTCAATGTTCTTCTTCCAGATGTCTAGCTCTCCAAAATTTGCATTGATGTTATGGAACTGGTTGTTGATGGTGCCTTGATTCCGGCGCATCTCATCAAGGATGGGCTGTAGATCATCCTTCCGTTGATGTCTTTCCGGGTGTCCTGGAGCTCTGTATGGTGGGGGGGGGGGGGGTCCTAGGGGCACCTTGGTTCCATTGTGGTTGCTGAAACCTTTGGTCCCCCATATAGCGATTGGGACCCCCTACGTAAGCTACCTCTTCCTAGGTCTCTGCCATCCTGACTTGTTCTGTGTGTGGGCACTCAGTAGTGGTGTGCCGCTGTGATCCACATTCGATGCAAGGCTGGTTGACAGAGAGATACTTGACTTGCTTGAGGAGCTTGCGATTCTGGTCTCTATAGTATTGCTCCCTGGCATCTGGGTCAATTTCCTTGGAAGGCTCATAGAGGGGCATGGATGGGCCTGGCTTGACATAGGCATTCTCTTCATAGTTGATTGGAGTCCCATACTTGTTGTCATAGTTGGTCAGCTTGTCAAGGGCATCACATGCGTCTGCTGGCGGCATTGTCAGATACTCATAATGAGTATTTGTGTTGATCCTATCTTTAGCAGCCAAGTCAAGAGAATTGAAGAAGATCTCCTGAACGACGCAAGGTTGTTGTCAATGTGTAGGGAAGGATCACAGTAGATCCTTATAGCGTTCCCATGCCTTTGCTAGCGGCTCTTCAGGCTGCTATTTGAAAGATGTGATCTTTTGGCGAAGGAGCGCTGTCTTGGCAGGAGGAAAGAATTTATTGAGAAATTCTTGTTTTACTTGAGCCCATGTAGTGAGGGATCGTGGTTTCAGTCCTTCTAGCCACTTTAATGCAGGACCAGCCAGAGACCAGCGGAAAGCCTTCATCAAGATGTACTCCAAGGTGGTACCTTCAGCAAGAGTACGACACATGTCAGTAAAGTTGGTAATGTGTTGAAGAGGGCATTCATTAAATCTACCATGAAAAGCATTATGTTTAATTTCAATCAGGAAGGGAGTGTGGATTTCATAGTTATTCTCATGGATTAGAATAGCCGATTCAGGCACGACGAGAGTCGGGTGCATATAATCCTCTGGAGTTGTAGGATATAGGGCAAGCTCAGCTTCTGCTTGCCTCGCACGCTCAGCTTTATGTTCCCTGGCTGCTCTCTCAGTGGTGAGAGCAGTATCTTTGGTGGCTATTTCCCTCTGAAGCCTCTCAATCAGCTTCTCTTGTGTTTCTGCGGCCGCCATGGCTCTTTTTAGTTTAGCGTGGACGTGTATAAGGCACTCCGGTTCGTCTAAGCCGTCAAACTCAGTTGGTTGACCAGAACGGCGCATACACCTGTGAAGTAAATGAAAGAAAACGTGAGATTTTAACTACCTAAAGCGCGAATGATTGCTTCCCCGGCAACGACACCAATTTGTTGTAAGGAGGAAATTGAGAATGCAAATATAAAATACGACTAAAGCAAAGCAAAACAGATTCCATCCCGTGCAAATAATTACAAGACTTCCTCCCGATGAAGTAGTGGGAAGTCAGGATCGATCCACGAGGAAGCGTGTCAGGGGATCCTAGGTAGCGGTGGAATCTCACGAACAGAAGTCGACCATAGGTTGCTCGATCTCGACTAGGGTTAGTCTACAAAAGATTGGACAAGTCGAACAGAGCAGCAGCAGCTCCTGGGTTTTGGTCGATATCGAGGAGGGCTTACTCGATATCGAGTAAATATCTTGTCGACGTCGGGTACCTGCACAGGAGAAGCTACAACGATCTGGGATCGAGGATCAGTAGTCGATATCGACCAAATTTAGTCGATATCGAGGAAGAACAAAAAGTAACCGAAACGAAATAAAGAACAATGCTTGTGGGGTTCGAAATAAACTATATGAAACAGTGTCTTGTCCAGTGGCTTAAGGCTCAATTGAGTTTTTACTTTTGCATCGAGCCTTGTTAGGGTATGATGGCTCATGGCTCTTCATGCGTGTGTAGAATAATTTCTCAAAAATTATTTTTATGTAGAGTTTTTTGCGTAATAAGCAAGTTTACAAATTGTACACCAACTGAAACTGATGTAGGAGGTTTCTATACTTACATTAGGGTTTTTTCTATATTCTAGGCTTTTAGGCAATTTATGACCTTTATCTTTTATCCGTTATACTCACTGTGTTAATTAAAACTTGTCGTTTACTATTTATACACGTTTTTTTTATAGAATGATACAACTATATGAAATATTAACTTTTTAAATATATATAAATTCATACTTAATAGTAGCAAACGATAAATTTGTTTTTAACACCTCAAAAAGCATGCATGAATAGTAAAACAACAAGTTTTAATTAATAGAGGGAGTACCTTTTATCTTACTTTAACTTTTGAGATATGTTTTATCTTATAGGATATGTTATTTTTCTTCGATAAATACACATATAGGTCTGAGGACTTTATCAATCTCATTATTAAACACAATTTAGAGAGTTTCACTCTTCTATTTTTTGGGGGTGGATTCCCGTGTTTTTTGTTGGATTACAAGTCTATCGTTCTAGAGTTTCATCTCTTGTGAACCCTCCATTATAAAATTTTTACACTTGCCTTTTGAAGCTTCCTACTACATCATAAACAAACAAAATGTGGTTATTGTTGCCAAATCTGCTCAAACTCATGGTGAATACCTCTAAGAGGTATTTTTTTACAAAAAAAGTGATAACATAATTTTTCATGATCAAAGAAATTTTAAATAGGGTAAAACAAAAAGTCAAACGATCGACTACACATATTTTAATTTCCATTTAAACATGTTGAATTTGCCATTATTAAATTTTAGTAGGTCCGAATAAGAATTTGAAATGATGGTTTCTATATCTTAAAGACATTTCCTATTACCCTTCAATATATTAATAAACACACAAATTATTAACTCTTTCGATTCGATTAATGTTCAATATAAAATAAGTGTTTCTTTTAATCAATCAATGATGTTATAGCGAGAATGATAAAGCAAAGAACAACACCGAGATTTACGTGGTTCAGCAACGGTGTGTTGCCTACGTTCACGGGCAGAGAACCAGTTTTCTTATTAGAGGAAGCAAAACAGATTAGGGTTACAAGGGGTCGACGTTTCATGAGTATATGAGGAGACTCATGAAACCCTAAATAGACAATGGACTGAAAGTCCAAAATAGACAGACGATAGGCCTGTGTACAATAAACATCGCATACCGTAAAGGCGGGGTGGCGCGAGACCAAAATAGACATCGCATACCGTATAGACAGACAATGGATTGAAAGCCCAAAATAGACAGCGAGACCACCACATACCGTATAGACAGACAATGGATTGGAAGCCAAAAATAGGCCCGTTTACAATAAACATCGCATACCGTATAGACATACAATGGACTGAAAGCCCAAAATAGACAGCGAGGCATATTAACAATGATGCAAGGCATATTAACAAATGAGATAATATATAGACACATGAAGTATCATCCGACACTTATACTTACCATATTATCAAGGAAATCCATAATAACATCTAAATTTTTTTAACACATAATAAATAACAGACTTGTATTTAAAAAGACTGTTAAAAGAAACATTTTATCCTATGTATCTATTATCTATGAATCTATTAATAATACTAATTTTTCTAGCATTTTGCGAACGTGTCATTCCCAGGGTCCAGGTAATCCTCGCGATGCTCTAGGCTCGGGATCAAGTAATCACTTTCAATCGTCGTCTGAGGAAGTTTGTTCCAAGTGAAGTTCTTATTCCAGAAGCGTTCTTCTCCAATCAAAGACCTTAAGAACTCAACTCCAAGGGTTTTTAAGTCAGGGAGGATTTGCAGAGCTCTTCTCATTCTCTTTTGAATCAGACCCCTCCCTTGAATGCTTAAGAGGGGTATTTATAGGGAGGCTAAGCGAGCAATTGGTTAGCGACCTCGTGGGCGAACAGGGGACACGTGTAACGCATGCCCTCATGCCAGAGTCTTGAGTATTTACACGTGGCAGTGTTGTTGTGTGCCTAATTTTCCATGTTTTACACTTACTTTTATATCGATTTCTGCATGCATTTTATACATTTGGGTTAGAATAGTACATAATCTATGGAGTCTACACTAGTTTCTGTTTAATTTCACAGAAATCGAGGAATTTTATTGGAATTCAGAGAGAGGACGGAAAGCTCGAAGTCAACTATAGAAAGTCAAAGGTCAAAGAGTAGCGGAACTAGGACAAATCGAGCAAAGGACGAGAAAAGATCAACTCGAAAAGTCTGGTCGATGTCGAGTAATCCGAGTCGAGCAGAATCCACTCGAGGAGCCCGGTTCTACTCGATGTCGAGTAGATTTATTCGATGTCGAGGAAACTCGACGAGCCCAGAAGATAGCCAAGCTCGAGTACAATCCAAGGGGAGAAAAATCCTACTCGACGTCGAGGAGTTTGGTCGATGTCGAGGACATTCCAGAGTAGTCCGAGTCGAGCACGAGGAGAAATCCGAGCATTTTTGGTTACTTGCAAGCCAAGATTAGAGATATTCTATCAAGAGACATCAAGATCTATCAAGAGAAGAAGTATTTATCCACAACTAGTCCTAGTTTCCTTTTAGATAGAAAGTTTAGATATAGATAGATTATTCTTTCCTAGATTAGCTAGGGAATGAATACTATAAATAAAGCCTTAGGGGCTGTATTCAATTTCATTCAATTTTAGTTCCAATTCAAGAGATATCGAGTAGGAGAGAGAGAGAGAGAGACTTGGAGCCAAGTGGAGTTGGAGAAGTTGAGAGACGATTTGGCTTTGTTCGGTTGTAAGTTTTCTTTTAGTTTATTAATGCAATTTATTTTCAAGAAATTATTAATGTGTTTATTCATGATGAGAAGCGAGTAGTCCCCCAACTTCTAAGGTCGGGGTGAGCCCGACGGTAGCCATGTAAGGTGATGCGGTAAAGGTACAATCTTTTGATGCGATTTCGTCTTCTATCCCTATGAGCATGATTCTTTTTGCGAAAGTTGAAGGTGATCCTTGTTTGTGTTATTGAAGCGAAAGTAATCTTAATACAACTTGGATTAATTATGTGAAAAATGGTTAGTAACAATTAGGGTTTATGCGAAAGCCTCTATCTTCCTATTTGTTAATAACGAGAGTTATTTGATGGAAAGCATGATCTTTTATGCCTTTATGTGTTATTTTACATGGTTATCGTTGTGGTGTTGAAGCCTTCATCTAAAGGTGTCAATCGGGCGGGTCGGGTCGGGTTTGGGTTCGGTTAGTCGGGTTTCGGGTCATTCGGGTTTCGGGTAATGTCTAATAATTTGGTGAATCGGTTGGGTCGGGTTCGGGTTTCGGTTGTATCGGGTTTCGATTATTCGGGTTTCGGTTGTCTCAGGTTTTTATTATTTCAATATTCATTTTAAAAAATGTGCTACATTGTAGCTTAAAGTTCGGGTTATTTCGGGTTTCGGTTATAACGGGTTCGGGTCTTAATGGGCTACGGGTTAATCGGGTTCAGTTCATTCGGATTTTGGGTCCAAAATAGACGGGTTGTGTCGGTGTTCAAAATAATCGGTTTCGAGTCGACCGGGTCGGGTTTTCGGGTTCGGGTCGGGTTTTGCCAGCTCTACCCTCATCTTCGAAGTCTTTAGTTTATTGATTTTATTTCATCAATTTCGTGTTCTGTCTTGCGAAAAGATTCGAATTTTTTTACGCTGTTTACTCGAGATCGAGCAGATTTGGTCGACGTCGAGGAAAGTTGGTCGACGTCGAGTTGGTTTGGTCGAGTTCGACTGGTTTTTCTTTAGTCGACGGGGTGATCGAAGTCGAGGACACATGGTCAACGTCGAGTACTTCCTGAGTCGAATTCGTGTTGATGTAAGGAACTGAAAAGTCGGGTGCTGACACGCTTCCTCGTGGATCGATCCTGACTGCCTTCTACTACAACTGGAGGAAGTCTTGTATTTATTTGCTGAGATAGGAAGTCAATTTGATTTCATATTTTATATTTATTTTCATACTTGACCATCCTCCTGCAACAACAAAATTGGCGCCATTGCCGGGGAAGCAATCAATCGCGCCCTTTTTAGTTCCTTTTACTCTTCTTTCCGCCTTTTAGTTTCTTTTTACTTGTTTCTTTTTGTTCTTGTTTTTCAGGTGCATGCGAAGAACTGATCGCACACCCGTAGACCCAATTATCGAGCCTAAGCGATTTTTTCATCTTCAGCAAAGGCTTAGGAGGAGACTTATGTCGACATCCAACAATGAGAATGAGGGACAGCTCATGCCAGCACATGAGCTTGAGCAACTCCGCTTACGGATTGAGGAACTCACCGCTAAAGAAGCACAACACGCCCAACGAGAGGCGGAATATGCACAAAACCAACAATGGTGGGAGACAAGGGTAGATCGTGAGATCTATGCAAGGAGGGAACTTGAGGAGCAGATGGGGCATATCCCAGCCAACACAAAGGAGTATCTGCATCCTACTCTGGAAGTTCCAGAATCTCCGATCGTTCTTCCTGCTATTAATTTTGAAATTCGTCCTTCTTTTACTACTGAAATTAGGAGGGGTCAATTTAGGGGAAGAATCAATGAATGTCCTCTAGAGCATGTCACCACTTTTATAGATTTACGTGAAGTGATTGCTGATGGTGCTAATTTTGAATATCTAAAACTAAAGGCTTTTCGTTGGTCCCTTGCAGGAATAATACAACAGTGGCTGGAAGGATTGCCTGCACGATCAATTCGCACGTGGAACAAACTGCAGGACTTGCTCCTCAACAAGTTCTTTTTTCCTGCAAAGACAGCTGCTCTCAAACAACAGATCACGACTTTCAGACAGAAGCCAGGGAAAACACTTGCACAGGTTTGGGAGCGCTACAAAAGGCTTCTGAAATCCTGTCCTACGCATGGACAGCCACCCTATGTCATCCAGGAGTTCATCTTCAACTGCCTGGATGCGCCTACTAAGGATCAGATCAACAACTACACTGCATATGTGTATCTCGAGTACACTCCACGCCGTGCTTGGGAAGTCTTTGAGACGCTGACTAACTACGACAACACATATGTGACTTCTGCGGCCTCTTCTGACAAAAGGTATGAAAGGCCTGCCCCATCGATGCCATTGTATGCGCCACCAAAGGAGGTTGATCCAGACGTCAGGGAGCAATTCCAAAATGACCAGGTACACCGTCTTACCAAACAAGTTAAATTTTTGTCTAAAAATCAGCCTTGTTTGGAATGTGGGTCTGTGAGGCACAACACTACTGCGTGCCCACACGTCGATCAAGTACATCAAGTAGAAACCCACGAAGAGGTAAGGTATGCAGAGGAACACTACAAAGGGCCACATCAGAACCAGAACTGGAGCTATTATCGCCAGTCCCAGCATCAGAATCCCCCTCCCTACAGAGCCCCTGGTCACCCTGATAGAGAAGGTAAGAAAGATGACCTGGAGATAATTCTTGAGGAGATGCGGAGGAATCATTCAGACACCAAACAATCTATCAATTCCATCCACACTCATCTGCATGGTGTCAACTCTGGGCTTGGAGATATTGATATCTGGCGGAAATCGATTGAAACCCAGATTGGACAACTGACAACATCCGTCCCCAAGCAATCAGGTACGCTCCCTGGATCTTCTGAACCTAACCCTAAGGGTAAATCTACGGGACAGGTGGCTGCCATGAATCGAAGGAGTGGGCGACAGACACAGACACCCGAGCAAAATACAGATGGAGAAACTGCTGAGGAGTACTCGACATCGAGTAAACCACTCGACGTCGACCAAAATCAACTCGACATTGACCAGAAGGAACTCGATATCGATAAGAACGCCACTCCTGCCCCGAAGTCGACCACTGTACTCGACGTCGAGGAGATCCTAGTCGATGAGGACCACCCTTCTGTCCTTATCGACCACCCTTCAGCGCCTCCGACGAAAAAGAAGCTACCTTTCCCATCGAAATCTCCAAAGGATCCAACATAGAATAAGTTCCAGCGTTTCATAAAAATGCTTCAAAGGCTCAACATCACAATACCTTTCACAGAAGCTCTTAATGAGATGTCATCCTACGTCAAGTTCCTAAAGGAGGTTCTAAGAAAAAAACGGTCAATGGCTGAGATCGTAGAAGAGTGCAGCCAAATAGACGTTCTTGAGAAAAGGCCAGATCCAAGTAAGTTTGCTACAATCATTGGATTTGGTCAATATAAATTTAATGCTTTGTGTGATTTGGGAGCCAGTGTGAGTATAATGCCTTTATCAATCTGGTCCAAGATTAAGATAGGTGCTCTAGAGCCTGTGGATGCAAAACTATACATGGCGAACAACACGGTGGTCATCCCAGCAAACATGGTGGACAATGTACCAGCGCAAGTATGTAAGTTCTTTATCCCTGTTGATTTCTTAGTTATTGATATGGCAGAGGACCCTGCTTGTCCAATCATTCTAGGAAGGCCCTTCTTGGCGACGGTAGATGCCAACATAAGCGTAAGGAAGGGAGTGCTCACTTTCAACATCACCGATGAGGTGATTGAGTATTCCTTTAATAAAACTGAAAGGCATACATGTCCCATGGAAGAGGTCAAGTCAATATCTTCCTATTTGTTAATAACGAGAGTTATTTGATGGAAAGCATGATCTTTTATGCCTTTATGTGTTATTTTACATGGTTATCGTTGTGGTGTTGAAGCCCTCATCTTGGAAGTCTTTAGTTTATTGATTTTATTTCATCAATTTCGTGTTCTGTCTTGTGAAAAGATTTGAATTTTGTTACGCTGTTTACTCGAGATCGAGGAGATTTGGTCGACGTTGAGGAAAGTTGGTTGACGTCGAGTTGGTTTGGTCAAGTTCGACTAGTTTTGCTTTGGTTTTCGTTTTCTGTTTGTTTCTGCTTTCTGTTTTAGTCGACAGGGCGATCGAAGTCGAGTACCTTACTCGAAGTCGAGGACACCTTGTCGACGTCGAGTACTTCCTGAATCGAATTCGTGTTGATTTAAGGAACTGAAAAGGCGGGCGCTGACACGCTTCCTCGTGGATCGATCCTGACTGCCTTCTACTACAACAGGAGGAAGTCTTGTATTTATTTGTTGAGATAGGGATTCAGTTTGATTTCATATTTTATATTTATTTTCATACTTGACCATCCTCCTGCAACAACAGGTGTTTAGCGGAGAGGTGCTTGGTCAGCGAGCTGCTTACCTTTGTTTCATGGGATAAGAGGTTTGTGGGCCTCGATTGTTCTGATGGTATGTGATAAGCGATGGGATACTAGTCGCGATGTTCACATGTTATTTCATTCGGGAGGGGGTTTGGTTTTCATCTTGCTAGGTGCATGACTCACGATGCTCTCTATACTGTGCAAGATGCCTTTTGCATTGGGCGGTCTATTTATGACGTCATATCCTTGCTAATTAATGGGGTTATTTTTTAGGGCATTGTCATATCTCCTCGTAACCGAATTACGAGTGGTATATCGCCCGCGATTAGGTTTCGATAAAAGCGATGCCTTTTGTTATAAGGTTATTTTGATGGGCTTGAAGTAGGCCCAATATGCTTAGGCCCATTTGAGAGAGGACCCCACGGAAACCTATAAGAGAGGGAGAGAGAACCCAGAGAACTTTGTTTTCAAGGGACATCGTCGGAGTTTACTGGTGGCCCTATTTTCGGTTGTTTTTGCTTGCCGGTGTTCTTCTTTCACTTCTTTCGAGTAAGTGTTCCCTGACCATCCTTATATTTTGTCCATTTTCCTCAGTTTTTACTCGTATTAGATTCTAGGGCAAAGGAGAATTCCTTGGTAGTCGAACCGCCTTCCCTCGGGGAGGGGTATGGTGGTTGTGTAGCTGAGAGATGGCCTTTCCTTGGTGTCTTAGTCCCTTTTTTTCTCCTTTCTTCTTGTGTCACGGATGACCTGAATAGTGTTGCTTAGGTTTTAAGTGGTGGCGCAGTTGTGCGGGGGTTGGTGGTTTCAGGGAATTGGGGGACTTTCCGATGGTTGCAGATGGAAAACTCTTCGTCTCCCCTATTTTTTCCATGGTACATGATGACTCGGAGGCGACGGTGTCTTTGGCTCATCTTCCGCGACCTGAGGTGAAACCGCGTGGAGGAGAAGGAAAAATGATAAAACTCATGACTCCGAAGAAGATGAAAAGAAAAGATATGGTTGGGACCATAAAACGTCCCTTTTCAAAAGATAATTTGGAGTATTGCCATACTTCTAAGTCTATCAATGATATGTGTAAGAAGGGAGGGTCGTCTCACGCGTTGAAAAGAATACAGAAACCGATTCGCATGGTACCTGGCGATTTTGTTGTGGCTGCTTATAAGATGGAGGAGGTAGATAATTGTTGTTTTTGCGAAGGTTTTACTCCTTCTCCTCCCCAGCCTGTCCTTACCATTTTTATAGAGCGTGTGGCCCCTACCTTAGCCGAAACTAGGGGGAGAGATCGATTCTAGAGCCCGTTCATCTCGAAATGGTGGCTCAAATTTATCTTTAGCCTACTAGAGTAGAGATAGGCTTGGCTTCTAAGCGTGGGGGTTGCTTGAATGCGTACCGGAATCACGTTGTCATTCATTTAGAGAGCTTGCTTCATGGATTCCGGCTTTCTTTTACCCAAACTTTACGTCGACCTTCTTGCGAGGATAAACTCTTGTCCTTCCCAACTCGCCTTTAATGTTTGGACGTACTTGGCGGCCTACACTATGCGATGCGCTGCCATCAAGCAAGGGACTTCGTTGGATCATCTTTTCTCGGTTCTTACCTTGCGACATGGCCAGGACGGGCTGGTGTCTCCTTCTTTAGTCGAAAATATAGTGGAGAGGTTGTGTAGCAAGTCTGGATGGAGGAAGAAGTGGTTTTTGGTTCGCGACCTGTCCGGGATCTTTTTGAATTTTATTATTACCCCTGGCCTTTACCTACCTCCCCCAAAAAATAAAAATATTGCGACCGATAGATGGAAGTCCGTGTTCAGCCGCGGGGGCCTTTCGAAAAAAAGGGGTTACAAGGAGGTTGTGACTCCTATTCATTTGGAAATGGCTGGTCTTAGTCTTCCATATCACTGGGGTGGGTGTTGAATCTTTTTCATAATTTGATTGCTATTTTTCGTGTCCTTTGTCAAGCCTTTTTTTTGTAATGAAGTTTTATCCTGACATTTGTCTCTATAATTATTCGCAGATATGTTGCTGGATCTTGGGAAGCTTTCCGCGAAGGCCGTGAAGGGGAGGAGTGCTGTCAAAACCCGTCGAGTTCCTAGTTCGCGTGCAAAAACTAATCAACAACAGCTAGTTCTGCACGCCTCCCCACTCATAGTGGAGGCCAAAAACAAGAAAGAGTTTATCGAGGATGGTCACAATTCGTCGAAAGATCACATGCCTCTTATTCAACACTGTCAGAAAAGAAAAAGGGAGGAGGCTAGGATCGGTAAGATTTTAAGCGATGAACCAATTACCAAGTCGGGTATTTCCATGGCTGCGTATAGGCAACCTGGATTTTCTCTACTTGATTTCAAGAAGCTGGTTATTCCGGGGAAGAGTTGTCTGACTGAAAGGGATTTTCTTCATCATCTTACGGATGAAGAGTTGTTGGAGCAGGGACAAAAAACGGGGGGCTGGGTAAACATCCTTGCGATTTCTCTTCTTGGCTGTTCTTTCTTATTAGTTTATTTAACGATCTTTCTGTTGTGTGTTTCTATAGGGCAATCTGCAATGGTCTAAAGTGGTTGGGCATTTGAGAAAGTAAGGCGATCGCGTGAACCTCTTGAGGAAGGCGAATAAAAGCTTGAAGGCCCAGGTGGAAAAAACTCAAAGACATGGAACTTCAAGAGGGGACCATCAACAGTTTGCAGACGGCTTTAGATAAATCTGAAAAAGACTTGGAAGCTGTGAGGGGCGAGTTGGATGTGTCGCGGGTCGAGGTTTCGAAGCTTGAGGAGAGAAATGCTGAGCGTGAGTTGGAGGTGAGACTTCTGGATGGTCAACTTCAAGGGCTCGAGGCTGAGCTGAAAAAGGTTCGCGACGAGCTTTGTGACGTAAAGGGGCGGTTGGAGCATTTTACTTCTGGAAAGGATGTTCTTCTGACAAAGAATACGCTTCACGCTTACATGTTGACTGACGAGGGTCGGGAATGGTTGAGCAAATTTCTTGAGACGAATGGCGAGGACATTCTTTACGATCATCTAGCTGACGCTTTTGCTCAAGGAGTGGATGGCATCGTCATCCAAACGTCAATCATTTCGCCTATCTTGGTGACTCTATGAGGATGTTCCTACTTAGTTATGCCCTCAGCGATATGAAACTCAAAGATCCTCAGTGAGGCCTGCTTGCTCCTTCGCATACTGCTTCCTTAGCTGAGATCCCTGCAACTCACCTTCCTCGTGACTAGACCAATGATCCCCCTACTGTTGCATAAACAAGTTTCTCCTTCGTTTTTTGTTATCAAGTATTCTAGTTTGTCTCTTTTTTGGAAATGATGGGAAGTGTGCTCAAAATATTTTTACCCGTAACGTGGGCGTATGCTTCGTCACGGTTCGTATTTCGGTGGTAGATATTCTGTCCCATGGCATAGCAGTATGCTTTGTCATGGCTAATATTTCAGTGTGAATATTTTGGTTTTGAATCTCGCATTTTGCTGGTTATATCCTCTGCTTTTATCCCTTTGGAATTTGTTTTTTTTATCTTGTTAATCCTACGACATCCTTACCAATCTCCTGTCATTGAACATTTTATGAAATAAATCGCGATATGAAAAAAATAAAATAAGGGTTCGCAGATTTATAAGATCTTGAAATGCTAGTGGTGGTGTAGGACTGAATTTCTTTATTTTCCGCGACGTGGAACAAAACGGTTATTTATAGAAAGCGTATATCTTGAGTAGGTTTAGGTGATTTCTATGTTTCTTTGTAGCAGAGGAGGTCATAGAAAACGTCTCCGTTCTCTTCGGGTGTTGGTTGCTCTATTGCCACATCAAAGTATGACTCTCCTTCATACTCGAAAGTGAGACAACACCCTATTCTTAGGTTATTTTTTATCGCGAGCTCCCTCCATCCTTCTGATAGAGAGAACCAATCTCCTTCGTCTCTTTCGACTAGAACTAGGAATTCATGGTTTAGAGGAGAGCATAAGAGGATTTGGTCCAGTACTTCGTCTCTAAATTCTACGAAGATGTATGGTAAGGGGAGCCTGAATAGATGGCTCCCTTTGAGGATCATTATGATGAATCTGCGGTTTGGGAAGGTCATGGTATTTGTAATAAAGGTGGGTGGGGAAGTTACCTCTGAAGCCATGTCGAAACTAGGCATTTTGCTTTACGTGGGATGTTGGGTTTGGGTATTGTTGTGTCTTTATTTTATTTATACTAGGGTTTTTTTTGTCGTGGTAAGTGTTACTTTTGTGGATTGGTTTTGATTGTTTATGAGCTGGTAGACGCATGTCAAATGCTGGTTTTGCGGGTTGTTAGCTGGCTTGCTATTATTTATGAAGTTGCTGCTGCTTGGAAAGCGGTTGTGTTTATCCGGCGGCTTTTGTTCTGAGGTTGTTGATTTTTTACGACCTCGTGGTATAAGAAAGTAGCTAACGATGATGTTTGTTGCGTGCGTTTTTATTGACTTTTATAAAACGTGGCCTCTTTCGATGTCTTCTGATGTAGCTTATTTTAGTAACGACGTCCACATTTCCGGTCGCTATTCCTGGTGTGAATTTTCCCCGTGTTAGAGGTTTTACCCGGGATATACTGGTGGAAGGAAGTTTATACAGGCTTGTAGGTCTTGTGTATTCGTTTGTTGTTTTTATTTATGCATTATTCTTGTTTGATATTTGCTTGCTCTTGTTGTAGCCACTT
The DNA here is from genome assembly GCA_037127255.1 of Persicaria tinctoria. NCBI lineage: Eukaryota > Viridiplantae > Streptophyta > Magnoliopsida > Caryophyllales > Polygonaceae > Persicaria > Persicaria tinctoria. Next base: position 42,760,633 of record JBANSL010000020.1, read on the forward strand.
CCCTATGTGTATCATGATTATGGTTACGAAGCTCTAGGCTACGTCCATTTGTGGTCGCGAGCTGATGAGGAACTCATAGTGAAGGTGGATCCACTAGGTCCTAATTATTATTGGGTTACATCAGGGAGGCCTGAATTTGTGGTTGCTAATGAGCTTTGGATTGGTACTCGTTTGATTTTTGAGTACAAAGGGCACTCTTGCTTGGACGTTGTTGCAGTTGATCCTGCTCCTGATCAGAATGGTGATTTGGACGTTGTTGCTCGTTGCTGATCTTTCAGATCGATATTCTCAGCGACGTGTTTGTTTTGTGTTTTCATGAGCTTGTGTATCGTTATTCACGAGTGTTTGTAATATATCTACTTTCGGGGTGTTGTGAATATTTAAACTATTTCAAAAATAATATGCAGGTCTCTAGTGTATTATACGCGGTGAGTTTATTCTCAAAATTGAAAGCAACTTCCAGATTTATTCTCGAAATTTTATGTAATAGTCTTCATCGTCTCATATGTGGTGGAGATTTTATTAAACTTGAAAGCAATCTCCTGCGTCGTAAACGCATAGGAGTTTGATAAAAATTTATGAGATTGATCAAAATTTATGATAGTAATCTCCAGCGTTCCGCACGCGAAGGAGATGTTATTAAACTTGAAAGCAATCTCCAGCGTCGTAAATGCATAGAAGATTGATCAAAATATATCAAAGTAATCTCCAGTGTACCACATGCGAAGGAGATGTTATTAAACTTGAAAGCAATCTACAACGTCGTAAAAGCATAGGAGATTGATCAAATTTTATGAAAGTAATCTCCAGTGTATCGAACACGAAGGAGATGTTATTAAACTTGAAAGCAATCTCCAGCGTCGTAAACACATAGGAGATTGATCAAAATTTATGAAAGTAATCTTCAGCATATCGCACGCGAAGGAGATGTTATTAAACTTGAAAGCTATCTCTAGTGTCGTAAACGCATAGGAGATTGATCAAAATTTCTGAAAGTAATCTCCAGTGTACCATATACGAAGGAGATGTTATTAAACATGAAAGCAATCTCCAGCCTCGTAAACGCATAGGAAATTGATCAAAATTTATTAAAGTAATCTCTTCAGCGTACCGCATGCGAAGGAGATGTTATTAAACTTGAAAGCAATCTCTAGCGTCGTAAACGCATAGGAGATTGATCAAAATTTATGAAAGTAATCTCTAGCGTACCGCATGCAAATGAGATGTTATTAAACTTGAAAGCAATCTTTAGTGTCGTAAACGCATAGGAGATGGATCAAAATTTATGAAAGTAATCTCTAACGTATCGCACGCGAAGGAGATGTTATTAAACTTGAAAGCAATCTCCAGCTTCGTAAACTCATAGGAGATTGATCAAAATTTATGAAAGTAATCTCCAGCGTATCACATGCGAAGGAGATGTTATTAAACCTGAAAGTAATATCCAGCGTCGTAAACGCATATGAGATTGATCAAAATTTATGAAAGTAATCTCCAGCGAATCGCACGCGAAGGAGATGTTATTAAACTTGAAAACAATCTCCAGTGTCGTGAACACATAGGAGATTGATCAAATTTTATGAAAGTAATCTCCCGGCGTATCGCACGCAAAGGAGATGTTATCGTAAGGTGCGAATGGAATTTTGATTCAGGGGTTGATTACACGATATTGTTTTAAATAGCGAAGGTGATAGTGTAATAGGCAAGCATAGTGACTTTTGAGAAAATGGAAGAAGTTAAAAACGTTGCGCAGTGAACCCTCGTATTGAGCGGCTTCTATCTCTTCCTCGATGTCGTAACCTTATTTTTATAGGAAGCGGAGTTTGAACCTTATTTCTCTTTGATGAGTGAATGATATGGTTGCTCCTAGCTCTAGCCCGTGGGATTCAACGAAGTCTTTCCAACCTTGGGTTACCCATAGTGAGTGGTAGTGGCCGTCTGCGATGTGGACATGGAAATCTTGTAATGTGCGAGTTGACAACAAAATTTGCTTTGGTACCTGAGTTTCAAATTTCTTGCAGAAGCTGTAGGGCAGCATCATGCGCAGATATTGCTCCTCACCGTCTAAATAGATTTCAAAATCTTTTTTATAGCAGCAGGGGAGGGGGGTCACATACTGTGATTCATGAAGTTTTGCCAGGATAGGTTGAAATTTCCCGTGTTTCAAAGGGTTGTTCATTGATTTGAAATATGCAGATGGGTTGGCAGGATTCTGAACAGATTCTTTCCATGTGTAGGTCATGTTGAGTGCCTTGGGAATTCTCGATTTAGGCCCTCTTCCTCATTCAATGTACTTAGTAAATGATAGTGTAGACTGTATGATCTATACCGTTGGTCTTCGTGCTTGAAGCGACGATGGTATTTTTCAAAAATATAGGGGGGTATTGCTTTAAGGTTCTCGCTCTTGAAGACGAGGAGTAAATGTAATTTGTAGGGGATTTCATCGCGAGTCAGTAGTTATGCATTTGTAATAAAGCAGGTGGATCGTTCGTTCTACGCTTATTTGTTGATGTTGTTTGCTTTAATCGCGGGGTGTTTAGTCTTGCCCTTATATAATATGATTGCTTTCCAGACAAAGTTTTGGAACTCACGTGCCAATATGGTTTTGCCTTAAGTCATTCGTTTACTGCTTGTGAGTTGGAAACAATTATTTCCTTATTTGACTTTGGTAGGCAGGGTGGGCAGGGTGATGTCCTGATATTTCTCCACATGTATTACATGCAGAATACTTTGGGAAAGTTTGGATTGGGGTAATCTCTTCATACAATGTATTTCAATAAATGCTAAGCATAAATGCTTTTGATTATTAATATATATGAGAGCGTGGGGTGTGTGTTGTTATATCGCCTTTGTCTGCTGTTGTTATTTTCTAAACTGGAGTGAGGAACAATGGCTTTTCTTAATCCAAGGCATTGATATGTTTTTCAGTCTATTGATTCTGAGGAAAAGCTTGAATATTTGGTAGTTTATCCTACCCTTTATATGTGCTTTTTATATTTCTGGGATTTTTTCAGCAAAGGTTTGTTTTGATTTTCTGCAGCTGCTTCCGGATCTCTTTGGCACTATGTATGGTTGTGTGGTGTCAGATCATGTTTGCTTGGTTTCCCCTACAGGAAGAGAGTTTTGTGTGAAGGTGTCTCGGGATAGTTAGGGTCGTTATTTACTGACCGAAGGTCGGCGTGTGTTTGCAGAGGATAGTGAGTTGCGCCCCGGCACGTCCCTGGTGATTTTTAAGTACGAAGGAGGGCATTGCTTTACAATCATCGTCCTTGAAGCGAGTGAATGAGTTTGTTTTTGTGAGGCAGTGACGATGTTGTTTTCCCTGTTTGGTTTGCTTTGTTTTCGTTTGTTTGTACCTTGTCTGTCTATTGTTGTAAGAATGTTTATCTTAAGTGTTTTGTACTTCGTTTGAATCCATCATTTGGTGAATGTTTTGTGTTTTGTATTAGTTTATTTCTGTTGAGGCTCGTTTGCACATCCCTGTTCGAAAGACACGCGATTGCTAAATTTATTCTCCGTAGATGCTTGTTTGCACATCCGTGTTCGAAAGATACGCGATTGCTAAATTTATTCTCTGTAGAGGCTTGTATGCAACTCCGTGCTCAAAAGACACGCGATTGCTAAATTTATTCTCCGTAGAGGCTTATTGGCTCATCCGTGTTCGAAAGACACGCGATTGCTAAATTTATTGTCCGTAGAGGCTTGTATGCAACTCCGTGTTTGAAAGACATGCAATTGCTAAATTTATTCTCCGTAGAGGCTTATTGGCACATCCATGTTTGAAGGACACACGATTGCTAAATTTATTCTCCGTAGAGGTTTATTGGAGCATCCGTGTTCAAAATACACGCGATTGCTAAATGTATTCTCCATAGAGGCTTATTAGCACATTCGTGTTCGAAAGACACGCGATTGCTAAATTTATTCTCCGTAGAGGCTTATTGGCACATCCGTGTTCGAAAGACACACGATTGATAGCACATCCATGTTCAAAAGACACGCAATTGCTAAATTTATTCTCCGTAGAGGCTTATTGACACATCCGTGTTTGGAAGACACGCGAATGCTAAATTTATTCTCCGTAGAGGCTTATTGGCACATCCGTGTTCAAAAGACACGCGATTACTAAATTTATTTTATGTAGAGGCTTATTGCCACATCCGCGTTTGAAAGAAACGCGAGTGCTAAATTTATTCTCCGTAGAGGCTTATTGGCACATCCATGTTTGAAAGACACACGATTACTGAATTTATTTTCCGTAGAAGCTTATTGGCACATCCGTGTTTGAAAGACACACGATTGCTGAATTTATTCTTCGTAGAGACTTATTGGCACATCCATGTTTGAAAGACACACGATGTTGTGAGCCTAATTTGCCATGTTTAACAGTAACTTTTATATCGATTTCTGCATACATTGCATACATTTGGGTTAGAATAATACAGAATCTGTGTAGTTTACACTTATTTGAAATATATGGAGGTCTACACAAGTTTTGGTTATATTTTGCAGAAATCGGACGCACTTTGGAGCTTAAAGGAAACTCATGGAGAAGCTAAGGATGGTGCAGCTGGAGAAAAACCCATTTTTCGGCTTTTATCATTATCAATCAAGCTTTGATGTCTTCATGAAAGTTGTAGCCCTCGGAAATAGCTTTCCAACGCATGGTCATATGCGCCAATCCGACGAACGAGGACTCGGAAAAGTGCGTTTTAAGAACGGAGCAGAATGCTGAAAGCAACAGCGTTACTCGAAATCGACCACATTGGTCGACATCGACAAGAGCTTGCTCGACATTTGCTCCAGAACACGAGATCGAGCACGAGATGAAGACAAATATTACTCTACGTCGAGGAGATTTACTCTACGTTGAGGAAGCTGGTCTACGTCGAGGAAGCTGCTCGATGTCGAGGAAACCCCAAGTGACCGACGTCGAGTAATTCGAATCTTGTTAAGGTTCTATCCCGAATCCGATGGTGATATTTTCGAGATCAAATTCCATCCGGATCTATCAAGAACTATCAAGATCCATCATGAAGAGAGAGATCTATCCACTTGAAGACTTTAGATATATTTCCCTTATTTAGATTTAATTATGTTATTGTTTTTATTTATCATTAAAGTTTTAGATATAATTTTAGATATAGATAGAGATTTTTATCCTTGATTAGCAAGGATGAGAAGGCTATAAATAAAACCCTAGGAGCTGGTTTTTCATTCATTCAGAAACACAATTAATTCCATTCAAGTAAGTAGGAGTAGAGAGAGAGAGTTTGTAGCAAGCAAGGTGGAAAGGCGAAATCGGATTTGTCTTGTGGGTTGTAAGCTTTCTTTATTTAATTCAAATGCAAGTTAGTTTCTTTTGTTATTTGATGTCTTTCTTGATGATGAAGAGCGAGTAGTCCACCCACTTCTGGGGCTGGGGTAAGGCCGACGATGGCCATGTGAGATGATGCAGTAAAGGTCAGATCTTTTTATGCAATTCGTCTTCTATCCCTATGAGTATGATTCTTTTGCGAGAGTTGAAGGTGATCCTTGTTTGTATTATTGAAGCGAAAGTGATCTTAATACAACTTGGGTTAATTATGTGAAAAGGGTTAGTAATGATTAGGGTTTATGCGAAAGCCTCTATATGCCTATTTGTTGATAACGAAAGTTATTTTGATGGAAAGCATGATCTTTTATGCCTTTATGCCTTTATGTGTTACTTTGCATGGTTATCGTTGTGGTGTTGATACCCTGGCTTTGGAAGTTCTTTAGCATATTGATTTATTTCGTCGGACATCTAAGTTCTGTGTTCGAATCTGCAAGTTTACAGTTTCTGAGTTTTAGTCGAGATAGAGTAGAGCCTTGTCGATATCGAGTAGGACCTTAGTCGATATCGAGTTGGCTTTAGTCTAGGTCGAGTTGAGTTGAGTTTCTGTGTTCGATTCGAAAGTTTCTGTCTTTGCTATTTCTAGTCGATCTCGAGTACTGCCTTTGTCGAGATCGAGTACGCCTGTTGCTTTGTTTTATCTTCGGCTTTGCTTTGTCTTTTCTGTCTTCATTTTGTTCATTGCTTTTATTTGTTATTTTCTGTTTTATTTCTGTTTCCGCCCTTGTCTTTCTGTTTCTGTCTTGTCGGTTGCTTGTCTGTGAGATCTGTTGCTACCTAAGAACTGCTGACGTGCTTCCTCGTGGATTCGATCTTGACAACCTTCTACTACAATGGGAGGAAGTCTTGTATTTATTTGCTGAGACAGGGAAGTCAGTCTGATCTTTATTTTATATTTATTTCATACTTGACCATCCTCCTCTTGAACAAATTGGCGCCGTTTCCGGGGAAGCTATCATTCGCGCCTTAGGTAGTTGAATCTCATGTCTAGTTTGAGTTACTTTTCAGGTGTATGCGTCGTTCTGGTCTACCACCTGAGTTTGACAGCTTAGACGAACCGGAGCGTTACCTACACATCCACTCTAAACTCAAAAGGATCACGGCGGCCGCTGAAACACAAGAACAGCTGATTGCCAGGCTTACAAGGGAATTGGCCGCTAAAGATGCTGCTATCGCCACTGAGAAAGCAGCAAGGGAGCAAGCAGAAGCTGAACTTGCCCAGTTCCCAACCACTGCAGAGGATTATATGCATCCCACTCTCGTCGTGCCTGGATCGGCAATTCTAATCCCTGACAACTCTTTTGAAATTCGCACTCAATTTCTTATAGAGCTTAAAAATAATGCTGTTTTTGGTAGATTTAATGAGTGTCCTCTTGAACATATTACGAACTTTTCTGACATGTGTCGTACTCTTGCTGAAGGTACAACTTTAGAATATGTCAAGATGAAGTCTTTCCGCTGGTCTCTAGCTGGACCTGCACTGAAATGGCTTGAAGGGCTGAAACCAAGATCCCTGACAACATGGGCCCAAGTAGAGCAAGAGTTTCTGAACAAATTCTTCCCGCCCACCAAAACAGCACATCTCCGCCAGAAAATCACCGCCTTCAAACAGAAGCAAGGGGAACCGCTGGCAAAGGCATGGGAGCGCTACAAAGAATTGCTGCGATCTTGCCCTACTCATGGACAGCCACCCTACGTCATTCAGGAGATCTTCTTCAACTCTCTTGATCAAGTCACTAAGGACAGAATCAACCATTATACTCGCTATGAGTATCTGACAATGCCGTCAAGTGACGCATGGGGTGTGCTAGAGAAGCTCACCAACTACGACAACAAGTATGGGTCTACTGCAACTTATGAAGAGAACCCATACGCTAGGCCAGCACCTTCCATGCCCCTCTATGAGCCTCCTAAGGAGATTGATCCGGATGTAAGGGAACAGTACTACAGAGATCAGAACAAGAAGCTCCTTAAGCAAGTAAAGTATCTTTCTGTCAACCAGCCTTGCATTGAATGCGGATCGCAACGGCACACCACTCCTGAGTGCCCACACACAGAGCAAGTCAGGATGGCAGAACACCACGAGGAGGTAGCGTACGCAGGGGGTCCCAATCGCTACATAGGGGACCAAAGGTTTCAGCAACCACAATGGAACCAAGGTGTCCCTAGGAACCCCCCGCCCTACAGAGCTCCAGGACATCCGGAAAGGGACCAGAAAAAGGATGATATACAGACAATCCTGGAGGAAATACGGAGAACTCACTCAGAAACTAGGCATTTCTTCAACTCCGTCTACACACAGATGCAGGGCGTCAACTCTAGGCTTGGGGAAATTGATATATGGAGAAAATCAGTTGATACACAGATTGGTCAGCTGGCAGCGGGAATCCCCAGACAGTCAGGTGCGCTCCCTGGGTCTTCAGAACCAAATCCTAAGGGAAAGACTGGACACATCGCTGCTGTAAAACTCAGAAGCGGACATCAACTGCAAGAGCCAGAGGTCGGAAAGCAGCAGAACAACGAAGAACAGCAAGTCGACATCGACAATACTGTAGTCGATATCGAGGAGGGCCTAGTTGATGTCGAGGAGAAACTTCAAAAACCCTCGTCTGCACCACACATCAACTCGACATCACCCAATCTGGTCGATATCGACAAGGGTGTACTCGACATCGAGGAGGATCTTGTCGACGTCGAGAAAGTTGCAGCACCTCCGACATCTGTTCTGGCTCCAAATCAGAAAAAGAAGCTGCCTTTCCCCACAAAATCTCCTAAGGACCCAGCAGAGAAGAAATTTCAACGCTTCATCAAGATGCTTCAGAAGCTCAACGTCACCATCCCCTTCACAGAAGCTCTCAATGAAATGTCATCTTATGTCAAGTTCCTGAAGGAGATTCTGAGCAAAAAGCGGTCAATGGCTGAGATTACAGAGGAGTGCAGCAATTTGGACATACTGGAGAAGAGGCCAGATCCAGGTAAGTTTGCTATAACCATTGGATTTGGTCCACATAAAATTAATGCTTTATGTGATCTTGGAGCTAGTGTGAGTATAATGCCTTTAACAATTTGGTCCAAGATTAAGATAGGTGCCCTAGAGCCCGTGGATGCTAGACTATATATGGCCAACAACAGGGTGGTCATTCCAACAGGCATGGTGGACAATGTGCTAGTACAAGTAGGTAAATTCTTTGTCCCTGCTGATTTCCTTGTTATTGATATGCAAGAAGATCCTGCTTGTCCAATTATTCTAGGGAGACCCTTCTTGGCGACGGTGGATGCCAACATAAGCGTAAGGAAAGGAGTGCTCACCTTCAACATCAACGATGAGGTAATTGAGTATTCCTTTAATAAAACTGAAAGGCATACAGGTCCAATGGAAGAGGTGAAATCTATCTCAGCTGGCTACATCACCTGCGGGGAACCCAAGGTCAGAAATATGACCCCTGAGGAGCTGGAAAAAAGGGACATGGAGGCCCAGGTGGAGGAGATCATGGCAATCCTAAAAGAGGACGCAGAAAATCCAATCGACTCAAACCAAGGTACGTCGTTATGGACTAATTATTTTTCGGATGCCTTGACAGGAACTAAGTATGGGGTCAAGATCGACCAAGACTCCTCGACATCGAGGACCCTAGTCGATCTCGACAAGAAATAGAAGTCTCCACCGGCACCAGCGTCATCGAGCAGCAACACAGAAACTGAGGGCTACTCGACATCGAGTACACTACTCGACATCGACCACCACTTTGCTTCCTCGACACTGGAGCCACCAGGAGCAGAACCCTACTCGACATCGAGTAGTCTACTCGATGTCGACAAGCCATCCTCTTCGTTGACTCCTGCATCTGCGAGCAGCCCACCACCAGAACCTGCAGACTCGTCGAGATCGACTAGCCCTAGTCGAGATCGACCAAACACTGTGGTCCCCGATTCCGTCTCTGCGAAGGTAAGCCAAGGTATGGATCTTTCTTCTCCTATTTCCATTAAAGATTTATCTATACATGGGAGAGGTTTGCCTTGGTATGTGCGCTTATGTAGGATATCCAATGATGAGCCCAAGGAGTATGAAATAGGAGACAAGCTCTATGTCTCTAAATCAAAGGATCATTGGTTTCCCAATAAATTCAACAAGAAGCGGATGGGACCTTTCGTGGTGAACAAGATCCATTCTGGAGGATTGCAGCTGATGAACAAGAACGAAGTCTTATTTGAGGCCCAAGCTACATGGGCCCTGCAAATGCCACCTTGAGCTAAATGGAAAAGTCGGCCTAGCGACTATAAAATCTAGAGCTTGTACATAAACTTTTTTGGACTTTTGAGACTTTGTTTTTGTTTTTTAGTTTGGAACATTTTTAGTTTTTCTATTATGGGTATATGTCTTCTACACTTTTTAGGTCCATGGATAGAACCAATCAATATTCATACTCGGCCCAGGAGGTGTTTCCAATCGAAATTTAGAGGCCCTGCACTCCAGTCTAGTGAGTTTATTTCTCTACCCTTGTTTTTATACGGTGAGGACACTGTAATGTTTAAGTATGGGGTGGGGGAAGGGCTTACATTATGCATATTTACTTTACTTGACATTATATATGCATTATTTCTTTGAATTGCTACATGGCTATTTTGGAATTCATTATTGATTTATGTGTATATATGCATTATTTCCAAAGTTTGAAAAATGACCCCCATTGAAAATTTTGAATAATGTCATGGAAGCTTATATTGAACTCGACGATGCAAAATTGGATTCATTAGAGATATAGCATGAAATTGCCTAGTAAAGGGAAGTCATAATGAAGTGCATATTTTTATAAAAACCATGAAAGGAGGTAAAATTTGAAGTTGCTTTTGACATGTTGTGGGATAAGATGATGGAGGACTTTATATTTCCATATAATGCTCATTGTTTATATCCTAGCCATACCTATGCTTATGCATCACAAAAGCCATATTATGCCTTATTTCATATATTGCTCCACATGATCTAAATATTTGCCATTCTTTACCTTATCCGGGGATTATGTTGAGAATGATATTACATTATGGAGATTATCATATGGTGTTTGTGATTATTATCATTATTGGAGTTTGGAAGGAAATTGTTTGAAATATATGGAAAATTTAATGAGTGAAAGAAAATCCAATCACCTCAGGAGATAAAGGTAGATTGATCCTGCTCTCTAAGATAATAGTTTGGAGAGATGGGACACATTGTGAGGAGTCCAAGGCACTAAGTATCCGGGGCCATTCATGACACCCATGTTTGCGACTCGCGAGAAGGCAGTGCTGAGGTCAGAGAGGTAAAAGCATTATTATTGATAAAAGCATTATGAAAGGTGATGAATCTTATGAAAAGGAATGTGGAAATTCAAGTTTGGAAATACTCCATTTCCCCAGATCATTAGCACTACATTGTCAAAAATTGCCCACCTTTTAGCCTTTTACCAATCTACTCCTTATTTGAGCTTAATTAAAGTCCTCTTGATTATCAATGCTTTGTCACTTATGAATGTTTTTTGCATAACCCTCCTTTTGTGAGTAGATGTTGCTTTTTTATATTTGCACATGCATGGATCTGTGACACTAGTACCTTTTCGAGGATGGTAATTGATTGCAGGGACATATAAGAATGAATCTAATATGTTGAGAGTTTTGAACTCTTTCCCTGATTGACAAATAAAGGTATTGCTTGAGGACAAGCAAGCTTAAGTATGGGGTGTTTGTTGTGAGCCTAATTTGCCATGTTTAACAGTAACTTTTATATCGATTTATGCATACATTGCATACATTTGGGTTAGAATAATACAGAATATGTATAGTTTACACTTATTTGCAATATATGGAGGTCTACACAAGTTTCGGTTATATTTCGCAGAAATCGGACGCACTTTGGAGCTTAAAGGAAACTCATGGAGAAGCTAAGGATGGTGCAGCTGGAGAAAAACCCATTTTTCGGCTTTTATCATTATCAATCAAGCTTTGATGTCTTCATGAAAGTTGTAGCCCTCGGAAAGAGCTTTCCAACGCATGGTCATATGCACCAATCCGACGAACGAGGACTCGGAAAAGTGCGTTTTAAGAACGGAGCAGAATGCTGAAAGCAACAGCGTTACTCGAAATCGACCACATTGGTCGACATCGACAAGAGCTTGCTCGACATTTGCTCCAGAACACGAGATCGAGCACGAGATGAAGATAAATATTACTCTATGTCGAGGAGATTTACTCTACGTCAAGGAAGCTGGTCTACGTCGAGGAAGCTGCTCGATGTCGAGGAAACCCCAAGTGACCGACGTCGAGTAATCCGGATCTTGTTAAGGTTCTATCCCGAATCCGATGGTGATATTTTCGAGATCAAATTCCATCCGGATCTATCAAGAACTATCAAGATCCATCATGAAGAGAGAGATCTATCCACTTGAAGACTTTAGATATATTTCCCTTATTTAGATTTAATTATGTTATTGTTTTTATTTATCATTAAAGTTTTAGATATAATTTTAGATATAGATAGAGATTTTTATCCTTGATTAGCAAGGATGAGAAGGCTATAAATAAAGCCCTAGGGGCTGGTTTTTCATTCATTCAGAAACACAATTAATTCCATTCAAGTAAGTAGGAGTAGAGAGAGAGAGTTTGTAGCAAGCAAGGTGGAAAGGCGAAAGCGGATTTGTCTTGTGGGTTGTAAGCTTTCTTTATTTAATTCAAATGCAAGTTAGTTTCTTTTGTTATTTGATGTCTTTCTTGATGATGAAGAGCGAGTAGTCCACCCACTTCTGGGGCTGGGGTAAGCCCGACGGTGGCCATGTGAGATGATGCAGTAAAGGTCAGATCTTTTTATGCAATTCGTCTTCTATCCCTATGAGCATGATTCTTTTGCGAGAGTTGAAGGTGATCCTTGTTTGTATTATTGAAGCGAAAGTGATCTTAATACAACTTGGGTTAATTATGTGAAAAGGGTTAGTAACGATTAGGGTTTATGCGAAAGCCTCTATATGCCTATTTGTTGATAACGAAAGTTATTTTGATGGAAAGCATGATCTTTTATGCCTTTATGCCTTTATTTGTTACTTTGCATGGTTATCGTTGTGGTGTTGATACCCTGGCTTTGGAAGTTCTTTAGCATATTGATTTATTTCGTCGGACATCTAAGTTCTGTGTTCGAATCTGCAAGTTTACAGTTTCTGAGTTTTAGTCGAGATAGAGTAGAGCCTTGTCGATATCGAGTAGGACCTTAGTCGATATCGAGTTGGCTTTAGTCTAGGTCGAGTTGAGTTGAGTTTCTGTGTTCGATTCGAAAGTTTCTGTCTTTGCTATTTCTAGTCGATCTCGAGTACTGCCTTTGTCGAGATCGAGTACGCCTGTTGCTTTGTTTTATCTTCGGCTTTGCTTTGTCTTTTCTGTCTTCGTTTTGTTCATTGCTTTTATTTGTTATCTTTTGTTTTATTTCTGTTTCCGCCCTTGTCTTTCTGTTTCTGTCTTGTCGGTTGCTTGTCTGTGAGATCTGTTGCTACCTAAGAACTGCTGACGTGCTTCCTCGTGGATTCGATCCTGACAACCTTCTACTACAATGGGAGGAAGTCTTGTATTTATTTGCTGAGATAGGGAAGTCAGTCTGATCTTTATTTTATATTTATTTCATACTTGACCATCCTCCTGCAACAACACACGACTGCTAAATGTATTCTCATTAGAGGCTTATTGGCACATCCATGTTCAAAAGACACGCGATTGCTAAATTTATTCGTAATGACAACCATGTTTGGGTTTGGAACTTTCATTTATATATATGAAGAGGTGTACCCAATCGTGATACCTGGTGACTCCTATACATAGAAAATATAAGTCATCAGGTATCTAAGATATGTGGCTAAATTTACGCAAAATAAGCTTTGAGATTTCTAGCACTCCATGACTTTGCGATAATGGCTCCTTCGGAGTTTTGATGTTTGAAAGAACCTCGGCCTACTTCTTTGTGAACGACATAGGGGCCTTCCCATTTTGGTTTGAGCTTTCCTCCTATTGTTGCTTGTCAGAGGACCATGTCTCCTTTCTGTATTGGGTGCAAGAAGACGCGCTTGTTGTATCATTCAGCTAGCCGATGTTGATACTCGTTTGCTTTGAGACAGGTCGTGTCTCTTCTTTCTTCCCGTAAGTGGAATTCTAATTTGAGAGCTTCGCCATTGGTGTCTTTGTTGAAACCAACTATTCGTGCTGAGGGCACCAACAATTCGACCGGAATGATCGCATCAACCCCGAAGGTCATTGCGAACGGTGTTTCTCCGGTTGGACTTTTGGTAGATTTTATCCCATTCTCCTTTTGTTGTCCCTAGTCTTTTCTTCAGTGCGTTTCAGATTTGGCGATTTGTGGTCTCAGCTTGTCCGTTGGATTGAGGGGAGGCCACAGATGAGAATCGGAAATCGATGTAAAGGCCTACACGGAAATTGCGGATTTCTTCACAGGAACATAGATATTGCGGCATTTGGTCGGTGATGATGGCTTGCGGGACTCCAAATCGACAGATGATATTCTTCCAGAGGAACTTGCACACTTTCTCTGCAGGAACATAGAAATAGTAGGAACATTTGGTCGGTGATTTTGACCTAAATTGGTCCTTTTTTACTATTTCTACTAGAAACATAGAAACAGTAGGAACATTTTAAATGTTTGAAGACTTTGAACTTGTTTTGTTTGAACTTGCATGAGCATTTTGAATATTTGAGAAATTGAACTTCATTTGTTTCAAGACTTTGAACTTGGTTTGTTTAAATTGGTTTGTACTTTTGGTTACGAACTTGGTTTATTTGAACTTTTAACAGGTAATAATCATATTACTTTTGGTAACCATATTTTTTAGTTTGATAACTTTGATGGCTACTGGACGGTAGACAAGGGGTTTAAAAAAAATACAAACAAAATTATATAGCATGGTAATCATGGTAATGTACTGATGGTAACCACAAGTCGTGGTTACCATATATGTGGTAACCACGACTTGTGGTTGGTACGTATATGTGGTAACCACAAGTCAGGGAGGTTAAAACCTCTTTTGTATAGTCGACCATTCCTTACTCAGAAACGAGCTGCTCGTTTTCTGATGCCTTGGTCGCTTGGGCAAGTGTTTACCAATACGCCTTGAGTGGTGTATTGTAAGACGGGTCTGCACCAATCTCCGAGAATCCTTATTTTGAAAACCTCTTTATGGATCCCCCCTGGCATGTTTTTCCTCGATTATCACACGATCTCTCAATCTGAGGAGCAGTGTGGCTCATATTCTGGCCAAAATATCGGCGCGTTCGCTCTGCTCGCGGGGAATGGCTGAAATAGAACAGCATCCGAAAGCCACTGTTAGTGTTTGTACGCGAGCCAAATACTCTGGTAGCATTACTGTCTTTGCCTCGTATTATTCTTTGACTTGTTGAGCGACTACTTCCGAGTCTGTGAAAATTTGGACCCGGCGGGCTCCATTGATTAGTGCTTTTTCGATACCCACGATCAGGGCTTCGTATTCTACCTCGTTGTTGGTGTCTTGAAATAATAGCTGGAAAGATAGGTCGGTTACCTCTCCGTTTGAGCTTGTGATCATTACTCTTGATACACATCCTCTCCATCGCAATCCTGGAAATCCGTAAAAATGGCTTCGACAACGAAATCGGCTAATGCTTGTGTAAAGACCGACAAATTTTATAATATTAAATAATTAAAATAACGATTTATAATCATCTCGAATTCTAAGTTTTAGGAGGTTTGAAATTTCCATCCCCGACCGACCTAGCTTATTTAAAATCTTTTGAAGCGGAATCCGGCATAAATTTGAAGTTTTAAGCTTTATATATCTTTTGAGTTGGGTTAAAGTCGAGTGATCGAGTTTTAGGATTTATTTTATTATATTTTATTTCTTTTCCTGGTATTTTCCTTGGGATCATATTCCTTATATCTTCCCCGTTTTCCCTGTTTTCCCCAAATCGAGCAGTAAGACTCACCTCTCCCTTCTTTCGGCCCGAACAGTCGTAAAGGTTCACCTTTAACCCCACTTTACCCTCCTCAGGCTAAGAAATAGGAGATTCCATCACCTTCGGAGCCGAATCGAGCCATCAGACGATTTTCCGGTGAAAACTTCGAAACCTCGGTGAGATTCTTCTTCCCTCAATTGCCCTTGTCCGGTTGCTGTTCTCATTCCTTGGGTGTCGGGATGGGTATCGGAGAGGCTGAGGGTGGTCGGAGTGCAACCTAGGGCCGCCTGAGAGCCTTCATTTTCTCTTCCCCCTTCTTCCGTTTCCAAGCCCAGATGCGCAGAGGTTGAAGGAGACCTTGAACCCGATTTTCTTCTTTCCCTTTTTCTTATTTTCTGAACCGGTTCACATAAGAACAAATTTGAGAGTTGGGTTCTGGTCCGGTCCGGATTCGGGTGTTCATAAAAGGTTAAGCATTAGGCCTAATTGGTTGGATCCGGGTTTGAGAATGTGGGCCTATTTTTTTCCTTCTCCAGATTTTCTCTTGGTTTGTCTTAAGGTTTTGTTACACATTATATTGTGTTGTTATTATATGCATATGGTTTATATATATATATATATATATATATATATATATATATATATATATATATATATATATATATATATATATATATGTTATGTTGTGTTATGATATGTTTTGAAGATTAATGCCATTAGTTTGTTTTATTATTATATTCTGAAAATTATTATATATTTTAATTTGTTTAAAAGTAGTGTTAATTGAGACGTGTTATTGCATAATGTTTTATAATGAGATTTTAGAAATGATAAAGTAATCCAGTATTGTTGTTTTATAAATGCGGATTGTTATAATGGGTTGAGTTGGTGTTTTGTTTTATCGAAATATTGTTGAATTATTTAAAAAGGGGTTTGTAAAGATGGATCTATTTGGGGGAAATGTTTATCAATATCTTAAATTACTTGTAACATTAAAGTCTAGGTTTTGAAATAAAATGTCGGAATTATTTCTATAATATGATTTGGAAAGATTTGTTTTAAGGTTTAAATGTTTAAGGTCGGGATTCTTTTTCTTGATTTGACGATGTTGGTTTTGAGAAGGAAGTTTGAAAATATGGTTGGTACGATTTTATCAATGGGTGTGCTTGGAAATGAAATGATTTTGGTTGATGTTGATCATATCGGAAAGGTTTTGGAAAACGATTTCACTATCGGTTGGTTTTGAGTGCGTTGAGAACTTGGGTTTCGTGCGTATGAATGTTGGTCCGGTGGCTTATGGAAATGGCTTGATGATAGGTGTGTATGTCTTTTGGTATTGCTTTGGACTTGCATTTAGGCCCTTGCTTGTATTATCCTGTTGTTCTGCATCTTCAGGTAGGGTCCCTAGAAGGCTTACTCAGGTTGGACATTTATGTCTGTTGTTGCATTTTATGTTAGGTGTTTCATATGCATAAAAGCATGCCATGTAGTATCCTGTTTAGGTTGCACTAATTGAATGAGCATCTTCTTACTTTATGCGTTTGAAACAGAACGACCGTTATCTGTGATAGTCCTAGAGTCTTTACTAGGGTCATAGGGTAGCCTAGTCTCATCGGGCGCCCTGAGTCAATCGAGTCAATATGAGCATGTTACTATAGCCTAGCACCATCGGGCAAACTTGGTTACTTATGTTGTTGTTATTCCGTGGTCCGTGCACCACCACGAGGAACTGCTATGCTATAGCACCGACTAACCAGGCTCTGCACTAACGAGAAGGGGTGCAGAGGTAGGAGAGGGATATGCCATTTGGCATTGTCTTGGGCCCTTTACAGTATTTCTGCATATTATTATGAACTAGGAGCATGTTAGTGTGTTTAACTTTCGTACTGCATTAGAGCATCTTTATTAGGTATATCACATACTGTGTGGCTCGATCTGACTCCTTTCCCCGTTCTTCTTTTAAAGGTATTTTCTGCAGGTTTTGTCTGCTCAATGTCTATATGACGGGGTTCCCTTTTGGCGATTATTGGACTGAAAGACTAACTTCTAAACTTAAACTTGGGTAATTTGGATACTCCGTATTTACCATGTTTTTGGTTTTGACCCGACTTCACCGTGGCGAGCTGTACCTTCTTTTCGTTTTCGCAGTTACTCTTAAATGAACTTCCACGACTTAGTCTATAGGACGGGCTAAGGGTGCCCAACGGCCCTACGATGCTTTTAGGGTTTGAAATCCCCCTTTATTATTGACCTTAAAATTGAATTTGAAACCTCGACCCGTACCTGGATTGTAAGATCCGAACAAGGGGTTTCATCCCTTGAAAAGTAACCCGGAAATCATAATTCCGGGCCGTTACAAAGTTTGTATCAGAGCTGAGGTTGTGCAATTCGGGTACGCAAGGGTCGAGTGGGTAGTAAAGGCGCTAGACCACCCCTATTGGGTGTAGTTGGGAACGGTAGGCAAAATACTAGCTTGCTCTTTACAGAGGGTCCGGAAGACTCCAAGAAGATTGCACGAAGGTGGTTGGAGTTACGAGTTAGGTAGGATCGCGAGGTTTTTGCCCCTCCGGCCAGTCGCTCCTCGAAGAGCGAAATTAGATAGCTTGATGTGCTTTATATATTGAGCCTGAGCACGATCTCCCTTGAAGAAGGTCATTATAATTGTCATTGACGGGTTCTATGCTGAGTGCTTGATATGCTAAAGTCTGATTGGCATGCCTAACAATTAAATGTGTATTGACTGATCTGTGCAAACGGGATAGTGGGAGTACCCTTGTTTATGTGTGGTCAAGCCTAGCTTGTGTGAAACAGCCCCTTCCACTGTGTTTTTTATCCCCTGACGGGTCTATCGAGCTTTTCTCCCGGATGTCAGTGTCTCCCAAGGGGAATTGGGTTGGTAAACACATAGTGTCGGGAATCATGTATGAATGTGAAAGTTGTCTGAGCGAGTATTGGAAGGTGGTTCTTGATGTCCTTTTGAGTCAAAAGTAAGGTGTCCTGGGGATATCTTTCTTAATTCTTATGATGATCAGCTAGTGTCTCCTTGTCATAAAGAGTCGTACCAGAGTCCCACGGGAAAGAGGGGTGATGAGTCAGTTGGAAAAAGTCAATATTTGTCCTTAGGGATCTCTGTCTGGTTGTAATGGTGACTCTCTTTCTGAATTGTGTGGCATGATTTTGTAATCTCCCGCATGTACCTTGCAAATGATCATTAGTAACAAGCTGCTCATGTTATGCCTTGCTTTTTGCCATAATTTTATTATTTAAACTCATGTTGCGGTTAGTTACATTGCTCAAGTGTCGTGTTGTCTTTCCTTCTATCGTGATTGTATGTTGTTATAGCATGTCTACTTGGCCTATTGATTATATGATTGATTGGAAGCATGAACCATATGATATGAACCTACATGATCGGTATTTCCTCCTGGATTAGGTTCATGATAGTGTGATCAACTTTCCTCGGATGAATGCCCGTAAATGATCTCATTAGCATGCTAACTAATAAGGCATTGATGATTATCATACCTTTTGTGACAATAATTTATAGCATGCCCATCTAATTGTATTAATCAGGTAGACTGTTGTTGAGTATTCTACAACAAATGTTGTTGTGTTCTACTTGCATTGAGTGGATAATAGGTTGGTATAATTGAGTCTTGATAAATGCATGTTTTATCCCAGTATGTGTTGGTTTGAACTCATGTTCCCGTGTTCCAGCTATATTGCCCCATTACTTAAACTCGTGTTATAAATCGTAAAACCTTCCTTAGGTTTTTATATTGCTGAAATGTGATTGAATTGATTTCTTACATGGCGGCATGATTAGTTGCATGCATGTATCGCATGTTATGTAGAGCCTTTAGCATCATGTAGGATCATTGGTTGTGGCTTGTGGGAATTTATATCTTGCCTACAGTATTAATGATCTCCTCTTGAGCTAGGTCCCTGATAGTGTGGTTCTTCCCCTTTCTATCACCTTAAATTGTTGTACTTATCCTGATTAGTTACTGTTGGATTCGATGATTGACTTGCTTTCCGTAATGGGTAATCCTAGCATGCTTACATGTTATCGCTCAGTAGTGTTTCCCTATTTCTCTATGACATCCTCTCGTGCTTGCATAGATGTATGACTTGGCACCTCACATGATCACACACCACTATATACCACTTCGCATATGCATGATGCATGAATGTTGGGATGAATTTAGTTGAGTTACCTTGATTGTGGTCATGATTCGATATGTGCTAGTAGTATCCTGTAGAGCTTATGATTTCCAATATAACTCACTAATGATAATGTGTTGTACTTGTTCTATGATGTGATGACTATTGTACCATATATGTGCTCTATGATGGTTCATTCTTGGCATGATTATAATCTATCGCCCATAACGTCATTCTTGTTACTTTTGATGATGTCTCATGTTTCGTGAATATTATGTTGAACTCCTCTTAATGGCTCTTGACTATGCTTGTATCACATCATGTATCGCTAGTACCATGTAGGACCCATGCTTTCTAAACGTATCTTGTCATATGATTACGTGTCATACTTGACCTATTATATAATCATTGCGTTAGACGAGATAGTTACTATGTTGCTCTTATATGTTCTGGTATGATGCATACACCAAGCTCGTGCATTGTTCATACATGTGATAATTGTGATGCCCATTAAACCCCGCATATTTTGCTTAAGTTGTTAGGCATATCTGCTTTCATGGGATAATAGACTACTATCTTTCCTCGCATGCATCCGTGTAGCACTCGAATATGTCTTTAGGAATGAATACGTATGTCGTGCTCCTTGAGATAGGTACATGTTAGTGTGGATTAATATGATTGATATGCCCCATGATGACTTTGTGTCTACTTGTCACAATTGCAACCTAATAGACCTCCATAAGGGCGTTGTTTCTATTCTCGGGTCAGAGTCTTGCCCCTAGTATTGTTGTCTTTAGTTGTGTTCCGTGTTTGTCCCCTGAAAGGAATTTGGGTTGTTTTCTCTCGTCACTTGTTGTGAGCCTATTTTGCCATGTTTTATATCTAGTTTTATATCGATTTCTACATGCATTTCATGTATTTGGGTTAGATTAATACAGAATCTATGTAGTTTACACTTATTTTCCAATTATGGAGGTCTACACAAGTTTTTGTTATATTTCGCAGAAATCGGACGCACTTTGATGCTTAAAGGAAAGTCATGAAGAAGTTAAGGATGGTGCAGCCGGAGAAAAGCCCATATTTCACCATTCATCATTTCGAATCACATTTTGAAGTCTTCATGAGAGTTGTAGCCCTCGGAAAGAGCTTTCCAACGCATGCTCATATGCGTCAATCCGACAAATAAGGACTCAGAAAAGTGCGTTTCAAGAACAGAGCAGGATGTTGAGAAGACTGGTCGATATCGACCAAGCACAATCAATATCGACCAGATTTAGGTCGAAATTCTCCAAATCGACTCAGAGTTGGCCAGAATCGACAAGGCTGAAGAACAGTGGTCGATATCGACTTAACCAAGTCGATATCGAGTGCCCCATATCGAGTCAATACCCTAGAATCGAGTCAAGAAGCTGAGCAAAGAAAGGAGCAAGTCGATATCGAGTACCCTGTTGTAGGAGGAAATTGAGAATTGCAATAAAATATAAATAAAGTACAGCAAACCAGATTCCGTCCCTTGCAAATGATTACAAGACTTCCTCCCGATGCAGCAGCGAGAAGTCAGGATCGATCCACGAGGAAGCGTGTTAGCGGATCCTAGGCAGCGGATGAATCTCACGAACAGAAGTCGACCACAGTGCTCGATCTCGACAGAAGATCAGGCAAGTCAAACAAAGCAGCAGCAGCTCTCGGTGGTTACTCGATATCTACTCGATATCGAGGAAGCCTCTTGTCGATCTCGGATACCTGCACAGGAGAAGCTACAGCGATCTTCGTCAGAAGACCAGATGTAGTCGATATCGAGGAAGAACAGAAAGTAACCGTAACAAAATAAAGAACAATGCTTGTGGGATTCGAAATAAACTATGTATGAAAGACAACTTCCAAGATTGGGGTTTGCAACAACAATAACCAAGCATGCAAAAGGCAGGAATAAAACAGATAATCATGTAAATCGCATCGAAGGACCATGCTTTCGCCTTTTCCAACAATTAGACAACTCTTTCAAGAAACCCTAATTGTATCTACCGATTTTATGTTTACAATCCAAGTTGTTAGCATGGACCTCCATTAGATGGGTAATAAACATATAACAAGTAGTAGATGCTCAAAACATGATAAAAGTCGGATCTTTACCTCAAACACAGAGCTATCGTCGGGCTCACCCCAACCCTAGAAGTAGGTGGACTACTCGCTCTTCATCGCATTCACATACATCATTGATTGAAAAGAAATAACTTGCATTAAACCAAATAGAGCTTACAACCAAAGGAAGCCAATTCCGCTCTCGCTTCACAAACTCCTCTTGGCCACTCACTCTCTCTCTCTACCTCTATGTAACTAATTGTGTGTTGAATTGAATGAATAGAAATCAGCCCATAAGGTCTTATTTATAGGCTTCTAATCCTTGCTAATCAAGGAAAGAAGTCTCTATCTATTTCTAAAGATAAAACTTTAATAAAAGAAACATTTATCTTAAAAGGAAATATATCTAAAAACCTAAATATCTTCATGTGTGGATAAATCCTCTCTCCATGGATGGATCTTGATAGATCTCGGACTCCTTCGCTCCCAAGAAAGCCCAAACCGCGTCGGACAGCCCAACCGCGTAACGCGGCCCAGGAAGATTCTACTCGATATCGAGTAAAAGTACTCGATATCGAGGAAATTTGACGTCGACTTCGGCTGGATGGCTTGCTCGAGTAACTGCTCCCCGACCTGGCTCGGACATGGGCTTCTGTTCTTGTCGATATCGAGTAGATTACTCGATATTGAGGACATGCTGCTCGGTGTGGCTGTGTCTTCGGCTTCTCGATCAGGTGGTCTTCCTCGACTCCGGGTATGGCTTCAGGTCTTGTCGATATCGAGTAAGGTTCCGGAGTCGGGTTGGCTTTGTCTTCAGTTCCTCGATCTGGCTTGTCCTCGATCATGCTGTGCCCGGACTCTTTGGTAGATATCGAGGAAGTGTACTCGAGATCGAGTAAGGCTCAGCTTCCGTCTTTGCTTCTTGGTTTTGTCCCGGAATGGCTCCAACTTCTGTAATATTAAACCAAAACTTATGTAGATCTCCATTTCTTGCAAATCAGCATATATTACATAAATTCAACATATTCCTATCCCGAAATATGCAAAGTGTATAGAATATGGAGCTAAAATGTGCATTTCAACATGGCTATTTTAGTGGACATCATACCCTAACTCGATATCGAGTAACACCCAACTCGATTTTAACCCGAGAGCCGATATTGAGTGTCTGAAGCTGAAAACGGAAAATGCCAGGTCGATATCGAGTCATGCTAGTCGATATCGGCTGGACCCACAGAGGCAGATTCCGAGCTTAACCGACTTCTTGTTAAGTTTCTATCCCAAATCCGATGGAGATATTTTCGAGAGCAAATTCTATCAAGATCTATCAAGTCCAAGGAGGATTTATCCACAATTAGATATAGTTTTAGTTGATTTATTTATTTATTTCCATGTTTTATCTTTATGTTATAAGATAGATAGAATTAGATATAGATATAGTTTTCTTTCCTTGATTAGCGGGGAATGAAGGCTATAAATAAAGCCTTAGGGGCTGAGTTTTATTCATTCAATTTCAAAGATACACAAGTAGTTACAAGTAGAGAGAGAGAGAGAGAGTTTGTGGCCGAGTGGAGTTGTGAAGCGAGAGCGGAATTGGCTTCAATCGGTTGTAAGCTTTGGTTGAATTTAATGCAAGTTGTTTCTTTTCCATCAATGATGTCTGCAATTGCGATGAAGAGCGAATAGCCCACCCACTTCTAGGGTCGGAGTGAGCCCGACGGTAGCCATGTAAGGTGATGCGGTAAAGGTACGATCTTTTTATGCGATTTGTCTTCTATCCCTGAAAGCATGATTCTTTTGCGAAAGTTGAAGGTGATCCTTGTTTGTGTTATGTGAAAAGGGTTAGTAACAATTAGGGTTTATGCGAAAGCCTCTATATTCCTATTTGTTAATAACGAAAGTTATTTGATGAAAAGCACGATCTTTTATGCCTTTATGTGTTATTTTGCATGGTTATCGTTGTGGTGTTGAATCCCCGATCTTGGAAGTATTTTAGTTCATTGATTTATTTCATAAAGTTCCGAGTTTTCAAGTTTCTGCAGTCAATATTGAGTTGTCTTCTGTCGATTTTTTAGTCGATATCGAGTTGCTTTAGTCGATATCGACCAAGGTTCTGCACTTGTGTTATGTTTCTGTTTTGGGACAATATTGAGTCACTTTGGTCGATTTTTCTACTCAATATCGAGTAACAGCACTCAATATCGACCAAGTCTGCTGTCTTTGCTTTCTTTTCTGCTTTTCTATGTTGTTTCTGTCTGTCTGTTTGATTTTCTGTCTGTGAGATTTGCCGCTACCTGAGATCCGCTGACGTGCTTCCTAGAGGATCGATCCTGACTTACCGCTGCTACATCAGGAGGAGGTCTTGTAATTATTTGCGTGGGCCTAAATCTGGTTTGATCTATTTCATTATATTTTAAACTCGATTTCCTCCTACAACAAATTGGCGTCGTTGCCGGGGAAGCAATCATTCGCGCCTTAGTTAGTTAGATCTCATTTTTTCTTTATGTTTTTGATTTTGCAGGTGTATGCGCCGTTCAGATCAACCACCTGAGTTTGATGCCTTGGACGATCTGGAACGCCTTATACACATCCACGCTAAATTGAAAAGAGTCATTGCAGCCGCAGAAACACAAGTTGAGCTGATAGAGAGGCTCCAAGCGGAACTAGCCGCCAAAGATACAGCTCTCGCCGCTGAGAGAGCACAGAAGAAGCAGAAAGTTGCGGGAAGAAGGCAGGCAAGAAGCTGAGTTTGCCCAATACCCTACCACTGCAGAGGATTACATGCATCCGACTCTTGTCGTTCCTGAATCGGCCATTCGAATCCCTGAAAATAATTTTGAAATTCGCACTCCTTTCCTGATTGAGATTAAAAATAATGCTTTCTATGGTAGATTTAATGAATGCC
Organism: Persicaria tinctoria; assembly: GCA_037127255.1. Lineage (NCBI taxonomy): Eukaryota > Viridiplantae > Streptophyta > Magnoliopsida > Caryophyllales > Polygonaceae > Persicaria > Persicaria tinctoria. The sequence goes on from JBANSL010000020.1 coordinate 42,785,112, forward strand.
CTCTTCAACATATTACCAACTTTTATGACATGTGTCGTACTCTTGCTGAAGGTACCACTTTGGAATATGTCATGATGAATGCTTTTCTTTGGTCTCTCGTCGGTCCAGCATTGAAGTGGCTTAAAGGGCTGAAACTGCGATTCCTCACAACATGGGCTGAAGTGAGGCAGGAATTTCTCAACAAATTCTTTCCTCCTGCCAAGACAGCACTCCTTCGCCAGAAGATTACAGCTTTCAAACAGAAGTCTAGGGAGCCGCTAGCAAAAGCATCGGAGCGATATAAGGATCTACTGCGATCCTGCCGTACACATGGACATCAACCCTGCATCATTCAGGAGATTTTCTTCAATTCTCTTAACCTGGCCACAAAGGATAGGATCAACACGTATACTCATTATGACTATCTAACAATGCCGCCAGCTGACGCATGGGCTATCCTCGACAAGCTGACCAACTACCACAACTATGATGAGAATGCCTATGCCAGGCCAGCCCCATCCATGCCTCTCTATGATCCTCCCAGGGAGATTGATCCAGATGTCAAAGAGCAGTACTATAGAGATCAGAATCGCAAGCTCCTCAAGCAAGTCAAGTATCTTTCTGTCAACCAGCCTTGCATCGAATGCGGATCATATCAGCACACCACTACTGAGTGCCCACACACAGAGCAAGTTAGGATGGTAGAACACCACGAAGAGGTAGATTACGCAGAGGGTCCCAATCGCTATATGGGGGACCAAAGGTTTCAGTGACCACAATGGAACCAGGTACCCCTAGGAACCCCCAGCCATACAGAGCTCCAAGACATCTAGAAAGGGACCAGCGGAAGGATGACCTACAGCTTATCCTTGAGGAAATGCGCCGGAATCAGGGCACCATCAACAATCAATTCCAGAACATCAATACAAAACTTGGAGAAAATGATGTCTGGTGGAAATCAATTGATACACAGATTGGCTAGCTGGCAGCAGGCATCCCCAGACAGTCAGGTACGCTCCCTGGATCTTCAGAACCAAATCCTAAGGGGAAGACCGGACACGTCGAAGCCGTAAAGCTCAGGAGCGGACGCAAACTGTGCGAAACAGAGACCGGAGAAGCAAAAGACGGAACTGCAGAGGAGGTCGATATCGACCAACACCTAGTCGATATTGACCACCCCTAGGCAGATATCGACCCATCTGTACCAGCAAACCCGAAACCGACTCCAGCAATCGATTTCGACCAACCACCGGTCGATATCGACCATACTGCAGTCGATATCGAGTCCCCTCCAGTCGATATTGACTCATCTGCAGCACCTCCGACATCTGTTCTGGCTCGAAACCAGAAAAAGAAGCTGTCTTTCCCCATAAAATCTCCAAAGGATCCAGTAGAGAAGAAATTCCAACGCTTCATCAAGATGCTTCAGAGGCTCAATGTCACCATACCTTTCACAGAAGCTCTTAATGAAATGCCATCATATGTCAAGTTCCTCAAGGAGATCCTAAGCAAAAAGTGGTCAATGGCAGAGATCGCAGAGGAGTGCAGCCATATGGACATACTTGAGAAAATGCCAGATCTAGGTAAGTTCGCTATAACCATAGGATTTGGTCAATATAAATTTAATGCTTTATGCGATCTTGGAGCTAGTGTAAGTATAATGCCTCTATCAATATGGTCCAAGATTAAGATAGGTGCCCTAGAGCCTGTGGATTCTAAGCTTTATATGGCAAACAACACAGTGGTCATCCCAACAGGCATGGTGGACAATGTGCCAGTGCAAGTAGGTAAGTTCTTCGTCCCTACTGATTTCTTAGTTATTGATATGGAGGAAGACCCTCCTTGTCCAATTATTCTAAGAAGACCCTTCTTGGCGACGGTGGATTCCAACATAAGCGTAAGGAAGGGAGTGCTCACTTTCAACATCAGCGATGAGGTAATTGAGTATTCCTTTAATAAAACTGAAAGGCATACAGGTCCCATGGAGGAGGTAAAGTCTATATCAGCTGGTTACATTACTTGTAGGGAGCATAAGGTAAGAAATATGACTCCCGAAGAGCTAGAAAAGAGGGATATGGAAGCCCAGGTGGAGAAGATCATGGCCATCCTGAACGAAGAAGCTGAGAATCCACTCGACATAGATCCAGGTACGTCGATTTGGACTAACTATTTTTCGGATGATTTGCCAAGTCTTAAGTATGGGGTCAATATCGACCCGGAGAAGTCGACAGAGCCAGAAAGGCACTCAATATCGACTACCACAGGTCAATATCGACCTCCCTATGCCGAGACAGCCCCACCAGATATCGAGCAAAACGACTCGATATCGACTTGCCCTGGTCGATATCGACCAACCTTTGCGGAGTCGATTCCTCCTGCTGAGCGGAAGCCAGCCAATATTGAGCCAGTCAACTCAATATCGAGTGACCTTACTCAATATCGACTTGACAAAATCGACCCATCTCCCTCCATATCGACTGAGAGTCCACCTGAAGAGCAACACAACTCGATATCGAGTAGTCTTACTCGAAATCGACCAGACCCTCAGGAGCTTCCGACATCCGATTCTACAAAGGTAAGCCAAGGTATGGATCTTTCCTCTCCTATTTCAATTAAAGATCTATCTATACATGGGAGAGGTTTGCCATGGTATGTGCGATTGTGCAGGATTTCCAATGATGAGCCTAAGGAGTATGAAGTTGGAGACGAGCTCTATGTTTCCAAATCAAAGGATCATTGGTTTCCTAACAAATTCAACAAAAAGAAGATGGGGCCTTTCACGGTGAACAAGATCCATTCAGGAGGATTGCAGCTGATGGGCAAGAATGGAGTCCTATTTGAAGCCCAAGCTACATGGGCCCTGCAAATGCCACCTTGAGTTTAATGGAGAAAGTCGGCCTAGCGACTATAAAATCTAGAGCTTGTAAATAGATATTTATTTTTGGACTTTTGGACATTGTTGCTTTTGTTTGTTTTTTGTTTTTGAACTTTTAGTTTTTCTATTGTGGGTATTTCTCTTCTACATTTTACAGGTCCATGGGGATAGAAACAAGAAGCTAAAATCGGACCAGGGCCTTACAACATAATACTCGATTCTTGACATCCTGCACATCTGTCTAGTGAGTTTCTTTCTTTACTCCTATTTTTTTTATACAGTGAGGACACTGTAATGTTTAAGTATGGGGTGGGGGAAGGGCTACTTTGTGCATATTTGACATTATGTGTGCATGTTTAAAGTTTATTTCTTGAATTGCTTATTTTGGAATTCATTATTAATTTATGTGCTTATATGCATGATTTCCAAAATTTAGAAAAATTACCCCCATTGAAAATTTTGATAAATGTCACGGAAGCTTTATTGAACTCGACGATGCAAAATTGGATTCATTAGAGATATAACATGAAATTGCCTAGTAAAGGGAAGTCACAATGAAGCGCATTATTTCTTGAAAACCATGAAATGAGGTAAAATTTGATGTTGCTTTTGACATATTGCATGATAAGAGGATAGAGGACTTTATATTTCCATATAATGCTCATATGTTTATATTCCTTAGCCCTTACCTATGCTTATGCATCACAAAAGCCATATTATGCCTTATTTCATATTTTGCTCCACATGTTCCAAATATTGCCCATTCTTTACCTTATTTTCTATCCGGGGACTATGTTGAGAATGATGTCACATTATGGAGATTATTATATGGTTGTTGTGTTGTTATTATCATATTTTGAGTTTGGCAGGAATGTTTGAAATATACGGAAAAATGAATGAGTGAAAGAAAATCCAATCACCTCAGGAGATAAAGGTAGATTGACCCTGCTCGCTAAGATAATAGTTTGGCGAGATGGGACACACAGGTGAGGATTCCAAAGCACTAAGTATCCGGGGCCATTCATGACACCCATGTTTGCGACTCGCGAGAAGGCAGTGCTGAGTTTAGAGAGGTAAAAGCATTATTATTAACAAAAGCATTATGGAAGGTGATCAATCTTATGAAGAAGGAATGTGGAGAATTCAAGTTTGGGAAATACTCCATTTCCCCGGATTATTAGCACCACATTGCCAAAAATTGCACACCTTTAGCCTTTTGCCAATCTACTCCTTATTGAGCTTAATTAAAGTCCTCTTCATTATTAATGCTTTGTCACATATGGATTGTTTTTGCATAACCCTCCTTTTGTGAGTAGATGTTACTTTTTATTTGCACATGCATGGATATGTGACATTAGTACCTTTTTTAGGATGGTAATTGATTGTAGGGTCATATGGCAATGAATCTAATATGTTGAGAGTTTTGATTTCTTCCCCTGTATGACAAATAAAAGTATTACTTGAGTACAAGCAAGCTTAAGTATGGGGTGTTTGTTGTGAGCCTATTTTGCCATGTTTTATATCTACTTTTATATCGATTTCTCCATGCATTTCATGCAGTTGGGTTAGATTAATACAGAATCTATGTAGTTTACACTTATTTTCCAATAATGGAGGTCTACACAAGTTTTTGTTATATTTCGCAGAAATCGGACGCACTTTGAAGCTTAAAGGAAAGTCATGAAGAAGTTAAGGATGGTGCAGCTGGAGAAAAGCCCATTTTTCACCATTCATCATTTCAAATCAAGTTTTGAAGTCTTCATGAGAGTTGTATCCCTCGGAAAGAGCTTTCCAACGCATACTCATATGCGTCAATCCGATGAACGAGGACTCGGGAAAGTGCGTTTCAAGAACAGAGCAGGATGTAGAGAAGATTGGTCGATATCGACCAAGCACACTCAATATCGACCAGATTTAGGTCAAAATTCTCCAAATCGACTCAGAGTTGGCCAGAATCGACAAGGCTGAAGAACAGTGGTCGATATCGACTTAACCAAGTCGATATCGAGTGCCCCATATCGAGTCAACACCCCAGAATCAAGTCAAGAAGCTGAGCAAAGAAAGGAGCAAGTCGATATCGAGTACCCTAACTCGATATCGAGTAACACCCAAATCGATTTTGACCCGAGAGCCGATATTGAGTGTCTGAAGCTGAAGACGGAAAATGCTAGGTCGATAGGATTCCGAGCTTAACAGACTTCTTGTTAAGTTTCTATCCCGAATCCGATGGAGATATTTTCGAGAGAAAGTTTTATCAAGATCTATCAAGTCCAAGGAGGATTTATCCACAATTAGATATAGTTCTAGTTATTTTATTTTTTTATTTCCATGTTTTATCTTTATGTTATAAGATAGATAGAATTAGATATAGATATAGTTTTCTTTCCTTGATTAGCGGGGAATGAAGGCTATAAATAAAGCCTTAGGGGCTGAGTTTTATTCATTCAATTTCAGAGATACACAAGTAGTTACAAGTAGAGAGAGAGAGAGAGAGAGAGAGAGAGAGTTTGTGGCTGAGTGGAGTTGTGAAGCGAGAGCGGAATTGGCTTCAATCGGTTGTAAGCTTTGGTTGAGTTTAATGCAAGTTGTTTCTTTTCCATCAATGATGTATGCGATTGCGATGAAGAGCGAGTAGTCCACCCACTTCTAGGGTCGGGGTGAGCTCGACGGTAGCCATGTAAGGTGATGCGGTAAAGATACGATCTTTTTATGCAATTCGTCTTCTATCCCTGAAAGCATGATTCTTTTGCGAAAGTTGAAGGTGATCCTTGTTTGTGTTATTGAAGCGAAAGTGATCTTAATACAACTTGGATTAATTATGTAAAAAGGGTTAGTAACAATTAAGGTTTATGCGAAAGCCTCTATATTCTAATTGGTTAATAACGAAAGTTATTTGATAAAAAACACGATCTTTTATGCATTTATGTGTTATTTTGCATGGTTATCGTTGTGGTGTTGAATCCCCGATATTGGAAGTATTTTAGTTCATTGATTTATTTCACAAAGTTCCGAGTTTTCAAGTTTCTGCAGTCAATATCGAGTAACAGCACTCAATATCGATCAAGTTTGCTGTCTTTGCTTTCATTTCTGCTTTTCTCTGTTGTTTCTGTCTGTCTGTTTGATTTTTTGTCTGTGAGATTTGCCGCTACCTGAGATCCGCTGACGTGCTTCCTTGAGGATCGATCCTGACTTCCCGCTGCTACATCAGGAGGAGGTCTTGTAATTATTTGCATGGGCCTAAATCTGGTTTGATCTATTTCATTATATTTTAAACTCGATTTCCTCCTACAACAAATTGGCATCGTTTCCGGGGAAGCAATCATTCGCACCTTAGGTAGTTAGATCTAACTTTTTCTTTAAGTTTTTGATTTTGTAGGTGTATGCGACGTTCCGGTCAACCACCTGAGTTTGACGCCTTAGACGATCCGGAACGCCTTATACACATCCATGCTAAATTGAAAAGAGCCATGTTAGCCGAAGAAACACAAGTTGAGCTGATAGAGAGGCTCCAAGCGGAACTAGCCACCAAAGATACAACTCTCGCCGCTGAGAGAGGACAGAAGGAGCAGGAAGTTGCGCGAAGGAGGCAGGCAGAAGCTGAGCTTGCCTAATACCCTACCACTGCAGAGGATTACATGCATCCGACTCTCGTCGTGCCTGAATCGGCTATTCGAATCCCTAAAAATAATTTTGAAATTCGCACTCCTTTCCTGATTGAGATTAAAAATAATGCTTTCTATGGTAGATTTAATGAATGCCCTCTTCAACATATTACCAACTTCTATGACATGTGTCATACTCTTGCTGAAGGTACCGCTTTGGAATATGTCATGATGAAGGCTTTTCGTTGGTCTCTCGCCGGTCCAGCATTGAAGTGGCTTGAAGGGCTGAAACCGCGATCCCTCATAACATGGGCTGAAGTGAGGCAGGAATTTCTCAATAAATTTTTTCCTCCTTCCAAGACAGCACTCCTTCGCCAGAAGATTGCAGCTTTCAAACAGAAGCCTGGGGAGCCGCTAGCAAAAGCATGGGAGCTATATAAGGATCTACTGCGATCCTGCCCTACACATGGACAACAACCATGCATCATTCAGGAGATTTTCTTCAATTCTCTTGACCTGGCCACAAAGGATAGGATCAACACGTATACTCATTATGAGTATCTGACAATGCCGCCAGCTGACGCATGGGCTATCCTCGACAAGCTGACCAACTACGACAACAAGTATGGGACTCAAATAAACTATGATAAGAATGCCTATGCCAGGCCAGCCCCATCCATGCCTCTCTATGATCCTCCTAGGGAGATTGATCCAGATGTCAAAGAGCAGTACTGTAGAGATCAGAATCGCAAGCTCCTCAGGCAAGTCAAGTAGCTTTCTGTCAACCAGCCTTGCATCGAATGCGGATCACAGCGGCACACCACTACTGAGTGCCCACACACAGAGCAAGTTAAGATGGCAAAACACCACGAAGAGGTAGCTTACGCAGGGGGTCCCAATCGTTATATAGGGGACCAAAGGTTTCAGCAACCACAATGAAACCAGGGTACCCCTAGGAACCCCCCGCCATACAGAGCTCCAAAACATCCAAAAAGGGACCAGCGGAAGGAAGATCTACAGCTTATAAATACGGATTGTTATAATGGGTTGAGTTGGTGTTTTGTTTTATCTAAATGTTGTTGAATTATTTAAAAAGGGATTTATAAAGATGGATCTATTTTGGGGAAATGTTTATCAATATCTTAAATTACTTGCAACATTAAAGTCTAGGTTTTGAAATAAAATGCCGGAATTATTTCTATAATATGATTTGGAAAGATTGGTTTTAAGGTTTAAATGTTTAAGGTCGGGATTCTTTGTCCTGATTTGACGATGTTGGTTTTGAGAAGGAAGTTTGGAAATATGGTTGGTACGATTTTATCAATGGGTGTGATTGGAAATGAAATGATTTTGGTTGATGTTGATCATATCGGAAAGGTTTTGGAAAACGATTTCAGTATCGGTTGGTTTAGAGTGTGTTGAGAACTTGGGTTTCGTGCGTATGAATGTTGGTCCGGTGGCTTATGGAAATGGCTTGATGATATCTGTGTATTGCTTTTGGGATTACTTTGGACTTGCATTTGGGCCCTTGCTTGTATTATCCTGATGTTCTGCATCTTCAGGTAAGGTCCCTAGGGGGCTTACTCAGGTTGGACATTCATGCATGTTGTTGCATTTTATGTTAGGTGTTGCATATGCATAAAAGCATGCCATGTAGTATCCTGTTTAGGTTGCACTAATTGAATGAGCATCTGCTTACTTTATGCGTTTGAAACAGAACGGTCGTTATCTGTGATAGTCCTAGAGTCTTTACTAGGGTCATAGGGTAACCCAATCTCATCGGGCGCCCTGAGTCAATCGAGTCGATATGAGCATGTTACTATAGCCCAACACCATAGGGCAAACTTGGTTACTTATGTTGTTGTTATTCCGTGGTCCGTGCACCACCACGAGGAACTGCTATGCTATTGCACCGACTGGCCAGGCTCTATACTAACGGGAAAGGGTGCAGAGGTAGGAGAGGGATATGCCATTTGGAATTGTCTTGGGCCCTTTACAATATTTCTGCACATTATTATGAACTAGGAGCATAATAGTGTGTTTAACTTTTGTACTGCATTAGAGCATCTTTATTAGGTATAGCACATACTATGTGGCCTCAGCGAGGACTACCGGTCCCGCATGTGTGGCTCGATCTGACTCCTTTCCCAGTTATTCTTTTAAAGGTATTTTTTGTAGGTTTTGACTGCTCGGTGTCTATATGACGGGGTTCCCTTTTGACGATTATTGGACTGAAAGACTAACTTCTAAACTTAAACTTGGGTAATTTGGATACTCGTATTTACCATGTTTTTGGTTTTGACCCGGCTTCACCGTGGCAAGCTGCACCTTCTTTTCGTTTTCGCAGTTACTCTTAAATGAACTTCCACGACTTAGTCTATAGGACAGGCTAAGGGTGCCCAACGGCCATACGATGCTTTTAGGGTTTGAAATCCCCCTTTATTATTGACCTTAAAATTGAATTTGAAACCTCGACGCGTACTTGGATTGCAAGATCCGAACAAGGGGTTTCATCCTTTGAAACGTAACCCGGAAATCATAATTCTAGGCTGTTACAAAGTTGGTATCAGAGTTGAGGTTGTGCAATTCGGGTACGCAAGGGTCGAGTGTATGTTTTGGAAAACCGCCCATGAATTTCCAAGGATTTGAAAAGATTTTAAAAGGGAAAAATGAACTTAAGATGCCTAACCTAAATTGGACTAAGTAATGAACCTGACTTGTAATAAAAGAGGAAAACCGACCAGATGGGGACACGAGTGGGTAGTAAAGGCGCTAGACCACCCCTATTGGGTGTAGTTGGGAACGGTAGGCAAAATACTAGCTTGCCCTTTACAGAGGGTCCGGAAGACTCCAAGGAGTGGCGAGTTAGGTAGGATTGCGAGGTTTTTGCCCCTCCGGCCAGTCCCTCCTCGAAGAGCGAAATTAGATAGCTTGATGTGCTTTATATATTGAGCCTGAGCACGATCTCCCTTGAAGGAGGTCATTATAATTGTCATTGATTGATTCTATGCTGAGTGTTTGATATGCTAAAGTCTGATTGGCATGCCTAACAATTAAATGTGTATTGACTGATCTGTGCAAACGGGATAGTGGGAGTACCCTTGTTTCTGTGTGGTCAAGCCTAGCTTGTGTGCAACAGCCCCTTCCACTATGTTTTTTTATCCCCTGACGGGTCTATCGACCTTTTCTCCCGGATGTCAGCGTCTCCCATGGGGAATTAGGTTGGTAAACACATAGTGTCGGGAATCATGTATGGATGTGAAAGTTGTTTGAGCGAGTATTGGATGGTGGTTCTTGATGTCCCTTTGAGTCAAAAGTAAGGTGTCCTGGGGCTATCTTTCTTGATTCTTATGATGATCAGCCAGTGTCTCCTTGTCATAAAGAGTCGTACCAGAGTCCCACGGGAAAGAGGGGTGATGAGTCAATTGGGAAAAGTCAATGTTTGCCCTTAGGGATCTCTGTCTGGTTGTAATGGTGACTCTCTTTCTGAATTGTGTGGCATGATTTTGTAATCTCCCGCATGTACCTTGCAAATGATCATTAGTAACAAGCTACTCATGTTATGCCTTGCTTTTTGCCATAATTTTATTATTTAAACTCATGTTGCGGTTAGTTACATTGCTCAAGACTCGTGTTGTCTTTCTTTCCATCGTGATTGTATGTTGTTATAGCATGTCTACTTGGCGTATTGATTATATGATTGATTGGAAGCATGAACCATATGATATGAACCTACATGATCGTTATTTCCTCCTGGATTAGGTTCATGATAGTGTGATCAACTTTCCTCGGATGAATGCCCGTAAATGATCTCATTAGCATGCTAACTGATAAGGCATTGATGATTATCATACCTTTTGTGACAATAATTTATAGCATGCCCATCTAATTGTATTAATCAGGTAGACTATTGTTGAGTATTCTACAACAAATGTTGTTGTGTGTTACTTGCGTTGAGTGGATAATAGGTTGGTATAATTGAGTCTTGATAAATGAATGTTTTATCCCAGTATGTGTTGGTTTGAACTCATGTTCCCGTGTTCCAACTATATTGCCCCATTACTTAAACTCGTGTTATACATCGTAAAACCTTCCTTAGGTTTCTATATTGCTGGAATGTGATTGAATTGATTTCTTACGTGGCGCCATGATTAGTTGCATGCATGTATCGCATGTTATGTAGAGCCTTTAGCATCATGTAGGGTCCTTGGATGTGACTTTTGGGAATTTATATCTTGCCTACCGTATTGTTGATCTCCTCTGGAGCTAGGTCCCTTATAGTGTGGTTCTTCCCCTTTCTATCATCTTAAATTGTTGTACTTATCCTGATTAGTTACTGTTGGATTCGATGATTGACTTGCTTTCCGTAATGGGTAATCCTAGCATACTTACATTTTATCGCTCGGTAGTGTTTCCCTATTTCTCTATGACATCCTCTCGTGCTTGCATAGATGTATGACTTGGCACCTCGCATGATCACACACCACGATATACCACTTCGCATATGCATGATGCATGAATGTTGGGATGAATTTAGTCGAGTTACCTTGATTGTGGTCATTATTCAATATGTGCTAGTAGTGTCCTGCAGAAACTTGAAAACCCAGAACTTTGTGAAATAAATCAATGAAATAAAATACTTCCAAGATCAGGGTTTCAACACCACAACGATAACTATGTAAAATAACACATAAAGGCATAAAAGATCATGCTATTCATCAAATAACTTTCGTTATTAACAAATAGGAATATAGAGGCTTTCGCATAAACCCTAATTGTTACTAACCCTTTTCACATAATTAATCCAAGTTGCATTAAGATCACTTTCGCTTCAATAACACAGACAAGGATCGCCTTCAACTTTCGCAAAGGAATCATGCTCGCAGGGATAGAAGACGAATTGCATAAAAAGATCAAACATTTACCGCATCACCTCACATGGCTACCGCCGGGCTCACCCCGACCCTAGAAGTGGGTGGACTACTCGCTCTTCATCATGAAAAAACTCATCAAAGATTTCAAGAAAATTCACTGCATTAAAAATAACCAAAACTTACAACCGATCGAAGCCAAAACCGCTTTCGCAAACTCCAACTCTTTTCGGCTACAAGCTCTCTCTCTCTACTTACTACCTCTTCTCCTTCTCTAGAATTGAATGAATGGAAATCAGCCCCTAAGGCTTTATTTATAGGCTTCATTCCCTCTCTAATTAGGAAAGAATTACATATCTATATCTATATCTATGTATCTAATTTATTAAGATAAAAACATGGAAATAAAGGAAATAAATCAACTAGGAATTATATCTAATGTAGGTAAATATCTTCTCCAACTTGATAGCACTTCATAGATCTTGATGGAATTTGCTCTCGAAAATATCTCCATCAGATTCAGGATAGAAACTTAACAAGAAGTCGGTTAAGCTCGGAATCGGCTACTGCGGGTCACTCGATATCGAGTAAGGCAACTCGATATCGACTAGAAATTTCTCCGTCTTCAGCTCAGCAACTCAATATCGGCCAACATGAGTGAAAATCGACTAAGTTGTTACTCGATATCGAGTTGAGTTACTCGATATCGACCATCAGCTCTCAGCTCCAGATTTCTTGACTCGATTCCCAGATATTGACTCGGTTTTGGGCCCTCGATATCGACTTGATGTAGTCGATATTGACTCATGCTCTTCAGCCTTGTCGATTCTGGCCTTCAGGAGAAAAATCGAGTGGATGACTCGATATGGAGTGAGTGTACTCGATATCGACCTGTGATTTTCGACTCGATTTTCTTGCTCTTCAGCTTTTTGCTCTGTTCTTGAAACGCACTTTCTCGAGTGCTCGTTAGTCGGATTGACGCATATGACCATGCGTTGGAAATATCTTTTCGAGGGCTACAACTCTCATGAAGACTTTAAAACTTGATTTGGAATGATGAATGGTGAAAAATGGCCTTTCCTCCAGCTGCACCATCCTTAGCTTCTTCATGACTTTCCTTTAAGCTCCAAAGTGCGTCCGATTTCTGCGAAATATAACAAAAACTTGTGCAGACCTCCATATATTGCTAATAAACATAAACTACACAAATTATGTATTATTCTAACCCAAATGCATGAAATCCATGCAGAAATCGATATAAAAGTCAACATAAAACATGGCAAAATAGGCTCACATCACCTTTCCCAACAAAATCTCCAAAGGATCCAGCAGAGAAGAAATTCCAGCACTTCATCAAGATGCTTCAGAGGCTCAATGTCACCATACCCTTCACATAAGCTCTTAATGAAATGCCATCATATGTCAAGTTCCTCAAGGAGATCCTAAGCAAAAAGCGATCAATGGCTGAGATCGCAGAGGAGTGCAGTCAGATGGACGTACTTGAGAAAATGCCAGATCCAGGTAAGTTTGCTATAACCATTGGATTTGGTCAATACAAATTTAATGCTTTATGTGATCTTGGAGCTAGTGTAAGTATAATGCCTCTGTCAATATGGTCCAAGATTAAGATAGGTGCCTTAGAGCCTGTGGATGCAAAACTTTATATGGCAAACAACACGGTGGTCATCCCAACAGGCATGGTGGACAATGTGCCGGTACAAGTAGGTAAGTTCTTTGTCCCTGCTGATTTTCTAGTTATTGATATGGCGGAGGACCCTACTTGTCCAATTATTCTAGGAAGACCTTTCTTGGCGACGGTGGATGCCAACATAAGCGTAAGGAAGGGAGTGCTCACTTTCAACATCAGCGATGAGGTAATTGAGTATTCCTTTAATAAAACTGAAAGGCATACAGGTCCTATGGAAGAGGTAACGTCTATATCAGCTGGTTACATTACTTGTAGGGAGCATAAGGTAAGAAATATGACTCCCGAAGAGCTAGAAAAGAGGGATATGGAAGCCCAAGTGGAAGAGATAATGGCCATCCTGAACGAAGAAGCAGAGAATCCAATCGACATAGACCCAAGTAAGTCGATTTGGACTAACTATTTTTCCGATGCTTTGCCAGGTCTTAAGTATGGGGTCAATATCGACCAGGAGAAATCGACAGATCCACTGAACCACTCGATTCAACACACTTCCACTGCAGTGTCCGAGAGTGCACCAGGTCGATATCGACCTCCCCATGCCGAGACAGCCCCACCAGAAATCGAGCAGATGAATATCGAGGGAACCGACTCGATATCGACCACCTTTGGTCGATATCGACCTACATCTGCCGAGTCGATTCCTCCTGTTGAGCAGAAGTCAGCCGATATTGAGACAGTCAACTCGATATCGAGTGACATTACTCGATATCGACCTGACAAAATCGACACATCCTCCTCGAAATCGACTGAGATTCCACCTGAAGAGCAGCATAGCTCGATATCGAGTAACCTAACTCGAAATCGACCAGACCCTCAGAAGCTTCCGACATCCGATTCTGCAAAGGTAAGCAATGGTATGGATCTTTCTTCTCCTATTTCAATTAAAGATCTATCTATACATGGGAGAGGTTTGCCTTGATATGTGCGCTTATGTAGGATTTCCAATGATGAGCCCAAAGAGTATGAAGTTGGTGACAAAATCTATGTTGCCAAATCAAAGGATCATTGGTTTCCCAACAAATTCAATAAGAAAAAGATGGGGGCCTTCATAGTAAACAAGATCCATTCAGGACGATTGCAGCTGATGGACAAGAATGGAGTTCTATTTGAAACCCAAGCTACATGGGCCCTGCAAATGCCACTTAGCTTCATGGAGAAAGTCGGCCTAGCGACTATAAAATCTAGAGCTTGTAAATAGACATTTATTTTTGGGACTTTTGGACATTATTGCTTTTGTTAGTTTTTCTATTGTGGGTATTTCTCTTCTACATTTTTTCAGGTCCATGGGGATAGAAGCAAGCTAAAATCAGACTAGGCCCAGCAGCATAGCACTCGTATTTTGAAGTTCTGCACACTTGTCTAGTGAGTTTCTTTCTTTACCCTTATTTTTTATATAGTGAGGACATTGTAATGTTTAAGTATGGGGTGGGGGGAGGGCTTACTTTATGCATATTGGCTTTATTTGACATTTTGTGCATATTTAGAGTTTATTTCTTAAATTGCTTATACATGGCTATTTTGGAATTCATTATTGATTTATATGCTTATATGAATGTTTTCCAAAGTTTTGAAAAATGACCCCCATTGAAAAAAAATTATTAATGTCATGGAAGCTTAATTGAACTCGACAATGTAAAATTGGATTCATTAGAGATATAGCATGAAATTGCCTAGTAAAGGGAAATCACAATGAAGTGCATATTTTTTATGAAAACCATGAAATGAGGTAAAATTTGAAGTTGCTTTTGACATGTTGCATGATAAGAGGATGGAGGACTTTATATTTCCATATATGCTCATTTGTTGATATCCTAGCCTTACCTATGCTTATGCATCACAAAAGCCATATTGAGCCTTATTTCATATTTTTGCTCCACATGATCTAAATATTGCCTATTCTTCACCTCAGGAGATAAAGGTAGATTGACCCTGCTCGTTGAGATAATAGTTCAGCGGGATGGGACACACAGGTGAGGAGTCCAAAGCACTAAGTATCCGGGGCCATTCATGACACCCATGTTTGCGATTCGCGAGAAGGCAGTGCTGAGGTTAGAGAGGTAAAAGCATAATAATGAAAACAAGCAATAAGAGATGAGAGAAAGGTGATGATTCTTATGAAGAAGGAATGTGGTATGAAAATTTGGAAAGTACTCCATTTCCCCGGATCATTAGCACCACATTACCAAAAATTGCCCACCTTTAGCCTTTTACCAATCTACTCCTTATTTGAGCTTAAATTAAAGTCCTCTTGATTATTAATGTTTTGTCACTTATGAATCGTTTTGCATAACCCTCCTTTTGTGAGTAGATCTTGCTTTTTAATTGCACATGCATGGGTTTGTGACACTAGTACCTTTTCGAGGATGGTAACTGATTGCAGGGTTATATAAGAATGAATCTAATATGTTGAGAGTTTTGATTTCTTCCCCTATATGACGATTAAAAGTATTGCTTGACGACAAACAAGCTTAAGTATGGGGTGTTTGTTGTGAGCCTAAATTACCATGTTTTATACTATCTTTTATATCATTTTCTGCATGCATTTCATACATTTGGGCTAGAATAGTACAGAATCTATGTAGTCTATGCTTATTTTCCAAATTATGGAATCTACACCAGTTTCTGTTTAATTTCGCAGAAATCGAAGCAATTTACAACAGTTCTGAGAAAGGAGAAAAGCTCGAAGTCAACTACAGAAGTCCAATGCCAAGGAGTAGCGGAACTAGGACAAATCGAGCTGGAAAGAAGAAAACCGAGTCAAAACATACAACTCGATATCGAGTACTGCAAGTCGATATCGAGTAAGTTCAAGTCGATTTCCACTGAGTTGACCAGAATCGAGCAAGCTGAGGAGATTTGGTCGATATCGACTTCATCTAGTCGATATCGAGTAACCAACATCAAGTCAACGCCCCGGAATCGAGTCAAGAAGCTGGAGCTGGAACATGCAAGTCGATATCGAGGAACTCTACTCGATATCGAGTAAAAACCAAGTCGATATGTCTTCCTGGAGCCGAGATCGACGAATAAGCTAAAGACGGAGAAATTCTGGTCGATATCGAGTAAACTACTCGATATTGAGTTGACCCACAGAAGCTGAAATCGAGTAGTCTGAATCTTGTTAAGTTTATATCCCGAGTCCAATGGAGATATTGTCGAGAGCAATTTCCATCAAGATCTACCAAGTGCTATCAAGAGGAAGAGATATTTACCTACTTTAGATATAATTCCTTTTTAGATTTATTTATTTATTTCCATGTTTTAATCTTTAGATAAAAGATAGATAGATAGATATAGATTTAGATATAGTTTTCTTTCCTAATTAGAGAGGGAATGAAGGCTATAAATAAAGCCTTAGGGGCTGATTTCTAAGCCATTACAGCAAAGATCAAGGAGGAATTCGTTTCCCAAAAAACAGTACTGCGCGATGATTTTGTTTTGCGGATTTCCGTTGATTCCGACCTCGGAATCGCTTCATCTCAGATTCCCTGCATAGATAACTTCGAGATCTTTCCAACGGTAGGTCATACGCTACCAGACTCCCTGAGTAAGGTCTCCGAAACCGATCTGCAAGTTGACAGCAATTCTGCTTAGGATTTGTTGAATATGTCTGGAGACGTTCGTGAGGTACTCTTTGCTGACGTTGAGCCTAAGGAGGAGGTCGTTGATGTTGAGAAACGTGTGACCGAGGAGCCAAGTCAAATCGTTGATGTTGATTGCTCTAAGGCCATCATGGACGCTATTGTTTTTGAGGTTCCTCGACCTCGAAATCTCCAGGTAGTCGTCCGTTATAGTCCTCTTCTTGTCCAATACCAGACTGTTGCTCCCTTAGTGCCCTACAACGAGTCAATTTGAGGACGAATCGAAGCTAAGTGGGGGAGAATGATGCCATCAAGATGGGTCCTCTGTGGGACAAGGCGGTTCGAGGACCCGATCATCCGGAAAAAGAAGAAGGCGCCACCATGGATTCAATTCAAGCTTGTCGAAGGGTCGACATCGAGGGTCCTAGGCTCGGTGCCAAGGGTTCGGTAGGACTGGCCGGTTTTGGGTTGGAGAATTATTTTACCTATTTCTATCTATTTTAATTATTTTTATTTAGTTATTTAGGAGAATAATATTAAGGAGATATTTATCTCCTTGCTCATTAAGAAACTATTATTTTTATATATTTTTAGTCATTTTAGATAGATAGAATATTATTAGTATTTATTTTAGGATTTTTAGTTGATTATTTTTAATTGTGAGATAGCTAGGGTTTAATTCACACATCATAATGTAAACTAAGTCAATTGGGTCCATTTTGAATGGAATTATTTTATTTCAAACCAATTTAAATGTGATTAATATGAGATACCATAATTTTTTAGATTAGATTATTGTAGGTGCATATTAAAGTGAATGATAGAAAATTGTTCAATATATTTTTTTTAATTAAATTGAGATTAGGTTAATCTTAATCCTACTTAAATAAATCAAGTCATATTGGATATCAACCAATGACCTCTTTCCCTAGTGGTTAGAGTGAGGTGCTTCCTGCCCCAGTCGGAGTGGCCTAGTGGTAAGGAGATCCCGGGTTCGATATCTGCCTCCGCCTCTTTCCTTGGGTGAAAATCCAAGGTTTACCTTGCTCCCTACCACCAAGTCGAACCGGTCGGCGCAAGCCGGTTTACCCGGTACGTGGCTCTTGCCGGCTGAGTTACGTGCTCGGGGTTTGCCACCAAAGGTGGGTTCCTCGTCATCAAAAAAAAAAAAAAGTGAGGTGCTTCCTTGTGCGCAATTTGTGTTTGAGTGGGTACTCATGCCTTGGTTGGTTTAGCCTGTCTTGCGGCTTGCCGCTTGGCTTACCCCGCTCGCCTTGCAAACTAGCGCTCGACCCGTGGAGGATTAAGTCGATAACCTCGGAACCTCCACATCATAAAAAAAATGGATATTTTAGTGATGTTTCAAAATAAGATTAAATTTTTTATATTTTTTATTTGTGTACTAAGTATTGATATGCTTTTTTTTTAAATAACTAAGCCGTATAAACTATAAAGTTGGCTGATTTTGGTAGATGACCCTTTTTGAATGTTCAATTAGGTGCTAAGACCCCAAACTAACTTAATTAGTTTTATGTAGACCCCTTCCCAATATAGTGGAATGGTCAATGGTCAACCAGTTGACCATTGACCGGTCAAGGTTGACCGTTGATCGGTCAACGTTGACCAACCCTTTTGGATTTTTTTTTGATGTCATATTTTACCGTTTTGATGCCAAAATTTTATTATATTTTATTTTCACTTTGATGCAACTTTTCTAATGAAATGATTGGATGACACTTTTTTAATGACACTTTTTTTAAACCTTGATGACATTTTTTGTTTACTGTAATGTCACGTTGACCATTGATGCCATTTTTTTTACTGCTAACGACTGATGCCACTTTTTTTTATGTCAATTTTTTGATGATATTTTTTTACCGTGATGCCATATTTTTGATGATATTTTTTCAAAGTAGTGTTTTGATGACTTTTTTTTAATGTGATGGTGCTTTTTCAAAGTAGTGTTTTGATGTAATTTTTCAAGGGGGTTGTTATTTGCACGGTCATTTTTTTGCGTTTTACACGGTACGCGACTGCGCATTGTGAGTGCGCGGATCCGCGCACTCGCAATACACGGTCGCGTTTTTTTTTTAAATCCGCGTACGCGCAGTGCGCATACGCGAATATATATATAGTGTGGATCTTTTGTTCACAAGGCTTAGGGTGTACCTTGTACACAAATTCGGACCATTGATTAGGTTAAGATAGATGGTGGAGATTAATCTCATTTTTTCCTATTTTTTTAATTTAAAAAAGGTGGGCCCCGTAAAAGTGGACAACCACGTTCATTTAGGGCGTGAGTTGCAACCACGCTCTGCCTTCGTCTATGTCAAGTTTGGCGGACGATTTCAATGGCGGAGGGCAACGTCCGACCGCCATAGGTGAGGGCGACCACAGTACTTGGAGGAGGAGGCGATTTCGGGCGAGGTTCCCGGGCGAGGTTCCCGGGTGAAGAGGAGAGGAGTGAAGGGGCTAGGGCGGCGATTGGGAAGGCGGCGGCTCGATTGGGAGGGCGGCGGTTCGATTGGGAGGAGTGAAGGGGTTGGGGCGGCGATTTCCAATCTTCTTCGATTGGATTGTCGTTCCGCCGTTGTCCGATGTCCCTGCCAATCTTCTTCGACTGGATTTACAATCTTCTTCGATTGGGAGGAGTGAAGTTGCCTTCCATGTCATCTACGGTGCTCCCTTCGGTGTCCTGGCGTCCATTGAACTCATGAAATGGGAAACAAGAAATTTGAAGATTATTTGGTGGGAGATACTACACAATATAGGATTCTTCGGTGGGATATGGAAGATTATTCGGTGGGATATACTACAATATAAGATTATTAAGAGGGATATGGAATATTATTGGATGATATTGAATAATTATTCGTAGAATGAAATTTGAAGATTTTTCGGTGGGATATACTGCAATATAGGATTATTCGGTGGGATATGGAATATTATTCGGTGATATTGAATAATTATTCATGGAAATCAGAAGTATTTTTTTTTATGAATTTGTGGTTTCTAAAATATGAAACATTATTCGGTGAATTTTGAAGCATTATTAGGGGAAATCTGAAATATTATTAAAAAAAATCAAAACATTATTCGGTAGCCTTTGACAAATTATTCAGTGGAATTGATGAATTTTCATCTAAACTGGAGGTAAAAGGATAAAATAACATTATTCATTAAAATGTGAAATATTATTCGGTTAAATTGATAACATTATTCGGTAAAATTTTCAAATATTTAAAAAGAATCACCTATAATTAATCACTTATCTCGTGTTATAAACAAACAATCATATTTAATACGCATATCACTATAATTAATTTAATAATTGCCCATTACTTTAACTCAAGCCAATTTATGAATAAAAAGATAAATTACATCAAGCAAACGGGTATGCAATTTATCGAAATTGGCAAGGAAATTGACCACAGGGCCGCATTCGCCACGAAAGAATTTAAAAGACACATCAAAAGAATCACGAAACACGCAAAGGGCGTTTGAACGAAATCACTTGCCTTAACATTCGATGACTGGTCTACGACAACAAGATGAGATTTTAGCACCCTATTGAATTTAACGAGAAAAGGAATATTAATATTGATATTTTATAAAATTAACTTTACTTAACTCAATTTGATATTGAATTAATTATATAAAGTTAAAAATCTATACCAATATGAATTCCTCGGGAAGCGGGATCCGGTGTGGGTGATTCGAGATTTCTTGGTGTCGCTGAAACGGGCAAGAATTGAATAGTTTAGAAATATTAGCCGCTAAACTTAATAAATAATTAAGTTAGGGACAGAAACAGAAATAATATAAACATAAGGGACATTTCTGTAATTTCTTCAAAAGAAATCAAAACCTCTGTCTTCTTTCTATTTGAAATCACGCACAGGGACGGAGGAACGACGGAACTCGATCGGTGTGGCTCCTCCTCCTCCGACTTTGATGGGCTACCGGAGACGGCGAAGATCGGGGCGGCGGCTCGGCTGAGATGGCGCAGTGGTGGTCGCAGAGGCAAACGACTGGGCTCGCGCGGTCGGCTGTTCGCGGTGCGCTTCCGGCGAGGCTGCATTCTCCGAGAAAGGGCGATGGTCTGCGGTAATGGGCTCGACCGGAGGCAGCGGTGGTCGGATCGGACTCAATTCGCCGACGGTGGTGCTTGGATGGATAACAAGGTGCGGTGATGGTGGTCAGGGGCTGTTCACAGAAAGTAATTAGGAGAGGAGAGGAGGACGGCGATGGCGGGTTTGATTGTCCATCGGCGCACTCGATGTGCGCATCTGCCTGTCCATCTGCGCATTCGCTGTGCGCAGCTGCCGGCTCGCCTTTTTCATCCGCGCTTTCGCAGTGCGCCATTGCCTAGGTGAACCGTGCAAACGGCGATAATTTCACCGTGCACTTAGCAATTCCGTTTTTCAAATGTAATTATTTGATGCCACTTTTTTAATCAAATCGTTTGATGCCAGCTTTTTTAATTTAATCAATTGTATATCGGTATATTTTCATCGATTCTACTTCTATTAACCGATGACACGTTTGTTATTATACTTTCTTGATGCAATCACTTGTGATGACATGTTTATTACGTTTTTATTCATTGATGACATTTGCTATTACACTTCATTAATCACAACTATTTATGGTCACAATTTTATACAACTGATGACATAAGAGCTTAAAGTGTGGAATCAAAATATTATCACCTTATTACACATATAAAAACAAAGTAATATAATATGGAATCAATGAAATCAATATTGTCACCTTATGACATGTTTATTACATTTTTATTCATTGATGACATTTGCAAACACTTTTGGTGACAATGTGACAAGTTTATTACATTTTTATTCATTGATGACATTTGTGATCAATTGTGGTGACAATGTGACATGTTTATTACATTTTTATTCACTGATGACACATTTGTGATTACACTTCATTAATGCAATCACTTGTGATTAAACTTCATCGATTCTACTTGAAAATTATTGGAAGCAAGAACTCTATAAGCTATTAAAAATCATCCAACTATTTATCAAGAACCCTTCAAACCCAAATAGTGACAACAACCCATTTATGCCAACTACTCCCTTTCTATGATTGGAGGATGAGAATAGTGTCAGCATTGGATGATCCATTACCAAAGTGATCTCCCCCCAAACTTAAAGTTAAAGCACCAATGAACATCAATGAACACCACACACTTGAAAGTTGAAACCCTTTACGGCGGGAAGGAGCAAAATCCTTTCTAAAAACTGTAACTCTTTGGAAGATTCTTTGAATTTTCTGAATTAATCAATGAACAACAACTTCCCATGACAGTACTTCATGGGAAAATAGCCAGCAGAAAATAGACAAGCAGCGGCCCAAAATCAGCTTCTAAATCTCTTTAACCTTTGAACACAACCCTTGAAAAAGACCGGTCGACGACCGTCGAAAGAATCACCATCTTTAGTGCATTCAAAGGAACATAGCAGCAACTACACGCGAATAGCAGCAGCTACACGCGAGTTTGGGGGCAGTAGCAAGTACCTAGAATCTGCGAGAAAACAAAGCAAAGCACCATTAAACGTGCAGCAGTAATCAAACCCAAATCTTTCCAACTAATTCTTGTGTTTCCACTCCAATTCACATTCAATGTCATAGAGAAACAAGTTTTTGGATTGACACCGGAAGAGCCACAAACAACTTTTATCCGAGAGAAGGAAACACACAAAGCACAAATTCACACAAAAAGCTAGAGAAAAAAATCCAAGAGACAGAGGTGTGACAAGGCCATTGCTATATGCCCTTTACTATATAACCTTCTACATCTTAGGGATAATCCCTTATATTTATACCCCTGAGTTATATTCATATCAACTCTCAATAGCAAGTGTCTTTAATCTATCTCCATCACAAAAACCTAATAGAATTTTTTTTTTTATCACTACAGGACACTTAATATTTAATAAACTAAGAACAAAAGATGCTACTGCACTCGATTCATCAAAGTGCATACATTCCCATCAATATATAATTCATTAATTTGGTATGAACCTGTCAAAATAAATAAATCCGAGAGATTGAAGTACTTACCACAAAGCCAATCCCGCACCTCCTCTCCCCACCTACTGCAACATCTCTATTCACCTTGAGGGGCCCTGCGCTCGGCATCACAAACTAGAAGTCAGGTATTTGAGACTCTCCTTGGCATCACAAAAGAATGAAGACAAAATGACAGCTCCATTGAACTGGAATAAGGAATCAGTTGGTCTGCCTCAAATCCAAATCCTTATCCCCAAACCTAAACCAAAGCAAAGTAGCATGAATTCTCAAATCAATGACAGCTCCATTGCAGGGAATTGGGAAGGAGTCTAATGCCCAGATCTACTGGTCTCCGGTGGTTATACAACGGAATCACCACCTCCTACGGGCTGCCCGTTGCCGGATCTCTCAGGTCCCCTTGGTTTGATGTCAGATCCGTCATCTTGTGGGCCTGATCTGAAAAACGTGTTCACTGTTCATCGTCTCTTTCATGTGTTCCTCTCCCAAAAAAAAAATTAGAGAGTTGGAGCTGAGATTGAGGAATTTGACATTTGGTGGGAGGTAATCGGAGGGGACGGGGTCGGAAAGGGAGTTGTCGGAGATGGAGTTGTATAGGAGGAAGATTACACAGAGGAGGGAGAAGGAGGAAGGGAGGGAGACGTTGAAGGAGTTGGAGCGGAGGGAGAGACGGCGGAGAAAGGGAAGGCCGGAGAAGGAGGGAGAGAGCAGACCGGAGAGATGGAAGCTTAGGAGGCGGAGCTCGGGAACGCGGCCAGGAGGAGAGGGCGGCGAGAGGGTCACGGAGGTTGAGGGAGACTAGAAAAGCCGGGTCACGGATGAAGAATAAAGGAGGAAGGGGTCTAAACCCCTAATAAAAATTTAATAAAGTCTACGTTGCCTATAAAAATAATTAAAGAGTCTAACCACCTCATCAAATGTACAAAAGGGTATAAATCACCAAATTTCCTCTATAAAGCTCGTGCCATAAATTAATTTTTTTTAAAAATTCAGTAACCCCTAAAATTTATTTTTTCCTGTTGTATTAAGAAAAATCAACCCTTAAAAACGAAAAACTTGGAGTAAATCGTGGAACAAAGTCGGATTTCGACATTATCCACGCCAAACAATCGATGCCGACAAGTTTGTGCTACTAGGCCTGCTTATGACCGTACGATTAGAACAAACGTCTCTGGATCTCTTCCACGTGTCGACCTGTAATCGGTCAGCTCAACTTCGTCGGGATTAAGGAGCTGCTGAAAAACAACCCACCAAGGTTTCATCGCTATCATCAATCATCATCCTCTCTTTCCATCTACGTCACTAGTTTGTGTTTTTCCCCCAAATTCCCACTTGTCCTGCCCAGCCCAGCTGTAAACCTCACTACCTCACTCTACACTACAGTGTCTAATCTTCACACTAACCTCGCTTTCATGCCCGATTAATGCCTTTAATCCTTGTCATTTCACTCCGACGGAGATGATGATCGGGGCAGTGAAGAGGTCAGTGACCAGCACTTGCGGAGAGAGTAGCGAGGAGGAGCTCTCGCTACTCCCACCTGACACCAAGGTGGTCGTCACAGGCAACAACCGCACCAAATCGGTCCTCGTCGGCCTCCGAGGGGTTGTCAAAAATACTGTGGGTCTCGGCGGCTGGCATTTGCTGGTAAAGTCACCACCTTTATTTATTTTTTGGCTAGGTTTTGGACTTTTGGTCGACTTTCGGAGTTGCATTGACATTTTGAATTCTATAATTGCTTGCAATTTTTCAAAATTGGGCTTCGCTTTGTGTGAGTTTCATCAATGGCGGTAATCTAGGGTTCTTGATTGGATTATTACTGGTATGCACTCAATTTCGATTGCTAATCGGGACAAATGACAATTGCTGTATAATGCGGTTGAATTGGATGCGAGACTGAGCTTCAACTATGTTTTTTGAATTGCATGCAGTGAACAATTCGATCGTTGTGGTCCCTTTCAATTGTGTAAAAACAAAACTCTAATTTCCGTTTTTGTCTAGATCTTATTTTTTATTAAACCCAAAATTATTCTACTGTACATTATCTCTGTCTGCATGCATCCTTTTCATTGACGGATCTACAATTTTAGTTTTGTTTTTCTTGGTAAATGATCTCGTTACTGGATCTTACAGTATAACCATAAGAGCTGAAAATATGTTTGATCTGATTAGCTTCTGATTCATGAGTTTACAGGTTCTAACAAATGGGATTGAAGTAAAGCTTCAGAGGAATGCTCTTAGTGTGATCGAAACGCCATCAGACAACGAGGATGACGACGTTGAATTTCAATCCAAGGGTGGAAAATGGAATGGTTCGGATATGAGTTAGTCTCTACTTTCCTTGATCTGTTTATATTGATTTTGTTGGGAATAAAAAAGCTCGTTCCACATTGGTTTGGACTTTGGAGGGTGAATCAAATACAAAATATAAGGGAATAATGGCTTAAGCTTTTGTGTTCTTGTGTTAGAAGGGTGATCTCGACCTTATAATCAAAAACAAAATAAACCCAACACGACTCACATATAAACATGTTACAACTATTTAGGCATCTCTTGAACTTATAAGTTAGAATAATTATTTAGGCATCTCTTGAAATTATAAGTTAGAATAAAAGTAGGCATGTTTGTTACATAGGATCCATTGTCTTTGCATCACCTTTTACTTTTCTAGTTCTAAAAGTTTTCACCGTATTATTCTTTTTTCCCTTTATATAGCCCCACCAAACATTGTAAGTCAAGTTCAATTTAATAGTTCTTTGTTTTTTCGTTTCCAGTATCCAATGCCACTCAAAAGATGCATAGATCAAAGCGTCGTAGGTATAAATCCTCTTCGTCATCTCAGAGGACCATGAGCGGGTCTCTATCTAACAGTTCGCAATCCAAGGGCTCTGTTTCTCCTCCCCATCCGGTATATGGATCATCTTTGAACCTTCTGTTTTCTCTGGAAAAGAATGGATGGAAATGGTTGTGATTTTGGTATTGCATTTTACTAAGACTTGAAAAACGAAGAAAAAGAGGCAATGATTTTCAATATTGCTTTTTTGTACCTTTTTATTCACAGAAGGTTGATCTTAGCAAGCTGGAAATGGCTGCATTGTGGAGATATTGGCGTCATTTTAACCTGGTCGGATACATATCTATCTTTTGGGTTTCATTTCTTTGTGTTACTCTTAACATCAATTTATGAGCAATGGCTGATTTGACAAATACTCCTATATATATTCCGATTAGGTTGATGCTATTCCTAACCCTTCCAAGCAGCAACTAATCGACGCTGTTCAAAGGCACTTCATGTCACAGGTATTAACTATACATGTAACTTTTGCTCCTCGCGCTTTTATATATCCCTTCTACTGTGGCCGGAGATCGAGGTTGTCATAAACAATGACTCATGAACATTTTGATTACACAAATTTTAATTGTATGTAAGATGAATATAATGGACATGACCTGACTAGTGTGTCTATTATGAGAAGCAACTGGATGAGCGGAAAGTGATTGCTGGGTTCGTGCAAGCTGCCAAGAGACGCAAAGCCGTATGCAAATGATCTCTCTTGATGCCGATGAAGCTAACTGATAGCCAGTAACATGACAGCCCTCTTTGCTGGGTCCTTTTGTAGTTGTAGGAAGTTGCTGTCTGTGCTAACCTCAGTCGCCGTCTTAAGAGGCCGCTAGCAAGCATTTTGGTAAAAAGATGTAGATATAGAATGTAAATAGCCCTACCGGCCAAGTGTTCCGGAAACAAAGGCCGATCCGGCTTCAGCCTGGATCCATTTTGCTAACTATTAGTGGCACTCGATAATGGTTGTACATTTGTGTTCTGGTAATCTCTGATCTATTCACGTTCTTGCTCTTGGTGACAACGACTAAGCTATGTTGGAGTGAAAAAAAAGATTGTCTTCTCACATTGATGGTGGATGGTATACCAAGTATTAGGATATGCGAAAATAAATCCGACTGAGAGTACTACCGATCCCCAATTTACTCCTTTGAATCCATTCACAACGCCAATATTTGAATTTTAAAGGTACTTACTACTTACAATGTGAGGTGAAGTAAAATAAATCCGATACGATGTGGGGTGTTGCTGAAGTTGGGTTGGGCTTCGTATTGGGCCTCATTGTGGCCCAATATTCACACTATGGGCTTGGTATTGGGCCTTATCGTGTGCCAAAATGAGGTGGTGGTGACCACCTCCATAAAAGAAGGCATACATACATGTGTATGCAATCCCCCCAAAGTAAGGTGATGAAGAAATTGAGAATTGACAGTTGCTAATATGAAAAGCTACGGAAGGTGTTGTGTCCCATCAAACACCACACCTTATGGTATAAGTATATGGATTTTTATGCAATAAAAGCTAAGCAATAAGATTCCTTCCAAAAAAATTAAAGGAGGATTCTCGTTAAAATGACAATGATAGTCTGATAGATGGATTTTGTCAACAAGCTTATATATCACATGTAAGTTCGTTCCTACTATCAAAAGGAATCACACTGTATTACTACATTGGTTTTATTAGAATAAATAATTTTTTTTTAAAAAGAAACTACTCCCCAGTCGAATAATAATTTTTGTAATTTTGACTTTAGATACGCTTTTTAATAAGTTAAAAAACTATATAAAATATTTATTAATTTTTAAAAGTAATTTAATCTTATTATTAATAAATATAAATTTATTTTAAAAATTAATAAAAATATTAATATTTTATAAAAAATTTAACTTGTTAAAAAAAGGTGTTAAAAAAGTCATGAGACAATTGTCATATATTAATACTCGAACTAAATTAATCCCCAAAAGATAGAAGATAGATCAGTGATTTTTCTTGTACACGATTTTATTTTTCATGTGTGATTGATACATTTTTATGCTTCCATATGCTATGTACGAAAAAGACATTTATAAGTTGAGAATTAACTTTATTAGAATAAATAGTAACTAGGACGACAGTCTTGACACGATTGTAAGAGCATGAACTAAAAAGAAGCGTTACTAAGCATAGTAAAGTAGATATGGACTTTACCCTTAATTGAATTTGTGTGTTGGTGATATTAATTCGTGGTTCATGTACATGGAAATTATCAGTTGTGTAATTATGGTAGCTACTCTTGCGTTGACTGCTTCTGTACTCCCTCCATCTAATGAGTTTACCAATGATAATCCAAGGAGATTTGGCTACGCTAAAGTAGTGCGCCGATTAGGGATGATAATTTCACCCGCACCCAACGGATATCCATCTCACCCGACCCGAAAAAATGGGTGAAAATTCGAAATAAAGCGGATATTAAATGGGTGATGGGTGAATGGGTGATGGGTCGGGTCGGATTCGGGTGAAGACATTCCCCACCCGTCACCCGACCCATCACCCGATCCATCACCCGACCCATCACCCGACTTATATTATATACTTATATTTTAGATGTGCAATTACCAATATACTCCTAAACCCTAATTCAAGATACCTATCAAACGATTAAAATGAAAATATATTATCATAAAGTAAGCTAAGTTATGTAATTTTTATTTGAAGATATATAATGCAATTGGCTCCTAATTAAAATGAAAATGTGAAGTGTTCAACAATATATACACACACTGTAAAGTGTTCAATGTAAAATTTGTCAACAATATATACATACAATTTTTTACAGTGTTATAAACAGTGTATATATATACTCTCTCCTTACCAAAAAACAGTATATATATGATATACACTGTAAAAATGTATATAATATAACATATTATTATTATTATTATTAATATTATTATTATTATTATTATTATTATTATTATTATTATATATGCGGGCCCGGGACGGGTCCAGGATTTGCGGGATTTGTGCACATTCCTAGAATATTTAATGTCTTGTATTTCACCCGAATTATCACCCGATCCACCCGATCACCAGGTGGATGATGGGTGGACGGGGCGGGTGAAATAGTTGGTGGATGATGGGTCGGGTAGGGTGAAGGGTTTTGGGTGGTGGATCGGGTGACGAAAGTAGATTATCCACCCATCACCCGACCCATTGCCATCCCTACGCCGATTGAACAAATTTTAATCATAAAAAATATTTTTTTTCCCTTTGTCCACTTAGTAAAATTATTTTTCTTTTAAAAAACAAAATTTTATGAGAGTTAAAATAATTGGTTGGTGTAGTATCTGCATTAGATCCAAAACGGGTCCGAATCGTCTGTTTCCGTCCAAATCTTTATATTTCTTTTTTTTACTATTTAACAAAACAATAGTGGGATATATAGTAGACTATCTATATCTATATATGAAAAAGCTCGACCGATCAAGGTCTCCATTTTTAGTGGGATCCGGGAATCTACCTGGTGTGGTTATCAGTATTTCCCAACGGGCTTACCTAACCCGCATCGAAATAATCGACGCGGCCCAACCTGTGCCGCGGGAAGAAATCTATCTATGAGTTTGAAACGTCATTCCCTTATCGAGTTTTCTCTGGACAATTTCGGAAAATTGGCTTGCTAACCTGTCGTCGTTGATTATCTTGAGGACCAACAACAACAGACTTTTAACTTTAGTGGAAAGTTTTACTAAGGATGAACAAGGTCTATATCCGCGGAGCAAGTCCAGTGAACGGTTTTGATTTTACAACGGAAGAGATCCTTTACGACGCGTCCGACTTCCTCTCCCAATTCTTCTTGTTTCAGATTTCTGTCTCAAGTTCACCTGACTTTGATCCGCTCCTTCTTCCTCCTCCTCCCTCCTTTTTCCCAAAAAAGTCCCCTTCTTTTAATGAAGTTTCTCGCTTTTATAGGTCTCGGGCGGTCCCGAATGTTGTGCCACGTGGTGTTCGCCACTCGACACGTGTTCTACTCGTGGGGTGTGGGCATGGCCGCCATGTGCCCACTCTTTTATATCCGCGGATGACTGTGTTTGAGTTAGCCTTTGGATATTTGTCCGCGGACGGTATTCATGGTAATGTGATTATCCTTTTTTGCTAATCGGTTGGTGTTCTTCACTTTATTATTTTTATATTCTTACAGATGTTTCTAATATTGGTTTAGTCACAGCTGCTCGGGCCGAGTTGATTCCAACCAGGGATTGACGCGGATCGATAAAGATTTTTTAAGTAAACATTAGTAGTTTCGTTACTGCTATAGTTCTGATTTAGAGACGGTGGGCCTTCTTTTTTCGAGTTTTGGCCCAATTTGGGCCCATCAGGCCCATTTATGCTCGGAAGTCTAAACGTCAGTAATTTCCTATAAGTTACCCCGTCCCGTTTTCTTTTTACTCCACACTTGTCTTCTTCTGCTTTTTCAGAGATTTTATCCTTATCCACCTCTTGGTTTTCCGGCGGCGGTTTTCTAGGTTTCCGGTTGTTTGCTCGAAGATTCCGGCGGTTTTCTTCAACTCTTCAAGGTATTTTTTCTTGCTCTAAGTTGTTCTTGATTTTTCTCTGTTAAGTTTTTTAACTTTTTGATGGTTAGATCGTAAGTTTGGATGCGAGTTTGTCTTTGAATGTGTTTTTGGATGAGATTTTGCTTTGTGTAAGTAAAACTTCATACGATTTTCTTCTAGTTTCTTTAGAAATGGCTAGTCTCAGCGAGGAGCGTGATTTGTTAGAAGATTTTGAGAGAGGTGAAGGATGGAGAAGCGGTGTTGCTTCATCCTCTCAGGGGCGTCCGACCCCAGAGACTCTTTCTTCCTCTTCTGGGAGTTTTTCTTCTAGCTCTGATGATTCTTCATCGGAGTCATCTTCTTCCACATCCGCGTCTAATCCAGATCGAGTTGGTCCTACTGGTAGTCCTATTAAGGTGAGAAGGCGCCGGAAGCGTTCTGACCCTGATTACTATTCTTCTCCTTACACAGTTTCTTCTTCTTCGAAGGGATGCGCGAGAGATGAAAATCCAAGGGACGTGGATGAGTCAGGTGCTAGTTCTTCGGTGGACGCGGGGCCTTCAACTATCTCTTAGTCTGCGGATCAAGAGGCGGAGGATGTTTGGATTCCTTACGAGCTTCCCCCAATTGGTTTAGCAGAAAATCCAAAGAAGATCCATTCTAAAGAGAATTTGACCGATTTAGACACCCTAGTGTATAATTTAAGGGATCTGGATACTTGTCTTTTTCTGGGGGATTTTAAACCTCTTCCGCCTCCATCCAGTCGTCCACCAGTTGTAACCAATAGGATTCATCCGTGGAGGTCTCTTGTGAGTAAGTTGAGGGGTTGCACTACTCTGTTGAACTTGGAAGATCTTGATGCCCTTTCGCAAGTCTTCCCCTGGCCAGCAGATGTAGAATTATGTCTTCCTGAGGAAGGGGGTGGTTGCCTAGACGCTTATGAAGATTGTTTGGTTATATATGCAGCTAGCTTATCTCAAGGCTTCCGACTTCCCTTACATCCTTTTTTTCTCAAAGTTTTTGGATGAGTACAATTTGAGTCCTGCTCAGATCGTTCCTAATGGTTGGATGTTTTTTTACCAGTTTTATTATGAGGTGTAAGGAGATTGGTGTTGCTCCTTCTTTGAAGTTAATGCTCAGTATCTTTTCCTTAAAAAAGGGAACTCATGATTCAAGGTTTTACCAGTGCAACTCAAGTTGTGGGTATATGGAAAGGTTGTCTAGCAAACCGAATTGGAAGTACAAGTAGTTTTTGATCCGCGAAAGATCTGGGCAAGGCTTTAATTGTCGAACTGTTCCGGGGCTTTTTTGCTCTGTGATGAAGCCAAAATTTTCCAATCTTTCTCAGTTCAAGCAATCGTGTTCTCATACTCCTAGATTTCTGTGGGATAAAATGCTAACCGCATTTCGTCTTGAGATGGCTGGCTTGAGTATGCCTCATCCGCGACTAGGTGGCTCTTTTGTTTTATTGTTTTTCTTGGTATATAAATTTGTGCCTTCATATTTTGTCTTTCTTTGATGGATGACTTATCGTGGAATGTTTTTGTGTTTAGATAAAATGGATTTGGATGCACTTTTGAAACGGTATAAGGCCAGATCTGGGAAGAAGAAAAAGACAAGTTCGATAGCCAATGATCCTCCTACTCCTCCTCTGGCCCTGGAAGTGGTATCGACTGTTGATGTGAACACCGCGGATGAGATCAGAGCTTTCATTGAGTCTTCTTCATTGGTTCCTATGCCTCGAGAGAAACGTGTTTGTCCCTCCGCGCCCGAGACTTCTAAATCAAAAAAGAGGAAGGTCGCTATTGCTGTTGGGCCCTCGGCCACGGATGAAAGGGGGCTCTTTTTAGAGGGTGAAGCAACTCTTCGCGAGTTTCCCATTCCAGGTTTTGATCTGATTGACTTACGAGGTCTTGCTTTCCCGGCTAAGAAGCGTTGTCTCCCTGAGCAAGGATATATCAGTCGACTGGATCCCGTCACTCTTTCAACTAACCTGGATCGTATTATTCAATGGGTAGGTTAACTTTCCTTTCTCACCTTTTAGAATAACTTGACGCGGTTTAATTTCAATTTTTCCTACTCCACTTTCCCTTATTCCAGCTAAGGGTGATTCAACCGGATGTCGAGAGACGCATGGTGTGTGGAGAGGAGGATCTTAGAAAGAAAGAAGAGGAGATTAAAAAACTGACTCATCATCTCCGAATCATGGGGAATACTGTGGGTGACCCGGCCTCAGTGGAGAAGTTCAAAAAGAGGTCAGCGGACCTTCATGAGGAGGTGCAAGCCCAAAAAGAGGCCATGGTAGCTTTGCAGAAAAAACATGATGATTTGAAAGTTTCTTTGAGCTCTACTGTCTCTCGCGTCAAAGAGCTGGAAGCGGCTGAAGGGGCCTCGCGAGAGCTTCTTCAAACCCGGCAGGCCAGCATTGATAAGATGGAAGAAGATCTCTCCATTCTTCGCGAAAAAGTGTCTATTACTAAGCAAGAACTTGACACGATCAAGGCGCGTCCGGATCAAGATGTGGCCCTCCAATGGCTTCAGAGTCCTGAAGATTTGACTTATTTATCTTCTGAGTGGATAAAAACTGAGGTTGGCATCTCCTTCTTGTCCTCTATGGCGAAAGTTTGTCTCCAGACTTCGAAGGGCACTAGTATTTTGAAAGATAAGTGTTTTAGCTATTTTCGGAAGGGAATGGTTGCAGGGATCAACCAAAGTGTTACACGTTCAGCAGCTAACCCTGGTGCTCCCCTGGAGAAGTTTGAGCCTAACATGACCAGTGCCGACTGGGGGCTTTCAAAGGAGGACATGGCCGCGGAAGATTCTTATTCTGACGATGAAGACGTTGAGGACGCGGATGAAGAAGTTGAAAAAGCTGCTACCCCCCTTAAACTTTGATTTTTAGCTCTTTGTGGGATGAAACTTTTATGGATTTGGGAACCTATGTTTGGTTTCCTGTTTTTTGCGTTCCATTGGGATACTCCCCTTGTTTTGAGAATTTGGGTTAAAGATCTCTTTGTATGAAACACTGGTATTGCTTGTATATTTTGCTTGCAGTAAATATCTATATATCTACGTTTTGACCTCTCCAAGTGTTGAAAGGGTCGGTCTGAATGTATGAAGTCTTTTACCACCTGTCTTTATGCTTTATGGGGGAATTTTCCTTTTTATAGCCTTGATTTTTATCTCCTTTGCCGCCTCTTACATTTTGTCAATCGATTGCGCCATTGCAAGCATTATGTCATTAGGAAATTTTAACCCTTGGGACTTTTTTCAAAAGATTGAGATTGTGGAGCAGCTTTCTCGGCTAGTGAGTTTTCTTTATTTTCCTTCCAACAGAGCTTGGGTTACCTATATTAAGTCTTTAACTTTATCGATGTGCAGGTTATGCCTCCTCAATTTGAGGCTGAATATGGGCCTCTTCCGCCTTGGTGGGATTTTCTTTCATCGTATCTTGTTCGAGATTTTCCAATGGATGTATCTTGGAGTGAGAATGGTCTTTTTCAGATTGATAGCGGTTGGGATGAGTTTCTTATACTTCACCACCTGGGGATAGGAAGTGCCATTATGTTTTTTCATAAGGGTAATGTTTCCTTCCAAGTCTGTCCGCGTCGTGAAATTGAGGATGACCACGAGGCCACCTTGAACTCGGTTTCTTCATCATGCAGTTCTAATTGAGCTGTTTCCGCGTCATGCTTTGGGAGTTTGTAAACTGATCTTTCGATTTAACTTTTCATAAAATGAAGAAAAAAGGGAATCTATGATTCTCCTTATTGTGTTCTTGTGATTTTAGAAATAAAATAGAAAGAGGGATCTTTTATTATTCATAATACGAAGTAGCGTACAGAAACCTTTCTTAGAGGTTGGATCCCTTTAAACTTGTTACATCATTTTAGAGATATTGATGCGAAGGATAGGGTAGGAACCTAAGGACGTCCTACCTCTCCATTTTCTTCGCTGTTAGGGCTGACAACGTCGACTTCAAAGATGGAGTCCCCCATGTAAGTGAAAATCAAGGCCGATCCTACATTGACTCGATTTGCTTGTGTGAAGTCGCGCCATCCTTGAGTCAACCAGAATAGGCCATCTTCATCCCTATCCACTTTCACTTCGTGTTCCTGGTTGGAGCGGGACCAGAGTCTAGCTTGAGTGTGAGCATCCTCGTCGATTAGAACATACATGAGGGGGAGCCGAAGTGTTCCTGGTTGGAGCGGGACCAGAGTCTCCCTCATAATGACTCTATAAAAAGCCCTTGGCGGCATATTTGGATCCATCTTGTTTTAGGATGTTCACCATTTTAGGACACCCAAGCGTGTTTTATACTTGTTGTGCTAGGTTTTCCTGCCCACGTTTTATCGCTTTTTATCGAGAAGCAATTTTAGTTTTTTCTTTTTGTAATTCACATTTACTAGTTTTGAGAAAAGATTCTTTTCTGATTAACTTTGTTTTTAAAGAATGGGAGACGCGTGCCCTTGGTGGCTGTGTCACCTGTTGCGTGTTATACATGCAATTCTTCTTTTTCCTGTTCGACTGTTCTCTCGTGACTGATGGTACACATAAGAGGGTTTTCACTGTTTTCCTCTAACTTTATCGAGATGCGGAGATCCATCATAATTCCTCCTTTATCATTTAGGGCAGATGGGGTTTTTGGGTCAGAACCACGATAAGCCTTTTTCCAAGCGATTGATTATCCTGAACAGTTCTCACAATTGGTGAGATATTCATACTTAATTTTTAATTTTCTTAGAAAACTCCTTTTTAGCTTATACTTCTCTTCCATTTTTTAGCTGCTACCACTTAGGTTTGAGGAGGTATACGCGGATGCTGTTCCTAGCTGGGTTTTACTTTCTTCTCATCTGCTGCACAATTTCCCGGTTTGTATAGAGCGACACAACGGTGGTCTTCTCTACCTTGGCCGCGGATGGAAAGATTTTGTGGAATCGCATGGTTTTGAACGGGGGGTTTCTATGATTTTTACTCACATGGGTGAGGCTTGTTTCGAGGTTCGGGTGGTGGATTCACGCGGGGGTGGTCATGAGGTTCATCATGATGATCCCTCTCCCCGTGACGTAGCTTCAAACGGATTTTAAACCGTACTTTTATAACGAAATAAAGCCTTAAGCTTGTTTATTAGATTGGCTACAATTTTGTTAATTGCGAAGGCTTTAATAATTGCTTCTGGAGAATTTAAAGTTGTTCATGCCACTAGTATGACCGGTTTTAGTCTTTCGAGGCTAATTCATCGTGATGTGTCGCTCACGGGATTTCTGAGTAGTTCAGAAATAGTGTTCGCTGTTTATTTCATGCATGGCGCCTGTGGTTTTTGGCTCAATGATTTGACCTTTTGAACTTATTTGCCCCGTATTCCTGTTTACGACATGTGTCCAGTATTGTTCATGCACCTTATAAAAGAGAGTATGGGGGAAAGGACACCTAGACTTGTTATGCGATTTTGTCATGCCTTCCCCCGTTAGTTCACCTTGGTCCTTTTTTGAGAGAATCAGTTTTCCTGAGCAACTTCTCCGCTTGGTTAGTTCCTAAATTGCTGAATTTTTCTTTTATTCAGTTTGGTTTTTCCTTTAACGCTCTTTGAAATCTGTCTCTTGTTAGTCTTTGCCACTATGCTTTGAAGATAAGCTTGGGCCAGATCTCCCCAGAAGCATTCTTTTGTCAACCAGGATTCTTCGAGACTTCTCGGTAGAAGTTGTACGCGGAGATTACATGGTTCCTTTTTTAAGGGGAGGTTGGAATGATTTCGCCGAGTCACATAGCATTAATATTGGTTCCTCTTTAACCTTTATCTATAAAGGGGGAAATCGCTTCGATACCCATATCTTAGATGATGTGGGAGATGAGGTAGATGCGGAGTGGGCCTCTCCGGAGTCAGAAGGTCCTCCCTCTAATGGATTTCACCTGAGTCAAGGCATAACTCGTCTCATCCCGGCTCTGGCTCGGCGGACATGAGCTGATGGGGGTTTGTTTTTTATTCAAGATTGATAACTCTTTGAATGTGCTATCGTATTTCATCTTCGGTTGTTTTTATTTTAGGTTTATTGGTGGATCTATAGCCACAATTTCCTTCGATAATTAGAAAGCTTTTGGGTTCTGCAGAAAGGTTTATGAAAATCAGATCTTTCATTTCTAGATTATCCTCAAAGATCAAATCTAACGCTCTAGAGCTCCGATGAGAATCCCAATTCGGAGCTAAATTCTAATGTCTTTGGAGTTTAGCTGAAAATTCGTTCCCGAGATTGTGGTTTTGTTCAGAGGCCTGACGCGGAGCCAAGCTCCAGCGTCCAAGGACTTATTGTAAAATATCGTCTTTGAGAATGCAGATTCGATCAGAGGCCTGACGTGGAGCCAAGCTCCAGCGTCCAAGGACTTATTGTAAAATATCGTCTCTGAGAATGCAGATTCGATCAGAGGCCTGAAGCGGAGCCAAGCTCCAACGTCCAAGGAATTATTGTAAAATATCGTCTCTGAGAATGCAGATTCGACCAGAGACCTGACGTGGAGCCAAGCTCCAGCGTCCAAGGACTTATTGTAAAATATCGTCTTTGAGAATGCATATTCGATCAAAGGCCTGACGTGGAGCCAAGCTCCAGCGTCCAAAGACTTATGGTAAAATATCGTCTCTGAGAATGCAGATTCGATCAGAGCCCTGACGCGGAGCCAAGCTCCAGCGTCCAAGGACTTATTGTAAAATATCGTCTCTGAGAATGCAGATTCGATCAGAGGCCTGACGCGGAGCCAAGCTCCAGCGTCCAAGGACTTATGGTAAAATATCGTCTCTGAGAATGCAGATTCGATCAGAGGCCTGACGCGGAGCCAAGCTCCAGCGTCCAAGAACTTATGGTAAAACATCGTCTCTGAGAATGCAGTTTCGATCAGAGGCCTGACGCGGAGCCAAGCTCTAGCGTCCAAGGACTTATTGTAAAATATCGTCTCTGAGAATGCAGATTCGATCAGAGGCCTGACGCAGAGCCAAGCTCCAGCGTCCAAGGACTGATGGTAAAATATCGTCTCTGAGAATGCAAATTCGATCAGAGGCCTGACGCGGAGCCAAGCTCCAGCGTCCAAGGACTTATTGTAAAATATCGTCTCTGAGAATGCATATTCGATCAGAGGTCTGACGCGGAGCCAAGCTCCAGCGTCCAAGGACTTATTGTAAAATATCGTCTCTGAGAATGCAGATTCGATCAGAGGCCTGACGCGGAGCCAAGCTCCAGCGTCCAAGGACTTATGGTAAAATATCGTCTTTGAGAATGCAGATTCGATCAGAGGCCTGACGCGGAGCCAAGCTCCAGCGTCCAAGAACTTATTGTAAAATATCGTCTCTGAGAATGCAGATTCGATCAGAGGCCTGACGCGGAGCCAAGCTCCAGCGTCCAATGACTTATGGTAAAATATCGTCTCTGAGAATGCAGATTCGATCAGGGGCCTAACGCGGAGCCAAGCTCCAGCGTCCAAGGACTTATGGTAAAACATCGTCTCTAAGAATGCAGATTCGATCAGAGGTCTGACGCGAAGCCAAGCTCCAGCGTCCAAGGACTTATTGTAAAATATTG
This sequence comes from Persicaria tinctoria, assembly GCA_037127255.1. Taxonomy (NCBI): domain Eukaryota; kingdom Viridiplantae; phylum Streptophyta; class Magnoliopsida; order Caryophyllales; family Polygonaceae; genus Persicaria; species Persicaria tinctoria. The sequence continues at coordinate 42,822,718 of JBANSL010000020.1, forward strand.
TCTCTGAGAATGCTGATTCGATCAGAGGCCTGACGCGAAGCCAAGCTCCAGCATCCAAGGACTTATTGTAAAATATCGTCTCTGAGAATGCAGATTCGATCAGAGGCCTGACGCGGAGCCAAGCTCCAGCGTCCAAGGACTTATGGTAAAATATCGTCTCTGAGAATGCAGATTCGATCAGAGGCCTGACGCGAAGCCAAGCTCCAGCGTCCAAGGACTTATTGTAAAATATCGTCTCTGAGAATGCAGATTCGATCAGAGGCCCGACGCAGAGCCAAGCTCCAGCGTCCAAGGACTTATTGTAAGAAATTCCCCAATAGTCAAATATAATAAAAGCGCCCTCTAACCGCTTTATTTATATTTTTGCGGGGGCGACTAAGCTTGTTGTTTCATACAACTTATTTGGTAACTATACATAGTACTTTTTTAGATTATCAGCATTCCAAGTCTTGTTCAAAACGATACCTTCAGGGGTGCTGAGCTTGTATGCTCCTTGAACCTCTTTCATGATCACATAAGGTCCTTCCCAGTTGGGGTCCAGTTTCCCTCCAGAGGTAGTTTGGCGGAGCACCAAATCTCCTTCCTTGAGATGACGTGGGTGAATTCGCCTATCCCGATATTTAGATAGCCTCCTCTTGTATTCTTGCTCTTTCAAGGCTGCTGCCATCCTGCGCTCCTCTATGAGATGGAGTTCGAGTTCCAATGCTTCATCGTTGGTTTCTAGGTTGTATGCGATTATTCGTGCTGAAGGAACCAATCTTTCAACTGGGATGACCGTGTCCATACCGAAGACTAAAGAAAACGGGGTTTCTCCAGTCGGAGTCTTTGCTGACGTGTGGTAGGACCAGAGTACTAAAGGTAGTAGTTCTGCCCATCGCCCCTTTTCTGTGTTCCCGAGTTTCTTTTGTATCCCGTACAGTAATTGCCGATTGGTTGTTTCCACCTGCCCGTTCGTCTGCGGATGGGCCACAGACGAAATTTTGAGGTTTATGCCTCTAATTGTTTCACAATCAAATTGAGGTCCATGATCTGTGATTATCGAGTCGGGTACTCCGAAACGGCAGACAATATTCTTCCATAAGAATCTCCTCACCTTTTCCGCGGAGATTAATCCCATTGCTTCGGCCTCTACCCACTTTGTGAAATAATCAACCAAGACTAACACATACTTCAACTGACCTGGGGCAGTAGGAAATGGACCTAAGATGTCCATTCCCCAGAAAGAAAAAGGGCAAGCACCAGTTATATTTTTTAGTACCTCGGAAGGGCGGTGGATCAAGTTCCCAAACCGTTGACACGCGTCACATTTCTGGATATAATCTTGAACATCTCGCTTCATAGTTGGCCAATAATACCCTAGCCTAGTTGCTTTGGCCACAACAGCCCTCCACCCTTGGTGGTGCGCACAAACTCCATTATGTAATTCTTCTACAACGAGACTTCCCTCCTTTGTTGATATGCACAATAGATCTAGGAGACAGTAGCCTCTCTTGTATAGCCTCCCCTCTCTGATGGTGAATCGAGAAGATTTTGCAATTACTTTCTTAGCAGCGTCTCTTTCTTCGGGTAAGACGCCCTTTCCCAGATAGTCCGCGATCAGCGTTCTCCAATCCTCCATTTCAATTCCCTGCACTTGGTAGACTTCTTGGATAAGTCTTCGACTGTTGATCCTTTCGAGGATTACTTCCTTTCCTACTTCCTCAGGCATAACAGCTCCCAACTGAGCTAACGCGTCTGCCTGCTGATTGTCACCTCTGGGAACAGCCATTAGGCAGAAACTCAAGAAAGCTTTTGACAACGCCCGTGCCTTTCTTTGATAATCAGGCATTAAACCAGTTTTTGCCTCATATTCTTCTGTTATCTGCCGCGTCACCACTCACTACTTCTGAATCGGTGTAAACCGATACTTGCCTGGCGCCTTTGACCAAAGCTACTTCTAATCCTGCGAGCAGGGTTTTGTACTCAGCCTCATTATTTGTAGCTTGGAAGTCCAATTTGTAAGCGTAATTGTATTGTCGTTCATCAGGTGCTGTGAGGGTAACCCCAGCTCCGCACCCATCTTTATTGGCTGCACCATCCACTCTGAGTGTCCATTCCATTTTTTCTGTTTGAGAATTCAATTCAAAACTTGTTTCGCCTATAAAATCGGCTAAAACTTGTGCTAGAGCTGCCTTCCGCAGGGTATATTTGATTTCAAATTCTGTCAGCTCGACCGCCCACTTCATCATTCTCCCCAACACGCATGGAGAGTGGAGGATTTGACGCATCGGCAAGTCAGTCATTACTCGGATAAGGTGATCCTGGAAGTATGGCCTCAATCTTCTTGCCGCAAATATCAGACACAAAATCATTTTTTCCACTGGTTCATACCGCGTTTCAGCATCCTGCATTACACGATTGATGTAATAAACTGGGTATTTTTCTTCTCGCGTCAAGACTGCACTGATTGTGACGTTCTTTACTGACATGTATAGATGTAGAATTTCCTGCTTTTCGGGTTGATGAAGAGTGGGGAGTGTTGACAAGAAAACTTTCAAACTCCCGAATACTTTCTATAATTCGGGGGTCCACTGTATCAGTCCCTTTTTCTTGAGCAGAGCAAAGAAAAGTAATGATCTGTTCGCCAGGTAGGAGCAAAAACGACTTAGGTAATTTACTGCTCCATTTAAAGACTGCAATTCTTTGATCGTCCGCGGTGGTTGAAGATTTTGAATCGTTGTGACCTTTTCGGGATTCACATCGATTCCTCGATGGCTAACCATGAAGCCAAGGAATTTTCCGGAATCAACCCCAAAGACACACTTTCCCGCATTCAAGTTCAAACCTCCTCTGCGAAGGGAATCAAAAGTCTCCTGCAGATCTGCCGCGTGATCCTCTGCCTTCTCGCTCCTGACCACGATATCGTCCACATAAATTGACACATTCTTACCAATCTGATCACAGAAGATCCGATCAACCGCCCTCTGAAATGTAGCCCCAGCATTCCTGAGTCCGAAAGACATGACACGATAGCAAAATATCCCCTGATTGGTGATGAAGGTGGTAGCTTTCTTATCTGAAGGGTTCAAGTTTATCTGATTGTATCCAGAGTAAGCATCAAGAAAACTAAGGACCTTATTACCCGCGGTTCCATTGACGAGTTCATCTATGGATGGTAGCGGGTAACTATCCTTGGGGCAGGATTTGTTCAGGTCGGTAAAGTCAATGCACATCCTCCATTTCCCATTAGATTTCTTTACTAGAACCACGTGCGAGAGCCAATCTGAGTCTTATACTTTCTCTATGAACCCTGCTTCTAAAAGCTTATCAGTTTCTTCCTTTGCCGCAGCAGCTTTCTCAGGGGCCATCTTCCTTTTCTTCTGTACTATGGGCTTTGTTCCTGGTCGAATTCTCAAAGTGTGCAAAGCGATCGTGGGCGGGACTTCTTTATGATTTCCAGTGCCTGTCCTAGATAGACTTTCTCCTCAGGGTTTGGGAATGGTGTGTACGTAATTCATTCATCCGCTGTTGATATTTTTCCCTCTGTCGGTCTCACCTCTAGTTCAGCCTCTGAAAGTTCTGTCGGATCGTTGTCCCCAACTACGGATTCACATTTTTCACTAATACACATCACTTCTTTGCTCTTCTTGATAGAAGTCAGGTAACAACTTCTACTTTCTGGTTGCTGGCCGCGAACCTCACCGGTTCCTCCTCCAGGCAAAGGGAACTTTCCCACAAAGTGGTAGATTGATACTACCATCTGGAATTTATAGAGCGAGACGCGACCCAGTAAAGCATTGTATACAGTAGGAATCTTCACTACTGTGAATACAATACTTTCCACGCGTCTTCTTGGGGTCGTTCCCAAAACTACTGTAAGCTCGATCGTTCTTGCTACTTGCACCCCTCCCCTTGAGAACGTGATTAAAGTTCCTGAATATGGTTTCAATGATGCTGCGGATATCCCCATTTGAGAGAAAGCCTCCCATGACAAGATATCAACTGATGAACCAGTGTCAATAAATACTCTTTTTACTGTCATAGCAACTATCTGAGCATGGATGACTAGAGGATCCGAGTGCGGCATCCTTACTTCCTCAGCGTCTTTTGGGGAAAAGGAAATGTTTTCATGTTGTGCAAAAGAAATTCTTCTACTTAACGCGGACGGAGGCTGTCTTCCTTCTCTCTCGAAATTTCTCTTTTCCTGTCTACTGGATCCCACCATGGAGAAGCCTCCTGCGAGGGTATTGATGAAACCCTCAGGTTCCGGTATTTGGCCTGCTTCTATTTTTCGAGCTTCTCTTTGATTGACGGATCTCTGGACTGCAGGCGTATAGTTGTGCCTACCTCCGCGTCCTCTTCTTCTCCTCCCCCTTCCTCGGTTATGAAAAGGGGGATCTCTATGCTGATCCTGTTGCCTTAAATAACAGTCCTGCTGATCATGAGAGTCGTCAAACTTGGGGTTTCGGTCCTCCTAATCTGGCCTCTGGTTAGGTCGATTCTCCCTTCTTGGTGGAAATCTCATGCCATGATTTCCGTATCGGGTATCTCTTGGATGATAGGAACGCGGGTGATCTTCCCTATGACGAGATCCTTGCCCTCTTTCTGAATTCATGTGCACTTCATCGCGGTGGGGATGAAAATCTACTGCTTCTGAATGATGTCTGGGTGGTTTAGCTTTCTCTGTCCTGAATTTTCCAGCAAGCTTCCCAAAGAGACCTGGATTCCCTGTATTTGCCTTAGAACTGGACGCGGCTGCTTCTTCTGCCTCGATCTGCCTTGACACCCGCTCTCTTAAGTCATCGTAGCTAGTTGGTTTCTTCCGAAACAGGTATGTCTTGAAGTCTCCTTATGCTAAATTACCCATGAGTATGATGATTGCCGATTCATGATTAAAGTTGGGGATTTGTACTACCATGCTGGTAAAACGAGTGAAGAAGTGCCCCAAGGATTCCCCACTCCTTGCCTAATGGAATTCAGGCCGAGCATTGTCTTCTTTCTCGATCGCGCACTTCCGAAATGGGACGTGAAGATGTGGGACATCTGGGCAAAATTGGTTACAGAACCTTTTGGAAGGTTTGTGAACCAGGTGAGTGCGATTTTTGTTAAGGTTGAAGGGAACGTTCTACACAACATGGCATCATTGTATTCGTTTATTCCCATTGCGGTCGTAAAGTGGCAAAGATGATCTTCAGGATCAGTCGTCCCATCATATTTCATGAGGTTCGCATCTCTCCACCGTTTTGGCACTGTCGCGGAACAAATTTGCTGGGTAAACACTGATGGAAAAACCGCTGGTGTGTTTTCGTTTCTCTTCTCCGCTGAGTCGGATTTTGTAGAGGTAGAAACGTCTGTTGACCTTTCTCCGCGTCGATGTTTATTCTCTCGGTGCCACTGATCATTCTGCCATGTCTGGCGCGGTATTTCCTGATTCTGAAAACCATAGTTCCAGTTGCTGGGATTATCGTACGCAGTGTTATATCTATCAAAATTTCGATACTACTCTTCCTGTCGATAATTCCCCTGTTGACGCGGATTCTGCCCCCACTGATCATAATAAAAGTATTGAGACTGCTCTTGCTGAAAAGGGTTGGGTTGCTCGCGACGTGCCTCATAGTACCAGAAGTTCTGTGGTATGTATCCTCCTTCTAGTCCATGCTGATTGCTATGATGATGCGAAGAGGTACTGAGGTGCTGATCTCCCATTTCGCCATCCGGATTTGGTGGTGGTGTCAATGGGATATACATGATTGAGGCCTCCTGATCGTGGTGAATCCCTTGGCTCATATCCTAGGTTGGATTGTTTTGGCTATCACTCATCTTCTTAGTGCTGCGAATCTGTCGATAGTGAAAGATTTAACTTTACATGCAAAAATTTATATTTCTAAATTCAAACTCAGACCCTAGCTTTTTTCAAAGGTCTGAGGGTCCTTGTCTGACTTCGTCGAAAAGAACTTTTTTAAGAGAACCCCTTAGTGTGAGGGGGTTCCCACAGACGGCACCAGTGAAAAAGCTCGACCGATCAAGGTCTCCATTTTCAGTGGGACCCGGGAATCTACCTGGTGTGGTTATCAGTATTTCCCAACGGGCTTACCTGACCCGCATCGAAATAATCGACGCGGCCCAACCTGTGCCGCGAGAAGAAATCTATCTATGAGTTTGAAACGTTATTCCCTTATCGAGTTTTCTCTGGACAATTTCGGAAAATTGGCTTGCTAACCTGTCGTCGTTGATTATCTTGAGGACCAACAACAACATACTTATAACTTTAGTGGAAAGTTTTACTAAGGATGAACAAGGTCTATATCCGCGGAGCAAGTCCAGTGAACGGTTTCGATTTTACAACGGAAGAGATCCTTTACGACGCGTCCGACTTCCTCTCCCAATTCTTCTTGTTTCAGATTTCTGTCTCAAGTTCACCTGACTTTGATCCGCTCTCTCTTCCTCCTCCTCCCTCCTTTTTCCCAAAAAAGTCTCCTTCTTTTAATGAAGTTTCTCGCTTTTATAGGTCTCGGGCGGTCCCGAATGTTGTGCCACGTGGTGTTCGCCACTCGACACGTGTTCTACTCGTGGGGTGTGGGCATGGCCGCAACGTGCCCACTCTTTTATATCCGCGGATGACTGTGTTTGAGTTAGCCTTTGGATATTTCTCCGCGGACGGTATTCATTATAATGTGATTATCCTTTTTTGCTAATCGGTTGGTGTTCTTCACTTTATTATTTTTATATTCTTACAGATGTTTCTAATATTGGTTTAGTCAATATATAGTTATATACCACTACTTTAAATAAAAATAAATTTTTTAAAATAATTTCAAATTTTTTTCTATGATACTTTTATGGTAAAAAAAAAATTATGAAGTAACTTTCTTAATTTATGATAAGTTTTATTAATACTGTATCTAATTTTATAATATTAATTTTTTTTATTAATTTTTTAAAAAAAATCGCATCATGTGCGGGAAGTATACTAGTAGTAAATGAATAAATTTTCAATATTAGTTGCAACTTATCTTTGGGAAGATTCTTGTCTTGTCCTTGTTTATAGAAAAATACGAAAGCTTGTGTTTAGAGACGTAAGCCATTGTCGTAGTGCATAGTTGAATTCATCTCTTCGATCAGTACAAAACCACCACGTACAACAATTCAACAACATTAGTGTGAATTTAAATATTCCATGTAGATTGGATATGTATTTTTTGCATATAATAATTACAATAATAATTATTATTATTACTCCATGTAATAAAATTTATGGGATTGTTTGGTAGGGACTAGGGAGGGGCTCGGCATCGAGGTGTAGCAAAGTGAGAGCTCTAACCCCGCATGAAACATTTAGCTTGATGAAGTACTCTTTTATAGAATATTATTTTTTTAATATAAAAAATTTAATATATTTATACTTATTAATTGAGATGAAATTATTTTGAAATTTTAATTTTTTTAATAGTAGAGTTTTTTGCTTTAAAAAAAGTAACCAAAGTCAAATAATCTATATTTTAAGGTTAAAAGTTAAAAATATCAAAAAAAAAAATTATTATAAGGCGGAAATTTGGGTGTGTCAGTCACGATTGTACCACCACCCAAGATCGTTCTTATGAACGAGAGTTTGGAAGTCAAGGTCGGAACTCCAAGGAGAAGAGACGGAATCCAAGTCCAAGTGAGCAAGATGATCAACAATCCTGTTAGCCTCCCTGAAGATGTGGGAAACGGAGATCGTCTCAAAGGGACTAAGTAGATGGAGAACATCTGAAAAAATCATTTCGATCTCCCAGGGCGTCCGTCAGGCTCCCTTGATCGCATTCACGATTGTGAGACAATTGCTTTCCCCAACAAGTCTTCGAATCTTCCTCTTCTGAGCTTCAATGATATTTATCTTGTGTGTAAGGATGAATGATGTGTTTTATGTGCATTAATACTAAATCTCACAATTTACATTTGCACTAGGTGAGTGTTCATGTATCAACTCCCATGAGTTAGAGTTTGTTTTCACAAGCTAGCTGAAAAAACAGGGTTTTATTTTTATCTTTTTAGATTTATAATGGGTATAGACGTAAGTGAGAGCTCTAACCCCGCATGAAACATTTAGCTTGATGAAGTACTCTTTTTATAGAATACTAGTATTAATACCCGTGCGCTGCACGGTGGTTTATGTATTTGTTTGTAACGATAAATGAGCTGAGTAGATTAAACGCGTAACTTTCATGAAGAATAATTCATAGACCGAAACCGATACTAAAGTGAAAGTTGTATAAAATTGATGAATAAATTACATTAAATGTTATGAAAGATCTCTTTATAAACTATATTTTTTGTAGTGTCTGTGGTATGACCCTCATCATCACATATTAGAATTTTTAATCCCGCTCGGGTTGTAACTCTTGACAATGCCACATAGAGTTGTCCATGAGTGAACACTGGTCTTGGGAGATACAACCCAACGTGTGAAAGGGATTGGCCTTGACTCTTGTTGATAGTCATCGCAAAGCAGACGCTGAGAGGGAACTGGCGACGTTGAAATGTGAATGGCAAAGTGGTGTCTGAAGGTGTAAGTACCAATCTGGGAATGAAGACCTTAAATCCAATATTTGTACCAGATATGATCTTAGCTTCAACCGTGTGATTCAGCAGCCTAGTGACAATTAATCTTGTGCCGTTGCACAATCCAGATGATTGATCAATATTGCGGAGCAGCATGACAGGAACTCCAACCTTAAGCTTTAGAGAATGATTAGGAATGCCTGATAGCTTGATGGTGTTGAGATATTCAATGGAATACAGATCTTCATTACCTTGGGCCTTGCAAACAGAATCTGAGCTGATATACTCCTTTTCAGCACCAGGAAGCAATGACATAACATATTCATTAATAGTGTCAACTATTTCATGAGTAGGAGCAAGAATCGTCCTGTTCTGATAATAGCCTTCATCTGATAAACTGTCCAATATGGAAGGATAAGTATCTTGAACAATTCTTTTGACCGGATCCTCGGTAGATTTTATCAATAAATCATCTGGTATTTTAATCATTGCTTCTCCGTCATTAGGCTCACTTAGGGTACCATCTCCAACACTTAGTATCCACTCTGAGAATTGCTGAAGACTTTGTGAATGGGGATCTTGAGATCCAATTTGAAGTCTCATGTTTCTTGTCAAACGAAGTACCTTACAATATTTCCATAGATACGACGAATTGATTGTTGCCGATACAATATCTTGTCGAGTACCTTTAGTCACAACTGGTAATATCTGTCTGAAGTCTCCCCCGAATACAACGACCTTACCACCAAACGGCTGCTGTGAACTATTTGGGTTGGAATGCTGCAGAACATCTCTTAGACTTCGATCCAATGCCTCGAAACAGTGTTTGCTAGTCATTGGAGCTTCATCCCAAATAATAAGTTTTGATTTCGCAATAAGTTCTGCCAATGGGGTACCTGGTCTGATTTCGCATGTTGAATGGCCAGTCATATTCAAAGGTATGGCAAACCTTGAATGTGTTGTTCTTCCTCCAGGTATTAGAAGTGATGCTATTCCGCTTGAAGCTACAGTGAGTACAATTCCTCCTTCAGATCGTATTGCAGCTGAAAGGGATCTCCAAATAAAGGTTTTCCCTGTTCCTCCATATCCATATAAGAAGAAGATTCCACCGTCTCCACTTGAAACTGCACTCAATATCTGATTATAGATTTGTTTCTGTTCATCAGTGAAGGTAGACATTAGCCTCTTGTGTTCGCGTTTTAGTTCTTCTTTGTCATAGAGGAGTTCATCCTGTATGAGCTTGTTAAGGCCTTTTGCTATAAGTATTTCATCAAGAGGAGGCATTGGCTGAAATCTGCGAAGATTACTCCCATTTCGTTGCAAGAAAATGTCTATCTCTGCAAGTGTGTACTGTTTCAGCTGCTCTTCGGTTAATTGAAGATCTGTTGTGTGATTGTTTGTAGGGAAAAGATTATAAATAAGTCAGAATTTATAACATCAATGATATTTGAACATAATATATGGATTTTATTTATGAATGTACAAAGTGGAAACATACCTTTATTACGGAATTTGGCTCTTTGTTTATGAAGAATATCCTCTGATAGAGCATGCCATGTTTTCTCCCATACAAATTTTGGTCTCGATAACGTGCCAGACAATAATAACATGGCAAACAGATTCCTTACGTAATTCCCTGAACTCCATGTAATTGCTTCCAAAATGGCGTCGATGTATTCCTTTTCATCATCAAGCAACCCTAAAGCGTAGCAAGCATCTTTAAAAGATGGATGTATGATTCCTTTTACAGTCTTCAAGTCATCGTATGAAGTGGCTCCCCTTATATGATTTAATAGGATTCTAAGATAATATCTGTTACCGGTGCCAGGGGTAGCATTGTATATCCGACCTATTGAAAATCCAGATTTTCTTGGTGCCCATTCATTTTGTTGCTTCTTCCAAACAAACTCTGTTGGGAATTCATGGTAAAGGAGATTTCTCGCCTTTTTAAACTTCTTGTTACAATCCATCCACGCCATGAACATAGATGTATTTGCTCCTGGTTTTTGTATAACCGATTGTATATTGTCGTTGTCACTATATACAACATTTTGCTCACCAGGAAGGTGGAAATTAAGCCTTTCCACCGGAAGAGTCCTATAATGGATATCAAATTGAAATATCCTCCAAACAGCTTCACATGGAGATACATACCTGGATAATGCAATATAGACTTGTTAAAATAATAAATTTTATTTTTATAAAATACATAAGTATTGAGAATATATCACTTGAATTAGATGGATGGAGTATTTACATACCTGCAGTCATAGTACTGTTGAAGTTCATCAATACCCTTTGATTTTGCATTCCTCTTGTCTCCCGTTTCAAGGGCTGCGGTGACTCGATCATGACCTTTGCTAATGTATTTGAATAGATACTTGATAGATCTAGACTGATTTCACTATTCGATGTTGATATGAGCTCTATATTTCAATAATAGAGTTGGATTATATGGAACCACGTAGCAATTATCCAATACATTCTCATTCTTTTCAACAACGATTCCATTATCCCGTCTTCTATATAATGGATACCCTTCTTTGTCGACAGTAGTTTGTTGAACATAATTCCTGGGGTAGTATTTTGAGCACTTATGATTGTTCATACAGGGTGATTTTGGGTTCATAGTGCCACAGGGACCATGCATCATATATTCCTTAACAGCTTCGTACAAAGCAGGTTTAGTGGCTGGATTAGGAAGTTCAGCCGATATAATTCTGTCAATGTCTGCGGCATTATTCAACTTGTCATGACGATCCAAGAACAAAACTATGTGAGCATGAGGCAAACCTCGTTTTTGGAACTCGATAGTGTAGATTACTGCAATCATTTTATACACATAGATTAGTTAAATATAGAGAGTAAATATCAACGGTTTGACGATTTAATTTTTATGGAATCGATTTCATACCTGATTGAGCTTTTCCCAAGATGTTGTTGACTTTGAAGTCTTTGATCATCTCATTAAGCTTGATTTGAAATATTCTTGCAAGGATGTCAGGTCGGTCCTCTGGGCTAAGATTGTTTTTTGCCAAATATCTTGCAATTTCAGGCCATTTAGGATTGCAATTAACGTAATAAAAAGGTCTGGGTGGCCAAACCATTTGCAAATAGCCATTGCATCTTGATAGTTTTGTACCATGTATCGACTGCCACTTGTAAAGGTTGAAGGTAGAACGATTCTTTTTCCAGTTGATGTCGGATCAGTGGTACCTTCATTAACAGCTTCTAAAAGACTTTTGTAGCTATCACTGCGCAAATCTTTTTGATGTGTTCGAAAGTAATAAATCCTTTGAGATTCGACCATTGTATACCCATCAACTACCAATTGTTGTAATAGCTTTCGACAAAGAAGAATTATGGATGCCTCACCATCTCTGTCTTGCAGTCGAAATGCGAAGAACTCCCTGATAGTCAATTTTGACCTTCTTGATTCTGGGTCGTCTGGATTAGGGTCATTGTGTTTCACATCAGTTCTGTATCCATCTTCTCCCTACGGGAATAATAAGGGATATTGAAGAGGTAGATATAGAGGGTGCAATTCACTGATACGCTGTAGCATCCTGCTTCGTGTCTCGACAATAATATCCCTTAGGTCACCATTTTGGCCAATATCGTCAACAATTAAGGCTGCTACTTCAGAAGTTGTTGGAAGATTGTATGTCCTTCCATCTGATTCTCTGTTGAATATGAGTCTGAGCTTCATATTAGGTTGTGTGTCGTCTTTGATTCTTTCTCTGGTCATTCTGTATACTTTTGCCACTGGATTATTCTCATCTATCATTTTCTTCAAATCGCTTACAATTGATTCATTCAAAGATTGTCCTTTTGTTTTGGATCTGTATGATTTTGCTGCAAATTAGATAGAATAGTCGAAGGATATCGTTATAAAGATGAGCAATTTAATTCTGGAATTCAGGAAACTAACCTCACTGCATTAATGCGATTTTTTTCTTCGTTTTCAGTGTCATATATGTATAATTGGGAGAATTTTGGCTGGTTATCTTCTGGCAGCAAGCTTCCAATTCTGTGGCAGTTCTGACCATTCAACCGGAAGACGTAAGGTCCTTGACCCTTATTTTCAGTTAGCCTTCCTCCCATTGATGTGAAAGAGAACATCATATTGTACGATCTAATGTCACGCAAGAATTGGTTGCTCCTTGGATCTTTCTTCATTATAAGGTTGCTGAGCAATTGTGGTGGATGTTGTAAGAGTGGCAACCGAACCTTCCCTTTCATGCAACAGAGAGAGAATTTTGGGTTCTTTTGTTCTCTGTTTTTTAGTGCTCTTTCTTGATACCACATTATAGCACCACAGAACTCACAAGTGCAGGTTGGATCTCCAATATCGACATATTCTGTGCACAGTGGGAGAAATTATGTTTGTGTTAAAAGGATGAGATACATTTTTACTTGCAAGTTAATAGGTATAAGTGGATGAATATGTCAAAACATGATAGCATACCTTGTTCCAGAATGGAAAATTATTAGATTACTCCAAATTAAATTAAACCTTATATTAAAACAACCTTTAATATAAGATCTTACCTCTTCATCCATGAGAACCATCCCTATATCTTCTTTGCTTGTTTTTATCTTCTTTACCTTCCATAGACGTATTACACGGACTTTGATGATCCAATCACTCTTGTTAGTGTTAATTTCATTAACACGGTTGTAACTATTAGCCATTGCAACAATTAAAAAATACACACGATATATATATCCGGTGAGATTTATGATCCGTAAAATACATCAACAATAAAAATTTGTCAACTATAACAAAGATAATTACAATTGCGTATACAATTATTTGAGCGAAGGTAGTGAATTACCTATTCGATGAACTCACCTATTCGATGAACTGGAAAACTGGAGAGGGCCACGTACGTTGGTGGATGGTACGTGGAGAGGGTACCTTAAGTTTAGATCGACTTGGATGGTATATGTGGAGAGAGGGTAGATATAAATTAATTTTCAATGAGTGCATGTATATATATTAATTGGAATATTCTATCTTTAATTTTATAATTAGTTATTTATTATTAAATCATAAAATTAATTAAAAGTAAAATATTATCTTCATTCAATTAAGATTTTTAACTTAGATATGAAGTATAAAAATATTACAAAAATTACTTTAAGATAAAATATTATATTAATGATAGGTTAAAATTTTAATTTAACCCAATTTGAACTAATCTATCTAAATATCTATAGCCGAAAAAATCAAATACATCCATACGGTTACAATTTGATCCCCGCATCCATATTTTTTTAGTTAAAGCTATTTTCAATTTAATATCCTATAGCCGGCAAAATATCTAATCAATGTGTATAGATATGTTTTACGCCATATGATTTGATTATGTAGAATCAATTGATAATTTTTTTTAACATAAAATCATATTTTTATAGCCGGCAAATTATCTAATCAATGTGTATTGATATGTTTTACTTAATATGATTTGACTATGTTCTTCATTCAAGTAAGATTTTTAACTTAGATATGAAGTATAAAAATATTACAAAAATTACTTTAAGATAAAATATTATATTAATGATAGGTTAAAATTCAAATTTCCCACAGCCGGCAAAATATCAAATTTTACAAAATTGATTTCTTCAGTGTATTGATATGTTTTACGTAATATGATTTGACTATGTAGAATAAAGTGAAGATTTTTTTAACATAAAATATACAAAATTGATTGAAATTACACGTAGATAAATTGATTAGACAGTTGTATGACATGGCTTGAATTGATTGGACATTCATTAATTGACGTGTCAAAGAAACGGGGCCAGAATTCACTAGAAAAAGACACGTAGGCGAATCGCTTCAAAGCCCGCCACATCAGATTTCAACGCCTCTGTTTTAGTAATATATATTGATTATTTTTTTAATATAAAAAATTTAATATATTTATACTTATTAATTGAGATGAAATTATTTTGAAATTTTAATTTTTTTTAATAATAGAGTTTTTTTGCTTTAAAAAAAGTAACCAAAGTCAAATAATCTATATTTTAAGGTTAAAAGTTAAAAAATATCAAAAAAAAATTATTACAAGGCGGAAATTTGGGTGTGTCAGTCACGATTGTACCACCACCCAAGATCGTTCTTATGAACGAGAGTTTGGAAGTCAAGGTCGGAACTCCAAGGAGAAGAGACGGAATCCAAGTCCAAGTGAGCAAGATGATCAACAATCCTGTTAGCCTCCCTGAAGATGTGGGAAACGGAGATCGTCTCAAAGGGACTAAGTAGATGGAGAACATCCGAAAAAAGCATTTCGATCTCCCAGGGCGTCCGTCAAGCTCCCTTGATCGCATTCACGATTGTGAGACAATTGCTTTCCCCAACAAGTCTTCGAATCTTCCTCTTCCGAGCTTCAATGATATTTATCTTGTGTGTAAGGATGAATGATGTGTTTTATGTGCATTAATACTAAATCTCACAATTGACATTTGCACTAGGTGAGTGTTCATGTATCAACTCCCATGAGTTAGAGTTTGTTTTCACAAGCTAGCTGAAAAAACAGGGTTTTATTTTTATCTTTTTAGATTTATAATGGGTATAGACGTATTATAACAACAACAATAATCTTAACATATCTTTTTAAAAGTAGGGCATGAGAGTTGAGATGTATAGTATCCACCTTTTTCCTATTGAATTGAAACTTGAAAAGGCGTTTTCGATTGAACCAACAAGACATAAAACCATGAATAAAAATAGACCTATGCAATCAAAAGTTGTTATAGAAGATGTATTCTCCTAAGATGTTTGTACATGTAAACTATTAGGCTCCATTTGATCTTAGCTTAAGGAGACTATGGCCTAATGATTTGGGTCATGGCTTAAACTCGGATCTACTGGGTCTATATGGTTTGGGTTGTGAATCCAAACCTAATGGGCCAGAGATCCGAGAGTTGTAGCCAACCCAATATCTAAGGCTTTCAACGTCTCTTTTGGAGCTAGGGTTGTGAGACACTCCTCTTCAGCTCTTTATAAGCTTAAGGGTTCCACTGTGCAGCGTGTGCTCTCTCTTTGGAAGGTAAGTTCCACAAAATCCTAAACGACGTTCTCCAGAACATTCCTCTCTCTCTGGTGGCTGAGGTTGGGGGCTTGAAGATCTTTGCTATTCAAGGACTTTTGAGGAGCTCCATTGCTTGTACTGAAGACGACGCTTCGAGACACAACCCTTCGAGGATCAGATTGGCGACGTCCATAGAGATTAGAAGGGAGTTTCCTTATTTCCTTTGGTCTTTGTCGCTTGTTGCCTCATTTACTGTACTCCTTAGGATTTTGTCTTCGATTTCCCTTCTTGTACCCAGATTGATCTTACATAGTGGATTTAGGGTCTCAACTCATGTGGCCCCGCGGATGTAGGTGCAATACCCGAACCACGTAAACAATCTTTTGTGTCCCTTGCATTTTTCGTTTTGGTTTTTAACTTGTGTTTACTTCTTTTGTGTTCAATCGTTCGTATTTGTTATTCAAACTCGGTGAAATGATTCCAAAAGCAAACAATATATGCCAAACACGAATAACTAGGACAATATAGAGAAGGAGAGAAGTGAATAAAAAACAATAAACATAAACGAGAAATGACCAGCATAAACGAATATACCTAAGCTTCCTGGCGTTAGAGCATGAGCAACATGGGGTAACCCCTTCCCCTTTTTTTATTTTCATCCCCTTATCCTAATTTGACACTTCATATATTTTTTTCTCTAAATTATTTTCTACTTTTTCTACCTCTTTTTTAGAGGTTACCCTTGCAACCACGGGATTACCTAGTTCCCCACCTTTTCTACCTCATTTATTTTTATTTATAAATAAAATTCATAAGTGTTTGATATTAATTTTTTTATTTCATATAGATGAAAAATAACAAAAATAATGCATATGAGTTATTAACATACCAAATAAATATAAATAAGATGTAGTGACCCAGTTGTGTATCTAAAAAAAAGAAAGTAAAAATAAAAAGGGAAGAGGTTACCTTAGTAGAGAGAGGTAATCCCCTCTGGGTCTGAATCTTCTGTCCCCAAATGTGTCCCCTTGCCATGTCTGCTCTCACAAACTTATATTTTTTTTAATTTGTTTGTTTATTTTATTTTATTTTTTGTATTTTTTTTTTAAATTGAAGGTTGTGATGGGGAGGAGATTGGGGGATAGGAGGGGGAACACATTCAAGGACAGGTGATTTGGAGCCAACCCCTTCCAACCTCTTCCCTTGAGGTTTATCATGTGTTTAACTTTTAAGACCTATAAGGTAATAAAAACTCATGGTTGCACATAGTCTTATTGATTAAGGGTTTGTTTGGTACAAATTTATTGTAGCTTCTCAAAGAGTTGTAATAAAGTTTTTCGCAGTTTTTGAAAAAATAATTTTACAAAACTCTATGTAATTTGTCATGCCAAACAAGAATTTACTCTTTCAATCTATCCACAAAAACTAAAATTTCATCATATCAAAAATTTCATCTAGATTTTAATCTTAAGTGAGATTATAATCTTAAACTAGATTAATCTCTGGCGCGCCAAATAGGTCCTAATTAACTAATCTTTTTTTTTATCATAAGGTAAGAATCTGAGACACCAGACAACTTAATAGGCCGATCGATGAATTGACAGACGGAATAATTGTCAACATACAATACACTAGATAACACAAACCAATACAGATAAAAGAAACCCCAAATAACACATACCATAAAAGTCGTCAACCGGCGGAGGAGTTGAGAAAGAACCAAGGCGAGTGCGAGAGAGTGCGATAACTCACACGACTTCTCGACGCTGAGAAGACAGGGAAGAGTAACCACCACCGGAAAAAGGCAAAACCTGGGGAAAGGCGGATCACCAACGTTGCCCCTACTTAGATGAGAGATCTTCGAAGATCACGAACACATCCACGATCCTCTCGATCATATAGGACGTCCGATACTACAACCCAACTCGGAGCTTAACGCCACAACGTCAAAGCAACGATCCGACGCCAGCAAAATGAAAAAAAAATGGGCCAATAAAGGGGAGACCAAACATCAGAAAGAGAATTGTGCGTCAACAGCCCGGAATCAATCTAAATGTCTAGATAGACTTTATTATTTCAATAAATACTACGATTATTTTCTAACCCCTTACGAGATTTTAAAACAAGCCTTTTCGGGATTTTGTTGTCAGAATACTAACGAGTTTGGTGGAGGCCCTAACTAACTAGTTAATCTAGTAAAAATGAGCGATTATTAAGTAAATACTTCATCCGTTAATTAAAACTTATCGTTTTAGAAAGTAAATCTTGTTAAGAAAAATTTATCATTTTAGGTATTTTCTCTTCCACTCTACGAAATTGCCCTTGTAATTATTATATAGCTGTTAGTTGTAATTTTTGAGAAAGTAAAAAAGTAGAATAATAATTAGGAGTATAATTGTATTTTTATTTATTTTATTAATAAGTTAATAGATCTCTAAAATGACAAGTTTTAATTAATGTGGGTACGTATTTATCAACTCAAAAAAAAGTTTAACCAATTAACTTGGAATATAAGTTGAGTGGCCCCACGCCCCCACCATATGCAAACTTGTACATTAGCTTTAGCTTATAGGCGAGGGGGGCACTATGCAAATTTACGTGAGTGGGGCCCGACCATAACATGTGGCCGGGTTATCCCAAAATCTGCTTGCGTCGTGTCGACGATGTCGTGCCATTTTTCTCCATCCTCTCCGTAGTGCTTCTCTCCCTCCGGTCTCCTTCTTTGACACTTTTTTGGGGGGTCTTTTATTTTAAATTATTTAACCAAACCTCCCTCCCCAGATTTTATTAAAATAAATAAACAATACTTCATCCATAAAGAAAAAAAAATGTCGTTTATGAGTAAAATCTTTTTAAGAAAAATATGTCATTTTAGGTATTTTGGTGTTCACTTTTCAAAATTAGCCTTGTAATGATTTTGAATTTGTTAATTATAGTTTTTAATAAAGTGGAAAAGTAAAATAATAATTAGAAGTATAAGTGTATTTTTGTTTGTTTTTATTTACTTTATTAAAAAAAATGTGCAAATGTCTAAAATGACATGTTTTAATTAACAGATAGAGTATTATTTTAGATAGTTAATCTTATTAAAAAAATCATTATAGATATATCGGTGTTCCATTTTCAAAATTATCACTATAATAATTAGAGATATATTAATGGTAGTTTTAAAAAAGCAAAATGTATAGTAAGATTTATGAATATAAGTATATTTTTGTTTGATTTCTTAAAAAGTGTGTAAATTGATAGAATGATATGTTTTAATTAAAGGATGGATATAAATTTATTTTTAATAATATTCTACTCTGATTTTTTCTACAGTATAAACTTTGGAGATGCTTAGCTAACTTTTGAGTTATTTTAAATTTTATTTGTATTTTGATAAAAAAATAAAATATAATTATAATAACTTTAACTAATTTACAAATTCATTTTCAAACACACCCTTCATCTTTCATATAGATTCAAAAAAGCTGGATTACTTGTAACAAATATATTAAATAAATAATTTGAAACAAAGTGCATTTTATATTACCTTTAAAAATATTAATACGGCGTATAGAGAAGCATGCCAAAATA
The DNA here is from genome assembly GCA_037127255.1 of Persicaria tinctoria. Classification (NCBI taxonomy): domain Eukaryota; kingdom Viridiplantae; phylum Streptophyta; class Magnoliopsida; order Caryophyllales; family Polygonaceae; genus Persicaria; species Persicaria tinctoria. The sequence continues at coordinate 42,841,857 of JBANSL010000020.1, forward strand.
ATGACAAAAAAGAAAATATTTACCAAAAAATTTAGGGTTTGAAAATATTTGCCAAAATATTCACTAGGGTCCCACTTGTATTTTATAATTTCGCACAAAAAGCAAAAATTATATAAAATCACCTTCTCTTTTTAAAAATTTGCATCAATATCCTTGTATGTTACTTGTTTAGTTTATATTCCGCATCAAAAATTTATAATTAGAACCTTGATCCTGCAATTTGGTAGGAGAGCCTTGATTAAAAATAATCTATATTTATCTATAAGACAATCTGGAGCTGTCTACTAATTGCCCCCATAAGACTAATCCTCATGCTTTAGATTTAGATGTAAGCGATAAGCATTTTGGAGCAATTTTAAATGTCATTTCAGACCAACTTATAGATCTTAAACTCGAAGTTAAAAAATTAGAACAATTGTATATTGAGATTAGAAGTAAAATATTTAAGACTGTAAAAGAAACAGGAGAAGTACATCGCTCAACAAATCTAAAAGCCATTAACGAAATAAGCCCTCAGATAAGCCTAACATCAGATGGTGAAGTCAAGAAAGGAGATCATTTTAAATACAGTTATCCATTTAAAAAATTCAAAAAGAAGTTTTCTACTAAATTAGATAATATAACGAAAAAGCGACTGTAGAAGAAGAAGACCAAGACGAAAATCAAAACCCTAAAAATGAATCAACATCCAATTCGACAAATAAAGAGATTTAGCACTAAGTTGGATGACCCGGAATGGAAGATGAAATTACAGAAACAAAAAGCCATTGAAACCAACTTTATGAACCAAGAAGTCATGAGCGACGATGAGTATGAAAAGAACTCAGATGAAGAAGTTGTGTATCAGCAAATGGGATTAATTAACCTAAAAGATATGGAAAACATTCCCATATCTAAAGTCCAAAAAAGATATGGAAAACATTCCCATATCTAAAGACAAAGAAGGTCGAGGGAGAATGAACCCGTAGAACAAAATGAAGCTAGAAGATATTACAGACGATACGAACATGGTTCAACCAGCAATTATAGACCTAGGTTAAAGCCTAAAGAATTTCTGGAAAAGAAGGAAAGATTTGGAGTAAGCATATATTATGCCAAACCATAGACCAAATCAAAGAGAAATTAATCTAGAACTCATAAGTGAAACAAGTTATAAATTAAACCTAGATGGTGCAAGGAATAGGCGTGAAATCATAGAGTTCTGGAAGAAAAGTATGATGACCCGGAATGGAAGATGAAATTACAAAAACAAAAACCCATTGAAACCAACTTTATGAACCAAGAAGTCATGAGCGACGATGAGTATGAAAAGAACTCAGATGAAGAAGCTGTGTATCAGCAAATGGGATTAATTAACCTAAAAGATATGGAAAACATTCCCATATCTAAAGTCCAAAAAAGGTTAAATGAAATTTTAAGACAAAGAAGGTCGAGGGAGAATGAACCCGTAGAACAAAATGAAGCTAGAAGATATTACAGACGATACGAACATGGTTCAACCAGCAATTATAGACCTAGGTTAAAGCCTAAAGAATTTCTGGAAAAGAAGGAAAGATTTGGAGTAAGCATATATTATGCCAAACCATAGACCAAATCAAAGAGAAATTAATCTAGAACTCATAAGTAAAACAAGTTATAAATTAAACCTAGATGGTGTAAGGAATAGGCGTGAAATCATAGAGTTCTGGAAGAAAAGTATGATGAGTGTATTAAACATGAATGTAGGTTGGAACTCTTCTCAATTCCTTAATTACATAGAACATAGTTTCTATGGATGTATTGTCGATTGGTATGGAGCTATAGGTGATGAACCAAAACAAGGGCTTAGGAATTTGGCAAGCCCAGTGACAATGTTCACATTAATATGTGAATTAATAGAAGACGAATTCATTGGAGAAAAAGAAGATGAAGATAAGGAAGCTTTAAAATGGCAAAGAAGCTTAAACAATCTTGAAATCTGTAACATGAAATATGTTGATAATTACATAACAGAATTCGACAACTATTATTACAAGATAGGAGAAAACAGCACAAATTTGCAAATGTTCTTTGATAAACTTCCTGCCCCAATTAATGAACAAATAGGCGAAGAGTATCGAGAGTTAATTAACATTGGAGATAAAGATACTCTTGGTAATAGAATTTCCTATGTTAGTAAATGGGTTGAGAAAAAAATGTCGAGACGTGAGAAGCACCCAAAGGGATAGTAGAAATAATAGAAGAAAAGTTTGAAGAAGATATAGAATCTAAAAATGAGTCAATAGAAGGTGAAGAAATTAATGAAATGACGGAAGGAGAATCTCCTAGTGAGTTCTCCGATGAATATGAAATGACCACCTTAGCTCAACTTCAGCAAGCTGAAACCTCTATTGATGAGGAACAAGTTGAAGAAATGACGAGATCAGGGGTTGATTTCCCGATCATCGCTAAAGAACAGTTTGTTAAAAAATCATTATTCTCTAAATATGCTAAATATGTTTGCGAAGAAATGTCTGGAGATGTAACTGTCAACAATAATGAAAATCAAGCAACTGAAGTAAATTTAATCAATTGGGCAAACATTCAAAAACATAATAGAGATAAAAAAATTTAAATATATTTTCATATGTGGCATTCAAGTAATTATAACTCCATTACAAGACTATGGAAAAGATGTGCAATGCATTAATTTTGTTTGTGGTATTAGGAATAAAAAGTTTAGTGATCAATGCATTAATAGAATAGTCTGTAATTTGAGTCAAGGAGAAGTTTCTTGGATCTGTAGGCCTAACTATTATGTTAGTCTAGAGGATCATTATGCATCTAAATTCTTAGCCATAAAATTGTTAACATAGGGTATTAGTATGCATAAGGGAACTTGTCCTTTACAATTAAAATGGAAGGTAGTTTATAAACTTGAGAATACAACAAACCCTCCACATAAATGCCATATAGTAGAAGCTGAGAAACACGAGGATGTAGGTCCAAGCAAAGAGGTTGTACCTGTTAAGTTAAAACCTGATCAAATAAGACTTAAGACCATTTGGATAAACGCATTTGAAAATTCTACGAGCACTAGCAGTAATAAGGTTTTAATCATAGATGAAGAAGGTAGAATCCATATGAATGCTAAACCACAAGTCAGTCTCTCTAGATGTTCAAGTTTATCCAGAAACACTAGTTTTAGGTTCAATCCTAATCTTAGTATTAATCCAAGGAATCAGGGAGCTACTACGTACAGAAAAGATAAATCGTTTATGGTAGATGAAGACTTAATGAGCATGATAGTGGCATTAAACAAGAGGTTAGAAAATAAAATTATAAGAGAACCAGCCAGACATAGTCTAGATCTATGTTCTAGTCCATTTAGGGAAACAGTAACATCAATTCCTCCAATAGTTCAAAAGGTTAGAGAAAATCAAGAAGGATCATCTAGTTCCGAACCAAAATGGAAGATAATAGGATATCAAACTAAAACCTTTAGTGAACCTATTTATGAAAATGATCCAAGAGCTAAAGATTTCAATGAACCTCTAAACGAACCATTTGTAGAACCAGTTTTTGGAGATGAAATAGGAATGAGAATGGAAGTACTAGACCTCAGACATCTCTATGGAGATAATATGAGGGTAGAGGAAAGCCTTGAACATGTCAGCAAAGAATCGCTAAAGAAAAATTATAGGATTACCAACCCCAATAGCATTTATATCCCGATAAGTATTTGCTTAGAAGGATTCAATAAATATGAGTTATGTGCCTTTGTGGACAACGGATGTTCAGTATGCTTTGGAAAAAAGGCATTATTTCCTGAGCTTATTTGGCAGAAATCCCGTAGACCAATTCAAGTCAGAATAGATGATGATAGTATCATGGTTCATTTAGAATTAACTTCTGATGTACCTATCATGATAGGAGGAGTCCAATGTGTAATTCCTACACTATGGGCAACTGATCAGCCATCACATGATATGTTAATTGGAAATAATTTCCAAAGACTCCATGTTCCGGTAACTCAACACCTAGACATGATGGTCTTCAACATCAATGGAGAAGATGCTTGGGTTAAAAAGATTAAACAAGCTTATACACATCAAGCAATAGAATTTACGCGCACTAAGCGTGGTGAGGAATATATTCTTCCTACACAAAGAGAATTTGCACTCTCTACATGCGAGGTAACACTAAAAGAAAAAATCTTTAAGCAACAAGAAAAAATGTGTAAGGAATTATATTATGAAAATCCTTTAAAATTTTGGGAAAAAAGTTAAATCATTTGCTACCATAGAACTAATAGATCCAAAAGTTGTCATTAGAGTAAAACAAATGGTTTACACTTATAAGGATCAACAAGAATTTAAAGAACAAATTGATGAACTCTTAAAGAAAGGTTTAATTCGAGAAAGTAAAAGTTCTCATTCTAGTCCTGCCTTTATGGTCAGGAATCATGCTGAAGAAAAAAGAGGAAAAGCTAGAATGATTATCAATTATAAAAAGCTTAATGATAATACTGTTTTTGATAGATATTATATCCCTAATAAGACAGTTTTATTTAATAGAATACAGGGAGCCACTTGGTTCTCTAAAATGGATTGTAAAAGTGGTTATTGGCAGTTAAAAATGGATGAAAAAAGTATTCCACTTACAACATTTAGTGCTCCACAAGGTCATTATGAATGGGTAATCATGCCCTTTGGTTTAAAAAATGCACCACAGATATTTCAAAGAAGAATGGATAATGTATTCAAAGAATTTAAACACTGTTGTCTAGTTTACATTGATGATATCTTAATCTTCTCTAAAACTATAGAACAACATAAGCATGACTTGAAAGTTATAACTCAAAAATGTATTGGCCATGGAATCATGTTAGGACAAAAAAAATGCATTTATGTTGAGCCTGAAATTGAGTTCCTAAGATTGAAGATTAAAGCAGGTCAAATTGTCTTACAAGAACACATCTTAGAAAAGGTAGAAAAAATTCCCGATGAAAACAAAGACAGGAAACAATTAGGAAGGTTTCTAGGATGTCTTACTTATGCTTCTGATTTTATTAAAGATCTAGCCAAATTAAGAAAACCTCTACAAGTTAAATTAAAGAAAGAACAAGTTTGGAGTTGTACTCACTTAGATACTAAAATAGTCAAAAAGCTGAAAAGAAGATGTGAAAAACTTTCAATATTGACTTTACTTAATGAAGAGTATGAGATAGTTCTAGAAACAGATGCTAGTGATTATCATTGGAGAGCTGTTTTAAAAATAAAGAAAGATAACAAGCTTTGCAGGTATAGCAGTGACAGTTTCAACAAATCTGAGTATAATTACACTGTCATGGAAAAGGAGATTCTTGCAATTTATCGTGGAATCCAGAAGTTTATAATCTTCTTAGCTCCTAAACCTTTTACAGTCAGAACAGATTGTAAATGAATATTGGGTTTCATAAATAATAATCTTGATAATATGAAAGCGCATGGGAGACTCATGCGCTAGCAATTAGCCCTTAATCAATTCACCTTTACTATTGAACATGTGCAGGGATCGAAAAATTCTCTAGCTGGCATCTTAACGAGAGAGTTAGTTAATGGATCAAAGAAATCAAACTTAGTGGGAAGATCCACGTTGGGTATTCCACCCATACGATATTAATCTCCTAGGAGAAATATGGAGATACCAAGGATGGGTTTTCCCTCCAAGTTTTTATATTTCTGTTGATTTTGGAAGGTTTACTGAAAATAGATTCCGTCATGGACTCCTACAAACGAGACACATAACGGTTATAAGAATCTTAACCCTAGAAATAATAATAAAGGTTCTCCGGCTACCTATTGAACTCTAGGAAGACATTTGCAGAAGATGGAGGATGAGAGATTTCGAAGACTTCTACTGGATAGTAACCCTGAGGGATTACAACACTCCAGCAAGGATGAGAGAATGGTGTAACCATTTTTTTGCAAACAATGGCGCCGGATTGGGAGGATTATCATTACCCATCGTGCCAGATGAAGATGCAGATTAATTAAAATCATGGAAATATGGAACGTGTAATGGACTCTACAATTACAAGTGACCATGGCCAAAGAAAGAAGAAGAGAGCATCTTGTACAAGTACTTCACTAAGTTTCAGAAGGAGGTCTTCCTCAGAACAACGAAGTTTGAGAAGATAGAAAAAATAAATTGTTGTCGTGTTATCAGTGCCTGCATGGATGTTAACCAGGGAAAAACCCGGTTACCACATTACTTAATCTTCCTACTATTAAGTGAAGACTATTGGTACGTGAAAGATCCAGTAGTAGAGAGAAGAATCGACGTAGTAAGGTATCCATGGGAGGCAAGAGCAAAAGGATTCTTTTACATCTACTACAACATCACCAACTATAGACACACTAATTGTGGGATATTCAAAGTTGGAAATACAACCTTCCTCGTAACCCCACAACTCAATCCATTAATGCAACAAGCCATAAACAGATCTGAATCCATCGAGCTTTATTTAACAGAAATAGAAGCCGGTCGCTTTTTAGATAAAAGAGGACACGAGAGAATGATCGATTTACTGATTGCATGAGATCAAGAATACACTGAAGGATTAATGCTTGATCTCGATTTAGACAACGATCAAGATCTAGAGTTTGATAATACTCTAGATTTAGTACAAGATTACAATGATGATGACTTGGAAGCCAACATGGGAGACGAAGGGGTCCATAACCTGGACGATTGAAAGCCATCATCATCCAGCAGCACAATTATTGTACTTTCTGATTTGTTTTTGCTTTTACCACTTGAATCTGTAAAATAATGGGTGTACTGTGTGCTTTTACTGTTTGCTTTATCAGGCCAGCCTGTAGGCCATTTTCTTTAGCCGTTGGAGAGGCATTCAATGCCCTTCGACTTGTTCTATAAATAGGGCATCCATTTGGAGTTCAAGGACACCGAATTCCAGAGAGAGAAAATATATGCTCAGAGAGAGAGAGAGTTTGCAAATCAAAAAGAGAAGTAGAAGCGTTTTGAATTTGAGTAGATTGGTGTTTCCATCACTCTAAGGTTCAAAACCCTTCAATGGATCTTATGATATGAGTGTTAAGTGTGTTTAAGTTCTAAATTAGGGGTGCTTGTGTGTTGTAATATTTTCCAGATTCAATAAAGTTTGTTTTTAAGAAAGGGAAAGCTACTTAATTGAACACTATATTCTGAATACTTTGTTTTCTTGATTCAAATCCCTTCACTCTCTCAAAATCAAATCCAAAAGCTATAGACTACGGTATGAGGTAGGAAACGAAACAGGTATGTGCTCAATCTGGACTAAGGGAGGCATGTTTGAAGGTTAGCCACCTCTAGAAAGCCGAAAGCTAAGGAACGACGGTGGTCCAGTGTAACTATGTCCACGTATGGGTCAAACCTCTTTAACTTGAAGTTTTAGTTGCAGAGCATGGTGGGCTTAAAACCACAGAAAGCTTATTATTCATAATATAGTTAGTAGATTATGGTAGTTAGTACCACCAAAAGTCATTTATAAGTATTCGATATTGCATCTTGAGTATTATTGTAAAAAACTAGAAAGTTAAAGACCAAGTTTGTAATTTAGTATAAAGTACGGGTACCTTTTGAAAAATCAAAAGCAAAAAGCTAAAATTTTTAAATATTTTGATAAATAGTTTAAAAGCTTGAATATTGTGGTAATTATTTTAGAAAGCTTGAATATTTTGAAAGAAATTTCGTATATATATGGCCATTCTGATATTTTTTTTATAAAAAAATCATTGATATAACTCCAAACAAAAAAATTAGTTTCATGATTACCCTACTGAGAAATTGTACATTTAAAGATCTGATTAAGACGAGAAAGCAAAGAATTTTACGGTGGAACAAACCAGTGAAACCACCATTAGAAACACATAAAATAAAATTTGATGATAACAACTGGACCTGTTAAACAGGTCATTCGGGTCGGGTCACTTCGGGTCTCGGGTAAAACGGGTTCCGGGTAAAACGGATTTCAGGTATTTTCGGGTTGACTAGAACCCGGGTTTCGGGTCATTTTGGGTCGATTTCGGGTTTGTCAATTTTTTCTTTTTTAAATTAAAAAAATCATGATTTGATAATTTTGCGATAAATTTTAATTATATATATAAAAAATTAATTATATTTAATTATAAATCAACCGGGTCACCAGGTCGAAACCCAGATTACTCGAAAAAATTCCGGTTTTTCAGGTTCGGGTCGAAAAAATTTTCCAGGTCAAAATTTTCGGATCTTGACCCAAAAAAATTTCGGGCTGTCGGGTCGGGTTTTCGGGTCGGGTTATGTTTTGACAGGTCTAATAACAACAGAGATGATGGAAATTTCTTAGTAGGATCGGGTAATAATTCGCGAAAATCAAGGAGAAGAGATAGCTATTGGTGGTACAAGCTGGCAAGAAGAGTGTGTTTTTCTCGGAAACATCAAGATTCAAGATGGGACTTCTAAAGGAAAAGGATCTTGGTTTACTACGGCGATCGAGGACAATAACTTAAATATCATCAATGTCCTCAAAGATTTTTGGTCTTATCCTTGAGAGATTGAGATCCTGATTACATATATTCTCTTTATATTGAAGCAGTTTGAAGAGGTGGAGTTTCGCCACATCTTCATGGAAGCCAACTGGTGCGCTGATTGTGTTGTCAGGATCTTTCATACAATTGTGACGTAGTTGCTATCCAGAGAGCTTTTAGTATCTACATTTCTCCTACATTTCTCATACTGAGATATAGTAATACTTGTTAAAAAACACACCAAAAAACATACATTTATTGGGAAATTGTTTGTCTTACCCTCTGGTAAGCTTACCCAAGGGCATTCCTATGTTCAAGGAAAAAGTGGAATAAAAAGAAATGTTTTAATAGGGGATAAATAGGTTTGCTTTTTTGTGAGGTTTCATGCACTCCTATGTCATAATTACTACCCCTATATTACTTCTCCCTCCTAATAAATGGAGTTTGTTGACTAATCCGAAAATACAAAGTCCTAACAACTATTTTTTTATAATTTGTTTATACTGTAATTTGTTTACATGAGTATTAGACAATTTATACTTTGTAATAAAATAATTTTTAGACTTTGTCTATACGAGTACTATATATACAACTTATTTAGTTCCGATTCGTATTTATTATTATTTGGAATGTAATTAGCTAGTTATGGAGGTAATGAATACTCCGTATATAACAACTACTTTCTTCCTGAAATACCCCAGAGTATTTTTGAGAATTTCGTTTTAATTAAATATTTTTTCTAGTAAAAGTCCTTTTATTTTATTTTATTTTATTTTATTTATTTATTATTTTTTACTCAGAAAAGACTTTTCGAATTAAATATATATAAAGTTTTATAACTATTCAGGATCTATTTTATTTTAGTCTTGTTTAGTTATGTGCACTTACAATAAATAAAATATTTTTAAGTTATATTATTTTAATGTAAAGTTGTACATTTTCTCTTCAAACTAAAGTAGGATTTATAATTATAACTCATCTTAGTGTTCATAAGGTATTTATTTTAAGGTTTTAGAAAAATGATGTTATTTAATTAAATCTTTTGTTAGTTTATTATTTAAATTGTGTGGGTTTTAATAAAAATTTATTCGGATATATCTATATAGTTATATATTATAAATAAGGGCTAAACCGGTTTTCTTTTGGTTTGGTTGAACCGAACCGGGTCCTTTAAAAAAATGTTGTTGAACCGAACCGCTTCTTCTTCCTTAGATGAACTGTAAATGAGATGAAGATGTAGGAATTTTAACCACCCTCAAATCTCGCCCGAAGCTCAACGATTTTGTTTGTAGAACGTTCTCTATTCGTTGTTAATGAGATTTATGCAAGAAATTTGGAGTTTCGGGATTGAATTGCAACCGAACGAACTTATCCCCAAATTCGAAACTCACCCAAATCCGCCTCAGTCAGGCCGAATCTCACCAAATTGAGGATGGGGATAAGCTTGAAGGGGATTATTTAGTTGATTTACAGATTTAATTTAATTTCATCCGTCCCCTAATCCTCCCTTATATGTACCCCCTTTCGGATTCAGTTTCGAAGCACACCACCACCTCTTCTCTCCATCACCTAGCTCTCAAACTATTCCATTGTGTTCTAAACGCCTCCCGCAACAATCCTCTTCACAAAATTTCCACAAAAACGTTCCGAAACCGATAACCCCAATTTCGAATTCACCCCTCGTTGGAGCCGCCTTTGCCGCGTGCCCTCGCCTGCCACCAGTAGCCGCTGCCGGAGCCACGAGCCACCACCGAGAGGTGCACCGCATCGCCACGAATCCGTACCCACCGGTCGTGTGTCAATTTTCTGTAAAAAAAAATTCAATTTTCCGTTAAAAAAAATAGAAGAAAAGTGGGTGGGTTATATTTGAGTTTTGGATTTAAATTTGTTACGTAGGCGGGTAAAACTAAAAATAAAAAATTGGCTAAATTTTTTTGCGGGAAAAAAGTTGCTTTTTTTTACTCTTATATGTAACCACCCATACTTTAACTTTTTTGGTAAAATCAACACCCTAAGCCTTTAATAATTATCCATACTTTTTTTTATATTCCAAATCGATCAGCACCCTGCACTTAATACATTTCTTATGTAAAATTTGTAAACTTAAAGAAAAAAGATAACTAAATTTCATAAAATATATATGAATGAATAAAATGAAATTTCATAAATCTTACTCATGTAAAAAGTTAAACTCGCAAACTTTAATGGTCAAATTAATAACAAGAAGGAATCAAAACAAGTACAATTGGTACTTATAAAATTAAATTAATAATTTTGATATTATATATATTTTATTATATAAATTCAACTTAATAAAAAAAATAAGAAGGTAAAATTATTTTTGTGATAACATATGTATATTTTTTTTATTATATAAACTTATACAAATGAACTTATATGCATCAAATAAAAACCAATTCTATAACTTATAGAAACTAATAAATGTTGAATAAAACTTTATATTATTGAATTCTTGAGTTCAAATCCTATCAATTATACATTTTATAAGAATTTATTAGATAATATAAGGTTTTATTCAACACTTATTAGTTACCTATATGATTTTCCCTCCAAACTTGCTCTTATAGTATTATTATAGAATTTTAGTAGATAATATAAAGTTTTATTCAACACTTATTAGTTTCTATATGATTTTTTTTCTCAAAACTTGTACTTATAGTATTCAATAATTATTATTTACTTATATGAGTTTTCTTCAAAACACACACTTATAGTAATCAAGTGTATCACGATTCATGAGATACATTTATTGGGTGATAAAATAGCACATGGATCAAGTGTATCAACCGTCGGATAAGAATTGAAATGGACGATTAGGATTGTATCAAAACAAATATAGTTCGTACTTATAAACTCAAATTACTAATTTTAATATGATATATATTATATAAACTCAAATTAATAAAAAAAAATTAAGAAGGTAAAATTATTTTTGTGATAACATGTGTATTTTTTTTTATTACATAAACTTATACAAATGAATTTATATGCATCAAATCAAAACCAATTCATTTTTCTCTACGTATAGACATCAATTTTGAATATATTTGACTATATTTCGAAAAAAAATATTTTTTGAATATAATTATGTATAATAACACCCAAAAAATATCACGATACTAAATTAAGGTTATTTCATATGTAATGTAAAAAAAATATAAAGGAAATCCCCATCTCTATTGGTGCAAGGCTGAGCCACCGGATTGACATCTTGCACCGTTGGATTTCAAGAAATAAAGGGTCATGATTGCATCTTGCACCGTTATATATATATATATATATATATATATATATATATATATATATATATATACACTAAATAAAGAGTTGTGTTCACCTTCAATTTAACACTAAATCAATCCATCTTTTTTATCTCCTCCCTCCGACCGTCGTTCTTTGCTGTGAATTTTGCCGAGGAGAGAGAAGCCGCAGTTGGGAATGGGATTGGAATCTGGTGGTTTGGGTAGAAGATGATGAACAGAACTAGTCTCCATCTTTTTTTTTTCTTTTTTTTTAAAATAAAATAAAATAAAATTAGGTGAAGCGTTTTTGTTTTTAAATTAACAAATGCGATTTTAATCCGCTTTTTATTCTTTAGATTTTGTCCATATTTTTTTTTCAGTTTTAAAATTTATAATTTACAAAAAAAAAGGGTCATGATTGGTGCAAGGCTGAGCCACCGGATTGACATCTTGCACCGTTGGATTTCAAGAAATAAAGGGTCACGATTGCATACAAGCCATGCTAATGGTTGATGCTTTCCACGCTGCTTCGGACCCACAACAGTCCCGGCCAATCACAGCCTATCGCGTGTCCTATGATCCATAAATGCTACTTGTATTTTTTTTTAAATTTGCAAATGGTATTTTGAGTTAATTTTGGTCAGATGTATTATTATTATTATTAGTATTACTACGGAGTAGTAATTTGTATAATAATAATAATTAACAATAATAATTAATATTAGAGTATTTTATTAATAATAATAATAATTATTATTATTATTATAAATTATTTTTATTTTTATTATTATTACAAAGGAGAATTAAAAAAATCAAAGAAAAATGGAAAAAAACATATTATAAATTATTTTTATTTTTATTATTTTAATTGTACTAACTATCGGGCTTAACTCAAATTTATTTAGTAACTATCTATATCTATATAAACTCTTAATTGAGAAGTGTTTACGATAACGTGTCAATCGTATAGGCATTTTAGAAGTCTTGACCAATCATATTTTTTCGTTTTTCCATTTATCTTTGATTTTATTTAATTCTCCTTTTTTTCTTCCTTTTCCTTCATTTTTTTATTTATTTTACTAACTATTGGGGTTAATTAAAAACATTGAATTCAATCTAATATAACTATCGGCATTACCTCAAATTTATTTACCAACTATCTATGTAAACTCGTAATTGAGAAGAGTTTACAACGATGTGTGAATCTTATAGGCATTTTACGAGTCTTCACCGATAATATTTTTTTACCATTTTATTATAACTATTAATTTGTGAATTTAACTCTAAATACAAAGCAGTTTAGATTTATTTTTGTTTTCTTTTATAACAAAATAAAATTTCCTATTAATATAGATCTTGGAGATATTTAGTCAATTACAATGTATAGAACGATTGATCATATAAGTTATATCTTTATAGGTTTAGATGTGAATTTATATAAATGTGAGTTTACAGGAATTGGAGATATTTATAAGTTATATCTTTATAAGTTTAGATGTGAATTGGAGATATTTGGTAAAAAATATTGAGCTTAGGAGGGTAAGAATCAAAATTACCACAAGAACCTAATTGATCAAACAATTTATTTTTAACCAATAGGAAAAATATTGACCAAGAATCAAAATTACCACAAGAACCTAATTGATTAAACATCAAACAACATAAAATTTCAAATTGTGAAAAAATTTCACATTTTTAACCAATAGGATAAATCAAAACAATTTATTTTTTCAATCCATATCTAATTATGATATCAAGCAACCAATGATATATATATATATGTATGCATAACTTCATGTTAGTACTAAAATATATTAATTGTGTCTTTTAGTGTTGAACCTAGGGTGCTCATTTGAAAAAAAATTAAAAAGTTTGATTGGGTGTACAAAAACTAGGGTGTTCATTTGAGAGGGAAAAAAAGTTTTAGACAATTATGTAAGAAATAGGGTGTTGTTTTTTTAAGAATATATGAAGTTTAAGTATCATATTGTAAGAAAAAAATATTTTCTACTTAAAGCCCATACCAATATAGCCCAATATTATCTATCAGATCCCAAAAAAACCCTAAAGCCGAATTCTAAACAAATGAACGCCACGTCATCCATCCTCTCTGCACCTTTGTTTGCTAGCTAAACTACAGGAGCGTCTCTTGCCGGAGGCGAATGGATGCAAACTGCCTGCGCCGCCTGTAAAGGCCTTGAATTATGATTTCCGGGTTACGTTTCAAGGGATAAAACCCCTTGTTCGGATCTTGCAATCCAGGTACGGGTCGAGGTTTCAAACTCATTTAAAATTAGTAGAAAGAGGGATTTCAAACCCTAAAAACCTCGAAGGGCCATTGAGTACCCTTAACCTGTCCTAAGACTACCTCTTGAAATCCATTTCAAACGGAAGTAAAGCGAAAGTAAAGCGGAAGCAAGGTAAAGATACAAGTGCCACGGCAGAGCCGGGTCAAAACCAAATCATAAGTGGGTGATTACCATTTATAACGAGTTAGTGAATTAGCTAGGTTCTCCGATTCGCAAAAAGGGAACCCCGCCATATAGACATCGAGCACTCAAAATCTGCAGAAAATACCTTTAAAAGAAGAACGGGGAAAGGAGTCAGATCGAGCCACTCATGCGGGACCGACAGTCCTCGCTGAGGCCACATAGTATGTGATATACCTAATAAAGATGCTCTAATGCAGTACGAAAGTCAAACACACTAGCATGCCCCTAAGTATAATAATGTGTAAAAATACTGTAAAGGGCCCAAGACAATGCCAAGTGGCATATCCCTCTCCTACCTCCACCCTCTTCCGATAGGGCGGAGACTGGCCAGCTCGTGAATGCATTCCATCATAATCGGGGGGCACGCATGCCTAACCCGCTCCACAATAAAGCCCGCAGGCATCTCATAATATAAGGAAGTTCATGACTCGATTGACTCAGGGTACCCGATGAGGCTGGGCTACCCTATGACCCTAGCAAAGACTCTAGGACTATCACATATAACGGACGTTCTGTTTCAAACGCATAAAGTAAGCAGATGCTTATTCAATTAGTGCAACCTAAACATGATACTACATGGCATGCGTTTATGCATATGCAACACCTAACATAAAATGCAACAACAGGCATGAATGTCCAACCTGAGTAAGCCCCCTAGGGAACTTACCTGAAGATGCAGAACAACAATATAACACAAGCAAGGGCCCAAATGCAAGTCCAAGCGATCCAAAAGCAATACACACCTATCATCAAGCCATATCCATAAGCTACCGTTCCATCATTCATACACACAAACTCCCAGTTCTCAACATACTCAAAACCAACCGATAGTGAAACCGTTTTCCAAAACCTTTCCGATATGATCAACATTAACCAAAATCATTTCATTTTCAATCAAACCCATCGATAAATCTTACCAACAATATTTCCAAACTCATTTCCCGAAGTTTTCCAAACTCGTAGATCTCAAGTTAAGTCAACTCATTTTTAAAACAATTTCTCAAATCATACTTGGCCAAATTCAAGAGGAAGTAACAAATTTTCTAAGTCAGCCCAAAAATCTTGTTCATCAAAATATTCCGGCATTTTGGTTTTCAAGACAATCAATCCTTTAAGAGATAATTCCGGGTAACTTGCTAACCCTTTTTTTAAAATAATTTTCCAAGTAATACTTAACCAAAATGCAATTCCATAGCTAAACCCTCTTTTCAATTCCTATTAGTAAAACAAAGCCAATAATTCATTTTAGAATTCCTAAAATTAGCTATTTAAAATATCACATAATACATAACACAAATAATATCCCTTTCATAGTGTATAATAATTTTCAGAAATATAAAATCATGAGTCATAATAATATATATAACATAACACTTAACAAAACTAACAATTAACAACAATAACCCATGAAAATGCCCAACACAACACCCTTTTTAAATAAATCAACCCAAGCCCATCTCTCTTTTCCCAAATCCGGATCCGGCCCAGAAAAGGAAGAAAAGGCCTAAGGTCTTTCTTAAATTTGGATCCAGCCCAACCCTTATCCCAAACCTGATTTTTATGATGAAAACCGAACCGGAAATAATAAATAATATAACTGAACCGACCCTTATTTTAAAACAGAAAATCGGACCACATCAAAATCACTGTTCATCACCCTCTTCTTTGGAATCTCTGCGCGAAAAGGGAGGAAATGAAGGGAAGGGAGGAAGCCGGCCGGGGGCGATGGCTCCGAACCTCATTCCCGACACCCATGGACACGGAATTGGTCAAAGAAAGGAAAGGGAGAGGGAGAGGTTCTCACCGAGGGGTCTCGAAATCTCGCCGGGATAAGCGCTCGGGAAGGCTTCTGTAAAAGCTCGGATTTTTAAATAATAAATTGTAATAAATAATTAAATAAAAGGGATTTAGGTCAGGGAAAAAAAATTCGGATATTTGAAAATCTTCATCTTCGCCTTAAAAATCGTATTTTAAAATCATTCCGGCATCGTTTTAGAATTTTGATTTTGACAGAATTTGATTCCGCTTTCGAGTTTCGAGTCTTGATAAATTAAATTGATTCCGATAATGATTTACAAATTCAAGTTAAATTTCGATAAGATCGAGAGGACTAATTTCGATAAATGTTTTCGGGTAAATTTTGAATGTTGGGTATGCCCTTTTTGTGTTTTACGAGTTGGGACCACGTGTATTCTTCTCTCTCTCGCACGGCAGGACGTTGGAGGAGATTCCCCTGTACCCTTGTAACCAACTCACCTCTTTTGTCTTCTTTCCTTGCTCTTATCCAACGGCTCAGCAATGGGAACAACCCAATCAGGCTCCTCTGTTGCGTGTTGCTGCAGCCTTCAAACCCCTCATGCTTTTCTAATTTTGGCAGCCATGGCATGCGAAAGCGGTCCCCTCCCTATCTCGTTGGAGCAGCAGCAGATAACAACACAGACAATTAACCTCACCTTCCTTATTCTATTTTAAATCTGGAATTCAGCACGCCCCATTCTCCATCTCCTCTCCTCTTTTCATTTCTGCAGAAAACCCAAAAATCCACCTTCCCCTCACTCTCCCGTTTCTTTCTCTGCAACACACCAGGAGACCTTCCCCTCACTCTCCCGTTTCTTTCTCTGCAACACACCAGGAGACCTTCCCCCAAAACATACAGGAAACCCACGAAATGGACATCACCACCCCTGTTCGTTTGAACTTGAACCACCATCACCAGCCTCGCCATCGCCGAGCCAGCAGAAGAACATTGGAGCGCTTCCATTCTTTTTTCCTTCTTGTCGTCGACGGAAACCACCTGGAGGCTTCCCTGAGTCCAGCCGAGCGCCTCTCGAGCGGCCAGTAACTCGAGCCTCACCGAGCACCAACATCACCTCTCTCTCCTCCGTCCGGGCAGCAACATCAGAGCATCACCAGCCGCCTCCGTTTCGAGCGCAAGTGAGCACCTACCCGAGCGTTGTCTCAAGCGCAGCCCCAAGCCTTCTCCGAGGCCGACGAGGACGAGCCAGCCCAGAAGTTCCTCGGAGCCGCGTCGCAACCCTCCTCCCTTTTTCCCGAAAAGGTTCTGTTGCGTTCATTCTCTTTTTGATTTAAATCACCTTCGATCTCGCTCGTACTCATCCCCTACCTTTTCCTAGACCGGATCCCGCTTCTTCCCCGTCGATTTCAGTGGCAATCCGCCATTGCCGCCGGTGATTATCCCTCGAAGTCGGAATCACATCGATCGGTAAATTCTCTCTCTCTCTCCTCCCTCCTTCTTCCTCGCGTTTCAGTTCCCTTGCCTGGGGTGCGGTCGGGTTATCTTGTTGGTCGGTTTGGTGGTGGTTGTGGCCGG
Organism: Persicaria tinctoria; assembly: GCA_037127255.1. Lineage (NCBI taxonomy): Eukaryota > Viridiplantae > Streptophyta > Magnoliopsida > Caryophyllales > Polygonaceae > Persicaria > Persicaria tinctoria. The sequence continues at coordinate 42,859,450 of JBANSL010000020.1, forward strand.
AAAACAAGCCGCCGGCGGGTCCTATTCCTCTTCTTCTCTCCCGCCCTTTTCCGTTGTCAGTGAACAGGTCATCTGTTCTGTTGATTTGGGGAAGGAGATAAGGGATTGGGTTTGGGCCTATTGCTTCAGATCCGGGTTTGGGGACTGGGCCTTTATTTCGGGTTAGAGTTGGGCTTTTGGGTTGGGTTTTAAAGGGGTTTTGTGTTTTATGTTATATATATATATATATATATATATATATATATATATATATATATATATATATATATATGTTGTGTTATATATATAGTTGTGGTATAATTGTTAATTATTATTAGATTATTATTATTATATGTTAATATTCTAAGTTTGGGTGATAAATATATTTCTAGAAATATTAAATATATTATAAATTGTTTAAAGTGGTATTACTATTTGGAAATATGATATTAATAGATGTTGCTTTGAAAATGGGAATTAAGGAAGTTTAAAATGAATTTGTTGGTTCTGATTTATAAATGAGGTTATAAAGATGGATTTATTTTGGTATGTATTTTAGATAATATTGTTTGTTAAATTATCTAAAATGGGGTTTAGGTTTTGAAATAAAATGCCGGAATTAATTCTATAATATGATTTTGAGGTATTGGTTCTAAGGTTTAAATGTTTAATGTCAAGATTTGGCTAAGTATGTCTTTAAAGGAATTGTTGATTTTCTAAGTGATTTAACTGAGATTTAAGAGTTGTAAAGCTTTGGGAAGAATGATTTTGGTTGATGTTGATCGTATCGGAAAGGTTTTGGAAAATGGTTTTACTATCGGTTGGTTTTAAATATGTTGAGAACTTGGTTTTCATACGTATGAATGTTGGGTCGGTGGCTTATGGAAATGGCTTGATGATAGGTGTGTATTGCTTTTGGATTGCTTTGGACTTGCATTGGGCTCTTGCTTGTATTATCATGCTGTTCTGCATCTTCAAGTAAGTTCCCTAGGGGGCTTACTCAGGTTGGACATTCATGCCTGTTGTTGCATTTTATGTTAGGTGTTGCATAAGCATAAAAGCATGCCATGTAGTATCCTGTTTAGGTTGCACTAATTGAATGAGCATCTGCTTACTTTATGCGTTTGAAACAGAACGGTCGTTATCTGTGATAGTCCTAGAGTCTTTGCTAGGGTCATAGGGTAGCTCAGCCTCATCGGGTACCCTGAGTCAATCGAGTCATGAACTTCCTTATATTATGAGATGCCTACGGGCTTTATTGTGGAGCGGGTTAGGCATGTGTGCCGCCCGATTATGATGGAATGCATTCACGAGCTCGCCAGTCTCCGCCCTATCGGAAGGGGGTGGAGGTAGGAGAGGGATATGCCATTTGGCATTGTCTTGGGCCCTTTACAGTATTTTTACACATTATTATGAACTAGGAGCATGCTAGTGTGTTTGACTTTCGTACTGCATTAGAGCATCTTTATTAGGTATAGCACATACTATGTGGCCTCACCGAGGACTGCCGGTCCCGCATGAGTGGCTCGATCTGACTCCTTTCCCCGTTCTTCTTTTAAAGGTATTTTCTGCAGATTTGAGTGCTCGATATCTATATGACGGGGTTCCCTTTTGGCGAATCGAAGAATCTGGCTAATATCCTAATTTAGTAAAATGGTAATTACACACTCATGGTTTGGTTTTGACCGGTTCTGTCATGACACTTGTATCTTTACTTTGCTTTCGCCTTACTTCCGTTTGAAATGGATTCCGCGACATAGTCTTAGGACAGGTTAAGGGTACCCAATGGCCATTCGATGTTTTTAGGGTTTGAAATCCCTTTTTATACTAATCTTAAAATGAGTTTGAAACCTCGACCCGTACCTGGATTGCAAGATCCGAACAAGGGGTTTAATCCCTTGAAACGTAACCCGGAAATCATAATTCTGGGCCATTACAGCTTCGTCGGTGCTCGTCTGGCCTCGCCGGAGTTAGGTCCTCGCCGGAGATAGTCGACTTGAAACCGGGAAATCAGAGGGAAATGGAGGGATTGCGGCGTCGGCGGCTCCTTGGCGGCGGGTCGTCGACGTCTAGGGGAGGGGGTGCGTTCCTGGGCTTCTGCTCGTCATGAAGGGAGGTGCGTTCCTGGGCTTCTGCTCGTCATAAGGGTACCCAATGGCCCTTCGATGTTTTTAGGGTTTGAAATCCCTCTTTATACTAATCTTAAAATGAGTTTGAAACCTCGACCCGTACCTGGATTGCAAGATCCGAACAAGGGGTTTCATCCCTTGAAACGTAACCCGGAAATCATAATTCTGGGCCATTACAGCTTCGTCGGTGCTCGTCTGGCCTCGCCGGAGTTAGGTCCTCGCCGGAGATAGTCGACTTGAAACCGGGAAATCAGAGGGAAATGGAGGGATTGCGGCGTCGGCGGCTCCTTGGCAGCGGGTCGTCGACGTCTAGGGGAGGGGGTGCGTTCCTGGGCTTCTGCTCGTCATGAAGGGAGGAAGAAACGAAGCTGGGCTGCTTAGCTCGGGCTCGCACACAGAAGCAGAGGAGGTGGACTCGACGAGGGCTTTTCCGCAGTCCCTAGCTGCTGCTGCGGTTTCCTTCGAGAACAGGGGCAATGTTCAGCGATGTTACTTGGCTCGGCTGTGAAAACAGAGGACGAGGGAGACGGGGCTGGGGGTAGCTGCTGGCGGTGGTGACATTGTGGTGGTGCGGTGGTGTCGAAAACAGAGGACCAAGAAGAGGGAACAGAAAGAGTGTGAGACTGGGAGTTTCAAATGTTGAGGGATAAGGTTTGTTGGGTGAACAGGCAGGCAAGGGAAAGTGAGGTAGAGGATCAGATATGGGGGATTGTGGGTTGGCGTGGAGTCTGCTCACAATCAGAAAAGGGAGCATTGACCAGAAAAAAAATCAGAAGGGGAGCTGCTATTACTAGACAAGAGGAAGGAGGGTTGGGAATCAAGGGAGGAAGAGGACAAAAATCTAGAGTGGTCCCAATTTTTTATTTTGAAATACACGGAAATTAAACCCCAAAACCCATTATCTCGGCTTTTTCCAAATCGATTCAAAATAGTGTTTCGAAATCAAGAAGTTCTCGACATTCGAAAACTCAAAATTGAGACATTAAAGAGTTTCAAGTTCTATTTATTAATTGAAGATAAGTTTTCCTTAAAATATCCGTTTTAAATCATTATATATTTTTTTTCTTCAAAATTTTAAGATTTAAAAATCCGAGCCTTTACATCATCCACCTCTAAAAATAAGTGTCGTCCCCGAGACTAAAACTAAACAAGGTAGGGGATGAAGATTGAAATTAATGTGTACAAGGATCTTGTAATCATCTCGGTTGCGTCTTCCGGGATTCTCACAACATCCTAGTCACGGTCGTGACATCTCCAATTGGCCTTGACAAGTATGCAATAAGCGCCCTTATTACATCCTCGCTTCGACTTTTCGGAAGTACCACAACTCTAAAAGTTCTACAATATCATCACTAGGCCTTAGCAAGCACCCTACAAGCGCCCTCATAAAATGCTTGTATCCACTTCGTGAAGTATCATAGAGTTGCCCGGGTTTGAAAAGTTTTAAAGGGGATTCCGCAATTGAAAAAGATTGGCCTCAAAATCGTTGAAATTTTCGGTAACGTTCATTCTTCTACAATCCAAATTGGTCCTTTTTCAAAACCATTCAAAATCTTCAAATCTAACGTCTAATCAAGCAACTTTACCCTAAAACAAGTCAAATCCTTTCAAATCAAGATTTCGTCAAAATCTTCCAACCACCAGATTAGTTTCTCGCATATCAAACAATCAAATTTAGAAGTTGGGAGGTGGAATCATCCACCTTTAAGGGCTAATCTCATATTCTCTTCCTAGTTTCCAAAATCAAATCAATCTATCAGTCTCAATTCAAGAAAGATTCACAAGTCATAAGCAATGCATAACCACATAACCAATCGATCCTCGACGAGTACATCATACGACAAGTCTCAACCATGTATCCACAAGGTTAAAATGTGCATCTAAACAACATACCAAAAATCATAAGGTATATCTACATCATACTGAAGGCATCACAAGTGCATAATCGAATGTTCATCACTCATCACGTAAGCACACATGTCCAAAAATCAACGGGTTAGATGTTATGGGGTTAGTACGTCAGTACACATCAAATCTCACTATCGCATATCGATATTGCAACACAAGTAGAACAGATTCATCACGTTAACATATCAACACAACAAAGTCGTGCTATTAAGATTCAGAAAAAGGAAGATCAAGCAGTATATAAATCATCAAAATGTCAGCATGCTCTGAAAGACATCACCTTAACTAATCGCAATATCGAATGACAATCATTTAAAAATCATGCACCATTATCTCATATATACTAACCATGATCATACTTCAAGTCATATTCATCATTTACATAACCACTAATCACGCTTGTCAACCATATAGTACATATTATGCTTACTACCACATAATAAAACATCATGCTTCCACATAATAGCACATCATTATCCCATAGTTCATACTCTTCATTACTTCATATGCCATATCACAGCACGTCCTATCATGCTTCTAAACTAATATAACAGGATATCAAAGTATTAATATATCATGGTAACACTTGTCACTACCAACTAGATTTTAATATTGCATATCAACATGTAATTCCATATCAGGTTTATCATGATCGTTATCTAACATCATGCCAGCAGATATAAATAAGTCACAAAATCAAGAAAATTCCTCACATCATACCAGTCAAAATAAAACACAATCCCCACTCACCCATCTCCACTCTCAAGTCAAGATTAATCCTCTTCTAGACTCAACAACACTAACTCAGACAAAATCCCCTGAAGAAATCTCAATTCATTTCGATATAATCTCACCCCTCATTCCATCAAGCACTCCCACACACCATTCACCTCTAAGAACCCAACTCCTATCTCTAACTTCACACCCGAGAATCCTCTCATACTATATCATCAATACTCTCAAAAGTCATTCCTCACACTTCATATACTACTCAAGACATCACAAACATCATACCCTGCAAACCACATGGATCCCTCTCTCGCGTCTTACCGTGTAATACCATCGATCATCCTAACCGCCTAGAAGTCTTTTACCACTCATCAACCACGCTACCAAATGACCTCACCCACATGTTTAAGGAAGAAGAAATCATGAAAATCATCAAACATAAGGTCGACAGCATATCAACTAGCATTTATAAACATGACATCATGGGTTCAACAAGTCTCAGTTTACCATCATGCTCAATAATCATTATTAAAAATCATCATATATGCACATAATCAAGTCAAGATAGCAAGTTGCATCATAACCTCAGAAGATAAACAATTCAGGTTTTCAGCATTTGCAGTTCATACTTTTATAGGTACAGTAATTTAGATCATGCCTAGCAACTCAGAGTATCAACACATAAAGGCATCATGGTTCATGGCACATTAGAACTATAAGGCGTAAAATCATGCCATCACAGACAACAGACAATCAGGCAACAATCATTACCAAGTCAGCACATCAACACGTAAATCGCATCGTCGGGTTAGTGCAATATCGCCACCAACAAATTCAGAAGAATTAGCAATTCGAACAAAGGACACTCTCACTTGCAAGTCATATCACACTCAGTAACCACATTCCTCGATACCTGCTTGTCGCGCCAACATCATCGATCCTGAGGCCCGTGGGTTATGGGCCCACGCTTTTGTTGCGCTGCTTTATCACTATCTAACTTCCCACTCCCTCTTCCATGCGGTGGCTCACCCAATGTATCGCGCAAGAGTCCAAGTTAGTGGGGATAGGGGAGTGACAAGGGAAGACAACCCAAATTCCCTTCGGGGAGAAACACGGACCAAAACTAAAGACGACAATACCCTAACCCGAGAATAGCAACAACGCCCTTATGGAGGTCTATTGGATTATAATTGCGACAAGTAACACAAATTCATCATGGAGCATATCAATTACAATAACCCACACTAACATGTACCTATCTCAAGGAGAACAACATGCGTATTCATTCCAAAAGACACAATCAAGTTCTACATTAATGCATGTGAGACGAGCTAACAGTTCATTATTCCAAGAATGCAGAGATGCCTACTAATTTCAAGCAAATTATGCGAAGCCAGTAATGGTCATGCGGGGTTTAACAAGGATGGCAAGTATCATGTATATGAAAAATGAACGAGCATGGTATACTCGTCAACAAATGAGGTCAAACATAGCATGGCGAGGTACATCATAAGATAAAACTAAACGTTATTCGAGGATACATAAGAGCAGAATGACAATTATCACATCTAATAACAAAGATCATATAATAGGTTGAGAATGACGTGTAATCATATGAAGAAATACATTTAAAAGCGTAAGTAATACATGATACTAGCGATACATGATAAAGCATGATCATAGTCAAGAATCATTTAAAAGAGTTCATCATAATGTCCATGAAAATAAGAGGGATCACCACAGAGTAACAAATAGAACATCACGACGATAGATCATAATCATGCTAAGAATGAACTGTCGTAGGGCACATAAAACGGTACGATAGTCATCAATCATAGAACAAGTACAACACGTGATCATTTGGCGGGTCATATTGGAAATCATAAGCCCTATAGGACACTACTGGCACATATCGAACATGAGCACAATCAAGGTAATTTGACTGGATTCCTCCTAACATTCATGTGTTAAGCGTATGTAAAATCATGGTATAACGTGGTGTGTGATCATGCGAGGTGCCAAGTCTTACATTCGTGCAAGTGCGAGATGATAACACAAAGTAATAGGGAAGCACTACCGAGAGGTAACATGTAAGCATGCTAGGTTAAACCATCACGAGAAGCAAGTCGCTCATTGAATTCAACACCAGTCTAATCATGAGTAAAACACCTAGGATGATATGAAAGAGGAGAATCACACTATCAGGGACCTAGCTCAAGAGGGAATCAGCAACAACGTAGGCAAGATACAAGTTCGCACAAGTCACAACCGAGGATCCTACATGATGCTAGAAGCTCAATATAACATACGATACATGCATACAACTAATCGTGACGATGCATAAGAAATCACTCAATCATATTCCACGATATAGAAGCACAATATAGAAGCACGAGAAAAGTTTAGCACATAATACGAGTCCAAGTAATGGGCAATACGATTAGAATACGGGGCATGAGTGCAGATCAACACATAACATGACAAAATATGCATTCATTAAAGCTCAATTATACCACATATTCTCCATCCTACGCACGTAATCATACAACAATATTAACTTGCAGAATCATCAACAATAGTCAATTGACGAATAAAAATAAATTGGCGTGCTATAGATTCTTGTCACAAATGAGCAATAAGTGTTGACACGTCAACATCCAGCATGCTAAGGCAATCATCTACAAGCATTCATATAAAGGGGAGTTGATCACATTATCATGAACCTAACTCGGGAGAAAACAACTATCATGTAGGTTCATATAATGTGGTTTATGCTTCCAATCAATCACAATATCATGAACCTAGTAGAGGCAGATTCACTTCATGCAGCTCACACTTCCATTCAATCATTAATCAAGTCAACACAATAGGCCAAGTAGACATGTTATGACAACATGTCATCATGATAGAAAGTAAGGCATAACACTAGACCAAAGCAATATAACTAATCATATTATGTCATGAAATTCAGAGACAGCCACCATTGCAACCGGACAGAGATCCCTAAGGGCAACCATTGACTTTTCCCGACTGACTTCTCACCCCTCTTTCCCGTGGGACTCTGGTATGACTCTTTGTGGCAAGAAGACACGGGTTGATCGTCACAAGAATCAAGAAATACAGCCCAAAAACACCTTACTTTTGACTTAAAGGGACATACAGAACCACCTTCCAATACTCGCTCAGACAACCTTCACATCCATATATGATCCCCGACACAATGTGTTTACCAACCCAATTCCCCGTGGAAGACACTGACATCCGGGAGAAAGGCTCGATAGACCAGTTAGGGGTTAACAACATAGTGGAAGGGGCTGCTTCACACAAGCTGGGCTTGACCATAGGGAAATAAGGGTACTCCTGCTATCCGTTTATACAGATCAGTCAATACATAACTCATTGTTAGGCATACCAAATCAGATCTCTAGCATAGCAAGCACTGAGCACATGATCAGTTAGTAACACTCAATAGTTAAGGCATCCAAATCAGATCCCAACCCATCTGTAAAGAACAAGCTGATATTTGGCCTACCGTTCCCAACTACACCCAATAGGGGTGGTCTAGCGCCTTTACTACCCACTCGCGTACCCGTTTGGTCGGTTTTCCTCTTCTATTACAAGTCAAGTTCATTACTTAGTCCACTTTCGGTTAGGCATCTTAAGTTCATTTTGCCCTTCTTAAAATCCTTTTAAATCCTTTGAAATTGATGGGAGATTTTCCAAAACATACACTCGACCCTTGCGTACCCGAATTGCACAACCTCAACTCTGATACCATCTTTGTAACGGCCCAGAATTATGATTTCCGGGTTACGTTTCAAGGGATAAAACCCCTTGTTCGGATCTTACAATCCAGGTACAGGTCGAGGTTTCAAACTCATTTAAAATTAGTAGAAAGAGGGATTTCAAACCCTAAAAACCTAGAAGGGCCATTGAGTACCCTTAACCTGTCCTAAGACTACGTCTTGAAATCCATTTCAAACGGAAGTAAAGCGGAAGCAAGGTAAAGATACAAGTGCCACGGCAGAGCCGGGTCAAAACCAATTCATAAGTGGGTGATTACCATTTATAACGAGTTAGTGAATTAGCTAGGTTCTCCGATTCGCAAAAAGGGAACCTCGCCATATAGACATCGAGCACTCAAAATCTGCAGAAAATACATTTAAAAGAAGAACGGGGAAAGGAGTCAGATCGAGCCACTCATGCGGGACCGACAGTCCTCGCTGAGGCCACATAGTATGTGCTATACCTAATAAAGATGCTCTAATGCAGTACGAAAGTCAAACACACTAGCATGCCCCTAAGTATAATAATGTGTAAAAATACTGTAAAGGGCCCAAGACAATGTCAAGTGGCATATCCCTCTCCTACCTCCACCCCCTTCCGATAGGGCGGAGACTGGCCAGCTCGTGAATGCATTCCATCATAATCGGGGGGCACGCATGCCTAACCCGCTCCACAATAAAGCCCGCAGGCATCTCATAATATAAGGAAGTTCATGACTCGATTGACTCAGGGTACCCGATGAGGCTGGGCTACCCTATGACCCTAGCAAAGACTCTAGGACTATCACAGATAACGGCCGTTCTGTTTCAAACGCATAAAGTAAGCAGATGCTCATTCAATTAGTGCAACCTAAACAGGATACTACATGACATGCGTTTATACATATGCAACACCTAACATAAAATGCAACAACAGGCATGAATGTCCAACCTGAGTAAGCCCCCTAGGGAATTAACCTGAAGATGCAGAACAGCAATATAACACAAGCAAGGGCCCAAATGCAAGTCCAAGCGATCCAAAAGCAATACACAGCTAGCATCAAGCCATTTCCATAAGCTATCGTTCCATCATTCATACACACAAACTCCCAGTTCTCAACATACTCAAAACCAACCGATAGTGAAACCGTTTTCCAAAACCTTTCCGATATGATCAACATTAACCAAAATCATTTCATTTCCAATCAAACCCATCGATAAATCTTACCAACAATATTTCTAAACTCATTTCCCGAAGTTTTCCAAACTCTTAGATCTCAAGTTAAGTCAACTCATTTTTAAAACAATTTCTCAAATCATACTTGGCCAAATTCAAGAGGAAGTAACAAATTTTCTAAGTCAACCCAAAAATCTTGTTAATCAAAATATTCCGGCATTTTGGTTTTCAAGACAATCAATCCTTTAAGAGATAATTCCGGGTAACTTGCTAACCCTTTTTTTTAAATAATTTTCCAAGTAATACTTAACCAAAATGCAATACCATAGCTAAACCCTCTTTTCAATTCCTATTAGTAAAACAAAGCCAATAATTCATTTTAGAATTCCTAAAATTAGCTATTTAAAATATCACATAATACATAACACAAATAATATCCCTTTCATAGTGTATAATAATTTT